>CM059561.1:31217590-32510740 GCA_030386875.1 Morinoia aosen | reverse complement strand
TGACTAGCATGTCAATCACAGCAGGACGCACTGTGGTAATTGAAGCGTGACGATGCCTTCACTACGCAGGTGAAAATTATAAAATGAGTGACTAGCATGTCAATCACAGCAGGACGCACTGTGGTAATTGAAGCGTGACGATGCCTTCACTACGCAGGTGAAAATTATAAAACGAGGGACTAGCATTATTATTATTATTATTGTAATTGTTTAACCACCGTTACCACCAACAAGTGATCCGCACAGTGAGTCGCAGTAGCATATTACATTTCAAGCACAATTTAAACTAAAATTGTAACTGGCATCACTATTAATTTACATGGTCTTTATAATTTACAACTCATGGGAGATTAGATTACATAGAATAAGTCAGCTTCTTGGAGAAACCTATAGAGGGCTCCCCCCAATTCAACCGGGCCAGAGTCTCCCAGTAACTCGCTCATCACCACCTCGCTCTGACCGAAGTAACGGCGTCTTAGTGCAGCATATCGTTGGCACTCTGTGAGAATGTGTTTTACACTCACAGTAACTTGACACTGGTGACATTGCGGCGGCGCAGTCCTGTTCATCAGATACTCATGCGTTAGAAGTGTATGTCCAATACGGAGGCGACACAGCTTTATCTCCCACTCCCGGTTGGTCCAGCAGCTTGTTCGGAGGGGTTGTGTCGTGTCCTTAATTTCTCGGAGTTTGTTCTCAGTCACTTCACGCCAGTCATGATTCCAGTTTTGATGGACGAGTCTTTTAAAGGCACATGCGAAGTCTCCGCGAGGCATTCCTTTGCGTATCTGGCGCTCTCGTTGGGTGGCAGACTGTGCAGCCTCGTCAGCTCTCTCGTTTCCCGCCACACCCACATGGCTAGGCACCCAGCACAATGTATAATTTTTTCCGATCTCAGTCATCAGGGTTAAGATCTGCGTTATTATAGGATGGGTGTTGCAGGGTTTTATGATACTTTGTAGGGCGCTACGACAGTCTGAGACGATTGTGATCATACTCGTATCCACCGCTCGAGATGCGCGCAACGCGGACAGTATTGCACACAACTCAGCTGTGAACACCGAGAGTGACTAGCATATCAATCACAGCAGGACACACTGTGGTTGTTGACGTGTGACGATGCCTTCATTACGCAGGTGAAAATTATAAAACGAGCGACTAGAATACCAATCATGGCAGGACGCACTGTGATTATTGACGTCCCACTGGCCGGCCAAGAAGCCGAGCGCCTCGGCTCGTGTCAGGTGCACATGGAGGTCGATGACGGCCATGGCAGACGAGGACACGGCCACCGTGAACGGCTGCAGCCGCCCCTGGCTGGAGAAGCTGGTGAGCTCCACCAGCGGGTTGCCGGCGTAAGGTGGGTCACTGCAAATGAGACTTTGTAAATGTCGGAAGAAAACTTGACACAATTTATCTCCACAATTGTTATCCCCTTAAAATAATTCGGAGTTTGCGACTGGCTTGCCTAGCTAGTTTGCGTCCTCGCCCAATACCATTCTATCAAGAGGACAACACCTCTCTACAAACAACACAACACCACTCTACAAACAGCACAACACCACACCACAAAGAGCACAACACTACACCATAAAGATCACAACACCACACCACAGAGCACAACACCACAATACAACAAGACCCAACCAACACCCGACGCAGAGTGACGTACTGGCGCGTGTGGAGCATATCAAACTCGAGTATCTCGTGGTCGTGTTGGTCGCCTCCCTCGCTCTCGCTGCACGAGCCACCCTCCTCCACCTCCTGGCCGCACTCTGCAACACGGACAGTTAAGTCTCTCAAGTGCAACAAGGGTACTTCAACGTACGGTGCCTTGATATATTCACTTTGATAATTCCCTTGTTGCAGCAAAATAGAATGTCTCCTTTTGCCTATGCTTTCGGCTGGAACAAGTCAAACTGAAAGCTATGGGTTGCACACAAATATTGTTGGCATGAGAAAATTGTCGGAGAGAAAGGAATTTCGACAGTTGCAGGTCTTATTTACCGGATATTTTGAAAATTTTCAATCAATCTAAGGGGACACACACAGGGATGCAGTTGAGCAAGCTGAAGCACTATAAATTTTCTTTTCGTATTTCGTGTTTGCAATTTCTATTAGACCAAATATAGAAATTTATATTACTGGATCTTTCCGTATGGCAGGTAAACAAATAACTATACCCGTATAAGTGCACACAAGGATGCATAATTGGGGAATATTTGCTCTCTAAATTTAAAAACAGTTTGCAGGAAAGAATTGCGATCTAAATTCAAAATACCGCCGTCGTTTTTGACGGTAGAAGTACACATGATTTCATAAAAAATCTGACCTGTTCTTCAACGAAACCTACGAGATAATCCAGCACCGAGCGCTACGAGCTCATAAACTCACATTTCATACACTGTAAAAAATGAGTACAGATTAAAATCACACGTACACCCGTTCTGTTCAGTAAAGAGTTCAACATTAGGTTAACAGAGTCATTTTGCATTCAATAAACTGCATGGAGTTTAAATAGACTCAGCGTACGGGCAGAAAGTGAAACGTATAGGCTCGGTGGAATGATGCTGTCCCAATTACCTGATCAGTAAACAGCAAACACGGTAGAGTCATTTCTATGGGAGAAAATACACCTTCTCTTGTTCGGCTAGCCAATAGAACGGTTTTATTTCAATTTCATGTCACCGAAACGCAGTGTCGTTAGGCCAATAGTGGAGTCAGATTTGGGGGTAGCAGTGCTACCAGATGCAATATGAGTGCTGCTATTGGTTCGTTGCCGTGATGTCAGCAAAACCACACCATCAACAAAAAAAGACTGATTTGAACCTACCTTGTTTCCTCTACTGTGGCATACACACGCTAAGTGCAGCTGGTTACAACACAAAGCACTCACCCATAATATCGTCTCCTTCTCTCTCGTACTCAAGCCTCTTCTGCCGATTCCAGTTGTTCTTGTACTCGTCTAACTTCTTGCCGCGATACTTCACCTGCATCGTGGAGATAAAGTCAGTCCATTACCCTCTGATAAAAGTTACCTTTGTAGATAATATTTTAAACAAGGTCTTTGCAGTTATAGTATCCAAATTACCGTACTTCAGGGAAGGTGTCCAGGTCAATTAATACTTGTCGTAGCGTCCGTGTTCCAGCACTCCAGTCATTAGGCAGATTTGCGAAATTCATGTAATTTGCACTTATCATCTTTGTAAGTTAAGTACTTAGTGTGTTGAGGTCATTTCTTTACCCACAGAAAAAACACTACTAACATAAGATGAGCAAGGATTCATGTCGTCTGTAATGAATTGTCTTGGGTTCTGGATCCAAGTGGAACTTCAAACTCTTCACAAACAAGAACGTCTTTATTTACACAGAAAGAACAGGAACCTTTAATTTTCTTTGTACAAACGCAGGTTACAATCCGGCCACTAAGCAGGAACACCTTAGTTGCCATCAGAATACTGTAGTACAATATTACAGTTAACCGCACACTCCACGTAGTTTCCTCCGCACACTGACTAGGTCCAGGGACATGACCAGGCACACGTTTGACGTAGTGCCACCAGAGGACAGAGCTACGGCCTAGTATCATGGGAGCTACGTCGAAACAGAGAGAGAGAGATGTTGATCGAACGCCTGCCGATTACAACTGCGTATGACTTGTAACGCCCTCTATGGTAAATTGTACTTACTACATTACAATATCCCCCCTCTCAAGACAATTTCTTCCTGGGTTAGGGTACCTAGAAAGCAAGTCGGCAAGGAAATTGTCACTACCTCTAATATACTCGATTAGGAAGTCATACGATTGAAGCAATAATGCCCATCGCATTAACCGTGAACTTCTGTCTTTGTTTTGCTTAAGCCACGTCAAAGGCGCATGATCAGTTTGAATTACAAATCTACTTCCATACAAATAATCATGAAAATACTGAACTGCCCATTTTATTGACAAACACTCCAGCTCAATGACAGAATAATTACCTTCAGCTTTCGACAGGCTTCTACTAATGAAACTTACAGGTCTAAAAGTTCCATCGATAATTTGACCCAAGACTGCTCCAAGTCCTGCCGTACTGGCATCAGTTTGGAGAACGAAAGGTACGTTAGGTCGAGGAATAATTAAAGCTACCTCTTCCGACACAAGCTTAATTGCATTGTCAAAACATTTGTTGGTTTCATCTGTCCAATTTATTTTGTCAGGACAAAATTTCGTCAATAAATTTGTCAGTGAACAAATACTAGCTGAAAGATTTGGAATGAACTTGCGATAAAAATTCAACAAACCTAAAAATGAACGCAGTTGTTTTTTTCGAATAGGCCTTGGGAAAGAAGTCAACGCAACAATCTTAGCAGGGTCAGGTTTTACGTATCCCTGTCCTACAACAAAGCCTAAAAATTTTACAGAGGAATGCGCAAACAAACATTTACTTAAGTTCAAAGTAATACCTCTAGAACAGAGTTTTTCGAAAATTAACTCGAGATGTTTCAGATGTTCATCCAAAGAATTAGAATACACAACGATATCATCTACAAAACTAGTTACAAAATCATCAAATTCATTCAATACATCCTTAATAATACGGTTACACAATCCTGAAGCGAATCTAATACCAAATGGTATAACAGTGAATTCAAACTGTCCAAATTCAGTTACAAAAGACGTATAAGCCGATGAAGATTCAGCTAACGGAAGCTGAAAATATGCTTTGGTTAAATCCAGTTTAGACATGTACTTCGCATCTACTAACTTGTCTATAACTGCATCTCTGTTTGGCATAGGGTAAAGGTCAACATTTACATGAGCATTAAGTTTCCTATAGTCAACAGTAATTCTTAAGCTACCATCGATGTTTTTCACAATCACCGCAGGAGAACACCACGGACTATTAGAGGGTTTGATAATTCCTAATTTAAGCCACCGTTCCAATTCCAATTTTACGTTATCTTTCAGTGCAAAAGGAATTTTGTACGGCAAACTAGCAATTGGTTTGACTGATTCGTCTACCCTTATTTCGTACGGAGGACAATTTATTTTCCCCGGACTCTCACTGAAAACATGTTCAAATCTCGATACAACTTCACTGACTGCATGTTTGGCCTTAGGAGACAACTCTAAATTCACGTTAGGTTCCAACGCATCCACGACTACATTAGCATTTTCAGATTGGGAAGCGTCAACAGATCTCCGTTCAAAAAACGGCTTCAGCATGTTTACATGGAAAGTTTTCTCGATCATTGTCTCCCACACGAATAACATAATCAACTTTATTTAGTCTACGTACAACTTCATATGGACCCTTCCATTCGGCTAACAATTTGCTGGAAGAAGTTGGTAACAGCAACAGCACTTTATCGCCTAACTTAAAATTTCGTTTCCGCGCTGTTCTATCGTAATAGACTTTCTCTTTTTCTTTGCTTTTCATTTCACGTTCATTTGACAACTTCATGAAATCTCTGACTTTATTTCTCATTTCTAATACGTACTCTGTGATCAGCTTCTCATCTGCATCACCAGCATTGTCCAAAATTTGCTCTTTAATTAAAAATAAAGGGCCTCTGACATCATGTCCGAACAGCAACTCAAATGGCGAAAAACCCGTGGAAGTTTGGGGAACTTCCCGATAGGCGAAAAGCAGTGGCTGTAAATAGCGATCCCAACATTCTGGCGAATCATCGGCTATTTTTCTCAACATCGATTTTAAACATTTATTAAAATTCTCACAAGAACCATTACAACTAGGATGATATGGAGTAGTGTTAATTGATTTAATTTGTAATAAACTAATGAATTTCTTCATGACTGATGACATAAATTGAGGACCCTGATCGTGTAAAATTTCGTTAGGTAATCCCACCCGCGAAAAAATATCCAGCATGGCCTCAGCCACAGACTGACTGTCTACCTTCTTCAGTGGAACTGCGTCAGGATACTTCGAAGCAAGGTCTACAGCAACCAGAGCAAATCTGTTACCACGATTAGATTTAGGTAATGGACCGATCAGATCCAGAGCGACACGACTAAAAGGTTTGCTAATTACAGGTAAATTCACTAATGGTGCTTTCGGTGGTTTAACCGAACATTTTTGACATTGCTCACAAGAACGACAGTACAGTTTGACATCCTCAAAAATTCCAGGCCAATAAAAATGATTCAACAATCTATTTCTAGTTTTAGCCATTCCCAGATGACCTGACATTACTGTATCGTGAGCAAGACTGAGTAACTTCTGACGCAAAGACTTGGGAACAACAATTTGCGTGATTATGTCCCGAGCTGATTTGTTACTACATGTCAAACGCACCAAAACGTTATTTTTCTTGACAAAACGAGGATATGAATTTGTAACTACATTAGACTTGACGAAACAAGAATTAAGGCTAGGGTCATCGTTCTGCAATTTACTAATACGTCCACTTTGTAATTGTGCCGTGTTCAAAGCCTGAGCACTGCGAGATAGAATTGTTTCTACTTCGGCTTTATCAGCTTCTCTAGTTTGTGCTCGCGTTTCTACCAGCAACACAGACTGTTCTACAATCAATTCGTTCTCACCAAAATCAGAGTCAATTTCTTGGCATAGCAAAGATTTCCCAACGATTGCTTGACATGGGCACACCGAACCCGGCACGTTGCCCACCAAGACATCGAATGGTAAGTTAGGGATGCAAACAGCTGAAGTTTTACCTTTAAAGTAATCGCAATCAAGATCAATGCAAGCCTTATGAGCCAAGACAGTATGACCGTCTGCAAATTTAACGCTAACCATCTTATTGGAAGATTTGGCGTGAGGAATAGATTCCTTAATTAAAATACAAGTCGCACCAGTGTCTCTGAGTACATTTACAGTTTTACCATTACAAACTCCTTTCACGACTGGCATGTTACTGCGGTTCAAATTATTACGAGCAAATGACACTGCTACAGTTTCCTTCCGAGGTGTATTTCTCGTCTTAGCATCTTGAACAACCTCGTCCGCCCTGTAACTTGCACTTTGCTTTTTAAATTTTCGTCTAGGACAGAACCGTGCGATGTGACCAACTTCAGAACAATTGAAGCAAGTAATGAACGATTGATTTCGGTCACCAGTCCTACTTTGAGAATCTCGAACAACCACATCTGCATTGTAACCAGCAGCTCTATCATTGGTGTGACAAAGTTTCGTACTCTCATTGTTATTATACTTATAACTTGTCTTAGTTTCACGAGCATCGTTAGCGGCTGAAATAAATTTTTGCTTAAAATACGGCTGAGTACATTTTTGAGAATCGTTCTTCCCATGAATGGCTTGGTAGTTAGTCGCTGCATCTATCACATCTGACAAAGATAACAAAAACACATTTTTTTCTTTCAAATACTCCGATAACGGCTCTTCAACAGAACGTAATAGTTGATCTTTGATTATCAGCTCTTTCAACAACGAGAAATTTGATCCTACGTTGGCTAATGAACACATTTTGGACAAATTTTCATCTAAGTACAGCACCAATTCAGAAATGCTCTCACGAGACTGCTTAGCAGACCTAAACCTATGCTGGTAATCATAGAGATTCAAACCAAAACTGCGGATAATTAGCTGCCTGATGTCATCGTAACACAAATCAGATGAAATGGTATCTAGCAATCTACTCACTTTTGAGTTTACAAACCCGTTAATTAGAGCAGACATTGCCTCACTCTCAGACCATGAGTTGGCATTACGCACTTTCTCGAAGTTTCTCAGGTACACAGATACATCGTCTCCGTCCTTATAGGGCGCCAGTTTGATGTTCGCTCTTCCGTGTGCTGAAGTGCGATCTCCATTCGTAGGATCCGATGCTCGAAGTCGTTCCTTCTCTAACTCCAAACGGCTCAGTTCCAGTTCCTTTTCCACCTGAATCTTCTTCAATTCGAACTCTTCCTTTTCCTTCAGTCGTTCCCGTTCCAGTGCCCTCTCGCATCGCTCAACGCGCTGCTTGACATAATCCTGAAGCTCGCGATCCTTGTATCCCAGCTTCAGTCCATCAGTTATGAAGACACTTTCAGACATTTTCGCAGTCTAGCCTTCGACAATAAAGATGAAGATTGGCTTGAGAAAGAAGAAACCACGCAGGAAAATCACAGGTTGAAGGTGCACGGAACTGTTGAAGGATTCATACTGGCCACCATTTGTAATGAATTGTCTTGGGTTCTGGATCCAAGTGGAACTTCAAACTCTTCACAAACAAGAACGTCTTTATTTACACAGAAAGAACAGGAACCTTTAATTTTCTTTGTACAAACGCAGGTTACAATCCGGCCACTAAGCAGGAACACCTTAGTTGCCATCAGAATACTGTAGTACAATATTACAGTTAACCGCACACTCCACGTAGTCTCCTCCGCACACTGACTAGGTCCAGGGACATGACCAGGCACACGTTTGACGTAGTGCCACCAGAGGACAGAGCTACGGCCTAGTATCATGGGAGCTACGTCGAAACAGAGAGAGAGAGATGTTGATCGAACGCCTGCCGATTACAACTGCGTATGACTTGTAACGCCCTCTATGGTAAATTGTACTTACTACATTACAGTCTACACACAGCAACCAACCATGAGCGAAATTTTGTTGACAAACATAGATTGCTCACAGACCATTTTCGTAAAGATTGAGGTAAAATGTTGATTAGAAAAACTTAGATCTTCAATAACACGAAAAATTTTTTTATTGATCAAGCAAAGACTGGTAGTTCCACAGAGTGTGAGTTTCAAAAAACGTCAAATCATTTAGAAGCTGAGGTGAACATTTTTTTAGGAGAAAGTGGACAGGGACGCTACTGTCTAAAAAGAGGAAATAACCCATCCTATCTGTTTTACACAACTTTTACAAAAGAAATCATACAAATTAATTTTCTTGATAATTTTTCCTCCTTTTGTACATCTTCACACATTTAATCTTTGTTTTCACTATTATCGTAGAGTATCTCGAGTTCAGGCTCCAATGAAAACACAAAATGAATAGAAGTGCAATGCGTTTTGGTGATCACACATTTAATCATTGCCAAGCTGATTTACGGTGCCAGCAGTTCGTTACATAAAGTTTATAGTAAATTCGGCCCATGGTATCCAAGTTACAGTACATCAACCATGGTATCCATGTTACACTACTTCAAATATAGGTTTAAACATACATTTTCTTTTAAATTAAAATAAGTTATTGAGTTACTACCATACTTAATCAAACTGGTCAAACTCTGCCATCTTTGACAGGTTACAGACACCAGTTTGTATACAATGTCATTCATCTCAAACACTGGAATCTATTAACTTCGTAAATCCTCGATAAAATTTGTAGCACGGACCCACAACTCAACTACTTGGATGCAAGAAGATACGTCTGTTTATGGTCTTCACGAGAGTGTAGCGCATGAGTACACTTTAGGTTCCTGAATGACGCATATGAGGGATGCAATCACAAACGGATGCTATTATACATTAGATTATATAAGTTAGCTTATCTCTCTCTAATCAAAACAAACCTATTCCAAAGAAAGGAACAAGAAGGCGCCATCAAGTATAAATTTTAAGAACGTGGAATCTCTTCACAAGGTGTGTTCGTCACACAAGATTCCCCGCATATAACAGTAAGTAGAAAAAAAAAGTTTGTGCAACAAGATAAAAATATGTGTGTATGCATAGTGTGCTTTTGCTGGTGTATCTGAATTAGCGTGTACATGTGTGCTTGTGTGAATTAGAGTATGTAATTATATGTTTATGAATGAATACATATTAGGGTTCTTAAATATTCAGAGAATTTTATGAAATTTATGTTTTTGATCGAGATTTTAAAGTTTTTGATGGAATTTCAATTCCAAAATGAGTGCAATAAATGTAATGTACGTTTTTACACTGGATCTTATTTTTATTTTATGAGTAAGATTCTCACTGAATCGCCCTGTTGGAAGTATAGAATAAAAATTGAAGAAGAAAGTAGTTGTCACTGGTTAGTAGGACAGCAATGAACCAAAAAAAAAAGTCCATAACCAAACAAAAAAAACATTCCTGTTCCAAAAAAAGGAAGATCGACCTAAGCTTCAGCTTGAGATGTCACATTTTCTCCTTTTTCAGAGTGCTAATTCCCACGGATATATGCTATTATATAACAAATATTAAACTTAATAAAATAATTTTTGTGTTTGTTGAACGTTAATTTTGAAACAACTTGCTCATTGCAGAAAAAAATGTTTTTACATTTGAATTACAAATATAAACTATAATGTTTTCTTCACGGGTACTTTCTCTTAACCCTTTAACTCCCAAGTGGAGTGTCCTCTTTCAAAAATAACAATAATATATTTTATTTCTTATTCAATTTGTTCACTAATGTGTCCTTTGAACTTCACTGCCGAGTGGCAGTTCCTTCCCCATCTTGATAACAGTGACTACCTAATGCCAGTGTCGGTTTAGTGATAGTGGTTGTCATAACGGTCATATGAGTATAAAAATGTGGGCGTTAAAGGGTTCAAAATTAATTCCATCCGGCTATGTAATTGATGCGATCATTTGTGACGGGACAAGTACACTAGTCAGTTATAAAAATATCACCAATAAGGTCCCGGGTGGTGGAGTTAATATTTTCTATAAAAGATTTTCTGCTGTGAACAATGAAATGCCCTATATACCCAAAATTGATAGCCAGGAGACATAATTCCAACACTACGCCGGCGATCAGAGTATAATGAATAGTTCATTCTGTTACTCATCCATTGATGTCTCATTTAAACGTACCCAGACTTGATAGTCAACATAAATACTGCAAAGGATCTAATCACTTCATCTTCCACGAGTAACTACATGTTACATTAAAGCAGTCAAAACCCCACAAACGACTGGTATCTACCCTGAAAACATGATAAAAACTTTCAGAGGAACAAGAAGATGAGCTACAAGAAGAACACAGAACGAGATCGACAACCAATCCAACAGACAAAGAGCAGATTAAACGTCACGAAGGCAGCTAATGTAAAGTTAACGTAAGAGGAACCTAATTTTAGGAGAACCATAAACGATAACGAGAATTAACAAAAGAGAAGAGCATGAACCAAAACAAAAGAATGAAAACAACAAAAGAGAGAAAGCAAAACCAATAACCACAAAACCTATGCTATCAACTCTGACTGCACGAATACATAAGTTCAAGAACTCGTCTCTTCATGATCAATATTGCTGAAATCCATCTGTTCTTTGAAAAATTACACATTATTATTAGTATACAAAACATGATAATCATAACATTTTATAAACCTAGTACCGTGAAACGTCCAACAGTTGATACTTCAACGGATTCGATTCGACTGATAACCCGCTTATTCGAATCTTATCATTCATAACGTCAGGATATTTAAATTATATCATTAATAACGTCAGGATATTTGAATTATATCATTAATAACGTCAGGATATTTTAATCTTATTCACAACATCAGGAGATTCGAATCTCACCATTCATAACATCAATATACTCCTGGTCAAAATCTTAAGACCATCAAAAAATGTGTTGTTTTTCCTGATTTTTGCTTATTTATAACGATCATTGATAAAAAACAGTACATACTTTGCTTCTATCAACATTGAACTATTGAACCACCCAGCATGTTCTTCGGACCTCAACCCGACAGAAAATCTCTGGGGATGGACGGCAAAGGAAGTCTTCAAGGATGGCACCCAATTTAACACTATAAAGGACCTTTCTGATAGTTTCAAGACTTGGGATGAGATCCCTCCTCAACTCTTGGAAAGCTTGGTTGCAAGTATGCTGAAGCGAGTTTTTGAAGTAATTCGTATAAATGGAGGTTACACTAAATATTAAGGCCTTGTGTACTTAAAAATAAGTTTATCAAATGATTTACCTTGATTTCTATGCCGTGGTCTTATAATATTGACCAGCAAAATTCCTACTGTATTTTATTATGTTCCTGTGAAAATCATCAAAACTGCTGACACCTACGTATATTGTTTGTTCAAGTCCTCGTATATCTTTTTCATGTTTTCCATGATAGTTATCGATCATTTTATCAGTATAAAACACACTAAATATGGCATTTCCATTTTTTCTGTTTTGGTCTTAAGATTCTGACCAGGAGTGTATGTATTTGAATGTTATCGTTCATAACGCCAGGATATTCGAATCTTATCATTAATGTCAGGATATTTAAATCTTATCATTAATAACGTCAGGATATTTAAAACTTATCATTAATAACGTCGAGCAATTTAAATCTTATCATTAATAACGTCGAGGTATTCAAATCTTATCATTCATAACGTCAGGATATTCGAATCTTATCATTCATATCAGGATATTCGAAACTTATCATTCATATCAGGATATTCGAATCTTATCATTCATAACGTCAGGATATTCTAATCTTATCATTCATAACGTCAGGATATTCTAATCTTATCATTCATATCAGGATATTCGAATCTTATTCATAACATCAGGATATTCTAATCTTATCATTCAAATCAGGATATTCGAATCTTATCATCCATAACGTCAGGATATTCGAATCTTATCATTCAAAACGTCAGGATATTCTAATCTTATCATTCATCTCCGGATATTTGAATCTTATCATTCATAACGCCAGGATATTCGAATCTTATCATTCATAATGCCAGGATATTCGAATCTTATCATTCATAATGCCAGGATATTGGAATCTTATCATTCATAACGTAAATACAGCAAGGGTTAAGGGTTGATTTAGACACTCACAGAAGCCCAGCCGCAGCCGCTCTTCTTGTTAGGGTTGACGATCTGCTTGCAGTAGATGGCCCACGCGCTGGGGGTGCCGAACACCTTCCCCGTCTCCTGCGACCTGATGCGGCCGTCGCTCAGCAGGTCTCCCTTGAACTTGTTGCCCTGTGTTGCAGGACAGCATCATTATTAGTGGTGAACTGGTCAATGGTTCATTTACTGTCCTGTGATGTTGGACAGCATCATTGGTAGCATTTTTTGGTGTGGGACAACATCATTGGTAGTTATGGAACATTATCATTGGTTGTTATGGAACATTATCACTGGTTGTTTTGGAACATTATCATTGGTAATTATGAACATTATCATTGGTAGTTATGGAACATTATCATTGGTAGTTATGTTAGATATAAACAGGGCTTGGTGAATAACTTAAAACTAACAACCTCATTCATTGGATGTTGCAGAAGATAATCATTGGTGGGTTTCAGCACAGTGTAAGCTAGTTTTGCATTCTGGTGTTTGGTTCCGACATTTTTTTGACATATCAAATACAAGTTGATGCTTTAATGGTGACAGAACAGAGCTACTCAATACTGACGTTAGCGTTCCCTTGTTTTATAAACAGAAAAATCACATGAACACGAGAAAAATTAACATAAGGTACTTACATGCAGAGCTACACAATGTAACACAAAGTGTTTATTTGCAAATATTCCCTAGCTCAGGCTTTATTTCCAGCCAAGACAATAGATTTTCTCGAATCACACCCCAAGATACGCATTTGAAATTGGCCAAGTACTACAGAACTGTTCTTGATGCAGTAAGACAGTTCACCATCTCCATAAACCAGATGGTAAACTAACACATAGAAGCTCCCACGTAGATTGCAGGGTGAACAATGCAATGATTTTTATAAGGGGTAAATCAAGATGAGCTTTGAGGTCAGGGGCAAGAAAAATATCCAATACATAACCTGGGAACAAAAGCGTCAAAAAATATGCAAATGTGTTGGCTCAAAAGGGTCGCGTGAAGGTAAATTTTGCACTTACAACGAAACAAACAGGTCACTAAAACATCGACATCAATAACTTCATCAATTTGTTATATGCTGCTTAAACAGTGGATGACAAATGTATCGCTTCAAATATGTGAATACGGCGGTATATTTTGCGTTAGTCTTGACGATAAGACTAATTGTAAATACATGTTCACAATAAAGATTTGAAAAAATAACACATGACCAGACAATTTAACCCTTCTTGCATGCAGCAGTTAAAAGGAGGCGTTCTTGAGCTCTGTCAATCCTGAATCTGAGAATGAGTAATGAATAATGAGTTGTGAATAATAAGCAATGATAAATGAGTAATGAGCAATGAATAATGTGTTATGAATATTGCGTTCTGAATTGAGTTATGAATAACGAGTATTGAGTAATGATATAATGAGTAATGAATAAGGGGTAATGAATAATGAGTAATGAATAATGAACATAAAATAAAAAGAATAAAACAATGAGCATTTAATAATAATGAGGAATAAATAATTAGCACAGAATAAGGAGTAATTAGCTTTGGATATTGAATGAGTTTTGAGTAATTAGTAAGGAATAATGAGTAATGATCAATGGATAATGAATAATGAGTTATGAGTAATTAGAAATGAATAATGAATAATGAGCAATGAGTTATGAGTAATAAGCAAATGGCAATGAGTAATGTGCATAGAATCATGAATGCTAACATGAGTACCTACTTAGGTCACCATTACTAACCAGGTAATTGATGGTCATATTACCCAGGCCAGGCTCCAGTACCTTCTCCTTCAGCAGCGTCATGAGGGTGAGTCCTCGTCCTGCGGCACAAGTACGTCATTAACTAAGGGGTGATGAAGTGGTGTTCTATCTCAGCAAATGAAAACCACTAATGGGGCACCTGCAACTGAAAGAAGCAAGTGGCCACCACTAATGGGGCACCTGCAACTGAAAGAAGCAAGTGGCCACCACTAATGGGGCACCTGCAACTGAATGAAGCAAGTGCCCACCTCTAATGGGGCACCTGTAACTGAAAGAAGCAAGTGACCACCACTAATGGGGCACCTGCAACTGAAAGAAGCAAGTGGCCACCGCTAATGGGGCACCTGCAACTGAATGAAGCAAGTGGCCACCTCTAATGGGGCACCTGCAACTGAATGAAGCAAGTGGCCACCTCTAATGGGGCACCTGCAACTGAAAGAAGCAAAGTGGTCACCTCTAATGGGGCACCTGCAACTGAAAGAAGCAAAGTGGTCACCGCTAATGGGGCACCTGCAACTGAAAGAAGCAAAGTGGCCACCACTAATGGGGCACCTGCAACTGAAAGAAGCAAAGTGGCCACCGCTAATGGGGCACCTGCAACTGAAAGAAGCAAAGTGGCCACCACTAATGGGGCACCTGCAACTGAAAGAAGCAAGTGGCCACCACTAATGGGGCACCTGCAACTGAAAGAAGCAAAGTGGCCACCACTAATGGGGCACCTGAAAATGAAAGAAGCAAAGTGGCCACCACTAATGGGGCACCTGCAACTGAAAGAAGCAAAGTGGCCACCACTAATGGGGCACCTGCAACTGAAAGAAGCAAAGTGGCCACCACTAATGGGGCACCTGCAACTGAAAGAAGCAAAGAGGTCACCACTAATGGGGCACCTGCAACTGAAAGAAGCAAAGTGGCCACCACTAATGGGGCACATGCAACTGAAAGAAGCAAAGTGGCCACCACTAATGGGGCACCTGCAACTGAAAGAAGCAAAGTGGTCACCACTAATGGGGCACCTGCAACTGAAAGAAGCAAAGTGGCCACCGCTAATGGGGAACCTGAAACTGAAAGAAGCAAAGAGGTCACCGCTAATGGGGCACCTGCAACTGAAAGAAGCAAAGTGGCCACCGCTAATGGGGCACTTGCAACTGCAAGAAGCAGATTAGATTAGATTAGTTGTTAGTTTTAGCCTCCCTACACAGCAACAAATGCGATCCAAAGAGAGGAAGGAGGGAGGCACCATTTAGTGTGGAGTTAAGGGAACGTGGAATCTACGCAGAAAGGCATAGAAACAGTAAGTTGTGAAAGAAGATTATGAAACAAGACCAAAGTTGAAGAGGAAAGTAGTAGGTGCTGAAGAACAGGACAGCAGTGAACCAAAAAAGGTGGTCCTTAACATAACAAAAACATTTTAATTCAACAAAAAGAAGACCTATTTAACTCTCAGCTTGGGCCCTCACATTGTCCCCCTGGGAGCGCTAGTCCCCATAGATACTGACCAATGAACAATATGCAATGAGTAATGAGCAATGGTTAGTGAGTAATGACCAATGAACAATATGCAATGAGTAATGAGCAATGGTTAGTGAGTAATGACCAATGAACAACATGCAATGAGCAATGAACAATAAGCAATGAGCAATGATCACTGAGCAGCACACCCCCTCACCACCACCACCACACACAAGGCAACAAAGACAGCAAGGAGCACCAAAGAAGCACCTGATCGCCTGCCGTGCGTGACGAAGTCCTCTCCCTCGTCTTCCTCCTCGTCCTCCTCCTCCCCCTCCTCGATGTCCTCGTCCTCGTCCTCGCCACCGTCATGCGGGTCGTCCTCCATCGCCGCGTCCGGCTTGTCCTTCAGCGGCTCCGGGGCAGGCAGCACGGCCGCCATAGTGCCTTCTAATTCTCTAAATTTATTCTAAAATAATTGTAGTCCCTACGATCTCAATATAACAATTTAAGTAAGTTTTAAATTTCTTTGTAACAATATATGTCCTGTAAGTTTTCAGTTTCTTTGTAATGATTTGAGTCGTGTACGTTCTCAAATTTTCTTTTTGGCAGTTCAGGTTCCGTGTTTTCAAAATTTATTTATAATAATTCAAGTCTCGCTCGTTCTCAATGTGTGTTAGAAACAATTAAAGTTTCGTAAGTTCTCAAAATTTCTTAATAATAATTAAAGTCCCGATACGTTCACGCTCACTTAATGCGGTCACGTTTCATTCCCAATTTATGGGGACCAACGAACTATGAATAAAAAAGGGTTCACAGTTAAAAAATACATCAAGAGTGTCCAATTCTGACGCCTGCACAAGGCAAAATATTAAGATTATAAGTTAGTTTAAGCCTCCCTAACCGCTACAAAAAAGAGGGCATTGAAGAGAGGAAGGAGGATGGCATCATTTAGTATAGAGATACGGGAAAAAGGAATCTATGCAAAAGGGTCATAAAGACAGTAAGATGAGAAAGAAGTTCATGAAATGAGATGAAAGTTGAAGAAGAAAGTCAGAGATGCTGAAAAACAGGACAGTAGTGAACCGAAAAAAGGGGGTCCTTAACATAGCAAAAAAATTTTTTCCAACAAAAAAAAAGCCTACCTAACTCTCAGCTCGAGCCCTCACATTTTTCCCCTGGAAGTGCTAATTCCCATAGATAAAGTAGTTGTATCCCCCTGGGGGGACATAACAAAGGACATTTTGAAAAAAGATCTACCAAACTCTCAGCTAGGGACCTCACATTTTCCCCGCTGAGAGTGCTTCAAAGAGAAGGACAAAACCCACCTCTAGAAAAAAACCTATCTGGCGCTGGGGACCCTGGGGGACCGCGCATCGTCCCCAAGCAGTGTGACCTGCCCCCCTGCAGGGATGCTGCTCAAATTTCACCATTAAAAAGTGAAAAAAATTAAATTCCTTATTAACTGTGAATCTCACTATTTCACACTGTTTCCAAACTGAACTTGTGCCAAAAAAACTCGTACTACGAATTAAGCATTATTATTATTATTATTATTATTATTATTATTATTATTATTATTATTATTATTATTATTATTATATAAGAAAGTTTTAGCCTCCCTTAACCACGACAAAGATGTTCCAAGAGAGGAAAGATTATGATTAGATTATTAGTTAGTTTAAGCCTCCCTATCCTCAACAAATGAGATCCAAAGAGAGGAAGGAAGAAGGCACCATTTAGTATGGAGTTAAGGGAACGTGGAATCTATGCAGAAAAGGCATAGAAACAGTAAGATGAGAAAGAAGTTCATGAAACAAGGTCAAAGTTGAAGAAGAAAGTAGTAGGTGCTGAAAAAACAGGACAGCAGTGAACCGAAAAAGATGGTCCGTAACAAAACAAAATCCTATTCTATTTTAACAAAAAAGAAAGCCTACCTAACCTTTAGCTCGGGCCCACACATTATCCCCCTGGGAGCGCCAATTCCCATAGATACATTAATTGTATCCCCCTGAGGGGGAGAGGAAAGAGGAAGGCACCATTTAGTATGGAGTTGAGGGAACGCGGAATCTATGCACGAGGTGCACAGAAACAGTAAGCTAGAAAAGAAGTTCATGAAACAAGAAAAAAGTTGATGAAGAAAGTAGTAGTGCTGAAAAACAGGACAGCAGTGAACCGAAAAAAGCTGGTCCGTAACAAAACAAAAACCTATTTTATTACAACAAAAAGGAAGCCTATTTAACCTTTAGCTCGGGCCCTCACATGGTTCCCCTGGGAGCGCTAATTCCCATAGATACAATAGTTGTATCCCCCTGAGGGGTACGAATTAAGTAATTACTGCAATAATGTCAATTGATGTGTTTTTTTTTCAACTCTTGTTTCATATCACTAAAATCAAAAACACACACCCACAGTATGGTAGCTTTGCTCTTTTGATATGAAACATGAAAAATCCACAGTGATTCATTGTGCTCAGACCAATAAAAACATTTCAGCTCCATATTACTTTCATCTCAAGACTACTAAATTGTAGCATCACCAGTCCCTACAAA
The DNA here is from genome assembly GCA_030386875.1 of Morinoia aosen. Taxonomy (NCBI): domain Eukaryota; kingdom Metazoa; phylum Arthropoda; class Malacostraca; order Amphipoda; family Talitridae; genus Morinoia; species Morinoia aosen. The sequence continues at coordinate 32,492,225 of CM059561.1, read as the reverse complement.
ATGTCAAGGTTGTCCTTCCGTTTCAAAATTTGTAAGAATCCCCACTGATTGCTTTAGCTGAGACCAGTGAAGAATGCTGCATGTTTCAACACTGGATCCCTCATGCTAGGCTCGAGCACCAGCATGCTTGTTTTTATACGGACACAATAGTTACAGTTATTATCATAGTGAATTTTTAACCACCGTTACCACTAACACGCAATCCAAATAGTATTAAATCATTTTAAATGATATTAGACTTGAATCGTCACGATATTAAATTATTTTAGATTGCAATAGTTTTAAATCGTCAGAGTATTAACTAATTTATCTAGTAGAATTCCAAGTCAATTTATAACATCTTATAAGTGAATAGTTCAATTAACCTGAATAATAAAATATCCACACATAGCTCATAAAAGTGCCAAAAAGCCTCTATTACATTTATACACGGCCCAACAGCGGGATGACAATTATTTTTGTTACTATAATTATCGTTTTGTAAGACGCATTCACCTTCCTGGGATACTAAACAAGGAAGCGACACTGTAATAATTTTATTACCAAAAATACTTCGATAGATAAATTGTCCGCACAACACCCCCAAAGCTGAATAAAAATGAAGGGTTTTACAGCAGTTGCTGCACAGAATTCGTTTTGCTAGCAGCAGTGTGAGCAGCAAGGGTGCCCATGCTTTTCATTTCTTTGCTTCTACACCATGTCTATGTACGGTGTTCCTGCCAGCGTATCAGAAAACAGAATTTAAAATACGCACAATAAAAACAACAAACACCAATTCACATAAAAATGTAGTGCTAGATTAAGAGATTGAATATTTCAACGTTTCTTGATTCAACCCACAACTGTGCGTTGGTAAACAATCGATCCTCGAGTCATAGAGCCTCATCTTAAACTAAGCTCGATTTATAGGGACAAAATTTGGTCCTGGTCGTTCATAACTTGAATCAAGCATTGACCAGTTATTCACAACTTGAATCAAGTATTGACTGGTTTTTCATAACTTGAATTAATCACTGATCAGTTACTCATAACTATAATAAAGCACTGATTGAATTAGTGGACTCCCTGACTAATTTTTATGCATTCAAGGAAAATTCAAGTAAACATAGTTTAGCTCACACTAGACGACGCTGCACAACTCCACAAGTGGCCGCATAAACAGCACAACACCGGAGGCACGAGATGTAATCACAACACGCCCAACTTGCAACCAAGTTCCCTCGTAGCACCTCAACGAGACCATAAGTGCAAGGCAAACACAAGGTGCTACTACCCATATGAGTATATTATTACGAATAATTATAAGAGGTAAACGACCATCATCGTATTTTACGTGACAAGTTGTGGGTAACATGACAGTCGAGTCTATGTGATATATAAAAGAAGCAATCAAACGCCATATACACTTTACAGAGTTCTTGGGTTAAGCTATGTTACCGTTTGTCCACATGAGCAATAATTTCAGTTCGGGTAAATTAATTTTTGCTGCTTCATGTAAATATATTCTCTGAACACCGTAATTCTTACTTAAGGCGTACGTACTTATCACCAATATGTTTCTTCTATTCTACAACAATTGCATTGACTATAATTTTATTTGTAGTCAGATGCAGTGGACTATCGAAGCAGAAATAGGAAGATATCTCTGTCTTCACAAAAAAATTCAGCCCCTCAGCCGCCCCTCAATCTATATAATTATGCACTTATATTAAAAATTAGTCTCAGTGATTCAGAAATTGAATCAAATCTCTTTTAACTGGTAGTTGAAAAACAGAGACAAATTTTCATCTGTTTTAGTTGATGCATGCAAGAGTTGATTTTGTGTAACCCAACTACAGAATTTCTCCCGCATCATTGCAAGCAGAAGCAAATCAAGAATGACTACCAGCAACCCTCGTAGGAAAAAAATGACGATGCACTCAAAAAGGTGAGCCACTTTCATGACAAAATTCAAGATACTAAAATAACAACACTCAGAGTAATAGAATACTTTGAAGTTCACCACAAAGTACAGTATAATGAAACAAACAAAGCATATATAGCAATCATTAACACAAGAATCCGAATGGGATGATTAACAATTATTTTATACATATACATTTACAACACCATCTTCTGAGTGCTGCTACAAGGAACATATACTTTCAACTTAAAACAAATTTCGTAATTTGAAAATTCACCGCAAATCCATCAGCAATTCACAATCAGGCCTTCAACAACATTTACAATTACCATGGTACATTTTTTACTGCATTTTGCTAGCAGGAACATGAGTGGAGATTTCACAGCACCCTAAACCCTTCTTTAGACCATGCCTCTATGCGCTGGCCGTCACCCATTAACAGGCATTGAAGAGCCAGACAAGTTGTCTGTTGCTCAAGACAATTCACAGAAATACCAGAGCTTGAACTGTTGACATGAACATTTTGTGTTGCTCTAGACAATACAGAGAAATACCAGAGCCTGAATTGATGATACGCACTCCTAGGAAGAGACAGAGAGCTCAGATTTCGAGGGTAAAGATACAGGGTTACGTTCGTTTCACATACAAAACGCTTGTAAATGTTCTCGCGCTGCTATATGTTTCTTGCCATGCACAGCTGCATGATCACACCTGTAACATTTTAGAACAATTAGGTATACATACATAGGCATCAAATTCTTGGCTATACAACCGGTAACATGAAACGGCAAGACGAATGGAAAGGAATCAAGAAAGATACAACCAATAAAAAATCTGATACGTCTTGAGAATCAATTTATAAAAAGTAAATTTAGTTACTAAGAACAGTCACTCGCACACACTCATCAAATAAATCATTTATTGAAAAGAGAAAATATTCACAGGAAATGGTTCTTCATACGCTTCAGCACCACCGAGCACATAGAAGGAAAATGCTGATAAAAGAGCGTCAAAAAGAGAACACTTGCCTCCCACAACATTTGGAGCAGACAAAGAAAAGAAACCTCGTCAACCATCAATTAAGTGCTACCAACTTACAAGCAGTCATCTATGGGAGAAATGACTCCCAATGCTGCAATGGAATCTGATCGACAATTTATGCCGTAAATTGAATATTTAAATAAATCATTGCAGCTAAAAACATCCTGGAATTAGCACGTCTGCCTATTAATCTAAGGAAGGATCTTTCATCAAGAATTTGAATTTGTAGCTTTGCCACATACGTGAGGCTTGAAGCTGTCAAAAAACCTTCAACTTCAAAAACGCAGTGACTGATATAGTAGATCGGACCAGGTTCTGTGCCTGAGCTCTAAAACACAGCCTGATCGAAATTGGATGAAAATTATCTAGGTTTTGTGTTCTCGGGTTGAAGTGCTTTAAGAAGAATTCAAAAATGCCATAACAATGAAATTAACCGAATGCCTCCATCAGATATTTCTAAGTCATGTTAGATAAAAAATGACCGTTTGCTTGACTAGGGTCACCAAAGCTCCCAATCATGCTTTTCCTAGCTACAGCAAAAATTTTTATGTTCAACAAAAAGTAACCAAAATTTCAACATTCCTAACATAAATAAAATTCTTCATCTAATTGACTTATTCGGTGAAATGTTACGTTACAACGTCATCTAACAAACAAGTGTCAAAAATACTTCCAAAACAGAGGTGAAATATACATTGAAATCAATTATAAAAAAAAACCATTGGCCAATATTGACGATCATCAAGGGTTTTCTACCAACAGCAAAAATGCAAGAAACAAGCAAAACCTAAAAAAAATCTCTGCTAAAGTAGGTACTTGCATCCAATCTTCAACTTAAATGAAAACATGAACAAGAATGCCGATAGTCGAGGCTTTCCTTTACGCTTCTCTGATAACCCAACATTTGATAAACAACTAAAGAATTTAATAGAGGTGTAACAAGAAGATCCATTCTCAGAATATAAATAGCATTTATCATACATTAATATAGAAGACAATATTGAACAATAACTTCTTATAAAAACTTAATGATGAAAGAGCACTTGAGTAGAAACTATGAAGAAGCCAAATACACATGGAAGTTATACTACTCAAGGAACAGTAGAAAGAAGCAAATCCAAAGCATGCCTCATCTTCTTGTCAAACTTTCACTAGAGAATGAAAGTCCGTACATTCGACAATAAAACCCACTGTAAGGAAACAAAGCACGCACTAAAGAAGTTCAGAAAAAAATCCACCAGAGCATGAAAGCCAGACAAAGTCCAATTACAAAGCCAATAACGATGCTGTCTCGCCGTTTTCTGAGGTTGATCTTGTTCATGAGTGTGTTGAGCATGGGGAACCTGTTGGACAAGTCGTTCACTTTGGTCTGAATGAGCTTGAAAGCCTCACGCTGACTTTTCATGTGATCCCTGGTGTCAATAGCTATGGATATCTGTTCGTCAACCATGCGATCTGAGCTGTGCAGGTGTTCGCTCTCCTTTAGGTAAAAGTCCCGACGAGACACCCCGGCCAGGGAGCCGTTCTTGCGACCGCTCCCAGAGCTCAGCAGTTGGTCTCGCTCTCGCCGGCTCTTGATAGTGCTGTTCGTGCGCTGGAATTCGTTCCGATAGTCCTGTAAGTGGAGGAGTGGTAGTCACTGTCAATCATTGAAGGAAGGGAATATCTTAGTCAATAAATAATAAATTAAAATTCACATATTTAAAGGTCAATAACATAGCACTGAAAGTAAGATAAAAAAAAGCAATCCATTAAATTTGAGTAAATGTACACTACTCATGCAAGTCGTGTCATACAATTAGAACATGATGAAATGTATGAGGATATGTCAACACGTTCACTGCATTTCTTCGGTTGCAAACGTTTGGTTTGGTTAGGTTGTAAGTAGCAGAATAGGAAAATCAATTTTAACATTTGAAAATATTTTCATTCTACCTAAGAAGTATGAAAAACACAATTACACGATGCATTTCACCTGGTATGGTAACAGCTATTTCTTAAAGAGGTCATGAAACAGACGAAATGTCATTCATTTATACTGGAACGTGAATGAGCAATATACCAACTGGTACACATATGGCTCAATACGCAGTGAACATGGTAAGGACAGAATGGATCTGCTAAAAAAAATACTAGCTAAATAACTGAAGGCATTATTGGCTGCTAGAGAACACCTTCTTTATTTGGGCTGTATACTAGTATTGATTATAAGGAAGTTTTAGCCTCCCTTTACCATGATGAAGACGTTCAAAGAGAAGAAGGATGAAGGCACCATTTGGTGTGGAGTTAAGGGAATGCGGAATTTATGCACAAGGTGCATAGAAACAGAAAGCTAAGAAAGAAGTTTATGAACCAAGAAGAAAACTGAGGAAGAAAGCACTAGGTGCTGAAAAACAGCGCAGCAGTGAACCAAAAAAAAAGGTGTGTAACAAAACAAAAAACCTATTCTATTTCAACAAAAAGAAGGCCTATCTAACCTTTGGCTTGGGACCTTACATAATCCCCCTGGGATATATGCTAACATAGCATTCAAGGAACTATAAAAATTCATCAACTGACACTTCAAACCAAATTTCAGCAAGCCAATAACTTAATAAAAGTGAATTATAAATTACAGGTAAATAATCAGGGAAATATTCTAACTACTATAATTTGTTCTAGATAGATATCATGGGTATTGAAGAATAGTTCTTGATGAACAGTTATTGATAAGAATCAATTTGAATGCTAAATATAGCACCAACTAAGCATCATAACAGCAGTAAAAATGCATCTCTTTGGTACGTTGAAACAGTCATTTAGAGATGAAGATCACTCCGTCCCTCACTGGAAGTTAACCATTAAAACCAACTTTGGAAACTAACCATCAACAGTTCAGACATGACCACCAGTTCTTTTTATTAAAAACTATGAAAAATTAAAACAACAATTTTATAATAGTTTCATCCAAGAACATGAATCCTTGTAGTATCAATTTCTGAATAAGTCGGTGAACTACAATAACTCAAGCCTTAGCAGGACTCGGCAGGTACAAACACAACCCCCAAATGAATTCACACACAACCATTAATGATTCCTTTCCAGTAAAATTCCTTTCTGTCATGCACAACCGACAAAAATGCACCACAGCCACATATGCACTTACACACTACCTGCAGTACACAGAACCACAAATGCAGCACCACAGCACCTACCTGCAGTGTACAGCACCACATCACCTACTTGCAGTGCACAACACCACACCACCCACCTGCAGTGCAAAGTACCACACCACCCACCTGCTGTGCACAGCACCACACCACCCACCTGCTGTGCACAGCACCACACCACCCACCTGCTGTGCACAGCACCACACCACCCACCTGCAGTGCACAGCACCACAGCACCTACTTGCAGTGCACAGCACCACACCACCCACCTGCAGTGCACAGCACCACACCACCCACCTGCAGTGCACAGCACCACACCACCCACCTGCAGTGCACAGCACCACACCACCCACCTGCAGTGCACAGCACCACACCACCCACCTGCAGTGCACAGCACCACACCACTCACCTGCAGTGCACAGCACCACACCACCCACCTGCAGTGCACAGCACCATACCACCCACCTGCAGTATGTCCCTATGCCGCTGCACAGTGTGCAGATGAGCCACGGCAGACCCAGGGGAGCAGTTGCCGAGTCTCTCATTGGCCTCAGCGAGTGCTGACAGCAGCTGGCTCAACTCCCCACTCAGCGTCTCATACCTTAAATGAGCGCACAAAGTTTAATCCTATGTATTGCAAGAAGAGATTTAACCCTTTGAGTACTGCAGGGACATCTTAGTCCCGGCTCGGGATTTCCCTCGTTATTGAATACAAACAAAAATTTCGACGCTTGGGAGCTGTCGGGACTCTAGCAGAACATCAAGCAAGCAAAATATCGTACATCTGGCAGACAAGAGCCCACTGCTTGTTGACAGTTACACTTTGAGAGTACGCACGAAAGCTGGAGGGTCATGGTGTATTTCTGTCGTGTGTTTTGGTTGTTTTCTTCAATAATACGGTAGGTACAGAATTAAAATTATTATTTTTTATGCATAAACCTATATTATACAGAATGATTAGAAGATATCACAGTTATATTGGCAGTTTCTTCAAAAATAACAGTTTTACTGCATGGGACTTTAGTGACCCAATGTCCCTATGGATGAGGTGTGACCCAATGTCCCTATGGATGAGGCGCATTGTGAGCATTGCTCTATATTACTCTATATTATCATGTACTTCATGGATTTATGGTAATATTTACACACAAATATTGTTTGTGAGTGATGACATTTGTATCAGAGGAATAAGTTTTTACTAATAATGAAATTATTAGTAAAGACTTTCACCAATTTTTCAAACTAATAATGTCTTTGCAAGGATTGTAGGCATATTATTGTAGCCTCTTTTCTTTTAATTGATTGTGTTTGATAAGCTTTTCATAACTCCAGGCATGGCGAAATGTACGTGTTTGCCTAAAGACAATGCTCTTCGGGCTCTTGAAGATAGATCGTCTGATTTTAGTGATGAAACCGATGTCAAAAAAAGTGATGAAGAAGATAGAGAAAATTTATCAAAGGACTATTTCCAACGACCTATCTCACGAGGGTGTGTCTGAAGATGATCAGATCATCATTTCCCTCACTGAAGCTACTATTATGCAAGACAATAATAACAATGAAGCACCTACTCCAAGACGAGAGGAGAAAAGGCTATGGAGGAAAAAGAACGAAACCACGGCGTCTCCTGACTTTGTTGAATACCCGAAGATGACATTTGTTAGGAACCCTCTTGAAGCATTTCTAACTTTCTTTGATAAAGAACGTGTAGAAAAAATTTTGTTCAAAACCAATTTGAAAAGCATGCAAACAACATCAACATAAGCTGATGTAAAAGAAGAAGATCTTTTGGTGTTTTTCAGCATAAATGTACTCATGGGTTATCATCCTCTGAAATCCTATAAGCACTATTGGAGTCTTGATTCTGATTTAGGTGTTGAGGCTGTTCAAGAGCAAATGAGTAGAGATAGGTTCTGGACAATTCTCACATACCTTCATCTAAATGATAATTCCAAACTCTTCAAGTAATCCTGATAAACTGTTCAAAGTGCCGCCAGTAATTGAAGCACTGAACCGCAATTTCAAGCAAGCCATGTCTCCCTCTCAACACCTTAGCATCGATGAATCAATGGTAAAGTTCAAAGGTCGTAGTAGTTTGAAGCAATATAATCCCATGAAACCAATCAAACAAGGATATAAGCTGTGGTGCTTGGCCGGAAGTGATGGTTACATTCACAAATTCATCATTTACACCGGAAAGTCTGATAAACCTGCAGAAATTTCCCTCGGTTTGGGAGAAAAAGTTGTTTGTAATATGACAGATGGCCTGGAGAACAAATACCAGAGTGTACTTTGATAATTATTTTCTTCAATTGAACTTTTAGGGTATCTTCAGGCTAAAAAAATCCTTGCATATGGAACTATCAGACCAAATAGAAAAGGCTTCCCTGAAATGCACAGTGAGAAAGAAATGAAGAGAGGTGACTGCGATTACTGCCGCACTTCTCAGGGGATAACAGTTTTCAAATGCTAAGACTCAAAAGCAGTTCACTTCATCTCCAACTTCCATGGGAATGATTTGGCCTCTGTGAGAAGGAAGAAAAAGGACGGAAGTGTGATCACTGTGCCCTGTCCTAAAGTTGTAAAAGACTACAATGACCATATGGGCGGCGTTGATTTGCATATGTTCCGCTAGTTATACGGACTCAACAGGAAGAACGTGAAATGGTGGCACAGAATCTTCTGGACACTACTGGACACGACAGTTGTAAATGCGTACATCATGTACAAAAAACGTCAGGTGACTACATAAATCTCTTCAACTTCCAATGAGAAGTTGCTAAAGGGTTGCTTGCGTTTGCCATGCCTTGAAGTGTTCCCAAACAGCGCTGACTTGGTTATTCACAAGGTACATCAGTGAGAAATACCAATCTTGGAGCGCACTGGCCGCAGTTCACAGAGAAAAGAGGACGATGTGAAGTGTGTTCAGCACAGAAGCTTGAGTCCAGGCCACTCTATTTGCTCTCACTGCAAGGTGTATTTATGCTGCAATGCTTCCAGAAACTGTTTTGCTTCCTATCAAAAAGTCAAATTGGAATAAGTACCACAGCGCCGAATAAATTTGCCCTCTGATGCAGGATACACTGTCCAAATGTGGTCATTTACATTTTTCTCTCCATTTTTTCATAAACTTTTGAATTAGACAACCAGGAGTTTAGACAAGATCATTCCAGTGGTTTATGCATAAGGAATGCTTACAATAATGAATAGGAAATAACTGATTTATTGGAAAAATGTAAACAGTTTTTTGTAACAGACTGTGTTAGATTTTAGACTAAAAATTAAATCTTTTCAATTTTGGTGTGTGAGAGGCAGTAGCTTTCACCCATTGCTTGATTTAAAGTATTACTATTACTCACCAGTCATGTAATTCATTGCTATATGTTGTAATTTTCTATTTACAATTGTTTTTCAAATTATCCAGTTGGATCCACAAGTTTCTTTTACGGGAGTCTCTCTATGAAAAAATTTATTTCAATTTTCTTATTTCTCGTCTCAATTTATTTCTCCTTAAGGACAGCGTCCCCCATAGGAATCCATGTTTTTGAGATTTCTTGAGAAACTGGGATTTTTGCTGCTATAAGAAGTGTATAAGGTCAGGTACATCCTGTGAAAAAATGAGACTCGTACGTTCACTCATACGCCCGCTACGGGGGTTTGAAGAATAGAGGGGAGGGGGAAGGGGTATTTTATCATGTTACACCTCCCCCTTGGCATTTTCTTCACGGCTTGACATTGCTATGTCATCTCCTATGTCTCTCTATTACTCTATAATGATTTTAGGGGTCTAACCTGAACCAAAAATTAGGAAAAAATTTAATTACAATTGTTTATGTTTCATTGTTTTGCTTATAATGTAAACAATGGACTTTGGGTTTCCAAAATGCTTCTGCTCCTACAGTTTTTGAAATACAGTGATGATTTTGGTATCATTGGATGCGGAAAGACATGGACATTCCAAATCGCTAAATGATTTTTCACAATAAATTTATGTTCAAAAGTTATGACGTCACAAATCCGAATTTTTTCGATGACAGTTTATTTTCGAATTTTTTGATTTTTTTTAACTGAAAAATTGGCAAAACCATTTAGCGATTTGGAATGTCCACATCTTTCCGCATCCAATGATATCAAAAATCATCACTGTATCTCAAAAACTGTCGGACAAGAAGCATTTTGAAACCCCTCTCCTAAAATGCCGTTTTCTTTGATTTCCCATTTTTTTGTCCGAGTTGTCTGCAGTTGTCCGAGAGAGTGCTCGGTAACTCGTGGAGTGATAGAGTGATTTATTTGCTCCTGAGAGAAAGGGTTACGGCTGCATCACTGAAAGGTCATACAGTGGGGAGAGCGTCGTACCTTTGGTACGGTTCTCCACCTGAGGATGACAGTGAGGAAGGTAAGTCTGAGTGGTTGGTAGACATGCTACCCTCTCACTTGTGGCTTCATTTTCCGTTTAAAGACCACATTTAGTTCATAAGGAAGTTGCAGATCATTTCATAAATCAAGCATTGAAATGTTTAAAACTTTACGTGTTTACATGTTGGTCAATATCTTTTCATGGTCTTCCAAAACGGCCTCTTTGAATTTCACATGAGTTTCAATATACAGAATGCTTTGCAATACTACATAATATTAAATCCTGTTTTTCAACTGATCAATGGCTCAAGTAACATAATATCTCTTTAAAAATGACATACTTGCAAACATTGCATGGTTTGTTTAAATACCAGAAGATACTAAAAACCATTGTATCTATAGCATGACTGAAGAAAGCATGAGGCTGCATTTCCAACACATAACATTTTTTTAGGAATAATATCAGTAGTAGCATCAGATGAGCATTGCTTTGAAGCATGAGCTGCCCAGCACAGAGCAACTGATTGAAGGTTGTATGCTGTTTGGTTTTTCAATAAATTCACTGTAATATATTCCTGACACACTTTGTCCAAAGATTTTAAGTAATTTTCAGCATCCCTAATCCAAACCAAGATGCTGCAGAGAGAGGAAGAAGAAAGGTACAATTTAGTAAGAAAATAAAGTAATGGGGAATCTATGCACAAGGTGAGTCCCAAGACTGTGTACATAGAAACAGAATGATTGATACAAGTTTATGAAGCAAGGTCAAGAAAATATGTTATGAGAAATGGACAGCAATGAACCAAAAAGATGGACCACTACAAAACACAAGACCTTTTCTACTTGAAAAAAAGATGACAAAATAACCTTCAAATCAATACAAGACAACTTCCCCTTGAGAATGTTAATTGCCATAGATAATAACATACACAGCTGGCAGGTTTGCGCCTGGCTGGCTGCTTAAATATGTGAATTTGCTTGAGACTCTTGATTGGTTGGCTGGCTGGCTCATCATCTGTTCCATTTTTCAGCTGATGACGTTGCATCAAGGCAAACCTTTTGGCCCGCAGATGCTAGTGTGGAGTTAGCTAGGCCTTGGGCGGTCACTTTGCTTTTAAAGGGGAGCAGCAGTGATTGCCTAACATCAGTAGCAAATGTGATTTGTTAATAAGTTGTTTTTACAGTTATGAAAGATGGCTGGCTACCTGTTTAACAAAATAGCCTCTTGAAATAGAACAAGGTTTGCTAAAGAAAATTGGGAAAGAGGTTGATATGTGGAGCAAGTTAGCAGGCAAGAGTAAGTTACCACTAGCTATTTACCTATCATTGATGGATCAATCAAAAGCCATTTTCACAGAGATTCCAGGATCCAAAGAAGGATGAGAGCATGGCTACACAATAAATATTGATGGCACTTATTTTCAGAGTAAAAATCGACAAATTTTTGTCCTTTAATAATATGTAGCATTCCCGCAAAAATTAAACAATGAATGTTGGAGCATTTATAACTGAGCTTGAGATTGTTTACTTTAAGATTCTGAGAACAAGGTTTGACTTTACCTGAACCACATAAGCATAATTTTATCCAAGGCTCCAGTGGAGTACCACCATAGCATGCTAAGAAATTGTGATCAAATCTGAGCCAGGGTTCCATGGCTAAGTGGATAACAGATACAATAGCTGTGAGGTTAGTTTTTGGTAATTTTGTCAGCATCTATTTTCACTTGGCATCACAGGTTTGGGACAAACACACCCATTAGAAGACAAAAGAGAACACACGAGGTAGGGAGGGATGAATGTATACATGCAATATTTATATTTCAGAGTTTCATTTAGTTTGAAAGTGCCCCCGTCATGGATGGAAACAGCAATGCACTTCAAGTAAAAATGAAACTCGAGCTGCGCACTTTACGAAAATAATGTGCGGCTGTTTTTCCCCATATGAGACCCATTTTGATATACATTTTGTACTATTGCTTCAACGTATCATCTGTTATCTTGCAAACGAGTAGTTCTCCGTGAGGTTAATTCATAATTTTCCTTAATGCTAATTACTGTATGTGAGGTTCAATACAGTAGAAAACTAAGATAATACAAGTTGTTAAATAAACCCTGTTTATCAAAATGCTGAAGCTATTCGAAGATACACAAGTAAAAGTCTAAAGTAAATAAGTAAATATGCAATATAAATGGAAGAATTGTTTTATGTTCACTGCACAAACCATGAGAAAACTTTACATTCCTTATAGAATGTTGAGGATGGGAGACAGGATATGTGTTCTCATTACACAAGATTGTTAAATTTGCTAATCTAACACAACTGCTGACTGATGCTGGGCATGACTGTATGAGTTTGCTGTAATACTGTACACAACTGCAGCCTGATGCTGTGTATGACTATGAGTTTGCTGTAATACTGTACACAACTCCTGACTGATGCTGGGCAGGACTACGAGTTTGCTGTTATACTGTACAAAACTCCTGACAGATGCTGGGCAGGACTATGAGTTTTATGAACATATTTTTATATATGTGAATATTTAATTCTATCTGATACCATAAAATTTGAAATATTCAAAATAAAATGATATATATCACATAAGTGTTTTAATAAATATATATAACCAGCTATTTATGTCTAAACTATGTATTTGGTGGCCTAAATATTGATATTTACCCTAATCATAGAACCAATAATATATGCCTCATTTGATTTACATCATCAAAGTAAATTCAGAAAAGTTCAACAACCTATTCTAGACTTTAGTCAGAATAAAGAAACTGCAAAGTATTACATACCTAATTGTACATGCAGATTTGAAACAAGTCCAATTGTGTTGCTGATACAGCAAGGCATTAGGTCACACTCGCTCAGTTCAACAAAATTAAGGAATTAGATCATGTTGCAATTTTGAAATATTCTGCATACTTACACAAAACTTGAAAATTAATTAAAATTTAACCCTTTGAATACAAAAATTCAAATGATCGAGGAAAAATGTCCACAAAAAAAGTTGACAGTACCCTGAAACATTTGTAAAACTGCCCTAGAGCATTTTTTGCTTCAGCAAGCACCTGCATTTGGTAAATATTAAGGAAAGGACCATAATCGATTTTCCACTTTTCGGCGCATAAACGTAGTTAATTAGATCTAAATAAATAATTTTTCTTTTATGCACTTTCCTCAAGAAATGAGTTTTTAACGAGTTATAGCGGGAAAATAAGTATTCAACGAATTATATCGGGAAGTTACTTACCGCAACTTTAGTGTTTGAAGTGGAAAGTAATTGATCGAGCACGTCGGACGGCAACACTACAATGGACTCTCTTCTGACGCGCTCAAATGATCGAGTGCATTCCCGCCATCTAACAGAAAAATCAACATACCGCTATGATTGGTAATTTTTGGGTGATAACCTTTATTGTGTTATTGTAACGACCACGAGCCTGAAGACGTTTAGTTACTGGAAACCGACCTGTCAGGATGCCGGCCAGACAGGGAATAGCTACTCAGGCTTAAATAGCTAAGGCCAGATACGAGGTCAAAGTACGGCACGGACAAATACTAAGAGCGTTTATTTACAAGGGAACTAGGATAGTTTAACAGAACAGACTCGGGGCGTGTCTTGCGGTAGCCGCCTCTCTTACACGAGATCGTAATTCTACAGCTGACTTAACACCCCGGCAGAACACCCTAAGTTCCAACAGATAAAATAGGCATAGGATTTGGGCAAGCACGACCAAGGTCACTTACGAACATCAGGCAACCAGCTTTATTGGCCTGATCGTAGACAAGTGCACCCTATGACGGTCCTGACGCAACTGACTAGCTACGATCGAGGAACCGCCCATTTTAACTGCCGCCAGGCAGCCGCGGGACGGACCTCTATGTGACTCATAGCTCTACGGTCGAGGTACAAAACCAGTAGCGAACCATGTTCGCTACATTATTAACTAAAAGATCTTAGAAGTGAATTCAGGCTCCGCGGGGTTTGCTAATAATAAATTACAAAGTGCCCCAACGTACTCTTAAGGCGACCGACCAGTCAAAAATCAAAAATCCATCATATATTTTTTTTATTGCTCTATTCGATTGAGAAAGTCTTAAACTTCATTCCTGCAAAGCGGCAGAACGATCCGTCTCACCAAAGTATGTCAAAATGGGGGTTTGAAAGGAGGGTGGAGGGTAGCTCGCCCGGCCAGCTCGTGCAGATATGCCACGCTGGCTGAGCCCGTTGGCGCTGAGTGTCAGTTTTTTCATAATTAGGTATGTATCTATCTCCTTGCAAGTCAACACTTTTGAGATTTGGCATGTTGAATTCTCGGTACCTCTACCCCTCCCTCCCTCGGGAGTAAGAAAGAGGGTGGGGGAAGCTCGCCCGGCCAGCTTGGGAAGACGTGCCAAGTGAGCTTGGTCGGTTGCTGCCGACTGTAGGTTTGTTCATAATTAGGTATGCATCTATCTGCTTGCAGATCAAGACTTTTGAAATTTGGCAAGTTGAATTCTCGGTAACTCCACCCCTCACTCCCTCGGGAGGAAGAACGAGGGTGGGGGAAGCTCGCCCAGCAGGCTAGTGCACATGTGCCAAATAAACCGAGTTAGTTGTTGCTGAACGACGGTTTGTTCATAATTAGATATGCATTTGTCTGCAAGCAGATCAAAATTTTTGAGATTTGGCAAGTTGAGTTCTCTGTACCTCCACCCCTTCCTCCCTCAGGGGGAAGGAGGGTGATTGGTAGCTCGCCCAATCTGCTTGCGTAGTTGTGTCACGTTAGCTGATCTAGTTGTTGCAGACCGACGATTTATTCAGATTTAGATGGCTTTTTTTCAATAGCAGATCAAGATTTTTCTGGATTTGACGTTGATTGCTTGGTACTAATGTAGTGATATAAGCGTTTGGCTCTGCGTGGCGCTTCCATATCCTATAAGAGGAGCCTACGAGGATGCCAAGGACGTCCCAGCTTATGCTCCTGGTGCGTTTTAGACATTTTTGGTACCACTTCTGGTACTGGTTCCTTCAAGCAACCACAATAACTTCCAAAAATGATATTCAAAACGTCAACACTACCAATTTCTCCAAGAAATGTAGCTTGCAAACAAAAAAAACCTGTCTCGGCACTAAAACGCGTTTTCTGAGCAATACAAATGTCAATATTCAAGCTTCTTCTTCTCAAAAAGTTGTTATCGTAGAGCAATGATTTTGGTATCATTAGATGCGCAAAGAGTTGCTGCATATAGAGTCAGAGGATTATATTGAAATTCACAGATTTTCAGTTACATTAAAAAATCTACGGAAAAATGAATGACACTTTAAATTTTTTTTTTCTATTCCATAACAAATAAATTATTGGGAGTTTCAATATAATCCTCTGACTCTTTATACAGCAGCTCTTTCCGCATTCAATGACACCTAAATCATTTCTCTACAATGACTACTTTTTGAGAAGTGGCTTGAATATTTCCCATTTTTTCATTACATTTTTTTCGTTATCTCCGTAATTACGGCGGAAACGGAAAAAGTGCCCAAAATAACCCTTATTCATTTTCTAAAATACCTACGTATGCAAAATTTCATAGATCTAGATACCGTACAAAAAACGGGACGGCCATTTTCTTGATTCTGACTAGACGGTTCCCTTAAGGGGACTGTCTAGTCAGAATTACCTTTTTGTCAAATAAAGTAACGTCACATTTTTTCTATGGAATCTAGATCTATGAAATTTGGTATACCTATGTATTTTGGAAAATAAATGGGATGGTATTGTACACTTTTTTTTTATTTTTGCCATAATGACAGAAATAATGGGAAGAAAGGGCACAAGAAAATGGACATTTTTCAAGCCACTTCTCAAAAAGTAGTTATCATAGAGTAATGAGCTAAGTATCATTGGATGCACAAAGGGTTACTGCATAAAGAGTCAGAGGATTATTTTGAAATTCATAATAGTTTAGTTTTTATGGAGTCTAAAAAAATTAAAGAGTCGCTCTATTTTTTGTAGATTTTTTGATGTCACTAAGATACCACTATGAAATTTAATGAAATCCTGACTCTATATGCAGCAACTCTTTGCGTATCCAATGATACCAAAAACATTGCTCTACGATTACTAGTTTCTGAGAAGTGGCTTGAATATTGACATTTGAGTTGTTAAAAAAATGCATTTTAGTATAGAAAGACAGTTTTTTTATTTGCAAGCTATATTGCTCTAAGAAATCAGCGCAGTTGACGTTATGAAAGTTATTCTGAAATATTGTATTGACTTTGGCTAGCTTTCGTTGTAGTATTTTGTGGTTCCTTGTTGAAACTGGTACCACAAGTGGTACCAGGGGCCTGGTACCAAGCATGAGTATCAGGGGTAACGCATAGCTCAGGTGCACTTCAATCCGAACTAAACTTAGCAGATGCAGTACCAGCAACTCTGAGCTTCCAGGCAGATTCAGCTAGTTGTTTGACATCGTAATCGCTTCGGCATTCATGTCATACTGAACAACCCCGCGACAAGCAGTCTTATTTATGTTTACAGCACAGGAGGGGGGGGGGGGGGAGTGGGATTGCGTCAGTGGGACGTACCGAGACTCGCTTGACGTTGCCAAATTGTGAAAGTTCTTGAAAAAACTGAATGGTAGATACATATGTCTTCAGAAATATAGTCAGTGAGCAATATCTACGTAAAATGATATGGCACATGAACGCTGACACACCATGCGACCCTTCCTGCCGCTTCTTCTCCTTCCGTTTACTCGCCTTAGGTGCTTCAGATGCTTCCAAATTTTTCACTGCTTATTAAGTATGCATTGCTCTACCGAAATTAGGTAAAAAAAAAAATTCCACCAATTTCAGACTTCTGACTAGACAGTGCCCTTAACAGCTCAATAGCGCAACACTCTAAACCTACCGCTCTAACTCATAAAATACTCATTAGCCGCAAAAAGTGTATAGATGAAAAATAGTTTATTTTGATTTTATTACCATGATTCAAGCAACAAAAATTCTAAAATCAATTAGTAGATGTTCATTCTATCACATTCATCATCAAAGACAAAAATTAAGGTACCGCTATAACTTGTTAAATACTCATTTGCCCCACAAAGTGCATAGAAGAAAAGTTGCCTTTTTTGATATAATTACCATGAAACAGGCAACAAAATTTTGAAAATCTATTAGTTGCATCTCCTTCACATTAACCTTTATTTCAGACAGAAAGTGCATAGAAGAAAAATTATTTATTTACACTTAATTAGCTATGTTTAGGCACCAAAAGTGGAAAATCGGTAAATGTTGAGGACTTGACCATAACTGATTTTCCCTCTTTGACCAATAAAGATTGTTGATGAGACCAAAATAAACAAGTTTTCTTCAATGCACTTTCCGTCGGAAATAAGTATTTTAAAAGTTATGACATTAAATGAGTTACTACCGTAACTCCAGTGTTTGAGGCGGGGAAAAATATACCGCGCGGTCCGACGTGAAAGTAAACAGGCGTTCTCGCGTGCCAACCAAGCCAACGAAGAGCAAACCCCCTATTACAAACGTAAAGAGGTTGGGTCGTGAGGGGTAGCAACAGTTCTTTTAGTGAAAATTATAAAACTAAAAGAACTGTGGCTACCCCTCACGACCCAACCTCTTTACGTTTGTAATAGGGTGATGCACACTGAAGTTCCGGTAACTCATTCAACGCCATAACTTTTAAAATACTCATTTCCGCCGGAAAGTGCATTGAAGAAAACTTGTTTTTTTGGTCTCATCAACAATCTTTGCTGATCAAAAAGTGGAAAATCGATTATGGTCAAGTCCTCAACATTTACCGGAAAATCGATTAGGGTCCTCTCCTCCACATTTACCAAATAGTTTCATGGAAGCTTTTAATTTCTCTAATTTTGTTATTAATTATAAAATATTTCCTCACTGGTTGAACTACTTTAAAATTATGTTAAACTCCCTAAACGGGAAACAGTAGCCATCGGTAAATCTGAAGGATATGTCAGTTGTCGATTTTCCACTTTTTGGTGCCTGAACCTAATTAATTGAATCAAAATAAACAAGTTTTCTTCTACGCACTTTCCGTCTCAAATGAGTATTTTACGATTTATAGCGGTAAGTTTAGTTTCGTCTTTGATGACGAATGCGCTCGAATTAACAGCTACTCATCGATTTTTGAATTTTTGTTGCTTAAATCATAGTAATAACATCGAAATAAACAACTTTTCTTCTATACACTTTTTTTGTCAAATGAGTATTTAACAAGGTATAGCGGTAGGTTTGGTTTCGTCTTTGATGACGATCGCACTGGAAGCGAGTGCGCATTGCAGTGTTGCTGTCCGACGTTCACCTTGAATTACTTGCCGCTTCAAACACTGGAGTTGTGGCCAGTCATTTACCGCTATAACTAATAAAATACTCATTTGAGACGGAAAGTGCATAGAAGAAAACTTGTTTATTTCGATCTAATTAACTACGCTAAGGCATCGAAATTTACAAAATTGATAACTGACATATCCTTCAGATTTACCTAGCCATCTTGGCACTCGAGTAATGGTCAGTACCCAGAGGGTTAAACTTTGCTTATGGAAATGAGAAGCGTTTTCCTGCAGAACTTGGTTTGTACTTTTGTCTATAAAGCATGCATGACTAGTCAATATAAGTACTTTTACCTCACGGCCTAGAGTCTGTATGTATCGATCATTTGGCTCCATATAATCATTATCATGAATACTTAAATAATATGAAACGCTTACTGATCGTCAGACGACAGTAGAGGAGTTGCGTCCGAGTTGGGTGTCTGGCTCTTATGCGAACCATAGCTTGAGGCTAATTTACTAAAAACTACAAGTTTAGCATCGATATCGCCTTCCAACTGGCGAGCTCTCCTTCTTAACTCTTCAAAAGACATATTATCAATATTTTCCACGTCCACAACACATCTGTCATCAATGGTTGTTGTCATGGCCGAAACTGACTCGATTCAAATGTAACCACCGCGTCATCCTCTCAACCCATAATAAGATAAGAATATTTTGTCCAGGAGAAAGCTAGAAAACATTATAAAAAGAAAACCCATTTACTATAAAAAAAGTTTATTCGTGAAATGAGTTCCAGTAAATTATAATTTAAAGATTTTTTTAAATAGAAGTTCTTAATTGATAGGTAAACTGTTTGAGGTGAACACTCTCTATATCATGGGTTTTATTTCATTAGGTTATATCAGCAGTTCTTAACCTGTGGGGAATGGTGGAGTTGCCAGGTGGGGAATTTTGTGCATTTGTTTCCACCCACAAAAATAGATAGTATATCAAAATCTAAAACATAACATCCAAATGTTGACTCACATTACAAATTACAACCATTTACAAACGATATTAATAACAAAAACAACCATAATGAGGTTATGAACTTTGAACTTCTCCCAAATGGGGAACTAATTGAATTTGATTTTAAAGGTTGAATATCGAGGAATTTATCAATTTCCAAGTGGATGTTCTTTTACAAAGGCGAGGTCACCAGCCGCCATCGAATAGCGACACTTAACAAACTAATGACTTAATCTGACTCAGAAGGAGTTAGGCGGTATTCGGACGCAATGTTTCGAGCGTCTACAATCAACAACCAAATCAACGCTACAGCCAATCATCAGAAGGAAATGAGGGAACAGACTAGCCTTTATGTGATTTATTGAAGAGAAGGTTGAACGACGAAGTACGAGGCTTGACTCTTGTTCACGAGACGTTCTTGGGGAGAGTCCGAGGGGGTTGCAGGACTTCAGACGATTCGTTCAGCTCAGGCTGGTGGAAGCTTGTGCTGGAGTGTGAAGTCGATGATGGTGTAAGTGTGGGAGGTTTCGACACAAAGTGAGTGGTGAATTTAGTGATGAGTATGGGGATAGCTACCGGTTGGGAAACCTCGGTAGGAAGGGACTCTCGACCCAAAGATAGTCACAACTAAAGGTTCAAGCGGAGTAGCTGCAGGGATGCAGGACTTTCCAGTATAGGCAATTTGAAGATGAAGCAATTGCAGAGGGAAACTCGGAGGAGACTTGAAGGCGAAAACTTGGAGGGTGAGAACTTGGAGGGAACACTTGGAGGAGGTAAGCTCCTTACATTAAGAGGTCAGGGTTTGGTTCCATACGTGTTTGTGAGTGCATGAATGAATGGTCCAGCAGATCAATTGCTCGCTCTGGGGCCCAAGCGCTAGGAGGATCTATAAGAGAATGACCACTCTGCCTGGGAAGCCGGCCTTATATGCGCTTTGAGCGGACGAGCGTTTCCGGAATTTTCCGGAAACGGATGAACTTGCGATATGGTTCTAGGTAAAAACGCCGTTCTTTTTTGTCGAATTATTTCTTTGGTCAAATTTTAATAGATTTAAGGGTAATGTTGAATGAAAATAGTGATCTAAAATTTTAAGAATGATTACGTTATCTTTATTTAATTTTTAGAAGATGGTTTTAATAATTTATGAAATTTAGACTGAAGTACGGCTGAGGGCGATCACTACAAGGTCTTGTATGTCATGTTTGGGTAAAAGTGACTACACTTCAGGGTTAGGAATGTTACAGATAAGTAAAAGGAAGATGCCGTGGCGGGGAATGCTCCAGTCCACACCGATACTGTGGCGGGAAATGGAAAGTTGGCTCACCAAAAAGTGTGGAATTGGATAAAAAAAAGGTTAAGAACCACTTGACTATACTGTTGAGATTCGAATAGTGTCTCTTTCGTATGAGGTAATAAGCAGGTTGTTTCAATACAATATTAAACTCCTGCAGTAAAGAGCCTCTGCTAACAATTTTTTTAAATCATTCTAACAACTGAAAAAATGTAGTTATTTACAAAACTAAATAAAGCTACATTAAAACAAACAGAGCTATGGTATTGGGGATCCTCATATCCACGGTAAATCGAGCACCTATGTAAAATACTTATTACTGCTTGAATGTTCCGGAGACCGAATGCTTCAATACGGCTTCGGCGGAAGACAAGGTCGGGGTAACGCCTTGTAAGGCCAGGTGTTGTTGCTGCTTCGGCCATTGAGTTCCGTTTGAGGCAAGTGAGGCAGCGGCCTTACTTATATACTCCTCCTGCAGTAGGTATTGGTGATACGCGATTGAGGAGTTGGAACTTTTTGTTGTAAAAATTTACATTTGTAGTGATCGCCCTCAGCCGCACTTCAGTCTAAATTTCTTAAATTATTAAAACCATCTTCTAAAAATTAAATATAGTTAACATAATCATTCTTAAAATTTTAGATCACTATTTTCATTCAACATTACCCTTAAATGTATTAAAATTTGACCAAAGAAATAATTCGACAAGAAAGAACGGCGTTTTTACCTAGAACCATATCGCAAGTTCATCCGTTTCCGGAAAATTCCGGAAACGCTCGTCCGCTCAAAGCGCATATAAGGCCGGCTTTCCCAGGCAGAGTCGTCATTCTCTTATAGATCCTCCTAGCGCTTGGGCCCCAGAGCGGGCAATTGTAAGTATCAAGTGTAACGATAAGTGTGTATTATGTCTTAACTTTCCTGTGTTGTGTCTTAACTTGTTCCGTGTTAGGGAGCTCTCGTTATTGTGTCGTAGAAATATTCACTATGTTGTCTCTGTGCCAGTGTTAGTTAGTCACCAGCCTCAAGCTCACTGCCACATCCTTATCATTGTTATCGTGTTTGCTATTCTCCGATGATGCCGTATTGTGCTGTCAGTGTTAACCGATGTTGGCATTTGCTCCCTTGAATTTTTAGTGCTGAGCATAGTGTTAAGACACCTTGCTGCCCACAGAGATCATTTTTTTGGTTTGCTCATCTTTTGTATGTTCCAGCTTCTAATTAATTGTGTTCTCAACTTTTGTATTTTGACTAAGTCAGGTTTAAATAATTTTGGAATTCCTCTGCAATTTTTAGTCAATGTTTGAATTCATATCTTGAGAAATGAAGCTATAATAGGTTATTTAAACCAATTGAGATTGTATCTTCTGTAGTCACTCACTCAAGTCAAGTCACTTAAATAATCATTCTTTCTTGCTCATCGGAATAATAGAGTATAGAGACTTCACCTTTTCTCATACTTATATCTTAGTACATTAATTATCTAATTACCTCAGTGCTTTAGCTACTATTTTGGCTGTAGTTCATTTAAACTCAGTTGTGCTGCTGCTTGTAATGTTAGGATAGAGCTTGTGACCAGTTGGTCTGGAACACTGATTCTGGTGTTAAGATGATTCAGGCTGCGACTCGGGCGCTAGAGTTGCGGACTGATTCTTATCACCGGACTCCTGCCATTGTTTATCCTGTTAATGTTGCAGTTTGCGCAGCCTTGCACATGTGTTATGAATGGACTCAATTTATGTGTTCAAAATAATCCAGCACGAATTCCCCTGACAGGATCTGCTGGACCATTCATTCATGCACTCACAAACACGTATGGAACCAAACCCTGACCTCTTAATGTAAGGAGCTTACCTCCTCCAAGTGTTCCCTCCAAGCTTCTCCTCATATTCAAAGTTCGCTATACTGGAAGGCCTGCATCCCTGCAGCTGAGCCGCTTGAACCTTTAGTTGTGACTACCTTTGGGTCGAGAGTCCCTTCCTACCGAGTTCTCCCAACCGGTAGCTATCCCCATACTCATCACTAAATTCACCACTCACTTAGTGTCGGAACCTCCCACACTTACACCATCATCGACTTCACACTCCAGCACACGCTTCCACAAGCCTGAGCTGAACGAATCGTCTGAAGTTATTCAACCTCCTCGGACTCTCACCAAGATCGTCTCTCGAACAAGGATCAAGCCTCGCACTTCGGCGTGCAACCTTCCCTTCAATAAATTCCCATACCGGCGAGTGAAACTATTCTCTCATTTTCCTCCGGTGTTGGCTTGTGGTAATTTTTGTTGTTGATTGTAGACGCTTGAAATATTGCGTCCGAATACCGCCTAACTCCTTCTGAGTCAGAGGCCTTAAATCATTCCTTTTTGCAATTAAGTGTGCTCTACCCGGAGCACTGGTGACCCTTTTTAATAAGAAGAACATCTTCCTTGTCACTTGATAAATTCCTCAATATCCAACCTTTAAAAATCAAATTCAAGTAGTTTCCCCACATTGGGAGAACTTCATACATTGATACATATTAATTTTACTGAACAGTTAAATGACTAGATATGAGATTTTAAGGGTAACTAAGGAGGGCACTACAAGTACCCTCCCCCTAAAGAGAAAGTAGTTCGAACGATACAACTTAGTAAATTGAAAATGATGATGATGCTGCAGAGCGTTGAAAACGAGCGTGGAGGCCGTTCGTGCGATGGAGTCGAGCGTTGCGATGAAGCCGAGCGATGCGATGAGGTCGAGCGATGAGGCCGTGCGATGAGGCCGTGCAATGAGGCCGTACGAAGAGGCAGAGCGATGAGGCTGTGCGTTTTGAGGCGTTTTGGCGGCTAGGTTGTGCATTTTCGCGCTTGGGTAAACGTTCTTGCAGTGCTTGAAACACCTAGCGGAAAATGCGATGAAGATTGGTTGAGGAGCAGCGATGGGTGCTGATGGATCACCAGTTGTTAGGAGTAGGCACTGTAGAAGTATCGGCCCGTTTGTGAAATCGCTGGAGACTGCTGGGAGGCTGGGTCTCCAGTTTTTGGAGCGTCTGGGATCATCAATTGTAAGGGGCTGGCAATGTCGAGGCATCGGCCCGACGGTGAGCCCGCTGGACTCCTCAGAGTTTTGACTCTGTGATGGTTCTGGGGTCACCAATTGTAAGGCCAGGTATTGTTGCTGCTTCGGCCATTGAGTTCCGTTTGAGGGAAGTGAGGCAGCGGCCTTAGTTATATACTCCTCCTGCAGTAGGTATCGGTGATGCGCGATGGAGGAGTTGGAACTTTTTATTGTAAAACATTACATTGATACATATTAAGGTTACTGAACAGTTAAATGATAAGAAATGAGATTTTAAGGGTAACTAAGGTAGGGCCCTACAGCCTTATGTGAGTGTTCTGTGGCAGCGCTTTACCCGGGACCTCAGACAGCTAGCAACTTCGGCCAAGGCTACACGATCTTCTTCGCGGTGCTTTGCCCTACCGAACGAAAACCTCTCGCACCACCAACACCCGACAACTGGAACACCTTTCTCTAGTGAGAACTTGTTTCGAAAGCCCAAGGTGAGATCCTCTTTATATACTCCTGCTCTGTTTGTATTTTTTTTTTGTAAAACTAGCTTACTTCATTAACCTTGCCCAATCTGGAGTCAAGGCAAATGTAACACAGGTGTCTATAATAGCTTGGGGAACAATCCACTTGTTGTGTAGTTTCTTTTCAACACAACATGAGGTCTATTTAGCTGTAGCTGCAAACTACCGTTTCAGTAGCTTTAGACTACTAAGGCAGATGTGAATGCGATGCCAAGGCTTCGCCAGCCATTCCCACGGATGGAGCTCAGCTTTCATCGGTGCTGCTCGGGTGTTTAGACACTCGCTGCATGACTTAGTCGTTTCTTTAAGGTCTTTGTCCAAGTTTGGCCACCAAACATAACTGCAAGCTAGTTCTTTCATCCAGGACGATTCTCCATGGCCAGAATGAAATTCATCCACAATAGCTTGCCTGAGGGCTTGGGGTACAATAATTCTTGCTCCCCAGAGCAAACGGCCATTTTGTGGGGAATATTCGTCCCTCCTCCTAGTGTACGGAGCGGGATCGGGATCCCCAATTACCGTTGAAGTCCAGCCTACCTAGTAGTATTTGTATACTTTCGAAAGTACTGGGTCCCCTAATGTGCCATCGCAAATGGAGATGCTGGTGACCGGAGCCGACTCAAGGAAAGAAAGAAAGAAAAA
This sequence comes from Morinoia aosen, assembly GCA_030386875.1. Lineage (NCBI taxonomy): Eukaryota > Metazoa > Arthropoda > Malacostraca > Amphipoda > Talitridae > Morinoia > Morinoia aosen. The sequence continues at coordinate 32,466,967 of CM059561.1, read as the reverse complement.
CCGTTTTTTTTTTCAAAAAAGTTGGCCCATGAGATACATGACAACATATTGGCTTTTAAAATTTCTTAATATAAGACGTCCTTAGACAAAACGTACCATACGAGGTGTACTAATAGACAAACTATACGTGGTCTACTTGTGGTGCCCGGAAAAATAACTGAATAATTAATACAAATTTAGAATTTAATATTAAAAGTAATTTTGTACCTTTTAAAAGTCTTTTACTTAAAAGATAAATAAATATTAAAATAGATCAAATCTACACCGCCTTACGAGACGAGTTGAGTGCAGCTTTATGGCAACATTCACGCTCATCAAGCATCGTTCGCTGCTCAGCAGCCCATTATTCCGCTAAACCTCGTAGTGTAAACAAGTGCTCTGATCAACCTGGTGAGTCTCGCTATTCTCGAAGTGATACTTTTGTGTATTTTTGTGATGTAATTGATAAAAAACAATTTATGGAAATGTAAAGTATTAAGTGAAAGTAGCGAGCAAATCGGCTCGTGAGTAGCAAATAAATTACATTTGACTACCTTCTGTGCTGTTCGTAATTTTGTGGTGTATTTAAATATAAGGTTACTAGATATCATTAATTTTGGTAAAATCGTGTGAAGTAGGAAATTAGACTAGAGTTTACGTCCTAAGTAGAGTGATGTGTGACCGGCCTGAGCGTGCCGCCATGGAGGCGGTTACGTAGCGGCCCGGTAACTTTGAAAAGACCCGGCCGTTAAGTTAGATGTGTTTTAACTTAGTTCATCATTCGTGACTTTAGGAGTGAGAGCTTAGAAGTTAGCTTAAAGTATAACTTAGGTTCAAGTGTGGATTGTGCTAACGATTAGTGAATTTCAAAGTCGAGAGGATTAGCTTATTCAATATTCGAATTCCAGCCTGATAATCGATAATATAAGTTTTGTGATTTAATTATTGATATGTCGTTTGTTCTACCCGAGTAATTAGGTAATTTTGGAGAATGGATATATTACCGTGTTAACCTTGTTCTATTTTATGAATTGCAGGATCAGCAAAATCAAGCTACCTCCCCTACCTTTACCCCATTTTTGACTACACGGTCATCTTTATTGGAACTTTACGTGATAATGCGTACTTAGAATCCTACGCCAACTAGAATATTCCCTTACTATTCAGATTATAGTACGTTGCGAAGTTCCCCAGTCTTTCTCCTGAATAATACCGTGGGCCACAATAAATATTTACCTTTTTCGACTAGTCTTTATCCCTTGCTAGTCGTTGCACGAATAATTAACGTGTAGGTGATTCTAAACGAAACCCCACGTTAGAATCAGCCTCATTGGTGACCCATCGTGATAAACATATATACACCCTCCTTCTTTACAATTTACACGTATCATCCATACTAAACAAAGGAAGCACACAATAAAGGTGGTCAGGGGAGGTAGCAAACTCCAGCCGCTGAAGCCGCCGGTTGGACGCCGACACCAAGAACCAAGAAAGGAAGACCGCAGTGGCATACAAAAGTCGAAGACTGCAAAACTATCGTGAGTAACGAATTCACCAGTGGTCAAGCACATATTTTTTTTTCTTTAGTATATTTTGTGTTTTATTGATTTGCTTTCATTACTTAATCATTGCATAAGTAGAGTCCATTCTGGTGCACCATAGTATGTTTCGCCAGCGAGCTATTTTCTATATTTCCTATTCCTTTTTTTTATTTCTTTTTCCAACGAGTTTCCCCTATTTAGACGTTTTCTCTATACCCCGCATTACATTTTCCTCCGACTTCTATCGCTATAACTATTATATTTCACATATTTTTTTCTCTGCAAACGAATCTCCGCTATTTTCGACGTTTCCTATATTTTCGCATCGCATTAAATTATAATTTTTCCAAATTCTTTTGCTATATATATATTTTTCCTTTTCCTATTTCCATTGGGAGCAAAGAAATGGAGTCCTCACCATCAAACAGTAAAGGTCACGAGGTAGTAGACGAGAACGAGACGCACGTAGCAACGAATGCGGCACTGGTACGTCCCCCCGACTTTGATGAGGCTTATCCTCAAATGTTTTTCAACGTGCTCGAAAGCCAGCTTATTGTCGCCGGGGTGCGTCGCTCATCGTTAAAGTTCCACCACGCATTAGGTGCATTGAGTAGCCGCATAGCTCGTCATATACTACAAACGCTCATAGAGGCAGCTGATTATGAGGGGTTAAAAGAGTTTGTGCGCGCACGGTACTCCCGATCCGAAAAGGAACTCTTTGACGAGCTCCTTTCACAGAAGGGGTTGTATTGCCAAGACAGACCTAGGGAATTTTTATCAAAGCTACGCACTTTATCCGCTGAAAGCAACTTGGGCCTGTCGGAGGATTTCCTCCGACTCAAGTTCGTGAGCAGTTTGCCAGAAGCCATACGCCCCTGGATAGCCGCGCGCCAGGAGCACGACTTGGACACTATGGCGTCCATTGCAGAAACCTACATGGAATACCTGCCGCGACATCAGATAGCTGCTGTGGACCCAATTTTTAGAGAAAGGGCGCCTGATGCGGGGGCACACATGAATTACCGAAGTAACGCCCGGAACGCACACGAGGAGAGAGCGGGGCAATACAATAGCCCTAACATACCAATAGGTGTCAGAGCTTTTCTTTCAAACCAGCGTCCTAGAGTCTGTAGAGCACACCTTTACTATGGGGATGAAGCTAGATCATGCCGGCGCTGGTGCTCTAATTACAAACCCGGTTTGCCGGTCTCTCGACCCTCAAGTAGAGCTTCCTCCCCCGCTCGACCTGCTAGCCCGTTCCGTAGGTCGGAAAACTAGATCGGTCGTCTGTTCAAACTGTGACCGTCGGACGACCGCTTTCAGTAAGCGCACGTATAGGTCGCAGTGAGGTTAATCTGCTCATCGATACAGGGGCGGGGATTAGCATTTTACCACCATCCTGTGAATTAGGATACCTACGTCCCACTGCGGTAACACTCTCTACAGCGTCAGGGGAAAAAATTAATTGCAGAGGCGAGGCCGATTTTGTAGTGGACATTAAAGGGCTGGGAAGATCTTTGCAGTGGACGTTCGTGGTTGCGGAGGTAGTTCAGCCGATTCTTGGAATTGATTTCTTGGCTGCGCACTCGATACTTGTTGACTGCCAGAACAGTAATCTAATAGATACCTTGACAGGTAGGAAAATTCCCCTTCATTTTTCGAAGGATTCCTTAACCGCGTACTCCGCTGATTTGACCCAAATAGATCCCCGTGTACGCAAAATCTTGGCCGACCACCCGATTTTTACCTCCTCCTTACGACTCGGTTCGAACGATGCATCAACCGACTGCCCCGTGCAGCACTCAATTGATACTGGTTCTTGCTCCCCCGTTCACTTCAAGCCACGACCGTTAACGGGTTCTAAACTTGAAGCCGCTAGAAAGGAGTTCAAATTTCTGCTGAATGCAAGCATCATTAGAAGGTCCAATTCTCCTTGGGCATCGCCATTGCACCTCGTTCCAAAGAAGGAACCTGGTAAATGGAGACCTTGTGGAGATTACCGTGTACTCAACTCTCTCCCTGTAGGTGATAGATACCCTATTCCTCACCTTCGCTCCCTGACTATGTCCTTGTACTCAAAAAAAATCTTTGCTAAGCTCGATCTAGAGCGCGCCTACCTTCAAATTCCTGTTGCTCCTGAATCTATTCCTAAAACTGCTGTCACTACTCCATTTGGGTTGTATGAATTTTTGTACATGCCTTTTGGACTAAAGAATGACGGTTTGACGTTTCAGAGGTACATAGATGCCCTCTTTGTAACGTAAAAAACGTCATCGTCTATTTGGACGATATACTCATTGCCTCCGAAACCGAGGAAGAGCACTTAAATGATGTGTCCACCGTTCTTTCCCTTCTTGCTCAACATAAATTGATATTGTCGATTGACAAGTGCAGTTTCTTCCAATCTAAACTGACCTTCCTTGGCTATGAGGTGAGCGCGGACGGCATACGACCTCCTGCTGACAGAGTGGCTGCGATTGCCGACTGCGCCCGTCCTCAATGTTCTCGAGACTTACGACGTTTTATGGGCATGCTTAATTTTTTTCGCCCCATGATCCCTTCTTTTGCCACCAAAGCTCTCGGTCTAACCGAACTATTGCGTAACTATCCGTCAGCTAAACAATTGCCTTGGACTGAGGCAGCAGAGCAATCTTTTAGTGACCTAAAACAGGCTCTCGCCGACTGTCCAACTCTTCATTTTCCTTCCCCTGATGCTTCTGAATATCATCTTGTTTCCGATAGTTCTAACTTCGCTGTTGGAGCAGCACTGTACCAACTGATTGACTCTAACCTGCACCTGTCGCTTTCTTTTCTAAGAAACTTTCCGATGTTCAAAAGACGTACTCGACGTACGATCGTGAGCTACTTGCCGCATTCCTAGCGGTGCTGCATTTCAAATCTCTCGTTGACGGTCACTCAGTGACATTGTTCACTGACCACAAGCCACTCGTGTCGGCTTTTTACTCCAAAACTCTTGCTAAATCAGATAGGCAGCAAAGACAGTTGTCTTTCCTGTCGGAATACGTGGCATCAATAGAGTACATTAAATACGATCTGAACGTAGTAGCAGACTGCTTGTCGCGTCCTGTTTTCGCGACATCAGTGGACGTATTCGATCTCAAAAAGCTGGCTATAGCCCAAGCTGACAACCCCGAAACGAGTGTTCTGAAAGAAAGGCTGACACCCTTCGATATTGCCCCTGATCTTAAACTATGGTGCGATTCCTCTACCGATTGTCCTCGACCCTATGTTCCCCTCGCTTGTCGCGAGCAGATCATGGCGTTCTTGCACAATCTCGCACATCAGGGCTATAAAAATACTGCCAAAAACGTCAAAGCCCGGTTTTTCTGGCCAAATATGGACAAAGATGTCCATCGTTTCGTCCGATATTGTGAAAATTGTCAGCAGGCAAAAGTGCATAAACACACCAAATCTCCTGTTAGCCCTATCGCTCCGCAATCTGATCGTTTCCACACTGTCCATATCGACATTGTGGGCCCTCTTCCTCCTGCTTCCTTACCTGCTTCTACAACTTCTTTACCCTTCAAGTACCTATTGACTTGCATTGATCGCGCTACTAGATGGTGCGAAGCTGTTCCTCTGGTTGATACCACTGCTTCCTCGGTCGCCATTGCCTTCGTATCCGGATGGATATCACGCTTTGGTGTCCCATTGGAAGTGGTGACCGACAGAGGTGCACAGTTTGAGGGAGACCTTTTCAGTGAATTAGCGAACCTCCTAGGTTTTCACCATGTTCGCACGTGCAGCTACAGGCCGCAGGCCAATGGCCTAGTGGAAAGATTGCACCGAACTCTTAAAGCTGCCATTATGGCCCGTAGAGAAAATTGGTATTTCTCCCTTCCTATCGTCCTGCTAGGCTTGCACATGACTCCAAATTCTTCCGGGTTTTCTCCTTTTACCGCCGTGACTGGCACTTATATGCTTTGTCCTCAACCTTTAGTTGCCGATACAAGGCCTAGAACATTTTCTTCGGACGTTATCCAAACCTTTGTCAACAAAATGCATAAGTTCGATTTCCGACGCCTTTCCAAAGGCTCGTGCCCGTTGACGTGATTCACCACCTGTTTACGTGCCCGTTGACTTGCAGAATTGCAAAAAAAGTTTGGTTGCGAGTCGACCGGATCAAGAGGAGCTTAGAAGCCCCTTATTCAGGTCCTTACGAAGTCCTAGAACGTAACCCAAAATTTTTCAAGATTAAACTTCCTCAGGGTGATTCAAAAGTATCGATTGATCGTTTGAAACCCGCCTATAGTCGTACCCCTACCTCTTCTCAACCCTCTTCTACACCCTCATCTCCGACTCTTGCTGAACCTCCTCCTCCTCAGCCTTCTCCGCGGTGTCCTGAGGTTATTTCTGCACCCTCGCTACCTCCTCCTCGCACTAGATCGGGTCGTACCGTTCGTCTCAAACCCTCAGCGGACTACCACTATTTTGGTGTCTGAGGGCGCTCCGCGTCTGGCCGGGGTGGTGCTGTGGTGCCCGGAAAAATTACTGAATAATTAATACAAATTTAGAATTTAATATTAAAAGTATTTTTGTACCTTTTAAAAGTCTTTTATTTAAAAGATAAATAAATATTAAAATAGATCAAATCTACACCGTCTTACGAGACGAGTTGAGTGCAGCTTTATGGCAACATTCACGCTCTTCAAGCATCGTTCGCTGCTCAGCAGCCCATTATTCCGCTAAACCTCGTAGTGTAAACAAGTGCTCTGATCAACCTGGTGAGTCTCGCTATTCTCGAAGTGATACTTTTGTGTATTTTTGTGATGTAATTGATAAAAAACAATTTATGGAAATGTAAAGTATTAAGTGAAAGGAGCGAGCTAACCGGCTCGTGAGTAGCAAATAAATTTGACTACCTTCTGTGCTGTTCGTAATTTTGTGGTGTATTTAAATATAAGGTTACTAGATATCATTAATTTTGGTAAAATCGTGTGAAGTAGGAAATTAGACTAGAGTTTACGTCCTAAGTAGAGTGATGTGTGACCGGCCTGAGCGTGCCGCCATGGAGGCGGTTACGTAGCGGCCCGGTAACTTTGAAAAGACCCGGTCGTTAAGTTGGATGTGTTTTAACTTAGTTCATCATTGGTGACTTTAGGAGTGAGAGCTTAGAAGTTAGCTTAAAGTATAACTTAGGTTCAAGTGTGGATTGTGCCAACGATTAGTGAATTTCAAAGTCGAGAGGATTAGCTTATTCAATATTCGAATTCCAGCCTGATAATCGATAATATAGGTTTTGTGATTTAATTATTGATATGTCGTTTGTTCTACCCGAGTAATTAGGTAATTTTGGAGAATGGATATATAAGAGTGTTAACCTTGTTCTATTTTATGAATTGCAGGATCAGCCAAACCAAGCTACCTCCCCTACCTTTACCCCATTTTTGACTACACGGTCATCTTTATTGGAACTTTACGTGATAATGCGTACTTAGAATCCTTCGCCAACTAGAGTATTCCCTTACTATTCGGATTATAGTACGTTGTGAAGTTCCCCAGTCTTTTCTCCTGAGTAATACCGTGGGCCACAATAAATATTTACCCTTTTCGACTAGTCTTTATCCCTTGCTAGTCGTTGCACGAATAATTAACGTGTAGGTGATTCTAAACGAAACCCCACGTTAGAATCAGCCTCATACTAATAGACAAACCATACGAGGCATCCTAATAGACAAAAAATACGAGGTGTACTAATAGGCATATTATACGAGGTGTACTAATAGACAAACCATACGAGGTGTACTAATAAACACACTATCCGAGGTGTACAAATAGACACACCATTCGAGGCTTATTAATAGACAAAAAATACGAGGTGCACTAATAGGCATATTATACGAGGTGTACTAATAGACAAACCATACGAGGTGTACTAATAGACATGTAGTGAACTCCCTCAGCCGCACTTCAGCCTAATTTCGTTAATTATTAAAACTATCTTCTAAAAATTAAACAAGATTAACACAACCATTCCTACAATTTTAGATTAAAAAATTCATTTAACATTACCCCGAAATCTATTAAAATTTGAACTGAAAATACTTCGACATTTCCGAAAATTAGCTCTCATGTGTTTTGATGTAGAACCATTTCGCAACTACATTGAGTTATGCAAGGCAGACCTCAGTCTGCCTTGCATAACTCAATGTAGTTGATTGGGGACTAGGTAGGTGTGGTTGAGTGTGCCGTGTATTGGAGGCTTCATGTCCCCCTATGGGGCCCAAGCACTACGCTCAGACGGCTCTCTTACGTGACTGACGGACTCTGCCTGGAGGGCTGGCTTTATGTACGTGCGATAACACACTGAAACTCCAAACAATCAGCCACACGGCTCGACGACTAAGTCCCCGTCTTCAGGGTTACTACCTCCTACCTCCAATTTATTATCTCCAACTTTCCCTGTCTACCGTTCAACTTACAGTTTGATCTGTAGTGAACTTCCTCAGCCGCACTTCAGCCTAATTTCATAAATTATTAAAACTATCTTCTAAAAATTATATAAGATTAACACAAACATTCATACAATTTTAAATTAAAGAATTCATTTAACATTACCCTGAAATCTATTGAAATTTGAACCGAAAATACTTCGACATTTACGAAAATTAGCTCTCATGTGTTTTGATGTAGAACCATTTCGCAAGCGCTCGTCCGTTATCGTACGTATATAAAGCCAGCCCTCCAGGCAGAGTCCGTCAGTCACGTAAGAGAACCGTCTGAGTGTAGTGCTTGGGCCCCAGAGGGGGACATGTAAGTAACAGGTGTTAAATGCTAAGTGTTAAGCTAGAGTTTACTCCTTTAATCAGTTGCATGGATGTGTCTAGAGACTCCAATATATTTAACGCGTCTGTAGAACACAATTTATGTAATTAACTTATGAACATTCTCTGTTTTTATCTGTGCCAGTGCTAAGTTAGGCACAAGTTGTTCAAGCTTACTGCGCCATCTTTGCCATTGTTGTTTTCCCTTTGTTTTTGCTAGTCTCGATTAATCTTATTGTACTCTCATTTATTGTACGATGTTGGCATTAGCTCATTAGATATTTTACCAGTGCTGAGCCATGTTGTTTTTAGGACACTTTGCCGTCCACAGAGATCAGTTAAGATTGAGTTCAATATTGTTTCCCTGAATTTAATTGAGCGTTTACTAACCTTTTGCTCAATCACTTTAACTTTGATTCCCATTGGAATTTTCTTTTACTTGTGCCTTTTTATATGTATTTTGCTAGTTACTCCATTGCGCCTAGAAGCAATTCTTGCTCACATGAATTTTAGAGAATAAGAGGCCTCACCTTTTCCTCATATATGGTGTCTAAGATTCTGATATTGTTTGCATAGAGACTCCTCGATCCGAGGCAATTCTGTGAATCGGCAGTCGTTCACAGCCTGGCTTGTGCAGCGACTGTTCTCCCTCTTTAAGGGAACCATGTTGGGGGCATCTGCAGTCCAAAAGTGGATTCTCCCGATTTTTTTTTTTTTGCTTTAAATGAGTTTGAGATATGTCCCCGAATGTCTGTAAAAATATCAGGAACGTATCCCAGAGCTAACGTCCCATCCCCCGGGAGGGGGAGAGCATCCCCCTTACGGACCTTTTTTCATTTTTGAACCTAGAGCAATGAAATTTGGTATACTGATAGGAAATGCAATTTAGAATCATTTATCATTAATGACAAAATGAGATTTTCTTGAAAAGAAAATGGGAAATCATAGAAAACGACATTTTTGGGGGAGGTTTTCTAAATGCTTCTTTTCCTAGTTTTTGAGCTACAGTAATGATTTTGGTATCATTGGATGCAGAATAACGTGGACATTCCCAAAAACTTGAATGCTTTTCCTCAAATTTCCAATATAAAAATTTAAAAAATCAAAATATTCTCCAGAAAATTCAAATTTATGACGTCATAACTTTGAAACAAGAATGAATTTTGAAAAACTTCTTAATCCATTGTGAAGCCCTTGTTTTTCTGCATCCAATGCTATCAAAATCATCACTGAAGCTCAAAAACTGTAGGAGGAGAAGCATTTTTTCTTAAAATAGGTCTTATAAAAGAAGTAAGTTTTCAAGACGTTTGTCGTTATAACTCCGACGTTTACAAAGCTAGAGCAATGCGGTTTGCTGCATTTGGAAGTCACATGTGTAATCTACAATTGCTATTTAGTTGATTTTCAAAAAATTTTCATGAAATTTTTTACGTAGACTTTTTACCCTAAATTTAAGCTTTTCAAAAAAAATTCTATAAATTCAAAATGAATTCGAATTCAAAAACCGGTATTTGGCATTTTTGGAGCACACGTTGTACTTTCAAATGCAACAAACCGCATTGCTCTAGCTCTTTAAATTTCGGCCCCATTATAACGAATGTTAAATATATATTTTTTTATTTATCATGAATAACTCATTTTCTATGTCCTAATGCAAAAAAAACTTGTAGAAGAAAAGTTGTTGGGAATCTAGAGATCTAGTAGTCTGCAAATTTTCATAGACGTAAGTCCGATAGAAAAATCTACGGATGGAATTTCAAGTTATGGGCCGACCAGTGAGCATGGTTCCCTTAACTGTGCTTGTACCAAGTAACCCAGCTGGTTTTCCCGCACAGGAGGACTTACGAGCCGAACACACCCTACACTGTGCTCTCCGTGGCACAGTGGTTAAGGGATCAGCCTTGTATGTTGGAGACGAGGGTTCGTATCCCGGCGCTGGCGCGGAGATTTTCCCCGTTGGGTATAAGGGAAAGCTCAAGCACAATACCCCACTCAACCCAGGTGTCGGAAATGGGTACCGGCTTTACGGGGGAACCGTCATGGTGTCCTATATATAGGGTTAGTTATAAGACATTTGAAAAACCAATGCTTAAGATCATATATATCAGGCTTGATTGGAAATAAAGCATCCCAAAGATGCCGATGTTTTTTTTATTTTTTATTTTTATACACAACAACCTAGTCCTCAATCCCCGCCATTGAGCCGAAAACTAGACCTTCCTCAGACACACTTGAGACGTACAAATCAGCCACACGGCTCCACAACTCAAGAACCGGATCAAGGTACTGCCTCTTTCGAGACCCCTCTTTCAAGAGCCTTCTTTCAACACCTTTAATACCTCGTTCAATACTTGAAACCATCAAAATCGCCTCCCTCACAAGCGTTAATGCTTCACCTTTTTCATTCTAACCGTCCATTCCACTTCGGCCATCTCCACTCGTTAAACCATACAAATCATCACACCGGTGAATTACTACACTCACATTCCGTCCTCACCTGGACCCACAACGGACTCCCACTCGCCGCCGCGAGTGGTTGGAGTACGCCACCAGGACGGGACCCGGAACCCCCGCATCAAGAAGCGGAAATCTCCAACGAGCGGACCGTGGCCACGGCACCCTTCAGCGTCAATTTTAATAAAGAGGCGAGATTATCAGTTGAGTTTCACTATCACAGGGGATAGTTCGTGCAATTAATCTGAAAATCTTGGTGCCAGTAGAGCACTCGATTACCCACTCCTTCTGAGTTAACGGGCCCGAATTGACCTCGATCATAAGCTATTTTGCATTTATTTGCCTAGCCATAGGCAGAGTAAATGCTGGTGTCCCTGTCCAACCTAAATTGCCTAGACCGTGATGATACTAGAACATCAAACGGGTGTACTTAAGACCATTCGTTAAAATTGAATTACGCGCACCAGGCAAAACTTCATAGATCTACACCAATATATACACACATCAACCTCACAACCATTACTTGTCGTAAAATATTCACAACTCACTGCGCCCTGGATCCAGAACACGCACATAACTCCATCCGAGCACCGCGAGCCGGTCTGGAGTTCATCGTCTACTGGATTTGATCAAGGATTCTCCCTCGGAAGTAACAATTTAAGCTCCGAAGGCCCTCCCGTCAACAATCCTCTATAGTAAAATCACGGCGAGTAATGAGGTGGACTTTGTATATCCTTTCGACTAGGCCGTATTTGCGCGAGTAACTGATGAATGACGAATAGATCACACTCCTTCTGAGTTTAAGGGCAAGTTCTGAGACTTCTCATAATTAATGTGCGTAAACACGCGCTGGTGACCCAGTTAAAATTCTGATCGTAAAGTCATTTTTCAGTTGAAGTTGAATTATTCGGCCTACCCGAGTAACCTCAAACTTCACAGACATGTAGTGAACTCCCTCAGCCGCACTCCAGCCTAATTTCATAAATTATTAAAACTATCTTCTAAAAATTAAATAAGATTAACGCAATCATTCCTACAATTTTAGATTAAAAAATTCATTTAACATTACCCCGAAATCTATTAAAATTTGAACCTAAAATACTTCGACATTTCCAAAAATTAGCTCTCATATGTTTTGATGTAGAGCCATTTCGCAAGCGCTCTCCCGTTATCGTACGTATATAAAGCCAGCCCTCCAGGCAGAGTCCGTCATTCACGTAAGAGATTCGTCTGAGTGTAGTGTTTGGGCCCCAGAGGGGCATATGTAAGTAACAAGTGTTAAATCTTAAGTGTTAAGTTAGAGTTACCTTATTTAGTCAGTTGGATGTGTCTAGAGACTCCAATGTGCAAAACGTATCTGAGCCCATTCTTGTGATTAACTTAGGAACATTCTCTGTGTGTATTTGTGTGCTGGTGGTTAACGATGAACAAGCTTACTGTGTCATCTTGGTCGTGTTGCCTTCATATTTTTGCTAATTAGTTAAGTAATTCTAGTTCAAAAGTGCCCTAAAGTGATTCCATCTTATAAGAATGAGAGTTTTTACCCCTCACATATTGCCTCGCGTGTTGCACTGTGTTATTCATCTCAACTTAGGAGTCATATTATAAATTCACTGACTCTGTTGTCTATGTGCTCTTATTGCTTACATGATATTATTAGCTCACGTTGTAGACATTCGGAATGTGCTGAGCCATTTTTGCTTCTAGTTTTTAGTCCAATAACTGACATACTCAGTTGTGTTTAGCCTTAGGAATTAGTCCCCGTCGTGGACACTTGTAAGTTTAGTCCCAGCAGCATGCTGAGTTATAAGTGTAGTTTATGAGTGACTCAAGTCACAACCACCAACTGATAGCAGTTAGCTAGTTACTGTCAGAATACCGGGAAGCCAAACCAGTATAATTAAATTCTACTAGCCAATTGCTGACTATCAACAAGATTGTGTTCTGTTGCTTGATACCAAGATAGAGCTTATGACCAGTTGATCTTGAACACCGGTTCTGGGTGTTAAGATGATTCAGGCGGCAACTCTGGCGCCAGAACTGTGGACTGACCTTAGCACTAGACTTCTGCCATTGTTTTTCTTGTGAGTAGCAGATTGCAACAGTCTTGCACATGTGTATAGATAGTCTTGTTATAGTCCAATTTAATTCAGCCTGTTGTTCCCTCACATGATCCTCTGGACAACACATTCCCCTCACTCACAAACACTTCAAAGAGTCAACCGTCTTGATTGCAGCCATTCTTCATTAAGACCTCAAGGGAGCTTACCTCCTCCTAGTATCCTCCTCATGTCCTCTCTTTCTCATTCTCTCCCCAATTTGCTCATTCTGGAAGGCCCTGCATACCTGCAGCTAAGCCCCTAAGCTTCCAGTAAAGATTTGAGTCGATTGCATTCATTCCTACCGAGTTTTCCAAACCGGTAGCCTTTTCCATACTGCAACAGTGGCATTATCATAACCCCCCAATGCCGAGTCACTTAGTGTCGGAACTTTCCACACTTAACACCATCCTAAACTTTGTAGTGGACGCCTCAGCCACACTTCAGCCTAATTTCATAAATATTAAAAAACTAACATCCTAAAATTAAATTATACAAATGTAATTATTTTTATAAATTTACAAGACCGAATTCACTCGATAAAACCCGAAATTTTAACAAAAATGTGTTTCGAAAATATTTGCTGATCACGGTTCCGTCCGTCACTTCCGTTTGGAAACATTGCGCAGAACCATTTCGCAAGCGCTCACAGCATATAAGGCCGGCTTTCCGGGCAGAGTCGTCATTTACGTAGAGATTCTCCTGTGTGTAGTGCTTGGGCCCCAGAGGGGGCAATTGTAAGTATCAAGTGTAATGTTAAGTGTTTTATTATATATATTAACTTGTCTGTGTAGTGAGAGCTCATTTTTGTGATTAACTTAGGAACATTCACTATGTTTCCTCTGTGCCGGTGTTAGTTAGGCACAAGCTTCAAGCTCACTGCCCCATCTTTGTCATTTTTTCCTTTTGTCTTTGCGAAAACACTATAACCTTGTTCCATCTTTAGTTTGTTTATACCGTTGTGCCTTTTTATATGCTACTACTTTTTATATGTACTTTTGCTGCGCCTAGAAGCAACTCTTGCTTATAGAGGCTTCACCTTTTCTCATATTTTCTTTTGGTACATTCTTGAATTGCCTCAGCGCTGTAGCTATTTTACTTCTAGCTGTTAGTTCATTTGGATTATACACTCAGTCGTGTTGCTGCTTGTGATATCAGGATAGAGCTTATGACCAGTTGGTCTTGAACACCGGTTCTGGGTGTTAAGATGATTCAGGCTGCAACTCGGGCGCTAGAGCTGCGCACGGCCCTTAGCACTAGACTTCTGCCATTGTTCTCCTTGTAAGCAGCAGACTGCAGCAGTCTTGCACATGTGTATGAATAGACTCGTTATCGTACAAATTATTCCAGCACGATGTCCCTTGACAGGATCTACTGGGCCACACATTCCATGCACTCACAAACACGTATGGAGCCAAACCCTAACCCCTTAATTGCAGCCACTCTGCATTAAGAAATCAAGGAGCTTACCTCCTCCAAGTTTCTCCTCCTATCTAAACTTACTAAACTGGAAGGCCTGCAACCTTGCAGCTAAGCCCCTAAAATCTCCAGTTGAGACTATTGGGTCGAGTTAAGTCCCACTTAACGTCGGTACCTCCCACGCCTTACACCATCCTCAACTTCACACTCCAGTACACGCTTCCACAAGCCTGAGCTGAACGCATCGTCTGAAGTTCTTCAACCGCCTCAGACTCTCCCCAAGAACGTCTCGAACCAAGAATCAAGCCTCGCACTTCGGCGTTCAACCTCAACTTTAATAAACCCCAAATGCGAGCTATTCTGTTTTCTCATTCTCCCCGAGTGGTGGCTGTATTGTGGTTTTTATTGTTTCTTGTTGATTATTAGACGCTTGAAATATTGCGTCCGAACACCGTCCTCAACTCCTGAGATTGCAAATCATTGAAACTCAACGTGCGTTAACACGCGCTGGTGACCCTTTTAAATTGCTTTGCTCTTCAAGTTTCACATAATTAAAATGAGTTCCTCAACTTTGGGCGAACTTTAGAACTTCACACTCCAGTACACGCTTCCACAAGCCTGAGCTGGAAACGCATCGTCTGAAGTTTCTTCAACCGCCTCGGAGTGTTCCCAAGAACTCCTCACGAACCAAGAATCAAGCCTCGCCCTTCAGCGTCCAACCTCAACCTTAATAAACCCAAAGGCGATGCTATCTAGTTTCAATTACCCCAAGTGATGGTTCGTATTGTGGTTTTTATGAACAAACTGTTTGATTATCTGACGCTTGAAAATACTGCGTCCGGACCCTAACTCCTTCTGAGCAAGTGGCCATATCAATTCATTTCAATATTGATGCATTCCCGGGCATCTGGTGACCTCAAATTATCACGGAACACCAAACCTGTTCCATTTAAAATCAACCAAATACCCAAGCCTACACTGGTAACTGTGGCAATAGCTACAAAAAATGTATAAATTCAGTGAAATTCTTATTAACATTTAAATAGCATAATTATTGGCATTAAAAATCTTACTCTAAATTATTATTAACAATTTTCTATTTATAATTAGTAATCTTAGAAGTTTTTGTGTTAAAGCACATAAATAAAATAATACCGCCGATGGACGTTCGAGTCTTTGAATCGTTAGGATGGCAACACCGCGGCTGACGCAGTTGTAGGTTCGTCACTTCTTGCTTGGTTGTCGCCTCGTGTGTTTCAGCGCTTTAGTCATCGCCGTCAACAAACGCCACAACACATTATCCTTGGGCCTTGGTGTTTTACCCTCGAGTTTTTACACTCGACCTTAACACTTGAACCTTACACTTGAGTTTTTACGCTCACTGAGCATTAAGTCACCTTGAGTTATACTTACCACTCAAACTTCGAGTTACACCATTTAACTCGACCTTATTGCCTTGCATTTGCCTCGGTTTTGCGAGCTGCTTTCAGCCTGGTATAATTATCAAATTTACTGGCTAAATAATCCATCTGCTCCAACTACGGACATTTGTCTTCAGTGTGTAATAATTCTCATGCTCCAAGACCAAGTAAAATTGATCGACCATCATCAATCACGGCTCAAAGTTTAAGACTTGAAGCCATTCCTAAAGCTCTAATTCTCTGGCTTGTTAAATTGCCCGTACCCTAAAATTTACTTCCACCAAACACGCACACGTACCTCCTGTCAACGTCAAGACTCGCCGGAGCACTTCGTGTAGCATTCGCTACAAAGCGTAAAATTATAAACTTTCTCATTCGCACTTAAATAAAATAATTATTGACATTAAAAATCTTACTCTAAATTATTATTAATAATTTTCTACCTATAATTAGTAATCCTTGAAGTTTTTGTGTAAATGCATGAGATATAAAATAACACTCGACCAATTTTCGAGAGAGAAGCCTCTGCGATTGGCAACACTGCGCGGTGAGGCGTCTCTTTTGAACCTCACACTTTCTCGTGCCTCGTTAGCTCGTGCATACAGCGTTCTTGTAAGTGGAAGAAAGTAAGTGTTTAAATAGAGCAAAAGCTGGTGAAGTATAGTGTGTCATTTCTTGATATGCAGTGTGTTTAAATATAAGGATCTGGTCGGATCGTGATGCATAGATAACATGTAAATAATCGTAGAGCTCGTAAAAATAGCATGTTTTATTCAGAGTGTTATCTCAACATGACATAGCGTGAATATTGCATGTCAGGTGCATTTCGCGTGTCAAGATTTCATTATCAACATTCAAATCATTTTCCTTTTATTCTTGCGGCAAAAATATATACTTGCATCTGCCATGGTGATATTGCTACTCGCGTACAAAAATACTTCGTGAACGCGTACGGTGGTATGCCGGCGTTCTCGCGGAAGATGGCGAACGCGATAACTGCCGCGTCATGTCATTTCCATGTTCAAGAATTGCACCTCCTTTATGTGTAAATATTATCCTGTTACTACAGGATATTCTTGCAGTGTTTCTTTTTCAGTATGATTGCCATATGATGAATTTAGGACTTTCCTCTTAATTCTTGTACGGATATAGATATTACAGAGTACGAAAATTATTCATGCATGTTCTTGCCTCTTTTAGCTGTTTCGTTTTTCATCTAGATTCCACGAATCATGGTGTTTAAATTACATGCATTTTCTATAATTTCACATAATGGAATAACCGATTTTTTACTGCTTTAAAAATCATGTATAAGTCTGGTACTGTCATGCATATTCCTGTAAAAGTTTTTAGCTGTGTGATATTTCATTATATTCCATAAATCATGCGCTTAATCGCATGTAGTTTTTCAATAATGAATAACAATTATGTCATTTACCAAAAATTCTTGTAGAATTCATGCTCTTATTTTTAAAGCAAGGGCAGTATTGAAAGACCTTGCCAGCTGTTAAAAATCTATCCTCTTTCATGAGTTTGACAAAAGGAGAACAGTCATTGCCAGTTTCTAACTTTCCTATTTCTTTCCTGAGCCTTAAAGAAATAATAGCTTTGAGTTAAATCTGTGGAAGAAGTTCAGGGTTTCTCCGTGATGGGAAAATTATCCATTGCAGTGTAGGGATTGTCAGTTGTGGAATCTTTCTTTGATGCCTCTTCGAGGACCCTCTTATTCAGCGTCTTCGACTATTGCAGATCCCCGACGGCATCAAACACCACAACACACATTCCTTGGGTTTTTTATCTGAGCTTCACAAGTTAAAATCACGTGGCCCATTATTTCTCACTAAGTCACCTTGAGTTACACTTACAACTCAAACTTCGAGTTACACCATTTAACTCGCCCTGATTGCTTTGCATTTGCCTCGGTTTTGTGAGCTGATTTCAGCCTGGTATAATTATCTGATTTACTGGCTAAACATTCATCCGCTCCCACTACGGACATTGTCTTCAGGGTGTAATATTCTTAAACTCCAAGACCAAGTAAAATGGAGTGACCATCGTCAATCACGGCTCAAAATTAAGATTTGAAGCAACTCTTAAAGTCCTAATTCTCTGGTTTTGTTAATTTGCCCGCAACCTGAAAGTAACCTCCACCAAAACACACTCACTTGCACCTGGCCAACGTCATCGCTCGCCGGACCTCGCCTGAACGGAGTTTCTCATCTAAGAGAAGATCTTCAGAAGCCAAGCACGCCATCGCTCATCACGGCTTCCTTCAATAAAGAAAATCTAAAAGCTGAGTTTCCCATGTCTTATTATCCCTCTCTTACGATTTCGAAAAACACTATTGAGCAAGACGATTAGGGTTGGAAGTTAATAACTAGCATACCCACCAATCTTAACACTGGTGACCGCCAGAACTATAACTAACTACCCCAGCTTTCGAGCTTAAAACAAAACTATTCAACTCGATAAGTGTTTGAGAAAAACGTGAGAGAGGATAATGTTGGCATATCATTGTAATGATAAGTTTCCCATTGTGTAGTATGCCTTGAGAATTTTCCATGGATGTAATGTGCTAACGTTCTCTGAGCAGCTCTAAAATTTTTTTTTCTTTCAGGCTGTTTTCTGTCTTTTGTTTCATGTGCCACAGTAGGTTGGAATTTTTTTTATTTTTTCCCTTATTTCCGTGCTTTACGCTTATTTCTGACTACCGTAAAAATTTTCGTTTCCATATTTTTTCTTTCTTTCCGTTCCAAATTTGTTGAATGATTGAATAGGGAATTAGTAACGAAAAAAAAACTTTCGACATATTTAATAGCAAATTTATTAGGGGTTGATTACGTAAAATTCCGTGCCGTTATAGCTTAATTTTGCATTCAAAAGAAACATTGCCAGTATGTCCGACACAGAGAATGATGCAGTTCCAGCGCGCACTAAGCCTATAACTCTTCCTCCTTTCATACCAGCAGAAAGCCAAACTTGGTTCAACCAAGTTGAGGCTATTTTCCGATATAATAAAATAACGAACTCATCAGACATGTTCCATGCATTAATAGCTGCTGTGCCCACGCAAATGTTAAGCGACTCAAATGAGTTAATTGTGAATCCGCCTGCCATAAATCCTTACGGAATCTTAAAAAGTAAAATTATGGAAAAATTACAAATGTCCGATGCGGACAAGTTTAGATCTCTTGTGGATGCCTCAGCAATTCCACCTGTCTCTGTCTCTTTCTCTCCTACTTCGTTAGTTAAGGAGTTGCGAAAACTTGCAGCCGGTGTTGCCGTAGCTGAGGGATTTCTCAAAGAAGTTTTCATGAATAAACTGCCGAGCACAGTGCGGCCTTTCCTGTCGATGGTCGGTCTGAACGAGAGTCTCGAGACTCTTGCTCAGGCCACTGAGACAGTGATGCGCAACCTAAATATGTCACAAGCACCGCAAGTTGCTTCCTTGAACGCATCAGCTGCGAATTTTAGCCCGTCAAATACTGCTAATAATCAATCCTCAACAACAATAGAAACGATGCAGCGAGAAATCGCAGAGCTGAAGCAAACTCTCCAGAATTGCCAGTTAGGTCAGAATGTAGCTCATATCCAGCAAGGCCCAAGGAATGTCTCACGTTACCATGCCTACGACTATCCCTATGACTATCATCCTTTTCCTCCTCCTCAACGTTTCGATAGAGGTAGATCTTATGATAGGTCAAATCAAAACCGCCGCTTTAGATCGCGCTCTCGCGATGCCAACAGTCTCTTATGTTGGTATCATGAGAAGTTCGGCGACCAGGCTCGCAAATGTGCCTCTAGACACTGTCCTCGTTATACCGAAATGACTTCGGGAATCGCCAACAGCGACGCATAGTAGCGAGTACTGCGTTGCCTCATTCCCAGACTACTCTCTTCTTAACAATAGTCGATCCCACTACCAAATATCGATTTTTGATCGACACTGGTTCAAGTGTGTCAATTATCCCAGCCACGGCTAAAGATAAAAACAATAATAATTCAGTGGCAACACTACGCGCCGCAAATGGCACGCCAATAGCTTGTTATGGAGAGAGAGTACTAGAGTGCAGTCTGGGATTGAGGCGAAATTTTCCCTTCACCTTCCTCATCGCGGAAGTCCAAGAGCCTATAATTGGCGCGGATTTCCTAGCGAAGTATGGGATCGTTGTAGAAGTTAAAAACCGTAGAATTAGGGACGAGGAGACACAGATCTCAATTCCCGCTTGTGGCATAACTAGAGCTAATGTCTTGCATTCCTTCTCTATTGCTTTCAAGAAAGAGTGGATGTTCGAGCAGGTTCTCGCAGAATACCCTGCATTAACAAACTCTAACTTAGCTTCTAAAAATATGCAGACGAGCACAAAACACTTCATTGAAACAACTGGACCGCCAGTTTACTCCAGAGCTAGACGCTTACCGCCTGATCGATTGGCTTTAGCCAAGAAAGAATTTTCCAGGATGTTAGACAGCGGCATCATCCGCAGTTCCAAAAGCCCTTGGGCTCGCCCTCTCTTGCTAGTACCCGAAGCTAACGGTGAATTCAGACCGTGCGGGGATTTCCGCAGGTTGAATGCCGTTACTCTACCTGACCGCTACCCTATTCCATACTTGCATGATTTTGGTGCAAATTTAGAGGGAGCACAAATTTTCTCACAAATTGATCTTCAACACGCCTTCCATCAAATACCACTTGAGGAAAGCGCTATCCCTAAGACCGCGGTAATCACTCCGTTTGGTCTCTTTGAATTTCTGAAGATGCCTTACGGTTTGAGGAATGCTCCTCAGACGTTCCAACGCCACATGGCTGAGATCTTCTCGGATCTCCCCTTTGCCTATGTGTATCTGGACGACATTTTGGTGGCATCCGCAACCCCGGAGCTACATAAAGACCATCTTAGGGTCGTGTTTGAAAGACTGTCCGACAATGGACTCTTGGTAAATCCTGCAAAATGTGAGCTCGGAAAGCCATCACTGATTTACCTAGGTCATGAAATCTCTAGCCTAGGTCTAAAACCTTTGCCTTCCAAAGTAGAAGTGATCAAAAACTTTCCTCTTCCACAGACCCAGAAGGAACTGAGAAGGTTCCTAGGTTCTGTTAATTTCTATCATAGATTCATCAGAAATTGCGCGCAAACTTTAGCGCCCTTGTCAGACTTGCTGGAACCTAAAAGAAAAGGTAAATCTACTGAGGTAAAATGGACGGATGCAGCGCGCAAAGCTTTTGATGAGATTAAGCACAAGCTAGCTACCGCGACTGAATTATCCTACCCTATTGCCAATGCTGACTTCAGTCTAGTGGTTGATGCCTCCAGTACTACCGTAGGTGCCGTTTTGCAACAAAAAGTAGGGACTAATATCTCTCCTCTTGCCTTCTTTTCCAAAAAGCTCTCGCCCACTGAGCGTGCTTACAGCGCGCTCGGTAGGGAACTCCTTGCTATCTATCTGTCTGTGAGACACTTTCGCTATGCTCTAGAGGAAAGGGAGTTCGTGATTTACACAGACCACAAACCCTTGACCTCGGCGATCAAAATGCCTTCTGAGCGCCACTCGCCAAGAGAAGCTCGACACCTGTCCTTTATCAGTCAGTTCACTACGGATATTAGATTCATCAAAGGTCTCGACAATACTGTCGCTGACTGTCTATCTCGAATTAATTCTGTCCAAAACAGTGGTGAAATCACTTTCGGTAATATTAGTAACGCTCAGAAAGAGGATCCTGAACTCCAGGATCTTCTCAAACCTTCTAACACCACCTCTTTGAAATTAACCTTAGTTGACGGCGTGTACCGTGATGCCAAGCGACTTTCTCGTTTGTATCTTCCTGCGACTCTCCGCAGAGTAGCTATTCTTCACTATCATTCTCTATCACATCCTGGTATTAACCGTACATTGCGTTTGATTTCCGATCGTTTCGTCTAGCCAGCGATGCGTAAGGAGGTCAAACAAATTGTGCATAATTGCCATGCATGTCAGAGTAGCAAAGTTGTGAAACATAATCGTGCAGCGTTACAGAGTTGTGCATTTGCTGGACACAAATTCGACTCCGCACACCTAGATTTGGTGGGTCCGTTGCCTTTGTCGCGCGGTCATTCTTATTTGTTAACCATAATTGATAGGTTCTCCAGATGGGTCGAGGCCGTGCCTCTTCCTGATACCCAAACTGAGACTGTAGCTCGCGCCTTTGTGACCACCTGGATTTCCAGATTTGGGGTTCCCTTAAGTGTCACGCATGACCGGGGATCACAATTTACCTCCAAATTTTGGAGTGAGCTTAGCGCCGCTTTTAGGTTGTGCAAATACTAGCACTACCGCATATCATCCGCAGTCGACTGGACTTATTGAGAGAGTCCACAGAGATTTAAAGAGTGCGCTGCGTTGCCTTAATTGCAGTCACGATTGGACTGACAGACTTCCAGTAGTATTATTGAGCATCCGCAACTTGCATAGGCAAGATCAGCAGTGCACAGCAGCAGAAATTTTGTATGGAAAGACGCTTCGCCTTCCTGGCGACATTGTTGATCCAAAACCTTTGCCTGAATTTTCATCTGCTGACCGTTCCGCATGTGTAACCTGTCTCAAGGATTGCATGCGTCAGATCAAGTATGTTGCCCCACGAATGCCTCAGACTAAGGACAAACTTGATCCTGCGCTGCAACAGTGCACACATGTGTACGTCCGTAATGACAGCATAAAAACAACTCTCACACGCCCATATGATGGTCCATTCAAAGTACTAAAACGGACGTCAAAGTATTTTGTCCTTGAAAGATCTGGTTCACCCGATCCTGTGAGCATAGATCGATTAAAGGTCGCGTATACCTCCGATAATAGTGTGATTTCTAACTCTTCATTCTCTCCACAGAACTTCCTTTCCACTGAGACTCGATCATATCGTCCATCTCAGCTTCCTCAGTTGGCTGCATTGCTGCCTAGTCAACTTGAGTGTAATCCTTTCTTTGTGCCTGTACCTTCAAACCCTATCCCTAAGCCTATCGTAGACTCTAATTCTAGCTCTCTGAGTGAAACAGCGACAAGTCTGGGGAGACCAGACGAGACCGCTGCAGTAACTCCTGTTCCTAGAACTCTTGCCGATCTAAATTTGCAGACCCGTTTGGTGAAACTTCCCCGCTCAGTAACATTTTCCGACCGCCAAACCCGGCATGGTCGCGTAGTTCGAACTCCTTCCCGCTACAAATGATTGCAGCGGGTGGACCTTTCGGTCTGCGCCTTGGGGGGTAATGTAGCATTCGCTACAAAGCGTAAAATTATAAACTTTCTCATTCGCACTTAAATAAAATAATTATTGACATTAAAAATCTTACTCTAAATTATTATTAATAATTTTCTACTTATAATTATAATTAGTAATCCTTGATGTCGCGTCTTACAAGACGCGAAAAATTTGAAGAATTTTGACAATTTATTCCGGCAACATTTTGCAGATCCGCGCTGGTCCGCAAGAGTGACGCAGCGTGTTATTTGAATTGAAGTGCTCGTGAGAGGAACAGGTTCCCGGGTAATCTTAAGTTTCTGTGTCTTTTAAAAGTGAATTCGCGTTAGATATTTATTTAAATCGAACGTGTTCGCTAGCTATATTTGTCAACTGCTTTGCAAATCTCATGTTGATAGTGGTGAACGGCCGGTTTCTAGAGCATTCGAGGATGCTTCTGGCGGCCGGTGATTCGCCCACATTGAGTCACTAGCCTTTGTAATGTTGTGAATCTGGTGCGCTCTGCAGCTGCAGTGTGATGCTGGAAATTAGTCAGATTCTAGGTTAACGGTATTTTAGCTGAACACCGTGACTTCACAGATTTGCCTGTTAAATAATTTAACTCGGAGGTTAGGTTTAATGTGTGCATTCTCATGCTCAGTTTTAACAACTCTGCATGGGGAAAGCTGGAATGTCAGATAGGTTCATTGAGTGAGTGGTTTTGTTACGTTTGGCGGGGTATGGATTAAACTTTAGTATCCGTATTCAACGACCAACGTAAACGTACTCGATAAGGTTCTTAAAATTGCAAGAAAGGGATAATTACGACACGTTGGGACTCAGCTGGGAATTTATTGGAGGAACGCCAGGCGGACTGGCGATGAGCTTGACTGGAAGAACTTGTCTAGGTGGGTACTCCGTGCCGGCGAAGTCCTGCGAACGATGGTGAGGTCCGGTGAGCGATGACGTTGGCAAAATGTGAGTGAGGGTTTTTGGGGAGGTTCAGTGTATAAGTTTTAGCGACTGAAAGACCGGCAAGTGGTGGCGGTTTAGAGATGACAACAGTTCAGAACGTCTCACATCACGCATAGGCAATTATGTGGTATAACTCGATGAATGGGTTGGAGATAAGATTTTGCCAAGTTATTATGCGACTTGTGTAACTCAGAGGAATGTATAGGTTTTTCCTTAAGACCCAAGGAGGTGTTGTGGCGTTGTGGTGTGCCGTCGAGGAATGATAACTGCTGTAACACCAAACTAGAGAGAAGCACAAGTGAGGGTGAGTTTTTAAAGAGACGCGCCACTGCGCAGTATTGCCATTCAGGGGCTTCTCTCTCGAAAAATGTCGAGTGTTATTTATATCTCATGCATCTACACAAAAACTTCAAGGAATACTAATTATAAGTAGAAAATTATTAATAATAATTTAGAGTAAGATTTTTAATGTCAATAATTATTTTATTTAAGTGCGAATGAAAATTTTTATAATTTTACGCTTTGTAGCTGATGCTACATTACCCCCCAAGGCGCAGACCGAAAGGTCCACCCGCTGCAATCATTTGTAGCGGGAAGGAGTTCGAACAACGCGACCATGCCGGGTTTGGCGGTCGGAAAATGATACTGAGCGGGGAAGTTTCACCAAACGGGTCTGCAAATTTAGATCAGCAATAGTTCTAGGAACAGGAGTTACTGCAGCGGTCTCGTCTGGTCTCTCCAGACTTGTCGCTGTTTCAGTAAGAGGGCTAGAACTAGAGTCTACGTTAGGCTTAGGGATAGGGTTTGAATGTACAGGCACAAAGAAAGGATTACACTCAAGTTGACTAGGCAACAATGCAGCCAACTGAGGAAGCTGAGATGGTAGATATGATCGAGTCTCAGTGGGAAGGAAGTTCTGTGGAGAGAATGAAGGGTTAGAAATCACACTATTATCGGAGGTGTACGCGACCTTTAATCGATCTATGCTCACAGGGTTGGGTGAACCAGATCTTTCAAGGATGAAATACTTGGGCGTCTTTTTCAACATTTTGAATGGGCCATCATAAGGGCGAGTGAGTGTAGGTTTGATGCTATCATTACGGACGTACACATGCGTGCACTCTTGCAACGCAGGATCAAGTTTGTCCTTTGTCTGAGGCAATCGCGGGGCAACATACTTGATCTGACGCATGCAATCTTTGAGACAGGTTACATATGCGGAACGGTCAACAGATGAGAATTCAAGCAAAGGTTTTGGGTCAACAATGTCGCCCGGGAGACGAAGCGTCTTCCCATAAAGCATTTCTGCTGCTGTGCACTGCTGATCCTGCCGATATAAATTCCTAATACTCAGCAATACTACTGGAAGTCTGTCAGTCCAACCTTGGGTGCAATTCAGGCGACGCAATGCAGCTTTTAAATCTCTGTGGACTCTTTCAATGAGTCCATTCGACTGCGGATGATACGCTGTGGTGTTGATGTTTTCACACCCTAAAGCGGTGCTAAGCTCACTCCAAAATTTTGAGGTAAATTGTGATCCCCGGTCATGCGTGATACTTAAGGGAACCCCAAATCTGGAAATCCAGGTGCTCATGAAAGCGCGAGCTACAGTCAGTTTGGGTATCAGGAAGAGGCACGGCCTCAACCCATCTGGAGAACCTATCAATTATTGTTAACAAATAAGAATGACCACGCGACAAAGGCAACGGACCCACCAAATCTAGGTGTACAGAGTCGAATTTGTGTCCAGCAAATGCACAACTCTGTAGCGCTGCACGATTATGTTTCACAACTTTGCTACTCTGACATGCATGGCAATTTTGCACAATTTGCTTGACCTCCTTACGCATTGCTGGCCAGACGAAACGATCGGAAATCAAACGCAATGTACGGTTAATACCAGGATGAGAGAGAGAATGATAGTGAAGAATAGCTACTCTGCGGAGAGTCGCAGGAAGATACAAACGAGAAAGTCGCTCGGCATCACGGTACACGCCGTCAACCAAGGTTAATTTTAAAGAGGTAGTGTTAGAAGGTTTGAGAAAATCCTGGAGTTCAGGATCCTCCTTCTGTGCGTTACTAATATTTCCGAAAGTGATTTCACCACTGGTTTGGACAGAATTAATTCTAGATAGACAGTCAGCGACAGTATTGTCGAGACCTTTGATGAAGCGGATGACAGTGGTAAACTGACTAATGAAGGACAGGTGTCGAGCTTCTCTTGGCGAGTGTCGCTCAGAAGGCATCTTGATCGCCGAGGTCAAGGGTTTGTGGTCTGTGTAGATCACGAACTCCCTTGCCTCTAGAGCATAGCGAAAGTGTGTCACAGACAGATAGATAGCCAGGAGTTCCCTACCGAACGCGCTGTAAGCACGCTCAGTGGGCGATAGCTTTTTGGAAAAGAAGGCAAAGGGAGAGATATTAGTACCTACTTTTTGTTGCAAAACGGCACCTACGGCAGTACTTGAGGCGTCAACCACCAGACTGAAATCAGCATTTGCAATCGGGTAAGATAATTCAGTCGCAGCAGCCAGCTTATGCTTAATCTCGTCGAAGGCTTTGCGCGCATCCTCCGTCCATTTTACATCAGTAGATTTGCCTTTTCTCTTTGGTTCCAGCAAATCTGACAGAGGAGCTAAGGTTTGAGCACAGTTGCGTATGAAGCGGTGATAGAAGTTAACAGAACCTAGGAACCTTCTCAGTTCCTTCTGGGTCTGTGGAAGAGGAAAGTTTTTGATTACCTCTACTTTGGAAGGCAAAGGTTTTAGACCTAGGCTAGAGATTTCATGACCTAAGTAAACCAGTGATGGCTTTCCGAGCTCACATTTGGCAGGATTTACCAGGAGTCCATTGTCGGACAATTTTTTAAACACGACCCTAAGATGGTTTTTATGTAGCTCCGGGGTTGCGGATGCCACCAAAATGTCGTCAAGGTACACGTAGGCAAAGGTGAGATCCGAGAAGATTTCAGCCATGTGGCGTTGGAACGTTTGAGGTGCGTTCCTTAAGCCATACGGCATTTTTAGGAACTCAAAGAGACCAAACGGAGTGATTACCGCGGACTTAGGTATTGCGCTCTCCTCAAGTGGTATTTGATGGAAGGCGCTCTGGAGGTCTATCTTTGAGAAAATTTGTGCTCCCTCTAAATTTGCACTGAAATCATGAAGGTAAGGAATAGGGTAGCGATCAGGTAGAGTAACGGCATTCAACCTGCGGAAATCCCCGCACGGTCTGAATTCCCCATTAGCCTTGGGTACTAGCAAAAGAGGGCTAGCCCAAGGGCTTTTGGAACTGCGGATAATGCCATTGTCGAGCATCCTAGCGAACTCTTTCTTGGCTTAAGCCAATCGATCAGGCGGTAGTCGCCTAGCTCTCGAGTAAACTGGCTGTCCAGTCGTCTCAATGAAGTGCTTTGTGCTAGTCTGCATATTTTTAGAAGCTAAGTTAGAATTTGTTAGTGCAGGGTAGTCTGCGAGAACCTGCTCGAACATGCACTCTTCCTTGAAAGCAATAGAGAAGGAATGCAAGACATTAGCTCTAGCTATGCCACAAGCGGGAATTGAGATCTGTGTCTCCTCGTCCCTAATTCTACGGTTTTTAACATCTACTAGGATCCCATACTTCGCTAAGAAGTCCGCGCCGATTATGGGCTCTTGGACTTCCGCGATTAGGAAGGTGAAGAGAAAATTTCGCCTCAATCCCAGACTGCACTCTAGTACGCTCTCTCCATAACAAGCTATTGGAGTGCCATTTGCGGCGCGTAGCGTCGCCACTAGATTATTCTTCTTATCTTTAGCCGTGGCTGGGATAATGGACACGCTGGAACCGGTGTCTATCAAAAATCGATATTTGGTAGTGGGATCGACTATGGTCAAGAGGCGAGTAGTCTGGGAATGAGGCAACGCAGTACTTGCTACTATGCGTTGCTGTTGGCGTTTCCCGAAGTCATTTCGGTATAACGAGGACAATGTCTAGAGGCACATTTGCGAGCCTGGTCGCCGAACTTCTCATGATACCAACACAAGAGACTGTTGGCATCGCGAGAGCGCGATCTAAAGCGGCGGTTTTGATTTGACCTATCATAAGATCTACCTCTATCGAAACGTTGAGGAGGAGGAAAAGGATGATAGTGATAGGGATAGTCGTAGTCATGATAGCGTGGGACATTCCTTGGGTCTGGCTGGATATGAGCTACACTCTGACCTAACTGGCAATTCTGAAGAGCTTGCTTCAGCTCAACGATTTCTCGCTGCATCGTTTCTATTGTTGCTGAGGATTGATTATTAGCAGTATTTGACGGGCTAAAATTTGCAGCTGATGCGTTCAAAGAGGCTACCTGCGGTGCTTGTGACATGTTTAGGTTACGCATCACTGTCTCAGTGGACTCTGCTAGCATCTCTAAGGTTTGGTCCGGGCTTACCATTGATAGAAACGGACGCACGTTACTAGGTAGTTTGTTCATATAAACTTCTTTGAGGAATCCCTCAGCTATGTTAACACCGGCTGATAATCTTTTGAGCTCATTCACTAAGGCGGTCGGAGAGAAAGTGACAGAGACAGGTGGAATTGCTGACTCATTTACTAGAGACCTAAACTTGTCCGCATCGGACATCTGCAACTTTGCCATTATTTTACCTTTTAAGATTCCATAAGGGTCAACAGCAGGCGGGTTCGTAATGAGGTCGTTCGCGTCACGGAGCATTTTTGTGGGTGCTGCGGCGATGAGGGCATAGAACATATCGCTTTCGTTCCTGATATTATTATATCTAAATATTGCCGCCACTTGGTTAAACCAAGTGAGGCTGTCGGCTGGTATGAAAGGTGGAAGACTAATAGGTTTAGTGCGCGCTCGATCTTCATTTTCTGTGTCGGACATGTTGGCAATTTTCGAGTGCAAAAATTAAGCTATAGCGGCACGGAATTTACGTTATAAACACCTAATAACTTTGATTATTCAAGTGTCAAAGGTTTGCGTTATTACTTCGCCCACTCAATCATTCAAATAAAGTTGAAACGGAAAGAAAGAAAAAAAACGGAAACGAGAATTTTTACGGTAGTCAGAAATAAGCGTAAAGCACGGAAATAGGAGAAAAAAAAAAATTTCCTACCTACTGTGGCACATGAAACAAAAAACAGGAAACAGCCTAAAAAGAAAAAAATTTTTTAGAGCTGCTCAGAGAACGTTAGCACAGTAAAATCCATAGAAATTCTCAAGGCATTACTACGAAATTGGGAAACTTATCATTACAATGATATGCCAATATTATCCTCTCTCACAATTTCTCAAACACTTATCGAGTTGAATATTTTTTTTTTAAGCTCGAAAGCTGGGTTTTAAAGCTTTGGGGTCACCAGTGTTACGTTTGGCGGGGTATGGATTAAACTTTAGTATCCGTATTCAACGACCAACGTAAACGTACTCGATAAGGTTCTTAAAATTGCAAGAAAGGGATAATTACGACACGTTGGGACTCAGCTGGGAATTTATTGGAGGAACGCCAGGCGAACTGGCGATGGGTTTGACTGGAAGAACTTGTCTAGGTGGGCACTCCGTGCCGGCGAAGTCCTGCGAACGATGGTGAGGTCCGGTGAGCGATGACGTTGGCAAAATGTGAGTGAGTGTTTTTGGGGAGGTTCAGTGTATATGTTTTAGCGACTGAAAGACCGGCAAGTGGTGGCGGTTTAGAGATGACAACAGTTCAGAACGTCTCACATCACGCATAGGCAATTATGTGGTATAACTCGATGAATGAGTTAGAGATAAGATTTTGCCAAGTTATTATGCGACTTGTGTAACTCAGAGGAATGTATAGGTTTTTCCTTAAGACCCA
Organism: Morinoia aosen; assembly: GCA_030386875.1. NCBI lineage: Eukaryota > Metazoa > Arthropoda > Malacostraca > Amphipoda > Talitridae > Morinoia > Morinoia aosen. The sequence continues at coordinate 32,437,250 of CM059561.1, read as the reverse complement.
AGGAGGTGTTGTGGCGTTGTGGTGTGCCGTCGAGGAATGATAACTGCTGTAACACCAAACTAGAGAGAAGCACAAGTGAGGGTGAGTTTTTAAGGAGACGCGCCACTGCGCAGTATTGCCATTCAGGGGCTTCTCTCTCGAAAAATGTCGAGTGTTATTTATATCTCATGCATTTACACAAAAACTTCAAGGAATACTAATTATAAGTAGAAAATTATTAATAATAATTTAGAGTAAGATTTTTAATGTCAATAATTATTTTATTTAAGTGCGAATGAAAATTTTTATAATTTTACGCTTTGTAGCTGATGCTACAGTTTTCACAGATTTACCCGATTCCTATATTTCTCTCATTGTTCAAAGTGATTTCTGTATTAACGTCTAAATGTTTTTTCTGTGCTTGCTCAGCAATGTTTGCATAATAGTCGGGCTATGTAAGCATGTTTTCATAGAAAATAAATGCAGCGTTGTGAACAGTGTCATAGGCAGTAAACGTAATATGTAGAGACCGATATTTCAATGCATCTGAATTGACACAGATTTATTTTAAGTTTATTACATTTTATAATTTGACACAAAGCTGGCACAATTTTACATTTAATTAAGAATACAAATCAACCACTGCTTCACTATCGAAAGATTTGTGTACCGAAAATAAAAACTATGGTGGTTCTTCCATGGATTAGACATCAGTTGTTGATATTGAAAATTTCATGACACATCGTGCTAAACTTGTACCAACTTGGGAACATGATTTTTCTTGTCTTTGTATTGCGCTCTCTATAACATTCATTAATAGAAAAATGTGAAGCAAGTAAAATAAATTTAATCGATTGGCTTCTTACCTATGAGCTGTGCTGGGCAAGTTGCGCCAGTCAGTAAGGTGGAAGCCTAAAGTTATGGCATTCAGTAGACTGAGAATAGGCGCAAAAATTTGAGACCACTAGCCCATGTGATTTGTGTTTTCAAAGCGACGTTGATAAACGTGTACTTGCCGCTTCCATTTTTTGGTAATAGGATTTGTTGACAATGGCTGATCTGATAACCTAAGTAACTTCCCCCTGCGTTAGAGACCTAATTTTGCTGTCCCTTTTCCACAGATAGGTTAAAGAAAAAAGACAGAGTAGTCACTTATTTCAGATGCTAAAATAAGCTGTTCCAGGTCTAAAGTGAGGGACCTTCCCCCATCGTCTGTAAGTATTTTAGAGTATCCTCTCTCAACTTGTAACATTACCTAACTCGTCATCTCTTTGTTATCGTGAAGCGTTCATGTGAAGACTATACATTTGTTGTGCGATCATCCACCTTTGTTTGGATAAAGTGCTTATTAACTAATGACCGCTATGATAAAATTGTTGGGTTAGAGATACAGAACTTATAGTCTTCTTGGCCCTCATGCTTGTGTGTATGTATACATGTGCGTATGTGTGTGAATGCATATGCGTGTGTATATATATACGGATGTATATTCATATATATATATTTTTTTTATGCTTCTTTAAAATGACAGTTCGAACACTGGCCGAAACAAGCGATTCATGTATTATTTTCTGGCGTCGGGAATTGCGAAGTTTATGTCATGTACATGTAAACTGTCGAGAGTGTTTTCACCTCACAATGAGAATGCATCGTCCATGATAATAATGAAGGCATCTACGGATGCTTTATTTCCAATCAAGCCTGATACATATCACCTTGTACATTGGATTTTCAAATACCTTATAACTAACGCCAGGACGCCATGACGCTTTCCCCCGGTCAAGACCGGTACCCATTTCAGACACCTGGGTAGAGTGGGGTATTGTGCTTGGAATTTTTCTCCTATACCCAACAGAGAAAATCGCCACTGCCTGCGCCGAGATTCGATCCCGGGTCTCTGCCGTACGGCGGCAGAACCTCTAGCACATGGCTATGGCGGCAAATGTTTTTTGCCGCCATAGCCATGAAATTGCGTTGTCTCTTATAATTATCATTGCATGTATTATCAAGTGTAGATTGAGCAAGATTAGGAGTACATCGCCCTCAATCATTTCTCTCGACCAGTGACACGAGTCTTACAATACTCGTGTGCGTGTATCATAAACGTGTTCTTTCTAATGTGTTTCCTAGCAGTGTGTCTTTGGCAGGGCGTTCTTGACAATGTGTTCCTCGACTAGAGACTTGTTTTCTTCCCTGTCAATGCAACAGAAACCTTTTCTTGTTTCAGGAACTTCTTTCCTAGCTCACTACTCCTGTGCGCCTTGTGCATAGATTCCACGTTCCCTCAACCTCATACTAAATGGTGCCTTCTTCTTTCCTCTCTTGGAACATCTTTGTCGTGGTTAAGGGAGGCTAAAACTTTCCTATATAATGATAATAATTGAGTCATGGAATATCATTGTGCTATGTTGTTCCGAGGACTATGCCTCGCGACCACTCTTATCGCCCTTCCGTCATTAGAATATCATGTCTAGTGATAAAATTATTCAGTTGCCTCCCATGTCTCACTCAGCTACTTCTCATATACTTTCGAGGCATGAATTTCCTTTCTTGTTATGTAGTGCTGTATACGTCAACTGGTCAGTCGACTGTGATCCTAGATTAGGAATTCTCCTGTCATGCAATCGCTAGTCCGAGTCTGACTATACCTGTCTGTGCAGATTTACGGAACCACGGGATAAGAAATAAAAAACCTGAAGAGACCTCGTTTCCCTTTGGGCGTCCTACCGAGTTCCGTTCAATGGCGTGCCGAAGCGAAGATAGAAATTCCGCTAGCGCACTACATTACACTTGAAGTTTTTGTGTAAATTCATGAGATATAAAATAACTCTCGACCCATTTTCGAGAGAGAAACCTCTGCGATTGGCAACACTGCGCGGTGAGGCGTCTCTTTTGAACCTCACACTTTCTCGTGCCTCGTTAGCTCGTGCATACAGCGTTCTTGTAAGTGGAAGAAATTAAGCGTTTAAATAGAGCAAAAGCTGGTAAAGTATAGTGTATCATTTCTTGAAAAGCAGTGTGTTTAAATATAAGGATCTGGTCGGATCGTGATGCATAGATAACATGTAAATAATCGTAGAGCTCGTAAAAATAGCATGTTTTATTCAGAGTGTTATCTCAACATGACATAGCGTGAATATTGCATGTCAGGTGCATTTCGCGTGTCAAGATTTCATTATCAACATTCAAATCATGTTCCTTTTATTCTTGCGGCAAAAATATATACTTGCATCTGCCATGGTGATATTGCTACTCGCGTACAAAAATACTTCGTGAACGCGTACGGTGGTATGCCGGCGTTCTCGCGGAAGATGGCGAACGCGATAACTGCCGCGTCATGTCATTTCCATGTTCAAGAATTGCACCTCCTTTGTGTGTTATCCTTTATGTGTTAATATTCTTGCAGTGTTTCTTTTTCAGGATGATTGCCATATGTTGAATTTAGGACTTTCCTTTTAATTCTCGTACGGATATAGATATTACAGAGTACGAAAATTATTCATGCATGTTCTTGCCTCTTTTAGCTGTTTCGTTTTTCAGCTAGATTCCACGAATCATGGTGTTTAAATTACATGTATTTTCCATAATTTCACAAAATGGAATAACCGATTTTTTACTGCTTTAAAAATCATGTATAAGTCTGGTACTGTCATGCATATTCCTGCAAAAGTTTTTAGCTGTGTGATATTTCATTATATTCCATAAATCATGCGCTTAATCGCATGTAGTTTTTCAATAATGAATAACAATTATGTCATTTACCAAAAATTCTTGTAGAATTCATGCTCTTATTTTTAAAGCAAGGGCAGTATTGAAAGAGCTTGCCAGCTGTTAAAAATCTATCCTCTTTCATGAGTTTGACAAAAGGAGAACAGTCATTTCCAGTTTCTAACATTCCTATTTCTTTCCTGAGCCTTAAAGAAATAATAGCTTTGAGTTAAATCTGTGGAAGAAGTTCAGGGTTTCTCCGTGATGGGAAAATTATCCATTGCTGTGTAGGGATTGTCAGTTGTGGAATCTTTCTTTGATGCCTCTTCGAGGACCCTCTTATTCAGCGTCTTCGACTATTGCAGATCCCCGACGGCATCAAACACCACAACACACATTCCTTGGGTTTTTTATCTGAGCTTCACAAGTTAAAATCACGTGGCCTATTATTTCTCACTAAGTCACCTTGAGTTACACTTACAACTCAAACTTCGAGTTACACCATTTAACTCGCCCTGATTGCTTTACATTTGCCTCGGTTTTGTGAGCTGATTTCAGCCTGGTATAATTATCTAATTATTATAGAGTGGATAGCCCTACACTAGAGCACAGCATAGGTTCCACATAGACACAACATAGTTATAGTACTGAACAAATAGACAATGCTATGACACAGCAATTTAAGTAAATAGTTCACTCACCTCTTGGATACCTTAACTTAATACTCCATTTTCAATACTGTGGCTAGCAAGAGTAGAGCGGAGATAGACGGGAAATATATAGAATAGAGTAGAATAGAATTAGTACATTAGTTTAGAACTTAAGAAGTTAGATACCAACCACAGTAGTAATTATATACACACTCGGTCAACATGTACTTGTTGTTGAACCCGAGGCCAATAGCAGACTGACTGGCGAGTGTTGCTTTCTCGAGCGTTGCCAACTTATGGTCTCTCTAACTAGAACTTACACTACTCGCTATATTACACCCCTCCCTCCTTAATTAGAAACCCTCCCCCTGTATCCCCAGTCCCCTTATTCAATATCGTCAATCCTAAAGGTCCATTCTCACCACAGGCTTCCGAGCCCGGGTAGACCTGCGAGAGATGTTAGCACTTGGAGGCTCGTGCATCCTAGCCTCCTGGGTGGGAGTCGGGTAATCAGGTGTTCCGGTGTCAGGTTCATTGGTCGGAGGTGGTGGGTATGAATTTTGAGCAGGTTGTGGAAACACGACGGTTTCCTCCGTAGGTTGTTCCAAGGGCTCAGGGATGGTGTTCGAGCAGGTAATAACTTGGTCCTGGTGTCGACGAACGACCTCTCCCCCCTTCAGTTGGCACTTGTAGGATACCGGGCCTGTTTTCTCAATGGTGGTAGCAGGGGTCCATTTTGGGTAACCCGGCGTGTATTGACGGACCATCACAGGGGACTCCGGCGGAATATCAACCGCGCGAGACCCTGGGTGGTATCTTTTCTGAGCGTCCTGGCGTTGAGCAACTTTGGACGCGATTGCTTCTGACGGCCAAAGCAGATCAAGACGAGAGCGAACTTTTCTGCCTAACATCAGTTCGGCGGGCGTAACACCTGTTGTCGTGTGGGGTGTCAGCCGATAGTTGAACAGAAACCTGTCTAGTGCTAGGCGTAGGGGTTCCGTTGACTTTCGTATATTCTTCTTGAAAGTTTGTACCATGCGCTCTGCCAGTCCATTAGTTGAAGGGTGGTATGGTGCGCTCGTAATATGTCGCATACCACATGCCTTCACAAATTCTTGGAATTCAGCCGATGTGAAACACGTTGCATTGTCAGAAACAATTTTTACTGGAAATCCAAATGTCGCAAAAGTGTGTTTCAGGCACGAGATCGTTTCGCTAGAGGTTGTAGTAGATGTGGGAAAAATTTCAACCCACTTAGAGTGTGCATCCACGATCACTAGATAGTATTTTCCATCCATTGGGCCCGCGTAGTCAATGTGTATGCGATGCCAAGGCTTCGCAGGCCATTCCCACGGATGGAGTTCAGCTTTCGTTGGTGCAGCTCGAGTGCTCAGGCACTCGCTGCATGACTTAGTCGTTCCTTCTAGATCTTTGTTCAGCAGCGGCCACCATACATAGCTGCGAGCTAACTCCTTCATCCTGGATGATCCAGCATGGCCAGAGTGCAGCTCGTCCACAATGGCTTGTCTGAGAGCTTGGGGTACAATAATTCTTGCTCCCCAGAGCACACAGCCATTTTGTGTGGACAATTCGTCTCGCCTCCTAGTATACGGGGCGAGATCAGGGTCACCAATTACCGTCGAAGGCCAGCCTACTTGGCAGTATTTGTATACCTTTGAAAGTACTGGGTCCCTTAGGGTGCCGTCGCGGATGTGGGTGCTGGTGACTGGAGCTGACTCGAGGAAATTTACTAAGGACGTCCACTCCGCAGGAATAGGTGTGGCTTCCTCGGGAGTTGTCAAAGGTAGACGACTGAGAGCATCAGCTGTGCCCAACAGCACGCCGGACCGGTGACGCAAGGTGAACTTGTAGGACTGCAGTAGTAAAGCCCACCTTTGAATGCGCCCGGATGCCATCGGAGGAATGCTTCTACCCGGATCAAATAGTCCTAACAAAGGTTTGTGGTCCGTAACCACAGTGAAATCCTGTCCCCACAGGTAGCAATGAAATTTTCGAAGTGCGAACACCATAGCTAGGGCTTCTTTCTCAGTTTGAGAGTAGTTGCGTTCTGTTACTGTTAGAGTTCGGGAGGCAAAATAGGCGGGGCGTTCAATCCCATCAATAAGGTGACACAGCACCGCTCTCACACCATACGCACTACTGTCCGCCACTACCACTATGGGTTTCTGAGGGTCAATATGGACTAGAGTCTGAGAGTCCAGGAGGGCTTGTTTAGATTTCTGGAAGGCTCTCTCCTGACTTGCATCCCATTTCCAAGGGGTTTTGTCTCTCAGTAAGGTATTTAGGGGCTCCAGCATAGTTGCAGATGATTTTAGAAATTTCCTATAGAAATTTAGCAGCCCAAGGTAGGCTCTCAGTTGAGTTACATTAGTAGGAGCTGGTGCATTCTGGATTGCTGCTACCTTCTCTGCAGTGGGGTGCAATCCATCCTTGTCAATTTGGTATCCAAGGTAGGATACCTGTGGCACTCCAATTTGGCATTTATCCATTTTCAGTTTTAGTCCTGCCTCCTGTAGTTTAGATAAGACTTGATAGAGACGCTTGTTGTGCTCTTGCTCAGTAGTGGCCCTCACCAGGACGTCATCCAGGTAGCAGAACACTCCTGGGAGGCCCTGCAATAGTCCTTCCATGGCACGCTGAAAGATTCCAGGTGCGGACGCAATTCCAAAACTGAGACGGTTGTAGGCAAATAAACCTCTGTGGGTGTTTATTACCATGAATTCCTTGGAGTCTTCATCCAAGGGTAGTTGAGCGTATGCCTGAGACATATCTAGCTTGGAGTATATAACTCCTCCTGCTAACCCGCTAAATAGATCTTCCACTCTGGGTATAGGGTAGGTATCAAGCCTAGTGGCTCTGTTGACTGTTAATTTGTAGTCCCCACAGATGCGGATGCTTTGATCAGCCTTGAGCACAGGGACGATCGCCGCTGCCCATCTCGAGTATTGTACAGGGGTGAGGATACCTTCCTGCACCAGTCTATCAAGTTCTGCCTCCACCTTTGGTCTCAGTGTGTAAGGCACGTTCCTGGCCTTACAAAACTTTGGTGGTACGGCTGGATCCACTTCTATTTTGAAATTCCTTCCCTTAAAGCAACCTAGACCTGGTTGAAAAGGTCGGGGAATTTATTGGCTAACTCTTCAGGGCAGGTAGTCAATTTGTTGACATTATTTGATACTATAGTTAGCCCGAGAGAATCAATCAAGTCCCTACCCAGCAAAGCTGGCCCCTCCCTGTCTACAATCACAATAGTTGCTAGTTGAGGAACCATATTACCAGATTCACGCTGGATGTTAGCCCTAATCTCTCCGCAAACTACTAGCTCCGCTCCCCCATAAGTCCTAAGCTTAACATCAGAAGGTCTCAGCTCGGGTCTTGACTTAGCTGGTATTTTAGAGTAGGTGGCCATTGAAAGGATAGACCTGGCAGCACCTGTATCTACCTCCATCTCTAATGGCACACCATTTAGTAACAATTTTATTTTGATTGGGGGTTTCATTTCCTCCGCTATTGAGAAAATCTCCCCATAACAGCCTAGATTAGCAACTGGATAGTCTGCACAGGTTGCATTGTTAGTTCTATTAGGGTTAGGGTGGTGTTCCCTCCCCCTTTTCTCATGCATAGCATGCACAAAATTATTTTTGTTGCCTTTAGCAGAATTTTGCTTTTTCACTTTAAAGCAACATTTCTTAAGATGGCCTTTTTGGCCACAACCATGACAAACACTGTCTTTATAGGGGCAATCTCTACGCCAGTGCAGATTACCACAGCCGCTGCATGCTGATTTGGGGCTAGCTCGAGCCTGAGTTTTGCCCTGAGGCTTAATAGCAGTTTGCTTTACTCTATGCTGGCCCACATTTAGTATGGAATTAGGTTGCCTTAACACAACCGTCTCCCTCAGTTGAGTTTCTTTGGCAGTTGCCAGATCCACGGCTTTTTTCCATGTGAGGTCATTTTCATTAAGCAAACAATTTTGAACATCCTTACTGGCCACACCCAGTATTAACCTATCTAGCAGCGTTTCTTCCAGAACTTCCTGTTTGAAATTACAGGTGTCTGAAAGGGCCTTTAAGCTAGCCACAAAATCAGCAATGCTCTCCCCTTGTTTCTGGTTCCGCTTATGGAACCTAAACCTTTCAAAGATCTGGTTGCGTGTCGGCTTAAAATGCCGTCTTAACGCTTCCATGATCTCCTCATAGGTAGCATCTAAAAGTCTTTTAGGTGAGAGTAGGTCTTTGACTAACCTAACAATTTTAGGACCCACCAGAGCAATAAATGTTTTAGCTTTATTTGAATCTTCCACTTTATTAATCCTCAGGAAGCAGTTTAGCCTGACTTCATATTCTGGGAATTCTTCCTCTAAAGGATTGAATTCTCCCACTGAGCCTAGCATTGGCATTTTTACCCAGCTTTACAGCTAATTGTCAGATATCTACCTGAAATAGTAGTAGCAACAATATCAGTTGCAAGAGTAGCCAATTCAAGAGACTGTAATAATACCCCTTGTTAAAAAAAATCAGAAATTTACAGCATCAATACTCTAGTCACTGAATAATAACATAAATTCTGAGTTCCTTCATTAGTCTAGCCTCTCCCAATAGTTCTACAAAAAATAATCCTCGTCGCCAGTATTATAGAGTGGATAGCCCTACACTAGAGCACAGCATAGGTTCCACATAGACACAGCATAGTTATAGTACTGAACAAATAGACAATGCTATGACACAGCAATTTAGGTGAATAGTTCACTCACCTCTTGGATACCTTAACTTAATACTCCATTTTCAATACTGTGGCTAGCAAGAGTAGAGCGGAGATAGACGGGAAATATATAGAATAGAGTAGAATAGAATTAGTACATTAGTTTAGAACTTAAGAAGTTAGATACCAACCACAGTGGTAATTATATACACACTCGGTCAACATGTACTTGTTGTTGAACCCGAGGCCAATAGCAGACTGACTGGCGAGTGTTGCTCTCTCGAGCGTTGCCAACTTATGGTCTCTCTAACTAGAACTTACACTACTCGCTATATTACACTAATATACTGGCTAAACATTCATCCGCTCCCACTACGGACATTGTCTTCAGGGTGTAATATTCTTAAACTCCAAGACCAAGTAAAATGGAGTGACCATCGTCAATCACGGCTCAAAATTAAGATTTGAAGCAACTCTTAAAGTCCTAATTCTCTGGTTTTGTTAATTTGCCCGCAACCTGAAAGTAACCTCCACCAAAACACACTCACTTGCACCTGGCCAACGTCATCGCTCGCCGGGCCTCGCCTGAACGGAGTTTCTCATCTAAGAGAAGATCTTCAGAAGCCAAGCACGCCATCGCTCATCACGGCTTCCTTCAATAAAGAAAATCTAAAAGCTGAGTTTCCCATGTCTTATTATCCCTCTCTTACGATTTCAAAAAACACTATTGAGCAAGACGATTAGGGTTGGAAGTTAATAACTAGCATACCCACCAATCCTAACATTCGCCTGCGCGGACTCCTCCCATCTAAGAGAAGATCGTCAGAAGTCAAGCACGCCATCGGCCTACAGGCTTCCTCCAATAAAATATCCAAAGCTGAGTCCCCTAAAAGAGTCTTCATTATCCCTCTTTTCGCAATTTCGAGAACACTATCGAGAACGATTATGATTGGACGTTAATACCTATATTAAAGTTAAACCATAACCACCAATCGTAACATAACGTAAACTTTAAAGACACACTATCCAAGGTGTACAAATAGATAGACCATACGAGGCGTACTGATAAACAAACCATACGTGGCGTGCAAATAGATTAACCCTGTCACGGGCTAGTTAAATCAAAAATAACCTTTCTTAGATTTTTTATATCATAAGGTATGGCTGACAACTTATAAATGATTTAAATATCACTAGAGAATCCTTCTGAATTTCTAAATTATTTGTTGAATCGAAGTAAGAAAAGCCCAAAAACGCTATAACGAAGCAGACTGAAACACCGTCGTATTGGGAAAAGGTTAGTGATAAAGTTTTGAAGTTCTCCCTAATGGGGAACTAATTGAATGAATTTTAATTTTTAAAGGTTGAATATCGAGGAATTTATCGATTTCACGAGGAGATGTTCTTTTACAAAGGCGGGTCACCAGTGCTCCTGGTAGAGCACACTTAATAGCTAAATGAATGAATTACGGCCTCTGACTCAGAAGGAGTTAGGCGGTATTCGGACGCAATATTTCAAGCGTCTATAGCAATCAACAACAAAAATTACCACAAGCCAACACCGGAGGAAAATGAGAGAATAGTTTCACTCGCCGGTATGGGAATTTATTGAGGAGAAGGTTGCACTCCGAAGAGCGAGGCTTGATTCTTGTTCGAGAGACGATCTTGGGGAGAGTCCTAGGAGGTTGAATAACTTCAGACGATTCGTTCAGCTCAGGCTTGTGGAAGCGTGTGCTGGAGTGTGAAGTCGATGATGGTGTAAGTGTGGGAGGTTCCGACACTAAGTGAGTGGTGAATTTAGTGATGAGTATGGGGATAGCTACCGGTTGGGAAAACTCGGTAGGAAGGGACTCTCGGCCCAAAGGTAGTCACAACTAAAGGTTCAAGCGGCTTAGCTGCAGGGATGCAGGCCTTCCAGTTTCACAAGTTAAATAAGAGGGGAAACTCGGAGAATCAACTCAGAGGCAAAACCCGGAGGATGAACCCGGAGGAGACTTGAAGGCGAAAACTTGGAGGAGGTAAGCTCCTTAAATTAAGAAGTTAGGGTTTGGTTTCATACGTGTTTGTGAGTGCATGGATGTGTGGTCCAGTCGATCCTGTCAGGGGACATCGTGCTGGATTATTTGAACAAAAAAAAAAGAGTCTATTCATAACACATGTGCAAGACTGCGCAAACTGCAACATTAACAGGATAAACAATGGCAGGAGTCCGGTGATAAGAATCAGTCCGCAACTCTAGCGCCCGAGTCGCAGCCTGAATCATCTTAACACCAGAATCAGTGTTCCAGACCAACTGGTCACAAGCTCTATCCTGACATTACAAGCAGCAGCACAACTGAGTTTAAATGAACTACAGCCAAAATAATAGCTAAAGCACTGAGGTAATTAGATAATTAATGTACTAAGATATAAGTATGAGAAAAGGTGAAGTCTCTATACTCTATTATTCAGATGATCAAGAAAGAATGATTATTTATGTGACTTGACTTGAGTGAGTGACTACAGAAGATACAATCTCTATTGGTTCAAATAACCTATCATAGCTTCATTTCTCAAGATATGAATTTAAACATTGACTAAAAATTGCAGAGGAATTCCAAAATTATTTAAACCTGACCTAATCAAAATACAAAAGTTGAGAACACAAATAATTAGAAGCTGGAACACACAAAAGATGAGCAAACCAAAGATGATCTCTGTGGACAGCAAAGTGTCTTAACACTATGCTCAGCACTAAAAAATATCTAAGGAGCCAATGCCAACATCGGTTAACACTGACAGCACAATACGGCATCATCGGAGAATAGTAAACACGATAACAATGACAAAGATGGGGCAGTGAGCTTGAGGCTGGTGCCTAACTTATGAACTTCGAACTTCTCCCAAATTGGGGAACTAATTGAGTTTGAATTTTAAAGGTGGAATAGCGAGGAATTTCTCAAGTAACTAGGAGGATGTAATTATTCTTTTAAGGGCCACCAGTGCTCGGGGTAGAGCACACTTAATTGACAACAAATGAATGAATCTGACTCAGAAGGGGTTTCTGTTTGGGTAATTCGAGTTGCCTTCCTGGCATCTATTTTCTCACTCGCACTATTGACCTCTGCAGGATAATGACGGAACTGGATAATCTCGCCTCGGTTTTTATTTCGACGACTCTGAGTGCCGTGACTACGGCAGCAGTATGGGGGTCCACTTCTTGAGGAAGGAGATCCGGGTCCAGTGAGTAGCCGCACTTCAGCAGGTGCCGCGGCTCGAGGGAATCCGGGGTGGATCCCGGCGAGAGTGTATTTGTTGGTGTAATATTCCGCAGGTGCGGTAACAGTTTGATTATATGAGTATATGAAGGAGGTAGTTATTTTCTGCTAGTGCCTTGAGGCTTGGGTGTTTGATTGGTAGCCGTGTGGCTTAGTTGAATTGAGAGCCGTGTGGCGAACAGAGTTTTGAGGGATGTTGATTGAATGTTGGAGGTGATTGTTTGTGTGTCGGCCTCCCAGGATCTTCTGTACGGGAGATTAGTTTGGGTTACTTGTTCAAGCATGATGACACAAGGAGAGACAGTCGCTACGCAAGCCAGGCTGCGAGCTTTACTGCTGAATTACAGGATTGCCTCAAATAGAGGATTATATGCGGGTGCCTCGGCCCAATTCTGGCGCCTGAACAAGGGCGAGGCAGTCGCAACAATAAGTACTCGTATGGACAATCATGAATCTCCCCACATGCCCTTATTTTCCCAACTAGTATTCTCCGGGTACTATTAATCGTGACGCGTCGTGTACGATCATCTCCGGATTGGAGTGCAAGATTGATACATGAGATAAGAATATTACTGGGTAGGCAATGTAAGTTAGTTTGTCTTCATTAATATTAAAGGCTTCTGCCGCCCAATAATCTACGCTTTGACTGCTATTTACAATGAGTATCTTAAGAGTTGGCAGTGTTTAATTCGAACGTTTACGCTAAGCCGCCGTCGAGGGCTGGCTGTATTGGTCATAACTAAGGCTAGAATTGTCATAAAGATTACTTGACTTAAGCTAGGAATTGTGCCAGAGAGGGCACGTGCAGTCTAATTATTGTTATTATTTATTATTATTTGAGAAATCCTTGGTCTCCCTGGCTTGAACGTGAAAGGTGTCCTACGAGAGGAGAGAGGAAGATGCCATATGGAAAAGGGTAGAGGGAACGCGGAATCTATGCACAAAGTGCACAGAATTGGTAGTTGAGGAGGAGGATCAGAGCACACGAAGGATTTAGAGAACATTGATCGAGAGGATACATATTAGAATAGTATAAGGCATCCTATGAGTTATAATGGCAACAACCACTGGAGGTAGCCGCCATTGCCAAGAGGTCAAAGGAACAAGTAGCTACAGTTGAGGGCGACCAATTACTGGTTACACTAAATTTAACCCCCAAATCAGATAGTTGGATGATTTCTGGATTAGAATTTCCAGGAGTTGGGAATTTAGAATATTCGGAGACTTTCCAAGGTAAGCATAATTACCCTAATTTAGCTAAATCAAGTAACGACTAATTATTGACATTTTTCTATACACAAATTGACCTAACCAAAAATCAATAGTAAGAGTTGTCACTAAAGTGATTATGATAGGAATTCTTGCTACAGTTAATGATCAGGAAAGAATGATTATTTATGTGACTCGACTTGAGGTAAGTAACTACCGAGGATATAATCTCTATTGTGTAAATAACCTATCATGGCTTCATTTCCCACGATATGACATTTAAACATTGACTAAAATTCAAGGGAATTCCACAAATTAAATAGATCTGACTTACTAAACATACAAAACTTGAGAACACAATTGATTACAACTGGAACACACAAGAGATGGCAAAACCCTAATGAGACCATGGCGATCAATAGATTATTCCAATTCAATTGATTAGAGGCTTGAACACATCAGCAACTTTGCCTGGACAACTAAGGTGGCATGAGCAGTAACCTTTGAGCCTAGGTCTCACTTAATTAATCAATTATGGTAAAAAAATCTACAGCATTTGCTAAATGCAATTGAACTAGAAAACTCATGTTTCCAGTTTTTCCTAACTGAAATAAACAATGTACAATGACTATTTAATTAAATTTACTAACTATCTATTCTTCAGAATCAAGAATTATTTGTGTTTTTCTAATGGATTAACTACCTACATTAATTTAGAAACACAGTTGGGGCAATAATTGGTAATTGATGCAGGACTAGATGCATTCAGAAGAATACATCTGTGACTAAAAAATAATTGGTGCTAGCCTAACTTGATAAAACATAAACACATTTTGAAATATTGGGCCAAAATTATTTTTGACAAAAGGGAATTCTAGCTTGATAAACAAATAACCATACTGAATTTTGGCATGATAAATTATTTTTGATACAAAGGGGGGGAAATCCTAACCTTGAGAGAATTAACAACACATTGAAATGTTGACATAAATCATTTTAAGAAAAGGAGAATTTCTAGCCTGAATAAAATGCCATCATATTGAAATGTTGAAATAAAATTATTTTAAGAACAAAAGGGGAAAACTCCCTCAAAATGGCTTTACATTGAATCGTGAATGGTTTGCTACAAACTTTAAGATAGGATATACAACAATACACAAGGAAAAATGGCCTGTGGGGAACCCAAATTCTGGGCAAGGAAAATCCTAAGCGTTTAGCACTCTGGAAAATTTAGGCAATTTTTCTTAATACATACACAATAATATTATTGATAGTTTACATATCATACATAAATATAGTTACCCGTAGAACAGCAAAGTCACACACAATACTTTAATTCTCACCAAAGAAAACACGCGGTGCACACACTTTCAATGACTTGGTACGAGTGGCGCTAGTGCGAGTGAAAATGTTGCCGACACAGCGTCATGGAGGGTTTCGTTACAACGCAAAAGTGATTTCTTAGAGAATGAATTTTTTCAGTGCACAATTTTAATAGAGTTGAGGATAGAAGTTAATTAATTCCGTAATGAAATTTTATTCTGATGGTTGGATTTATTTTACTGAATTTTTAATGATCATTTTGAGAATTTCCGAAATTTATACTGAGTTGCGTGCCGAAGGTTCGCTACAAACTAACACTGGCACTGAGACAACATAGTGAATATTTCTACGACACAATAACGAGCGCTCCCTAACACGGAACAAGTTAAGACACAACACAGGAAAGTTAAGACATAATACACACTTATCATTAACACTTGATACTTACAATTGCCCGCTCTGGGGCCCAAGCGCTAGTCAGGAGGATCTATACGAGAATGACGACTCTGCCTGGGAAGCCGGCCTTATATGCGCTTTGAGCGGACGAGCGTTTCCGGAATTTTCCGGAAACGGATGAACTTGCGATATGGTTCTAGGTAAAAACGCCGTTCTTTCTTGTCGAAGTATTTCTTTGGTCAAATTTTAATAGATTTAAGGGTAATGTTGAATGAAAATAGTGATCTAAAATTTTAAGAATGATTACGTAACTTTATTTAATTTTTAGAAGATGGTTTTAATAGTTTATGAAATTTAGACTGAAGTGCGGCTGAGGGCGATCACTACAAAGTAATTTATGAAGAACATTACGCAACACAACACCTACATTTAGAAACGCGAAAACTAACTTACACGCAGTATGAAATTCATGGCTTGTTCAGCAAACGCACAAAGAAAGATTTTTTTCACGAGAGCTTCATTTCACTTGTCTGCTTATATTTTTCATTTTTTTCTATTCAACGATGCACCCTCTGGAGTAGTTATCGATCTATTTTTGAATCATTAAGCAAGTGCGATATATATATATATATATATATATATATATATATATATATATATATATATATATATATATATATATATATATATATATATAATTATATATATATATATATATATAGATATATATTTCTCTGATATATGGTTCAGCGTTAACTGGTCGCAAAGCTATATTACAGGATATTTTCCAATAAAATATATTAACTTCTCTCATGAGAAGTTTGAAAAATTAACTGTTATTTCAGTATTCAAAACTTACTAACATCAAATAATAAACCCTATAAAATAGAATTATGGATTTTAGTTTCGAATTTCCTCTAGTTTTAAAGGTTTTAGAGAAATGTTACGGCAACAATAAATATGGCGTCAGTCTCAAAAACAAATTTTCGTAGTTTATGTGTGAGCGTTTAGCAAAGTGTTCGAGTGTCGTTGCAGCTGCGTTTTTTAACGCACACATGAGTTCACAGGAAATGGTAGTGTGTGTTGCTAATGGTTGTTCTAATAAACCATGCAAAGATTTAAGCTTTTTCAGCTTTCCAGACAACAAAGAACAGAGAGCAAGATGGATCGCGGCCATTCAGAAACCTGAAAGCTGGCAGCCTTCTCCAAACGCAAAAATATGTTCTGTTCATTTCGTCACGAGTGAGTATTTTGTGTTCGAAATCCTTATTGTTAATTCCTTATTATTGTTCGGTTATGCATACAACTCTTACTTCTGCTACATTTCAATTGCTTTGGTGGCCCAGGGGGCAGAGCATGGTTGGGTTGTGTTAAAAAAAAACAGTTTTTGGTTTCTCAATCACATAGTTTGAACTTTCATGAAATTGATAAATGCGCCAATTAGTGTATACTGTTTGTTTTATAAAGTTAATTTATTTGCATATAAAAAAGATGCTTAGTGGTGTATTAGTTTTCTTCTAGCGGTAACATTTTATGTAGTATCTTTTGAGTGTGTATCAATGAACAGAGTATTTTACCCATGACTGTTGTTGCATCTGTTTAATCTGAAGAAAGATTTTCCTGTAAACTTTGCTTGCTACATAAGTTCATTTACAAAATTGGGTAAATCTGAAGGAGATGACAGTTGTCGATTTTGTAAATTTTGATGCCTTAGCATTGTTAATTAGATCGAAATAAACAAGTTTTCTTCTATGCACTTTTTGTCTCAAATGAGTATTTTATTAGTTATAGCAGTAAATGACTTACCGCAACTCCAGTCTTTGAAGCGGAAAGAAATTCTTTGAACGAGTTGTATGACAATACTGCAATGGCGTCTCGCTTCCAGCGCTCTGTCTTGAAAGACGAAACCAAACCTTCCGCTATACCTCGTTAAATACTCATTTGACAAAAAAAGTGTATAGAATAAAAGTTGTTTATTTCGATGTTATTACCATGTTTCAAGCAACAAAAATTCGAAAATCGATGAGTAGCTGTTTATTCGAGCGCATTCGTCATCAATGACGAAACTAAACTTACCGCTATAAATCGTAAAATACTCATTTGAGACGAAAAAAGAATAGAAGAAAACTTGTTTATTTTGATTCAATTAATTAGGTTCAGGCACCAAAAAGTTTCGTCGTTGATGACGATCGCGCTGGAAGCGAGTGCGCTTTGCAATGTTGCTGTCCGACGTGCTCCTTGAATTACTTGCCGCTTCAAACACTGGAGTTGCGGTAAGTCTTTTACCGCTATAACTAATAAAATACTCATTTGAGATGGAAAGTGCATAGAAGAAAACTTGTTTATTTCGATCTAACTAACTATGCCAAGGCATCGAAATTTACAAAATCGATAACTGACATATCCTTCAGATTTACCATAAAGCTTCTAACCCACCCATTAACGTGACGACCGCAATCTTGTTTACATCGGCTCTAAGATGGTGACCACCATGGGCGCCTCGATCTTGGAGCCGATGTCAACAAGATTGCGGTCGTCACCCTAATGGGTGGGTTAGAAGCTTTATTTATAATTTTCACTAGAAGAACTGTGCCTCCCCCTCACGACCCAACCTCTTTACGTTTGTAATAGCTTCCGTTATTAATTAAATTCCGTTTCGCGCGCCCGCTTCCTTTGGCGCGAAGTCCAACTTCAAAGTTAAATTATTCGGAAATCACGCATCAGCGAGCAGAATATCATTCATGTAAAACATTCTTATATGGGTTCCTTTAGTGATTCCTGGGATTGCAATTATTATTTTCTGTGATTGCATTAAACTTCACATTGACCGAAATTTTTGTCTTCCATAGCAGTTGCGTTGCTTGAGCCATTAGAGTACGCTTGAGTACTTAGTAATATATTATTTGCTATCCCCGTGAAGTCTGAACCCACTTCTAGGATGTTTTAGTTGAAAACACAATAAAGGTTGTAACCTGGAAATATTAGCAAGACTGGATGACTGATGTTGAGTGCATATCAATTTAAGTCTTCACTATTTGAGTAGCACTAATATTTTTGGGTTAGAACCTCTATTGTGTTTTAACTAAAACATCATGGAAGTGGGCTCAGGCCCCGTGGGGTTAGCAAATAATAAATTACGCAATACATTGCAAAAAAAAACTTTTCCCCTGCTTGGTGCCCTCATTGCGTTGCTGGAACACCCCTCCTTTGGCACGTGAAAAACAGTTCTTGAGCAACGCTCCTATAACTTCAAAGTTGAATAACTCAGAAATAATGCATCAGTGAGTAGAATGTCATTTGTGTAAAACTTTAAATGTCTTCCTTTAGTGATTCTTTCGAATGGAATTTTCAATTTCCGTGGATCCCCTTAAATCAATATTGATCAAAATTTTGTTGCCTGTATGATGGTAATTATATCAAAATAAGCAACTTTTTAGGGCAAATGAGTATTTAACGACTTATAGCGGTATGTTAATTTTTGTCTTTGATAACTGGAATGCGCTTGAATTAACAGCTTCTAATTGATTTTTGAATTTTTGTTGCTTAAATCATGGTAATAACATCAAAATAAACTACCTTTCTTCTATATACTTTTTACGGCAAATGAGTATTTTACGAGTTATAGCGGTAGGTTTTGTTTCGTGTTCGGTAGCAGGGTCAATATTTATTTTAGGTGCGGCACGGAAATGAACAATTTGGGTGCAAATAATCGATAAAAGAACACATTTTAAGACGTTTTACAAGAATGACATTGTGCTCGCTGATGCGTTATTTTCGAATTATTGAACTTTGAAGTTGGCTGTCGCACGCCACAGGAAGTGACCGCGCCAAGCGTAATTTAATAACGGAAGCTAACCTCCTATTACAAATGTAAAGAGGTTTGGTAGCGAGGGTTAGCCACAGTTCTTTTAGTGAAAAGTATAAATAAAGCTTCTAACCCACCCGTTAGGGTGACGATCGCAATCTTGTTTACATCGGCACAAAGATGGCGGCGCCCATGGCGGCAGCCATCTTCCAGTTGATGTAAACAAACGTCACTAGAAACCTTTATTTAAAATTTTCACTAAAAGAACTGGGGCTGACCCTCACAACCCAACCTCTTTACGTTTGTAATAGGCGGGTTAACTACCCTTGTTAACTAAATTACGGCGCTGGCGCCAACTTCAAAGTACAATTATTCAAAAATAACGCATCAGCAAGCACAATGTCATTCTTGTAAAACGTCTTAAAATGTGTTCTTTTATTATTTGCCCCCAAATTATTAATTTCTGTGCCACATCTAAAATAAATATTGACCGGTAGCAGTTCCAGTTAAGCTGTTAAAGGATGTTTGGATACTGTGTAATTCATTATTAGCCTACCCCACAGAGCCTGAATCCAATTCTAGGATCTTTTAGTTAATAACCTAATGAAGGTTATCACCCAAAAATGAGTTACACCGGTATGTTAATTTTTGTCTTTGATGGCTGGAATGCGCTCGATCATTCGAGCGCGTCAGAAGGGAGAGGCCATTTTAGTCTTCCGTCCGAAAAATTTCTTTCTGCTTCAAACACTTGAGTTGTGGTAAGTAATTTACTGCTATAACTTGTTGAATACTTATTTCAGAAGGAAAGTGCATAGAAGAAAACTTGTTTATTTTGATCTAATTAACTATGTTTAGGCACTGAAAAATGCAAAAATTGATTGATGTACTCTCCTTCACATTAACCGTTGCGGTTACTGATGTAGTGGGAGGCACTATAAGCTCAGGACACTTACCGTACTATACAGTCCTACACCGCCCCACATATATTATAGCCGGATCGTACAGGGGATTTACATCGCGTGCCCCAGGTCAACATCATTGTGTGGACCGGTTTCTCTAACGCCTATTTCTTTATATACTTTGAACACCATGATAATAATACAAATCAAAGATTCGATGACTGACTCTGTTTTTTTCTTTATTTTGTAGACACACCGTCAAAATAAAGATACAACCCTATTAGACATAGCTGTTACATTTCCTATTTATTATTTATCTGACTCTACTCGCAAGCCTAACACAATATCGAACCTATATGCAAAGCACGTGACCAGGCACCAATAGAGAAATTGATGGTTACAGGATTACAAACCCCACAGGCACCCGACTTAGCTGTGAACGTGGTAGTTGTCACAGCAGTGGCTAGGCCACTTTATACTCTTTGTACATTAGGACACAGGTACAACAATAAACCAATTCCAGGACCTTGCGATGGACTACAGGCACGAGTTCTATCCCTGAGATCCTCTGAGGTCTATGAACTGCCCACAGGCTCTTGACGCCAGATGTAGATCGGCGGTGCTCTTTGATCTGAGTCCTCTTGACTTGATCAGGGCAATAGGCAACCGGCCAAGCCCCTGCGTCCAGGTGACGCACGAGATGACTTCAGTAGCCGCCGATCAGCTGTGATGATGGCGCCTACCCGGCCGACGGCACGCCTAGAGATGTGACTAAAAAAAAACCATGCCTTTTTTTTAAAAAACATGTTTTTTTTACAAAAAAGCCGGGGCTAAAAAAAATGTAGATATTTTTTTTTTAAATATTTTGTCAGAAAATAACTCAGCAAGAAAAAGAGCCACATTAAATTGTTTGTTTTCATGTCAAATTACTAAATAAAACAGCATACTTCTTAATTGATGGTTTTCTATGATTTTATGAAATTTTTCATTTTCTGCAGTTTCATGCTTTGATATTTTATTTATTTTACAATACATGTGAATGACCTTCAACTCCCAAAATGGTGTGTTATAACATATCTTTACTTATGGTCATTGATAGAGATGTGACTAAAAAATCATGCTGTTTTAAAAAAAATGTTATTTATACAAAATTATGAATAAAAACCATGGATATTAATATATTTCTGTGACCTTAAAAATCCAATGCTGTGTTTTTTAAAACATTGTTTTTTGACAGAAAAATCTTGACTAAAAAAACATGGCTATTATATTATATGGGACCAAAAAAATTATTTTTTTTAAAAAAACATTTAAAAAAAATCATGACTATAAAAACACGGATATAAATATCAGGAAAGTTATTTTTCTTCAATCGAATTGTCTTTAGAAACTTATAAACAAAGAATGCTGTTAATATTGAAATCATGTTTATTAGAACTGTACTAGGTCTTAGAATAAAATATCTACAAATAATCTATTCACTCCATAAAACCTTTCGGAGACCAGCTCCATCCTCAGTCATTCAGTAAAATTTGGTGAAATGGACAATGAATTTTCATTGTTCCTTTGAAAAACATTTGACTGAATGACTTACTGAGATGGAGCTAGTCTCCAAAAGGTTTTAGAGTGTTAATAGATTCTTTGTGGATATTTTATTCTAAGACCTGGTACGGTTCTAATGGATATTAATATATCTTATGTGACCAAAAATTCCATGCTGTTTTTTGAATGTTTTTGTTACAATAAAGTCATAACTAAAAAACACAGATATTAATATACTTTATTTTACCATAAACGACCATGCTGTTTTTTTGAAAAACATCTTTCTTACAGAAAAATCATGATTAAAAAATGTGGATATAATTATATTTTATGTGCCAAAAAAACCATGCTGTTTTTTTTAACACGTTGACGCTTGACGACGTCCATAGACGTCATGTGAGTTTTGTCCAAATGCACACCCCCACCATTCTTAATTTATAGTTAGAATAGATGCAAAATATTTTGTGTCAGTTTATATATTTAATAAACGAGTCTATTGACAGTAAAAAATAGTGACGTCTATAGACGTCGTGGCGCTTTTGGTACCCGCAGTGGCACAAACTACTCACGACGTCTCTTCCCGTCATGCAAAAATGAAACGCATTATATCGTATAAACTTTCTTTATTCAGTTTAAAACTATAACACAACATTATTTCATGAATGCAACTGCAATTACAAGAAATTGAAATGTGTTTTACTGTTTGGATTTAATTTGAAACAGAAATAAAAAATATTTTGATAATTCCTTTGACTAGTTCCTTGACAACTTAGATGCAAATAAAAAAATAATAGACTACGAAAGGAATGAAAAATAAATTCATCTACTGAATGAAAAACTACTGTATCACATAAAACAAGAAAAAGTACAGGTGCATGACCTGAGGTCTAGCCGTATGCATGCTTGCTTAGGTACTCTAATGCCCATGGTAAAGAGCAAAACATGGTACCGGACATATAGGTGGTGTACCATCACAATCTTTACATCTGTATCGTGTCTCTCTCCTCTTCTTTTCTTGTGTGCACACTCTGCAACGTAGATATCGAGGAACATTTCCTTTCAATGAAGGAATGTTTTCCAAACAGTGAAATTCATCAACTCTTTCATATTCTAAGGGCGTGTTTGAAGGAGCAGATGTTTTCGTTGGCTGTTCCACTTCGTGATCCACAAATGCCAGTGCTCCTATAAGAGCATATCTGAACTTTAGAATTCGCAGATTTTTTTGTTTAGACACCTTCTTGAAGAGTACGTAAGAATTCATTACAGCAATATCAAGGAGATGGAAGAAAACCTTCTTGTACCATTTTATGGTCTTCCTTGGAGTACTGTAGTAAGAGAGAAGTTGGTCTGAACGATCGACTCCACCCATGTTTGCGTTGTAATCTTGAACTCAAATGGGCTTCAGTTTACTACGTCCAAGATTTGAGGTGCAATCATGGTACAGGCAAAATAATAATTGTTCGATTTCTCAAAAATATTCTGAAAAAAAGGAAAAACATGAAAACTATATAGATTAGAAAGTATGTTATATCTATAAAAAGAAATTGGAGGTATCTAGTTACATACATAATACATCAGAAGTAACACAACGGTTCAAAGTCACACACCCGATCACTCACACGGCCGGCGAAATACTGAAACAAGCTGTCAACCAATGTCGTATATCTGTCTTGGAAAGATGACGCAATATGGAAACGGAGAAAGTCCAAAACACTCATACACCCGCTCAAAATTGGTACAAATGGTGCATCTTTCCCGCAACCCTATGTAGAAACACACTGCATTGACGTCTCCTCAAGTCCAGGGGTTATTGTGCCAGGTCTAGTTACGACGTCTATAGACGTCTGTGCTAATTGGACCGAACTGGAAAACTGAGGCAAGCGTCAAAGTGTTAAATCATGTTTTCTTTACCAAAAAAATCATGACTAAAAAACATGGATATTAATGACTATTTGTGAAAAAAACATGGACATTAACAACTTTTTGTGAAAAAAACATGGTTTTTAAAAGGTCATGTTTTTTTTTTGGTCAGATAAAATTTAATAACACTCATGTTTTTTGTAAAAAATCTTTTTTTCAAAAAGCATGATTTTTTGGTCACATAAATTAAATTAATATCCATGTTTTTTTACAGATTAGATTAGTCATTAGTTTTAGCCCCTTGTTGCACCCTAGCATTTGTACGGGGAGGATGTCGAACTTCAAATCTCCTCGGTGCGAGCTATTCCTGCGATCGGGGATGCATCTTATGTTTCGATTATAACTATGTTAATGAACAATGGTCATTTATAGGAGACGCCATGCAAGTTAGTGTTAAGTGGGCTCGTATTGTTATTTATACGTATATAGGTACTTTCCATCTCATAAATTGAAAACTAAACATATAGGTACCAAGTATTTTCTTTGTCAATACCTACACTTTAAAGCGTACCACTGCCTAACATTTTATATTAGGTTTTTCGTGTTAGGCGCACGGCACTAAAATTGACTTCAAACATACTTTATGTTTCAACTAATAGTTTTTTAGTAATAGTTCAGCCCGAAGCGCTGCACACCGCCAATACAAAAATATTCAAGTTTGCGTTTTATCAGTATTACATTGGTAAAAATAACTTTGAAAGCATGCAAGTAAAAAACTCTTATTTTCTCCAAAAAACTATTGTGATGTTCGAGTTCTGTGGGAAAAAACAATTAAATTGAAACGTAGTGCCGCAAGCCAAATACAAAAGAGCCTTTTACACCTTGAAATTGTTTATTAATTTATTAATTCAAAATTTGGGTTGTTATATCCATAAATGTATATCTTTATACGCTTGAACAAATAAGTTCCTTCTTCTGTAATGTATCTGCATGTAAAGCACTGCAAAATAATTCAGATTCAAGTATCTAAAAGGTTTCAAGTCATTCGTCAGTGAATTATTAGCATTATTATTCTCTCAGCAATCATAACTTGCTTGTAATGCAATTAATTTCTTGAGGAATTTTCTGGAGCAATTGTAAAACACTATTCATGCCATTAAATTTGTTGCGTATAGCAATATTGTAGGGAGATCAGAAGTGAAATACGGATGTACTTGTACTGCTAACAGCATAATGCATAACGTAGAAATATATATGAATAAACATGATTAGATGAAATATTGCCAGTTCTACAGCTATTTAATAAATTAAATTTGAGGTAACTACAGTCACAAAGCACTGCTCTTCTTAGCACTAAGATTACAACTGCCGCGGACTCAGAACTGCCACTGCTGTTTGTTTGGCCGCCTAACTTGCTAGCATAAGCTAGCAGCAGCTACCAGCAAGCCGAATTTGCTCTGCTCAGCCCTGCTTCACTGCTGTTTGTCTGGCCGCATCCTAAGAGGTCAGTTACATCCTGTGAAAAAATGAGTCTCGTATGTTTACTCGTTCGCCCGCTACAGGGGTTTGAAGAATGGGGGGAGGGGAGGAGGAAGTGGTATTTTAACATGTTACACCTCCCCCATGGCACTTTTTTCATGGCACAACATTGCTATGTCTCTGTATTACTCTATAATGATTTCAGGGGTCTAACCTGAACCCACAAATAATGACGTAGAAAAACTGAGATTGTTTATGTTACCTATTTGGCCTTTTTTTGGAGGATCGCAGTGTGGGGTTTCAAAATGCATCTTCTCCTACAGTTTTTGAGCTACAGTAATGATTTTGGTACTATTGGATGCAGAAAGCTGAGGGCTTTTTAAAAACTCTAAATTTATTTCACAATTAATTTTTTTTAAAGTTATGACGTCATAAATCTGCATTTTTTTTAAAAAAGTTGCTCACAATTTTTTCCATTTTTTATCAAAACTGAAAATTTTGGAAATATCATTAGAGTTTTTGGAATTTCCACGTCTATCCGCATCCAATGATATTAAAATCATCACTGTAGCTCAAAACTGTCGGAGGAAATGCATTTTGAAAAAACCCTCGAGAATTTTGTTTTCTGTGAATATCTCGTTTTCTATAGGAAAAATCACATTTTTTCACGAATGATAAATAATTTCAAATGGCATTTCCTATCAGTATACCAAATTTTAACACGTTAAGTGCGGCGTCACCCACCGGTGGTCATTTAGGTGATTTTCATAATGCTGCTGGCCGACCAGCAGTCACTGACTCAATTTTTATAAGTACTAAATGAAAGTTAAATGAAGGCATGATCCAGTTAATGTTTGCTATTTTCAAATTTTCTTACTACAATTGACTCTAAATTTGAGGTATATATTGAACTTCATTTTAACCCGCCGCACTTAACGTGTTAATGCTCTAGGTTCAATATTAAAAAAAAGGTCCAGAAGGGGGACGCTGTCCTTAAAGGAACATCATTTTTAAAATTGAACAAACGGACACGTAAATAAGATGAAGTACGGTTTTGACGAAACAATAGGTAAGGTTAGGATAGGTAAAGTTAGGGAAATAAACTTAAAATAACTAAATTTAACTCAACCAAACCGAGGCTGATGATTCCCGGCAAAAAACTTTGCGTGGTCCACATCTGCGAAGCACCAGAAGAGCTATATCAAAACTTCCGTTAATGCTATTCGTACCTGATCGTTATTTATGCTATATCTCAAAACCAAGAATTTGTGACCACAATGTCATTTGCGTAAAACGTCATAAAATGTCTCCAATTACGTAAATTGTGGAGTGAATTTATGAAAGTTGTTGACAACATTAAATTCAATACTGACTGTTATTCCTACCTGAATTTTATTAACCCTTTAACGCCCACAAGGACACCAGTGTCCTCTTTCAAAAATACCCTCAATATATTGTATTTCTTGTTCAATTAGTTTCCTAATGTGTTCTTTGAAATTCTCTGCCAGGTGGCAGTTCCTATCCCATCCTGATATTGGTGACTGCCTGATGCCAGCGCCAGTTAAGTGACAGTGGTTGTGTTAATGGTAATATGAGTACAAAAATTCGGACGTTAAAGGGTTAACACATTGACTCTAGAGTGAGATAAATGTATACCACTAGGTAAGTTGTTCATATATGCACCAATGTAAATGTTAAACATTTCAAATCATTTTGCAACCTCTTTCTGAAGGAATTTTATCATATGATGACAATGTTATAGAGCACTTATATTTTGTACGTTTCTTATAAAGGATGGAAACTTATTCAAGCAGGTACGTCAATTTTACCAATCTGCATTTTACAACCCAACCAAATCAACTCTACGGCCCATGCAATCATAGTCAACGTGTTAATGTTGTTATATAAAAAATCTCTAATATAAATTTGAAAGGCTGGCTACTCAAATATTATGGGGTAAAACAGAACGCTTTAGTGATTGGAAACCGTAAAGGCTCTTAAATGCTTTCTTTATTTAAAGAATCTCCAGAAAAATAAATTTGATCTCTGAGAGAAGTCTCAGAAAACTGCGTGGGGGTGCAGCGATAGCAGCGGAGCAATTCGTGAGCCGGGCGAGTCTCGAATGCGCAGGAAAGAGCGAGACACGGCGAGAGACCGGCCTGCTCCGCACTGTTGCGCCCCACCTGCATATAAAAGATTAGTAAGAAAATGGGCAAACATCGAGATTTTAGAATATCATTGTGGTAGAATTTAGACAAGCTTCAATTTCTCAACTTATCGTAATAATTTTGCTGAATGTGAGCTTGCTTATAACGAAATAATAATTTTATCGAATCGGTACCACAATCAGAGAATAATATATTTAGACTTCAAGAAAGTAATTTGCACAGCCAAATTGTAATGAAGAAGAGGTAGTCTAAGAGGCGCTTGCGAAACGCAAGCCCGGATACACGATCAGATGCAGGTGCCGAGCACGGCATCGAACGAACCTCAGACGAGGAGTATCCTGGTGGGCCATGTCTTCCCCCGTGGTGGTCGTCTTAGTAGACGATCCCCTCTGCCTCCCCCGCTGCCGATGCGTAGTCCCCCCGAAGTCGAACTTAGCCGAAAGTGACTTCAGCCATCACACCGATGTCGCGATCCAAGAAAAGTGAGCCGCGCTGACACAGCTATGCCGAGGCGGATGCTTATCCTTAGGACTGAATGAGAGTTGTTTGCAGGTTAGTGTGGAAGTGTACGTCTGCTTCCCTCAACCGAAGCACGCTTGAGCATGTCTCCTCTTGTGGAAGACTGCTCTTTTTCTTCGTTGCATTTGGAACGAAAGTTGGATAGATTGAAAGTTGTGACCAAATCAGAGGGGGCTGGCATGTGCAAAAAAAACTTTCCTAAGCCTAAATTAATTATTCAACACTCCCGCGAGCACGTTTGACTCTACAAAGGTCAGTAAAGTCAAACTAGACTAGCATAAAGCGCCGAACGAAAATATTGGAACAAGGAACAACGCGTCTAAATGCACTAAATGCCAACAGTGAAGTTTCAGCAAACGACTATATACAACTTAAGCTAACTTAGAAACGATATTTACTCAGACTTGCATAAAGCACCGAACGAAAATAACGGAACAAGGAACAAAGCGTCTAAATGCACTAAATGCGAACAGTGAAGTTTCAGCAAACGAATAAATATACAACTTAAACTAACTTAAAAACGGTATTTACTCAGACTAGGTCGGCATTTATCATCTGCCTAGTAGCTCGAGCACTACGTAGAGCGGCCTGTCGAGTCAAGACCCGGTTTTCGGGCGGTTCCGAGTTTGTGCTGGGAACAGAGAGACCATCGTGTGACCTATCAGCCACACGACGCCGCTCGCTCTGCATTATGGGAATTAGAGACTCCGCGTGTCTCTTCACCAGTTCGCGCGTTCGTCCCTTCCTGACCTCTGCACCGGTAGATTCTCCGAGGGAATTTGTTTGAACCTTTGTGACAACTCCCATGGGGTAGTTGGATCTTTTTGTCAATGGTTCTTTTAGGAGTACTATATCTCCTGGGGTCAACACATTGTGAGTGAAGCTCTTGTACCTGTTTTTTACATCGGTAGCCTGATCCATCAGTGTAGATACGAATTCTGAATTGTACAAGGTCACTAACTTCGACCGAGCCTTTCTCAACAACTCTGAACTACTTTGAATGTGCGCATCAAGATTAGAACTCCATTCTGGATCAGGATCGTCATTTACCTCTAGAGAGGTAATCATATTCAACGAGGTGAGCTCGTAACCCCTGAGGAGAATCTCTGGCGTGATAGGTAAGGGAACGGAGTCATTGTCATTTGTACGTAGAGCATCCTTAAACGCTATCGGTCTTCTGTTGAGAAGGTGAACCGCTTGCGCAATCAAAAAATCGAATTCCAGGTACGTAATAATTGCGTTACCAATTGCGGCGTTTATGAGGCGCTTCGAAAGCTTAACGCAACTCTCGACTAATCCACCGAGTGCACTTTTACCCTTAAAATAATGATCGAACTTTAAAGGCTGCACATTTTGCTCAGCAAAATACGCTTTGGCATCAGGGTCATTAAGAAATTTTGAAATTAGGCCCGCACCTGCCACTATTTGCGAGCCCAAATCACTGAAACACTTCTCCGGCAACCCATACTCGAATGAATGGAGCTGAAACGCGCGTAAAAAATTTTTACAGAAAGATCCAGACAAAGCTTCAGACTTATGGCGCGGCTCCAAAGACAAGTTAGGCATAAAACATACACTTTGGTTTTTTGATCATTAACTTTCACAAAGAATGGTCCGAAGTAATCCATAAATAGGTAACGAAATGGGATGCTCGGTGGGTTTAGACGGAAGTCACGGTAGGCACTCTGATTTAACTTTACCGTCCTAGCGTTGCGCTTTGTGCAAGTCACACATTCTTTTAGAACAAATTTGACAAGCGAGAAAGAATGAGGAACCCAGATTGTTTTCCTAAGCTCTGACAATACTGAATAAATGCCGGCGTGGTGCAATTTTTTGTGTAAGTCGGAGACCAACTTCTTTGTAAGATCACTACTTCTACTCATCAGGAGTGGAAGAGGCTTATTACTTGCCCATGATTTGAACTTGGCCTGAACTCTCAAGAGACCGGATTTGTCTTTGAACAAATTTAGCTGGGCTACTAAATTTGGCATATTATTAATACGCTGCTTTAAATTGAAGTAAGCAAAAACATCAGGGAAATGAATTTCCTGGTCTCTCAGGATGGCGAAGCGATACGCTCGCCTAGATAGTTCAGCCTCCGATTCTACTGAGAGATGCCCAAAGCTGCTCGATTTATTCCTCAGTCTCTGCTTTAACGAGTTAACAAATTGCATTACATACTTGTAAACAGAGACAATGGAGCTAAAACTGGAGCGGGACTGCGTGCGCACCAAATGCAGCAGCGGCGTATTTGCGGTCAGAGCCATTACTGTTCGGGGCTCCATGCCTGGACCTGTGGCAGAAGGCGTGATTAGAGGGTTAGGAACGATTATTGTCGGCATATCATCAGCGAGAGACAGAACCGTTTCATCTACGCCAGAAAAGTAGTTTGGTTTTAGAAGCTGACGATAAGACAGGGGCCTAGTAATACAGTCCGCTGGGTTACAAGTACCAGGACAAAACGAAAATCTGATCGGCTTATCAGTACACAAGTTCGAAATTCTCAGCAGTCTGTTCATTACGAAGACGCTGCGATGTCGCATTTTATCCAATTTGTTTTCGTAGGCATTCAGCCAGTTCAGACAAACTTGACTGTCTGAATACAAGCGCCTTCCGGTAATTTTAAGGGGCAAGACACAAGAAGATCCAGACAATTCTTGCTGGACTTCGATCAGAGTTTCTACGCCAAGAACAACGGCCTGAAGTTCCAGGCTAGGAATGCTTTTGCTGGACAAGTTCTGCCCCACAATCCTATTTCTGGCAAGCAAGAAATTAAGTTTACCAGTCTTGACATCTCTAATGTACAAAGTCACGCCAATTATCTCCTTACTACTATCCACAAATGCAACCAGTTCATACTCTGAATTTCTTTTTCCAACCATACGCGGAATGAAAATCTCAGGAGTGTTGTTGACCTGCGTCGCTATATTTTTCCATTGGCGTAATTTATCAACCGGGAGTTTATCGTCCCATGCCAAGGTTGAACAACATTGCAGTTTATGCATAAAGAGCCTAGCTCTATTCAACAGAGGACCATTGAAATTGAACAAGTCAAAGTTCGAAGCAATCGATGATAGTATTTCTCGTTTAGTTTTAGAATTTTCATTGAGACTGAGCTTGGGAGCAGCAATCTGGTCATTTAGGCGATCCCACCGCATGCCAAGAAGTTTTACTACTTGCGGGGTGGCAGAATCGTTAGATTCGTCTATTTCAGACTGCAGATCAGCATTGTTAGTGGCAAATTGCTGCAAATTCATACAATAGGGAGCAAAAATTTTTTCAAGCAAATCTACGACATTCTTCAGGGAGGAAAGATCATCGTCTGTTAACGCCCCCCATTGTCCATGTACATCAGATCATAGACTCTACGCTTCAGATCTTTGAGTGGCTGGTCGTCTTTTTCTGCGTCTAAAATCAATATTTTGAACAGGGCCAGCATTAGCAACACAGGAGAGCATTTCAAGCCAAAAGGCAAGCGGCAACATTTGTAACCGATCAAAGTGAAGTCTCCGGCGGAAATATCTTTATACCACAAAAAGCACAATTTTAGCTGGTCTTCGGGTTTTAACTGCAGCTGTAAAAATGCCTTCACAATATCAAAACAAATTACTTCCTTGTCAAATCTTAACAATAAAAGAGAAGTTGAAATATTTCTTATTGAGAACAGGACCCGCAAACATCGCTTGATTATGATTAATAGATGGCTGATCAATTTTTTTGTCCGATACGTTAGAAAGATAGACGACCCGGCACTTTGTAGTCTCGCGGTCACGGCGCATTACAGGCATGTGAGCTAGAAAACTAGCTTCCGGATGTGCCGAGATGAAATTATTTACGTCATCCATCTTTTCAATTATACCTAACTTTTCTTGCTCTCTGAAGATTGCATCAACAGTCAACAATTGATCGCTACGTTTCAACTTTTTCAAGCCTGAATTGAGAATTTGTCGGGCCACATTGAAGTTAGATTTTAGCAAATGCTTAACCTTTTCATTCCAAATAAGGGGCATTTGAATTCGGCCGTCATCAGACCGTGAGGAGTTGTTAAGAACAAAGTTAACAATAGAGTCGTTTAGCTCGCTACGTTCATTATCAGCTGACTCATCACGGCCAAGAACATTGCCACAAAGTACATCAAGAGAAGTTACATCGACGTTTCTCAAAGTTACATCTACCAAACTTACGTCCTGGGCTAAGGAACATTTAGCGTCTGAGTCAAGAAAGTCTTCGGCTCCCAGATCGAATTTTGGCAGAACGCTAGCTTCTGGAACTGCATTGTTAGAGGCACTTTCAACTACCATCGGCACGATAGTATCGGCTAACAAACAATGATTCTCCATTGGAGACTGCCACGAGTCTACGGAAGGTGAAGTTACCTCGGGCTTTTTGGAAACCGCTTCTGCAAAGTCTGGCAAACACTCCAAATTGCGTTTTACATCGGAAATGGGGCCAAGAATGATAACTCCTAGCGGAGTGTCAAGATAAATGGAAGGGTTTGAAAGACCGAAAGGTATGATCCGTTCAGGAAGGAAATGTGCAAAATTAGCACCAAGAATGAAATCAACGTTCTCAATTTCGTCAGAGCCACTCGACAGTGAAAGGTCTGCCAATTTATATCCCTTCCGAACGAAAGATTCAACAACAGTAGATAAGCCAGGTAGTCTTAGAAAGATTCGTAACTCGGGCATAACTATGGCTTGCAACACGCAAGGCCTAGAGCCTATCCTTGCTGGCAATTCAACAACACTTGTCACAAATTTCTGAGAGGAGTTGAAACCGTTTACGGTTAGGTGAAAGTTTTCTTTCACTACGGGCAACTTGGCTCTCTCTGCCACATCTTTGCGTATAAAACTCGACTGGCACCCGGTGTCTTTCAGACCTCTAATAACCTGTCCACTGTTTAATGTCAATGAAAAGGTAGGCAAAATGGTTGCATCACTGGTGTGCGAGTGCAAGGAAGCCGACTCTACAACCACGACCCCACCACGGATTTCAGTTTGGTTTTCTTTGGTAGGCCTACGCGAAGCGTTATTAGATGCCTGAGCATTCCCACCTGGTAACTTGTCACACAAAAAGTTGAAGTGAAACCTTGAACATTTGCAACGTTTGAAAAATTTGAAGCGGCAAAGACTAGTCTTATGGTTATTAGCACATTTCAGACATGCATCAAGAGATTTAAGTTTTTCTAGCTTTAATGCTGGCGAGCTATACCGCGGACATTTGAAAATGGGGTGATCTGCTTCAACATCACCAGAGGTGCAAAGAATACAAGGGCGACTCTGCTTTGTAGCATTAGAAGAAGCTTTGGTATTACCGGGCTTGAACTCAACATTTGCCGCAAGACCGACCACAGAGGAAACAGAGTCTACGGGTTTCACGATTAGGTTATTATGCCTTTCAGTAGCGTCAAAAATATGTTTTTGAATTTCTTCAAGAGAGGGCTTACTCTTATTGGTAATAGTAACCAACTGTTGCCGCATCCCTTCACTCAAACCACTCCATATAAAATACTGAAGGATAGTGTCCACATCAATGTTAAGAGTTTTGAAAGAATCCATTACTATTCTCATTTCACTAATAAAGCTATAGGGATCACCATCAGTCTTCAGATTCAATTCTGCCATGCGCTGAACAGCCTCAAATTTACGAGTTACAGGAGAGGCAAAGGCCTGGGCCAAAAGTTCCTTAGCAGCCTCGTAAGACTGATTTGCCCCTTCTAGAGAGGTGATCAAAGTCAAGGGCTCCCTACTCAGCTGACGTTCAAGAAACACGAATTTCTCGTAGGAAGTTAAATTGTATTTGTCAATAATATTCTCGAATTTACGAAGAAATTTATCTAGGCTTTCACCCTTGGTATGCGAATAAGTTGGAAGAGGAAGCTGAGGTAACTTAAGTTGGTTACTTACACGATGAGCGTCGGAAAGGTCAGCGCGCCCAGTTGCCGGAGCTTGAAGTGCGGGCTGTAGCCTGGCCTCTAAAGTCCGGACGGACCTGACGATCCGCACATCGTAAGTATCGCAGTCTTCCAATTCTTTCTCCAATTTTTCCTGCTTTTTTTCGTGAATCCAGAAGCCTTTAGAGATTTGTTCGTTAGCATGATCAAGTTTAGAGCGCAAATCTTTTAAATCTGCAATTTCGTCTCTAAGCTCCGAAAATGAGAGATTTTCAGAATTTTGGTCAAGATTATTACACTTGCGTGTCACTTTAGAGCGCAAGTACTTTCGCTTGTCTTTCAAAAATTCTAATTCTTCCAACGACATCAGCCCCGGCCCAACGGCAGCGGCTTTCTCAGAATCAGGCATGATCAAAATTAGTCAAATTAAACAAACGAGAAAAGCACATGCACAATATGCGCCGCCAGTAGCTCTGGAAAATTATTGAGATCACAGGTCAAACACACCGAAGATAATAGCGCAACGCAGCCAACAGTAGCAGCGCAGGAAACTCACAAAGCTCGCGAATCAGACGACGGGGAAGACCGCACAGCAAGCAAGGGGGGGGGGGGGGGCCCGGGAGGAATCTTAGACTGTCCTGTCATGGTCGCCATATATAAAAAATCTCTAATATAAATTTGAAAGGCTGGCTACTCAAATATTATGGGGTAAAACAGAACGCTTTAGTGATTGGAAACCGTAAAGGCTCTTAAATGCTTTCTTTATTTAAAGAATTTCCAGAAAAATAAATTTGATCTCTGAGAGAAGTCTCAGAAAACTGCGTGGGGGTGCAGCGATAGCAGCGGAGCAATTCGTGAGCCGGGCGAGTCTCGAATGCGCAGGAAAGAGCGAGACACGGCGAGAGACCGGCCTGCTCCGCACTGTTGCGCCCCACCTGCATATAAAAGATTTGTAAGAAAATGGGCAAACATCGAGATTTTAGAATATCATTGTGGTAGAATTTAGACAAGCTTCAATTTCTCAACTTATCGTAATAATTTTGCTGAATGTGAGCTTGCTTATAACGAAATAATAATTTTATCGAATCGGTACCACAATCAGAGAATAATATATTTAGACTTCAAGAAAGTAATTTGCACAGCCAAATTGTAATGAAGAAGAGGTAGTCTAAGAGGCGCTTGCGAAACGCAAGCCCGGATACACGATCAGATGCAGGTGCCGAGCACGGCATCGAACAAACCTCAGACGAGGAGTATCCTGGTGGGCCATGTCTTCCCCCGTGGTGGTCGTCTTAGTAGACGATCCCCTCTGCCTCCCCCGCTGCCGATGCGTAGTCCCCCCGAAGTCGAACTTAGCCGAAAGTGACTTCAGCCATCACACCGATGTCGCGATCCAAGAAAAGTGAGCCGCGCTGACACAGCTATGCCGAGGCGGATGCTTATCCTTAGGACTGAATGAGAGTTGTTTGCAGGTTAGTGTGGAAGTGTACGTCTGCTTCCCTCAACCGAAGCACGCTTGAGCATGTCTCCTCTTGTGGAAGACTGCTCTTTTTCTTCGTTGCATTTGGAACGAAAGTTGGATAGATTGAAAGTTGTGACCAAATCAGAGGGGGCTGGCATGTGCAAAAAAAACTTTCCTAAGCCTAAATTAATTATTCAACAGTTGTATCTCAAAAATTTCACATCAGCAAGCAAAATTTTACTCGTGTAAAACATTCTTAAATGTGTACCTTTTGTGATTCTTGGGAACCAAATTTCTAAATTCTGTGAATGCATTCAAGTAAATGTTGATTATAATTTTTAAAGATTAAGTTAGCAGCCCCAGTGTGAAGTAGTTGGAGTTATGTTACCCTGCAGTTCTATAGATAGGATTGAGAGCTTACCTGTCTCTCAACAACACAGGCTCAACTCTGACATTATCTTGTTGCCTAGTGAGCTATTGGCCCAGAGACTTGAAGGGCAGCCAACTACAGCCGAACATACTTTTTTAAACGAATTGTGTAAAAATTCTTTATTCTAGTTTATAGTAATCTATTTTATCAAGGTTGGTTGGTTCTGAGGCTGGCCAAAATAATTGAATTTCTACAAAGTAGGGATGGTATGTATACCAATATATAAATTTTATGTAGACTTTTAAAATCCTTGCTGTAATGTCAACAACCCAGCTTTGACAGTACAATATTAATTACAGGGACTACTGTTAAGCAATAACACTTTTATGAAATTACTTGATAATACCTTGAAAACTTGAGGTCATACAATGAAATTCGGTGTTCAGATTTTGCCTTTTTTAAGAATTTTTGAGAAATTCAACAAAATACTTTCCAAACACAAGTTTTAGAAACTCTCAAAGATATGAATCCACCATTATTGAACCACAAAGTAGTAAGGCAACACTGAACATAGAAATATCCCAATTGTAATATTCTAAAAATACCTAATGCACAATAACCCTTTGTGCCCAAGTGGGAAGATTTGTCACTCTAAAAAATACAAGCTACTTGTGAACTAAATTATATGCAGAGCTTCTAACAAATAAATGCAACAACTAAAGAACTTGTTATCTTCAAGCAGAGTTCATCATTACATCAGTTTTGCATGCAAGGCTCAAGTTATCAAACAAACTTTTAGTGCAACATATAGTTAACTGCACTCCAGATTTTGCACAGAATTCATGGCATTAAGGGATAAATAGAGGAAAGAGAGACTTGAGGATGCCTTGGATGGCAGTTGTTGGCGACTACAAATGCTTGGCTACAAGGGAATACTGATGGGAGCATATTTGACATGATGTGGTTCTTTAGGTGATGCCATTGTTTGAGAAAACTTTGTTTTCAATGGGAAGCTGCTAGAATGCTTGTAATATGAGCATAGGTGAGGTTGTAGAAAATTTGTGACAAATTATATCTTGAAGTACAAATGACAGTTTGTTTTACTGAGTCTAAGTGAATATACAAACCTGTCACAACACTAGTTCCATAGCGCAGAAATATTCATGAGTAGATGTGGGATATTAATAATCATAGAGAAGCGATGCTGATTGTAAAATGTTTTTATACTATAACAATGCTCAATGCCTTCAAAATTAATGATTCACTACAGTTTTCATCATCATGTTCATTATGTAGAGTTTATTCAAAGAAATGTTTCCAGCCATTAATTTCAGAATGTTTCAACAGTAGAAAATTACCTAAATTTATTGGGAATGAATTGTTGATATTTAACTTGTGGATTTGATTCTAAAATCAGAGGTTTTAAAAGCTTCAGGTTTTTTCAATGAATCTCATTTAACTTCTCTTTTTGACATTCAGCTGTGTCTCATGTTTGTTCAGGTATATTCTGCAAAAAGTTTATTATATCTATCATGTTGAATATAATTTATCTCACACAATTTTAATTGAATTGTTCTTAAAAACATTACAGACATATTCTGAAATGGAAATTCAAACAACAAAGTGCTCTGGTTTGTAACATTCAGTAGTGAGAAAGGCTTAGCAGAGCATGAAACATTGAAAGGTAGTGAGCAATACTTAACAATTAGTGTGTACTGGCTAGCACTCATTGTTGTTTAAGTTTATATAGGTAGCTACGTGACTGTTCAGTGCTCAAGTATCACTTGGTGAAAAAATGCTTTCCTCTGTACATCTTTAGTTTTCACTAGAAGTAATGTATCAAATAATTTAATTATAAATTATATATAGATCAACAATGCTTATACTACAGGCTTGAGATCCTTATTGTGTCATGTAGAATCCTATAGTTACAAGTTGTCTTATTATTTTGTGATCAAAGCAGTCTTCATAATCTTTACACAGTCAATGAATGGTTTGGAAGAAAAGTGAGAGATTTGATGCTGGAACATGTTGTATTGACTTGTTAATAATTAATAAATGAGCATCATTGAAATTTTTATAAAAATTGATATTTGCTTACTAATTACTTGCCTTTTGAGAGTGAAGCACTGCTTTTAGAAGCTGTAATCTATTCAAAAACTCAGATGTGGGTCATTTCAGTAAAAGTAGGCATATAGAATAAAAGAATAAATTGAAGTATCAACTGGAGTGAACTAGCAATGTTGGAGTTTATCAGGTGCCAAAGTTAATTGCATTGGTTGACACTGAGTTGTGCTCTTTCTTTTAAATGGAGCTTGAATGTTCAATGTAGATCTTTTTTAACCCTTTACCTAAAGTTTTAGAAAGCAGAACTTATCACGTAATTAGCTTAAATGACTTGAGTGCCTGTTTTACTTATTTTAATGCTTGTTTTCTTGAAAATCATTTTTATCTACCTTCTATTGCCTTACTCATTGAAAAATGTGCATTTACCTCAGGAGCTGCATGTAGCACTCAATAGAGGTGTTCTGATCTATTCAATGATACATGTGCTGGTTCATGTGCTGTGTACCAATATACACAACTAGTGATACAAAGCTTTTACTTATTGTTTTATGCATCACTGTAA
The DNA here is from genome assembly GCA_030386875.1 of Morinoia aosen. Lineage (NCBI taxonomy): Eukaryota > Metazoa > Arthropoda > Malacostraca > Amphipoda > Talitridae > Morinoia > Morinoia aosen. Next base: position 32,399,380 of record CM059561.1, on the reverse strand, counting down.
GGAAGTGCTTCTGTGGAAAAGAGATAGTCAATTTGTATAAAATGTTATTGAAAATATAACTTCATTCAGTTTTGGTTTTCATATGCTGATCATGAGCTTGCAAAATAAAGCTCATCATTTTGATTGCTAAATTGCTCTTAACTTTTGTTGCCAGAGGTGAATACTATTATTAATGTTGACATCATGTGATGCATTTTTCAATGACATTCATTCACAATCATTCATGTTTTGATTATTCAATTTCAGTTCACTTCATGAAAAGTACCCTCTATCATGAGTGCTCAGGAATTACCTGATTTTACTACTTGAGTGCAGGTCCCGTTTTTTTTATCTTTCTGCTGTGTTTTTTCTTTCATTACAATGTTTTTAGAGTTTGTGCTGTGTCTTTCATTACAATGTTTATAGAGTTTGTGCTGCCATTTTTTCAATGTCAAAATTGCAGATTGAATAATTATCAGTAAAAACTTCAGGTTTGTGGGTAGGACTCATTAGTCAGTCAGAACTTGGGAATCCAAGCCTGGCAAAACTGGTTGTAACTAGCATTTATACCCTCTTGATTGTTGTGGATATAATTAAAATTACTGAATGTGATTCAGTTGAACGGACCAGGTGGAGAGTTGGAGATGCAGTATTCTGATGGGGGAGAATACGTAAATGGCTTGAGCCTTGAATATTTGCCTTTAATATGTTAATTTATTGAGAGTTGTTCTCAAGTTTGAGTTGTTTTCCTTCTATTTTTGGTATAATTTTTTTTTGGATTTCTTGCCCTTGACCTGATGATTTTCCGAGTCTTGGGTGATGGTTAGGCTGCATAGACGGTGTCCTTCACCCTGCATTAATTGTTGTTTAAGGTTGATAAGGGATTGGTATGGCCATGCTGCGTAAGTTATACAATTGTATTTGACGTTTGTAAAGAGTATGGTTCTCTGAATGGTGGAAGTATTAACTAATAAGCTGCTGATCTTGCATTTCATGATGCTGAATTTATTATTGTTTGCAGGAACTGTGAGCCCGTACCCTTGGCACCCTGACTACGTGCCTTCAGTATTTCGCTCTCTGCGTACCAAGAAAAGGTGAGTTTTTTCAATATTTGACAGTCAACTTTGCTCAATTATCAAGAAGATATTTACTTGTGATTTGAGTAGGGTTTAAACAAAATTTTAATTATATTTTAGTTTTCATTTTGGTCAATACAGAGTATTGCAAATTGGTATGTTCTCTAGGTAAGCATGTATAGTGGCAATGATCTTGTTCATGGAGAATATCGAAGAGATTTTGTGATTCAAAATTATCTCTGGTCGAAAATTTTTAGTAAATTACAAATTTTTCGTCATTTGCTAGTTCATTTAAGAGTTTTTATAAACATAGTTTTTATTAATTCTTATAAAATCCATTTGTATAAAAATCCCTTAACCTCAGAATGAATCACTAAATGATGGCAGTCATGACATGAAGCAACATAATTCCTTGTATGTGAAACATAAACATTTAAGTAGATAGAATTCTATGAAAAATTTGTCAGGGCCCTGGAATATGTTTGAAATTACTCTAGCATGAGTCATTTTCTGCCTCTGAGTGCCTGTCCATTTCCACTTTATGAATTTGATATTATGCATATTGGTTTACTGGGTGAGGGAAAATTTTTCTGATACAAAAAATGTTCTGAGGCTATTTTGTAAGTAAAGCTTTATAATGATAACTCAGTAAATGAAGGAAATTATGACAAGGAAGGCTTGTTTGAGTTAGATAAGAGGAAGTGTCCTAAGTGTTTTGAGTTGTGAAACAAAACTTGGAATGGATAGTGTGATGAAGTTATATACCTTTGATAATATACAAAATTGTTTTTTAATGCTATTTAATAGTGAAAGTGATGCTTTTTTATTCAAAAGTCATTACCTAAAAGTCTAAGTACCTCAAAATGTTATTCTATGCTTTATAGTGGAAGCACTGACCAGTTAGCACTTGGGTTGCCCTGGAAGTAAATGAGGTTGTGTTATATGCTGCTGACCTTTATGATTGCTAAGCAATTTTATATAGCTATGATGTTCTAATTTATTGTTTACTTCACCCCTGAGGGGGATGCAATTATTGTATCTAAGGTAACTAGCACTCCCGGGGGGGGGGGGAAATATGTGAGGTCATGTGCTAAAGGTTGGGTAGGCCTTCCTGTCATTGAAAAAGAATAGGCTTTTATTTTGTTACCGTTCATCATTTTTTGATTCTCTGCAGTCCTATTTTTCAGTACCTACTACTTTAATCTTCAACTTATATCTCATTTCATGGACTTTTTTCTCAAATTACAGATTCTATGCATCTTGTGCATAGATTTGACTCCATACTGAATGGTACTGTCTTCTCTTTAGAATGACTTTCTTACAGTTAGGGAGGCTTAATTAAATTAACATTTAACCTATTGTTCACTGACTTTTTTTCAGTGCTCTATTTAATAGAATTCCCATTTATTTCTTAGCTATGTCATAGAATTCAGTTGTGTGAGGTAAAAATTGCCAAGGTATTCTTAGTGTAACTGCTATTCATGGTTACGTCGAATATGCTTCATTTCATCAAGTGTAAGTGTTTTTAGTGCGACATAAATGGAGAGAGCTAGATATGGAGGTGCTGTCAAAACTTCTTACATTCACTATATGAAGTCATTAGTTTTGCATTGTGGTTAAAGCAAGTGACTGATACTGTACACGTCATGGCTATTGTTCCTTATTACATATTACAAGGTGATGTTGCTGCTGCTTAATTGAGATGCAGTAACAATGCATCATTCATTGGAAAAAATTCAAACAATTATATTATACTGAGACCATTGTTCATTTCAGAACTGCATGAATCCAGCATTTGATGCATTGTTGAGTGGCTATTGTAAGGTGCAAAGGTTAATGTAAGAATACGAAGCACTAACTATTGTCAATTATAGTATGTAGCTAATTTTGGCCTTGCAGTGTAAAGGTAACTTCTGCTAAAAAGTAACTAAGATTAAAAGTGAAATGATAGATGCATTGATGGCAGTGACACAAATGAATAGTGGAATTCAATGAGTGATATAATTTAACCAGAAGTAGGCAAAAAATAAATCCTCAAAATAGAACTAGGCATAAATGGATAGTATAAAATGTTCGACAATAAACCGTAGAAGTTTTTTTGGATTCCTCTTTAGAAGTTAAATTTTTATGCAAAGAGCCTAGTATGTATACTTAAAAAACTAAATATATCAACTGAAAAGAAATTAGCAAAAATATATTGTGGAATAAATATGAATGAAATTAATATGCAAATCAGATAAGTAAGAAACAGTTAAAATGCGCAACTTCCTAAAAAAAAGCTCTTTAAAGTAAAGGAAAATCTGATAAAGAAGACTACTCAATCATGTACAAAAAAAAAAAATAGAATGAAAGAACAAGCTTGCTGAAATAAAAAATCATATTTGACATTAACCCGTCTCCACATGGTCGACCTACCAAGAGGTTTGAAGAAAATGGGTCGACTGTGCAACTTACTGTACATTCATTAATCATGTTAGAGGTTTCATTGGGGGTTCATTGTAAAGAGAGAGAGTTGCTCTTTCTGTCAGTGGGGAAAAAAATACTGCTACCCCAATGAAAATCTACGAAATTCAAGTTTTTATTTCGGTAAAATACTAAAAACAGAAATCAGAAAATCACTGGCCATTTTTTATTTATTGCACTTTTATGTTTTTTTATGATGTATTTTCATAGATTCTGAGTTGCTGAATCTTGTGGTATGTGATTTTTTTTTCAGGTCCAATAGTTCCGGAGTTATGTGCACTATATGTAAAACACAGTTTTTATTTTTTAGTTCATTTTGTGTATAGGCTGTTATCAAGCAGTTTCATTGTTTGTAAAGAGTTTGATATGCATAGAGCTTTTCCTCCCGAATACAATGGTGGTATTATTTTTTGCGTAGGAGTAAATCTGTGGATTTGGACTCCCATTTTTAGAACAAAAAACATAAGAAAATAGAAATGATGGCGACCTTCTTAGAGGCAGAGTGTGTGCTGGTATGCCTCAGCTACACTCCTGGCCTTCTAAGAGGTTGTGCAGTGCCGGTAGCTACACTCCAGACTGAGCAGAAGAATTCATACAGATTTGAGCTTGATACCTCTCCTTCCCTGTTCCTCCCACCTAATTTTACCTAACACCAATGAATAGCGCTCAACGAGACGCTTAAGACCATATATGGCAACCCTAGGTTTGCTGATGTGAAACATGTGCTAGCTTTGCCGACCTTCTAAGAGTCCAGGACGAGGCGACGGGTTAATTAAGTAGATTTTGGCCTAAACTAATAAATGATACACACAAGCTAAGGAAAAACTGTATAATGAAGGAACACACAAGATTAACTCTTAGTAGTAACCAGTGATGGGTAAATGCTACCAAGCAACTTCGTTTGATCTACACTGAGAACTGTTATGTTGGCTGAAAAAGACCATTAGCTTTTAAAAATATGTAACCAGTGAAGAATTTTTTAAGATCAAATCAAGAAATGCACCATGCTTGATGAACAATCATAAGAATGTATTTCTACTGAACTGTTCAAAGCACTGACATTGATCAAAATAAAAACTCTTTATTAGATGCTCGGCCAACTGGATGCTTAATCATTAATAAAAATACAGGTACATGATATTAGGGCCATACTTACAGTGTGAACTAATGCATGAACATAGTCTTGAAAAATGTTTGAATTTACTATCAAATGGCTTCACTACCATGACACAAAATCTGTATTTGGAGATCATGAAAAAAATCTTTTTACCGAGTAGAAATTTGTACTGCAGTGGATCATAGAACAAAAGTATTAATTTGTCTGTCATCTAGTTGAATACTTGTAGCAGGCATGGCATGGTGGTCATATGCTTTATTTTATCTTAAGATTATATTTTTTGTCTTCATCAACTATTTCACTTCACATTTATGTGAGTCATATATTTAGTGTTCCATTTTTGTGCAGGGACAAGTCATCAAGGGCTCGTCAGATCATCGAAGCAGAGCTGGGTCTCGATGACAAGGGAGGTGATGGATCAGACGACGGTCGGAAGAAGAAGACTGGGGCTGCGTGGCGGGCTGCTGAGGAAGTATCGGTTCAAAACGAGGACTCATTCGATGCTCCACGTCCGACAGTTGGCAGAAAAAAGAAGATAACTGATGCAGCGTTGCTCAGTGAGAGCAAACGTAAGCTCAAGCAGATGGAGATGAGTGATGTTGACTTCTATGAGGAAGACCAGATGTCTGTACAGTCTGTACAGTCTGGAGGTCTGTTTGACAGTCATGATGATGATTCCCTGCTTGAGGCAGTGCCAGAAGTGAAGCCCAAGCGAGGGCGTGGGCGAGGCAGAGGGAGAGGTAGGCGAGGTGTGGGAGGCAGGGGATCAGCAGCGGCGGCCAGAGACCAAGGCCTCACGGATGATGGCAAATGCCGGAATTGCCAAAACTACATTCAACAAATAGCTGTCTTGCAAGAGGAACTCAATGCCAAGAAAGCAATCGTTTCTGAGTGGGATGACATGGTGAAGGAAAAGAGCAAACTCTTTAAAATTCAACTTGATCACTACAAAGGTGAACTGCAAAATGTCAGAGACAAACTGTCTGCACTTGAGCTTAATGAGGACTTCTTCAAGAAAAACAAGCACCGTATTGTGATGTACACTGGTTTTCCAAATTATTCTGTGCTCATTACCTTATTCAATTTAGTGAACGCTGCTGTCAAACACGATAGACACATATATTGCATCACCCCATTCCAGAAATTCATCCTGTGTTTAATGAGACTGAAGATGAACCTAAAATTCAAGGACCTCGCTAATCGCTTTGCCATTGACCTATGTAAGATAGAGCGCTTCTTCCCTGACTGGATTGATGCCCTGCACAGACAAATATCCCATGTGCTGGTCTGGCCCCCTGATAACGTGCAATATCGCCTCTCAGTGCTCTCTCAATCCCTCAGAGAGCATTACAGAATCATCAAGGATGTTGTGCCTGTCACCAAGTTTATCTCCAGTGATGGACACATCCGCAAGAACCACAAAATCGAGATCGTATGCGCAGCGCTTTTACACATCTCCGAAGTGGCAGTGTCTGAAGTGCAGGACCAGCTCCCTGACGTGCTTGCAAGCAAAGAAGAAACGCTCGTGAACTATCTCAAGGCAGTTGGTAAATACATGCCTCCACCTCCACCACCCCCACCTCCTGCAGTCGAAAACGTTGATAAGATTGAGCCGAAAACGGATGTCAAAGATGCTGAAGAAGAAAAATCTTCAAATGAGAATTGTGAGGATGAGAAAACTGAGGAAATGGATTGTGAGACCAGTGAATCAAGTCCTAAGGCTGATGATGCTGCAAATTCTAATGAAGCCATAGAGTTCTCAAATGGTCCTGATGAACAAAGTAGTGATGTACCTGTGCCTCCAGAGACTTCTAGTGAAGAACCTGCAACTGCTGAAACTTGTGCCGCTAGTGAAGAAGTCGAGGCGAGTGACTCCTGCAAAGAAAACCTTCAACCTACCGACCCTGACGGGGCCTCTGCCGAAATACCTGCCCAGGATCACAGCGCTGAAATGGAGTCAGATGTAGCTATAGCTGATGCAACTACAGCTGAGGTTGTATCTTCTGATGATGCTTCAGGTGCAAAAGATACTGAAGCTGTATCAGCTGAAGTTGCATCTGTTGATGCTGCTTCAGGTGCTGTAGCTGCTGATGTATCAGCTGAAGCCACATCTGTTCTCACTCCAGGTGTAGTAGCTGCTGATACTGAGTCATCTGAAATCTCATTTGCCGATGCCTCTTCCGAGTCGAGCCATAGTGCTCCCTCTGCTATGAAAGAGAGCTCCAGTCCGGTTACAGAAGTTACTGCTGATGACAGCACAAGTTCAGAAGCAACCTCTAAAACTAGTTTACTGTCTGGTGCTGAAAAAATTCTGATTAGTGAACACAAAACAGATGAGTCTGAAGTTCAACCTCCAACAGAGGCAAGTTTTCCTAGTGAAGTCATCCCTAAAGAAGATGCTATGGAGACGTCTAATCTCTCAACTTCTGGAAAAGATTCCGATCCCGCCGTATCTGTAAATTCTACTATTCAATCTGTCTCTGAAAACTCATCTATTCCATTTCTCTCTGAAAACTCATCTATTCCATCTGTCTCTGAAAACTCATCTATTCCATCTGTCTCTGATAATATTCCATTTTCAGCAGCTTCTGAAAGCATTTCTGTACCGCCGGTGTCTGAAGGTGTATATTTCTCTGTTTCTACTGCAGAAAGTGTTTCTATTCCATCAGTGTCTGAGAGCAATTCTTTTCCATTGACCTCTGGAACCATTTTCCTCCCTGATGGATCTAACAATGGATTGACATCTGTTGCAAATGTCGCACAAAACCCATCTGCTTCCGTAGGTGAATCTAACAGCAGCCCTTCAGTAAGCACTGCTACTGCTGGAGGCAGTGCTGATGTAAATCTCAGCGCTGCTTTAGAGCAAATGGATGTGGACGTCCCAGCGTCTATCATGGCTCCCATTGTGAGTGACGCGTCAGTGGTCACATCCAGCGTGGCGTCCTCAATGTTGCCTCACGAAGATCTTGTGTTCTCAGGCACTGATGTTCCGTCTGTTGCTGCTGACCTCTTGTCGGAATTGATGGACGCTGCCACCAGCTCGGAGGGTGGTAATGCCGTTACTGAGGAGCTACTGAGCGTAGCTAATGCAATGGTTGCCAATGTGACCTCCAACATAAGCACTTCAGGGGATCTTCTTGGTGCAGCTGATACCTCAAAAATGGATGCCTCAAATATGATGAGCCAAGACAGCAGTTCTAGTTTAGCCCTCGAAAGGATAGTTGGCAGTGCGAATGCCCAAAGCAGTGCTGATTGTACTAATCTTGAGAAACTACATCTGGAGTGTCAAGCTCTTCATGAGGAAATCCTGGATCATATCGAGATACTAAGAGACCAGCTTCCATACAACACCAAATTTACATCGTTTGAGACGTTTGAAGAAGTCGCAAACTGTGTGAAGGCTGAATCTCTCTCTGTGCCATCAAATGAAGTGCCACACAAATTGCAGTGTTGGCTCACTCTCACTAAACTCAAACTGAATCTCGACGACTTGGATCTCTCGTATTCTTACAATATTTCTCTTGACAATTTGAAGAGCATTTTCTCCGTTTTCATACCTGCATTTGCCAATGAATGGAAAGATGAAGTAAAGTATGATTCAATTGCAGATGAAATCTTAATCAAAGAATTTTCATACTTGTCCAGAGCCCTTGATGGTGATGAGCGCGCTTGGAATGCATGTCGTTTCATCAAATTGAAGTCGAAATCGTCCAGTGAATCTCCCGCATTGAAGAACATCCTGTACTCGAATTCGTTCTCGGAAGTGTGGGGATCTGTTGGGCCAGAAAGATCAGCCAGCGATCTGCAGCTACTCCTTGCAAATGAACTGCTGCATCTGCAGCGCATCGTGCAGCAGAGACCAGTACTGTCGGAAGATCTAATGAGCTCCTGCCATGAGAGTTTCGTGGAGTACTACACGAGTTTTTGTGACTACGACAGCTTGTACGATGTGTACACGGCGCTACTACCTGGACCGAAGGTGCACAGCTCCAAAAGTGCCGACCTCTCTCTCTTCAGCCAGTTTCTGTGCGTGCTGCTCAGGCTGGTTAATAACTTGACCAAAGATGAGATTTTGCTGCGTCTTCCGAAGGCTGGAGACAGCGATGATACCGTCGAGCAGCTCTTCAACAAACGCGATCCCGATGTCGATGCCATAATTTCTGGTTGGCTGCCGTGGATCCACTCACGCTTCATGCAGGTTAGTTTTTAGTTTGTAATGACTATGTATTATTAATCATCACTTCGTTCTGCAAGTGTGTTGTTGGCTGCCAGTCGTGCTCTCATTCTTATTGACAGTTTCGTTTGTCATTATTGTTTGTGTACATTTAGGGATCACCTTGAAGTTGTGATTGACTTCTTAGTTTTAGTGGTGTTTGTTGTCTTTTTGCCTCTGTTTAGGTGCATCCCTCAGAGGGGGACAACTATTTTATCTATGGGAATTAGCACTCCTATGAAGGAAAATGTGAAACCCCGAGCTTAGAATTAGTTAGGACTTTATTGTGTTGAAATAATGATTTTTGTTTGTTAAGAATGATCTTTTTTCAGTTCACTGCTGTCCTTTCTTTCAGCGCCTATTTCTTTTATCTTAAACTTTTATTTTATTTCATAAACTTCTCTCTAAGCATACTATTTCTGTGCGTCTTTTGCACTAATTTTGTGTTCCTTTAACTCCATACTAATTGGTGCGTTCCTCCTCCTTCCTCTCTTTGGAACGCTTTTATTGCAGTTAGGGAGGCTTAAATTAACATTTAATCTAATCTGCTTACGTGCAATGTGTAGTGGTGCTTTGCAAATTTGCCTCAATAAACTAAACGTATTTTACATGTGAATTGAATTATTGAAATTTAGCAGTTTTTCCTCCAAAGAGTTATGCTTTGGTGAACAGAATTTAGGCTTGCTGGAACTGAGTAGAAAATAAGACTGAAATTAATTATTTTTTTCTGTATTTTTTATCTGATTGCTTTACTTTGTCATAAAAAACTATTAATAGAAGTAATTTGACTAAAAAGAGCATGATTTGATGCGTCAAATGTGGTAAAGCCCCACTTCAAGATGTAAAATTCTAGTTGGTGAGCATTGTTTCATGACGAGCGTCATTAGTCATTTCAGAGGAAAAAATTAGTGCTTAAAACAATGAATTTTAACGGTAGAAAAAGGGCAAGGGAAGGCCAATGTAAAATTTATGTTGTCGTTATGAGTGAAAATTAGTGTTGGTGAAGTTTTTGCATAGAGAATCAATTGACACGTGAACTGGTTGGTGACTCACGAGTGTTCACCGAGGCAATTCTTGTTTTTACCCAACCAAAGCCAGGTTATAGCTCTTTGATATTAATTTCTTCTATATGAAATTTCAATTGTATACATGAGTTTAATTGGAGCTGAATCCAGTTGAATCTTGAATTCAGTTTAATCCACCACTGTTAACGTATTGATATAACCCAGAGCGATGTTACGGAGTGAAAAGTGGATTGTTAAGTTTGGTAAATGCCAATTCAAATGAATTATGCATGGAATGGAATATCATTCAAAGAGAAATAAGTATATCTTTTACAAATTCATGCATATGGTATTGAGCTAGATGACAAAAAATCCACGTTTTATCCTTCCCTGATTGGGATTCATTTTGCTGTGCAGAGTAGCGACAAAGGCAAATCTTCACTTTGCTTTCTTGACTGGCTAGGCTCTCACTCAACAAGACTAAAATGCTTATATGCAAGTTAACCTATAGTATTAGGATTCGTGGCAATACTGCGACTTGTCCTTACCATTCCCGGAGATACTAAAGTGCTGGAGTCTGTGGTGTTATTAGTTACTTAGCTACATGTTTCTCTTGTGTCTTGAAGATAGTCCCACATCGAATTTTAATCTATCATCTAAAGCGGTACCTCGTGAGGAAAAAATGTACAATATTATTTTTCGAGCTGATCTTGTGTCAAATTTGGTAGTAGCGTGATAACTGTTCAGTAGCCTAGAGTTGCTATGTTTAGTTCGTTTTTAAGGTTTTACCGCCAGTCTGAAAATGTTTTTAATATTTTCATATCAAATATGCTGTTCACGCTGGATATATCTGCAATTATTCTTCTTCAACAGTTTGATTAGCTTGACGCTGATAAATGCGCAACTAAAATTTGAACATGAAGTGAGCAATGTAATTAATGAAAAATGAGCAAATCCGAACCAAATGTACAAAATTTATGAGTAAGATGGCAAACAAGATAAAAAATTTGTAATTTTTGGACTGCACAGTGCGGGTCGTTGAAAATTGAGTATTGGACGATACTAACGACAATGTTTACAAATTTTGACGCTGATATGTCCGTGGTTCTGTGAGTAGTTTATCATCTACTGTGTTGATAGTTTATGCAATTAGTGTATGAGGTTCCCGTGGCCCTATTTTATACAGAGAATTACAAAACTCGAGGACCGTTAAATTAGCGCTTCCAAGGTCCCGAGTGAGGAAACGAAAATGTTAGGTCCAGAGCTAAAGGTTTGGTCGGTCTTCCTTTTGTTGGAATAGAATAGGTTTTTTATTTTGTTACTAATCATCTTTTCAGTTCAGTGCTGTCCTGTTTTTAAGCACCTACTACTTTCTTCTTCAACTCTTATCTTGTTCCATAAACTTATTTCTCAACCTAATGTTTCTATGCACCTTGTACATATATTCCACAGTCCCTCAACTCCTTACTGAATAGTGCCTGACTTTCTCTATAATGCTTCCTTCTTAACTTGGTATTTTTATACACAGAGTTCCCTGTGTAAGATCATCCCTTATACATAGATTCCCTGTTTTCTATGGTCTGTATTAAATGTTGCTTCTCTTGGCTCTATTGCTGTTAGGAAATCATTAACTATGATAAAAAAATAGTCGTTATTGTCGCTTCATCGTTACCTGCCTGAGTTCATTATTTCTATCTAACCCAACCCATTGTACGTATTCTAACGTAGCCTAACCTGCACCTTATTGCCTGTCAAGTAAAACAAATCGTAAAAAGTTATAGATTTTGCTATATAGCGCAAGCACGGATAGCCTCCATAATTAAATTTCGGCATTGAGTTTTGGGATAGGGAGCGAGCGGTAGTTTTAACTCTTAAATACTAGAGGTCAATAATAATTTGGTTTTTGGTTACTGTTCCTACAAGTCTAGAGATGGCTTATACCTACAAAAAGAATGATGCGATTCTTGTTAATAATATTTACATCATCAGTCAACCCATTGGAAACATTTCTATGAGGACAGCTTGTTCACTACTGACGGTAGCTGAATGCTTTCACGCTGCTTATAATTCCATATACGTGTCTCTAATCGGCTGCTTATGTTTGATATATTATTTGTCTCCAGCTGGTGACGCAAGTTCAATGTATAATGTGTCTCCAGTTGGCTACACGTGTTTGATTAGTCTCCAACTGGTGTCAGAAGTATACAGTGTCACCAGTTGGCTACGTATGTGCGATATAATATTGGTCTCCAGCTGGTGATCTAATTTCCATGTATTACGTGTCTGCAATTGGATACACATGTTCGATTTGTCTCCAACTGGTGATGTAAGTTCCATGTATTATGTGTCTGCAGTTGGTGACGTGGCCGGAGGTGCAAGATGACGGCGAGGAGTTTCTGCGCGCCCTTCGTCAGCGCTACCGCTACCTGCAGAAGGTGGACCCTCACCTCAAGATGCAGGCAGAGGCAGTGTGCACTGCTCTCTACAACGCTGGGCACCATCTCTACTGTGTGACCTCGGAGGATGAAGATGAGCTCTCTGGAGATGAGCTAGTCGATTGGCTTTTTTGAGCGTAAATTCATCAGGGATCTGGATGCGTATGGTGTACATAGTGTTGTGGCTTCCAAGTCCTGTTGTACCAGGACCTGTTCCGCATTAAAGACCTGGGCTGTTTAAAATTACTGCGGGTGATTGTTTGTTGTATTGTACCTCCGGCTGTCTTCTGAAATAAAAGAATACAGTTTTGTTTGTGCTTGCAGTTCGTAGACAGCAAGGCAATGTAAGTGGTGGCGGTAAATCTGCCGTCTTAAACAACGAAAATTGGAAAACATTAAGCCCAGATTTAGTTGGGCTGCCCCCCTCAGTGGATACAAGTATTGTATCTATGGGAATAAGCACTCCCAGGGGAAAGACGTGAGGTCCCAAGCTAGAGGTTAGATCGGCTATCCTTTAGTTTTTTTTGTTACTAACCGTCTTTTTTGTGGTTCACTGCTGTCCTGTTTTTTGAGCACCTATTACTTTCTTCTACAACTTTTATCATGTTTCATAAATTGCGCAGGGGATTTTGTGTGGGAGCACACTTTGTGCATAGAATCCCCATTCCCTTAATTCCAAATATAATGGTGTCTTTCTCTCTATGCAATACTCTTTGTTGTGGTTAAAGAGACTAAACTTCGTTATCTGATTTGCTAGAGCTGCGTCAATCGTAGGGTTTTCCTGTTTTTCTTGTTATTTGACATTGTTGTCTGGAAGCGCGCGCTCTGCTTGTGTACATAATTCATTTTTTAAAGGCCTGATCAACATTTTTTCGTCTGGGATAGTTAATTAGGGCTAAAGTTTTTCAGCTGTCGCTCTGGTAGGAATATGTGACGGCAAAGGAATTTTGATTTCTTGTATCTATTTTTTTTTTGCCTCAAATAATTCGAGATTTTTCGCAATTACTTTGCGGATTTATTTTTCAAACAACTTGAGCTTGAGCAATCTTTTCTGTTCAGTCGATCCTTGAGTTCTACATCATCTTAATTGAACCTTCACTTACACGAATGAAAATTTGTCCCAATTTTTTTTTACCTAATCAAGCCTCGTATTAGTTGAATAACTGGGATTAATTGTGACCTGTATAAGTTGAGCTTTGCGGAATATGATTGCATAACTCAAGTATTGACTGTAGACGCAGAAAACGCGACTAGACTTGGGCATAATTCATGTTCACGGTATCGATCTTTTCAAATGTGGACTCGATTCCCGGATTTTTTTTTGGGAAAACTCACCTATAAGTACCTGGCCAATGCAAAAGTGAATCGGGAAAATTCCGCGACTGCCGCACACATACGTATTAAGAGTTCATTCCTCTGCTCTTCTTGTTGACGTGTCTTTAGGATAGGGAAATAAATCCACCGGCTCTAAAATTTGCGTGTTCTTAGAATTTGAATCATTTCGATCATTTGTGACATAATGGTACAGCTAGATGACTTCTCATGGAATAGGAACTGAATGCAGATGCAGTTAACATTGAATCGCCCTTTTCCGAGTGGGGACTTTGGAGATCGGTATAATCGTGTTAAAAGCAGTCCCGTTATTGCGGTACGAGATGTGCCTATCACGCCGTTACAACTAATTTAAACTTTTGAGGAAATTTCTTTCAATTTTGCGTCAGATCTCATTTGGCACGCGCCTGTGCCTCACCATGCTCTCGCCATAATCAGCTAAAATGTGGTCGTGACGAGAGAGAGGTGTCCAAGCGCTGAACGCAGCTTGTGTCGTGCAACCTACAGGTACCTGACTTCTTACTTTAATTTGCCATATGCACTTGTATATACGTACGCCCCTCATTAGTCGATGGTACGGAATTAGGTAAGCTAAGTCTTGAAAGTTTTTCATTTTTAGCTACCGCGTATAATTTTCCAGATGACTGCATCACCATTTTCCTCAGTTTAGTTTCATTCATGTTGAAGTCCTGTGGAAATTGCGCAGCGCTAGTGTGTTGTTTCATGACTCCGTCACCCCGCAGAAAACGTACTACAGAAATAAGTTCAACGTTTCACCTTTTCCTTAGTATTCCATATCGTAGGATATTGAATATTAGATGAAATGGAAATCAGAAGTGCTGCGTACTTTTTTGAATTCTTTTTTCAGTACAAATTTTGATGCGATTGTATCTATGCTTTGATATTTTCACCTTCCATCTTTCATAGCACTGATATCTCACCAGTTTATCTTCTTTAGCGAGTAAATATTTTCGGGACATAGCCAGGATGTTGTAGTGTTGCATTGAAAAATGATTGGAGGAGCTGTAAAAAGTTCTATTTGTTTTCAAATGGGGTTACTAGGTTTTGAACGTAGGTACAACAACTTTAAGATAATTTGTGTTTAACGCCTTTGCTCGTGTTATAATACTTGTTTATTTCACGTCTTACTTCCAGTCTGCAAGAGTAATTTGGCGTGCAAAATTAAGTGTTTTGAAGATGGACTACACGGAAGAAGAAAGCAAATCAATCAATGAGGTGATGGTGTCATCGTTGCGGTGTATTTTAAGTGGTGCTCGACTGTGCTACCCGCAGAACGCCATCGGTTCACTTCTGGTTGCATCTTGGTTGGCTGTGCAGTGACACTCTGGGCTAAATCAAATCCCACGCGTGTATGGAACAACTTTTTCTTCACATCCACCGCCTCCTTCATCATAAGGCGAGTAGTTTCCTCAGTCAGAAGAGGATTTCGTTTTACTTAATTTCCGTCTCACGATTTCCTTCGTTAATGACGCTGCAATACTTTGTACGAGATAGATGGTACATTGCTTCTTTATGATGGAGCTTTATCATGATAACGATGTACCGCGCACTCATCTCAGTGTTTTCACAGCTATCATTGAACATTTCTAGTAATTTTGCGATCTAATGCCTAAAAATTTGCTCTTCGCTTAGCCTTGTTAGAGCGAGAATTGCAGTTGCTCACAACAGAACTTTTTGTATTATTTTTCATTTTGACTACTCAACCAGCTCCGCCTCATTCGAAGAGTTGCCAGGCTTAGGTGAGGTTGTCCTTGTTGCCAGAGGCCACCATCGTCCGCGTTGCACTTACGTTTGTTCTTAGAACTGGACTTCACATAACGATGACCACAAATGAACTCCTTGTCGTTTACTTACTTACACGCATCCGAAGACATCCACTCTTTTACTGGGAAATTTTTCTTCGTTTATTTGGTTTCTCATGTGCATACGTATATTAATCCGAAATTTACCATCGGTGTGAGAAATTTTTTCTAGAGACGACGAATACTTTATTGGATAAGATTCTAACATTGAATTATGGAGTTAAAGCAGTGTTAAGTACAAAAAATATTTACGTAAACGTGTTATATTTAAAAATTACTTTCCTTTCTCGGATGCCTTCGATTTAATATGTTTGGTGATCAAGTCTGACCTAAGGGGACCGTTCGGGTGAAAATGAAAGTCAATTTTTGACGGATTTTTCTGAAATTTTCACCACTGGTTTAAAATGATGGTACAATTTCTTTTGAATTAGTGTTTTTATGCAATTTTATTATAGAATAGTATTTTAAAAAACTGAAAAAATTGGTATAGCAGATGATGTATCTCCAACAATTTTGTAGTTTCAAAACCAGCAACATGTTTTCTAGATAGCTATATGTATTGTCTAGAGAAACTGCATGGGATAATGGATGTTCGATAATTTGGTATGTTGAATTTTAGTAGTTTTTTCAAAAAACTCAACTTTTTCTTTTTTTCCATCTATGCCTCTAATAATATTCAACTCAAATCTAATTTCAAAAATTGATTGCAGTGAGCCCTAGCGGTTGATATATTTGCCATCCCTTCTTTCAAGACTGTTGGGGGAAGATCTACTTCGAAAAAAATTCAAATTTTCAAGACAGCAGGTTTTCTAAAAAAATTATTTTTTGTATTATTTTCGAACCTTTCTTTGACTCTAGTAGACGGACCAATGGAGGTCCACATGAGCCAATGATATCGTTAGATTCGTGAAGATTCTCTAAGATGCGCTAACAAAACGAAAATTGATAATTTTTCGGCTTTTTACCCAAACGGCCCCCTTGACTACACCGAGGGTGCTCCCCTGGACACGCCCATTTCTCATGCACACAGCTTGTCTAAGCAAATCACCGTCTGCTGCTAGTGGCTGCATAATGTGAGCGAATGACAAGTGATAGGCAATGGTGGAAGTTATGAACGAAAATAACGCAGGAACTATTTATGAACATTTTTCCTCAAATTTTATGAATACAATTTTGAGTTGTTTCAAAACTGTTGTTTCGTCTAGAGATTACCCGACATTGGTTGCCGCAATGCAGCTGAGACCCACGAGAGTCCTTCCGGTACTCTTTGACAACTCTCCAACATGGCGCCTACCAGTGGAGACTTTCTGCCCCGGGTGCTGGATGCCAAGGAAGGAGTCGATGCCAGCCAACTTTCTCAAGCATATCTTTATGGAGCATGTGCTGGAGGTGCATGCGGAGTCCTTTAAGATCTACACAGATGGTTCCAAGACGGGAACAGCTGTAGGTTGTGCTGCTGTTTCCGGAGAGATGGTGAGGGCTAGAAGATTGCTACCCGAGACCTCGAGCTTCACCGCGGAGCTCTATGGTGTCTTGGAGGCACTTCAACTAGTCAAGGAACACCCGCATGATAAATTCACTGTTTTTATTGACTCGAAAAGCGTCATTGACTCTGCTCAGGCTTACGATAGCACTCACCCCCTCATTGGTGAGATTGTCTTGATGCTGGTGCAGCTTGTGCGTGAGCACAAACATGTGAAATTGTGTTGGGTGCCGGACACGTGGGGGTGTCAGGCAATGAGAGAGCAGACCCGGAGGCGAAGCGTGTTGCGAATAGTAATGAGGAAACTCTAAATCAAATGGTACCCTTTCGGACTACTATCCCGTGATCAAGGCTGTTGTAAGACGTCTGTGGCAACAGGAATGGGACAGCAGAATGGACAACAAACTGAGAACTATTAAATAAACAGTTCTGGAATGGCCCTCGTCGAGGTGTCGCGTCCGCCGGGTGGAAGTGCTGCTCTGCCGTCTTTGCATTGGACATACTCGACTGACCCACCGTTATATACTGAAGCGACAACCGCAGCCGCGATGCGAGCGGTGTCATGTTCCTCTGACCGTCAAACACATACTTGCGGAGTGCCCGAGATATGCAGCTGACCGAAATGTATGCTTTCCAAACCTCCGTCTTTTTGCCGTGGATGAGGTGTTAACCAAGATGCTTGCGGAGATCGATCGTGTAACTTTTGATGTGGATGCGCTGGTGTTGTTTCTTGAGAAATGCAAATTGCTGTCGGAAATCTGATCGAACGTCGTACTTAATCATCCCTATCGTTATTGTATTTGTTTGTCAATACTTTCACGTGCTTGGAAATGTGTGTACTCCATGTTGTACTACTTGAAGAGATTTAACGGGAGGCCGCGCTGTACGGTATTATAGCCAGACTTAAAATCGTTCCGGAAGTTTGAAGATGAAGAACTGTAATATGGCCGGGCGCGCTGCGTTGATACCTCGGGGGTTTCAGCGTGGGTAAGGCGTCCGGCCATAAATGGGTGGGCAGCTGAAACCCCCTACGGGGGTTAGGCTGCTCAGTGCTTTCGAATGTACTGTGTTGTGTACAAACTTTAATGGGGAGACGCTTGTAATCTTGAGTTGTAATTATGACCACCCCTCAGGGGGATACAGATATTGTATCTATGGGAATTAGCGCTCCCAGGGGAAAAATGTGAGGGCCCGAGCTGAGAGTTAGGTAGGCCTTCTTTTTGTTGAAATAAAATGTTTTTTGTTATGTTAAGGACCACCTTTTTTCGGTTCACTACTGTCCTGTTTTTCAGCACCTCTGACTTTCTTCTTCAAATTTTATCTTGTTTCGTGAACTTCTTTCTCAACTTTACTGTTTCTATGCCCCTTCTGCATAGATTCCTCATTCTCTTATCTCCATACTAAATGGTGCCTTCCTCCTTCCTCTCTTCGATACGCTCTTTTTTGTAGCGGTTAGGGAGGCTTAAACTAAATTATAATCTAATCTAATCTGTAATTATGACCATGATGCTCAGATAATTTTGATGTTTCAAATAATAGCAATGTTCATCTTGTGAGCTTATTTGGAAGAGTCAGATATGAATTAAATTATGTGACCTTCGGTGCGATATAGTTTGAGTAACTGAAGCGTAGCAAACCCATGTTACAACTACTACTATTTTAAACCGTTGTACCATTTGAATATTTTGTGTCTGGCTATTTATTAGTAATGCACATAAAATGTGTCAAATATTTCAAGTTCTGTTCACTAAAATTTGACTTGATTATCTTCGCGAAATTCATGCTTTCCGCATTCTTAAGAAGGAAACCATTGCAAGTTAACATCAATCGCTGGCGCCGTCCGCACTAGATAGCTTACGAAGCGCACTTCACGACGACAAACTGTTGCTTAGTGGCGTAAGTTTCTTATCGTTTGTAGGTGAGCACGATGGTAGGTGAGCATGATCAGTAACAAAATAGAAAATAAGTACAAATATATCGATCTTGCGTAAAAGGCAGTCTTAGTTGTAGTTTTTATTAGCAACTTATTCAGAATTCTTACCAGAATATTTAGAGTGATAAAAAATTTCTTACTGCTGAAAGAGCAACAAACAAAATGAAGGCGAGAGCGACAACAAAATTTATTAAAATAAAGGCTGTTCCCAAACCATAGAGAGCTTAATCATAAACTACACTTACACGTAGAAAAGGTCATTGTACGCATAGTAGGGGTTTGCCTTGGTGAACGGGCTTCTTTCTCCCTTATTCAGGGATGTACCCGAAGATATCTTAAAATTCAACATATGTTCTTGCATTATAAATGAGTTTTTCGAAAAGAATAGCATTGTTACGCGAGAAAAACCGAAAGGTACGAATGGTCCCTAATTACCATGAATCACATATTCACGCGTACAAAATATCAAGAGACAAAAGCTATAGGTAGGACCAACGAACGAATGAAAAATATAAATTTATATGCTTAAAAAATATAATTACAACCTTAGTGTTTAAGCTCAAACCAAATACGTGTCGGCCATCCATATAAGCATAAACTACATTATTGAAAACATGTTCCCCAAAACTATATAGAACCCTAGAAAGGGACTATTATGCATTAGGTAATAGAAGCAATATCAACACCAAGTGACCGTATCCCATAAAATTAATGTAAACTAAGCAGATATGTATCATCCTGATTGATTACAAACATTACCACAAAAGTACTAGCAAATTCACAATACAATTACAAAAATACTTAAAATATAACACAAACGTTTAAATTCTTTATAATTGTGTAAAAGCAATAGGAATAAAATTGAGCAAAATTATTAAAAACAAACATTAGGCAGGCTTCATTTCATACAAATACGTTCCCGGGAGAAGTTGCTCCTATAATGGGTGATGATTATGAAATAGAAACGAACTCGACATTAGAAAGCTACACCATATTGAAAACATTGGCATTGATAACAATGTATGGCTGCACCGTAAACAGCTCTTCACGAGTACCACTCGAAACGTCAACGGCAATCAATATTTAACTCGCTGCGAACACAGAAAACATTCATTTTTGGCACCGCTGTTTCCCGTACGTACCCTGTAAACCACCTCTACATCGAAATTAGTGTAACCTGTTACGATTTTGTGGGAAAAATTACACCAAAGTAAGAAAAAGCTGCATCAAAGCACGCTTTTAGCTCCCTATTGGTAGCAAAGGAAACAAAATATGAATGTGAACAAACGGTGAAGAACAGTTGAGCATATGAGAAAACTAAAGGTTTACGTGAAAAAAAGAACGAAGTGAAAACCTGAAGCGGTAGCTTAAACACAAAGTCGATATATTGGGCACCCAAACTAGAGAAATAAAGCTTACATATGCTAGACTCCTTTGACACCTTCCTTACAGCACTTCTCTGAAATATGTATATCTGATTTCGTACTTGACAAACCGAAGTGTTGTTTTGCAACATTCAGCCCCCAATATAAGCCGAAGGAAACTGCATGCCTTTCTAAGTAAAGGGTTAATTTTGCAAATGAAAAGAGGGGGGCTTGCAGTTCAAACGACGCATTTGACTATGGATGAGAGTGCAAGTGTAAGATGAAGCCTACCTATACGTTCCCCCAGCCAACGTTGGTGACTCTGGCAATCACGTTAGGCCCACTCCGACTGGAGCTTAGGGCACCTCGGAGATCAGTTGATACATTTTCGCTTCAGTAAACGTTTCTGAATCAGTTTGTGATCATCAACATTCCTAACAGAAATCGGATACGGATTTGATGAATTAGCAGTAAGGCACCAAAAGATAGATAGTAAGCTTTTTCCCCACTTCACAATGAACTGCTCACGCGACCAGCTTACGGACCATGTAGTGCAGAATCCCACCGTGGTTGTAATAAGTTACCTCGACCTCGGTGTCGAAACGTACCAAAGCCTTGAATTCTTTTTCCCCACCGTTTACCTGCAAGTGCAATTAGAGATTACACAAAATTCAGATTTTTTTTACATATTTCTACCGTAACACGTTCTCCACGTATAGGGCCGTATGTGCATCATGCGGTAAATTGCTAATGCACGCACCGGTATAAATGAATGACATTTCATCTGATTTGCGATCTTTTTAAAAAAATAATTTATCTTACGAGGTGAAATGTTATAGCAAATTTGCATTTTCATATTTCCTAGGTAAGATGAAAATACATTTCAGCAGTAAGGTCGATGTCCCCATTCTGCTACTCACAACCTAACCCAACCGCAGTAACGCGGTGAACGAGTTAAATGTGAAAAAAGGCTGCACTGCTAGGGCCTTCAAATTTTGTACAGGTGTGTCAAGTAAACAGGAACAAAGAAAAAGTTCAATTTTTCGCCTTCCCTCTTGGAAAAATTGAAAAGATTAAAAAAAGGTAAGTACATGTCTACACAGATAAGATAGTGGTCTTAGAGGAAACTGCTGCAAATCTTGGGCTCTTCAGTATGTATCATTATAAAGTCAAGAACCATTTGGTTTCATTTTGGTCCATTAGCTTTAAGTCCCGACCGAGCTGGTGACTCTCCCACCCACCTTGACGGAGACGGTCATGGCAGGCACCAGTGTCTAAGGCAGGATGTCGATGACAACGGGAATATAGAGCTCATTACTTTGTATCATTATAACATTTTGGTGCGTTAACGTTAGTCCCCGACTAAGCTGGTGCCTCTCGCACTCACCTTGACGGAGACGGTCATGGCAGGCACCAGCGTCTGGGGCAGGATGATGTCGATAACCTCAGTGCCAGAGAGGCCAAGAGAGTCGGCTGACTGCCCGTCCACGAACTGCAGCGGCAGGATGCCCATGCCCACCAGGTTACTTCGGTGGATGCGCTCGTAGGACTCCGCGATGACAGCACGCACGCCCTGCCCACACCAACCATTAGGCTTCAAGCCGAACTAAGGTAGCCCACCAAACAATTGTCCCGAATGAAAATGAGACATTTAATGTTCTAAACGAGGCAAGAGAAAATTATGAACAGTCGTGTAAGTAAAATGTTACATGTGCCCAACGAACGTAGGGGATACTGAATTCAAATTTTTTTATGGACATCGACAGCTCACAGTAATACAAATAAGCAGTAAACTTGACGCTTTTAATATTCCTATCTGATCTTCCATCATGGCTTTTACACCTACTCAAATCTAGAAATTCTAATAGGTGCACACATCTGTTCATCTCACGGTATCCGAGATTCGCATCAAGATGGTTTGAGCAAAATTCTTCCAGAATCTTATGCGATTCTAGTAATTCTGAACCGTCAGCGTTCACAAAATAAAGGTTACCCAAACGTTATGACTGAAAAGAACGTCGATTATTTGTAATTCTCGCGCGATTCTAGCAATTCAGTCATACACATTAAGACTGATTGCAGTATTTTTCAATCTTGCTCTTTCTCTCAAATTTCTCATAAAAGTATAAGAGCTCGAAGCTTCTGGGTCTCCTCAAAATTCTTCAGTAATTCTAGCATTTCAAAAGCGTAGTAACTCACAAGTGCACACTGTCCAACAAAATTCGCATGCGACTCTAGTAAATCCTCTGTACTACTCACAAGCATGTAGGGGCCTTTGGCAGCCCAGTCCCGTGATGACCCAGACCCGTACTCCTTGCCAGTGAGCACCACCACAGGCACGCCCTCTGATCGATACCTTTCCGCGCAGTCGAACACGTCCATCTGTACCGGGAATATTCAAAAGCAATCGCGCATAAATGAATTTATCCTATCAATAATGGATAGAAGGATGAAAACGAGTCCGGCTATTCTTGCAATTAAATGAAACATACACTTAGACACGCACGTCATGGCGTTCTTATAACTGGCGGGAGCTGCACCAGATGAAATACATCTGAGCTCAGCATCGTGTACCACAGCCATACATGCGTAATAGTTTTGCATAAAATTGCGCTACTTTAGAAATAGTGACGTTAAACGCTACGAAATCCGCTGGATCACTCACTTCTATGAACAAATAGCATGATTCTAACAACACACGTGTAATGACAAGCATCAGAAAAAGAAGAACAGTAATCTAATTGCCAATCCCGACATAAAGTACTGCATTTTCACTCATCAAAGACGCTAGGAAAACTGCTCTATATTTCAAATACTTGTCTTATTCCATGCGTACCTCAACCTTACTTTAGATGGCATGTACTTGCAAATGCGGGCGATGCTAGCTTGACAGCACTTTTTTAAACCTAGCACGGCTTGTTTCTTCTTTTTAAGAACTTGTAACATTCTTCACACTCCATTTTTATCACACTTGGCATCCATAATACGTTTTCATTCCTTCCTCCATTAAACCATGTCACAATTACTTCATCTCCCTTCCATAACATGGTCGTGATCGCAACAAACGCCCACTAACCTCTTCTCGTAAAGATCCAAAGACATCAATCCTTTTTAGCTCTTACAAAGCTCACTATTCCAGTTTTTTCAATACCTCACTTCTCTTCTGGGTTGCCAAATAGCTCTCTTTACTGGTCAATATGATAAAATTTAGGCTTTTTTCGAACAAATTTCAGTCAAATAATAAAAGCTGAACATGTGGAACCATAGCTGGGTTACTAGTTAAGGAATGGTCGAAATGAATAAATTATTTTAAAATAAACAATACTTCACTTCCAGAATTGCAACCTCAAAATGCCAAATTTGTAACCCTACCACTGGCAGCGGTACACAACTTTAGGCGTGAGATCTCATGTCTTCAATTTCAAACCTACAGTACTCTCATTAATTAAAACGATTAACCTGCCCACCAGCTCATAAAAAATTATTCCCCCTTGCTACTAAGACCTTTTATCAGCACTTGCAAATGAAAGTAACATTGATTCCATTATCACGTACAACATTCTATCCATTACAACCCTCCCACCATGGAGGTAAGTTTCCACAGCCTCACAAGGAGCTCACACACACACACCAAGAAATGGAGCAGAAATAGAGGAACCTAAGCCGCACCTCCTCTCCTGAGGGCTGGTGCACAGTGCGGGGCGCGGCCCGGCCCACCATCTTGTTGACGAGGCGGATGTTGGCGAAAGTGCCGCGCGCCATCACAGCGTCGTTACCTCGACGAGATCCATACGAATTGAACTCCCGTGGTGTCAATCTGGACAACAACGGTGAATGAAACGATGGTCGCCACCGCATCCCTCCAAACCAGGCAAGGAATACATTTGTTACAGCATCCCTCCAACACGAGCAAGGAAAATATGTGTAACCACATCCCTCCAACACGAGCAAGGAAAACATTTGTTACCGCATTTCTCCTACACGAGTAATGGAGATCTTGTTTACAAACATATCGTTCAAAAACAGGAGGAAAGCATTTGTAACATTCTCCCTCACAAACGAATTTTTATTTGGGAGAGAAATTTGAGGGTTTACCATGAAAAACATTGTTTTAAAATAAGCGCAAAGGTACTGAGAAGAAAAATACGATCATACTTTTTTACCAGGTTGGTGCAAAAGTTATGTCTGATTTATATAGAATGGATGTTCAAAATTAAATATGACAATTGTTTACAATCTGTTATAAGTGCAATATATTTCTGTGACTAAACTAACACCTTGACCGCAACGTGTCACTGGTGGCCACGGCGGGGATTTTCATAATGCTGTTGACCGACCAGGAGTCACAAACTGAATTTTTATAAACAATTAATTAAACTTAAATGCAGGCACGATCCAGTTCATGTTTGCTAGTTTCAAAATTGCTCACTAAAAATGACTTTAAACTTGAGTTGAATATTGAACTTCAGTTTAAGTAATTGCTTTCAAAGTGCTAAACAATTTTCTTCCAGATTTTCTTCCTAGTTTTTCCCATCTAAATATATAAGAAATTTTCTACTGTACGAGTTTCATAAAAACGTTAACGCAAGTGTGGCAGCAAAGTCTATTCGTAACACTTACGAAGATGATGTACGAAATGAAAGAAATGGTAGGAGAGGGTTTTCTCGTTTTCGAAGTGGTGATTTTACTTTAAAAGATGAGCCATAAAATGGTTGTTCAAGATAACTTGATTCCAATCAGTAGAATGTTCTTGTGTCCGAGAATCCCTACTGATACCACGAGGGAAATTACAGGATAGTTAGACGTGGCCCGTACAGCCTGCTTCTGATTTCAATTTGTTCCGAAAATTACAAAACCATTTTATATGATTTAAGTTAACAACAAATGAAGAGACTGAAAAGAACAGAATTTTACAAGCACGGCATTAATAAGCTTGTTGAAAGGTGGAATAAGATATTGAAAGCAATGGAGAGCATGTTAATGAACAAATATTTTCCCAGTCATAGGCTTATTCATTTCTACCCAAGATTTTAAAATCGGACATTGGTTTGGCACCAACCTTATAAATTGATGAAGGGGATAATACTGTACTAAGTATAATAAAAGGAAGAACGTTTCAGCCAAGAATTTCAGAGAAGGTACAAATTTCATGAAGGCCTACCTAATCTCAAGCTCGGGAACTCGCATCTTCCTCCTGGGAGTGTTAATTCCTATAAGATAATACTGATCTTATGTCACCCCCTCCCTGTCGATAGTTATGTTATGTCAATACTTGCCAGGGACCCTCCCCCTGATGGGCTCCTATAAAACAATCAGACCATAATTTGAAATAATACGTGAAAGGGCTCTGTCAAGAGTTAATTAATACAACCTCGATTCAAGTTAAAGCTTTAGCTGAGCCTCAGCTTACATGAAGCTGTATATCGATAGCAAAATAAAATAGTATTAAATTTCAAAAATTCGTTTTTTTAATGCTCAACTACAATTTCTTACTTATAGCTGCTTAGCTAAATACTGGCATAAACAACCATGTTCAAATAGAGATTAAGGTGATCGTCCCAGGCCCCTGCCGGTCCGGTGCGCTTTTTTTTGTTTTGTTGTTCGAAAAGGGCCCTTAGGTGGTGGACTATTCAGTCCTAAAATTTTATGGCGCTACGGACAATAGATCCCCTCCCCCCCAGGGGGAAGGAAAGGGGACAAAAGTCTTGAATTTTCGACCTCATTTCAACCCCATATAAAAAGAAAACAAAACGGGAAATGACTAATATGAAAATTTACTTTTGTTAGAAATGTTTCAAGGATTCTAAAACTGTCTATATTTTTGTTCTAGCATAAAAACTCAATGAGGAGATACGGTTTGAAATATCCATAAAAATGAACTAAAAAACCAATATGTCAAATTTTTTCAAAAGCCAAGGCCTGAATAAAAAAATGAATAGAAGAAATTGTGTTTCTTTTCAAAAGTTACATATTATAGTCAAATTTCATTAGAGTCAGACTGAAAATAAAAATTTCTTAATAAAAAAAAAGGAAATTTTTTTTTTCGTTTGGAAATCACAATTCACAGCGTGAATATGAAGTGATGTATGGAAATTATCGAAATTAAAATTAAAACTGCATTCAATTACATAAATTGTCCATTATATTACACTTCAACAAAAAATTTTGTTATGGCTTATACCCATAACAAATAACTTACAACATTCAAACCGTATCTACTCATTTAGTTTTGATGCTAGAACAAAACCAAAGACAGTTTTAGAATCCTGTTTTGTTGTTTCAGGAGTTTCATGTGAACAGAAAGCTAATGTGCTCCTCTAGAATGCAAGGCTTACTTCCTCTCCGCGAGGTAGCGAGCAGCAGGGGAGTTGCGCGCGATAGACCCAGCAGGAGAGATGTGGTCCGTGGTCACAGAGTCTGGCAGGTTGAGCAGCACTCGCGCACCACGGACGCTCTCCACAGCAGGCAGCTCCTGTCAGCAGAATAGCAGGTTAACTTGTGTGAATTATCGACTGAACATTTTTCACTCATATTATAGGTAGACTGATACTGGCATGAGGTTGTCACCAATATCAGAGTGAAACACATTGGTACTTAGACGGTGAACTTCGAAGAACACAAATTTGACAGGAAATGAAATATATTACGTCTAAGTATAAAAGTGGATTTTGAAATCCACGTAGACATTACAAAGTTAATGCTAAAATGTTCATTTACACACTGATAGTGTAAAACTGATGCTCAAAACTTTGCTTTCGTTACACTTTCTCAGCTTAACACTTTGTCATCATTTTTGAACCACTACATGAACAAAGTGTCAGTGCTTCACATCAGCAGGCCCCGTTAAAGTCGATCACCCACTTCAACAATTAAATTTCGAATTTACGGCAGAAGGTATTTTGTACTTAATTCATTTTACTCCTTGTTTAAGGCCATAGTGACATCGTAACAGTCAGTTGCTTATTTTACGACCATGGAGAAGCGAACCACTTCACTTTGCTCAGGTCGTGAGCAGCAGCAAGGGAGGGACGGGGAGAGTAGACTGGGGAAATTACTTTTATATTCGCTCCCTGCAGACCGAAGAACAGGAGGAACAGAGACGCGCACAACCAAAAAGCCTTAAAATTTGCCATTTTTTTAAATGCATTCGTTCAAAACAAGTAAAATTCTGCTGAAGGAGAATTAGAAAAAAATAACTATTGTACTATATAGGTAATGTCTCTAGTGCCTAACGTTGAAGCATAGACACTACGAAACATACTAATATCTCTCTGGTGAGTTTGTGCAAGCCCTCTTTGGGCGGGGTTTCCTGGAATTTTCCCACGCCGCAATTTAGTATCAAAACCAATTTGGATCGGCCTAAACAAATATGGAGCAAAAAAGAAGAATCCACACCGTGGTATAAATTGTAAACCAGCGTCAGACTATAGAAATCTCATAAGGTAAGCTAACTCAGCAGACTGCATGTTCAGCTTTAGTCAACATGTTTTAACCGTTTTTTTTTTAGTTGATTGAACTCATTTACAACTCCCCTTTAATATTAGGAATAATCAAACATTATAATTACACAAACAGCTCTACTTGAAACAGTACTTTAATGGATGATCAAACTCAGAATCACCTCATTTTCCCGTTTGGAATAGAACGGGAAGAGGTATTTGTTCATCATAGTTACGGACAGCAAAATTACTACAGCACCCTCAATGAGAACAAAGCAGGCAAAAAAGATCTCTTGTTCAGATCTCAATTGTAGAGGAACAACAGCCATGGTGGTACGAGGTGCAGTCACAAACAAGGGACAGTCACTTCCACGGAGATAGCCGTGTGCCTCTATTTGTTCAGCTAGCCGATAAGAAGGCATCATTTAAAACAGGTTGGATGACGTCATTGTAGTCAGAAGTCGTTAGGCCAATAGTGGTGCCAGATTTGGGGCTAGCAATGTAGCCATATGCAATATGATCGCTGCTATTAGTTCGATGCCTTGACATCCGCTTAGTGACACAGTTGAAGAAAAAAAAAAGGCTGGTTTGACGCTACCTTGTTTCTTCTGCTGTGGTTACAGCTGGTCTCCCATTAACCCCCGAGCACTGGCACTCCCATAACTAAAAATGGCTCACCCTGGTGATGCCCTGGAAGAAGGGCGGATTCTTGATGTACGTACTGAGGTCATCCCAGGGGTACAGCTCTGTGGCAGGGCACGGCAGCTCATTCCAGGTGCTGCTGCCTGGTAGAGAACATTACCTAATTTTACTTTTAAAGCCTTCCAGCAATTTCAAAAAAATAACGACGTATATATTTTAGCAGACCACGAGTGAAAGAGTAATTTCAGATTGGTAGACTGACTAGTTAATTCCTCAACTCATTTTAATACATTTCTTGACCTTTTTATCTCGACATGATTACGAACTTCCTTTCAGCAGCATACCCGAACACGACTTGAAACTGAGCCATAAATCTGCTAGGCCCAAATTAATTTCTACCCATATTGTTAACAATGCACTGCAGATCGGAAGATTAACAACCGAGCGGTCCGACATAGGACCGGCACCACAATGAAAGCACTCCGTTAGGCGTCGTACAACTGAGGTAAAAAAAAAACATTACAGGAAAGTAACTCAACGATGAGTCCCAAGAATAACGAGATTGCACCTAACAGATTAGATTATTAGTTAGTTTAAGCATCCCTGTTCTTCAACAAAGGCGATCCAAAAAGAGGAAAATTGCACCTAACAATACTCAAGTAATAGATACGTTACGAGCTCTTTAAAAAAATTTGAAATCTGCTGCGTTATACGCAGAATGAAGGGTAATAATAACAACAAAAGATGGCTTGAAACTGATAAGGCAACGCTAAAAAAAATTCAATGAAAGAAAGGAAGTAGTTAGCTTAATTTTGAGAACCTGTGTTCATACATTAACCCTACCAGACCACTTTACCAACCTTTCGGAAATTTCTGGATCGGCAGCTATACTGCTGTGTCTAGTTTTAGGTACTTTGCTTGGTATGTGAAAAAATGCATCACTAACAAACAGTAATTAAACAATCGTTTCCAGACCTCCTCGTTAGCCATAGCAAAAATCTACCCCCATGTGTTGGAATTGACTTTGTGTGGTTTAACATTCAACTCTTAGGTTCAGAGCCTCAGGCCCGGTAGGGTCAAAAGAATTGTGCGGCGATTGTAACATTTTATCTCAGAACATATCTGTAACCGGCAAATCTGCATATTTAGCTTTAAGAGTAGAGTCACGCTAAAAACATCTTTAAAACGATTTATTTCTTTCAAAGCCTTTTGATAATATATTCTTCAATGAATATTTTAAATGATTCCAATAATCCAATCTCCATAGAAGGTGCACTTTCTCTGTTGATTACGAATAATTCTTCTGTGAAAATGAGCTCAAACGTTTGAATTATGAACTTTCAAGTTTCTTCCCTCAATCGCCAGCGGGGCGCAGGTTTACTGCATCTTACTAGAATGAAGAATCCTATACTGGAACAACCATTTCTTGATAAGAAAAAAACATTAACGGAACACTTAAAACACCAAATCAAATCGTCATATTTTGAAAAATTAGATAAATTTGTTCAAGCTTCATTAACCGCAACAAAGGCGTGCCAAAGAGGATTAAATCACCACTCAGTATGAATTCAAAAGAACGCGAAATATATGCACAAAGTTAGATTATTAGACTATTACTTCGTATAAGCATCCCTATCTGCAACAAAAGCGATCCAAAGAGAGGAAGAAGGAAGGTACCATTTAGTATGGAGTTGAGGGAACGCGGAATCTATGCAGAAAGAGCATAGTTGAGAATGAAATTCATGAAACCAAGATAAAAGTTGAAGAAGAAAGTAGTAGGTGCTGAAAAACAGGACAGCAGTGAACCGAAAAAAAGGTAGTCCTTGACACAATAAAAACATTTTATTTCAACAAAAAGAAGGCCTGCCTAACTCTGAGCTCGGGCCTGCACATTTTCCCCCTGAAGCGCTAATTCCTTTCCCATAGATACTTAAGTTGTATTCTTCTGAGGGGATGCACAAGGTTATGTGTGTGTTCTCACACAAGATCCCCTGAGCATAGAAACAGTTAAGGAGAGCTATGAAACAAGATACAAGTTGAAGAAAAATGTTAGAGGTGCTGAAAAACAGGGTAGAAAAGGCCCTTAACGTAACAAAAACATTTTATTTCAACAAAAAAAGTCTACTTCACACTCAGCTTAGTTTCTCATATTTTTCCCCGGGAGAGCTAATTCCTATAGATAGATTATTTGTATCTCTCAGAGGGGAGGTATTTCGGATCAAAGAAGGTCTAATAATACTCAGATATGTATATTGACACTGAAAAGAAACAGTTATTTAAGAAAAGCACATTATTGAATGGAAGTGTTCAGGAGTCTATTGCTTTTGAGGAGCATTTATCTTTAAAAGCTAAAGACTAATTTTGTTTCTTCATCATGGCTTTAATTGGCAAAGCTTCCAGCCCGTACAAGGTAGCAAACTCTGCAGGCAGGCGGATCAATTGCACTGTTCTTGAAATGCTCTCCTACTCTAATGCTCCCAAGACAAGCTTGAAAAAAATACAATGAATTACAAATAACCAAGAACAAGATTTGCAGGTTACTACGCCTCACCGCATTCTCTTTCGAACTCAGAAGATATGTTTTTTACCCTTTGAGTTCAACACTAAGGTATGTACTGGGACAGACCTGTGGTGATGTTGCTGTAGACCTCCTCGAACATGGCTGGGAGCACCGACTGCTCTTCTGTCTCACGGATTACAGAGCGAGATGGCCAAATTTCTGACAGAAATACAGGACGTCCTTCCTTGCTATGACCTGCACAGACAATAACAAAGAATTAACTATGGTCAACGTTGACCACATCATCCGCGTACTTTGGAACACAACTAACTTCATCAGATGCACACAACACTCGAAGCACTATAACAGACGTTACGTTGAGACGACAGCATATTTCTCTGCCTTGATGGCCTCAGAAAAATTTTTTGAAGACAAATAACCTTTGAATAAGAATGACCTGATTCAAGGTAGTATTATTGCCCTAGACAGTGCAGTCACGATTCAAGGTAGTATAATTGTCCTTGAAAGTGCCGTCAAGATTCAGGGTAGTATTATTGCCCCTGAAAGGGTAGTCGAGATTAAAGGTAGTATTATTGCCCTTGAAAGTGTAGTCAAGATTCAAGGTACACAGTATTATTGTCCTTGAAAGTGCAGTCACGGTTCAAGGTAGTATTATTGCCCTTGAAAGTGTAGTCAAGATTCAAGGTACATAGTATTATTGTCCTTGAAAGTGCAGTCACGGTTCAAGGTAGTATTTTTGCCCTTGAAAGTGTAGTCAAGATTTGAGGTAGTATTATCGTCCTTAGAAGTGTAGTCAAGCATTTCAAGTTCACCCCCAAGAGGCACACACACAGCTTGGGCAGACCACCAGCTCACCCAGAGGCTCGGTCTTGAAGTCGATGTTGAGTGTGCCGGCGATGGCATAGGCGATGACGAGCAGGGGCGAGGCGAGGTAGTTGGCGCGGGTGCTGGGGTGGATGCGGCCCTCGAAGTTACGGTTGCCGGACAGCACGCCGGCGCACACCAGCTCGTTCTGCAGCACGCAACAGAGGTATTGAGCTCTACTTTACTTACTCTCACCAACAACACCAAACTTGTAGCAAAAGCATGTTTTGAGGCTAGGTGGTGAAGGCACGTCAGTAAAAAGAGTATTTTTACTTTTGATAGAGAATATATATATACTCAAAATTCCCGAAGAATTGAACATAAATAATCAAAACCTAAAAAAAGGAGCCGCTCATGTGTTAAACGTACTCAAGAATTCTAGTGTGATCAGTGCCACAAAGCCTGAATAGCTCATTCAACAGAGAACTTCGAATCACATATGTCTACATCTCAAACGCGTCGTCAGATTAGATTAGATAAGATAAGCTAGTTTAAGCCTCCCTAGCCACAACAAAGGTGTTCTAAAAGAGGAAGGATGAAAACCTTATTTAGAATGAGGTTAAGGTATTTGCACAAGGTGTATCCCTACATCCTGCACATGGAAACTGCAACATTCAAAGAAGTTGATGAAACAAGATACAAGTTAAATGAAAAATAGCAGTTTTGAAAAAGGCAGCGAAAAGAAGAAAATGGCCATAACAAAAGACCTTATCTATTTTAATAATAAACCTTATCTATTTGAACAAAAAACTCATCTATTTCAACAAAAACACTCACCTAATCTTTAGGCTCAAGACCTCACATGTTAGCGCTGAAAGCGCCAATTCCCACAGAGACACCACCGAGGGGAAATAATACTAGATACCCAGCACCAAGAGTGTGCTCAACTAACCTCCTCAATGGCGCGATGGACCTCATCATCAAGCGGGCCGGAGTTGCCTATGCAGGTCATGCAGCCGTAGCCGACCACATCAAAGCCCAGCGCACTGAGGCTGGGCAGCACCCCGGAGTGCTCCAGGTAGTGAGTGACCACGCCGCTACCGGGCGACAGCGACGTCTTGATGTATGGGGCTACAGTGAGACCCGCCTCTACTGCATTGCGGGCCAAAATACCTGCAACAGGGAGTGGTTTTCGTGACTTGCTTCCTCGAGGTACAGCCATTGCAAACGATGAGTTTAATTTTTATTTCTGGATTAAGACAGAAGCTAGTTATCCATCGTCATATTAGGTTTTTTCATACAGTGACCGTATCTCTCAGGATCATGACAGAAGCTAGTTATCCATCCTCATACAAGATCTGCATTATTCAACAAAGCTTTCTCTCTGGCTCACGGAAGAAGCTCGTTATCATCTCTTATGAAGAATCGAGTTTACACAGCTTTCTAATTCTTCCTCTAGCTTCTATGTTCATCCTTCAGGGATATACAACTATTGTACTTGAGAGAATTGGCGCTAATAAGGGAAAGATTCGAGGTCTTGAGCTGAAGGTTAGGTAACCTTCCTTTAGTTGAAATGGAATAGATGTTTTGTTCTTTTGCAGCCCATCTTTTTTCAGTTCACTGCTGTCCTTTTTTCAGCATCCATTACTTCCTTCTACCACTTTTATGTTTTATAAACTTGTTTCAATTTTACTGCTTTGATGCGCAGAA
Source organism: Morinoia aosen (assembly GCA_030386875.1). NCBI lineage: Eukaryota > Metazoa > Arthropoda > Malacostraca > Amphipoda > Talitridae > Morinoia > Morinoia aosen. Next base: position 32,366,042 of record CM059561.1, on the reverse strand, counting down.
TGTGGGAACAAACTATTTGCATAAATTCCCAGTTCCTTCAATTCCATACTTACTGGCGACTAATCCATATTTATTTTAAGACCAGCTTTGTTGTAATTAAAAATGACTAAACTAAATTATAATCTAATCTTTCTGCTCAGATTTCATAACATATCAAATGCGTGCAAAATAAAGAAAGTAAGTTTACACAGGTGCACAGTGAACAGAAACTCGCTTCCCGCCACTGTTAGTACAGACCGAACCCATGTTTTATATCAATACTGAGAGGTCTCTGTTAGAGCACCAAAAAATTATCAAACTATTTCTGCAAGGCACTGCTTAAGTTGGGAGGACAAAAAGATGAGTGGACACAGCTCGAAATAGTTGCACAAACCAAAATTCATTCAACTAAATTCAACATGCAATTAAAATTCTATTAAACAGGAAAGTTTAAGCCTCCTTTATGAGTCTTTAAGCACAAAAAACGTGTTCCTAAGAGAGGAATGAGAAAGTCATCATTCGATATGGAGTTAAGGGAATGAGGAGTCTATGCTCAAGACAATTCATAGCAAAATAAAAGACCAATTTTAATTTACAACATTAACACTTTGACTGCGACTACTAAATATTAAGTTCAATGCCAAACTCAAATTTAAAGTCAATTGTAGTAAACTATTTTGAAAATACAAAACAAGAACAGGATCGTGCCTTCATTTTGCTTTGATTGAGTATTTATGAAAATTGAATTTGCGACTATTTGTCGGTCAGCAGCATTATGAAAATTACCTCCGTGTACCACCGGTGGCGCACGTCGCAGTCAAAGTGTTAAGAATTATCTAACCTCAAATTCGGGACCTCGCATCTTTTCCTTGGGAGCGCCAATTTGCATGGATACAATAGTTGTATCCCTCTCACGAAAAATTGAGCAGGCAAAGCCTACATGACACACATTGAAATCATATTTGCACTAAGACCAGATGAAAAAACTGTCGGTTTATTGCACGAACAAAACTTGACAAAAATGCAACTGCGCACGTGCAATTTTTGAAATGAAGCAACAAAGACGTGTGTTCGAATGATAAGAGTAAGTTAAGGAGATAACCACAGGTACATACCAAAACGAATCTGACAATTTTAATTAAACCGAGCTACTCACCAATCATGCTTCAATTTAACGGTAATTGGAGAGCTATTCCAAACTTTCTCTGGACGTTAGACAATATCATGGTATTACACCCAGGACTGACACTGCATGTCAGCATCTACAATGATCTGATTTAGCACTAATGTTGGGAAGAAAAAATCCTTTATCAGAATCAGTTACTGTATTGGCATTAGTGCACGCGTGAGCACTAGTTGAACTAGTGTATCAAACCAACCAGAATAAATGTTGGTCACAAAGGATTAGTCCAAAACAAGCCGAATAAGTTGCAGCACCAATATGAAGTACATATAACACTAAAGTGGTGATAAAGTTAATAGTGCATCCACACAGAATCCAAAAAATTCCGTTTTGGTATTAACAACACAACATATTTATAGCAGAACCAATCAAAATCACGTCACTAATGCGTTGTTGGTTGGTTTTCGTGCAATTGTTTTTTCTTTTTAACCTAAACGTGAGATTTCCTAGAAATCAGCCTATTTCATCTATCAGTGCATCAGTGTTGAACCCAACAAAAAAATCCCACTGCCCTAACAAGACAAGAAATTCTCCTCAAAAAACTAATCAAAATTATAGCATGAGTGTACCTGTACTGAACCCAAAAAATCATTCCAGCAGCAACCAATAACACGACTGAGAAATTTCAACGAAAGAGAGATACCTGCGCCGAGCATGACGGAGGGGTTGCTGGTGTTGGTACAGGAGGTGATGGCCGCTATGACCACGGAGCCGTGGCTGAGCGTGTAGTCCTTCCCCTTGTAGGTCAACTGGACCTGCTTCTGGATGCTCGCCTCTGGCAAACCAAAGCCTTTGAAGCCAACCTGCACAAAGGAAAATTTCGTTGCAGCGAGAATTGGACACTGAAACTTGATAAAATAATAGGCACGAGACCTAGTTGTAGCAGAAAAGGACGGCATCAGCCACGGAGCAATTTCCGAGCAAATATATGCACGGTACACAAAAACTGACAACATCTACTCAACAGCTAAGTTTAGTCTTATGTACTATACAGGACCAGAAATGTGTACAAGCTCAGAAAGACGCGCATTATCTTACTAATTGAGAAAAAGCGTAATAATCAAGAACTTTCCCAGTATTTTGTTGTAACTCTGTATACCGATCACTGCAGTTCTGCCTTGGACACACAAGGAATCATTCTTCTAGTGTTCCTGTAATGTGAATGTTAAAAATTAGTAAGTTCACACCCCCCTGCATATTTTGGGTACAAGATAAGATTAGGTCACTTTAAGCCTCCCTAACAGCAGCAAAAATGTTTTAAAGAGAGGAAGGCACCATTTAGTATGGAGTTAAGGGAACGCAAGATCTACACACAAGGTGCATAGAAACAGTAAGTTGAGAAAGAAGTTTATGAAACAAGATAAAAGTTGAAGACGGAAGTAGTGGGTGCTGAAAAGCAAAACAGCAATGAACCGAAAAAAAAGGTCCCTAACAAAACAAAAAACCTACTCTATTTTGACAAAACGAAGGCCTATCTATTGCTTAGCTCGAAACCTCACATATTACCCCAGAGAGCACTAATTCCTCAATATACAATAATTGTGTCTCCCTGAGGGCTATTTTGGATACAAATCCACGCACTATTTCGTTAACAGGAAAATAACTTCGCTCTTGTGGAGTTTAAAAGGTTGACAGATGATAGAACAGCAGAAAACACCCGAGTCGATCTAATAGGGTAAGAATGATGAGATGAAAAAAGCAAAGAGCCCACAAATCTAGCTCACACAACCCAAAACACCCCATGTTATTCGTATACCATTATAACTTGGAAAACATTAATCTAGAGTGATGGTGCACAATGAACAGATCAAAATAATAATGAGTGCTTCTTTGTTGGCACCCAACAGCACAACATTCTAGACACCATTTCAGACAACGTAGGATAACTTACAGTTAACACGGCAGAATATGATTCAGCACTCAAATATGACAAAAAACCTAGCACCAACCGTACCACATAACGATTTATAACATCTGTAGGTTAAGGGAAATCTTGTAGCTAAACATAAAAAAGGCAATAAATCTTTGATGTCTAAAAAAATGTTATTGCCAGACAAGTAATAGAGAGAAAACCACCACAAACAAGGCATTGGCACAAAACTGCAAGACTCGAGCGAGTCCCACGTCCCATACCTTGTTGGTGAGGCAGCGCTGGAAGTCTTCCTTCATGTCCTCGACGGCGACGCGGTCGTGGGGCCGCTTCGGGCCAGACATGGACGGCACTACCGAGCCCAGGTCCAGCTCCACCACCTGAGTTGGGACAGTAGTTGTGACAAATCCTGTCGCTCAATTTCTACTTCCATCTTTGAGAAGCTAAACTTTCAAACTCTTCACTTTTCTTCATACGTAATATTTTATATTACAGCATCAATATTATACTTCACTTATTTTCATTGTGATTTCTCTATCATACTTTCTGTTAATAGTAATTGGGCATTGTTAAGAGCAACCACTTGACATGGAAGAAAATGCTGACGCTCGCCTTAATCTGCTCTTGCTATGAGCTGTGAAATTTACAGGCATGACAGATGCAGAAGTACCGATAAATTTTCCTCTGAACAAACGCTCCTAACATGGCTAGGTTAGGATATATATGGAGTAGAAGTTTATTAAAGGCTCCACAATAAAAGTGTTTCCTAGAGATGGAGGAAAGCACCATTCAGTACGAAATAAAGGGAATGGAGAATCCATACGCAAGGTGAGGGCGCACTCCCTGCGCACACCCTACGCCCACAAACAGTGAGATTGAAAAAATTTCATGGAGCAAGGTAAAAATTAAATCATTATACTAGTTAATTCAAAACTTCCTAACCACAAAAATTGCAATCAGAAAAGAACAAAGAGAAGGAACTTTGTAGTACGGACTAGAAAACAGGGAAACCAGTACAAAGTTAGTTCCCACACAGAATGTCCTGCACATAAAGACAGTCCAGTTTAAAAGGAAGAGGGGAAAAAAATATAGAGAAAGGAAGGCACAAAAATTCAAAGAAGCATAGAGGCCCGGAAAGACAGAAGTCATGAGTGCCTAACTATCGTTGAGGTAACTTTAGACAAAAGTAGAAGAAAAAAGTTATAGGTGGTAGAAAAATACAGCAGTTAACCAGAAAAAAATAGCCCATAACCACACCAAAGCCTCTATTTCAACAATAGGAAGGATGAAGGCACTGTTTGGCATGGAGCAAAGTGAATGTGGGATCTATACATAAGGAGTGTTCCCGCACAGAATCCCATGTGCATAGAAACAGTAAGTTTGGAAAGAAATTTATGAAACGAGATAAAAGTTCAAGAAGATAATAGTATGCTCAGAAAAACAAGACAGCAGTGCACCGAAAAAGTTGGTCCTAACAAAACAAAAACATTTTATTTCAACAAAAAGAAGACCTACCTAACTCTCCACTCGGGACCTCATATTTTCCCCCCTGGGAGCGCTAATTCCCATAGATACAATAGTTGGATCCCACCGAGGGGACGTAAGTGAGCTAATGCTGTGTATCTAAACAGGCAAGAGGTGTCAATGACCTCAGCAGGTAACCTGAGAATGGGTCACATTCCTGTTGCCATATTCTACCCAGGAGTCTATTTCATCCATCGACTATAAGCAAACAACACAAGTCCCTATCTCTGCAACACACCACTAAACACAAAATAGAGCTAACGCTGCAATGTCAATGACCTCAGCAGGAAAGCTGAGAATGGGACATATTCCTGCTGCCATCTTCCATCTTACCTGTGTGTAAACGGGGTCCTGGGAGCTGTCACCGTAGTTGCGGAACAGCTTCACGGCCTTGAGATACGCCTCTGTCACAGCTATCTGCTTCTCGCCGCGACCTGCCATTGAGAATGAAGTGAAAAATGAATTGAGTAGGGAGAGCTGGCGAGTCAAGAACTCTATTAATACGTTCACCGCGTTTCTTTTGTTGTTAACGGTTGGTTTGGTTTGGTTGTAAGTAGTAAACTGGGAAATCAACTTTACTGCTTGTAAACATTTTTCTCCTTCCTAAGAATATGAGAATGCAATTGCATGACATTTCACCTCGTGTGATACCCGTTACTTTTAAAAAAAAGATAGTAAAACAACTGGAATGTTGTCTATTTATACCGGTACGTGAATAAACAATTTGCCAAATCGTACACTATGGCCCAATACGCGGGGAACGTGTTAAGAGGGGAAAAATGAGTGTCATATTACTCACGGAAGTGAGTTATTTCATTTCATACAATGCCTTGTAGCATCAAGAACAGTGATGGAATACGCCCATCAGAACGACATACCAAAAGCAAAGCCCAGCGTAATACTTTTGACGTGACGCCTTCTCAGGCGGAACTGCGCATTTTATCAAGATAGGAGTCACTGGTGACACAAAATGTCGGCAATTAAATTACTAACAGCCTCATGGAAAGCTGTGAGACTTTTCAGTTGACTGTTACCATCACTTTAGCTTCAACGAAAACCTTTTCACTTGTAACTGTGATCTGAAAATTCCTTCACCACGCTCTATCGTTCATGAGAAGTTCAAATTCTTTCCTGTGAGCTTGCAGCAAAGGAGCCAATTTGTCTCGAAAAGAACAGAATCACTGCAAATCGTCCATAATAATAATATCATGTGTCCTGCGCGTTCATTTATTGTACAGGGAAAAATTAAAAGGTAATTTGACCAGTCCACATGAGGCAGGCAGTGCCCACAACACCCACCAACAACACCCATGCCTAAGGTAGGCAGTACCCCCACAACACAACCCTACCCCACACCACACACACCCCTACCATACACCACACACCCCCTACCATACACCACACACCCCCTACCATACACCACACACACACACACACACCCCCTACCATACACCACACACACACACACACACCCCCTACCATACACCACACACACACACACACACCCCCTACCATACACCACACACACCTCACACCCACCAGTCTGCCTGAGGTAGGCGGTGGCAGCAGGGTCGACAGGGAAGAAGGCGGTGGTGGCCCCATACTCAGGACACATGTTGCTGATGGTGGCGCGGTCGGCGAGGCTCAGCTGCTCCACGCCCGGCCCGAAGAACTCCACGAACTTGCCCACCACACCCACCTCGCGCAGGTGCTGCCGGCAGCCAGGCGTGTTCGGTGGCATCAGTCACGTTCGGTGGCATCAGTCACGTTCGGTGGCATCAGTCACGTTCGGTGGCATCAGTCACGTTCGGTGGCATCAGTCACGTTCGGTGGCATCAGTCACGTTCGGTGGCATCAGTCACGTTCGGTGGCATCAGTCACGTTCGGTGGCATCAGTCACGTTCGGTGGCATCAGTCACGTTCGGTGGCATCAGTCACGTTCGGTAGCATCAGTCACGTTCGGTAGCATCAGTCACGTTCGGTAGCATCAGTCACGTTCAGTGACATCATTCACAGATTTTAGGTGATTTCTTTGTCATAGGTCTTTGCGTCAGATATTCCTGTTGGTTATTGCTTCCGTAATAATGTTATTAACTAGTCAGCTCGCATTCACAAACGGTATTTTGTGACAAGCAAAAATATTCAATGTTTTTTCAACACTCGCGACACGACAACCCCTTCTATCTCAAATTATCATGACCTAACCTCAACTAACTTGACGTATCATAATCCAGCATACCCTCGCCCAGTACTAGGGGGGTATGCATTCACACAAGGGCTGGGATATGCACTCACACACTAGGGCTGGGATCCCACACAACATATTGAACATTCAACAATTTGTGCCCCCAGTAAGACGAGATCTACGCTAAGCACCTTAGTGATGGTGAGGACGACGTCAGTAGAGGTGGAGAGGGGGGAGAGCAGGCCCGTGATCTTGTAGCCGATGACCTCAGGCAGCACCAGCGATATGGCCTGTCCCAGCATCACCGCCTCCGCCTCGATACCTGCACCGCACACACTGCATTCAAGCCCAGCACATCAGACTGAACTCAGTTCTGTTTAGGTAACGTGGACGTACAATATACAGCCACAGAAATCGGAACTCTGTCGTTAGTTATTTTTGTGTTGATTGTTATTTTCCATTTTTGTGAAGATTCTACAGAGTGATCCATGAGGGCTAAACTAGATTAGATCATATGTTAGTTTAAGCCTCCCTAACCGCTACAAAAAAAAGAGCATATCAATAAGAGGAAGGAGGAAGGTACCATTTAGTATGGAGATAAGGGAATGCGGAATCTATGCAGAAGGAGCATAGAAACAGCACGTTGAGAAATCATGAAACAAGATAAAAGTTGAAAAAGAAAGTAGTAGGTGCTGAAAAACAGAACAGCAGTGAACTGAAAAAAGGTGGACCATGACCGACAAAAAAAAAAACATTTTATTTCAACAAAAAGAAATCCTACCTAACTCTCAGGTAGAGCCCTCACACATTTTCCCCCTGGGAGTGCTAATTACCATAGACACAATAGTTGTATCCCCCTGAGGGGTGCATTTCTATTAAAATTCGGTCCCTAATGTGTACTTTGAAGCACACTACAGAGTGGCAGTCTCTTACTCTCTCTGATGTCAGTGACATACTGATGCCAATGCCAGTCTTACGATGGTGGCTGTAATAACAGTGATATGAGGACAAAAATTCGGACGTTAAAGAGTTGAATAAAAGTACTTTAAAGAAAACAGAAATGAAATACTCTCAAGATAACGTAAAACTATCAGAGGTGAAGTAGCTCAATTGCTATACAATTTAAATACTGTCTTCTATTGCCAGGTCGAGTGAAATTCTTCCAATTACAAGGTTTACTTATGGAAGCCAAATTGTAAACAAGACTTTTAGACACAAAAATAGTACTAAGTTGAATACAAAGCATAGAATTGAAAGAAAAAGCATGGAATTGAAAGAAAAAGCATGGAATTGAAAAAAAAAGCATGAAATTGAAAGAAAAAGCATGAAATTGAAAGAAAAAGCATGAAATTGAAAGAAAAAGCATGAAATTGAAAGAAAAAGCATGAAATTGAAAGAAAAAGCATGGAATTGAAAGAAAAAGCATGGAATTGAAAAAAAAAGCATGAAATTGAAAGAAAAAGCATGGAATTGAAAGAAAAAGCATGAAATTGAAAGAAAAAGCATGAAATTGAAAGAAAAAGCATGAAATTGAAAGAAAAAGCATGAAATTGAAAGAAAAAGCATGGAATTGAAAGAAAAAGCATGGAATTGAAAGAAAAAGCATGGAATTGAAAGAAAAAGCATGAAATTGAAAGAAAAAGCATGAAATTGAAAGAAAAAGCTTGGAATCGAAAGAAAAAGCTTGGAATCGAAAGAAAAACCTTGGAATCGAAAGAAAAAGCATGGAATTGGAGAAACAGCAAATTAAAGAAAAAAAAATAAAAGTAAAGAAAAATATAAAATCAGAGAAAAAATATGAAATTAAAGAAAAAATATGAAATTAAAGAAAAAATATGAAATTAAAGAAAAAATATAAAATGAAAGAAAAATATAAAAAGCATAAAATATAAAAGCATTAAAGAAAAAGCATGAAATTAACAAAAACGAATAATACTTCTGCAAAGCATAAGGTATGCCATACGTTATGTAATGTTCGTTTTTACTTTGGTTCTCTCTATTCTACGAGCAAGAGTCTTGACGAATCGCCCAATTGGAAATATAAAAGCACAATATTAAAGAAAAAATATGTTATTAAATTTAAAGCATAACATTAAAGAAAGATAAATAATTGAAGAAAAAGCACAATAGTAAAGAAAGACGTAAAATTCATAGAATAGCAGCAAAGGGCTAAATTCCCACAAGAGTAAAGGAAGTGAACAAATCACAACACAGCTCCACACTCTCTCACCTCCAACACCCCAGCCGAGCACGCCGAGCCCGTTGACCATGGTGGTGTGGGAGTCCGTGCCCACCAGCGAGTCAGGGTACAGCACCGCACCCGCACCATCCCCGCACCCGAACACCACGCGTGCCAAGAACTCCAAGTTTACCTGCATGTAACGAGCGAGGCTTCCATTACGTTACACTACAGAGCATTACCAGTCAGTTTCGACCTATCTAACCACAACCTCGTTAGTCCATTGCAAAGATATTTTTACAGAGAACAGAGAAGTGACAATTTAGTATGGACTAAACAAAACGTAAATGCTTGCACACGGGATACCCTACAGACAGAAACAGCAAGTTAGGAAGGGAGCAGTAGAAAAAACAAAAATCTAAAACAGAGGAAGGGTGAAGATACCACATTATAGGGAGTTACGGGAAGGAAGAATTTATACACAAGGTGTGTTCCCACACAAGGTCCCTGTGCAGTGAAAGAGTACCTTGAGAAGGAAGGTTCTTAGATAATATGGAAGTCGAAGAAGACGGTGAACAATGTTGAAAAATCAGACAGCAGTGAACCAAATATAAAGCATTACTGGCACTCATTAGAAACGAACAAACGTGTATCCATTGCACAAACAAGAATTATATATTGACATAAATTATACTGACCAATGCAGTACAACACATTAAAAATAGAAAAAGTATTAATTACATACATCAATAGAGAACAAGACAATTATACTCACCAATATAAAATAAGATATTAATAACAAGAACTTGATATACCAAGTGGTCAGCCGAGGCAGGATAATTTATTTTATATGCAGAAAATTTCTCGTGATGCTTCAAGTTGCATAACTGTACACTACAAACTCAGTGGCTTAAGGAACGTGTAGGTTTTATATGTTCAAATTGCTTACTCCACTAAGATCCTCTGTATTTTTTGGCATGAAAGAAGAAGAAATTCAGGAACATGTAATGTCGTAGTTTAGTAGTTATGCAAAGATGTTATTGAGGAAAGAGAAGTGATCATTTAGCACGGAGTAAACAAAACCTATATGTATGAACAAGGTGTTTTTTCACACAGGATACCCTGACAGATTAGATTAGATTATTAGTTAGTTTAAGCCTCCCTATCCTCAACAAATGAGATCCAAAGAGAGGAAGGAAGAAGGCACCATTTAGTATGGAGTTAAGGGATCGCGGAATCTATGCAGAAAGGGCATAGAAACAGTAAGATGAGAAAGAAGTTCATGAAACAAGATCAAAGTTGAAGAAGAAAGTTGTAGGTGCTAAAAAACCAGGACAGCAGTGAACCGAAAAAAAGAGGGTTCGTAACAAAACAAAAACCTATGTTATTTTAACAAAAAAAAGCCTACCTAAACTTTAAGCTTGGGCCCACGCATAGTCCCCCTGGGGCGCTAATTCCCATAGATAAAACAGCTGTATCCCTCTGAGGGGGCACCCTGACAGAAACAGCAAGTTAGGAAGCAAGAGGTAGAAAAAACTAAGAAGCAATCGCTAAGACGGCATGGAAACTGAAAGCAGCAAAGTGAGCACAAAAGGTATAAGACCCAAAGGCATTTCTACAGCTGAAGTAACCAAAATGGTATGCCCTTCTGAGGGTACGACTCTCGATAGGATAGGAGTCATGCTTAACTCTTTACCATCAAAGTGGATTTCAAATTCCACTTTCATGCAGCTCTAATATATTTTATTCCTAGTGAAATTTTTGCTCTAATGAGTTCTTCAAAGTTCATGGTCGAGTAGCAGTCACTTCTTGGTTGTGCTGTCGGTGCCAGTTTAATGTTGGTGGTTGTGATAACGGTAATATGAGTACAAAACACGGACGTTGAAGGGTTACCTAACCTAAACCTATGCCACACCTCCCGAGGGGACTTGCATCACACCTCAAAAAAAAAGAAAGGAGAGAGTCATTTAACCCTTTAACGCCCACATTTTTATACTCATATTACCGTTATGACAACCACTTATCACTAAACCGACACTGGCATTAGGTAGTCACTGTTATCAAGATGGGGAAGGAACTGCCACTCGGCAGTGCAGTTCAAAGGACACATTAGTGAACAAATTGAATAAGAAATACGATATATTATTGTTATTTTTGAATGAGGACGAAATAGTCCAGTTGGGCAGTAAAGGGTTAACACGATGTGCGACTGCGCCCAGGAAGAATATTTCCAAGCCCTTTTCCTACCCGTAATTCTTTAGTTTCCCTGACCAATTTTTACACCCTAAAAATCTAGATGGTTTGATTAGCTGGTTGTCACGTCACCGGTCATGCTCTGCTTCCAGTAATAACATTATTTCCACCCCTTACTTTGGGCAGTAATCTATAGCAAATTTTAAATTCTCAAATGCTGCGCAGATAGTATATATCACAAATACCAAGAATGCAAATAATTTTTTACAATAAATTACCATATAAGTATATAAGCAATCTAATCCAACAGTTGAGGGTAGTATAGTTAGTTGTTAGTTTCAGCCTCCCTAACCGCAACAAAGACGTTCCAGAGGGAGGAAGGAGGAAGGCATCATTTAGTAAGGAGTTAAGGGAATGCAAAATGTGGGCCCAAGGTGCATAGAAACGGTAAGTTGAGAAAGAAGTTCATGAAACAAGAGCAAATAGAGAAAATGACAAATTGAAGCCAAGGAGAAAATGACTTGAATTGAAGCTGTGAACGACAAAAACTGTTGTTCTTTTTAGTAAGTGCTTTTTGAAAAAACTCCCTTTTCTATGCGCGTGTCAGAGCGTTGCGACCTCTTGAGCAGCGCCGGTGCTACGGTATATAAGGCGTGGCTTGGCGCGTCACCGCCAGTCGGACTCTCGTGAATGCGCCGTGGATGGTTTGTGGCTCTCTTTGTGCGATTAATGTGCTTAAAAACAATTCTTTCTTCAGCTACCTAACTTTTCTATTCTTTCTATTGGAAAGCTTAAGAGGTAGCTTAGTCGGATCGGAGTGTGGTTTTTGACCACCGGCCCCGGGGCAACCCCTCCGGGCCAGAGGTGAGATTTTTTTTCAACTATTGCCTTTTTCATTTGTCTCCGTCATTCTATTCCGGTGATCTTGTGCATACTTGTTTAAATGTATTGATATTGTATAGTTTGCTGTGTTGATGTGTATAGTCTACTGTATTGATATTGTATAGTTAGGTGTATAAGTATTGTATAGTTTAATGTATTAGTGTTGTACAATTTAATGTATTTTCATTGTATAGTTTAATGTATCAGTACTGTACAGTTTAACGTATTCAAACTAGATTTCGCCAGTTAAGGAACCTGATATCTCACTCAGTTAAACTGCAGCTAGGTGTGCCCTAAGTTGGTTCCAAATTGTGTGGTCGAAAGTTGTATATATTGTAGGATAATACTGTATATTGTATTGTAAATATAATAAGGGTAGGGCTAGGCGTTTTCCGATATGCCTCCCCCAGATCGGGGGAGGGGAGCTGCTGCTGGGCGGGGAGGCTTGGGTGGCCGCCCCCCCAGGGCCCCTCTTCTTCCAAACCCTCGTTCTACTTCTAAAACTAGGAATGCTATTCCGGGGTCCCTCCCCATAAATCCTAGTAACCTTCCACCCACGGTACTCATACCGCCAACTTCAAGCAGTGCTGCAACCGATTCTGCACATAGAACCAAATCACCAACGTACAGAATTCAACTAAAACTTATTGACAGTTCAAAGCCTGTAGATAAAACAAAAATTTTCGAAACGACCTTCAAAGACCTCAATGCTCCCCTTATTCGACTAACTCCCACCAAAACCGGTTTTTATGCAGTAACAGATGATGCCACCTCAGTTGACAAACTAACCTCAAGCAAAGCAATTAACGCATTTCAGAAATTGAACATCATTCCAGCCATTCCCCCGGACCTAAGAGCAAAAAGATCTATTTTTGTTAGACAAATAGACGGTGAAATAGGCTCAAGACCTGCAGAAGAAATAAAAGCAGAAATCCAGCAACAAAACTCATGGCTATCAGTAACAGAAATAGTCAAAATAAAACAATACACTCATCTAATCAAACTGATAACTTCCGATACTACTACTGCACAAAGGATCCTCCGAGATGGTTTTTACATGTTCCACACGAAAATTACACCCTATCAATGTGAACAAGAGCAATATACACACATCCTCATCTGCTACAAATGCTATAAATATGAAGACCACCCAACAAACAAATGCACCCAACCAACTCAATACTGCTCAGAATGCTCCTCTCAAGAACACACGTACGATCAATGCACAAGCACACTCAAGCAATGCCTCAACTGTAATGGACCTCATAGGACATTAGCATCAAGTTGCCCGTACAGAAAAAATGTAATTAAACAAAAAATCGAAAATGAAAAACATGAACAGCATCAGCAAACCCAAAACACCTATGCTGAAATTGCGAAGCACGCAATTCAACAAACAAACCCCCCCGAACATACTCTTACACTAACTACGAAAACACATATAAAACTCACAGCACTCATATTGGAAGCACATATAGCAGCGCTCAATAGAACCCAAAAATTTGGTGACATTCTATCGCAATCCCTAAAAATGAATTTCAATATTGACACCACCTTTCCAGACCGAGACTCTGCAGCAATTTTCAACTTCTATTACAAATCAGAATCAACCCCACAGGAAACGGAAACTGACCAGGAAAAAACGGTGGATGTGTCTCTGGAATGTGAGCAGGAGCTCGTGGAGGAGGCCATGGAAACGGAGGCGAGAGCAAAGCGTAGGATCAGTGATGACGTTGGAAATTCAAGCATAGTACTGGACAATAAGCACAACCTTAATATGAAACTCTACAGAAATTTCCTCGACAACTCACCAATCCCAGAAAATCCCTCGACAGAATGGTACATCCAGGAACTCAATAGAAAAGAAGATGACAAAGGTTTAAAATTTACTGTTCAAGACATGAGATCTCAAACATTACTGGAATACATAAACAACAACAGGGTACAATTCACAAGAACTAAAATAAACATCATCCCACATGAGGACTTCACTATCCTTCCAAGACACCAGTCACTAATAGCAGTCACTAAGAAACCCAAAAAATTAATTGCTCAAAAATGAATTTGAAGAAAATAACAATAATTCAACACAACGTACTATCTTGGAATACCAATAAAATCACTCTATCAAACATATATAATACACTGGACCCAGATATCATACTCATCAATAGTCACTGCCTCACAAACAATCAACCTCTCAAGATCTTCAATTACAATACATTCTATTCAAATAAGTTGAACGAAAATTACGCAGGCACCGCAATAGCTCTCAAGAAAAACATCTCATACAGACTTCACGATAATTTTCATTCAGACATGATGGCAGTAACAATAGACACGTTCCAAGGACCAATCACTATAGGCACTACTTATACACCCCCCAGAACGGACTACCTGCATTTCATAGACTTTCACACGCTTTTTAACAGACCTCATCCAACTTACTTTCTTGGTGACATTAATGCAGCACACGATATAACAGGATACTCAAACTGGAATAATAGGGGGAAACATCTCTACTACCTAATCACCAGACACAAATGCACATACGTTGGACCATATTTTCCCACCAGAATAACTCATAATAGCGCCACCTCACCAGATATAGTCCTGCAGAACAAACAAGCTTACCACAATATCTTTCTGAAGCCGGGACCAATCACTCCATCAGATCACATTCCCATAATAGCAACAATATCGGCAAATCCAATACAAATTCCCATAAAACCTCGAAGACATTTTCATAAAGCAGATTGGCAAGCCTATAGACAGAAACTTTCAGCAGTCACACCCCCATTGAAACAGGACCCGACGCTCAATGAAATAGATCATTATTTGGAAATGTGGACAAAACACGTATTGGACGCCACCAAAGCAACGATCCCACTTATCACTCACAGAATCATACCAGGAATCAAACCAACTCATGAAACCCTGCAATTACAAGCACAATACCAGCAAACAATGCAATATGTTTACACAAACGGCCCTTCCATAGAACTCAATAGACACCTGACCGCAATCAAAACCAAACTACAGGAAGCATACAAAAGAAAATATCATGAAACCTGGGAAGAACTAATTAAGAATCTTGAACTGCAGGAGGACCCGAAGGCATTCTGGTCATCCTGCAAGAGGATGATGGGGAACAACTCAAAACAAATAGTCCCATATATAGAAAACAATAAAATTCAATTACACACACCACAAGAAAAAGAACCTATTTTCAGAGAGCATTGGGAGGAAATATTTACCGAGCAGGACGAACCTTTTTTTGACAGAGAACATATTGAAGCAGTAAATAATCACATAAACAACATAGCACAGTCGATTGTCCCTCACAGAACAGGAAATATTAACAGACTTGATCCAATTCATTTTCCCCCTATATCATATGAAGAGCTACTGCACGCACTCAGATCATTTAAGCAGAAAGCACCAGGAATAACAGGCATAACCACTCTGCAACTAAAAAACCTCCCAAAAAACATGATACATTTTCTCATTTACATCTTCAACATGTCTATATCTGCAGGCTATTTCCCCGACAGCTTAAAACATGCAACAATGATTTTTTTACCGAAACCAAATTCATCCCTTAAATTAGTGCAGAATTATAGGCCAATCTCCCTCCTAGATGTACAAGGTAAATTACTAGACAAAATCCTAAACAACAGATTGACAAATTTTTTCACAATTCAGAACCTTTTCAACAGCAGGCAACATGGATTTAGATGCAACCGAGGAACTCACACGGCCCTAGCAACACTTCACGAAACTATATCAATCAAACTAGCACAAAAGTGTAAAATAGACATCTGTTTGAGAGACGTAAAGAAAGCATTTGACAAGGTGTGGCACTCTGGCTTGATCTTTAAATTATCACAAAAAAACCTTCCCCCTCTATTTTTACGGACTCTGAGCAACTACTTGAGCAATAGAACAGCAGCAATAAGAATAGCAAATTACATAGGACCCAAATTCGCATTGCACACCGGCGTACCCCAAGGAGCATGTTTATCCCCCACGCTTTACAGCTTCTACACGCACGATCTACCTCCTCCATTACCACATACGGATTATATATGTTTCGCAGACGACATCACCCAAATAACAGCCGGACAATACTCGTTGAGATTTGCAACATTAAGAACCAAAAAAGCAATAGAACAGATCAATTCATTCGAAAATAAATGGAAAATCCTAACCAACAGCAGTAAATTTGCCATTATTCCAATCAGTCGAAGGAAAACTCTCGATGTAATGATAAACAACCAAGTGATTCCATACACAAATAGAGGCAAAGTTTTAGGACTAAACATAACGTCACAAGGCATTTCATCTCAGGCTTCCATTAGACAAGCAATAGCGTACAAAAACCTAAACAGAATTCTCCGTTTCACTCATCTGTCCACAAAAACGAAATTAAAACTCTACATGGCCTACGTAAGATCACCACTAATATACCCGGTTATACCATTACACACAGCATCGGCATCATCAATATCCAAACTGCAGAAGGTTCAAAACAAAGCTCTCAGATTCATCACAGGCAACACACTAATAGACGCAATACCATCTGAATATATGCACATACAACTAAAGGTCCCTCCCATCAATATACTGTTGCATGAGCACGCAAACAAAATCTGGAACAATATGCAGCAATTTGACCCTGATCTGTATACTAGTCTAACCTTCCCACCAGACCTCATCTCAGAACAAAACTCCAGATTCAAAAGCTCAAGGTTACTCGCAATGGCCCCTCCTCCCCCTCCAAAGTTTAATTGAACCACCAATATTTAACAAACATATCTATACGAAAAACCTACAAATTCTAAAACCTCTTCGGAGGAAGTGGGGGAAGACCAAAAAATACTTTCATTTACATTTATTTTTGTTTTTCTGGGGTTTTGGCGAGCGGTAGGACGGTCTTCCCCCCCATGGGTGGGAAGCCGAAACCCCAGACATCTCACTTCAGTTCAATCGCACTGACAAAAGAATGTTTTTCATTAATTATTTTTCATTACTTTAAAAGTTCTTAATTCCTGTTTACTTGGACCTCTAATCAGTCAATAGCCTTTCTGTAAAAAAGGTATGTAGTGTTAAGTGCAGGGCTGCAAAATTGTATCTAGGTGTATATAATGTATGATGTGCATAGACGCTATAATTGTATATATGTTGAGAACAATAATTAACTTAAAATGTATGTATATATGTAGGTAGGTATGGTAGGTGGAATTAGCATAAGAATAGATAAAACTTGTAATTAAGATAGCGTATAGGTAAAAACTCATACATCAATTATAGGCACTAGATGATGTACATGTGTAGATATTAAACTGTTTATACCGTCGCTTAATAACTAGATAAGCCTAAGTCATAGTTCAGTACCACGAATGAAATTTTAGGTAATGCTTACTGTGTAGGTAAGACAAGTGTAATTGTTTAGATAGCTAGATGTAGTGTAAATAAAAAAAAAAAAAAAAAAAAAAAAAAAAAAAAAAATAATGAAAAAAAAAAAAAAAAAAAAAATTATATATACAAAAAATAAAAAAAATATCCATAATAATGATGTATATCTGCATATTGGTGTGCATGAGTGTCGTCGGGTGCGTGTGTATGTTTGTGGGTGCCTGAGTATGGGATGTATATAACTATTTGTGTGTTCTTGTGGTGTGTGGTATGCATATATGTACAAGAAAAAAAAAAAAAAAAAAAAAAAAAAAAAAAAAAAAAATTGTGGGTGCGTGTCGGGTATGAATGTGTGTATGTGTATGTAAAGTTGTAAATATGCATATATATTAAAATAAAAAAAAAAAAAATAAAAATAAAAAAAAAAAAAAAAAAAAAAATGAAAAAAAAAAAAAAAAAAAAAAGAAAGAAAAAAAAAAAAAAAAATAAAAAAAAAAATAAAAAATAAATTAATGAATAAAAAAAAAAAAAAAAAAAAAATAATAATAAATAAATAAATAAAAAAAAAAAATGAAAAAAAAAAATAAAATAAAATAAAATAAAATAACAAATAAAAAAAAAAAAAAAAAAAAAAAAAAAAAAAAAATAAATGTATATATGTATATGTTAGTATATAGTATATGTGTATATAGTGTATGTATATAGGGTAGTGTAGATGAGCACAAGTTGCCTGAGCATAAATCTAAATTCACTTCATGTACGGATTGCTGATGTCGCCCTCTACCGTGCATTTAATAATACAATAGAGCAAAGTAGACGCGGCACAATAGAAAACATGAATCATTTTTTAGCATAAAAAGCCCTGATGGGTACTTTTCCCTTTTTATATTAACTAATTAGCAGTATAAAGAACACAAGATGCACAAGATCACCTAATTATGCGTTAAGCGCCTTTTTCTTCTTCCACTATCCCTTTCCTTTTCTCTCCTCCTATTTCTCTTCTGGCACACTCTGTGCCAAACTCTAATTCTCTTCGCTTCTTTCCTATTGTCACCGCCCCCCCCCCCCCCACCGCCAGTCGTCAACGTCCCGCTGTCTTGTGCAGACGGCGATCTAGCCGCTCTGCCTTAACCTTAAGCCTCGCCTACTTGTTGCTTGCTAAAACGGATAATGTAACTTAGTTTTTTATAACGTGCCTGGTTTGCCCATCACCAAGGAATTTCCAATGTGTTTTATCTCGACAGTTCATTGGTCTTGCCATCATGGCATTTTAATGTGCAAATTCTTGAATAAACAAAAATTTTAAGGCGTTCCTGTAGTATGTTTTACAGAAAACACACTCGTGAACTACACTTTTAATGCAAGAAATCAGTGGCCTTGAAAGTGAACTTTTTCTATCGACCCGTGGCTTTGTGAACTTGATTCTGTTGCTTGAGCCACCTGACAAGACTATTTAATTAAGAACAAGAACTGAGCAGCCTTGCTGTAGCTGGTGTGTTACCGGAAAAGCTTCAGTAGCTGTAGTTGGTTTACAGAGACGCGGTGACAAAGCTAACAGAGAAAATGACTAAGAAACAAAGAAGGAAGACCACGGGTGGGATGCAACCGACCTGATGCACGATGCCAGAGCCAGGGGGCACGATGAGCATGTTCCTGAAGGCAGATGCGCCCCACTTGAGGAACACAAAGCGCTCCCTGTTGCGTTCAAACTCCAGCTGCTGGTTGCGCTCCAGTGCATCTGGGCTGTGGGGAGACTGCAGTGTCAAGCAAATCGTACAAAGTAGCATAAACTAGATGTTTTGCTATACATAGAATGTAGTGCTTGTTGGCAAAATGATGTATACCATAGCCATGTAGAGTATTTCTATTTTCAATACATGTGCATCCATTGCTTACTTACATCAATCATTTAATTCATGTACATATATTTTTGGTTCACTTGTGTATACACATAGGTCAAATATAAAATTTAGTTCGTGTGCATGTATAGTTTGCAAACATAGGTAATAAACACAAGAGTGCATTTAACAAGTCTAAATTAAAATTTGCAGAGCTCACATTCATATCATCGTCTACCAAACAAATCACACTCGTGCCAGGTCCATCACAACGCAAAACTCTGAAGCAATGTAACTGAACAACACGGCTGACCACACCATCACTCATAACTGCTGTGATGCTTGATAATCTGCCACCTTGATAATTTGTTCAGCAAGGAAGAAGATGAGAGAGTCATTTAAAAAAGTACACAATATAAAAATTTCATATAAAGGTGAAAATTTTCCCCAAAGAAGCAGACGTGCTAGTTCCTCTACTTATCACAGGGCCATGCTAATCGTCTGAACACCAATGCTAATCGTCACCATACTAATCGTCTGATCACTCACTGCAGTGTGGATGTGTTCTGTCACTAACACCATTTTATCCAGAAAATTTCCCAAGAATTAGCTATGCAAGTAACCTGACCCCAAGTGTTACACGATCATGACTAAGCAACACCGACAGAAGAAGGGCTACCTTCAAGAATTAGCTATGCAAGCACCCTGACGTGTTACAGATGGTCTAGTCATGACTAAGCAGCACAGACAGAAGAAGGGCTACCTCCAAGAATTAGCTATGCAAGCACCCTGACGTGTTACAGATGGTCTAGTCATGACTAAGCAGCACAGACAGAAGAAGGGCTACCTGCGCGTGACGTCCACCTGGACGGAGTGATCAATGACGAGGTCAGCAGGGCAGATGGGGTTGATCTTGGCAGGGTCACCACCGAGGCTCTTGACAGCGTCCCTCATCGCTGCAAAGTCCACCACGGCCGGCACTCCAGTGAAGTCCTGCGCGAAATTTCCATGCATCAACTTCATGCTGCAATTGTTATCACTGCTAGATAAGACCAAAACTAAGGCTTAAAGTAAGTGAATGCTACATTTCATTTGTTTCAACTTAACTATGTTAACTGCTTGCATGTTAATAAAAAGTTACCTAACACATTGGATTGAAAATGAATGTTCCACAACTGCTACTTCACATTCCTTGTTCAGTGGAATTTATGAAGTATGAAATAAACTATGAACTATAAAAACACTGATAGTCGTTCATCAGGTTGACATAAGTGCTATTTCTGTACGGTTTTATTATCATTACTCTTGTGACTTCTGATTTCACTGAATAGAGACAATACAACACAGAAGAAAGTTCAAATTTTGTATCAGTCTTATTAGTGAAGCAGAAAATTGAACTTCTAAAAATATTTTATTCAATAGAATGCTAATAAAATACTTAAAAGTTAGAAATTGAAGCATAAGTTCCAAAGAAAGACCTATCCTTACAATAGGTTTCACACATTTCTTAGAAGGAAAATACATATGATATTCATATCCTGCATCATAACTATTTAAGCGAGATTAGTGCATCCCAAAGAAGTTCTAATTTCAAAAGGCAAGTAGATCTAATTTTACAAGGCAAAAAGAAGAGGACCTCATTTCAAATGAGAAGAAGAGGACCTCATTTCAAACGAGAAGAAGAGGACCTCATTTCAAATGAGAAGAAGAGGACCTCATTTCAAATGAGAAGAAGAGGACCTCATTTCAAATGAGAAGAAGAGGACCTCATTTCAAATGACAAGAAGAGGACCTCATTTCAAATGACAAGAAGAGGACCTCATTTCAAATGAGAAGAAGAGGACCTCATTTCAAATGACAAGAAGAGGACCTCATTTCAGATGAGAAGAAGAGGACCTAATTTCAAATGAGAAGAAGAGGACCTCATTTCAAATGACAAGAAGAGGACCTCATTTCAAATGACAAGAAGAGGACCTCATTTCAAATGAGTAGAAGAGGACCTCATTTCAAATGAGAAGAAGAGGACCTCATTTCAAATGAGAAGAAGAGGACCTCATTTCAGATGAGAAGAAGAGGACCTCATTTCAAATGAGAAGAAGAGGACCTCATTTCAAATGACAAGAAGAGGACCTCATTTCAAATGAGAAGAAGAGGACCTCATTTCAAATGAGAAGAAGAGGACCTCATTTCAAATGAGAAGAAGAGGACCTCATTTCAAATGAGAAGAAGAGGACCTCATTTCAAATGAGAAGAAGAGGACCTCATTTCAAATGAGAAGAAGAGGACCTCATTTCAAATGAGAAGAAGAGGACCTCATTTCAAATGACAAGAAGAGGACCTCATTTCAAATGAGAAGAAGAGGACCTCATTTCAAATGAGAAGAAGAGGACCTCATTTCAAATGAGAAGAAGAGGACCTCATTTCAAAGGAGAAGAAGAGGACCTCATTTCAAAGGAGAAGAAGAGGACCTCATTTCAAATGAGAAGAAGAGGACCTCATTTCAAATGAGAAGAAGAGGACCTCATTTCAAATGACAAGAAGAGGACCTCATTTCAAATGACAAGAAGAGGACCTCATTTCAAATGACAAGAAGAGGACCTCATTTCAAATGACAAGAAGAGGACCTCATTTCAAATGACAAGAAGAGGACCTCATTTCAAATGACAAGAAGAGGACCTCATTTCAAATGAGAAGAAGAGGACCTCATTTCAAATGACAAGAAGAGGACCTCATTTCAAATGACAAGAAGAGGACCTCATTTCAAATGACAAGAAGAGGACCTCATTTCAAATGAGAAGAAGAGGACCTCATTTCAAATGACAAGAAGAGGACCTCATTTCAAATGAGAAAAAGAGGACCTCATTTCAAATGAGAAGAAGAGGACCTCATTTCAAATGAGAAGAAGAGGACCTCATTTCAAATGAGAAGAAGAGGACCTCATTTCAAAGGAGAAGAAGAGGACCTCATTTCAAATGAGAAGAAGAGGACCTCATTTCAAATGAGAAGAAGAGGACCTCATTTCAAATGAGAAGAAGAGGACCTCATTTCAAATGACAAGAAGAGGACCTCATTTCAAATGACAAGAAGAGGACCTCATTTCAAATGACAAGAAGAGGACCTCATTTCAAATGACAAGAAGAGGACCTCATTTCAAATGAGAAGAAGAGGACCTCATTTCAAATGACAAGAAGAGGACCTCATTTCAAATGACAAGAAGAGGACCTCATTTCAAATGAGAAGAAGAGGACCTCATTTCAAATGACAAGAAGAGGACCTCATTTCAAATGACAAGATGAGGACCTCATTTCAAATGACAAGAAGAGGACCTCATTTCAAATGACAAGAAGAGGACCTCATTTCAAATGACAAGAAGAGGACCTCATTTCAAATGACAAGAAGAGGACCTCATTTCAAATGACAAGAAGAGGACCTCATTTCAAATGACAAGAAGAGGACCTCATTTCAAATGAGAAGAAGAGGACCTCATTTCAAAAGACAAGAAGAGGACCTCATTTCAAATGACAAGAAGAGGACCTCATTTCAAATGACAAGAAGAGGACCTCATTTCAAATGACAAGAAGAGGATCTCATTTCAAATGAGAAGAAGAGGACCTCATTTCAAATGACAAGAAGAGGACCTCATTTCAAATGACAAGAAGAGGACCTCATTTCAAATGACAAGAAGAGGACCTCATTTCAAATGACAAGAAGAGGATCTCATTTCAAATGAGAAGAAGAGGATCTCATTTCAAATGACAAGAAGAGGATCTCATTTCAAATGAGAAGAAGAGGACCTCATTTCAAATGACAAGAAGAGGATCTCATTTCAAATGACAAGAAGAGGATCTCATTTCAAATGAGAAGAAGAGGATCTCATTTCAAATGACAAGAAGAGGACCTCATTTCAAATGACAAGAGGACCTCATTTCAAATGACAAGAAGAGGACCTCATTTCAAATGACAAGAAGAGGACCTCATTTCAAATGACAAGAAGAGGACCTCATTTCAAATGAGAAGAAGAGGACCTCATTTCAAATGACAAGAAGAGGACCTCATTTCAAATGAGAAGAAGAGGACCTCATTTCAAATAAGAAGAGGACCTCATTTCAAATGACAAGAAGAGGACCTCATTTCAAATGACAAGAAGAGGACCTCATTTCAAATGACAAGAAGAGGACCTCATTTCAAATGACAAGAAGAGGACCTCATTTCAAATGACAAGAAGAGGACCTCATTTCAAATGACAAGAAGAGGACCTCATTTCAAATGACAAGAAGAGGACCTCATTTCAAATGAGAAGAAGAGGACCTCATTTCAAATGACAAGAAGAGGACCTCATTTCAAATGACAAGAAGAGGACCTCATTTCAAATGACAAGAAGAGGACCTCATTTCAAATGAGAAGAAGAGGACCTCATTTCAAATGACAAGAAGAGGACCTCATTTCAAATGACAAGAAGAGGACCTCATTTCAAATGACAAGAAGAGGACCTCATTTCAAATGACAAGAAGAGGACCTCATTTCAAATGAGAAGAAGAGGACCTCATTTCAAATGACAAGAAGAGGACCTCATTTCAAATGACAAGAAGAGGACCTCATTTCAAATGACAAGAAGAGGACCTCATTTCAAATGACAAGAAGAGGACCTCATTTCAAATGAGAAGAAGAGGACCTCATTTCAAAAGACAAGAAGAGGACCTCATTTCAAATGACAAGAAGAGGACCTCATTTCAAATGACAAGAAGAGGACCTCATTTCAAATGACAAGAAGAGGATCTCATTTCAAATGAGAAGAAGAGGACCTCATTTCAAATGACAAGAAGAGGACCTCATTTCAAATGACAAGAAGAGGACCTCATTTCAAATGACAAGAAGAGGACCTCATTTCAAATGACAAGAAGAGGACCTCATTTCAAATGACAAGAAGAGGATCTCATTTCAAATGAGAAGAAGAGGATCTCATTTCAAATGACAAGAAGAGGATCTCATTTCAAATGAGAAGAAGAGGACCTCATTTCAAATGACAAGAAGAGGATCTCATTTCAAATGACAAGAAGAGGATCTCATTTCAAATGAGAAGAAGAGGATCTAATTTCAAATGACAAGAAGAGGACCTCATTTCAAATGACAAGAGGACCTCATTTCAAATGACAAGAAGAGGACCTCATTTCAAATGACAAGAAGAGGACCTCATTTCAAATGACAAGAAGAGGACCTCATTTCAAATGAGAAGAAGAGGACCTCATTTCAAATGACAAGAAGAGGACCTCATTTCAAATGACAAGAAGAGGATCTCATTTCAAATGAGAAGAAGAGGACCTCATTTCAAATGACAAGAAGAGGACCTCATTTCAAATGACAAGAAGAGGACCTCATTTCAAATGACAAGAAGAGGACCTCATTTCAAATGACAAGAAGAGGATCTCATTTCAAATGAGAAGAAGAGGATCTCATTTCAAATGACAAGAAGAGGATCTCATTTCAAATGAGAAGAAGAGGACCTCATTTCAAATGACAAGAAGAGGATCTCATTTCAAATGACAAGAAGAGGATCTCATTTCAAATGAGAAGAAGAGGATCTCATTTCAAATGACAAGAAGAGGACCTCATTTCAAATGACAAGAGGACCTCATTTCAAATGACAAGAAGAGGACCTCATTTCAAATGACAAGAAGAGGACCTCATTTCAAATGACAAGAAGAGGACCTCATTTCAAATGAGAAGAAGAGGACCTCATTTCAAATGACAAGAAGAGGACCTCATTTCAAATGAGAAGAAGAGGACCTCATTTCAAATGAGAAGAAGAGGACCTCATTTCAAATGACAAGAAGAGGACCTCATTTCAAATGACAAGAAGAGGACCTCATTTCAAATGACAAGAAGAGGACCTCATTTCAAATGACAAGAAGAGGACCTCATTTCAAATGACAAGAAGAGGACCTCATTTCAAATGACAAGAAGAGGACCTCATTTCAAATGACAAGAAGAGGACCTCATTTCAAATGAGAAGAAGAGGACCTCATTTCAAATGACAAGAAGAGGACCTCATTTCAAATGACAAGAAGAGGACCTCATTTCAAATGACAAGAAGAGGACCTCATTTCAAATGAGAAGAAGAGGACCTCATTTCAAATGACAAGAAGAGGACCTCATTTCAAATGACAAGAAGAGGACCTCATTTCAAATGACAAGAAGAGGACCTCATTTCAAATGACAAGAAGAGGACCTCATTTCAAATGAGAAGAAGAGGACCTCATTTCAAATGACAAGAAGAGGACCTCATTTCAAATGACAAGAAGAGGACCTCATTTCAAATGACAAGAAGAGGACCTCATTTCAAATGACAAGAAGAGGACCTCATTTCAAATGAGAAGAAGAGGACCTCATTTCAAAAGACAAGAAGAGGACCTCATTTCAAATGACAAGAAGAGGACCTCATTTCAAATGACAAGAAGAGGACCTCATTTCAAATGACAAGAAGAGGATCTCATTTCAAATGAGAAGAAGAGAACCTCATTTCAAATGACAAGAAGAGGACCTCATTTCAAATGACAAGAAGAGGACCTCATTTCAAATGACAAGAAGAGGATCTCATTTCAAATGAGAAGAAGAGGATCTCATTTCAAATGACAAGAAGAGGATCTCATTTCAAATGAGAAGAAGAGGACCTCATTTCAAATGACAAGAAGAGGATCTCATTTCAAATGACAAGAAGAGGATCTCATTTCAAATGAGAAGAAGAGGATCTAATTTCAAATGACAAGAAGAGGACCTCATTTCAAATGACAAGAGGACCTCATTTCAAATGACAAGAAGAGGACCTCATTTCAAATGACAAGAAGAGGACCTCATTTCAAATGACAAGAAGAGGACCTCATTTCAAATGACAAGAAGAGGACCTCATTTCAAATGAGAAGAAGAGGACCTCATTTCAAATGACAAGAAGAGGACCTCATTTCAAATGACAAGAAGAGGACCTCATTTCAAATGACAAGAAGAGGACCTCATTTCAAATGACAAGAAGAGGACCTCATTTCAAATGAGAAGAAGAGGACCTCATTTCAAATGACAAGAAGAGGACCTCATTTCAAATGACAAGAAGAGGATCTCATTTCAAATGAGAAGAAGAGGACCTCATTTCAAATGAGAAGAAGAGGACCTCATTTCAAATGAGAAGAAGAGGACCTCATTTCAAATGACAAGAAGAGGACCTCATTTCAAATGACAAGAAGAGGACCTCATTTCAAATGACAAGAAGAGGACCTCATTTCAAATGACAAGAAGAGGACCTCATTTCAAATGACAAGAAGAGGACCTCATTTCAAATGACAAGAAGAGGACCTCATTTCAAATGACAAGAAGAGGACCTCATTTCAAATGACAAGAAGAGGACCTCATTTCAAATGACAAGAAGAGGACCTCATTTCAAATGACAAGAAGAGGACCTCATTTCAAATGACAAGAAGAGGACCTCATTTCAAATGAGAAGAAGAGGACCTCATTTCAAATGACAAGAAGAGGACCTCATTTCAAATGACAAGAAGAGGACCTCATTTCAAATGACAAGAAGAGGACCTCATTTCAAATGAGAAGAAGAGGACCTCATTTCAAATGACAAGAAGAGGACCTCATTTCAAATGACAAGAAGAGGACCTCATTTCAAATGACAAGAAGAGGACCTCATTTCAAATGACAAGAAGAGGACCTCATTTCAAATGAGAAGAAGAGGACCTCATTTCAAATAACAAGAAGAGGACCTCATTTCAAATGACAAGAAGAGGACCTCATTTCAAATGACAAGAAGAGGACCTCATTTCAAATGAGAAGAAGAGGACCTCATTTCAAAAGACAAGAAGAGGACCTCATTTCAAAAGACAAGAAGAGGACCTCATTTCAAATGACAAGAAGAGGACCTCATTTCAAATGACAAGAAGAGGACCTCATTTCAAATGACAAGAAGAGGATCTCATTTCAAATGAGAAGAAGAGGACCTCATTTCAAATGACAAGAAGAGGACCTCATTTCAAATGACAAGAAGAGGACCTCATTTCAAATGACAAGAAGAGGATCTCATTTCAAATGAGAAGAAGAGGACCTCATTTCAAATGACAAGAAGAGGATCTCATTTCAAATGAGAAGAAGAGGATCTCATTTCAAATGACAAGAAGAGGACCTCATTTCAAATGACAAGAAGAGGATCTCATTTCAAATGACAAGAAGAGGACCTCATTTCAAATGACAAGAAGAGGATCTCATTTCAAATGAGAAGAAGAGGATCTCATTTCAAATGACAAGAAGAGGATCTCATTTCAAATGAGAAGAAGAGGACCTCATTTCAAATGACAAGAAGAGGACCTCATTTCAAATGAGAAGAAGAGGACCTCATTTCAAATGACAAGAAGAGGATCTCATTTCAAATGAGAAGAAGAGGATCTCATTTCAAATGACAAGAAGAGGATCTCATTTCAAATGAGAAGAAGAGGACCTCATTTCAAATGACAAGAAGAGGATCTCATTTCAAATGACAAGAAGAGGATCTCATTTCAAATGAGAAGAAGAGGACCTCATTTCAAATGAGAAGAAGAGGACCTCATTTCAAATGACAAGAAGAGGATCTCATTTCAAATGACAAGAAGAGGACCTCATTTCAAATGACAAGAAGAGGATCTCATTTCAAATGACAAGAAGAGGATCTCATTTCAAATGAGAAGAAGAGGATCTCATTTCAAATGACAAGAAGAGGACCTCATTTCAAATGACAAGAGGACCTCATTTCAAATGACAAGAAGAGGACCTCATTTCAAATGACAAGAAGAGGACCTCATTTCAAATGACAAGAAGAGGACCTCATTTCAAATGAGAAGAAGAGGACCTCATTTCAAATGAGAAGAAGAGGACCTCATTTCAAATGACAAGAAGAGGACCTCATTTCAAATGACAAGAAGAGGACCTCATTTCAAATGACAAGAAGAGGACCTCATTTCAAATGACAAGAAGAGGACCTCATTTCAAATGACAAGAAGAGGACCTCATTTCAAATGACAAGAAGAGGACCTCATTTCAAATGACAAGAAGAGGACCTCATTTCAAATGACAAGAAGAGGACCTCATTTCAAATGACAAGAAGAGGATCTCATTTCAAATGAGAAGAAGAGGACCTCATTTCAAATGAGAAGAAGAGGACCTCATTTCAAATGACAAGAAGAGGACCTCATTTCAAATGACAAGAAGAGGACCTCATTTCAAATGACAAGAAGAGGACCTCATTTCAAATGACAAGAAGAGGACCTCATTTCAAATGAGAAGAAGAGGACCTCATTTCAAATGAGAAGAAGAGGACCTCATTTCAAATGACAAGAAGAGGACCTCATTTCAAATGACAAGAAGAGGACCTCATTTCAAATGACAAGAAGAGGACCTCATTTCAAATGACAAGAAGAGGACCTCATTTCAAATGACAAGAAGAGGACCTCATTTCAAATGACAAGAAGAGGACCTCATTTCAAATGACAAGAAGAGGACCTCATTTCAAATGACAAGAAGAGGACCTCATTTCAAATGACAAGAAGAGGACCTCATTTCAAATGACAAGAAGAGGACCTCATTTCAAATGAGAAGAAGAGGATCTCATTTCAAATGAGAAGAAGAGGACCTCATTTCAAATGAGAAGAAGAGGACCTCATTTCAAATGACAAGAAGAGGACCTCATTTCAAATGACAAGAAGAGGACCTCATTTCAAATGACAAGAAGAGGACCTCATTTCAAATGACAAGAAGAGGACCTCATTTCAAATGACAAGAAGAGGACCTCATTTCAAATGACAAGAAGAGGACCTCATTTCAAATGACAAGAAGAGGACCTCATTTCAAATGAGAAGAAGAGGACCTCATTTCAAATGAGAAGAAGAGGACCTCATTTCAAATGACAAGAAGAGGACCTCATTTCAAATGACAAGAAGAGGACCTCATTTCAAATGACAAGAAGAGGACCTCATTTCAAATGACAAGAAGAGGACCTCATTTCAAATGACAAGAAGAGGACCTCATTTCAAATGACAAGAAGAGGACCTCATTTCAAATGACAAGAAGAGGACCTCATTTCAAATGACAAGAAGAGGACCTCATTTCAAATGACAAGAAGAGGACCTCATTTCAAATGACAAGAAGAGGACCTCATTTCAAATGAGAAGAAGAGGATCTCATTTCAAATGAGAAGAAGAGGACCTCATTTCAAATGAGAAGAAGAGGACCTCATTTCAAATGACAAGAAGAGGACCTCATTTCAAATGACAAGAAGAGGACCTCATTTCAAATGACAAGAAGAGGACCTCATTTCAAATGAGAAGAAGAGGATCTCATTTCAAATGAGAAGAAGAGGGTCTCATTTCAAATGAGAAGAAGAGGATCTCATTTCAAATGACAAGAAGAGGATCTCATTTCAAATGACAAGAAGAGGATCTCATTTCAAATGAGAAGAAGAGGATCTCATTTCAAATGACAAGAAGAGGACCTCATTTCAAATGACAAGAGGACCTCATTTCAAATGACAAGAAGAGGACCTCATTTCAAATGACAAGAAGAGGACCTCATTTCAAATGACAAGAAGAGGACCTCATTTCAAATGAGAAGAAGAGGACCTCATTTCAAATGAGAAGAAGAGGACCTCATTTCAAATGACAAGAAGAGGACCTCATTTCAAATGACAAGAAGAGGACCTCATTTCAAATGACAAGAAGAGGACCTCATTTCAAATGACAAGAAGAGGACCTCATTTCAAATGACAAGAAGAGGACCTCATTTCAAATGACAAGAAGAGGACCTCATTTCAAATGACAAGAAGAGGACCTCATTTCAAATGACAAGAAGAGGATCTCATTTCAAATGAGAAGAAGAGGACCTCATTTCAAATGAGAAGAAGAGGACCTCATTTCAAATGAGAAGAAGAGGACCTCATTTCAAATGACAAGAAGAGGACCTCATTTCAAATGACAAGAAGAGGACCTCATTTCAAATGACAAGAAGAGGACCTCATTTCAAATGACAAGAAGAGGACCTCATTTCAAATGACAAGAAGAGGACCTCATTTCAAATGACAAGAAGAGGACCTCATTTCAAATGACAAGAAGAGGACCTCATTTCAAATGACAAGAAGAGGACCTCATTTCAAATGACAAGAGGACCTCATTTCAAATGACAAGAAGAGGACTCCATTTCAAATGAGAAGAAGAGGACCTCATTTCAAATGAGAAGAAGAGGACCTCATTTCAAATGAGAAGAAGAGGACCTCATTTCAAATGAGAAGAAGAGGACCTCATTTCAAATGAGAAGAAGAGGACCTCATTTCAAATGAGAAGAAGAGGACCTCATTTCAAATGACAAGAAGAGGACCTCATTTCAAATGACAAGAAGAGGACCTCATTTCAAATGACAAGAAGAGGACCTCATTTCAAATGACAAGAAGAGGACCTCATTTCAAATGACAAGAAGAGGACCTCATTTCAAATGACAAGAAGAGGACCTCATTTCAAATGACAAGAAGAGGACCTCATTTCAAATGACAAGAAGAGGATCTCATTTCAAATGAGAAGAAGAGGACCTCATTTCAAATGAGAAGAAGAGGACCTCATTTCAAATGAGAAGAAGAGGACCTCATTTCAAATGACAAGAAGAGGACCTCATTTCAAATGACAAGAAGAGGACCTCATTTCAAATGACAAGAAGAGGACCTCATTTCAAATGAGAAGAAGAGGACCTCATTTCAAATGAGAAGAAGAGGACCTCATTTCAAATGACAAGAAGAGGACCTCATTTCAAATGACAAGAAGAGGACCTCATTTCAAATGACAAGAAGAGGACCTCATTTCAAATGACAAGAAGAGGACCTCATTTCAAATGACAAGAAGAGGACCTCATTTCAAATGACAAGAAGAGGACCTCATTTCAAATGACAAGAAGAGGATCTCATTTCAAATGAGAAGAAGAGGATCTCATTTCAAATGAGAAGAAGAGGACCTCATTTCAAATGAGAAGAAGAGGACCTCATTTCAAATGAGAAGAAGAGGACCTCATTTCAAATGACAAGAAGAGGACCTCATTTCAAATGACAAGAAGAGGACCTCATTTCAAATGACAAGAAGAGGACCTCATTTCAAATGACAAGAAGAGGACCTCATTTCAAATGACAAGAAGAGGACCTCATTTCAAATGACAAGAAGAGGACCTCATTTCAAAATGCAAGAAGAAGACCTAATTTCAAAGGCAGGATGAACACTCCAGCTCAGTATATCACTGCCATAATATACACAATAAAGGGAGTCTAGACTAGACATACACACTGCCATAATATACACAATAAAAGGAGCTAAACTAGACATACACATTGCCATAATATACACAATAAAGGGAGGCTAGACTAGACACACACAACACTGCCATAAAATAGGTACACCATTTAACTGAAGCTAGACTAGACATGCACATACCTGGAGCAGAACTCGGGCAGGTCGGAACGGCACCTCCACAGCAGCTCGTTGGTGCTCCTCCCAGCACAGGATGCGGTCCACATCGCTCTCCCGCACCTGCACATTTCGTGATACGTTTTTCCAACATATGGGTTTGTTTTCTTTATTTGCAGGAAAGTTACATCGTGACATTATAGCCCACACACCTAAAGATTAGTCTTCCGAGAGCAATTTTGACCTGGTGTGTCCAACATTCTCTTCACTACGATGAGATAATCACCGAGATTATCTTAGACAATATACTTCATTTTCTCTTCAAATATGACACACAGTTGAAAAATAAAAAATAAATATAACTCCAGTATATAATTAACATATTAGAGGATAAAGAGTTCAGTGGAAATAAACAAGATCACCTGGAAGTTGTCGCAGTTTCTAACTGCAGACTCCAGTAGCACCCGCACGCAGAATGGCAAACGGTCTGAAAAAGAAGTACAGTAAAATACAAGTTTGGATACCAGGTAATTATCAACATAACTGAATGGTACTAACTAATAGCATCGTTTACCTTCAGAAAATTTTTAATTTGCATTGTGCTTTATTTCCTTAATAAAGTATTGCCTGTTGATTAAGAATGAAGATTTCAAAGCCAAGAATTCCATAATTTTATCCTGAAATAATTCCTGATTAGTTTAGGCTCTTTCAAAAGCTAGGAAATTGATGAATAGTTTTGGGTTAACATTATTTTAGAGTAAATGTATTTTAGCATTGTAAAACTAGAATCATTTCATCTACAAAATCTATTAAAAAAAAAATCTGCCCCTTCGAGGTTTAAAATTGTGACCAACATTCCAGGCAAAGGTACTCTTTCTAGTACGTACTAGTATACGCAACGAAGGTTTGCTAGCGCTTGTGTGGCTCAAACCATATCAAGCTGAAGATCTCACATTATTCAAGCACATGATTCCCAACATCACTACAAATATAACATTACACAGGCACTGATGGGTAATTATTAGTATAACTAAAACAGATATGCTTGAAGCAGCCACAGAAGTGGTTTCAGGGGTGTTCACAACTAATGAAAGCCATATATCAATTGAAACATCTAATTATCACCATAGTTATTGCTAACAATCACCACAGATTCTTTAAAAGGATTCAACAATGAAGCGCAGCATGTAAAAACAAAAAGGAAAGCTTAAAGCACGATAAAAATACATTAATTTTTCAAGGGGTCTTCAACTGTTCTACTCAGTTCTAGGCGTGCCACAAATATTATGTGTCATGTGTGCAAAGAATGTCCAACTTGCTAAAGTGTGAGTGCACTTTTGTCCCTTTAAATGGTTTTCATTGTTAAATAGATTTGCAATAAAAGTTTGTAACTATTGTTCTTTTGGTTTACATTGGTTGTGCTTTGTCTTTTGATTTTGCTGTATTTGTGTCAATAAATCAATGACTGAATGGTTTCACAGTCAATTAAGTTTACAGTAAAACTGAAGTGGTATTTCTTGGCAGGGTTATTTTTTCCCTACCATATAACCAAGTGTTGACCTGGTGAATGTAATTTCAGGGTTCAGTTCTTTTTTGTATGTATATATTATTGTTGCTATAGGTACAGATTTACTTTATGTTGAGCATGTTTTATCTTGGAATATTGGTTGTTCTATTACTTTTTTTTAGAAGATTGAGCTGTTTTCTTTTCTTCCATTGTGCTAGACTTCAAGGTAATTTTGTGATAAATTTTTTCCTAAATAGTCCATTTGAATTTGTTGCTCACTGATTTGATTAAAGATATAATTTTATTCCTACTTGTGTAATAATTCATTTTTCATTTGTTTCATTTCATTTTTACTTAATAAATTTGCTTTATCTAGCATGAATTCAATCCAAGCATGATTATATTTTTGTTTCTTACTTCCTTTTGAAATTTAATTTTGAGAAATTCAAATGGAGTGGTATGTTTTTTTCCCACATTTTTATGTTGTGTTGCCTCTGCTTTCAGAGGTTTCTTTATAGTTGGCTTCTACTGATTTGAGTCTCGATTGATTCCAAGCCCTGTCACTTGTTTTAGCATCACAAACCAACTGGCCCACAATAAACCATTTTCAAAAACTAAATTTATCACTCCCTAGCAGTATGGCCAAAAACAGCTTCATGTAATGATGGGCAAATGCTAGTGCCCTGTAATGATGGGCAAATGCTAGTGCCCTGTAATGTCCAGAGACTGGACATAAAATGAGCCTGCCCTTTAAAATACAACTAAAAAACAATACAATCTAAATAAATTACTGGACACTATTTTCACACAAAGTTAGGAAGTAAACTTAAATAATTGCATTGTGAATTAAAGACAAGAAGAAGAGCAAGCTCACCATACTTCTCAGGGTTGAGTGAAGGAATGTTGAAGTAAGAAAACTGCTCTCCAGCAACAGTGAGGGGCTGCAGCAGAGCTTTGTACGGGCTGCTTTTCTCTGCAAGACACGTTGTTCACCAAATTAGTGACATTGTGTATTGAGGCATTTTTTATGCACAATAAACTCAAATCACTTAATGCACTGAATAACTCAAATTCAATCTTTCTGCCATTAATTTGATCAATTAATGACACTGAAGAAAAAGATAATGAATCAGTTAGTTACTTTATTGAGTTATTTCTCGCCTGAATAAACTTATTTCACAATGAGAAAAATAAATAAGGTCCAAGTAGCATGATTACATTTTATGTATTTAAAATTGGACACATTAATGCTCTTTTATGTGAAAATAGATTTGAATAATTTAAAACCAATTTTAGAAAAATCACATTCAACTCAAAACCAATTACATAAGGGAAATAATTTATTTATAAATATTTAATATGATTTCTACTGACAAGTTGATTATCTTTCTTTTTCCAATTACGTTTTAAATAATGAATAACACATAACAAATTAGCTACATCTTACTTATGATTCTCTTGTACAGTTTTTTTTTCAATAATGACTGATTAACAGCACACTTATATTTGCTCCTTCAAATGCGCAGAAGTGGCAAGTCAAATTCAGAATGAAGGTCACATTTAGAGTTAAGAGGCCTCCTGCCCTTACACTGAGAGTCTGAAAAGTCTGACAATTCTTACTGAATTACCCTTGCCTCTAAACGTTAACTAATATTTCAGCTCTTTTACACTCAGTCATGATGCAAGGAAAGGTTAGCGGCAAAGCTCCATTTAAGCTACCTAAGAAATGCAAGTCAGAGAACATGCTTCATTCAATTTGAAGTGATTCAATTTCAATCTTACCAAGACAAGATATCTTAAGACAGAACTATCATCCAAATCATTGCATGCTACAGAGTTACGTGACACTTGCACTTGCTATACATACACATAAATTATATCCAAGTTCTATTCAATCAATTCAAACAACCCATCGATGAGTCGTTTGAAAATTTTTCAACAATTTTTTGATGTTAATGGTATTTATTTTATCCAGTTAAGGGGAACATGAACGCAGAAATTGGCTGAATCAATGAAATGGCTGTAACGTACTTTCCATGGAATGTAGATCTATGAAAATTGACATACATATGTATTTTTGAAAGTTTTCTCCATTTTCACCATAATTATGGAGCTAATGAAGGAAAATGGGGGAAAAAACTGGGTACTTTTCAAGAAACGTCTTCTCAGAAGTACTTACCATAGAACAAGGGTATAAGTGTCATTGGATGCTGAAAGAGCTGATGCAGTCGGAGGATTATTTTGATTTTCACAATAGTTTAATTTTAATGAAATTAAAAAAAAAGTTTGAAAGTTATTTTGCCCTTAGATTTTTCCATGTAACCAAAAATTATTATGAACTCAAAAAAAAACTTATGTCAGTAGATAGAGCAGCTCTTGGCACATTCAATGATACCTGAATCATTGCTCTAGAATAAAAACCTCTTAGAGAAAATAGATTTTGAAAAACAACCATTTACACCCATTTCCCCTCATTATCTAAGTAATTATGGTGAAAATGAGAGAAAGTTAAAGACATGACCCCTATTTATTTCCAAAAATATATTTCGTATGCCAATTTTTATAGAACTAGATCCCATGGAAAGAACGTTACTGCCATTCTGTATTTTGTAAAAAATTAGCTAATATCTTCCAATCTGTAATTCTTTACATCAATTTTCCCTATATAACTCAGAAATAATCATGAATATCAAAATAATCTTTTGACTTGTCATGCAGTAACTCTTTGCATATCCAATGACACCTAAATCATTGCTTTACAATAACAACTTTTGGAGATGTCTCTTGAAAAGTACTCATTTTCCCCTATTTAATCCCCCCTTTTCCCACATTTTCTCCAAAATTATGTAGAAAGTGAGAAAAAGTAATAGAAACAATCCCTATTTACTTCAAAAATACATCCGCATGCAAATTTTTATAGATCTAGATCCAATACAACAAACCTTACAGCCATTTACTTTATTTTGGGTAGACATCCCATTAATGTTTGTTTTTATAAAATTTTTAACAACTTTTGACTTTATATGAGTTCAATATTAAACTTCAGTTTAACCCATTGCAGTCAATATGTTAAAATGATCTAGAAAAAAACATTTTCCTTAAATTGTGTTAAGAAATTGTAAAATATTGAACACAGAAACAACCACATGATAGAAATTTAAATACCTTTCAAAAATTAATTATAAAATGACATTTAACACATGATTTAGGTATGAATGTATTTCAATTCATGGTGAAACTGCAATTATTGACACCAGTTATCAATTTCATAAGAATATTGTACTTATAAAAACAAAGCCTGATAAAAGCCAAGTCACATAAATAATAGGGGACTCAAAAACTAAGTTTAGAAGGTTACCAGAATATATGCGCATGTTAGAGAAAACATTACAGCAATTGCACTTTACTACATTCGAAGTTTGCATTAAAACATGAAATATTTCACTCCTAAATTTGTCAAGACCATCATAACAAGTTAATTAAAGAGATTATAAACATAAGAGCTCCAAAAAAAACTCTTAGCATACATTAGGATGAAGAGATAGCACAAAAGATAAATTAAGCTCTAAAATAGGATGCAGTCAAATGTTTAACCTAGTATTAGTGTAACAGATTTCTAAAACCTAAATCTTACCTGTAGGGCACATGTTGCAAGTGACTATCAACTGTAAATACAAATTTTAAAAAAATTCTGGAAAACAAGAAGTTTAATTAGAAAATTTATTGGATTTTTTATATATGAAAGTAGGACTATAAGACCATACTTAGCATACTATACTACGTTGCAGATGATTTTGTGATAACACAAATACCTGCAGGCCTCCAACTGGACCGAACAATTATCATATCTCATAACCTTATATAGATTCCTTTCAAAAATTTACGGTAAATCTGAAGGATATGACAGTAATCGATTTTCCACTTTTTGGTGCCTAAACCTATTGAATGGAATCAAAATAACCAAGTTTTCTTCTATGCACTTTCCGTCTGAAATGATTATATTACGAGTTATAGCGGTAGGTTTAGTTATGTCTTTCATGACGAATGCGCTCAAATAAACAGCTACTCATCAATTTTTTAATTTTTGTTGCTTGAATCATGGTAATAACATCAAAACAAGCAACTTTTCTTCTATAGACTTTTTTCATCAAATGAGTATTTAACTAGGGATAGTGGTAGCCGGTAGGTTTGGTTTCGTCTTTGATGACGATCGCGCTGGAAGCGAGAGTGCATTGCAGTGTTGCTGTCTGACGCGCTCCTTGAATTATTTGCCATTTCAAACACTGGAGTTGCAGTAAGTCATTTACCGCTATAACTATTAAAATACTCATTTCAGACGGAAAGTGCATAGAAGAAAACTTGTTTATTTAGATCTAATTAACCATATTGGTATAAATGTATCATTGGTCAGTAATCGATTTTCCCCTTTTTGGTGTCTAATCGTAGTTAATTAGATCAATATAAACAAGTTTTCTTCTGTGCACTTTCCGTCAAAAATGAATACTTTACGATTTATATCTGTAAATAAGTTACTGCAACTCCAGTTTTTGAAGCGGAAAGAAATGGTCAATGTGAAGTTTAATGCAATCACGGAAAATAAGAATTCCGATCTTAGGAATCACTAAAGGAACCCATTTAAGAACGTTTTACATGAGTGACATTCTGCTCGCTGATGCGTTATTTTCGAATAATTGAACTTTGAAGTTGGCCTTGGCGCCAAAGGAAGTGAGCGCGTGAAACGGAATTCAATTAATAACGGAAGCTATTACAAACGTAAAGAGGTTGGGTCGTGAGGGGGAGGCACAGTTCTTCTAGTGAAAATTATAAATAAAGCTTCTAACCCACCCATTAGGGTGACGACCGCAATCTTGTTGACATCGGGTCCAAGATGGCGGCGCCCATGGTGGTCGCCATGTTAGACCCGATGTATACAAGATTGCGGTCGTCACCCTAATGGGTGGTTTAGAAGCTTTATTTATACTTTTCACTAAAAGAACTGTGGCTATCCCTCACGACCCAACCTTTTTACGTTTGTAATAGGGGGTTAGCTTCCGTTTTTAATTAAATTACGCTCGCTTCCTTGGGCGCGCGACGGCCAACTTCAAAGTTCAATAATTCGAAAATAACGCATCAGCGAGCAGAATGTCGTTCTTGATAAACGTTCTTAAATGGGTTCCTTTGGTGGTTTTTTGGAATATAATTATCAATTTCCGTGATTGCATTAAACTTCACATTGATCAAAGAAATTCATCGATCCCGTGGTAGGGCATCACTGCAACGAAGTCTCGCATCCAGCGCGATCGTCATCAAAGACAAAACCAAACCTAGCACCATAACTCGTTAAATACTTATTTGACAAAAAAAGTGTATAAATGAAAAGTTGTTTATTTTGATGTCATTAGGCCTACCATGATCCAAGCAACAAAAATTTGAAAATCATTGAGTAGCTGTTTATTCAAGCTCATTTGTCATCAAAAACGAAAATAAACCTAGCGCCATAACTCGTTAAATACTCATTTCTGACGGAAAGTGCATAGTAGAAAAATTGTTTATTTAGATCTAATTACCTATTACTAGGCATCAAAAAGTGGAAAATTGATTACTGACCAATGCTATACATTTACCG
Organism: Morinoia aosen; assembly: GCA_030386875.1. NCBI lineage: Eukaryota > Metazoa > Arthropoda > Malacostraca > Amphipoda > Talitridae > Morinoia > Morinoia aosen. The sequence goes on along the minus strand of CM059561.1, from coordinate 32,327,203 downwards.
ATATGTTTAAGCATCAAAATTTACAAAATCAATTAACATCATTTCCTTCAGATTTACCAAATTTATTTGAATCAATGATACCATAAATCCTGTTTTTACCACTTATTTCACATAAAAGTTACTATCACATTTGGCACTCTTAAAACAAGTCAGCATTTTACTGATCTCTTCAATAGTTCCTGTCATTAAACTAAAATTACTATTACTATTTTGTTTAAATAACAGAAATCTCAGGGTTGAATAAAGTAATACTTACATTTATCTCACCTCCCTCAAACATTTCAACTTGACTTCAACTGACTAATATTAGAATGCTTACAGATCTTATTTTGAGTGGAATATTCAAACCACTTTATTAAACATTTCAATTTTGCTAAAAAATTTTTATCTGTTTACATCCAACATCAAATTTCATAACTCATTTTTACTATAACATTAAAAGTAAAGGCCAAAGATAGTCGGTACCTATATAGAGTATATAATTTCATCTCATACATGAAGATATATAGCCCAACAAAGCAAAAACCCATCCTTCAAAAAAGAACAATCTCATTACAGTTAAATGCAAAAGGGACAGATAAAACTTTTTGTGGTCAATTTTGTCCCATTAGCTATAAAACTAAAAGCTCATTGTCTCTTTTACCTCAGTTGTTAAGCCGGCCCAGAAACGGATTCATATGATTAAATTGTGGTACATTCCAAAGGCAAAATAAAATACCCCATGAAAGTGAGAGAAATTCATTCAAGTATTATGTTTGAAACAAATCAAAAGTCACAAAATACAACTATTTTCTACAGAAGCAAAATGTTATTTAAACAATAATGCACGGCTCAAAAAACAGGTATTTACGCGTACTGCTGACGACTGCGCACTACGGTATACCACGGCACTAACCATCAAACTTGAACTTGAAATTGAGGGCCGACAGCGTCGGGGCCTTTGTAACGGCCTACAATTCCCTCCACAATTTTCACACAAAGAGTTCAGCGCCTGGTACCAGACTTGTCTACTGAACTACTCAGGATCTACCAATCCTTGTCACAAGCTGCCATTGGATGGCATCACAGGGATAACCAGTGTGTCAAAACATCATTCCCAGGCATATTGGGTCATTACTGACCACTTTACCTGACTGGCTCATTCCAGTCACTGTCTCTTACTCCAGGCACGCACAAGAAACATTTTCATAGCTTCAATGATACTCAAATTACACTCCTGATCCAATCCAGCAAGACAGCTCATATCACAATCATCTTCAGCACATCTGGCATACCACTCATTCTCTCCATACTGATCAAGCACCACATTCATGAAACTTTCTCTCTCCTGCTCATACTTACGACATTCTAGCACAAAATGCTCAATTGTTTCCTCCATTCCACTAATACACTGCCGACATAATCTGTTATTATTCTCATTCTACCTCCATGTACGTCTGTCTGTTCACACTCAATGACTTACATCTCACAGCAAACAAGAGTTAACTTCCAAAACTACCATCATAGAACATCTCAAACTTAGGTGCTATTTTTTTCATATAAGACTAGTCAAGTGTAGGCTTCCGCATCATGCTAAGCCTCCACTTATTCAATCCATACTCTTTTGTTTGCCTCTCAATCTCTTTCTTCCACCTCTTGCAGTCCCACTCAGGCCCTACACCTCAAGCATTTATTAAACTCCAGTCATCTACAGGTCTCCCAATTCGAGTGCGCAAAACAGGTTCTTCATCTGTCATCTGTGAGTTTCGGAGTTATCTTGTCATCATCCACAGTCCAGTTTAGATTAATTAAGCCTAACTAGAAAAAATTGAACATTGAGTTTTATTAAATATTGACTCATTTTCTTGGAAAAACTTGAGACTTATTCTCTTTTTCTGAATTTAAGCTGTTTTTCTGGCTTCAAATGTAGTAAAAATATGTATATTAGACAAATAACTTTTTTTATTGTATTGAATGTTTCGCATGTTACACTTAAAGATTTACCAACCTTATCCTTCTGCGTATTTTCTTACAAGATTTTTTGCTTTATATTTGTCTTCTTATATCTAAATGCTTTTAAATAAAGTGCAATGCTTTCACAGGTATTCCAGCAACAATTTGAGGTAAATCTGAAGGAGATGACAGTTGTCGATTTTCCACTTTTTGGTGCCTGATCCTAATTAATTGAATCAAAATAAACAAGTTTTCTTCTATGCACTTTTCGTCTCAAATGAGTATTTTACGATTTATAGCGGTAAGTTTAGTTTCGTCATTGATGACGAATGCGCTGGAATAAACAGCTACTGATCGATTTTTGAATTTTTGTTGCTCGAAACATGGTAATAACATCAAAATAAACAACTTTTATTCTATACACTTTTTTCGTCAAATGAGTATTTAACGAGGTATAGCGGTAGGTTTGGTTTCGTCTTTCAAGACAGAGCGCTGGAAGCGAGACGTCATTGCAGTATTGCCATACAACTCGATCAAAGAATTTCTTTCCGCTTCAAAGACTGGAGTTGCGGTAAGTCATTTACCGCTATAACTAATAAAATACTCATTTGAGACAGAAAGTGCATAGAAGAAAACTTGTTTATTTCGATCTAATTAACTATGCTAAGGCATCGAAATTTACAAAATCGACAACTGTCATCTCCTTCAGATTTACACAATTTGAGCATATTAATTAAGGACATAACTTCCACCGCGCATTTGTATACACAAATAGGCTTAAAAATATTCTAAACTTGAAAAATTTCAACCCTACAACGTGCCCGAGAGTAAGCATAAAACGCTAAAGAGCTTCATAAATATATTATTGTTGAACCGATGATAATTTAATTGACCAAAATTATTTAGTATAAACGCAAATAAATGTGCACCAATCAAAAACAATCACCAGAAAATAAGTGTGTGCACACACACACGTGGCAATGGGGCCATTTATATCGTACCCTGCCCACCTCCTCAAATTCGAAGATTGATTTACCACAATTATTGCACATAATCATTAACCGGCAGACCTAGTTTTTCTTGGAAATGTACTTTAAAGGATTTGAAACGCCATCATTCAATATGTGCCCCAGCTTGCCGGACCTATTTACAAATGTGCCTGCCAGTACCTAATGCGAGCTTTGGTTCATTGCCAGAGTATCTTGCATTTAAACTCACATATGCTAACTAATGAGATCACAAGAAAGACATATTTTAAGTTCGTGTAAATAATCTAATCGAATATGATTGTAATTATAATTAATTTTAACTCAACTTTATTCCCATGTGTATGCGACTGGGGAGAGTTTGACATACTGTCCCTAACAATATACTTCTTTAGGGATGCAAACGCTAAGATTTTACTGTTATTAACGTGGTCTGGGGGGTTAAGATCGGTCATCTTTTACGTGGTGAAGAGGTCGAAGCCTCGCCTTCTCATGAGCCTGGAATATATTCTCGATGGAAAAAAGAAGAAGTCAGCCATAATCAGCTACTCGACCCAGGTATATAAATGGGTGTCGGCTCCACCGTGAGTTATATAGTTCCCTAGCATCATACATTTAATCAAACAAATGTAAATTACCTTGATTGGTATAAAAACTCCCTTTATATTCTGTGAACGGAAAATATGACCCACAATAAATAGACTAGAATTTTAAATGAAAACCATCACAGTACACTGTTCAAAATTGATTTTCTTCGTAGCTGGACAGAGAACATCGCCTGGAGCTACATTTCTACCGAAAAGACTGGCCTCAGGTTGTCCTCTAACCATGAACTGGACTTGCGAGTACTGCAAAGTATCTAAACTAGAAAGAGACCGAGAAGAGTTTCAAGATAAGAAATGGGTACCTCTGACCGATATTACCAGAAACGGAAATTAATATCCAAACAAAAGTATCTAGCGTAACAATGAAAACAGATTGGAGAAGCGTTACGAGAAACTCTAGTGCACAGGAGTCTTGCATTTCAGTAAATAATTTTTCCCAAAATATCGATTTTTAACATGCGACGACCGCAGCGTAAATGAGCATCGTCTCAAACATAGAGTACTTTCCTATAATATTGTAAAATCGGGGGTTGAATGAATTTGTGGGTACTGTATATTGTCTTCATAAGCATTATTAGGCCACATATTTCGCCAGTATCTTTGGAAAAATAACAATATTAACTCAAACATTTCTTGGAGTCTTAGAAATATAAGTATTAATAATTAACTCGGCTAACAACTTTGGTCAGACTACTTAGTTGTTGCTTTGGTATTTCTTTCAGAGTTGTTTTTCACGGTTATGGTACTCTTGGTGGACATCGCTGAATTATTTCCTCCTTTTTCTCTGCTTCCGATAGATGTTCATTTTCTTCCTCTCTCTGTCTCCCTTCGTTTGCTCACTCAAAAAAGAACAGCGAGTCACGCTCTAACCATCCGGTGCACATCTCATGTTTCAGAAAAGCTGGGGCGCTCCGACTAGTGGGCCAAGTCGTAGCAGTAGAAGTAGCAAAGTAGGTCTGCAGGCACTTCAGCGGCTCTGACCACCGCCTGACAAAACAAAACTCAAAATTCGCATGATACAAAAATTAGTACATAAGGGTGATTACCAATATTAACAAAACAAAGTAGGGAGGACAACCACTAAGGCGGCTTTGCTAGACATGCACAAGTACTAGCATTACACTTAAGGGGTGTTTACACTAGGGGACATTTCGGCTGTGAGGCGCGACTCGTGTAGCCGAAGCTCACCACTGAGGCTCAAATTTGTGTGTGTGAGCCCGAAGTTCCCGATTCGCTTTGGTTGAATCCGTGCAGCGGCTACACGTGTGCGAGGCGCAGCTCGACCGGTCAGTGTGCGGATGGCAGTCATCAAGTGAGGTAGCGCCTCTCTCTCACCCGTCATGGCTGACTCAACACTACCGCGAGAAACTACACTGCTTCTAATTGAAATGTACTAAGCCCATCAATGCCTTTGGCAGACTAAAAGCTGTGAATATAAGGAGGCTGCTTTCCATTATATTTTAATGTAGATGAACGAATATAGTAACATTTCACTCATGCAAATAAAAAGAGATTACGTAGCTACGATGCAGCAACAATATTCACACAAGCTCGTCTACAGCTGCATGGCTGCCACTTGGTTTTGTGCTGCATGGCTGCCACTTGTGTTTGACCAAAAAATCTAGTGTGACCTCAAAAAATATCGAGAAACATATAGATTTAATAATAAAACATCCAAAAATTTATCTAGAAGTAAATTAATTATCTACTATAATAAATTAGTTGAACAATAGCATATAAGGATATTTATTTCATAAATTGCTTTATTTTAGGCAATTTATCTTTATATAAATTATCTAGTATCCTGATATTTACCCTAATAAAGCTTGGTATCCAAATATTCTTCAATTTTACACGTGTTGCGAGTAGAAAGGTCAGTCTCTATTGCATTGCATTTCATCAATGCTCAGATTCCTACTTCTCAACAATTGTTTTAAGGCTTTCACACCGCTATCTTCATCACTTTTAATAATTTTGCAATTACTAAGTAAGTTGATTCTACTTTATTAGATGCATTACTTTAGTAAATAACTGATACACCAAGTAGTTTCATGATAGAAATATCATTGCTCCATCCAACAATAAACTGAACTCCTTGTTACCAATATCATTGGTCGGTCTTTCGTCAAAATGAGGCCACATTACATTATTGATAATGTATGTGCATTTTATTCCTTGATTTTCTGATATCATCACTAGTTTTGCAATTGGAGATAGTGTGCTGTAGCTTATGAAGCGTGAAATAGCCGTCTTGGTGTCGTTCATAATCTGAACATAACATGATCAGAATATGGTTGCTTCACTATTCAGACAATTTGCTTAAGTAAATTAACAAATATAATAAGAATGAAGCAGTAACCAACCATTATGGTGACTTCCTAATTCGAATTTACAGTAATCTATCATATACATAGCTTAACTGTAATTCTAGCTAGAAAATTTCTATCACGCTGAAAAAACTATATGGATTTTATAGTTAATATCTAGGTTCGAAATTTTACATCTAAGCTTCAGCAAAAACACCTAGATCTAGCTATATAATATCTAGCGTGGCAGCCCTGTTGAGCAGCCCGCGCTCCATGGCTCGCTCCAATGGTGTCTAGTCTAAACGCACATGGCTCTTGTGAAGCTCCACACGAGGCGTCTACACGTGAGGCTGCAGCAAAATGTAGACCAGTGTAAACGGCCCTTGAGGCTCAGTTAAGCAGATTCAGTTAACATAGGGTATTTTTTTTAGGTAAGTTTGTTACTTTAGGGTAAATCACTTTGTAATCAGGAAAATTACCCTAAGGTATCTTCTTCACTCGCGAATACGTTTCATATTCGCCGTGTGGACAAAGTAGTGTGGAATAAACGCCTAATACTGAGGTTCTTGTGGGCATTAAGCATTCAACGCGACTAATATGGCCCTTCATATTTTCAGCTAAGAAGTTCGACCTAATATAATGTTTTTTTAAGTTAACTTGTGCTACATGAAAGATGATGCATTGTAGAAAAATAGAGGCAATTTAAGTATGTTTCTTCATTAAAGGTATCTTGTTCACTTGCGAATACGTTTCATATTTGAGGCTAAGAAGTTCGACCTAATATAATGTTGTTTTAAGTTAACTTGTGCTACATGAAAGATGATGCATTGTCGAAAAATAAAGGCAATTTAAGTATGTTTCTTCATTAAATTTCATCAGACGAATATTTCTGCGAAGTTACAAACCTCTATTCTTGACGTGCGGTGAGCTAACGGTTTCATGTCAAAATTAGATTTTAGAGCACATAACGGGCAAAAAGCATTAGTAGGGTATGTGTTGTTCACCTAGCTTTACAACGGCATTTGCATGCATTTTCATATCTCTAGGAATTTTCATATGGGTCAGGTATGTATGTCCTTAGTATGCTGGCTAACTGGCGCCTTTTCTAGACCATCGAGAAGTGATAATCTATGTTTACTTCAATTTTTAAACATCCATGAGCTTCCGTGCAACGGCAGTTGTGTGAACTACACGTACGCTACTAATGTTTTCTGCCTTTCTTATGATAACTATATTTACTTTATGCCAAATGATGTTAGGAGAAATAAGCTACATTCAAGAATGTACTATTGATGAAGACTGCACAATATTTTCCTAGCTCAAATCTTCCACGACAAAACAAATGGCCGTCTCGTTGTTCCGGATGCCTAGTAAGGACACATCTCTAGTGATAGCTTGACGCAGTGATGGCTTCAAGTTTTCGACGTAGTACGTTAGATTAGGCCTTCAAGGGGATTGAGCACTGAAGTGATGACCTAATTTTAAATTTTAGTTTACTGCATTCTCTGTATACGTAGTCATCCACAACAAATATATTAAATTTCAGCGCAATCTAAGCAATAGTTCCCGAGTTGAAACAATGTGAAGAGAGGAGGATGACACTCCATGCAACCGAGTGCTTGGGGGAAGCGGACAGGGATGAGTCATGAACTTCTGTAGCGTACATATGCACCTCAGGAGGTGCGAGGCTACAGCGCGTTCAGAGGCCCTTACAGCCTTGAGTCGTTTTTCAGGGGTGTGTGTTTGCAGCGCTCTACTGCATTCGTACCTCACCAAACTTCATCAAAGTGCTAAGGATCTGTAACCACTACACGTAGGCTTTGTTTTCGTGTCATGTGTCTACAAACAATCAGCTCATTTTCAATTATTACTTGTAACTTTTCTTAGATTGGAAAATATAGTTTTTTCAGACTTGTTAAACAGCTCCAAAAAGTACGTGAAAATTTTTTCAAAATTAGGAAATGTCAAAGCCAGCCGATCGCTAACAGACGCACATTTTCTGCATCGGATGACACTAAAACTAAGTTTATGTTCAGTGGTTACTTATCCTTTTAGTTTGGAAAATCAGGCTTAAAATTTTCCACCGTATATAACCTTTTTCCGAGGCGAAGGTCAAAGTTCATGTTAGGCAAAAAATATGTTCCAAATTTAATTTCACTCCTTAGAATAAATTTCGTTCATCCAGCTGCAGAAACACACGCGCTAGAGGCGACTTTTGAAATTTACGCGCCCAATCCCAGTAAGTACAGAGTTCAGTCACATTCGTAACTGCTCATGAAATCGATTAGTCGTTCATTTTTTTTTATGCCAGGCATGGTACTCATTAACATACGGCTTTCGCTAACTGCACTCTTTTCCTAACATCATTCAATGACAAAGGACAAATTACAAGAGCATGGTGTTGCAGTTCTAGGGGACACGACGAGCGTGTATGTATGACTTCACGATTTTATACAGAGCGAGTGTTAAGTGCTACCTCTTTGCGCTAGCGTAGGTTCACTTTCAGTCGAGGACCATCCGTTTTCAGGATCACTGCAACTTTTTCCTGCGGCAGCTTTCTATGGTTTTATTTATTTTCTGTCTAACGTCCTCATGCCAACACCTGAATAGATCACATTCCTGAATTCAAAGAGGTTAAAGAAAACGCAATGGATTTTAAAGGTTACTGTGTACTTAACTTTTACAAGCCTTCAATGACCGACCAGTTTTGGTCGCACCACCTCGATGTTATCATCGAAAGTAGGGCCGTTCATGATTTTTTTTTCTTGTTAAAATCAGGAATGGCCTTACATTATTAGGCAGTAGCCCCTACATCTGATCTAATTGCAAAACACACTCTGGTTTGTACATTTCAAAGGCATCAAGGTAACCACTTCCTTCAATTTTAGGGCACTCGATCTCTTCATTACCTTCCTCTTCATCAATTTGTATTGTTATAGATTCACAGTCCAGAGCACTTTGCGGAGGCTGTGCATTAGCTTCATGGTAAACACATTTGGAACCTTTCATTTTTTTCTGCATCATCACCTTGAGGTCTTCATTGCGTTCCTTAAGTGTATTTAGTCTACCTCTTTTCTTGTCAAGGAGCTGCATATTTCTTCTTTTACTGAGTAGGTATGCACGAGCAACACTTCGCATAGTTACTTTACCTGTAGTTCCAAAGAAAAAATTGAGGAATGACAAATCTTCTCTTGGAACTATTGCCATTAAACCGCCCCATTCCACCTGTCAATAGTGATCAGCATTATGATTTAAAGCCTTGGAGCAATTGAGTGGCAGGTATCGAATATCAGTACAACTAAAGCGTGTGGCACATCAAAGTTAGAAGTCATAACTGGGTATTGAATGGCCCACATAAAGAATAAACATTTGGAACCATCAGTTGAATATGGTGTGTGATAGAAAATCCTGGAGAAGTCAGGTAGCAATCATTTCTAAAAGTGGCAGTTCAAAAAAAATCACTAAATGAAATTCTCAATAGGGGAATATTGGTTTCAAAACCTTTCCTAAGAAATCTAAGAAGACCTGAAAGAATAGTTGATAAAGCTCAAAGCTCAACCAAAAATGAATTGACAATGGGTTTCAAAGTTACTGTAAGAGGATAGCACAAATAATGGCTTTCTAATTAATAAGGACAAATTTGTAGCCAGTGCTGTATAGGATGTCTGAGGCAAAGAAAAGGAAGGATACACAACCGCTATTTCAAGGACTGAATTTAGTCAAAAATGTAACTTCAAAGGAAGAAAAACAGTTCAGGAAAGCAATTTGAAGTTATTGAAAACTAGAAATAGGCTAAGATGTATGTTGAGTGATAATAGAGGCCAGAGGCCCATGTGACTTCACATAAAGCATACCAGCTAGCCATTCAAAATTAAGAGGTTGGGTGTGACTATCCAGGTGAGCAGGGTTGGAGACTGCTTGTAGAAATTTGATTTTATCCTTTCACTGTGCTACAGAGTGCTGTTTGTTTGAACCTGTATTTTATAATCTTAATTAAATTACACTGTCAGTACATTGCTAGTGCCATATCTTTGGCTAGATTAGAGCATTTGCAGGTACTTAAAGAATTAGAGAAGTCAGATATCTTACATTTGTATTAGATACATAATGTAGTTTAATGTTGATAGGTAACGAAATAGAAATAATAGAATGGTGTAGCACAATGGAAATTATTTTCTAAGTTCTCGTCAGTTTAAGGTCCCTGTTTAACCCTGACCCAAGAGTGGAAGCTACTGAAAGAGACAATCAGCAGTAAAAACAGCAAGATGGCTCAAACAAAAGGATGACAATTGGGACACCATAAAAATGTTAGTTATTGAACACCTTATCAAACAAATATCTGAATAGGAATGTTTCTTTTGCAGAGAAAATTAACAATGAAATAATTGAAAAGGCAGAGCACAAAAACATTTTCATATTTTGGATGTTTCGAGTACGTGGCCCATTCTAGCCACGAGCCCACGAGCAAGAAACATCACAAACATTGAAATGTTTTTACGCTATGCCTTTTCAATTATCTTTCTTCTTATTTGAATGATATAAAAACTACATTACAGACCATGACAAAAAAAAGGACAGGACAAGTAATTTAGACATAAGTTATAGAAATGTGTTTCAAGTTGCAGAATCTCATGCTGTTAGCCATGCAAGAGTGGATGGATTACTTGAAATACATTGCTAGACAACTGGTAGCATGTTCAAAACTGATAATTATTGTAGATATCCATGAAAAATAAGAGGTAAAGTGTAAATTTTTTATAAACAAACCAAGTCCCAACAAAATTCATCTAATTAAGTTCGAGGAGATACTACTTAGAGCCATTTTATTTTCTGCATTGGGTGCAAACATAAGCCGCTTTGATAGGGAGTATTGATACATCTGCAAAATTTTCACTTATTGTAGCCAAAGGATGCTTTATGTACAGATTTCAAATTCCCAAAAGTTCAACAAAACAAGAAAAAGCCCCATTGGTTACAAAAATGCTCCTGATTCTGGCAATGAAAAGAAGGTCAAGGAAAATTAATAAAATGTAACAAAATTTCCATGCAAAACTCAAAATTTCCAAGTAATGCAAACATGGTTATCCAATTTGCTCCAAGTTGTCCAAGAATTGGCAAACATTTTTTAGCAATAAAGACTGAAGAGGTGAATTTCTTTCATTCAGTTTTCCATGTGTTCTATGTTTCAATATTTCTAACCCATTTTAATGCTGAAAGTCACAGTCTGTGCTGTCACGAAAACCTACTTCTTTGGATTTAGATGGTCTTAGGATAAGATTGAAAGGCCCCAAGTTTGTTATCTAGGCCTTGAGGTGAACTTCTAAACTAACTCTTCATGGAGCAAATGAATATCCAACTCCAGTTCCTACAGTAGGTATGTATCTTCTCAGACTTGATTCCATTATTTAAGAGCTCTCCTGTATTACTTATCAATTGTACATTAAAGGTCCTTAACACATAGATCTAACAAAATATCACATTGGCATTAAATTGTTGAACTAATCAAAAACATGCAATTATGAGACTAAAAAAATAAGAAATTTATAACACTTAATGAAAGACCCTCACCTTAGCCATCCCTTCTGGTATCACTGATTTGGAAGTAGAAGCAGCCAGTGGGTGCTTCTGTAGACAAAGGATAAGTTTTCAAATGCTATACTAAGTAAGAGCTCTGAATTTCATTCTTCTGCTTCATAAATAATTTCTACAACGGAGTTGTCTAACTATATAAATGCAGCCTGCTATTGGCAAGTAATGATTAAACTTTATTGCATATACCACTTTGACCAACAAGATTTTAGGCAGACACCTTCACAGCAATCCATAAACTGGAACACGTTTGATGGCACACGTTAATTCAAGAGCTTACCTGAACAACCGTCTGAATTAGTCCTTCCAGGTGGGGATGGCTTTTCCCCGTTTTGGACAGCCAGGTTTTAAATTTAATGAAGTATTTATTCCATATGCCGAAATGCTTCATCACATCCAAAATTAACTTCCTTCGGGTAGGAAACTTAGTTTTCGTTAGAAGATACTCATGCAGAGTATCCACATCTACATATTTCTCCATACTAATGGGATGATTGTTAATTAAATCAAATCTGTTTCAAAAAAATTGAATCAGTTACTATAAAAATATTTTCAACTGATTTGTAGCTAGTATACCAAACCAAACCCCCCCCCTTTTCCCTCAAATGCTACACAGGCATCTACCTAAAACAAATTTAGGCATTTTCATAGGAGAAAATTGATAGATTAAAATTAACACTTATTTATAAGAGAGATAAACAGAATACCCAGAAATGTAAAGTGAATAAGAAATGTAGGCCCAAAAAATATCTAACTGATCACAAAAGACTGCTCAGCAGAAACAATATGGCTGCTAGTTAATAACTTTTCTTCCAAGCACATCCAACCACTTTTATCATACCATTCACCAGACTTTCCAGTGTTCAAGTAAATTAGTGTCATCTTCTTTCACTTCTAGTTATTATACCTTTCATGTCACAAATCACCTGCTCAAGCTGCTCTCATGATTTTTCTACCATGTAGGTTTTCACACTAGTTCACTTGATGCTTCTGCCTAAAGTAGACAGCAAACATGTGCTCTTGACAAAGAGATTTTCCACATTTTAATTGATACCCTTCTATGTCCCACCTTACTTGTCTTTGTCATTTAATCACTTGTATTCATATCATTTGCCTTCCTTCCACTTAGTTGTATTAAAGGTACATGTGTCCTCTCATCTACTGGATCATTTTTTATGCTTGCAATTATCAGGTGCATTTACACAACTAGCACTTCTAGTTAATCTACCACTCACTTTCAGACTTAAGTTTCTTTTAGTTTCTTTAATTGTTTTCTGAAAACTCAAACTTACAATCTCTGCATCGAGCCTCTTTATTCATCCATTTTTACACGTATTGTCTGCCAACATATACAACGAAATAACTCTAAATCTTTTCTGGTCTATCCAATTCAGCGTGAGCCTTCATATTTACCCTGAAGTCACACCTTATACAATGAATAATGCTCAACGCCTTGTACTTTTTCCATCTACCACAGCTGTAAGCCACACATAGAATACGCATCATACTCATGTAGATACCCACACACGAATTTTTTTTTCGGAACCCAGGAAAAAATCTTCTATTTCTAGCTAGACGCCAAATTTAGAAACTAAACATTCTACGATCCAGCGCAACCATTGGCGCACGGGTGCCCACCATGACATTTCAATTCTCCGGCATTCTTTTTCTTCTTCTTCATCTTTAAAGTACACGGGCAATTTCCATTTTTGGGAATTGTTTTTAGTTCACAAAAAGATTGACCGCTGTATCCACGCATAATTATTTGTCACGATAATTCTTCAGATTCTTGATTCTATAAACACTGCCATTCGTCTTCCTGTTCGAAAATCGACATCTGCACACAGTATCTGAGCCCAACTTCAACGTTAGTCAGGGAAAAGTATTGGTCAGATCTTTTGAGTATGTTTGTTGGATTAATAGACTGAGACGAAAATAAATTAATATCAAACAAACAGCTCAATGCGTACATTAATTTAGAACGCGAAACGCAAATGTCCTAACTTTTAATAACTTCATAATAAATGCTTCACTGAATTGCTATTGGACTAATAAAACCACACCGTATTGATTAATAAAGCATTAGAACGCGTTGAGAATGGTTTTTGGTTTCATGATGAAAACTTCCGTTACCACTTCGTGTCAACGCTATGAACATTGATTGAACTATGTTTACTTTAATGATATCATAAATTTTCATATAAGGAAAGCTTCACTGAATTGTTATTGGACTAATAAAAACGCACCGTATTGATTAATAAAGCATTAGAACGCGTTGAGAATGGTTTTGGGTTCATAATGACAACTTTCGCTGCCACTTCGTGTCAACGCTATGAATATTGATTGAACTATGTTTACTTTAATGATATCATAAATTTTCATATAAAGAAAGCTTCACTGAATTGCTATTGGACTAATAAAACCACACCGTATTGATTAATAAAGCATTAGAACGCGTTGAGAATGGTTTTTGGTTTCATGATGAAAACTTCCGTTACCACTTCGTGTCAACGCTATGAATATTGATTGAACTATGTTTACTTTAATGATATCATAAATTTTCATATAAGGAAAGCTTCACTGAATTGTTATTGGACTAATAAAAACGCACCGTATTGATTGATAAAGCATTAGAACGCGTTGAGAATGGTTTTGGGTTCATAATGACAACTTTCGCTGCCACTTCGTGTCAACGCTATGAATATTGATTGAACTATGTTTACTTTAATGATATCATAAATTTTCATATAAGGAAAGCTTCACTGAATTGCTATTGGACTAATAAAACCACACCGTATTGATTAATAAAGCATTAGAACGCGTTGAGAATGGTTTTTAGTTTCATGATGAAAACTTCCGTTACCACTTCGTGTCAACGCTATGAATATTGATTGAACTATGTTTACTTTAATGATATCATAAATTTTCATATAAGGAAAGCTTCACTGAATTGCTATTGGACTAATAAAACCGCACCGTATTGATTAATAAAGCATTAGAACGCGTTGAGAATGGTTTTGGGTTCATAATGACAACTTTCGCTGCCACTTCGTTCCAACGCTATGAATATTGATTGAACTATGGTTACCTGTATAATTCTATAATTCTCACTTGGTAAATGCTTCACCTAATCGCTATTGGACTAATATAATAGTCCAGCATTTATTATTAACTCATAAGTAGATACATGATGGGATTGGTGTAGAGGTTGCATTATACAACTTCCGTTCTCGCTCATTATTTTTAGCAGATTTCCGTGTTGAGGACAATGAACATGCGAAAATGTGTATTTTTTATTAACACTGTACAAATATATTCATTCGAACATTTACTTATACGTGAAACATATCCTGCGCTGGAAATGATAGAAGTTAAATGACAAAGTAGTGTGGAATAAATGCCTAATACTGAGGTTCTCGTGGGCATTAAGCATTCAACGTGACTAATATGGCCCTTTCAGTGAGCCAGAATGTGATGTTATTGTTCTGGTGACATCTTACCATTCTTCCCTAAAATTTTTACCCTCTTCTCATTTCTTACCCTAATATTAACTGAGCCCGCTTAACTGAGCCTAAGTGTAATGCTAGTAAAAAACTAGTACATAGAAACAGTAAATTAAGGAAAAAGTTTTTGAAACAAGATAAAAGTTGAAGGAAGTAGAAGGTACTGAAAAACAGGACAGTACGGAATAAGAGAAAAGATAGTGTTACAAACAAAAACGTGTTCTATTTCAACGAAAGGTTATGCCTACCTAACCTTTAGCTCGGGACCTAGCATATTCCCCTTGGAGCGCTAATTCTGTTATATCCCTCTGAGGGGCTAATTTAACCAAAGACCTAACCTCTAACTCGGGACCTCACACATTACCCCCGAGAGCACTAAATCCGTAGATGCAGTTTTATCCCCCGAGGGGCTTTTAGTTTAAAACTCGAGTTAAATTTAACACGACCTCATGAGAATGAAGGAAAGGGGCAGTTTCGTACGGACTTAAAAATGGAGAATCCAAAAACTGCACATGGTGTGTTCTCACACAGAATATCTTGCGGATAGAAAGAAAATGTTAAGAGGATGGAAAATAAATGAAGAGATAGGAAAGAAGGCATGAGCAGTGAAACAAAGCAAGTCGACACTTAAGAAGTATCGAAGCCCGATATCCCCAAACAATCCTTAATGCATCCGATACACAAACCCTACTATCTTTATCTCTCACTTTCCTTTACAGCCCTCGAGAGGCTGGGCTACAGGTGCAAGCGATATCCTCAGCCTAATTCGATATTTTACGCAAACCTGTAATTCTTATGCTTAGTCTCAGGATAATGGCGATAGACCAAGACACCTGGGATTATACAACACTCTTCTAAAAATCATGCCAAGATCGGTAAAGAAAAATACGAACTTCATCACAGCTTTATTAAAATGCTTTCATATAAATGTTGAAATGACCTGCGACACTGCAGTCCAGTGACAGAAACTCTCGAGTCAGTCGAGGGATCGAGTCCAGCACAGACTACACCTCAAAGAGCCAGTTGTGGGTCCTCCATTTGATATCATCTCTCGACACGAGTTCAACGCTCAAATGAAGTTGCAAAACAAAATTTTCGTGAAAATTGTTCAATCACACAGGACAGAAAGGTTGTTGAGTGCGCTGCAGAAATAATGAAAATAGTAACCCCATGACTACAAAATAGTAATTCAAAAATCCTGAAAAGCGCTACATGCTTGGGAGCAATTCTGACTTCGCTCGTAACAAGCCAAGCCCTAATTGACGCCAGTCGATATTATTTACAGAAATCTACAACCACTGCAAAGGTTTACTAGCAATAATTCCAGTGTTCGAACAGGATAAATCGCAATATTCGGTCTCCTAAGACAAGGAGAAAAATCTTCGTCCATCGCTGAAACATTTAGCGTATCTCTTCCAAATGATCTAATTGTTCCAGGCTCTAAGAAACTTTGCGAACCTGCGCACTAGCAATGCTAAGGTAGAATATATTACAGCAGAGATTTTGAAAATGCATCGCTTACTAGTAAGAGATAATAACAATATAAATATCGAATTACACAACACACGCAGCAAAAAAAAATCTGATACAGCCAATTCGATTTGAAGTTCCCATTTTATTACATGTCCCCCCGAATGAAAACCACCTAGTGCAAGGAAAGTGCTCAATGCTCCACGGCCAATCTCTGAGGTTTATAAAACCGAATGCAATTGTGACCAAATGGCATGTGGTGCTGCAAGACATGGCAACATCCAGACAGGAATAGATATCGCCGTTGTGAACAACCTTTGCGATACTCATTTTATTGATTCCAGGAACACGTACCTTTTCTAACCCTTTACCGTTTAATTTCTCTGCTGATATTGCAGTTAATCATCAGGCTGGTGTTCGTATCAGGTTGTCACCGACATCAGAATGGAGCAGCTGCCACTTGGCAGTGAAATTCAAAACACACAAAAATATACGAATTCGTCAAGACACGAAAAATATCAGAGCTGTTTATAGACATGAATTTTGAAATCCACATGGACGGTAAAGGGTCAAGACGAAACAAATTAGCAAAGTTCACAAAAAAACGAAATCGTTCTTACACTTCCCCATGCTGAACATTGATCCCTTTCCTAATGCCCACAAAAATGAAGCTGCAAATCTAACTCGAGGACCTTGGTCATCCAACAATCAAAGAAATTTGACGTCTTTCGAAGTATATATCCTTGAAGAGAACGCTGTGGAGGCCTGCGTTCAGTTCAAACGTGCAGAGATTTAACCAGACCGGTAGGCTCCTACCTTACCAAAGTACAAAAGAGCAGCTCGACTACAACAGCGAGAGCAGAAGCGCAGGCAATTGCTCCTCAACTGGTTACCCGACAAAAGCAAGATGAACGAGATGAGACTTGGAGAGGAAATATTATTTGTCGGAGCATTAGTCCTAGAGAGAGTGCAGGAGGCAATTCACTAACCGTTAAATAAAAGTTAAATATAGACCACTGTCCCTCATACACCGCACACTACACGAAATGAGTCAGACGAAACTTGCCGATACGCTAGAGGCGATCTGGAGGCGCATTTCAAAAGCACCGAGAACGTCTCTCTTACACGATAAGAACTTCAACGAGATTTAACCAAATCTCCCTAAAATGATTCATGGCAAAAATGTCAATAAAACATAAGTTAACTAACCGCTCAAAGGGAGGGAGATGGTCTAATATGCGAGGCCCGGATTAGAGCCCGTTTATCTCACTGAAGGGAACGCGCCAGAACCAAAATATCAACGCAAGATACAATTTTGGGGACAGGGGAAGCTCTCAAGGTGAAGCAGATGCTTCAGTGGCCCTTCTGCCATAGGAGAAGCGACCACTGAGCTGTTGGCAACACGCATTTGAGGCCTTCGCTTGCCTTTTATCAATAACCGCGTCGAGCGTCCCAGTGCCGTTCCCTTCACTTTTCAATAAGCGACCCGACTCACCTCCGGGCCTTCAGCACGTAAATTAAAGAAGCACAACGGTGACAGACTAAGAAGGTTAGAGAAATCAATGAACCCAAGAAACTCAAATTCAAAGATAAAAAAAGTGAGCCTTTTCATTATGTATATAATATACCTTGCCGCGTTATCGCACACAGCCACGAATGATGTTCATGAGCTGTAGAAAATTGCGTTGGGTCGACGTCACCGGCGCCTAACTGCTCTCTGGAAGTCCTAACCTGACGTTTCAAGATCTCCGTCACGACAACCACCATCAGCCAGATCAGGAACTCAAGCTGATCCTCTGCCATAGGTACTAAGAAAATGAAATCGTATTCCGTTTGAGAGAATACCACAGAAAATTTCACAATAATTCTAACGTGTTCTTAGTACGCTCGATTACATCAGAAATAATCGTGATATTCTCTGAATCAAAATAGAACCTCAAAATTCTTTGATATTACGGACTGAAATTTCTTACGGATACAACTGAAAGAACATAGGCTGAACTAGCGTCAGGTGATGCGCGAGGAGACCGAAACGCGTGAGGCGCTAGCGGAACAGAGAGGGCCGGTAACGAAGCCACATCGCCGACAGATAAACCAGAGAACAACGCTCGGAGTGCGGCGTGCAGTGCAGGCGGCCATGCCAGCTAACATCGCCGTCGTATCCGAAGAGTAGACAGGCAAGGCAAAATTCAATCCATGACCGTGTACGCTACACGCCGCACTCGAAGCCCACGTTCGTAGACACCATTGATTACGAAGTGTTCCACCTGAGCAACAGAAACTCACCGGCCGCCACAGCCCGCAACTGAGCTGCAAAACCATACGATGCATGCACGCACAGACGCACAACTTTTATGATCAAAAGCTCCACGCGAAAAAACTCACGAAGGCTTTTGAGAATTCATCGTTAGAGACGTGAAATTATGCCAGAATATTTGACCAGCGGGATATCCCACGCCAAATATAATGCGGTACGATTCCACGTAGCATAAATGATCTTGATACCCATGCATTGGCGCATGTTAAGAATGCCGCTCACATGCAATTACGCGTCACAAACGCCGTTCACACGCAATTTAACGTGTCACAAGCACCGTTCATACGCGATTTCACGTATCACAAGCACCGTTCACACGCGATTTCACGTGTCACAAGCACCGTTCACACGCGATTTCACGTGTCACAAGCACCGTTCACACGCGATTTCACGTGTCACAAGCACCGTTCACACGCGATTTCACGTGTCACAAGCACCGTTCACACGCGATTTCACGTGTCACAAGCACCGTTCACACGCGATTTCACGTGTCACAAGCACCGTTCACACGCGATTTCACGTATCACAAGCACCGTTCACACGCGATTTCACGTGTCACAAGCACCGTTCACACGCGATTTCACGTGTCACAAGCACCGTTCACACGCGATTTCACGTGTCACAAGCACCGTTCACACGCGATTTCACGTGTCACAAGCACCGTTCACACGCGATTTCACGTGTCACAAGCACCGTTCACACGCGATTTCACGTGTCACAAGCACCGTTCACACGCAATTTCAGGTGCCACAAGCACTGTACACACGTGACCAGAGCAGCGGCATACCCGTACAACTGCACGAGACAACCAGGGCACGAAGGCAGCAGTCACATCCTCGTATGGCAGAGCAGCGCATGTCTCCACAAGACACGCGTGCAACACAGACGGGGTTGGGGCGGCACTGGAGGTCTCCAACAGGACGCTTACATGTAGTCGTCCAGGTCGATGTCATTGAAATCTTCCTCGAGGTCGGCGAGCTGTTGCAAGTCCAGCTTGTACCGCAGGATACCTGCAATGTGAATCATTTGTACATCATCAAATGCCATGTAAATCCATACTTTGCCCATACTACATCCATATTATCTCATTCTGATTTCTCAGGAAGCTGACTAATAACAAAATTCTGATATGTACGAGCAAGTTGATACATAATAAATATCTACATTTACGAGCCAGTTGATAAATACAAATTCCATTATTCAACAGCCAGTTCGTACCACTTGAAACTAAAATGTAACTCAGACAAGCAGGAGTTGCGACAGCAAATGGTCGCAACTACAGTATATCCAAATAGCTAAAAAATCTACAAGATCTGCGCGGCTGGAGAGCAATGCTCAGAACTGCAGGCACGTCGCTGTGGTCACACTCAGGCTCGCAGGTTGGAATGCCACATAGGCCACTTTACACTGAGCGAAATTACCATATAGTGGTTAGTGTTTAAAAACATTTCAACCTGCGCTAGTCGACTTTAAAACGACAAGAAACGGCAAAGTCTTGTTCACAAAACACAAGCCATTAGAGCCGTAATCAAGGAACACCTCGTTCTGATCTGGTTGACTTGAAAAAGCTACAGAACGGCGAAGTCTTATTCACAAACTTTGGCCGTGAGAGACTGTCTTTGAAAGTTCATACCAAGTCTAAACATGGTGTCATGTTCATATCATGTACAGTCACGCGAGGGGCTGCATTTCTCCAAGCGCCACAAGTTATTAGAACTCAACAGCTCACACATGAGTAACAAACAACGAAATTTGACAAAAATGCGTTAGTCAATGTAAGATCTGTAGCCATATTAATTGATCACTCCATAAACCAACTTCTATGATCAGTTACTGTAACGTTAGTATCATTCAACAATCCAAAAATTCAACAAAGGTAAACTCAACTTAGATCTCAATTCTGGGGTAAACTCAATTCTGTCGAACTCAAAATTCTATCAAAGGGAAAGTTTCACCAAAATTTCAATAGCTATTCCAAGACAAAATCTGCTGCACAACTTTCTTCCCAGTAGTTTAATCATCACTGGAACCCCCACTGAGTTAGCGCTCTTTCCGCATTACTTGGCCAAGAAGTGCAAGCAGAATTTTAGAGCTAGCAACTGAAGCGTGGTTGTAGGCGCGGGAAGTTGAATAAGACACATAAGAAATTGCCGCCCATAAGCTCAAGATTATAAGTTAGTTTAACCCTTTAACGCCCAAGTGGACTGAACGGTCCTCTTTCAAAAATAACAATAATATATTGCATTTCTTATTCAATTTGTTCACTAATGTGTCCTTTGAACTTCACTGCCGAGAGACAGTTTCTTCCACATCTTGATAACAGTGACCACCTTATGCCAGTGTCGGTTGAGTGTTAGTGGTTGTGATAACGGTAATATGAGTATAAAAATGTAAGCGTTAAAGGGTTAAGTCTCTCTAACGGCATCAAAAAAAGAGCGTATCGAAGAGAGGAAGGCACCGTTTAGTATGGAGATAGAGGAATCTATGCAGAAGAGGCACAGAAACAGTAACTCGAGAAAGAAGTTCATGAAATAAGATAAAAGTTGAAGAAGAAAGTAGTTGGTGCTGAAAAACAGGATAGCAGTGAACCGGAAAAAGGTGGTCCTTAACAAAACAAATGAACAATTTATTCCAACAAAATGAAGGCCTACCTAACTCTCAGCTCGGGCCCTCACACATTATCCCCCTGGGATGCCGCCCATAAGAATAACTCATTTTCAAGTCGATGCTGAGGTTAATATGTTCATCTTGTCGAAATACCAGTTCATCAACATATCGTATATAAAGTGGAAAACACCACTTGACTCATATCTGACAAGGGAGTTTTTTATTAAAAGAACTTCAGGCTGTGAGGCAAGTAGTCTCAGTCACGCTAACCCACTGCTGTGCCAACATCAAAAAAACTCACCTATCACATTGAAACTTCTATAAACCCAAACGTCTCGGTAAAATTGAATAGTTAGAACGTGATGCTAGAACAGCCAGATCATAAATTAAAATATGGTCAAATTTAGAATAAGAGGTAGTATTAGTTGAAGACTCTACAGACAAGACCTATAAAACGGTATTAGTAGTGAGTGAAGGGAAGTAATCATCTTTAATAGACATTAGAAAGCGAGGAACCTATGCACAAGGTGCGTTTCAACACTACTCAGCTCATAGAAACGCCCATATTATGAAGAAAGAGAAAAATAAAAAGAATTAGCGATTAAGACGTGAAAACTGCAGGAAGTGTTGAGTATGTGCGGAAGTTATAGGATTTCTAAGGCCGATCTGCAGCGGAAAACAATTAACAACATCCCCTAGGAGCGTCAATCCTCGTAGCGTATGATGGACAAACTTAACTAACCTAAATCTAATAGGTATACTATGTCCCCCAAGGGGTATCATAACAAAATCGAATGGTCAAATGAACTTGTATCTTCATACTGTCGAGGGCTTGCTTTGCGAGGAACGGAAATGCACGCTGTAGCTGTCACTCAAATTAAGGTAAATATTTTGTTAGTCGTCTCTGTATATCTCCACTGCTGTAACTGCAGCAGGGTCTGGTGAGCACACGAGGTACACTAGCAACAGGGCTGGATTTTCAAATAATTCACGCCCTCGTAGCAGTGTACCACAGCCAAAGTTAGTCGAGTTAGGTATGTTAAGTGTCGTTTCTCGGCAAAATCTTCAAACTTTACGTCTTATTTTAAGAGAAAACGTAAGGATTTTGGCCAGAAAAAAAACGTAGCATAACTAATCGAAAAAGAACTCAAGCTGTACAGCTACAAAGACGTGAATTTTCAAATATCCAGCACCAGACGACCACAGTGATGATAAGGAGGGGTAACAAAGCGCCTCACACGCACGCGGAGATGGTCTACCTATTGGATCTTAGATGTAATCGTCGAGATCAATATCAGTGAGGCCGGTTATCTCTTCTTCCTCGAGGCACTGTAGATCAAGCTTGTACCGCAGGATACCTTCAGTGAAGCCACACCATATCAGTGAAAGAATTTTACATAAATGTATGCATTCAGTGAAGCCATACCATATCAGTGCAAGAATATCACATAAATGTATACATTCAGTAAAGCCACACCATTTCAGAGCAAGAACTTTACACAAAAGTACACTTAAAGTGAAGCCACGCAAGAAACGATCTTCCATGTAAGTAATATCCTCGCTACTGACATCTAGATCTGCTATCACCTGTCGAGCTATTCGAGAAGTGTGGAGAAAATGTGTTACCTCATTCTAGACGTGTGCATGGAAAAAAATGTGCTATCAACTTTGGTTCTGGTAGAAAAAAATTCAAAAACTAAAGTTCATTTAGATACTATTCTGCCCCTAGTATATATCTAATCAGATTAAAAGAAACTTTAAAACATGGTAAATGATGAAATAATTAGACGTTTACATATCTCGATGGGATTGAAAAGGATAAATAGTAACAGAACAATAAGACATTCACTCACCATGACACTTACAGCTCTCGTACAACATGAGCTTGACATAGAGAGAAGCAGGAGATGGGAGTGGCATTCACTGAACTGCTATAACACTATCCAGATTCCAACTTCTTCGCAACATTAAAGCGTTAACAGAGGTTAACGCTTTGATGTTGGTTAACAAAGGTTATATAGTTTATATACTAAACATGTGCGGGCGTAAGTCGAACAAGTGGACTGGATTGCACCTAGTGAAGCATCTACAAGTGCTTTCCTAATCCCTTCAACTCATTGATTTACTCTTAACCCCCTCGATCATTACTCACACTTTCTGTACTGTGTCAACACAACCCTATATTCCATTCAGTCTCTGGCACACACACGCTTTTACTCTTGGCGAAATATTGCTGCATCAATCGAACATGTGAGAAATAAAATAAGGGCTCACCTCCGATACCGCCGAACCCTCTGACGTACTGCGATCCTTCCTGGGAGCGGTCAGTGATGATTTCGAGGGTGGAGCCGAAGTTCTTGTAGTTGTTGGCCAGCCACTCGAGCAGCGGCATCGACTCCACCAGCTCGAACTCCACGCCAGTCTGTGGGCACGGCATACTTACAACAGGACTCGACACTACAAATAATTCAGGCCAGCTTCGTGGCACCCACAGTCGCGCAGTCACGGCACCCACACAGTCGCGCAGTCACGGCACACACACAGTCCCGCAGTCACGGCACACACACAGTCCCGCAGTCACGGCACACACACAGTCCCGCAGTCACGGCACACACACAGTCCCGCAGTCACGGCACACACACACGCGCAGTCACGACACACACGTCCCGCAGTCACGGCACACACACACAGTCCCGCAGTCACGGCACACACACACACAGTCCCGCAGTCACGGCACACACACACACAGTCCCGCAGTCACGGCACACACACACACAGTCCCGCAGTCACGGCACACACACACACAGTCCCGCAGTCACGGCACACACACACACAGTCCCGCAGTCACGGCACACACACACACAGTCCCGCAGTCACGGCACACACACACACAGTCCCGCAGTCACGGCACACACACACACAGTCCCGCAGTCACGGCACCCACACAGTCCCGCAGTCACGGCACCCACACAGTCCCGCAGTCACGGCACCCACACAGTCCCGCAGTCACGGCACCCACACAGTCCCGCAGTCACGGCACCCACACAGTCCCGCAGTCACGGCACCCACACAGTCCCGCAGTCACGGCACCCACACAGTCCCGCAGTCACGGCACCCACACAGTCCCGCAGTCACGGCACCCACACAGTCCCGCAGTCACGGCACCCACACAGTCCCGCAGTCACGGCACCCACACAGTCCCGCAGTCACGGCACCCACACAGTCCCGCAGTCACGGCACCCACACAGTCCCGCAGTCACGGCACCCACACAGTCCCGCAGTCACGGCACCCACACAGTCGCGCAGTCACGGCACCCACACAGTCGCGCAGTCACGGCACCCACACACAGTCGCGCAGTCACGGCACCCACACACAGTCGCGCAGTCACGGCACCCACACACAGTCGCGCAGTCACGACACACACACACAGTCGCGCAGTCACGGCACACACACACAGTCGCGCAGTCACGACACACACACACAGTCCCGCAGTCACGACACACACACACAGTCGCGCAGTCACGGCACCCACACACAGTCGCGCAGTCACGACACCAATATCGCGGTCACTGCAGAATTGCTGTCATTCAACAACGCCAAGCGCCTACACACGATCCACACAAGCGAGTGTCTGTTGAACAATGTCAGATCTATAACCTTAGAATTGATTTACAGTGCATAATATTTGAAGTTTAACCTATGAAAATGAAGAACCATACTATTGCAGATTTGTTTTTGATTGAACCCTTACTAATAATAATAAATAGCATGACTAATTAGGTAATTAATATTATTTTCTCAAATTACGGCAAGTTTCATTTTCAATAAATTCACCTTAACGGTATAACGGTAGCTCTTATTTAGCTGTTGCCAATCACCGTGTCTCAAGTTGCTCTTTTCATTCTTTTCCTTTACTTGAGAATTCAGATCTGTCGAATCATATTTATTAAAAAAGAAAATTATAAAAAAATTAACACAAAACAAACTTGCAATCCCCGTTCAGTTGAATTCGTCATAACTCTTTTGTTGGGGGATTTGCTACCAAAAGTCAATTAATTATATCCAACACCACATCCAAAGAAACATGATTAGATTATAAGTTAGTTTAAGCCTCCCTAACCGCTGCAAAAATAGAGCGTATCGAAGAGAGGAAGGAGGAAGGCACCAATTAGTATGGAGATAAGAAAATGAGGAATCTATGCAGAAAGGGCATAGAAACAGTAAGATGGGAAAGAAGTTCATGAAATAAGATTAAAGTTGAAGAAGAAAGTCAGAGGTGCTGAAAAACAGGACAGTAGTGAACCGAAAAAGGGTGGTCCTTAACATAACAAAAAACATTTTATTTCAACAAAAAGAAGGTCTACCTAACTCTCAGCTCGGGCCCTCACATTTTTCCCCTGGGAGCGCTAATTCCCATAGATACAATAGTTGTATCCCCCTGAGGGGCTCCAAAGAAACATGAATGAAGTCATCTCGCTCCTCTTCAATAAAGTCACGTCCTGCTTGGCAGTTGAACACGTAACCTTCAGTTATTTCTTTTTCTTTGTTTCAAGATCTTCCTGGACTTAGCTTCCTAAAGAAAGACGAAATTTCAGTCTGCAATTTCCGAATAATTTTTTCCATACCATAGTGAGGCTAATTTTCATCATGCAAGCCCACAAAAATTCCCTTGCTATGGAAATAGTTGGACAGATTTACATCCTTGAATTCCTCAAGAGTTTCCTACCAACAAGAACTGCGAGACTGACTTACACCACACAATTCTTCAATAACTTCTTTCCTGCAGGAACAGTGAGACTGGCATACATTCAGTAATTAGTCAAGATTTTCATTCCTGCAGAAACATAATACAGGATATTTCACCACCAAAGACGCTACACCGTGTATTTGATATTCCCCAGTTCATCAATTCTAACCTACAGAAATAATATATCATGCTCCACCACCGAAGACGCTACAGTGACGTTTCATGGGTGTATTTGATATTCCCCAGTTCATCCTATTTCAGAAACATTACAATATAGGACGTTTCATCACCGAAGACGTCACAGAGACGTTTCATGGGTGTATTCGATATTCCCCAGTTCGTCATTCCATTCCCGCAGAAACATTATAATGAAGACGCTACATAAACGTTTTGAGTGTAATCGACATCCCATCATTTCTTGCGTGCAGAAAGAATGGCACTGACCGCCTTATCAGTGAAGTGAGTCTTGTCCTTCTCTTGCTCAGGCGTGAGGTGCAGGATTGTATCCTCGCCGCTCTGGTGGTTTTTGAGCACGAAGCGAATGATGTCAAGGTTCTCCCAGCAAATGAGGGTCTCCACGCTGCCGCACTCCAATGCCTTCAGCGTGTCCACCACACCGAAGCAGTACTTGCCAGTGTCCTGACTGATCTCCTCGAAGTATCGACCTGGCCAAAACGAATAAATATGGTAACTGAAGCTATCATTTTAATTGGAAGAGTGACTAAAATGATGAAATCTGAAAAATATCAATTCCTGGATATGCAGATACAAAATACAAAGATAGGATTGCTAAGCATACAAATCAGTAAATTAAACACAGAGAAGTTCATAAGCTATGTACGTGATACAAAGCAGCCCTGTTATACCTACAGTACAAGCAAATACGCACAAGAGAAAATTACAAGGACAAATAATAGGCGCACGCGTATGTAATGGCGACAAAAGAACGAATCAAATCATGGCTTGCACAATTCATATTAACAGACATTAACAGGAATTTCATTTATGATAGAACAATTATCTCCACGAGCTATTCAGTAGCGAGTAGAAAATGCAGGAAATGTTTGGAAATTTTGATTACATACATTTCAGCAACATCCTCAGACATAGAAGCGAATTATAGCTACTTCATTAGAGACTTTATGTAGTTACACGGAATTTAAACAACGAAAAAACACCAAACAAACACACAACATAGCCATAACGTTTTTGTAACATTGAACATTAAACTTCCGCAAGAAATTTAGCCCCTGGGAACACAACCATTTTTAACATTGAAAATAAAGCATTCTTTAAAACAAGGCACACACGACATAAGTCACATGACCACGTTTTTCTGCATTAAAAATTTAAACGTCAAACTTTCATTGCAAACGAGGCAGATTAGATTATGTGTTAGTTTAAGCCTCCTTAACTGCAACAAAGGCATTCCAAAGAAAGGCACCATTTATTAGGGACTCAAGGGAACATGGAATCTATGCATAAGGTACACAGAAGCAGAGAGTTCAGAAAGAAGTTCATGAAACAAGATTAAAGTTGAAGAAGAAAGTGGTAGGTGCTGAAAACCAGGAGGACAGCAATGAACTAAAAAAAGATGATCCTTAACAAAACATAAACATTTCATTTCAACAAAAAGAAAGCCTACCCTAAAGTTGGCTGGAGACCTTACATTTTCTGCTTGGGAGAGCAAATTCCCATCGATACAAAAGTTGTATCCCCTGAGGTGCTTGCAAACGAGGCAGCTGATCACACAACACAGCCTCCATGTTCCTGCAAACACAGAAAAAACTCACCTATGAGTTTTTTCTCCTGGATGAACTTTACGTTGGCCAGGGACTCGGCGGCCAGCTCGATGGCCTGGTTGAAGCCATTCTCGCCACCGTACGATACGTCTACGAGCTTGATCACTTTTGCTTGTAACCTCTGCAGATTAGATTAGATTATTAGTTAGTTTAAGCCTCCTTATCCGCAACAAAGGCTATCCAAGAGAGGAAGGAAGAAGGCACCATTTAGTATGGAGTTGAGGAAACGCGGAATCTATGCAGAAAGGGCACAGAAACAGCAAGCTAAGAAAGAAGATCATGAAACAAGAAAAAGTTGAAGAAGAAAGTAGTAGGTGCTGAAAAACAGGACAGCAGTGAACCGAAAAAAGATGGTCCGTAACAAAACAAAAACCTTGTTCTATTTTAACAAAAAAAAAAGCCACCTAACCTTTAGCTCGGGCCCTCACATAGTCCTCCTGGGAGCGCTAAAGGACAGCCAAAATTGTGAAAACAATCTACGCACGAAAATCGTTCTTGAATCAAAAATTTTGCTGTCAAATGAAGAGCAGTCGAGCACAAAAAATGGCAATGCTAGCATATAGTAACTAAGTTATTTTTTAAGGTAACTAGAACTTAAAACTCAAAAGCAGCCCAGTTCACGTTCACCTGAGCTCCTTTCAACTTCACTCATCGAGGCTGGACCAAACAATGCAAGGATGCAATAGCAAAGACTTTCCACTCAAAACCATGCTATTAGGAGAAACTCCGATAAAAGATAGTCTTGTTCACTAGATTTATATGAAATATGTACTCTAATCTAGGTAAAGTAGTTTCTTGACATATGGACTTAACTGGACTAAAATTACAGTGAACTACTTAAATGTATCAGCCTTAATTTTTACTTCTTTTTCGTAGTATGACAACTCTGTTTTTTGAGGTACGCGATCGACCACCCAATGAGCGCGAATGAAGCAAAGAGAGATGGTTGGAATCCTTCTTCAGCTGAACAGTGCACCACCTTCTGGCAACGCAAAACCTCCATATTTTGCATCAATTTAATTACAACTTAGTTTGAGCTTCCCAACCCTCAACAAAAGTATTCCTAAGAGAAGAAGGAGGAAAACACCATTTAGTATAGAATTGGGGGAATGAAGAATTTTTATGTGAAGTGTGTTCCACACCCTGCACATTTTTAGCACTGAATCAGGAGAAAAAAAAAAAGGATAAGAATTTTAATAAATTTTTTCTGGATGTAAACTATTTTCCAAAAACATATTGTACAGAAAAAACAGTATGAAACACAATAACGTTATAAGAATAACATAAAATCGTAAGAAATATTAAGTTCAGGAATTAAGAGACAATAATCGACTGCATAGAAGAAAGTAACAATTGAACAATGCCAATCCAAGATGTAATTCTTGAAAGATAAAAAGGTGAAGAACTAAGAAACAATATTTGACTGTAGAGAAAAAGTAACAGTTGAACAACACCAAGATGTATTGCTTGATAATACCGAAGATGTGAGATATGATCCAGACGCCACTGACCGGGTCGAACATGTCAGACTGGGAGAGCTCCGTCTTGAAGTCTGCAGAGCCAGCCAGCACGAGGCCGGCAACGTTCGGCTTGTCGTTCACAATGAACAGCGTCACCGCCGTCTCGGCCACCTGATCACCACGCAATTTATTTAGTATAAACGTCTGTCACCTTAAAAAGACACGCGCAAGCAAGACCAAGATGGTATTGCAGGTTCAAATTTAGAACTCTACCAGACAATGGCATTGTGTTGTGCTAAGTTTCAAACCTGTTTAGTAGTTATCAGGGAGTGTCGCATGCATTCCTCTTACGTCTAGAGTTTTGCAACATTCGCCCTGTAGATAGCCCACAAATTGTAGAACTGGGACAATCTTGGTGGTCTAGTTCAGTTTGGAAATTGTACCTATAAACTAGGCCGTAACGGGGAGAACGTGATTACAACGCGAGGATTGGAGCGTTGACCCAAAAAAGCTTGTATCGTATTATATTAGAATAAGAGAGATCGTCGGATTTATCTCGCATCAATTGATGAACAGAAAACATCCACAAATACTTCAGACAAGTAGGACTATATATGAAAGTTTCAACGCAAATATTCGAGATATCAAAGGAAAAAATACATCAATCAAATTTGGTAGAATACACACCATGTTTTTTTACACTAATGCAGCCGTATAGGAAGTTTATTGGACTACTTATTTTAATCTATGCACAAAATCATCACGAGCAGATATCTTGTACACAGGGAAATGACTTGACTAACGCTCAAGGGAACAAAGACAAAGCTCACCGCACTTCACACTTTGTCTGCAATTGGTTGAACTCAAGTTCAATTTACAACTTAAATTTAAAGTATTGTGTTAAGTAATTTTGAAAATAGCAAACATTTAACCGGATCGTGCATTCATTTAGTTTTAAGTTAGTATATATATGCAAATTGAGTTTGTGACTACTGCTCGCTCAGCAGTATTATGAAAATCCCCATCGCGGCCACCAATGGTGCACGTCGCGGAACAAGTTTAATAGGCAAATCGTACTAGTAGTATTAGCATGAATTTGCTAGTGCTTCAGTAGTTCGTACTATTTCGCACCGTTGGTCTCACAGTTCAAAAATACCAACTTCGCATCATTTCAGCAAAAGCATACTATATAACTGTTGTTCAATGCTTGTCACAATTACCATCACAGAAACATAGTAACAGCCATCACAAAAACCGTTTCAATTGATACCCTCACTACTGCTATGGTCATCACATTTGAGTCCAAGCTGGTCTCTGAAAGATCATTCACAGAGCCACGCACAATCCTCAAGCACAAGACAGCCAAAACTCCGCAGGGGGTTTCAGCTGCCCACTGGGCACCACAGACGAGCATACTCACCTTTCTGACGTAGTTGTGTCGCTTCTCCATCCTTAACCTCGCAAAACGCAGGGCAGACTGACCACCTCGACCTGCGCACACATCAACGTATTATAATATATCGCCTCACATCACCTCAAGCTCAGAGACTCGACTAATTTGTTAGAAATTCTTGGCAAGCTGAACCTAAATGTTTTCACCTCATGGAATGGTAAGCTCAGAGACTCAACTAATTTGTTAGAAATTCTTGGCAAGCTGAACCTAAATGTTTTCACCTCATGGAATGGTAAGCTCAGAGACTCAACTAATTTGTTAGAAATTCTTGGCAAGCTGAACCTAAATGTTTTCACCTCATGGAATGGTAAGCTCAGAGACTCAACTAATTTGTTAGAAATTCTTGGCAAGCTGAACCTAAATATTTTGTTAACATTAGCGTCTTGTACCTACAGTATATTTTATATTCATCACCAGTATTTGGCATGCGTCCACACCTAGCACCACCCAAGCTCAACAGTAGGCCACAGAACCACGCCTACTCGTGGAAACGTATCTGCTATTACTGAAATACCAGTACAATGATTGAACAAATGCAGTTAAGACCTTGAAAGCTTTTCTATTCATTTTAACAGGGTTTCAAAGGACCACAGTCACTTCTGAAGGACATTAGGGACAATTTATAAAATCCTTTTACTGTTAATGTTTCAGTGGGAACTCGCCTCTTAATGCACATTATGAGTGATGACTTGCAGAAGATCATGATATTCCGTTCACATGAAAATAACTTGATCCTAGCAAGATTGAAGTAATGAGGCGTTAGCCTTGGTTGATTCAAATGCAATAGACCAAGGTTTGCAGGAACAGTAAATTCGATAAAGGCTCAGAATCAGTACCCGAGCTGAAGCGTAGTGCCGGACAAATTAACCAGAGGGTTTTTTCTAGCTAAACTTACTTTCGGCCTAAATTCAAACGAAATTTGGTCAGAAAAATCTCTAGAAAATCACAATTAGGCCAATACTAGTGGTTAAATTTAAAAAAATATCCTCAACTGAGAAATTTAACTATAAAAATTCCCGGAACACCAAAATTAGGCCAGTATTAATGATTAAAACTGAAAAAGTATCTTAAAATGAGAAATTTGACAAAAATCTCTAGAAGGCATAATTAGGCATATATTATAATGGTTAAATCTCAATTTAACTATGTTAAATTGAGAACTTTGACTGAATGGTAATCCAAGGCCCCACAACGCACCATGCTTCTTGGGCAGATCCACGGTGAACTTGTGGAGAACCTCGCGCGTGTTGCCCTGCAGGGTGCCGAACAGCGCTCCGTTGCCGTCCATCACGATGAAGCCAAACTTGTTGTCGTCTGCCAGCAGTGCTGACAGTGCCTCTGTGTGGAACTGTGGCACAGGTGAGCCAGTGATGAAACTATGATCTCAGGATATAGTTTCAGACTCTTCACAAGCAACGAAGGCAGTTAAAAAACTAGGATGGTCTCACGATATGGTCATAGTTCCAGACTCTCTTCACACTCAACAAAGGCAGCAACAAAACTAGGATGGTCTCACGATATGGTCATAGATTCAGACTCTCTTCACACTCAACAAAGGCAGCAACAAAACTAGGATGGTCTCACGATATGGTCATAGTTCCAGACTCTCTTTACACTCAAGAAAGGCAGCAACAAAAGTAGGATGGTCTCACGATATGGTCATAGATTCAGACTCTCTTCACACTCAACAAAGGCAGCAACAAAACTAGGATGGTCTCACGATATGGTCATAGATTCAGACTCTCTTCACACTCAACACAAGACTCTCTTCACACACCTGTCACCTCGACACAGGGCACAGCTCATACCTCTACCCTCAACACACCTGTCACCTCGACACAAGGCACAGCTCACACCTTTTCCCTCGACACACCTGTCACCTCGACACAAGGCACAGCTCACACCTCTTCCCTCGATACACCTGTCACCTTGACACAAGGCACAGCTCATACCTCTACCCTCAACACAAGGCATAGCTCATACTACTACCCTCGACACACCTGTCACCTCAACACAGGGCACAGCTCACACCTTTTCCCTCGACACAAGGCACAGCTCACACCTCTTCCCTCGACACACCTGTCACCTTGACACAAGGCACAGCTCATACCTCTACCCTCAACACAAGGCATAGCTCATACTACTACCCTCGACACACCTGTCACCTCAACACAGGGCACAGCTCACACCTCTTCCCTCGACACACCTGTCACCTCGACACAAGGCACAGCTCATCCCTCTACTCTCGACACACCTGTCACCTCGACACAAGGCACAGCTCATCCCTCTACCCTCAACACACCTGTCACCTCGACACAAGGCACAGCTCACACCTCTTCCCTCAACACACCTGTCACCTCGACACAGGGCACAGCTCACACCTCTTCCCTTGACACACCTGTCACCTCGACACAGGGCACACCTCTTCCCTCGACACAAGGCACAGCTCACACCTCTTCCCTCGACACACCTGTCACCTCGACACAAGGCACAGCTCATCCCTCTACCCTCAACACACCTGTCACCTCGACACAAGGCACAGCTCACACCTCTTCCCTCAACACACCTGTCACCTCGACACAGGGCACAGCTCACACCTCTTCCCTTGACACACCTGTCACCTCGACACAGGGCACAGCTCACACCTCTTCCCTCGACACAAGGCACAGCTCATACCTCTTCCCTCGACACACCTGTCACCTCGACACAAGGCACAGCTCATCCCTCTACCCTCAACACACCTGTCACCTTGACACAAGGCACAGCTCACACCTCTTCCCTCAACACACCTGTCACCTCGACACAGGGCACAGCTCACACCTCTTCCCTTGACACACCTGTCACCTCGACACAGGGCACAGCTCACACCTCTTCCCTCAACACACCTGTCACCTCGACAAAGGGCGCAGCAATCCCCTCAACACCTGACAACTCACCTTGTTGTCACATAAATATAATGAAGTGTTGATAGGCTTGAAGGGCTCAAAATCGATGTTTACTTTTTTCTCCTTTCCTTCTTCTGTCATGATTGTACCACAATAAATTACCAGACCATTGGGGGGAACTGTGGAGGAAAAAACACGAGTCCATACAGAGCAGTAATAAGCCTTGGAACAGAAAGCTCCATGAATGAAAATGTTGTACCTAGTGATGCAATTTGCTAGCGCCTAAATGAATTTTTTTTTGTCATTAGGAAAAGCTATGGAATCATTCCTTTGCCCATAACTAAATTTTAATTGGCCAAACAGAAAAATTCCCATGAGCACACCTAAAAACACTACACATGTATCAATAGAGGCTAAATGCACTGCAGTCATGCTAAGAATCCCAGACAGATTTAGCAGACAAGCAAATTTCAGACTTTACCACTGGGTCACTGATGCAAGAAGGTTCGTCTCTTCAACCCAACTAAAATTCTCAAATTAAACGATTTTCTTTACCAAATTTGCCCCAAAGAGCACTCAGCATCTCACGATTTTGAAATATAACATGTTTACAAGGACAAGGGGCATATTACACTTAAAATTTATTCCAAATAATGAGGTCCAACAACAATAGACAGTTTTACCGGTTATTTTTAAATTAAATTTCCTAATTCAGTATATCAACCTAAATTCTTTCATGGGAACTTTCAACTCATTTAACCTAAACTGCATCAGAGCTTCTTTTATGAGGCAGCCGTGATTTCCCTACTTTCAATATGGCTGCTCCTTCTTATGCAACTTCTAGCTAGGCTGACAAGCAGGCACACACAGCAACCTTTACTATGAGTTCTAAATGATTTAGTCCATCAATCATCAGGACTATGAGACATGCTAAAATAACTAAGAAAGATATCTAGACCTTTATTAATTTAGTAAAAAGTTTTAATATAATTGATAATCAGCAGTGAGGATAAACCCATTAACTGCAATCATGATATAGAAAAGATGGACAAAATCTATTTTGCTTTTCAACTCAACATACTTCTGCAACTGCACTT
Organism: Morinoia aosen; assembly: GCA_030386875.1. Lineage (NCBI taxonomy): Eukaryota > Metazoa > Arthropoda > Malacostraca > Amphipoda > Talitridae > Morinoia > Morinoia aosen. The sequence goes on along the minus strand of CM059561.1, from coordinate 32,292,443 downwards.
CAAGTATAAATTTCACTAGTCCAAATGACAGCATAAGAATCCTCCTGTTCAACATATGATACCAGACCAATCCCAGTTCTCAATAATCAGCGCTATTTCTCTCTACTAGAAAAACCTTGCAATGAATTTCCTACTCCAATAATTTATTCAAGACGCTTCAAACAAGGCATGGATTTACAATTATATCCAGTAAAAATTAAAACCCAGGAAGAGAATTTTACTCACACACACAACTTTTAGGGAGTGTTAAATCTCACCAATACTGCTCTAGCAATCAGTGTTTACATTGTTGCTGCTGACATATTATACTATCCCTCACTGGAGTATCAATACTAGTGATGTACCGATACCATTGTTTTGGTTGATACCGATACCATTAAAAATGACCGATACTGCCAATACCGATACATCGGTACACCACTAATCAATACTACTTACACCTACCGAGACGATGTTTTTTATGTGTTGTGACCATGGCAAGCGACGCAATCCTCCAACTCACCCTTAGTGTAGAGCTTTAATCTCTGCTGCACAGATGTGATGGCAGAGAGGACAGAGAGTCTGTTGACTCGAGATTTGATGTTGCTGGCAGTGCCAAACTCATCTGCCAACATTTTGCTCACTCTCGCAATCTGATCCTTAGGAGGAATGATCAACGAGATCATGGATGTACCATTCCTGAAAAATAATAAAATGATGAGGCAGGGAACCAAGAGAAAGATAGATTTCCTTAGCTAGAAAATATAGTAAGCATCTTGTATTTATAATTAAGAAAAATATACTCAAGTTGAACATCTTCTTCATGGTACTTCTCATTTTGACATATCAAGGTATGTCACAAATGCATTTCAAATTTTGAAGGAAGTTTAAGAAGCAAGGTGTACTTGAAAATGAATCAAGGCTCAAATTTATGGCATCTCATTGTAATGATCACACGCAACTCACGTCAAGTGATGCACTTGTTCCTGAAAGGGTTATAGAAATGGAATAATAAACCCCATTTAATTATAAAAATTCTTGATGAACTCTAACACGTTTAAATATTTCAGAAATGGACACATATTCTACTATCATCCACATGAAGAAAAATCCATGAAAATGTGTAATTTCAATAGTAAACCTCAACAATTCAATAGGTCACAAATAATAGAGTAAAAATGACATTGTAGAGGAAAAAAAAAGAGACAAAAATTGAGAATCACTAAAAAATAATAGGGAACCTTGAACTCGAATAAATAATAACAATGAAAACAGAAGTAGGAGGGCTGACTTTCTCACCCTCTTGCCATTTCCAAGCTTTTGATGAGCTTCTTAATCTTCCAGATCTCGACATTGCGATCAGCGCTAGTTTCATCTTGTTGCGATGCCATGCTGCTAATGGGTCTTTTTTCCCGTGTTGCTGCTCCTCAAAACTCTGCAAGTTGAGAAAATACATTTACTTCCAAGGATTGGTGAAAAATTTTCATCTTGCAAAGATGGCTCAACCAAAGAAACTCATCTTCAGAGAACAAGACTGTTACTAGTACCTTAAAATTACAATTAAACAAATATCCTTGCATACCCTAATACACAAAAAGTTTCCAGGCAAATAAAAACCCACAAACTTTGAACCTAAGCCCCCTCAATCTGCAGTGAAAACAGGCCACAAACTCCAGTTAAAATAGCCACAGCAAATTCCAATAAAAACAGTATTTTCACTAGGAGTGCAAATCTTCATAGCATACAATATACAAGCCTACCTAACCAAAATTGGTTGCCTCTCTTGTACCACTGAGAGGAACAATATCTCAGCTGTCTCAACAAAACAAAGGAAGGCAAATCTCAAATTTTTCAAGACCATCCACTAATGCTTACCGTGTCTAATGCACTTGCTTTCCCTGAATTACCTTTGGATAACCACAACAAACAATGTACTAGGAAAAAAACAAAAAATTAGACTTGTAGATTTATAGTGTCCAAATTACACAATAAGTTGCTTCAAACCCCTAACCATACCAAACCACAACAAAGGTGTTCCCAAAAGAAGGAGAAAAGCACAATTTAATACAGAATTGAAGAAATTAGGAACTTTAAAACACGACGTGTTCCCACACCTTGAACTTATATAAAGTAGGATAAAAAAATCATGAAACAAAGTAGAAGTCCTAGAAAGTGGTATTGAATAATAACAGCAGGCAAGTAAAGATGTTTATCCTAATTGCATAGCAAAAAGCATTCCTTTTCAACAAAAAAAAAGCCTCTCTAAGCTTCAAATTGCTTTACTTTCAAGTCCAACGAGTATTAATTCCAACAGTACACAGATACAATTATCTTCCAAAAAGAGCCTAATTATATCTCCAATAATATTGATATGTTATAAGTAAAACATTTCACTTTAGTTTCACTTCTATAACTTAATTTGCTAGAATTGTATTTCACTGATTAAATTATCTTCTAATGTCAAGATTAAGCATCACAACAAGCATTATGATTGTGCATGTCATCTGCTTATTTTCATAAACAACGTCTATGAAAATTTTGACAGCAAATTCCAAATCTTCAAAATTTTTCATATTACTCTGTGAGGTATTAACATAATGAGACATCAGACTGTCAATCTTAAACATTACTTACAAGTGAGGAATTCCAAATAAATGAACATTATACAACAACCATCATGATATGCTATTTCTATAAGTTTACACTTTATTCATACATGGCTAATGTCCAAAATATCTTACAATTCATTGTATCAATAAAATAGTGAAATTAATAACCCTCATGTAGTTTGAAATTGCTCCATTCAGCATTTAAAATCCTTGAATAAAAGGTTAAAGTTATAAACCATCCAAACAATATCTTGGTACACTTCAATAGATGAATATAAAAAGTTCTACCTACATTGAAATTAAGTACTCTAGGCCTACTTTATATGTCCACCACCATAAAAAATGAGTCAGCACACAAGTTTTACAATTTCTTGACTATCCTGAAAATAGATTTGAACATAACTACTTTGATTTTATAAGAAATCTTGACCATAGCTGTTATAAGATGTATAAAACTAAATTTCATGAAAAACTAAATTGAAATTCAAACATATTTTCTTCTTTGATGTTACCAAGCCAAAATCTGTTGGTGATAATTATGCAATTACCCATTGAAAAAATAACTTTTCAAATGCAACCTGCAAATTGCAACTAGAATGCAATGTTGCAACTAGAATGCAATGTTGCAACTTGCAAGTGATGCAATGACAAGTATAAGGTTTGATTGAGATATATGTGACCAACGATCAACTTTCATCGAAGAAATGCTAGTATAAAAGCCATTGAATTCATCAAGAACACCAGCACGTCTAGAATAAATCACTAGAAATGAAAATGTGCAGATGGCTAACAGTAAAAATGTCAACGAAAGAAAATTAAAAGTACCTCTGAAAACAGTATGCAAATTATAATTACAATAAAATATCATTATACGGAAGAATAAATACTCGAAAAAATTTACCTGGCAATGTAGTTACATTACAACAATTCGGTAGCAATTCTAGGAAACCGACTCATTAGTCAACTACTACGTAACGAAATTCGGAATTGCGGCTGGTGGGAGTGATGTAAACTAAACAAAAAAAAACACAATATACAAAGATATATTTTACAATCATTTTCGTTAACAGAGAAGGACAGAAAAATATTAAAAATATTTTGAAAGCAACTTGTCATAAATAGTCTACGCCGCGATTGCACATGTAACCATACAAATGGGAGCCACCTCCACGTTTATTCAAATTTAAACAATTAAATGCCCAATAGAACACTATAAGCGAAATATTTCATAGAATAACTTCTATTACCTTGATTTCTTCTTTGCGGTCAGCCAATTTTCTGACCAATTGAATTATATATTGAAACTAAGGTTTAAGCATTAACAGCATGGCAGCAGCACGGGACGGTATCCAACAAAAGAATGCGGCAGAGCGTGATCTTACTTTCACCACGTAAACATGCCTTTCAATTGTAAAATATTCCGTGGAACTTTTACATCAAATGTTAAAATATTCCAAAGAACGAATCTCATTTAACAAACTTACGATAGTTATAAACCAGTTTTATTTAATTTGGGGAATGAAATATTGACGTTCAGTCAATTGGCGCGTAATTTGAAATTCATCTAATTGATAAGTTATCCCTGGAAAATTTTCTATTACCCAAACAAAACACACGTGTTCTATTCCAGGTGATTTTGCAGGAGTAACTTTGCTGTACTGATAGAACAAAAAATAGCGTGTGTAAATATGGCTGTCAAAATTGCCATCATAATAAACAACACATTCAAAGCTCGAAAAAAATGTTATGGTCTAATTTAAAATAAAATAATTTGTGATCTATGTCAAGTTTATTTTCATTCTACATAATTTTCATTCTAGGTGGGAGACATTTTATTTGTTTATTTTTAAAAGTGTTTTATGTGTTTCTTTTATGAATATTTATTTTGTGAATATTTATTTAAACATTCCACTGAAACCTCGAACAATTTTAGAGCTGACTAAGTAAATAAATAATAATAATGAAGGCATCAACGGATGCTTTATTTCCAATCAAGCCTGATACATATCACCTTGTACATTGGATTTTCAAATGCCTTATAACAAACGCCAGGACGCCATAACGCTTTCCCCCGGTCAAGACCGGTACCCATTTCAGACACCTGGGTAGAGTGGGGTATTGTGCTTGGAATTTTTCTCCTATACCCAACAGAGAAAATCGCCACCGCCAGCGCCGAGTTTCGAACCCGGGTCTCTGCCGCACGGCGGCAGAACCTCTAGCACATGGCTATCGCGAGGACATGGCTATCGCGATGCACATGACTATCGCGATATTTCCTTCACAAATGTACAAACGTGCTCATTGTTGCGTTTTTCTATTTAAAATAATTTTGTTATCTTTCAAGTCCATTGAACTATGAAGTTATCAGTTCAACGCAGCTAAGTATAGGCTAGTGCTTCATTTTGATGTAACAAAAACGAAACCCTAGAAACAATACGAAAACTTTTACGAAAGTACAGTACAGCAACTAGTTAATATTGAATTAATAATCAGAAATAACTTTAAATTTTCTAAATAAATCAGTACAATGGTCCACTGGTTTAAAATTTGATTTATCGCTACTCAAAGGAGCGTTGAACGTTTATGTATCCCAAACCATATACATCAATAAATTTAAATCAGAGTATTCTAGGCTTAGGATTTATAAAACAATCACCACCGGCGTGCCAAATTGCGACCAGTCGCGCGAACGGAAACTTGAACGAACTCTTTCTCCCTAAAAACAGGGTAAAAAAGAGGTAGTATAAAGATAGCTCTAACTTTTGAAAGAATCCGTCTATCGACTCCAAATTACTCTCAAATGAAAGAGTGAAACTTTCTCTCGTTCCCATATTGAACACAAGACCACGACTCTAACGGTTCTCTGGAAAATACAGAAATTATTCGATAAGCTTACCCGACTCGCGCGCAGTCAAAATTAATTGCGTTTACCGACTCGTAACTTTTGAAAGAATCCACTCATCGACTTCAAATTACTCTCAAATGAAAGAGCAAAACATTCTCTCCCTCCCATATCGAACACAAGACCACGACCCTAACGGTTCTCTGAAAAATACAGAAATTTTTCGATAAGCTTACCCGACTCGCGCGCCGTCAAAATTAATTGCGTTTACCGACTCGTAACTTTTGAAAGAATCCACTCATCGACTTCAAATTACTCTCAAATGAAAGAGCGAAACATTCTCTCCCTCCCATATCGAACACAAGACCACGACCCCAACGGTTCTCTGAAAAATACAGAAATTATTCGATAAGCTTACCCGACTCGTGCGCCGTCAAAATTAATTGCGTTTACCGACTCGTAACTTTTGAAAGAATCCACTCATCGACTTCAAATTACTCTCAAATGAAAGAGCGAAACATTCTCTCCCTCCCATATTGAACACAAGACCACGACCCTAACGGTTCTCTGAAAAATACAGAAATTATTCGATAAGCTTACCCGACTCGCACGCCGTCAAAATTAATTACGTTTACCGACTCGTAACTTTTGAAAGAATCTACTCATCGACTTCAAATTACTCTCAAATGAAAGAGCGAAACATTCTCTCCCTCCCATATCGAACACAAGACCACGACCCTAACGGTTCTCTGAAAAATACAGAAATTATTCGATAAGCTTTCCCGATTCACGCGCCGTCAAAAAACTTAGGTTGACCGGCTCGTACTTCGCGCGTTGTCAAAACATCCTATCCTAACATACGAAATAACAATATCCGCAAATTTACTTACAATGAACAGACCTTTTCATGGCAAAAGAAGGCATGAGAAATCAATAACAATTATAATTAACCTCAGTGTCATATCATTTCTTACATCAATATTTTCGGAGAATAAAAGCTTAAGTTTTTCCTGTTGTGTCAAGGTATATTTTGATCCCTATTGAAGCCTTTTTTAGCGAATATTTAAATTGTTTTGTGCTTATGTACTATATTGAAGCCCTAGAAAACCTAAAATATTATTCTACTTCCATTTCAAGCATTTGTGGAACCTCGAACTCAACTATTAGTTTTTTCCCCGCGGTTGCTGTGCCTAGATAAGTTGTGTCACTTTGTTTTTTCTTTTGTTTTCATTTAATTCAAGAGTTCAACTAATCAAATTGTCATTCGCAAAGCTGGTTTGGTTGGTATATTTTCCAAAATTATATTGAGTGACCATTAGGGCGAAATATTTTTGATAAAATAATTTATGGCAGTGCATTATGAATTATTATGGACTGCCTGTTTTTATTAATATTCTTTTGAATCAGTTCATTTAGGCGTTTATACATTATATCCGCTTCAATTTTTGTATTATGTTTATGTTTATTCTTAATGTATCTGTTTCGATGCCTCAACGCGTTCTTTCAGGATGTATGCTCAGGTATTTTTGGTTACTTTTTTCAAAATTTATTTCAGCTCAACAGGCGTTTACGATGCGTCTAGTTCAATATTGACGGGTTTATCACATTTTTTACTCGAAATTCATAGCTTTAAGTAAAAAAATTTGGCGTTGATTTTGTTTTTTAAAGAATTAAATTGATGGATGGGTAAAATATAAAAGTTCTGAACATTTCAAGAATACGTTCTTAAAAGTGAGAACCATGCTTCTCCGCCATGAAATATTCAAAAATTTTAGCTAGTCCACATTTTACCTAGTCCAAAATTTTAGCTAGTCCAATACTTCATTGTTTACTTTACCGGCAGGCCGCAGCCGAGACGGTTCAAATTTGATGTGTTTTCGGTCTTGATATTTGATCGAATTTTACGACGAGCTCCAATATAAGCACTGAATACTTCTTATTTTTTCCTTCCAATCAGCTTTTCTACAAGCGACAAGGCAATTACCTTTTCTTATATTTTATGTGCCGCTTAATAATCCTGATTTATTTATCCATGTTTCGTTAAATTATAGCAAATAAGAACCGCACATTTTTACGGCTTACTAGCCCCAGATATAACACTGCCGAATTAATTTATATGTTTTGATTGAATTTGTTTCAAATACTACTTTCAGCACTTTAATTTCTTATTAAATCATTCTTACATCCCAATGTATAGATTCATCGTATCAGCATTTTAGAGATAAAGATTTTTCAGTTTCAATTTTTCATTCGTATGGGTAAGTTACGTTGAACTTTTCAGCTTTAAGAAACCACGGATGGGTTACAGAATTCAGTTTTCGGATGTGAAACTGTAAAACTTATATTGGAAGAAAACAATTGTGTTTTCTACTTCATATTTAAAGTGAGACTCTTTAATCTGACTCATAACAAGTGGACAGCTAGACGCCGGGATTATTTTGCGCACACTACATATTTCTGTTGACGAAGCCCTTAAATGTTTTTGAGGCCCAGAGGCTTGCGCTCGCGATGTTTTGAGATCTCTCCTGCAGTTGCGCTTGGGAGTTGGGATGTCTTCTTGCTCCGTGCATATTGCGTCAGTTTTATGTGAAGAGTTCTTGTGCTAGGTTCTCCATTCCTTTAGTCACAGCAGACGATCATAAAAAATTTGACTAATCAAAGATCAAAACTAACTAAGACAATCAAAAAGTGCACGTTTCAATATTGTGAATTCTTTCTTCCTTCAAAATGGACAGTGTAGTCGAGCTCATGAAAACGTTTCCGAGCAAGAGTGTGAGAAGCAAACATGCCCTTTATATACTATTATCTAAAAAATTAGGAAGTAGAAGACCAGAAAGAGACAGAAATCGCTTCAGAACACTCGAATCCTCGAATGCAGCTTTCAACTACCAAGTGGCAAGAATAGTTCCGGTAAATTTATAAACTTAAATTAGTTTGTGCGAGTCCGACTCCGATGTATATATATAATACATATTTATACGAGTGAAAAATTCTTATCTGAGAAGGATTTCCTAAATTGCTACAATCTTAGTCACTTTTTTTCCTGAGAAATTTGATGCATCTTTACGAAACATGTTATTTTTGTTTGTTTATGTTTAGTGCTTGCAAGAAGCAAAGCCCTCTTGCAAGAGGGTGCTTTGTTCCAATAGATTTTTTTTTCTCAGCTACTAGTTGAAGCAACTAGGTCTACAGTTTAAGGCTTCACTATATTGTGTTCACTCTTTAGGTGATGTAACAAACCACTGGTAGACCAGCCTTTTCAAAGTAAACTCTTGCCGCACTGTATACACTTCGCACTTTCTCCAGTTGCATCTTTAACATAGTATCGCCCCACATAGGCTTCACTTTCTACAACATCGTCTGTTGCCATTGTATCTATTACAGTATATTTTTTATTACTTGCAAAACCAAACCCCTAAATATATTCTGATGAAAGAGTTGAACTATATTATGAGCTAGTCTAGACTACACTGTGTAGCGATGGAAATTGCAATAATATTAAAACACTAAAGTCCTATCTGTACCATTTACAAGTTGATTTGCTCCAAGTGAATTTTGATTTGCTCCTCGTGAAAATAGAATTGCGCCAAGTGAAATCTGATTTGCTCTTTGTCAATTTGCTATCGATTTAAATCATTTTTAGTTTGTGATAGTTACAATACCCAAATTACGTAATATTTTTTTCAGCTTGTGCATTTAAAATATATAAAATACTATACATTACCCTAACCACAGGGTTGAACCTTGGTCTGAACCTTTCTTGGTTGCCAAATCTGTGCTCTTATGGTTAATTAATCTTAATTGGTAAATATTTAAATTTTATTTAATGTTAATTAATAATTAATTAACTTTCCATCAATTTTGCAAAAATCCTAATTCATTTATTACTTCTTTAATTATTTACCCTATTATTAAAAGGCAAATCAGCAAAGAAACCCTATAAGCAATTACCCAAGGGTTATTTCCTACCGACGATCATCCGGTAGATGACACCCTATCAAATAAACCATTATTATTATTATCCTCATTAAACATGTTTAGGTCGCAATCCCTAGCGGAATTGGACAATAAATTGATAGAAAGCGTTTGAAAATAACAAAAATAACAAATATAAATTTTTCTGATAACTCGTGTACAAATGCACTTTTATGAAGAAGTACAGTAATGTAATGGAAAGAATAATACTGCTGAAACGTCATAACTAAACATCACAAAATGAAGTGTAAAGCATATATTACAACGTTTGCACAATTTTTGATAATTATTTCCTCATTAACATATTTCCGTTCTTTTTATTATTATTGTTATTATTATTTTATATAAGAAAGTTTTGGCCTCCCTTAACCCCGACAAAGATGTTCTAAGAAAGGAAAGAGGAAGGTGTCGCGCCCTTGTTCCCCTTCGCCAGGTAAGAAAAACACCGGAAGAAGAAGGAGGTTGTATTGGGCGCGGTTGAATACGTCACTGTAAACAAGGGTTATTTTTAGTTCTACAAATAAATCAGCTTGAAGTCACAAAGAGAGTAATTAAGTTTATTACTAAGTTAGCTCGGCGGCACAAGGCAAGAACATTCTTAGTTCTACAAATAAATCAGCTTGAAGGTACAAAGAGAGTATTTAAGTTCATTACTAACTTAGCTCGGCGGCACAAGGTAAGAACATTCTTAGTTCTACAAATAAATCAGCTTGAAGGTACAAAGAGAGTATTTAAGTTCATTACTAACTTAGCTCGGCGGCACAAGGTAAGAACATTCTTAGTTCTACAAATAAATCAGCTTGAAGGTACAAAGAGAGTATTTAAGTTTATCAACCTAGTATCACGATCACAAGGCGATCAATGCCTCTGCGACATAAACAGTTTCGAGAACAACGCAGATTACAAGAAAATAAGAAGCACTGCGAGAAAACAAAATTGTAAAATTAAATAAGAAGTTTCTAATCGTTTCAGAATTATTGCTAGAGCTTAGTGTCGCGCCCTTACATCTTTTAAAATTACTTACATCTTTATTTGCGAGACCTCAGCTACGACACTGACCCTAGGCTTACTTTTTTATGCTTTACATTACCTGTAAAGTAAAAGAAATCACATTAAATCATTATCATGCACACGCGTAATTTACAACCCAGACTAGGCTTAACTTACAAAGACACGAAAGGGGGACCAGGTCGGCCATTTTTTTATATGGCGCTTGAGGCGCAGCAATACACGACAACTGCATATGGAAGACTCGTAATATGCACATGACCTTCAAATTAATCATGCTGCAAATTAAAGCATCTCGGCCCCTTCAATAAATAACGCACTTCTTCGATCATACAAATGATTTTGAGACTCAGTGGTCAAAACTTACAGAAAACTAAAATACACTTCATGAGTGGCTGATCATTCATTCAAGATATGATCTGACTGAGTGCAACCTAAACCCGATAATTTTTCCCGATACAACAGAAGTTTTACAGTACGCAAACGCATTGAAGATAACAGTACGCACAATCAAATTAAAATGATAGAACTGTATTAATAAAAAATCATTTGAATAAGACAAAACGCACAGTGACAACATTCTGAGGCTACCGAAGCACGCACTTGAAAACTGACACACACAAAGGTAGAATGGCTATCTACGGTTCTTACAGATATAAGGCACACTTTCACTTCAGTTCTTTTAATTTTATTAAGTTCGATCATCACTTAAAAGGGTTCAAACACACATTTAAGGCTTATTAGGTAGGTAGCCTGAGCACGAAATATCACACCCTACTCTCGGGAGAGCTTTGGCTCAAGTGCGAAGCGGGCGCTGAAGCCATAAGAGACGCCAAGAGAATGTTGCCAAAAAACCCCAGCATACGCTTAAGAAAAAACCCAGGTCAGCGAAAAAAGACGTTAATGAATAAATTTTCTTACCCGTTTCCTATTGTTTTCGTGGTTACCAAGTAGTACAATCATTGAGGCTCCTTGAAATTAATCGTTTTGCCAACACAAGTCGTGGCTGTAAACCCCAGGAGACAGATAAAAACCCAGATCCGCGGTTAAAACCCCAGAATGCGCAGCCAGCTGAAATGAATCTACGTAACGGTGGAGAACTCCCGCATTTAATCTTACATACGCGGCAGAGCTAGAACGTTTGATAAGTATCGGAGTTTTTTATTCTATTTTAAATAAAGATATTATCGACATCATAAATCGACATTTAGTGACATTACCGATTAACTTTGCTGATATTATTAAGTTATTGACCTGATATCGCTCATTTCAAAATCACGAATTCGATCTGGAAATTTCCAGGACAGTCAAATGAGAAGCGGTTCATTTAAATGGCGGGCTAAAACCCAAAATGACTTAAAGACGGAGAAAGGCATGACAGAAGGCACCATTTAGTATGGAGTTGAGGGAACGCAGAATCTATACAAAAGGTGCACGGAAACAGTAAGCTACGTGGCCTGATACTCACTTATGGTCGCTTTCTTTTACTTTCAAGTTGAAGTGCGACACAAGCAAAGGACCTCCCACCGGAGGTGTTCGTCTCAATGAATACTTTCACGCTGAAAACGCTTCAGCATCTACGGCAAAGTGCGCTAAGGTGAGTTCTAATTTGTTTCCATTCTCTAAAGTGATTTGATGAAGCGATGGTTTCTTCTTTGTGCTGAGCGAAAAGGATTTTAGACAGAAGATAATACAGAAATCCGACTCACATATGCTGAATTCAATGTATCCACTTTTCAGATACCTATTTGTAATCTTTCATGTTGCTGTCGCTCGGCTAACATCGTCAGTTGTTGTAGCTACTCACCTCTCATTTGTTGTCTCAACATTTGCTCTTTCTACTTTTTCTCTTAATAATATGTTCAACCATTGAATGTTGATGTCATTTGTATTCTCATTTTTACCTTTATTTTTTTGTGTCAGTTCAGTTGTGTCAGTGTCTATACTTATTACCTAATAATATCATTGATATCTAGTCAGTATGGGTTCGTATACATACAAAATGTCTCAATAAAATGTACGTGCACTTCAAATGATGAGAAAACTTTATTTACATACATAGAGTGACATAAATGGACTTCGAATACAGAAGACAAATGTAATTGAAGAATCATGTTCGCAAATATTTAAGTTTATGACAGTTTTTGCCCAGACAACGCTGATAACGCGCACCAAAGGATTTGCAAACGACGCGAAAAATGGAGAAAAGGATGAATCATCGGAAAAAGATGAATCATCGCCGGATTCTCAAAAAAGATCAGAGGCCAATTACGAAGTGAAATCTGTAGATGAAAACTTAGAAGAAGACGCAATAAATAAATCTACGGAGAAAGAATTTGTTATTGAAACAATTTTTGTCAAGATCGAAGACATTTAGCTTGGCTCCTGATCAAGTGGCTCATGTAGAACGTTTGTTTTCAACTGTTAGAAAATTTAGTACCGACAACAAACATTTCGTAATGCATTCATAAACAAAATATCTTTTGTGTCACACTTCCCGTGTAAGATATGGGAAGAATAAGCTGCAAATCATAAAAAGCGTTCCTGTGTTGCAGTTTCAATTGTAAAGTAGGGACAGGATTAACATTTAAGAAAGGAATAATATCAAGACTGATATGTTTCTTTGACGTTCATACCTCACCGATTGAAATTGGTTCCATGTGGTAGGTTTTGAAGACTCCGGCTCAGATACGCCCATAAAACACTTCTGTAGAATAATTTTGCAAAGGTTTAACAACTTTTAATTACTTTAATATTTTTTAAATATTTAGAAATGGTGTAACTTCTGAGATAATTCCTTATGTTTGAAATTCTAAGATTATACCTAATGTTTGAAATTTTTAGATAAGATGAAATGTTTTAAATTCTTCGAATAAAGGCTTCTTTATAGCCCAAATTATAGCCTCACTATAGCGGCAGACTGATTTTTGGCAGTTTTCCATTATAGTGGGGTTGTAATGAAAGGCATAATCACAAAGCATCGAAGACGGGAGCACTAAATCAGACCAATGGAGCTACTCAAGCCTTGGCATATAGGATTCACCTACAGAAGAAAAAATGGGTCGTGGTCGTCGTCTTCGCTGTACGCTATCTCGAGAAAGCTGAGAAGGTAAGCTAAATTAAATGTAAAGGATGTATTTAGTTTATGTGTAAAGAGTCCAGACCTTCAAACGATCATGTGCATGTTGAATTCATCCTGTTGTAATTTTCACAATATCTTCCCCCAATGACAGAGTCAAGTTGACAGTATTAGGCATCAAACTTATTCAGAAATTAACATGACTGCAAGTACAGAAAAAATGAGACTTACAGATACTAATATTACCCCGTTTGAGAGTTATTTGAAGTCGATGAGTGGATTCTTTCAAAAGTTACGAGTCGGTAAACGCAATTAATTTTGACGGCGCGCGAGTCGGGTAAGCTTATCGAATAATTTCTGTATTTTTCAGAGAACCGTTAGGGTCGTGGTCTTGTGTTCGATATGGGAGGGAGAGAATGTTTCGCTCTTTCATTTGAGAGTAATTTGAAGTCGATGAGTGGATTCTTTCAAAAGTTACGAGTCGGTAAAAGGATTTAATTTTGACGGCGCGCGAGTCGGGTAAGCTTATCGAATAATTTCTGTATTTTTCAGAGAACCGTTTGGGTCGTGGTCTTGTGTTCGATATGGGAGAGAGAGAATGTTTCGCTCTTTCATTTGAGAGTAATTTGAAGTCGATGAGTGGATTCTTTCAAAAGTTACGAGTCGGTAAACGCAATTAATTTTGACGGCGTGCGAGTCGGGTAAGCTTATCGAATAATTTCTGTATTTTTCAGAGAACCGTTAGGGTCGTGGTCTTGTGTTCAATATGGGAGGGAGAAAATGTTTCGCTCTTTCATTTGAGAGTAATTTAAAGTCGATGAGTGGATTCTTTCAAAAGTTACGAGTCGGTAAACGCAGTTAATTTTGACGGCGTGCGAGTCGGGTGGGCTTATCGAATAATTTCTGTATTTTTCAGAGAACCGTTAGGGTCGTGGTCTTGTGTTCGATATGGGAGGGAGAAAATGTTTCGCTCTTTCATTTGAGAGTAATTTGAAGTCGATGAGTGGATTCATTCAAAAGTTACGAGTCGGTAAACGCAATTAATTTTGACGGCGCGCGAGTCGGGTAAGCTTATCGAATAATTTCTGTATTTTTCAGAGAACCGTTAGAGTCGTGGTCTTCTGTTCAATATGGGAACGAGAGAAAGTTTCACTCTTTCATTTGAGAGTAATTCGGAGTCGATAGACGGATTCTTTCAAAAGTTAGAGCTATCTTTATACTACCTCTTTTTTACCCTGTTTTTAGGGAGAAAGAGTGCGTTCAAGTTTCCGTTCGCGCGACTGGTCGCAATTTGGCACGCCGGTACAATCACCTCACATATTTTTCACTCTTATTGTGAACATGAACTAAAATTTATTTCTACTTGCATGTTTTTTTTGTTTTAGACTCACGGAATGTGCACTGTTCTGTAGTGAACCCTCAGCCGCACTTCAGCCTAATTTCATAAAATATTAAAAAACTAACATCCTAAAATTAAATTATACAAATATAATTATTTCTATAATTTTACAAGACCAAATTAATTCGATTAAACCCAAAATTTTACCAAAACTGTGTTTCGAAAATATTTGGCGATCACGTTTCCGTTCGTCACTTCCGTTGGAAACATTCGCGCAGAACCATTTCGCAAGCTCTCGATAGTCAGCACCAGGCAGACTGGTCATTCACGTTGTGTCTTCTTCCGATTGTAGTTTTGGGCCCCAGAGGGGCAATTGTAAGTATCAAGTGTTAATGTTAAGTGTGTATTATGTCTTAACTTTCCTGTGTTGTGTCTTAACTTGTTCCGCGTTAGGGAGCGCTCATTATTGTGTCTTAGGAACATTCACTGTGTTTATCTGTGCCGGTGTAGTTAGGCACAAGCTTCAAGTTCACTGCGCCATTTCGTCAGTGTTTTTTTTTCCCCTGAATTAATGTAGCCGTGCAAACCTGCATATTCACTTTAGCATCTGATTCCAATTGGAATGTGTCTTTTTACGGTTTCGCACTGGTGTTTTTACCAGTTCTGTTAGCCTTATAATTCAATTAACTTTTGGCAGTACAGTAGCTAGAATTTTAGTTATTTTATTTACTGTCGTGCATTGTGTAATTAAGTCATGATTCAAACAAGTATGGAATTCTTTTTAGTTTCACACTCAACGTTTAAAGTCCAAAAATCTTAAGAAATAAAATAGGATATTGCAGCAAATCGCGTTTGTATTTTCTGTAGTACTCATTTCAAGTCAATTCACATAAATAAGTGTTCCTTAATCTTACTCCGGAATTTCTTATATAGAGGTTTTCCCTTCTTCATTTGTATTGTTTAGAAATTCCTTGTTAATTTGCATTAGCAGATGCTGTAGATATTTTTACCATAGGTAATTAATTAATTGAGACTTGAGAATTAGGCTCAGTTGCCACTGCTTTTACCATTGTAGTTTTGCCTTTTTATGTTGTTCCTATTTCTTAAGAAAACCCGAAAAGTCTGTGCTCAGAGTTCAAGGGATTGCACTAGCTCCCTCAATGCCTCATGGGCCCTTTCGGCCAAATCATATGTGTATTTTGTAGTGCTCCAAACCAGGCAAAGTTTTGCCTGTGCATTTACTAGTATAAAGTGTAGCTTCATGCCGTTAAAAATATTAAGATTAATATTTGGCTCCGAGCAAATTGTCAGTGCTCCGAAGTTGATCCCCGCTTGCACTCCGGCGCCAGAGTGCTGGTGGGGGTCGTTTTTCGAAGAGACTCCTCGCCTTGAGGCGGCATGTTAATGCCAGATTGTTTGCAGCATAGCATGTGTTGATATGTGGTTTCCCAAGATACCGTGTGCATTTTCACCCAGCGTCTTATCCCCGTACAGGAAGCCAGGAGACACTTTACATTCCACTGCCACGTCACCTACCTTGCCCGATCATATCAAAAGGGTAAAATAACCCGGTAGCCAGACTTGGCAAAAGAACTGCCTCCTTCCTTGGTTCCTCCTTCTCCTTTGTTCTAATCACTCAATTACTGGACGGTAAAGGCAGTTACCGCATTCCCCATCAACCTCACTCCGAATTGAGACCCTTGGTTTGCATCTAATTCAACTGCTGCTTACCCAACAAGTCCATATTCAATCCAACTTGGGGAATAGAGCTTTACCGTCCTCATTTATCATTGACGCTATTTGCCGTCTCTACCCATTGGGATTACCTTGCACACGACCCTCTCCACAAATACACTCACCACATAACCAACGCAGCTGGGGGCCTGTTGCAGTTCCTACTCAAGATCGGACCTCAACATCAGCTCATCCTGAAGAGACCAATCTGCCAGCCACGGAATAAAGGCCAGATTATTAAACCAATCTCCTTTCTTTGTCCTTCTGATTGGTCCAGTCCGTGGTAAAATTCTATTGTTTGATTTTGATTAATAGACGCCAGAAATATTGCGTCCGAACCCCATCCTTAACTCCTTCTGAGTCTTGCAAACCAAAGAAATTCAATGCGCATTCCCATGCGCTGGTGACCTCGCCTTATCAAGAACACCAATCTCGTGCATTTGCTAAATTAAGAACATTAAACTGTACCTCACCACTTTGGGGGCTAAAGTTTAAATTATTGACCCTGTCCAAAGTAAAACTTGAATTACGCCCATCAAACTTAAAGTTTACAGTTCTCTGTTAATTGTTTTGGCCGGAGCTTTCTCATTACTTGAAATCATTTAAGATTTAACTTCAGTTAGTTTATTAGAGGTTTATTTTTTCTGTTTTCCTAACAAGTAGCAAATATTTTTATTGAATTGCTCGAACATGATTTCAACCACTACTATAGGCTTTGAAATACCTTTTTCCCTACTTCCACAATTTATACATAAGTAATTTTACATTAGGAATTACATAAAATACAATATTTTAACTTTTAAATGTGCTTCTCATATTTTTTTCATTTTAGTTCAACGTTTTTTTTTGACGGTAAAATGTTTTCGTAAGCCTTGTGCTACAGCGCTTCTTACTTTCTGACAAAAACTGAGGAAAATTTATATGTTATCTGCTGAAGAAATTTTGCCAAGCTGTTTATTAAGCACGCCCTTGTTGGTATATAGAGTACGCACGAAAAACTATCTTCGAAATTCTGAAGTGTAAATTTCTTTTCGTTTGATGTTTTGTAGTAAAGTAATTTTCCCAATCTAGTTACAAAGTTCTTGTTGATTTGTATGCCTGAAACCTAGTTTCAAATTTCTGAAATGTCGATTTATGATTACTTTGTTTTGAACGCAAAATCATTTATTTTCACAAACTATCCTTTAAATAATATCAACTACTGACGGCAAAGCGAAAACCTTAGCTCTCATGTGAATGTAAGAAGAGACTATCTCTTGAGGCTTTTCTCATTAGTATTCATATACTCTGTTGAACCCATTAGTAGTTTTGCTCGGTTGAAAACTCGGTTGCACTCGTGTTTGTATTATTTGTGTAACTTGCGTACGGGATTGCAGCCCTTTAATAAATTTCCTCGGTAAATGGAATTTTTTTTTTTTATATATCCATGTCTTGAGCACTTTGTGTTCCAGCATCCGAAACCTTGGAATAAAAAAAAGGTGGTTCAATGTTTACTGAGAAACTGTGCGTAAGTTGTGTACTTCTGAAATTATCCCTCATCCACAAAAATTTTCGAGGCCACATGATAAGACTCAACTACTGTTATAGATGTTAGAATACTTATGGTGACTTGAAGTCTCTTCACTTAGTAAAGTGTTTTGCCTCTTTACTAACTAGAAGATAACTAAAATAGTGTATTTTACTGCTTTACTCGCAGTAGATTCAACCACTTTTATAGTTACTAGTCCACCCCCCTTCATTTGGAATAAGAAAGAAGGCGAAATAAAAGAACGGCCGTAACAAATAAAAAAAATCAATCTCTCGATAGTTGATGAGGCCGAGTGCACACGGCCCGTCAAAAATATATATACTAATGTTCGACAAATTACATGACACACGTTTCTATTTCCTAAAAATTCCAGTGATATTTATTCTTATTCGAATCTGATGGATTAAAACACTGGAAATTATGGAGTTGATGAAGCTTGTATCACAAATACGTTCATCACACACTTTCGGCTGGCTTCGGACAGACAGACAGAGAGACCGACACCCCTCTCATTATAGTTTAGATCACAATAATTATTGTGGTTTTTCCACTGATTATACATATGGTCCACTGCATAAAAAAATTAAAAACCAATGTGTTGAACTTTTGAATAAACTTTTTTTAAAATATACTGTTTTTCTTTCTTTAATTTCCTTACAAAGTTTTAAAAGCAAAATCATTCACTTCCCCCCTCAAAACTTTTAAGAAAATCAACGGTAGCAATAGCTCTTATGTGAATGTAATTAGAGGAGACTATCTTCTAGCGTATTTATTAGCAGTCTTCGCAGTATTTATAAGCTCTCAGTTCTCGTGCCTAGAGTAAAATATCCAAGAGAATAATTGTAATAATATTTCTCTCAATTATACACTCAACTTCGAGCGCAGCATTTGTATACTCTTACGGTTTGTTTTACAATTTCAGGCCTTTATATCAAGATACTTGTATACCCAAGGCGTCCTAAATGACAGAAACAACGCTGCCAATTGAATGACACGCAAATTAGTAAGTTGAGTCACAAAACATGTGATGGCACCAACTACGCTTCGATTACTTGATGGACTAAATGGGGTGATGAGCATTTCTGTAAAACCAGATTTACTACTTCTCCAAATTTTCCCTTGAAGATTAGGACAATAAATATAAATTAAATATTAAAAATAATATATATATACATATATATATGTTTGATATACATACATGTTTATATATATGTTAACACATACACAAAAATATACCAGTAAACTATAAATCTGAAATACAAGTGCAATTCAAAGAATTTTAACCAGTTTTTATGCATATAGCCTCGTGCCCCTTAATTAAGAGCAGTGTGTGCAGTGTGAGAGTTGTTGTGAAAGTGTATCAATTTTCAATAGTTCTTCAGAATTTTTAACTCAAACGACATTTCAATTCACTTTCTCCCACAAAGTAGAGGTTTTTGCAGTTTTAGCTGCATTATTCCATCTCGAAACGAACGTTTCTGTGCACTTATGAGTTCTGCACTATATGGGAGAATAATAAAGATCTGTGCTTCCTGGAGGCCAACTTGCAGTGTTGTCGACGCTCGACCTCTTCAACAACAAAAAGTGGACTCAATCAGCAAAATAACTTCATCATCCTCGAATCAGCTTGTCTCTTCAAGCAAAAATGCACAGCATGATACCTTTGCTTTTGATGTCGATTCTGTCTATAATTTTAATCCGTGCACTATAGCTGATATTTTGCTTAAGGTAATTAAACGATGGCATACATTATAGCCTACAAAAAATATAAATTCATGATAAGTTAAGCAGCAATAATAATAGTCTTCTCCAGAAGCTGTTCTGTAGTGAAATGTATAGAAACTAGTAAAACTATTAGAAATGAAGTTGATTTTATTGTTAGGCAGTCTAAACGTAAAAAATGCTTAAAATTACCTAATTTAAAAAAAATTTTCTGCTAACGAACGTGAGTGAATGGAAGTAAATAAGTTCAAAAATAATTTATGAAGCGCAGTTTAAAGTTCAATCGTTAATGGAGTTAATAATTTACCCTAGTTAATCGACAAACAAACGTCTCTGTAGTATCATGTTGGTGCAGAAGTAGTGTTCAATTTTTAGAACGAATGTTCAACGTTAGATTTTTTAATTATTTATATTTTGCTACTAGTGTAATATATTTCTGTGAACAAACTAAGTGACTTTCTTTCAGATTATCTCTGTAACGTTCAAATTTTTCCTGAATATTGACATCCAGGTGTGTCCCATCTGAAGATCCCATCAATGTTAAACTTGACGAGATTCATGTAGATGTTAATGTAAGTGCGGCAGCAAAATCTATTCAGAACACTTACGGGGATGATGTAGTGAATGAAAGAAGTTTGAGCAGATGGTTTTCTTGTTTTTGAAGAGGTAATTTCATTTTGATAGATGCACCAAATAAACATCGTCCAAGAACACTTGATTCTGATCAGTTGAGTGTTCTCGTGTCCGAGATTTCTATTGTTACCACGAGGGAAATTGCAAGACAGACGTGACATATACGACCTACTTCTGCATGCTTTCCATTTGTTCCGAGAACTACAGAACTATGTTAGTGAACTTAAAGTTAACAAGAAAAGAGATTGAAATAGAGTTGAATTTGCATTTTGATTCCAAGCCTACAGAATTTTGCAAGCGAGGCATTTTACAGGCTTGTTGAAAGGTGGGATGGGGTCATTAATTGGAACCAGTGGAGAGTATGCTAATGAATACATACTTCCACAGTCAAGTATGACATGGTCATTCCTTAGCTAATTTAAAAATATAATTCACGAATGTGGTCACGGTAGAGGAAACAAGGTAGGTTTAAACCAGTCTTTTTTTTCGTTGACGGTGTGATTTTGATGACGTCACGGCAACGAACCAAGGGCAGCGCTCATATTGCACCTGGTAGCACTGCTACCCCAAAATCTGGCTCCGCTATTGGCCTAACGACATGGCGTGTTAGTGACGTCATAAATTTTGTTTGAAATAAAGCCTTTCTATTGGCTAGCCGAACAAAAGGAGGTGCATTTTCTCCCATAGAAATGACCCTACCTTGTTTGCTGTACCGTGAATGTGGTTCAACACAAAAATAAAATATCCATCAACTTCAATACAACTAAGTTTATCTCATTCTCATATAAGTGGAATGTATCTCTTCCGATTTTAAAAATCGGTTATGGCAAGATTGAGGAAAAATTAATTCATCTAAATTCCTAGGAATTATTATCGTATCGGTAAGAATCTGACTTTCGAAGAGCATGTCCTGTACTTTGATTCCAAAATTTCTAAATTAATTATGGTTCTTAACAGTGTTAAAATGTATTAACTGAAGAAGCTCTAAAATTACTGCATATAAATTCAGTCCATATACATATCCAAAACGGAATAGAAAAAAGGATGCTCTATTCTAAATAATCAAGCCTGATACCTACATATCATGTTGTACATTGGTTTTTCAAATGTCTGACAACTAACATCAGTACGTAAAAACGGTTACCTCCCGGTATTTCATACACCTGGGTAGAGTTGGGGAATTGTGCCTGAGTTCTTCCTTTACCCAACGGGAAGAAATCAACGCGCGGCGCCGGGATTCGAACTACCGACACCTTCACGGAAGGGTGGATTCACAACCACTCGGCCACGGCGACGCTATTGAAGCATGGTATAGGAATGACAAAATAAAGCGAATACACTTTTTTACCAGATGAAAGAGGAGCATTAGAACTATAAGAAGTTTGAATGTAAAGCTCATACAGATGACTCTTCATATACAATACGTAGAAATCCGTGTCTTCATTGTGGTTTCCTGCGTGATTTCACGTGAATAACTTACAATATTCAAGGCGGCAAAGATTGAAACAATTTTTATTTTCTCAAACTCGCCATCAAAAGCGTCTTCCTAAAAAACGAAGTGAATTCATGCTCCCCTGCTTTAGCAAATCCTATTTCTGTACAGTTTCCACTTGGTTGGAATCATACCGTGGAACTCGATGCCTGCTGAAATCTAACATCGATGAATCTTTCCTACACCGAGTGCCAGATATGGTACAAACCAAATTACAGAAAGCTAACAAATATAAGCTAGCAAAGTACTTAATCATTACGCCTGTGGGCTATACCATCTGTTTATTACGCAATAATTACTTTTTTACCAATATTTTACTTTGTTTACGAAAGTAATCTACGCTGTATATACTTTACGCTTCATGTTAGTAAACTTTTTATGGTAAAAGTTTTTCAATCCCATTTTTAAATGGTGCAGGAAAGGGTTAAGAAATAGCAGTTTCCTCTCTACTCGATGCTTCTAAATTATATACCAATAATTGTCTTGAAATGAAATTAATCGCAAATAAATTTTTCACGTGCAGTTCTCGCTTGCATCATAACCTAGTACGATAAACCAAATTAATGAAATTCTTATCTTCCCACTTTGAATCAAAATTTTAGTGGGCAGAATAGGGCAGAATAAAACAGAATTTTAGGGCAGAATAGTGTGTGTTTTATTGTACTGTTTTAAATTGAAGAAAATAATACGCGTAGAATAAGTCTACCATAGGATCTCCTAGACCTGTGGTAATTAAGGTGTATTCATTCAATGATGTGAAAACGAATTCAGGCACAGATTTCCCATTCCCATGATTCCATGTAAATAGTGCCTCCCTCTTTCCTCTCGTAGGAGCATTTTTTTGTAGTTTCGGAGGCTGGAACTCACGTTCCATTTACAGTTGAGAAACAAAGGTGTTTAAGCCAATAATCTTCCACGTAGTAGGTTGTTTTGCCCTTTCATTGAATATACAGTATGCAGGTACGTCATTAGCTAGAAAAAGTGGTTCCAGCTCCTTTTGTTTTATTTTCCTTTTAATATTCCACGTAGTAGGTTGATTTACCCTTGCATCGAATATATATACAGGTACGTCATTAACTTGAAGAAAGTGGTTCCAGCTCCTTTTGTTTTATTTTCATTTTAATATTCCACGTAGTAGGTTGATTTACCTTGCATCGAATATATATACAGGTACGTCATTAACTTGAAGAAAGTGGTTCCAGCTCCTTTTGTTTTATTTTCGTTTTTCATTTGATGTGAGTTTGGGTGCGCTCAAGTATCCTTCGCTTGAATTTGATTTGTTTTCGTCCTCATGGAACTGCATTCCAGTCCTACGCGTGATATGCTGAACTTAATTCATTATCACAGGAACTTTTGGTTGCAACTTGTGTATTCAATTGGCATACTACACAATGCCTGCACCTTGTTCATGTCTGAAGTGTGACTGCGGTACTTTTCGAAACAAATTTTCAGCAACTCAGTTGTCTCGAAGTCCATATTTTTCTGTAACGTTAAAAATGTACTGAAACTTTTACCCAATTACCTCATTGGCAGGCATTTTGAATGGGTATAAGAAATTCAGAAAAATATCATGAAACTCGGAGCATATTAAAATTTTTATTAAATAGCGAACAAATCTCGGCACTGGGATAAAATGCCTACGTCAACAAATAACTTTGATGAAGCGAAACATGAACAAACTATGACATTGATGAATCTTTCCTATCAGAAAAAAATGCAATAAGTATATGCATTGGCAGAAGGTTGGACTGACCCCGGCCGGCGAGCGTTGCAGAGAAAGAAAATGGGATGCAATGATATATATCTTTATCCAATACTTTGTTTCGATGATCCCGTTAAAGCAGGTGTACTTTCTAAACCTGTTTAGTTAAATGACTCTGGAGGTTTCCCATGTAGGACTGGCTTCTCCCTTCACCAGCATTTAGCGGTGAAACCTGACACTCACACTGCGTCTCTCTGCAGCCAACCGTGGACACTGCAGTAGGAACTGGTTGACTACAATCTAGAAAGCATGAATTTTACGACCGTGCATATGAGGCATGATTAAGTGGACTTGGAATCTCGTTTAAGAGAATAATTTATAAGCGCAAACTTATCCTGGGCTTCCACTCGTTTTCCAGCTTCAGCTGCACCGCTACATATAGCTGAAGATCAAACAGTGCATTGTAAATGCCAAATTCCACTTTACAAGTTTGAAAGTATACGCCTGGACCTCACAAACTTTCATTTTTGCTGCAGATATTGGAAGAATCTATAACATGAAACAATGAAATGCCACGGACGCCCACTTTGAACCTCGTCCGTTCACTCACAATGGTCCGTTGACATCGAGCTCACACAGCACCCATGACTTACAATGGATAAGGCATTTTCCTAGCTATACCAACTTGCACTAGATTTTGGTAGTTACCTACGAAAATTCTTATGCTACCAAAACTTGGTTCCCTTCGCAAAATTGGATATCACGCAATGCAAAAAGCCTTAATTAATGAGGGGAGTAGGGGTCAGGCTTGGGGTCATAGATGGGCTCGTGGATGATAGGCTTGTGGTCGTAGGCTGGGGCAGGCGGGTGGTAGGAAGGCTCCTTGTGGTACTCAGGGTACTTGGGCGCGTGGTTGTACTCGAAGTAGTGCTCGCCGTAGCCGTCGTGGGCGTCTGACCACTTCACCTGCGCCCAGACAAATGCGCATCGTTAGTTCATGAAGCTAAACAAGTTGACACCGAAGATCAAATGGCAGGACAAATTGACACAGAAGTTTATGCGGGAAAACGAGCTTGAGATCGAAAACCTTCATAACCTCAAGAGACTGCTGTCGTGAGGTTAACACACCGCAACGTGCGCCCCCGGTGGCCACGGAGGGGATTTTTATAATGCTGCTGACCGACCAGTGGTCACAAACTCAATTTTAAGAAATAATTAAAGCTAAGTAAAGGCACGATCGAGTTAATGTTTGCTATTTTCGAAATTGCTTACTACATTTGACTTTCAATTTGAGTTAAAAATTGAACTTCAGTTTAACCCGTTGCGGTCAAAGCGTTAATGTCGTCTCCAGCATGGGGGATGGCAGAACTATAACACATAGCATAATGATGTACAATGAGTCGCATGGCTGCGTGCACCACCGACCATCAAAGCTTTCACATCACATCGCTAATTTATTATCACATCGCAATCCACGGAACTACTCATTATAGGAGCGAATTTTATGCCACGACGCCAAGAACTGATACAGATCATTGGGCAGAGAAAACTGCAAACTTGCTTAGTGGTGTGGAAATGTTTCAGTGTTCTGCTGCTTATCATAAATCCATCATAGGATTAAATTTATTTCGTTTTTGATGTAGCTGAGCACATTTGTTCCTATTCGGGTTGAGTTTATGCTTTCAGCTCAAGTTACAGTCATACAATATCTTATTATGTTGTGCATGGTAATGTTGTGCAGGAACAGTGGAATGAGAAGTCTGATAGTAGGACTGCGAAATCACGTCAGAAAAGGTGGCAAACAAATACAATGTAATGAGATCAAGAGTCCAAACAATTAAGCGAACTACCTGTTGTTCTGTACTGACAGCATCGTCATCATTAACAAGAGGACCGTACGTCGCGCGTCGCGGCCCTGTCCATAATTAAAGCAGGTTCTCGCACGCACGTTCTGTGTTATTTGAGCCAAAAGAAAGCGTTAGAAAACCGGCTCCTTAACTTCCTTGAGTGGCAGCCTGGTTTTGTCGGTCAGATTTCTTGTGTCTTCAACTCCACTGACCCTAAAACTTCATATTATTCCAATGGGTCTGAGCTCCCCGCTGGTAATTGAGGTAGTAAATGTGCGCAAGAGAGAGCTGAGCATTGGCCGCCACACACTGCAGCGATGAACCCTCTCTGCTCGGAATTGAAGTTGGGGAGAAACAACCTACATGTTCCATATGCTAGTGAAGAAACCGTACTCTCACTGCCTCTATTATAACTAAAATAAGCAAAATTATGCGGGGTTAGTACTGAAATTAATTTGTGCTTATGAGCTGAAATTTTACCGCGCAGCGACCGCTGCGGACTGCACATATGTACTCCGGCGATGCTCGTATTTCTGAAATTCGTTCATTTATGGGGTGAATTTCGTCTCATTCAACTAATGTGCTTTGCTTTATCTTTTAGCATGTTCAATATATGTATGTGTAGATTCACTATTTTCTGAAAATAAAAAAGTTGAATAGTTCATGCATACAATTTTAGTAAATCAAAACAAAGAATTAGGGGAAAGTTACAATAATCTATGAGTGGCGTGGTATATCTCGTTAGGAAGTCCAGCAATTCTGAAGTACATGTAGATGTAAGCATAGAGCAAGTATATCAATCTTATCAATCTTTTCTCAATTGAAACAAACTTTAGTGTTAAGACCACCATGCTATCTATAGGAAAATCTGACAAAAAAGAACCTTCAGAATAATAATGTTTTATTAATAATGAATAAGCTTACGCTCCAGAAATAATATTCCTGGTCTCATTGCCTCACTGTACTGGTATAAACTTGATCTAGAACTGCTTAAATATGAGAAAATCCTTGAGGCCGAACAAATATTACCGAACAAATTGTTCATATCGAGATCAACCGCGTCAGAATGTATTGTTTCAGCTACAACAGAAAACAAAATGTAACTAAGAAAAATTACTAGGTACATTAAAATTGATCGCTATGCCAAGTAAAATTTAGCATCTGTATAATTTCTCTACCATGAACCTTGGACATAATCTCCTCTCAGTATTACATGCATTATTCTCAAAGTGGTTTCGGTTTGAATAAATCATGTTATGGAATCATTCCCTTTCGATGACGGGCGAACGTCGATACGGTAAACGTGTTTAAACATACTTGTTTAACTCTGGAACATGCTTTTATCATCGAAGACAATACATCCTACATATATGGGGTTTTATACTTTTCAAGTGAAAGCTGCAAAGAAATGGAGAAAGTACTTCTAAAAATTTCAGTTTCTTCATTCCACTAATTTGATTAAATGTTAATTTCATGAATCTAAATAGTTTTATAGTCTCACGGGAAATACAATGATCTCAGGTCAAATATGTTTGGCGGGCAGAACAAGTAAATCGAAGTAACCTGGGCTGATGAAGCTGAAACGTTTCCACGTCACTAAGCAAGTTTATAGTTTTCTCTGCCCAATAATCTGTATATCAGATCGTGGCATCGTGGTATAAAATTAGTTCTTATAACCTTTGCACGTTTTTGATAAAAATATAAGAATATGATAAAAATATATAATAGCAATTTACAAGCATAAATAATGGCGAAGAGCTGTTTTTGATCACGAACCAAAACCGAGTTCGCATGAATTTTAGATGCCTACAGAATCTTCTAATCGCATGCACCGTACGAATTTGTAACACTCAGGACACATTATCATTAATGACAGCTACGGATATTATATAAACAGTGAACAGCGCCATCGAACTCAAACCAACCCTAGTCCTGAATCGATGATCTTTGACTTGGTCAAAACGTGAGATGCTGTGCTTTTCGTTGCCGCGGTTGAAGCCCGCCTCGTATTCCTTGTGTCTCGGCACGTTGAGGTACATGAAGTATCCGTCCGGCTGCTTCTTGTAGTGACCACCGTGGTGACCGCCCCCGTCGTCCGCCAGGGGCTGGGCAACTGCCACTGCACCTGCCACGCCACACAGCGCCTGCATCAGAGAAAGTCAATGTACAGGATATTTTATCCCAAATTTCCCTACTGTGCGATATAATACGAATTACTGAAGCACTAGCAAATCTATGTTAATAACATTACTACTACTACAATCCCAATAATGTGGCATGGGTAGTTGAGCACTGGCGTTTCAATTGCCCTGTAATTTATGATGTTATCTTAGGTGAAACTGGAGTCCATTTCTTACGTTGCTGTCCAGAAGGAAATTGCGGCCAATTTCGCTTATTCTAAATGGGAAGAAACTGGATTGAAGCACTGGTTTATGAGCAGACCTTCGATCTCTCCCACAGAAAAGTGAGGCATCAAAGCTACTAGGCCAAACAACTGGTTATTCGCCGTCTTATTTTCAGGCTATTGATCCCAACAAGTAAAACTGTTGTTTTGGTACTGGAAATGTTGCACACGTGATTTTATTCTAAGGTAATGTTAGTGTGGCATGTGGTATTATCACTGTGAAATTAGTTTTCTTTTAGGATGAGAACATTTTATGAATCAATAGAAGGGAAGAAATTATTCTCTACAAAAGTGTTTGTTTTAAAAGTAGAAATTCAATACTAATTATAGCTAGTAACAGACGCAGTATGAACTTCGAGATTTCAAGAATGACCTCACCGAGTGACAGTGACATGACTTCACTGAGTGACATTATATTCCAAGAAGAAACATGACCGTGGACTTTTATATTCAGTGTAACAGCGTTGATATCAAGGTTTAGGAGCAGGTACTTTGTTTAGAGCGATGAAGCTTATGTTATACATAATAGCAATTTATTTCATTTATTTGTTTAAGACCAAAGGGTATTTTGAGTTTAGAGTTAGATACGTAGGCCGGCAGGTGTATCGTATTTCACATTCAGAGACTTCCAGTAAGGTGGATGGCTTATGCACGCTATCCAGTCTAACCTTTTCGCCGCCTCCATGCATGTATTTCGCCGCCTAAGTAATTAAATCGCTTAGGCAGTGAAAAACATGCATGCTCCGGCGAAAAGTTAGACTGGGTAGTTACGTAGTATAGTAATTCATTAATAACTCCAATTCAGAAGTGTTGCCTCGAGAGTTGATTTTCACAACGAACACTTAAAAGCTCAGCTTCTTATAGGGAAGGGGCTGTGGATGTAAATATCACCAAATTAAACATGTTCACAGTAACTTCATTCCTGTTCAATCTGCAGTTACAAACACGACTGCATCATGGATTAAGCATGTTTTGTTCCTAAATTACCCCCGCTTAAATCAATGCCTTCTTCACACCAGCATACTTTTCTTCGTGTTGGATTTGAAGAATTAAGCACGTCCACGCTCAAATCAATGCCTTCTTCACCCCAGCATACTTTTCTTCGTGTTGGATTTGAAGAATTAAGCACGTCCACGCTCAAATCAATGCCTTCTTCACCCCAGCATACTTTTCTTCGTGTTGGATTTAAATAATTAAGCACGTCCATTAGCTTTGGCATATCCACTTTGTTTTTCCACCAGTATTGTAAAGTGCATACTTCAACTCCATCTCTGTTCCTCTTGTGTGTGAACCCTTCTTGTAGCTGTTTTTATCACATCATTCTAATTTCCTTATAACATAGACTACTTTGAAACAGTAACAAGGTTTAAACTCTATTCTCTGTTATGTTTTTCTAATTATTATTTCTCTCGATCTGATCACTATCTCTAATATCTTTTCTCTAATATCTTCTCTAATATCTTTTTCTGCTATTCAACTTTCTGCTCTATTTGATATTAAACAACTCACCCCTCAAAACAACGTCTGGCAAAAGTAAGACCAAGTGCGGTGATCATGTTAATAAAAAAAGACTTGCTGCAGTGGTCATGTTGTTTACAAGAGCGAAGATTAAAGAGAAGATTCTCAAGTTTTTTTATTTGCACACGTGGTCAACGCATATTGAAAAAAAGGAAATGCATCAGTTTTATTAATCTAATGCTAGGTTTCAAGAGCTACATAACTTTGAGTCATTCTCTGTTCGTAAACACTACTCGAACACATTTTTTTTTCTGTCGTAAGGGAAATCTGCCAATTTGATATATTCATAATGAGTCTGTGTTAATACATGAATTAATGAATTCAATGAGCTGTGCAAAAACTAAATGAGAAATAATTTAGAGCTTCCATGCAATTCAAAAATTATTGCCAAATTATGTTCAATATATGTCTTGTAATTAGCAATGCAATGTCATGGGCTTGTGGAAGATAATCAGTATTCAAAAAATAAGTAATTTAAATTGAGAATTTTTTAATAGGTAGCTATACTCTAGTTTGACCATTGTACTAGACTTAAGAAACATTCTACCTATGTATCACCTGTGGTAAATAAATTGTTTAAAATGTTCAAAATGTATCATTCAAAGAGTCTCTAAAGATAACATGAAGTCTATGGTAAAACATAGACTAACTCTATAAGACTCTGTCCTTTGTTATATGTACGAACTAACAACTCACCAAAATCACTAAATTCATTGCAGCACTAAAACCTGGAGCAACACAACGCACGTCCTCCCTGCTATCTCGCCACGGTCTGAGAGTCACATCAACGTTGCGCTCTTTATATACCCAGCGTTTCCCTCCATCTTTTGCGGTTGGTTTCTTGTTACGTTAAAACAAGCTTTCCCGAGTGTCAGTGCTGCCTAAAGGCATGGAAGAGAGCCGTTAATTCTAGTTGTGTATCGCTCTCTCTTCTCTAGCCCGCTTGCTTTTAGGTTCAGGTGTAGAGTTTAATTTGTAGAAACTGAGTTTAAGAGTTTGATGAGCTGCCGCCATACAAGGCTGGGTCATTTCGTACCAACACTGATCGAACGACTGCATTGCCGTGTCACAGGGAAAATTTGCCTGCAGTTTCATCAGTGCATTTGTATATGAAATCTCTGAGTAGCTATGTTTAAATGAGATTCTCAGTGTTGGTTCATAGTCCTGTCCTATTGAAATGTTCATTCCTTGAGAATATTTTTTTCTAATTTGGGCGTTACACATATAGTTTTATTCTTCCAACGAATAAAGTTAGGAAGCGTACGTGTTGTACGAATGAGACAAGAACGATCTTATTCGAACACTCAAGCCAAAACCATAACGAGGCAACCTCGTTCTAGATCCAAGTACTGGTTTTCCATGCCCACTCCTGTTATAATTCAATGCATTGCTAGCCATGTATCTTTTATCCTTGACACCGCTTGTGAAAAACATTTCCCTTATTTTGTTGTCTTCTGTAATCTTTATGCACAGTTGATTTCATTTCCGGTTTATGGGCAAGGTGACGCTTCTAAAATGTAATGCCTCCTATGGCTGATTTATTACCTGCTCAACCGCTTGCTAGGCATTGCAGACAGTAGCAGAACATAGTGGCGACTATTTAGTGCATTTCTTCACATCGGGGAAAGAAAAGCAGCATAATAAAGCAATTAATTTAAATTTACAGTGCATTTACTGTGCATTCTTGTAGAAAGTAAATGACCGAATCCTATATTCCTTGATATTAGTAATTTATCTTCTGCAAATTTTAGTTATACTTACACGCCATAAAATTGAAATTTTATAATTTTAATATGCAATTTTATACAACGCTTATAACGTGACAACCGAGTGACGAACACTTTCTTGAGTGCCACTTGACAAGGTTGAAATTACAATAAAGCTATGAAAGGGTTGTGCAAAATTTGTGAGATTTTTGGAAGTATTTTCTAATAAGATGAGTAAACTCTCAGATAGGCTTCCTGCACCTCAACACACCAATTTCACATCAGCTCTGTCCATTCTTGATGGATAGATTTTATTTGATAAATGTGGGCGTTTGGGTGAAGCTCTACTTCCCGATTGTCAGGCTATTGCCAAAGATGTCGACTAGTGCCTCTGTAATTTAACTGGAGGGAAAATAATTCTCTCACAAATAACTGAGCTCGCGTATCACAGATACTTGAGAAACATACTTCCATCACGATCTTCAAAATTTGAAAAAGAAAAACTTCAATGGCAAAATTAAGAAGTAAACTTGAATGGAGAAAATTAAGAAGAAAACTTGAATGGAAATCGAAAACGAAAAACTAAAAAGGAAGAACTGAAAGACGAAAAATTACTTAGCTTGATACTAGCTCAAAGCTTGAATTTATTTCGGCTCAATTTTCGAAGCCTGTTTTATCAGCGCGAAAAACTCCTTAGCTTGATTTTTATATCGGCTCGAAAACTTCGCAGCTTTTAGCTTAGCTAGAATTCGTTCGGCTCAAATTTTCGACGCTTGAAAAACAGCTTGAAGCATCTTTAAAACTCCACCAGATCGAAAACTCCAAGAATTACGAAAAAATATTCGCAACTTAAAAAACTGTGGGCAATCCCCAACTCAGAAAAATTAAGTCAGCTGAACCTGACTTTTCTATTATCCCTGAAAATATCAGGAAGATTCCTCCGGGATAAAAAGCCTCTGAAATTACGGCCCTCAGAATCCCTAAAATAGGGAGAACTATCAAAGGTGGCTCACAAGTAGGACCAGCTTAAATACTTCGCAATCGGGCCGAACAGGATTCGCCACCCTAACGATCTAACAATTTGGCGCCCAAGAAGGATACTGCCAAACTAGCCATTTAACA
Organism: Morinoia aosen; assembly: GCA_030386875.1. NCBI lineage: Eukaryota > Metazoa > Arthropoda > Malacostraca > Amphipoda > Talitridae > Morinoia > Morinoia aosen. The sequence continues at coordinate 32,260,204 of CM059561.1, read as the reverse complement.
ATCTGGCGCCCGAACAGGGACAGCCATACGAAATAACTAACACCGATCATTAATTGGCTTTTTCAAAAGTGTCATTTTAGTTTGAAATTTGAGGAACGGAGTAGTTATTAAGCGTAATACTCGTATACTAGACTACATATGCCAAGCTAGGATGCATGTTCAAGTTTTCGTTCCTAGCTATATTTTGAGCAATGTTTTTCCCTTAGTGTGTTGTCAGAAAATTTTTCAAAAACTGTTGCGATGCTTTTTTTCTCGAGTTAGCTTGTACCTTTTAACAAGAGATTCAATTGGTTTAGGTAGTACTTTTTGGTTCATTAATGGAATTGAATAGGCACCTTTTCATAAGACCGGTTTTAGAATAAATGAACTTGAGAGTAAATATTTTTGTTTCGATATTTTCTCTGATCTGTCACATAATTATAAATTGGTCTTAATATTGTCTTTTCATGGAGCAATGCAAGGTACGATTGACTTTTTCCAATATAAATTATATCTTCAGTAATCTATTTTTTGCTCATCTTCCAGAGAAATCGTACTAGTGATGATCGCACAAAATTGAGTTTACGCAGTATTTATGATATATTTTGTATAGCCAATGTTCGTCGCGTGAACAATTTCGTTCTGAAAAAAGGATCAATTTTTCTAGCACCCTACGTATTTTTCCTAAATATCTTTCATTTACAATTGTTTTTAATATTTAAAAAATACAAGACCATAATCAGATAAGTTAGAGGTTATTATTCCCGTATGAAAGTCAGTGGGGTCTGCCATGACTCTATTATCATTCTGCTCGTTTGAGTCTAGGTGTATTTTATACTAAAAACTACTTTGTTGCAACTCTCAGCGCATACCTTTTGATCGACAGCGCCCACATGTAATCGCGCAAGAGCAAGATAGTATAATGCTTCACGGCTGCAGTTTTTTATTTCCGTAAGAATTTAATTACTTCCAAATTCCAAGTTCAAGATTTTCTTAAAACCGAACTTTTTATATTTTGAGTGATCACAATTTTAAACGAAGTGAAATCATACTTTAAAATTAAAGTCAGTATTCAGCTAGCGTATTTTCAACTTACACGGTCAACAATAAAAATCACTGAAATATGCATTTGTTGTCTGGTGCGAGGACCTTGAATGAAAAAAGAGTGAGGCAAAATTGACGAAATATATTTAAGTTAGGAAAGGAAAGCACAATAAACTAGTAACAGAGCACAATGGACACACCCAGCTGAAATTGAGAAGGCAGCCTTAAAACAAACTTCTAGTAACACCGTGGTGATGAGCTTGAGAGACTCATATTTCATGTCAACCGCCAAATTTGATCATATTTGCATTGCTCACACTTATAACAAAACATTGCAAGCTGATTTTTATAAGTTCCTGGCTCATAAACTCTTCGCGGCTCTGTTTTGGGCTACCAGACATTTGCTGAAGATCTGCACTGGTCCTCTGGTAGATTCACATGCTTCTGACCACATTATTTCTAAATTTCTACCGTAGCATACGGCTGTCACTGCAAGATTTTTCAAGTAAAATATTCATCGAATAGAGTATTATGCAAAAAAATGATCTACGTACGTCTGAAATAAGTTATTATGAGCATTTGGAGGTCGCTCAAGCCCTCTCGCAAGTTGTATGAAGCATCTCAGAATATATTTAGTCTACGGTAGAGTAACACTAACAAGATCTCATGGGGGCATGAAGACAGTAATTAAAAAACTCTGTTGTCCGAAAGATCTTATCGTAAGCAAAAGAGTGACATCTTCAAGCCCCTTTTGAGCTCGATGAGAAATGATCTCATCAGTCGATCTTCATGCCAGGAAGGAAGGGGCCAGTATAAATTTTTCTGTGTTCTTGCAAAATTACGGCGGTGTTTAGCCTAGACAGTATTCTTGTTCAAAAGTATGTTTCGCAAAGATGCTGAGAAACAGCAAGGCGTGTTGAAGAATGAGCTCTACTGTTCTTGCAGGACAACTTCAAAGACATCCCATCGTATGGGCGAATTTGAGGGTTTATGTTCTTCCAAGAAAAACATAAAATCTGTCGAAACTCATTTTTTTGACGTTATTAAACTAAATAGAACGCTTAGAAAGCTTCATCTGCTTTTTTTCAGGAGGTGTTCAGAAAGACGTATGTTGAATACCCAAAGGTATTTGTCCTCATTATAAGTTGGGAAACTTTTTTGTCGACTAGAAGTAGAGCAGTGACGAAAAGAAAACATTCTGACGATTCAGTAAGCTGAGTGTGCTAACGCTTCTGAGCTGAGCTCGCTTTGGGTGGCGTGACACCTGCATTTTTAAACGGATATTTTATACCAAAATATTTGATACATGCCACATCGCACATTGTTATTTTTCAAATGACCTATGACCAACAATAGGACGCAATGACGATTGCCTCCCGGCCGATCTGGCAACAATTTCAAAAGCCTGGAACGAGTCTAGAATAGAGGTTAGCTTTCTTCCTCTCCCAACGTAAAGAAACACCAAGTTCACGCTCTACCTTCCCCATTGAAAGGTGAGTGCGATAGCCAATAGGTTGCGTTTGTGCAGAAATGTTACTATAACTAGATTAAATAATTCTCAATGTCAGTGCATACGTGCTGATTTTATTTTTAACTCTTTCCTGAACTTCAGATTCCATTTAGAGTTGTGCACTAAAATAAGATGTTAAACCTGCTATTGCACAAAATGATTTGACTTTAATTCAATAGGACAATTATATTGAACTACAACACATAACTTCCGAGGAACAGTTCTCAAATAACATTGCCTATGGGCTCACGTCACCTGTGAGTTATTTATTCACCATTAAAAGGGTTCGAGGGCATTCCAAATGTAAAGCAATCATCCACTGACGCGTTCCAAGCTGCAACGTTTTAAAAATTGTACTGACAAGAGCATTGATACGTTGAAGTTTTAAATGTATCAGAAGAATATTCACGCAAAAGCGAGGGTTTTTAATAGCAAAGCTTATCAAAATGTTAGCGCTTTGAATGGAGCCTCCTCATACTCCTTGCTTTCAGCAGCGATACTGAGGTGCCACACCTGAAAGATCTGACTTTTTCTGTACTACCGACGTGTTCAACAGAATTACAGAATGGAGTCGGTCTTCTAGTTGTATATGATCTTGCACACGCCTCAACTTTCAAGGAAAATTAAGTGCCAGTAATTCACACTCAATTCAATCATCCCGAAGGCATTTATCCACAATATATGGGAGGTGTTCTTCATGAACGACGACCAATTTTATCGTATATGTTGAGGTTCGCATAAGATGACATCTTATGACTCGACGATCGACGAAATCACTGTTTCTCATCAAAGTTTCTTAAGAAATATTCTAAAATTTTAATCCACTCGTGTTGAGCAAAAGAAGAGGCAGAGGCAAGCAGAAGTTAGTGCCAGAATTTTCGTCTCAGTTCGAGTATTCGAACAGAAAATTGTTTTCCCAAGAAGCGGCTACGCAGCTTCCTCATTAAGGCGCTCGTATGAGAGGCCGTAAACCTTCATTCTCAGCTGGACAAAAACATACAAAACTTAAGAATATGGTTAAGCTTAATGCATCCAGCCTCTAGCTCACATGTACAAAATATACAATTTACATTTTAATCTCCAAGATAAAGTGCATTTTCAAACTTTTTTTCACTTTTGCCCTTGTTTCGATGCTGTGGTTTGCCCACACCTTTCTGTGTGTGCATTACAATAGAACAAGCAAGAACGTGAAAATAAAAGTGTTGCATGTTATGCATATATCTATTTATACATAAATTTTAATTTCAATATAAACTGAGAAGGAATTTGTATTATGATACGGAATATACAAATGAACGAATACGAGAAATCGATGCGTTGATATCTAGGACACTTTTATTTACGGTAAAAATATTTAACTGAGGTTAACTGAACGAAAACTTTCGAAATCCCAGTCATTTAGTGACTTAATTGTAGCAAAGTGCTGCAGCGTCTTCAGGACTCATGCAGCTACTCATGAATTGTCAATAATTAATGTTTAGAGCGAGAGTTTCGAACATTTAAGTTATCGTAGCGAGACAGCAAGCAGGTAAAGTTCACCTGTCGACTTGGTTACTCTATGTGCTGTTTATTTCTATCCGAAATCCTCAATTTGGAGCCTTTTGAAATAAAATTAGAGTACGTAGCGTTTGGTAATACCACAGCTAAGGAAAGTGTTTCACTGTCCAGAGCCTCTGAAGCACTGAACGTCAGAAATTATAGTCACGCTAAGAAGTAACAAGCAATTCCTGTCTCGAAATTATTAGGCGAAGCAGTGCTGTTGAAAGAAGGCTTATATCGAACAATTTCATTTGATTTTGTTTGCGGGTCATAGAAATGTACACTACGGATGCTAAGTATAATATAGGAAGGCATTTATGTATTCATGTCAGTTTCCAACACTGGGTTCATTAATCAATGGCACAGGCAGCTGAAAATTTCAAGGGGAGGAGGGGCAGGATCCCCGACAAATAATTTCGGGGAGGCCAGACATTAATTATGAGCAATCCTTTTATTATTTTACTTAAAATGGCGACTGAAACTGGCCCCCAGTTAGCTCAACATTTCGGGGGGGGGGCATGGCCCCTGTGTCTCCTCCTGGCTGCGCTACTGGTTCATTTTGAAACTCAAATTCAGCTTGCTTTGGCTGCAGTCATCTGCACTTGAAGTCTAATAATTTAAAGTACAATGCCGTTTAAATCATGCACTATAATATACATCTTGCACAATAATTTCTTCAAGTAACTCAAGAACCATACTTGTTGCAGTTGCATAAGAGACAGTTTTACTTTACAAATTATTTTCTTTTTAACAAAGCTCTTTAACAGTCTTTGAATTATAGATACATCTGCCTACGGTTGAAACATATTAACTGAACTTAATTTAAAATTTTTGAAGAGGCATGGGTGCATGTTTCATTTAAGGCAGTAAAATCACATCGCAGTAACTGTACAAAAACCATATTAAGATAAGATACTAAAACAATCGTACTCCAAGATTGCCGACACGACATAATCTACCCTACGACCGTAAGGAGGAAACGAAGGGATGAGTATGGTTGGTAGAAATGACGTCTCCCCCACTTATAAAACTTAAACCCCACTCTTGCTACCAGAGCTGTCAAAGCCTCTGAAGACCACCACAGATCTGTTGATTTCCGCTCGTTTACATCAGTATAAGCTGATAATTTAAAATAACCTGTGTGATAAGGTTTAATTTGAAGCTCCCAAAACTGAAATGGAAGTGCACAGTATGAGAACCCCCAATTGGACATGGCTGAAGATTACTGATTCCAAATTTGTGTATCCTTTACTGCTCGTATCACAATCTATATCCTACCACGCAAAACGCAGCAGGACCATATGAAGTAGAGGGCAGTTCGTAGCCCCTTTACCTAAAAATGCTAGACTATGTAACTATGTCTTCGGGCGTCACAGCGATGTCATGGCAGGAGGCCTAGCATAAGCCTTAGGGATGAAGCCACACTTGCGGGTCTTCGGAGCAAATGCCCACAACCAACCGTCCACTGTCTGGTTGCTGAGATCAGCATATATCCAGTCGCCTCGTCTCACCGACAGGTCGTCTGGAGCCTGGGCCTGACAGTGAGGAAATATACATGATTTTTACAAACATACTTGTTTTGATACTTCTTCTTTAAATTTCGGTTCAAATTTAGCTAGGGAAGGAAAAATTAGAACTCATCCTTTGGAAATTTACTATATTTACGCCATGGGGGTATGGTGGGTTAAATCCTCCCAAGTATTTTACTATGGCGTGTTCACTACACGTGTGAATCTAGGCTATGTTTATGCAGAAAACAATTATAATTAAATAGAGCAAATTTTTATTCCATTTCTACACCGAGATCTCAGCTCTTGCTTTTAACCATTATTGTTGACTCAATGGTCGAGTCCACGCTCCCGTCACTTTAACAACACCCAATATTGAGACCACCGCTACCGGACCCACCTTGTAACAATCGAATCCACGATACTGTCACTTAGCTCACCAATATTGAAACCACCGCTACCGGACCCACCTTGTAACAATCGAATCCACGATACTGTCACTTTAACAACTCCCAGTATTGAGACCACCGCTACCGCACCCACCTTATAATCGTACAACATGACGAGCTCGCTGCCGTGGAATCTGAGATCGTCGCTGCTGGATGGATTGAGGTGCAGACCAGGGGGACTATTGTAAGAGAGCTGGTGGGGAGAGCTCACCCCCGTGCCCCCCATCTCCCCCATGGCTGAGGTGTCTGCCTCCCCCCCGCCTCCTCCCCCGCTGCCGCTGCCGCCACCTTGCAGGTGGTCTTAGAGTGAAATATTCAGCGTTAAATCATCGTTTTGAATTAAAAGTTCAGTTATCAGCAATTATTTCTGAAAATTATTTCCTTAAAGAGTGTGTAAGCAGTATTCTCGAGTGAAATATTTCTTCATTTATAAATTTTTTCTCCTTTTCTATCTTCTTGGAAACAACCTAATGCTCGATCAGAAAAATATCCTGCATGCTCATTTATTTACTTTATTTTGCTATTAATAAATAGGAGACGTAAAATAGAGCTTTATGACTTGATCTTGGAAATAAAACCGAGGCTGAAAACATTTCTCACCTTAGGGCAAGAAGAAATATCATCAAAAATTAAAGTCAGTACCTGCAGCTCAGGTATCTAACTACCAACATGCGAGGAGTAAATTAAAACACGAGTAGATGTGTTAGATTCCGAAAAAGAGCTATCGAAAATTAAAAAAGGTCAGTAAATGCAGCTTACGCATCTCACTGCTAACAAGATCCGTAGAATGAAATAAAATACACGAGTATACGTGGGAGGAGACGCTGCTCACCTTGAATTACATCTGCAGGATACACGAATCCAGAAGGCACGAAGCCCTCCTGGCCGTCGGACCTGAGCACCCAGTACCAGTCAGGGTCCTCTCTGTTGAGCACCGTCACGAACTCGCCTCTCTCGACGCTCACGTCGTTCTCGTCTCGTGCGATGAAGGTGTAAAGGACGATATAGTGGCCGGCGGGGTTCTGGCAGCAGAACGAGAGAAAGTAAAGTCGTCAGTACCTGCTGTCACGGTGACAATAATTGTGGTGGAAAGAGTGGCTATCAAGGACAGCATGCGTGTAGACTAGATTAAATGACTGGTGTTGTTGAACGGTAAACCCCTCGAATGAGCCTGGGTGATAGATATGTAATTTCTCCAACAGTCATGGCTGGAGTCTGACTGCATGTACTAGCAGGGAATGTGAAAGGGAAGCAAAGATCTGTAATCTCTCTCAGCATGCTAAATGGTAGAAATGCGCTCGCTGATTCTAGACTTGTCAGTGTGAGCAGAGATCTGTGACTTCAAATGATGCGGATTAGAGAATACTATAATGACATTTATTTCTTGCAAAATAGCTATTTTTCCAAAAACACTTTTCCTGAAATTTGAACTGCCCATCTTATGTAATTTGTAGCTCGTCCGCGGAATGAAATTGTCTTCCTTTTCCATTGCACTTCGCAGAAAATGTTTTTAGCTGGAGGAAACTCGAATAGAACGGTTAACTCATTTACGACACGTCTAGTCATACATCTGCAGGACCTCAAACAAATCATGATTACGCAGCGTGTGATCACAAATTTATTGAGGGCGCTTATCAATGTACGGAATGAAATGAAATTTTCATGGCAAATCACACAGCTCTTTAAAAGCATGTTCATACCCCTATAATACTTCCCCTGTAAAATTTTTTGTTTTGTCATAATTTTCATGGCAAATCATACACTTGTGGTTTTTTAAGAGGATGTGGAATTTCACGTGCCTAATCATGAATTAATCCGTCCGTACCCGTATTAAATTTCTAAACAATCATTTTCAGGCGCACCCCTACCGCACCTTAAAGAAGGGGTGAATGTCGGGGGTGTGGGAGGAGCTCTGCAGGGAGGAGTCAGAAGTCCTGTTGCCCTGCATGCCGCTCTTCAGGCGGTTGCCGTTCCCGTAGCTGTCGTTGTCCGAGTTGACCAGCGTCGGATTATCTAAAAACGAAATCTATGAATGTAACGGAACACAATGATTTATTTACAGTCGTTAATGAAGCAACAACTGCCTTAAATGCTAAGGAACCCCGACGCTGATTTATTCACGATCGTTAATGAAGCAACAACCGAGCATTGCTTCAGCAACAACTGAAGGAATGAAGCAACCACCGCGTTGATTGCTAAATAAACCCGACGCAAATGCTCATTTATCGAATGCGTGAACTAATTGTGTAAGCATAAAAGTTCGTCTTTTAAATACAAAACAATGGCAAATTAATCAAAATTAGCGCTTAGATCAATAACGAACTAAGATGGTTTACCTTAATGGTTATCAAAAACTAATTCTATAACCAATTGGGTTTGTTAATTTGGAAATCGATAATATGGTGGCTGATATATAATTCCATGAACAATAACATTATCATTGTATTTGTATCTCAACCGTAGCTGCGAAGCTGCTATGGAAGATCCAGAATACTGTAGAAAGTAACCTATCCTTGGAATTAACTCCATTCAGCTAGCTTTGCTCTAAATTAGACTACGGTCAAAAACGTCAATGCTTTTCACCGAGGCTCTGCTAACGCTCTTAATTAACATACCACAAGAGCAGATACGGCTAAGTGTTATGGCTTACATAAATCGCTTAACTCATTTGCAACGAGCTAATGTTCTCTTGTATTCATTGTATAAAGATGACTGAGTGATATAAAGCTAAACTTTTGCGGTTCAAATTTCGAAAGCGTGTGCACTTACTTTCATGCCACTGGACAGCAGTTCATCTCCCACTCACCGAAATCGTAGAGGGAGTCACATCTTCTGGGCCCGCCTCCGGAGTGGGTACCCAGTGTTGTATTGTGATCTGTATCCAAGTTGGACCCTCCAGCGTCTGGCACTGTGTCTCTTGGCATTTTTTTCGGCTGCCCAGACAAGAAAGTTGTGAAATAGCTCATTTGAAATAAAAGGCTTCATGCTTTATTTTACTGTGAAATGAATCATTCACAATTGGTTCTGTAATCCAATATTAGTCTTCGGCTACGCTAACGGGAAGTTCCTGAACGAATCTGTTCACAGAAGAAGAATTCAGTCTTCATTTCGTAGCAAAATAAATCATTCGTTCAACTATCTTGCATTGTTAGAAACAAATGGGACTGTAGCAATCTTAGTTCAATAGCTTTGGCTATCTATGTTGCTTGAATTTTGCACCATGCTAAAATCTTTCCTGTTTCAAGGCGCCTCTTCGCAGCAAGGTGCTTAGAAAAATTATGCATTCCTGAGATACCTCAGCATATGAAATACCCAGCTTAAATTTGAGAGGTATTCTTCGTCATTTGCATTTACCGATCTTGTAGAGAAGTTCTATGATAATTTTTTAAAATCCAAGGAAACCAAACTCAAAAAAATTCAGTAGATCGAGTACAATTTTAAAAATATATGCTAAAATTATTCTTCGTTTACATCATTAGTACTCGACTTCTTACCTTGTGAGTGTTGACATTAGCAGGCCTCTGGGAGACGGGCACGCAGTACGTGTGCGGTATAAACCCCTCCTGCTCCCCCGCCTCCGATATCACGTACACCCAGTCGTTCTCTTGGTATAATACATTCACAACCTGCCATCGAAAAGTTCAGATTCAAAATCGGAGGTCAAAACCTTTTGCTACGCACAACCAAAAAATCTCGTTCAAAAATAATCTCAAAAAACTCTAACTCATGCTCCCTAGAAACTGTACTCAAAAACAATCGAAAAAGTCGGTGAAAAATTGACTACATAACATTCGGACTCAAAATCAATGGTAAAAACTTTGACTACGTACAACCCAAAAAAATTCACTCAACAGCAGTCTCAAAAAACTTTTAACTCCTACTTGCAACAAACTGTTCTCAAAAAACAGTTCAGAACAACTTTAACCGCCATTCAGTAAAAAATTGACTTCATTACATTCGGACTGAAAGTCGGTGATGTACTATACTTTTACTACATACTATAAAAAATTTCACTCAAAAACGGTCTCAAAAAATAATAACTCCTACTTGCAACAAAGTATACTCCACATGACAGTAAAAAATTGGCTTCAAAACAGGATTACCACTTCCATCTAGTAAAGCAATACGAAAAGCATGTATCACACTTACGAAGAATGGGCTCCACTTCTCAGCATCGGGCAAAAAACAAATAAGATTTATACTCGTTAAGCCTTTTCATAGAAAGATTAAAAAAAAACAAATAGTTCATTTCCAATAAAGATGATACAAAAAACATCATTGGTTTTCAAACAAAATTGTAAAATTTTATTTTAAACAAAATTGAAATGTTTTACGCATTTATTTTAAACAAAATTTTAGACAAAATCGAATCCACTTTAAAATCATAAACGACATTTACGCTGATTCCTTATTCCAACTTTTTCTCCGTTGCATCTAATTTTAACCTCTCAATGCAGGAGCTATACTTATGCGGATGAAATCATAAATGGCCTGGCGGAAAAATTGAACTAAGAAACGCCGTAAGGTCCGCACAAATTAGTAGCGTTCGAGTGACGGTATATCACCACGACATCGTAGGTCACACACAAGGCTGCTGTGTGGCTGGGCAAAACGCGCCTATTCATTTAAAAAAAAATTCGATGCAAAATCAAATAATGTGGGCATCTACGGATGCTTTATTTCCAATTTTAAGCCTGATACATATCACCTTATACATTGGATTTTCAAATGCCTTATAACTAACGCCAGGACGCCATTACGCTTTCCCCCGGTCAAGACCGGTACCCATTTCAGACACCTGGGTAGAGTGGGGTATTGTGCTTGGAATTTTTCCCCTATACACAACAGAGAAAATCGCCACCAGCGCCGGGACTCGAACCAGGGTCTGCCTGGACGGAGGCAAGTTCGCTAGTCTCACAGCTACGACGAGCATAGGCAGTTACTACGCTAGAGAGGACATTTTCGCGTTGACACTGCGCAGCGCCAGCGCTACCACCCGTCTCAATGATCGGCTTATTCAATTTGAGGTTTTAACATTTTGAGGGTGATCTTGCCGAGGTCAATTTTCCACTTTTCTAGTCTCCTCCAACCTTTGAGAGTCCTCCAGACAAGCACTCTGCTAACTTTAAAGGTTCTGGAAATCTCCTCTAGAGACTTGCCAACCCTAAACAGCCTGCGAATTGCATTTCTATCGTGTAAACTTTTAGCCATGATTAAATATTAAAATCTGAAAATATAGAGAATCGTTATAACTTTTAATATGGTTAATCATTAAAATAAAAAATATTTTATATAATTGAGTTTTCCGAAAAACGTAATGGTAAATATTGATGATCCTGTACAGAGTAGGTGTACAGGCATTTCATGCAGGATCATGGTATGACAGAGATTGTTTAAAAAATAAAATGCCTCTTCATCCGCAGTTCAACTCACCATTTGTCTTGTTCGCTACGTTTGCAACAAGAACGCTCGACACTCATAACAACTCATAACAAGACTCATGCCCTTTTCTTCGTACTGCACACCTGCAGTCTAACTTTTTCGCCGTAGCATCCAGGATTTTAGCCACCCGATGTAGAAGCTATACATACTTCGGCGACTAAAATCACAGAAGCCCCGGTGAAAAACTCAGACTGCGTATAAACAAACCGCCAACAAGAAGATAGAAAAGGACCCACAATTACGGTCGACACTTAGGTCTCGGAGTTTATGATAGTAGGAATTTCTCAACAGACATTAATTTGTCAATTAGGAAAAAGGTTTAAATACGAAAATATCCGTCGGCACATTCATTCCCACGACTCTATATAGGGATATAGATGATGACCAACCTGACGAAAGCGAGAATTCATAAGCAAAATTATGCCAGTATTATACGTTTATATGCAAACCAAAATTTCCAAGGTTCGAAGCAATCTTTCAGAATCATAAAAATTGAATCATCGAAATCAACTGAGAAGGAGGCACACGTTTGATTACGTTGCTTCTCCTTGTTTTGATCAAAACGGGGAAATATAAATTGAAAATTATCATTCTTTATTTTACATTAAATATCACCTGTAAAATGAATTCACTGATTCTGGAAATATAAGTAAACCAACAACGTGTGAATTTTGGCATAATCTATAACATCGTGACAGTACTGTGGTCTTCTGAAGCATAAAAAGTTACTTCCACGCTATTAAGTATTGAAAGTAAGCATACCTGATATTATTTTATAATTCAGAAAAGTCCCATTTAAAACAACTCGTAGTCACCGACGCTGCGCTGCACAATTTCAATAGCCAAATGATTCATTAAGTAGGCTAAAAGACCGCAACCCTCCCAACGCTGAACAATACTTACGCTACCCCTCTTGACTTCGAGCTCATCATCGACACAGGGCGTGAAGTCCTGCACGACGACCATCTTGCTGTCGGGGGAGAGTCCTGCCTCCTTCTCTAGCCCCACTCTGACGAGTGTCTCTATGGAGGCGGACCCCGTGATGCGACCCATGCCGGGGTTCCGGGGTGGCTTTTCATCACCTTCCGAGGCGTAGCCACTCGTGGTGCTCGCTGCGGGCGCAAGAAACAGTCTCCGTGAAGTGAAAACTACTGTAAGTCGAGCTCTACCTCCGCACATTAACGTTAACTGTATCACTGCTTGTACGTCGTTGAAAATGAATTCGTTTAAATTTTTGTCTTAAGGTGCAAGACACATTCTCCGTGAAGTGAAAAACTAAGTCGAGCTCTACCTCAGCAGTTGAACGTTAACTGTATCACTGCTTTTACGTCTTTGAAAATTGACTCGTTAAGGGGGTCCTCCCGGAAAATTTGAATTTTGATCCGATTGGTCTGAAATTTAGCCAGCATATGTATTTTTGAAAGAAAAACATATTTTATTTGGAAACTTTTTGATTAAGGCCCTAGTTTTTCCGAAAAATTTTATATATTAGTTTTTTGAGTCATTTTTATACATATTTCAAAAGAATAGAAGTCATTGAGTTTTTATGCTGGAACAAAAACAGTTTTAGAATCCTTGGAACATATCTAACAAAAGTAAAGTCGCAAATTTTCCATTTACCCTTTTTTTTCTTTTTATATGGGGTCGAAATGGGGTCGAAAATTAAAGATTTTGGTCCCCCCTTAGGGGGGGGGATCTATTGTCCGTAGCGCCATAAAATTTTAGGACCGAATAGTCCACCACCTAAGGGTCCTTTTCCAACAAAAACATGAAAAATGACCATCGGAGAGAAAAGGGGCCTCTGAGGACCCCCTTAAAGAGTTCGTTAAGATTTTTGTCATAATTTTCATTCCTCTAAATTTGAAATCATTAACGATTAATGGATAACAGTTTTCGGAGTGTGAATCATTCTAATCACATGTCAGCTACATATCGATCCTTATAGACGAGTCTCAGGGAAAATACAAAGCCCTTCAAAAATCAATAAATTCGAAATAGAAATTAACCAATTAATTACTATTGAGTAAAATTTTCCCGAGTCGCACGAAAAGGGAGGCAAAAAATGTGAAAATGTTCAGGGTTTCTTACCTATACGTGATACAGCTACAATAATTGACCCTTGCAAAATGAACAGAGTCGATTTTTCACTTTAGATAGCACACTTTTCTGGAGGATTTTCAAGCCAAGATTGATATTCTGCACATGATGTCAATTCAAGTTAACCCATACGCTAAAAATGAAAGGGTCAGTGCAATACTTCTTGAACGATTGAAAATTAAAAACCGGTTGATTCATCACACTAATAGCAAATTGGATTGAATTTTTGCACTCATTACAATGCGGATAGTTTTGCTAAAGTGCAATTATCCGTGTTTGCGCTACTCATGATACAGCCTAAAAAGTAGCCTTAAAATTTTTCACTGGTCTTGCTGTTTTAATCTACTACTAAGAATGACCATCGTGTGTTTATATATTCATCTGTAACGTGCCACGTTCTTAAGAATAGATAGGAGGAAATTAGCACTGGCGGTTTTGGTTTCAGTTCACTGGTAAATAACACACTCATTTTCGCTGCACAAGTGCACTATAATAAGTCACTTTCAAAAAAATTTGAGAGATCCAAAGCCTCATACACTCGAGTCCGTATCGTAGATAGAGAGTTCAGCGGGGTATTGCATATTACAATAAACTGTATTATTACAATCTAATACTAAGAATGACTGTCGTGTTTATTTGTTTGGTGTCCGCTTCTTCCGTCTCTCTGTGACGCTCATGAGGACGCTTGATGACCGTATCTGCGATATGAGTTTCACCAGTGCACACGTAAAAGAATATTTTTTATCCCGGGTACTGTTAGGATAGATATATTTGTTTGTCATTAACATCTGGAAAATTTATTCAAGAAAGCTATTGAATCCCGTCATTTTTGACGGGCCGTGCACACTAGTCAGTTAATAATACACGTGAAGTTGTGCCTGTGTGTCACGCTGTCATAATTTAAGAGGCCATGTATCATAAAAAGCCTGTATGAAAAATGTATCATAAAAAGAAAGCCATGAAAGCCTGTATCATAAAAACAATAACATGACACAATGCGTTGCACCAAGCCCTTCATTTATTTGAACTAGCCACGGGACCGACAGCTCAAGTTCCAAGCAGTTATATGTGACCATGTTAGGAACACGTAGTGCTACGTCGTGCTAAATTAGTTGTTGTTAGTTAACTGTCGGTACTGGGTCAACTGTTTTTGGTTTAGAAGAAAGTTCATTGTTAGGTTAGGATATGTCCGAGTGAGTTGGGTTAGTGTGGGACATATTGATATGAACGGTTTGGACATGTTAGGTAAAAATAATTTAGGGTAGGATGAGTTAAGTCAAGTTAAATTATTGGGGAGTAGAAGAGCTTAGGCAGGTTAGTTAAAATAAAAAAGGTTATTTTTAAATAGAATGTGTTAGGTTGAGTCTTTTAGGATAGGTCATATAAAGTAAAAAAATTCAACGTGAATTTTCTACAGTTTCAGCATAGATTAGGTTGAAATAAAATCCAATAGAAAAGGTTAAGTTAGGATCAGTTTAGATGGGCTAGGTTATGTTATTTTAAAATAATCGCAAATTTTTCATAGGTATTCATCGTTAAATATTATTCAATGTAACAATCATGTTTTATTTCTATTTACTACACAATTTTTTCCATAGGCACAGCTTCGATAAAGTGAAATTTTTCAGATCTAACTGAGTTATCTGAAAATCTGAGTAATGAAAGGGTTTATGAAATATAAACATAAAGTCCAAACGTGGAAACGAAAACTTTTAACTTTGTTTGAGATTTATTTGCTTCAAAATTTTACATTTCTGCTGCTAATCAGGTGGGCAGGTATCATTTGATGTGTGTTGTATAAATACGAGTAAAAGTCTTGATTACAATGCACTTGATTTCATTTAAATTGCATGATCATCAGCGAATGATTCATTTTCTGCTAGCGAATTTAATTAACGTAGATAAAGAGCGTCAAAGTATGAAAAGATGTGCGCAGTCAATATTTTAATTTCATACTTCAACGAGCGTAAATCCAACGTTATCCTTGTTAACAATAATTGGGATTTCCAAGCACTTATAGATCATTTTTAACCTGACGCTCGTACTATAAATTAATCGGAGAGACCCTCATGTAGTTTTTAGTTCGAATTTCTGCAGGTGAATCACGCACTTTCTGTGGTAATTTGAACTACAGAAGCGTCAAGTGAGTGGCGAGGGCAGGTCCTTGAGGTACTGCAACTCTGCCGCTGATATACTATTTACCAAGTGTGCTCGGTGCCACTATAGCGTGAGGTCTACCACCATGCATCGCCTACCCAGCTGCAGTTTGAGATGAACAAATGAAGTGTTTATCACTAAATTGAATGTATGGAAATAAGTAATATCTATTAGTAACCTAACCTAACCTCACGCCATATAGTACTAGCAAGAGGTGGATCTCATGCAATAGTGTGGTAGACCTCACGCTATGGTAGCACAGTATGCTCAGTTTGATGAGTTTGACGAATAGTCTTTCATATTAGGGCTGTTAGAATTGATCCAACTAAACCAATAAGGTTATAAATAAAATAATCTCATATCAAAAGTCGTATAGTGAGAGTTCAGTTGTTCAAGTACCTATAATAGATATAACCTTTTCTTAGTTCAAATTTTCAAGTTGTACATTTCCTAATTTTAAGCGTGATACACATTTTAAGCGCTTGTTCGCGTTCTATATGCATGTTAGTATTAGTGAAATGTATGCACAGCAACGAAAGTTGATGAGGCATAGCCATTATTAACCTTTGCTTTTCAATTATATTGCGTACGTTAAAGCCTCCATAGTCCTGGTTAGTACGTGCAAACACAGTTCCAAATACCTATTCAGGCAAATTTTTATAGATTCAATAGTGCAATTCTCAAGTAAAACCAACTCATCCAGAAAGTTGTCCAGCTATTTCCAGCAACTGCGAGTTTTCTTACAGTACAGTACATAAATTTAACATTAACATTAGCGCAGTTATTTGAAACTAAACGTGTGGTACATTTTACTCGGAAAAATGTTTCCTTTGGGTGAATTGCTTCAAAGCTTTTACTTGTAATAATTTCATAATAATAATTACCCATTCCTAGTATTAATACGTTTGAATGATCGCTGCACTTTTTCAAGCAACAATATCTAAGGAAGCCGTTGAAGTACATTCAAATATTGAACGAAAGTAAATCAAGTCGCTTGGGTCGCTACTCTTTCAAGAACAAGAGGAGTACTATTGAAGAATACAAAAGAGAAAGGTAGCACGAGAAAATATAACCACGTTAAGACGGTACTGGAAAGAAAAGGGCAAAGAACAAATTGAGGGAATATAACCACGTTAAGACGGTACTGGAAAGAAAAGGGCAAAGAACAAATTGAGGGAATATAACCACGTTAAGACGGTACTGGAAAGAAAAGGGCAAAGAACAAATTGAGGGAATATAACCACGTTAAGACGGTACTGGAAAGAAAAGGGCAAAGAACAAATTGAGGGAATATAACCACGTTAAGACGGTACTGGAAAGAAAAGGGCAAAGAACAAATTGAGGGAATATAACCACGTTAAGACGGTACTGGAAAGAAAAGGGCAAAGAACAAATTGAGGGAAAATAACCACGTTAAGACGGTACTGGAAAGAAAAGTGCAAAAAACAAATTGAGGGAATATAAGCATGTTAAGACGGTACTGGAAAGAAAAGGGCAAAGAACAAATTGAGGGAATATAACCACGTTAAGACGGTACTGGAAAGAAAAGGGCAAAGAACAAATTGAGGGAATATAACCACGTTAAGACGGTACTGGAAAGAAAAGTGCAAAAAACAAATTGAGGGAATATAAGCATGTTAAGACGGTACTGGAAAGAAAAGGGCAAAGAACAAATTGAGGGAATATAACCACGTTAAGACGGTACTGGAAAGAAAAGGGCAAAGAACAAATTGAGGGAATATAACCACGTTAAGACGGTACTGGAAAGAAAAGGGCAAAGAACAAATTGAGGGAATATAACCACGTTAAGACGGTACTGGAAAGAAAAGTGCAAAGAACAAATTGAGAGAATATAACCACGTTAAGACGGTACTGGAAAGAAAAGGGCAAAGAACATTGAGGGAATATAACCACGAAAATATTGTTCGAGAGGGAACAGCAATAGTAAATTCAGAGAATAAGAGAGAACGAGACAACGAAAATATCCATTAAGCTATAAAGACACCCCAAGGCGGAACCTATCAGTTATAGGTGTAAAATATTCCACAACTTTTTTTGGCTTGCTCTACTATAATGCAAAAACTTCAAAGCCGATTCTTGCTTGGAAACATTGCTACAATGAAAAAAACGTGCAATAACAATCCCAGTCAAATTTCGACGACTTTCGATGTAAAATGCATGAAAATGAAATAAAAAATGCTTTCTGTTTATATATTTTCAGCCGTGTTTACTATCAGTCATTCTCGTTACTCTCGTAATTGCTGCAAGTAAGTTCGATACTAGTTGGTATACTCGATGGGCACTGTATATGCGTAACACCGCTTTGCAGCAAGTGTTGTTCATTCTGGGCTTGTGCAACTGAGGTCTTTGCGCTTAGTCTCAATGTGTACACATGCGATGACCAGAGCCAACATCGTAAAGTAATATCTGACTCGAGGTGCTCGACGTATACTGTGCATATGATCGCTATGAAATTACTAAAATACTCGCGTTCTTGTCAAATGCAAGAATTCAGAACATTGACCCCACCGTTTACAGATAAACAAATAACAATTCGAAAATAACAATTACCTAAAGGCAACAAAATTATACTTATTTACGAACAGGACAAATAATTTATACAATTTGGAATACGGAAGCATCAAAAAATTAGAGAATTGGCATAAAATGAGCGTCCGAAACAAAAAAATTTGAATGTGATTCGGTGTCGAGGGACGTAGTTTGTTCTCCAGAGTAGAGAGTTAAAAGCAAAAGGCATAATTTATATCATTCATCGTGCATCGTGAAATGATTTTGTCGATTTCAATTTATTGTTTCTTCATGTTAATAGTCATATCAACCTTGACCTACTAACTTTTTTGAGGTTAGAACTTAGAGCACACAAGTTTTATATCTTCCTCAAGATATTTAGCACAAACGTTGAATAAACCTAAATCAAATTGCGCAACCATAAAACCAAAGATTTTGAGTTTTGATTAAAAATAACGGAACTTCAACGCGAAGTAGATACACATCCATACCGCGAGCTACAGTATTGCAAGCCATCTTCAATTTCGACCGCTGAGAGCCATCATTGCTGGTTAGACGTATGAAAATAATGGAACTTCAACGCGCAGTAGATACCTATCCATACCACAAGCTATTTGCGAGCAATTATCAATTTCGACCGATGAGGTCGAAATCGTTGAGACGCGTGAAAATAATTGAACTTCCGCCTATCCATACCGCAAGCCACAGTATTTGAAAGCCATCATTAATTTCGACCGGTAAGGACCCCCTTACTGTTAAAACATTGAAAAATAAGGGAACTGCAACGCGCAGTAGATACCTATCCGCTTCGCAAGCTGTTTGCAAGCCATCATCAACATCGACCGATAAGGACCCCCAAGGTTGTCAAGACATAGGACAATTCCGTTATATATACACTACGCACTTCTAAGTTTTATGGCAAACTTATACGATGCTGAACTCAAATTTCAATATTTTATTTCAAGGACTATATAAGTATTCTGTTTTCTTCCGTGATTTCTTTCCGAGTCCTGCCTCGCGATGACAAAAATTTAACGCTACAAGTAAAGAAATATCCTGCAATATCTAGACTCCCACAAACAAAATAGGGAAGCAAATTCATTTGAAAATTTAGAGCAAAGTAAGACGAAGTGAAGAACGTCACGATTTACAGTTTAGGTGTTTGGTGGTATTAAGTACACACACGTACGATTCTACCGAACATATCATGAATTTGTTTAAATAGCGATGAATTTATCAAAATAATTTCATTATCCGTTCACTAAACAAAAAGGAATACACTCGATTTGGAAGTAAAGAAATTTAAGTTTCACGATTACATTTTTAAAAGCCCTGTAAAAACTGTATTAAAGATTTCACTCATGAGTTTGTGCTGAACGAGAAATAAATAAACAAGATGGGTAAACCGCTACGTAGTGTTAAATTAGATTTTTTCGAGTCCTTTGAATTAAATATCCCAGAGGATGTTGTTTTTATTTTTCAATAGCATCTCATGGAAATGGCTGAAAAACGAAGGCTTGGATGGCAAACCGACCTACAGTATTTTTCAGATATGTTATAGTTTTACGTACGGGTAAAATTTACAATTTCAGATAATGTCAGCTCAATGTCGTCTTCCGATTAAAAATCCACCGAATACCGTCTCCAAAATCTCTTAGAGGAAGCCAAAAAGATAGACCTGAGTGATGTAGACTAAGACACCAACCACAGTGACAACAACTTTATGCCACCAGACGCAAGAGAAACCTGTCATTTTCAAGTTGTAAACACTTATCTCACTGCGGTCTCCAACTGAACTGACAATATAAGCAAAGCTACACGAACACAAAATATTCACGGACCAACACGATCATTTAAAAAGCATTTATCACTCTTTATCAAAGACTTACTCTTCTTTTTCTTATTCCTCCGTATTCTAACCGGGCACAGAAAAGCCATCTTGGACTGTGTGAAGTGCACTCTGTCTGGCGTGCCACACTCTTCCGCCAACTTTTTGATTCGATTTAATTTCTAAATCGACACGAACATAGAGCCAAAGTAAAGATTTTCGTCACATTTTTCAGCGGAAATACATTCTAAAATATATACGTGTTTTCCAGACGAAATCATGGAGCCCTCACGTCGCTGGGTATGTGAAGTTTGGCAACGTTGTATTCCAGAATGAGACCAGGGAGGAGAGCGGTGTGTGAGGAACAGGAAGGGGGTGGAGGGCACTCAGCTTCACGAGTCTAGCTCAAGTAAATGCCGACAGCCTTCCTGATAGGCTAAACTTGTCTGTCGCGGCGCGGCTGACTCTTCTTCTTTGATGGCAGATATAATTATCAGCTAGGATTATAAAATGACGAACTGAATCTCCAAGTGTATCTTAGGTCTGTCTGCGCTGTTCTATAGATCTGTAGCGGGATAGAATGAATTCTCCGCGTGGGTCCTTGTGGTATGGATGCTGTTAATTGCCTACGAACGATGCCGTCAACTCCCTTTTACCGAAGGAAAAGAAACACCATAAGTCTATTTCCTCCGTAATCAATGATGTGGATGACTTCGGCAAAGCTGTTCTTCATAAGAAACGTACGATCGTTAATTTCTCTCAGCAGCAAAGACAAAGAAAACTTCCTTTGTTAATAGTTAAAAAGGAGAAATCCGCTCAAGCGGAAAGTGAGAGAGAGTCCAAGCATGCGAAAATAGGTGAACGAAGCATTGAGCGTTTAGTACCGCTACGAACGAAGATATCATTAGGTGATCATATGTTTATCGGAATGTTTCGCTCAGGGAACTAGCAGTCGTGGGAGCCGATTTGCCACCCATGAGGTTGATTACAATTTCAGTTGTTGCGGCGCGCCTCCAGAGAGGCTTGATTAAACATCAAACGAGACAATGGCGAGGATTTCGAAACAAGGCAAAGTTTAGGTTATCGGTAAAAATAAATTTGCTGTCCATGAAAACAAAATGATAAAATCAACAAACACAAAATCAATTATTTCATTTTTTCGTTCGTAATAAACTGTTTAAATGAAAACTTGTACCTCTACCTGCATTGCAGAAAGCATTTTAAAAATCTCACATTAAGTTCTTGTCAAAATTTATGGCTCGTAAATGAAGGTATTTAATACTCCATGTGCTATTTGAAAACCAGCCACTTATGAATACGGATGCGCAAAAAATATTTTTTACGTGTTGGAGAAGTAATTAAAAATTACCTCCACTAACAATTGAAAGCATATTTCGATCTTAGCCACAGATATTCCATTTTATTTTAAAAATCAATTTTGTTGAGTTTAGTTTCGATCACCGAAGTACGCGGTGCATTAGAGGTGATGAGTGTCTTGGCGTAGACGGTACGTAGGATAGAGATCGTGTGTTGATCAATCAGATACCACCAGCCCAGCATTGTTCGGTGTTGCCAACACTTCTCACCCACGTAGTCTCATGTTTCTTCATCACAAGCTAGAATGACAGGGCATTGCATTTTTAATTGGGATCCTTCTTTTTGATCGTTTGTTCTCAAATTCTCTAACAGCACTAATGAATAAGATCTTAGTATTAAAAATCGATCTTATCATTACAGAAACATCTTAGTTGAACCAGTAGGTTACCTCTCAGTCTAGCATTGCATCCATAACAAATTCATCAGGTTATCGTCATAATTTTGATGAAATTGTTTCCTTGTAAATGTCAGGAAAGTTCAATTGCAGAAGGCTCGATCACAACACAGTATCCTCTTCGTTGGAACTAAAACTTGGAACTTAATACCTGCGGAGATCCGTGAAAGTAATTCTTATAAGGTATTCAAAAAAAATCTTGAGTCTCACTTCCTATCAAATTACTAAATGATAATAATAATAATAAATAATGAAGGCATCTACGGATGCTTTATTTCCAATCAAGCCTGATACATATCACCTTGTACATTGGATTTTCAAATGCCTTATAACTAACGCCAGGACGCCATGACGCTTTCCCCCGGTCGAGACCGGTACCCATTTCAGACACCTGGGTAGAGTGGGGTATTGTGCTTGGAATTTTTCTCCTATACCCAACAGAGAAAATCGCCACTGCCAGCGCCGAGTTTCGAACCCGGGTCCCGGCCGCACGGCGGCGGAACCTATAGCACATGGCTATCGCGAGCAAAGTCGTGTAAGATCACAGAGTCAAACCTTGTCCCCTACATAACTGGTCCTAATAATGTAATTTGCCTTGGTTAATTTCGCCGATCTTCAGTCTGTTCTTGAATCGTTTGTCGAATATACTGTTAAATCTAGTCCATATGAACTATATTGTAAAATGAAGTATCTAATTTCGAGTTAATTATCTCATTGATCAGTCTAATGCGTCTCTAGTTTAAGTGAATTAGGTTAAACATTATTGTACTCCTTCGACTAACCTTGATGGTAGGATGCCCTAGAAGTCACTGAACTTATTCGGGCCCACAGGTAGCTATACTCAAATTTGACCATTGTACTAGACTTAAGAAACATTCTATCTCTGTATCACCTGTGGTAAATAAATAGTTTAAAATTGTTTGTTTAAATTGTTTAAATTTCCCTACCTCATGTTTTATTTATACCGTTTGGGTGATGGTAGATGAATTTCACTGTTATAATTATTTTTGAGCAGTTGGTCACGACGTGCATTACCCTCACGAACAGAATTCCTTAAGAATTTCAAAAATATATACAGTATAGGAGTCTGCGTATGCGTTACAAATTTTTCTCTTGTTTTTCAGTCCTTACAAATCATGAATTTCAAACCATGGGCTGATATAATAAAATTATTTAGTTGATATAAATTTAAGTATACTGAGTGATGCAAATCGCGTTTTCTTTGCAATGTGAAGTATATTTTCCGCAACCTTTGATACACAGGTACATAGAAGTTATAAAATAAGGGTAATCGCCTGAAGTTTTGACCACCATTGTGCATCAGTACTCCTAAATCAAGTTTGATGTAGTTAAAACCATGTCTTTGAGAATCTGCTGCCGCAGTTTGAATCAGGATCCTCATTTTAGGATGATCAATTCATAGATGAACAAGCGTTAACCAGCTGTAATTTAATTGGATCTTATTGCAGTATAAGGTCAAAACGAATTCGAGAGATGTAATTAGCATCTAATATTTAATAATTTAATAGTAATGGCCTTTTTTGCATTCTGAGTCTTTTCATCGTTTCTTGCCCGCTTTTCTCTATTCATCGACAATATATTATGATGATTTATCCCAAGCACAGCTTTTCCCATTATAAAAATGACGTTAAATTATCTCAGACGTTAGTATCTAAGAATTAAAAATACTAACTGAAAAATCAATTATTATGATTTAGTTATAAAATATTTCCAAGACAATTATGAATTCAAAACACTCTAAATTAAAAATTTATGACACCATGCGAAACAACCAAATGAAGTATTTCTGGGTTTACGTACGAACAGACGATGACAAACTGGAACATACTTCACGTGTTTTGTTATTCAGAGGGGAACAGAAGTAAAACTGAGTATGTTTTGGTGTTCGTGTGTAGTGTAGTTGCTGGCGACTTGGCCAACGAGCCAACGAGCTGCTGCGAGCTTTGCCAAACGAGTGCTCGTAGAGCAAAATGAATTCCGAAATATTTCGAAGTGCTGTTCAAAACCTACCAATTCTAGTATCAAATCCTTGAATAGAAAGTGTTTATTTTAGAAAGAAACTTGATTATATGTTCATACAGGTTACACGTGCGTCATTATCATTGTGTCGAAGCAAATGGTCGAATTTTATCATTATGATTGATTTAAAGTAGAAATTAACAGTCAGGCTTAAGGAGAGCGTCCCCCTTATAAATCCATGCTTTTGAGATTTCGTGAGAAACTGGGATTTTTGCTGCTAGAAGAAGTGTAAGAGGTCAGGTACATCCTGTGAAAAAATGAGACTCGTACGTTTACTCGTTCGCCCGCTACGGGGGCTTAAAGAATGGGGGGGGAGGGGAGGGGGAAGTGGTATTTCATCATGTTACACCTCTCCAATGGCGTTTTCTTCACGGCGCAAAGTTGCTATGTCATCTCCTATGGCTCTGGATTATTCTATAATGATTTCAGGGGTCTAACTTGAACCCAAAATTTTACAAAATTTTTTATTTGAATTGTTTATGTTTCTTTGTTTTGCTTATAATGTAAACAATGGTTTTTGGGGATTCAAACAACTTCTCCTCCTACAGTTTTTAAGCTACAGTAATGATTTTGGTATCATTGGATGCGGGAAAACACGGGCTTTTAGGGTAACTAAAATTTGTTTCCTCAAATTTCCATTTTCAACATGAAAATGTGTAAAAATAGGGAAAAAATGTACTTTTTCGGATATGTACAATTTTATGACGTCATAACTCATGAGCATCAAATAATTTTGGAATGAATTTTAGTTACCATAAAATTCCGTGTCTTTCCGCATCCAATGATACCAAAATCATCACTGTAGCTCAAAAACTGTAGGAGGAGAAGATTTTTGAAACCCCCCCCCCCCCCCTTCGAACTTCGTTTTTTTTTATTTCCCATTTTCTTTTCAAGAAAATTGAACTTTTGCTCTAAGCAAAAACGGTTCTAAATTTAATATCCTATCAGTATACCAAATTTCATTGTTCTAGGTTCAATAATAAAGAAAAAAGTCCGTATGGGGGACGCTCTCCTTAACAATGAGGAATATTTTTTTTCAAATGAAGCATTGTAAGAAAATGTACCAATGACAGTTTCAGGTAAGAAGCAAAATTTTTATAAACTTTGACTTTGCGTTAAAATAACATCATGGAAGGAAACCGCATATATTCCGTTTTTATTTTAAAATCCTTAGATAAAGCATGATGTAACAAAGACTTTGCACTCACAAGACCGATTTCACTTATTGACTTTCAGTTGTTCTGAGATTGAACAAATGTAAAGAATATTTTTCTCTGGCCTCCGTAAACAACTGAGTTGTATTCTTTCCTGTCTATCGAACATAGCGCCAAAAGCTGCAACACTGTTTCACTAGAAACGCTGAAGAATACGTTTTCTTATGCGTGAAAAATTTAAACGGATGAAAAATTAAAGACCGATATATACAGAGACCGTTAAATAGAGTACCTCAATAGGCACATAAAGCAAGCTATATCAATTCGTCATGAGAAACGGAAAAATTTCTTGCTTGTACTTTAAAATGAACTTGTCAGGCCAGGTGTTGTTGCTGCTTCGGACTATGAGTTCGATTTGAGGCGAGAGAAGTAGCGGCTTTACCTTTGTACTCCTTCTGGTGGTCGGTAGCGGTGATACGCAGTGGAGATGTGGGAACTTGTTTCGGAGAAATTTACAATGACACATATTACAATTACTGAACATAAATGACTAAAATCAAGGTTTGAGGGATGACTAAGGTAGGGTACTACAAACTAATAGATTTTCCTTCATTGGACTATTAGATTGGCAGTTTATCATCAAATTACTTTCAAACCGCATTGTTAAGACGTTTGTTTGAAATGTTTTTTGATATATTTTTCAAATGAGATAATATTGCGTTAATTCGCTACCTGTAAAACGTACGTAGTACTCAGTGCTTACCGCGCTACAAACGCGTAGAATTAGAAAATAAAACTTGGATTGAACTTTTGCACTATGCATACAACTTGCTGAAAATTTTATTAGTAATTTTCTCTTTATTTAATTCTGAAGATACACAGAAAATCTTTCTTCCTTTTTTCTTTAATAAATAGAGGTATAGGTAGAACGATTGTGTTGAAACGGGCGTCAGTGCAATATAATTGTGTAAAATGATTGCCGTTATAACATCTTGAAATAAACCAGAGTTATTTCATGTACAGTATAAATATAGAGTTTATGTTTTCTTCGTATTTGTCATTGACACAGCACAGGATAAAGCTGATTCATTTACATTCTCTACAATTTGCTGTTAAATTTCATAAAAATCGCCAGGTACGTTAACTTCCGAAAGTATAACCTATAAATTTCTGAATGCACTGTATAGAATTCATCATTTCAGAAACTCTGGAAACCTGTATTATTATATCATGAAGAAATCTTTATTTATATACAGAAACGTTGACCCAACGTTGTTACGCCAAAAAATTAAAAAAAATAAAAGAACATGAAAACGTTGGCTCGTGAAATATTCTCAGACTAGCATGTCTGTGACGGCAAATTTATAAGCTATTTCTTTTTGTTTTCTCATTTCCCATTCACTTCTTGCCTTGATTCTTCTCTTTCGTCTCTTTTTTAGCTAGCGTCAGTTCCAAATGCTATAATAGTTTATGAGCGAGTTTACTTCTATGTTGAGAAATGTCGAAAAGCAGTGTTGTAATGCAAAATGGAAATTAACTTTGGATGAAACAAGCTTTTTTACTTTGTTTTTCCCCGCAGCTTTGTTCTGTAATTCTTGATGTCATTTCTTCATATAACACTTTTCCACTGTTTTTCAGTTCAATTACAAATTGTGCCAGCATCAGCTTTCGTGATTTCATGTCTGGCTTACGTCTCTCAGATTAATTGCGTGTATAATTTTATATTCTTCTTATGGCTCTTTCTCTTAACACTCCTCTTCTATGTAGCTTTAGAGAAATATATTTTTCGTGAATGACAATTTTATCAGTTCAATTCTATCTCGCACAGCGCTCCGATTCTTTAGGTTGTCATGTGGTCATGAGATTAACTCGGTCCTGGCATTGGCTTTCCCGTTCATTTTTTTGCCTTCTTGTTCATTCTACAGGAGTTTCCTTTATTAGTGAAGCTTTAAATCCTTATAAATGTAAAAAAAGACTTTCGGATCATCTTACATTTCGGATTGGACGATTACACAGAGCTTGAATGTCATTTTAGATGTAGCAAGAGCAAGATTGTTTTTTATGTTTATCAGTATTTTTTTACATTCATTTCAAAACGTATATATATATATGAATATGTGTGTAAGTGTGTGCATGTATGTGTATGTGTGCGCCCGCAAACATGTATGTCTATGTATTTGTGCGCGCATGTCCATGTTCACACACATATATATTTACACACGTATGCATATATATGTTTCTATTCTTTGCGTAAAAAGCAAACCTCAAGACACATTACATTTTACCTAAAGCTCTGCGATCACTTGACACCGAAAAAAATTCCAGAAATAAATATATATATTACGCTTGCTTAATGATTCAAAAATAGATCTATCACGACCCCAGAGGACATTTCTGTGAATAGAAGAAATGAAAAATATAAACAGACAAATGAAATAAAGCGCTCGTAAAAAAATTATCTTTCTGTCCGTGTGCTGAACAAGCCAGGAATTTCATTTTTGCATGTAAGTTGGTTTACGCGTTTCTAGATGTGCGTGCTGTGTTGCGAGATGTTTTTTTTTATAAATTGCTATGTGACTAACCTATTCTCAATACATGATAATCATTTGCGATGGTGTTTCAATCTGCTTTGGTATAGCGTTTTTGTCCCTTTTGTATTCTTCGATTCAACTAATAATTTAGAAGTTCTGAAGAATTCTTTAGTAGTATTTCTATTATTTATAAGTTTTCAGCCACCTCTTTGAATGTAAGATATCCTAGAGATGATATTTTTTATTCAACTATCCCTTGACAGAGTTAATCTTTTAGCACGCCACGTATGGTTTGTCTATTAGTACGCCTCGTATGGTCTAATCTATTTGTACACCTCTGATAGTTTGTCTATTTGAAGACCTCGGATGGTTTGTTTATTAGTACTCCTCGTATGGAACGTTTGTCTTAGGACGTCTTATATTAAGAGATTTTTTAAAGCCAATATGTTTTATCGTTTTTGTTACTCATACTTATACTTCTTAGTATTATCTTCTTTTTGTTACTTGTAACAATGTATTAACAAAAAAGGTTAACATAACGAAGGGAATGTATTTTTTAATGCTCTCTCTGAATCATTTGTTCGACAATTGTCATGGATATTACGATACCCATAAGTGAATATCAACTAAGGATCTAAATGCAAAGACATTTTAAAAATCAATGTTATACATTTCAGATATAAAATTTGTTGGAGATTGTTGTGTAGTTTCTTTTCAACACAACATGAGGTTTATTTAGCTGTAGCTGCAAACTACAGTTTCAGTAGCTCTAGGAGTAAAGAAACACTCTGGTACGCACATATCAGTGTACTGGCCTCTGTCGGTTACAGGGTTCCTCTTAAAACCTGCCATGCCAGGAATTCAGGCAAGAGCGCATAGCAATAGCTTCCGGAGCTCGTAAAAGAAAAGCAATATAACAGCTTCCGGAACTCGTAAAGGAGGAGCGTTACAACAGCTTCCGGAGCTCTTACTCACAAAACCAGTGCCGCATTATAACGACACATATTTCAATATAGAACAGAGATGAATTGTTTTTCTTTTCTTGAAATTGATTTCCTGTAATTTTATTTGCTTTGGTTGTGCTTGAGCATTAGATTTACATTTATATAAATGGGATGATATTTTTTCAATATATTTTTATCCTGAGAATAATGGTAGAATTATAGAACTGATTCATTTTATAAATAGACTGTGATACAAAATTTTATCAACTTTTTTTAGCTTATATGAAAAGCAATTTTCTTCGTCTTAAACACGCGATAGATTTTAGAAATTTTGCAATAATGAATAATAATAATAATGAAGGCATCTACGGATGCTTTATTTCCAATTTCAAGCCTGATACACATCACCTTATACATTGGATTTTCAAATGCCTTATAACTAACGCCAGGACGCCATTACGCTTTCCCCCGGTCAAGACCGGTACCCATTTCAGACACCTGGGTAGAGTGGGGTATTGTGCTTGGAATTTTTCCCCTATACCCAACAGAGAAAATTGCCACCAGCGCTGGGACTCGAACCAGGGTCTGCCTGGACGGAGGCAAGTTCGCTAGTCTCACGGCACGACGAGCACAAAGTTGAGAAAGTTGCAAAGTTGAGAAGTTGGAAAAGAAACAATGCATTATCGATTTCTAACGCTTAATTTATGAATAGTTGAGAATGATGAAAAGTTTAATGTATACAGTATTTTACCACTGTGTCATTTTTGCTCCTAAAAATCGTCTATAAAAGGGCTCAGCGACTTGTGCCAATAGTTACTGCCTCGCCAGTTCCTCGTCATCTATCAACCCGTGTGCATTACGGTTCGATTCGCTGGCTGTAACTTAACCGGTGATACTCATCTACCTTTGTTAAAACAGTAAAAAGTGATATTTTTGTTTAATTTGTTTTGTGAATTAAATTGGTAGGCGAGTTTTGTGCAAAGTGTATGGAGAGGATGGGGCCCGGTGCCCCAACGCGGCGCGCCAAAAGTCAGCCAATTAAGGCTGGTCAACCCGGCAATAAAGTTAAATTTAAGTCAAAATCTCAAAGTGCAGTGAAAATCGAAAGTGCCATAAGTCACAAACGCCCCCAATCACCTGACGCCCAAGTAACTACAGGAGCACCACAGAAAAGGTCCAACTGTGAAAATTCGAACGACATTGATGAATGTTCCTCCATCATGAGTGGCATACTATCAGACTCTTGCACAAGCTTAGCCAACTCTGATATTCCAAATAACCAACTAGGACTGAAGAAAACAGTGCAAAATATACCAAATCCCATCTCTGCTCGTATAGATCTCAACTCAGAAGAACGATTAGCAAACCTTCCTACAGACACAAGAAAGATATACCTAACCAGCACTGATGCATCCATCAACCTAACTCGCACCAACCCTCTCAGGATCGCCGAAGCAATCAACGGTGCTGTTGGAGCTGTAAGTAATGTGGAATATCTGCGTAGTGGTTCGCTCTTGATTACTACTAAATCTTTAGAACAAAGTAAAAAATTACTACAGTTAAAAGATCTGTGCATGAATGGAAAAAATATCTCAATTACTACTTCCGTGGCTTGGACCACACATCTTTCATATGGCAAAATACTGGCACCCGAATTAGCTGATGAACCTCTAAACTATATATTAACCATGCTAGAGAATCACAATGTGGTTGCTGTGCGAAAACTTCTCCTAGATCCAAAGAAAAGCCATGTGCCTCTATATGTATTGACATTCTTGTGCCCATCACCGCCAAGTGAAATCCGCCTTGGATATGTCCAATATAAAGTCGACAAGTATTACCCTAGTCCTATGCGATGTAGTAAATGCCTCCAATATGGTCATTCAAGGATCAGATGCTCTACCACACAGCCCATCTGTAGTCACTGTGCCACAACTGGTCACAGCGCAGATACGTGCCCTCACTCTGATAAGCAACCAAAATGTTACCACTGTTCTAGGGAGCATCCAGCTACCTCGAGACTTTGTATAGCATACCTCCGAGAAGTGGATGCCTGTCACCTTACAACTGATGAAGGAATAACATTTGCAGAGGCTCGCGCAAGAGTACGTCAACAGAATAGCACTAACTACAGCTCACACAACTCAAATATCAGTGCACAATTAGCTCCTACACACACAACTATCAGTACTAACCTAAGTTTTCCTCAGACACAACGCAATACAGTACCTGACATCAATTCTTCAAAGGTATTTCCCAGTCTTCCAGCACAGACATGCAACTCTCTACCTACTCTTCAACAATGTTCTCAATCAGAGTTACCCTCCTTAGAAAGTGCCAGCCAATCTTGCAGTGGCCACTTATTACCAGCCTCGCAACCTCCCTTACCCTACAGCTCTCAACATTTGACACCCTCAGACACCAATCAGTCCTATGTCCCACAACCTAACCCACAAGCATCCCAACACATGCCATCCATTAACTCTCAGCACCACTCACAACTCATGCCACAAGCCCCACAACACACTCCACAGCCTAATACACAACACATGCCATTCACTAACTCTCAGCACCCCTTTCAACCACTCACACAGCCTTCATTACCTCTGCCAACTAACCTTGATTTTGCTCACATCCTTGTTAAACTGATTCCTATCCTCATCAAGCTATTCCTCAGTTCTCAAATAACTGACAAAGTGGAATGCTTCATTGAGCTTGGCAGCCTTCTTAATGCAAGTGACATAGTTACAGACTCTCTCACTAAGCTGGGACACACTTCAAGAACTTAACTATGAAGGACTTCTGCCTACTACAATGGAACCTCCGATCTCTCAATGCTCGATATCCCTACCTACAAAAACTTATTGCCGATCTGTCCCCTCAGGTCTTATGCCTCCAGGAAACACAGCAAACAGCAGAGCAAACAAGAAATATTAAAGGCTTCCAACAGGTGATAGCCCGGTATGATCGAGTGGCTAGCAGGGGAGGGGGTGTTGCAATATATGTTGGTGAATCAATCAATCAGGTTCTTCTTCCTCTGGAGCTGAGTCTGGAAGCATGTGCTACAAAAATATTTCTACCGCAAATAAGCATAACTCTATGTTCTCTATACCTTCCACCTAACTTACCTAACTCATTACTACAAACCGAATTTCCACTCCTGATAGCTGAA
Source organism: Morinoia aosen (assembly GCA_030386875.1). Classification (NCBI taxonomy): domain Eukaryota; kingdom Metazoa; phylum Arthropoda; class Malacostraca; order Amphipoda; family Talitridae; genus Morinoia; species Morinoia aosen. Next base: position 32,228,510 of record CM059561.1, on the reverse strand, counting down.
CTACCCAGACCTTTCATTCTATCTCTTGACTCAAATGCACACCACATCTCATGGGGCTCTCCATCAAATGACCACAGAGGCTCTATTATTGCCCAATTACTGGAAGACAATAACATATTTCTAATGAATACCTCAGAACCCACCTTTCTTACATCACAGGGAAACTTTAGCCACATAGACCTCACTCTCTGCTCTCCAGATATAGCACCATTGTTCACATGGATGGTACACCCAGACCCTTGCACAAGTGACCACTTTCCAATTCTAGTATCATCTAACCTAACTTCTCCAGACATGCATATATCCAGATGGCTTCTCAAAACAGCAGACTGGACTTCATTCCGGAACTCACTTACCCTACCCTCCTATTTCCTTTCCCCTACTCAAGCATGTGGCACTGTAACATCTGCTTTCATGTCTGCGGCTGAGCAGCACCTCCAAAAATCACGCCCAAATACAAAAAAAATGTCTGTCTGTTGGTGGAACAAAGCCTGCTCTGTCACAATGAGAAATAAAAAGAAAGCACTTAACAAATATAAGAAAAACAGAGGAAATACATCACTTTGGATTGAATACAAGAGAGCCCGGGCGATTTTCATTAAAACCACTAAGGAAGCCAGAATGCAAAGCTGGCAAGCATTTGTGTCATCAATAAGCAGCAAATCAACAAGCAGTCAAGTGTGGAACAAGGTGAGAGCCTTCAAAGGAAAACCAGTTACAAAACTCATTGCCCTACGAATCAATAACCATCCTACCACCAATCCTACTAACGTATCAAATGAATTTGCTCATTTCTTCTCTCAAAGAAACTGTGTCACCTCAGCCAATGCAGTATTCCAAACCCACAAGCAACTTATAGAGAGAAATCCTCCTAACTTTCAATACTCCTCATCTCCTTGGTATAATAAACCTTTTTCACTCAGTGAACTGAGAAAGGCCATCAGAACCTCAACATCAACGTCTCCTGGAGCAGATCAGATACCGTTTATGTTTCTCCAGCAACTTTCCAGCCACCATCAACACAGCCTCTTGGCCTTCTACAACTTTCTATACAGCAATGGTTTTCCACATCAATGGCATGAAGCCATAGTTGTCCCTATTATTAAACCAGGCAAGCCATCTTTCCTCACCTCTTCATACAGACCTATCTCACTGACAAACTGCTTATGCAAAGTCTTAGAGAAGATGGTCAACTGGCGACTGCAAAGCCACCTGGAAAAGTGCTCCTTTTTTGACACCTCACAGAGTGGATTTCGAGCATCACATAGCACAACTGATGCTCTGTGCAGACTGGAGACCACCATTCAGGAAGCTCTGGCATTGGGAAACTATTGTGTAGCAGTACTACTTGACATCTCACATGCTTTTGATTCTGTGTGGCACCTAGGACTCCTGCAAAAGTTAAAACAAATTGGACTGAGAGGCAACCTACCCAAATTTGTACAAAACTTCCTCACCTCTCGCTCTCTCAGAGTACGCACCGGCGGCACATATTCTACTTCCTTCCCAGCTACAAGTGGTGTTCCCCAGGGCTCAGTCATCAGCCCAACTCTTTTTACAATCTTTATAAATGACCTGTTTTCCAATATTCCAAACTCTGTCCAGCATTCACTATATGCTGATGATTGTGCCATCTGGTGCACACACGCCAGTTTGGACACAGCAACAGACCAACTCCAACAAGCACTGCACCAAATAGAACAGTGGTCTTACAAATGGGGCCTGGAGTTCTCCGCTAGCAAAACTGAAGCCATCATTTTCACTCGCAAACGTAATTATGCAATTCCAAATCTCCATTTCTGCAATAGGAACTTGACCTTCGTTAAAATGGTAAAGTTTCTGGGGCTGCACTTTGACAGATCTCTCACTTGGAAGCACCACATTGGGACGCTAGCATCGCGTTGCCAATCTGACCTGCGTTTGCTGTCAGTAGTATCTGCCCGGGGCTGGGGAGCTGATTTTACAACCCTCAGGCAGCTATACATGTCGCTTGTTCGATCAAAGCTAAGTTACGGCAGTTTCCTTTATGGCTCAGCTGCTGAGACACATCTTGCAAAGCTGGACAGAATACAATATGCAGCTGCCCGAACCATGCTAGGAGCACTCCGGTGCACCCCAACCTACATGCTGGAGGCAGAAGCAAACTTGCTTCCTTTAAAGTATCACAGACAGTCCCTCCTAATGTCCTACTGCTGCAGAGTATTGGCCATCCCACATCACCCAGTGCGTCTGCTCTTGCTCAACTACCACCCATTTGCCCTTTTTGATCACTTAAATATCCCACTATCTTTCCTGGGATGTGCATACAGAGAATTCCAGAAGGCAGGACTGAAGTTTACAGACATTCAAACCATCCCAATGTCTTGTAGATACACTACTCCTGATCTCCCTGTCTCTTCCTCTCTCTCCATTATGCCAAGAGATAGTACTCCTGATGCTAACTGGCAAGCCGTGGTATCAGACCTACTGGCAGCACATCCGACCCGCTCGGCAGTCTATACTGATGGTTCAGTGAAGGATGGTGTGGCGGGCTGTGGTGTCTACAGTGATGACTTTCAACTAAAGGCCAAACTCCCACAAGGTTGCACAATATATTCTGCAGAGCTCTATGCCATATACACTGCTCTGCTTTTTCTATCAAAATTGTGTGGAAACTTTATCATTCTATCAGACTCTCTATCCTCAATTCTTGCAATCAGCTCACCTAACCGTCCCACCCATTTCCTTATTGTGTGGATTAGCAACTTGCTCCTTGCAATGCCCCCTGGGAAAGTAACGTTGCACTGGATTCCAAGCCATAAAGGCATTAAAGGCAACGAAAGTGCAGATACATTAGCCAAGGAAGCACTGGTTCTACCAAATACTGTGGCACTTCCACTCTCTTACAGAGAGCTCCACTCCAAACTAAATTCCTTCTACTTGGGGGAATGGCAGTCTGACTGGGCTGCTCGCTCTGCAAACCTAACTGACTTCAAGAGACAAATAAACACAGAATCAGTTCCTTGCCAACTTCCCCGTACCAGCCAAATTGCCTTCACCCGCATTCGACTTGGCATAACGCGCCTAACGCACAGCCACTACCTGACAAGATCTCTGCCCCTGAGGTGCAGCTGCTGCTGCTGTCCTCTCTCACTCGAGCACATCTTCATTACTTGCCCAAAGTATGATAATTTCCGCCTACCGCTGCATCAGCTCTGCACTGCCAACAATGTGCCATTCACAGTAAATGCCATCATCAGCCCTCTTCTGTGTCCTGAAGCAATCATAGACTTCCTGAGAACAACAGACTTCCTCTCAAGAATTTGATCCTGAAACAAGCAATGCAGAGAAAGGGCGCCAAGGCCTTCGTCGGCGACGCGCCTCATCCAACCCGAAGTAACCCGAAGTAAGTACTGCCTCGCGGACCGTAGGACGGCCGGAGGGCGGAGGCCATGAACGTCACTTTGACATGAGACTTGGTTGCGATATGACGTGCGAGCTGACGCTGGAATAGTTCTACGATTCATCATTGCTATTTTATGAACAGGATATAAGTTACTGATTATAGTAATTATTTGAGAATTTTGAAAGTGTGCTTGATAATTTAACGTGTGATTAACGTAGATTTTTATCAAAATACTGCAGTTCTTTCACAAGAATGGAAGTAGTTAGGGATGTTTAATGATAAAAAAAACACAATTTTCATATATTTTATTTCATTCAATTAGGTGTGTTTTTATTCAGATATGAATAGGCCTACTAAAAATTACATCCAATTTTCACTTAATGAGAGCAAACGATTTGTAACTCGATGTGTGGAAGATATTATTTTTATTAGATTTATTATTTTGCCTGGAATATTTTGAATTTGTTCCTTGACTGAAAGTTTGTTTTTTTCATCACAGTCTTCAACTACAACAGAGTTGCTTGAAGTACCATATCATCCCTTTTGATATGTCATAATAGTAGCATGTTAATGTTAGGTTATCATAAAAATATCAATTCAAAATTTGTTGCTCCTTTTGGTATTTTGTTTGGCCTAGTTATACTAATTATGATTGATTCTTGTTTTCATTTACACATTTGGTTATGTCTAATTGTTTTCTTATTCTTATATGTGTACCCTTACAGTTAAGTTTCCAATTTGGGTCATTGTTGGGTTTAATGCGATCACTGAAAATAATAATTCCAATCCCAATAACTACTAAAGGGTGACGTCAACAATTATGTTGACATCAGCTCCAAAATGGCGGTTACCCGGTATGGTTGTAGCCATTTTGAAGCTGATGTAAACACACCTGCGGACGTAACCCTAATGGGTGGGTTTGAACCTTTATTTATAATTTTCACTAGAAGAACTGTGGCTCCCCCTCACGACCCAACCTGTTTACGTTTGTAATAGAGGATTAGCATCCGTTATTAATTAAATTCGGTCAATATTGAGTTTAATGTTGTCAACAAATTTCATAATTTTGTAGGTATAGATAGGTAATATAGTCAATTTTAAGACGTTTTACATGAATGACATTCTGCCCGGTGATGCGTTAGTTTTGAATTATTCAACTTTGAAGCTGGCTTGTGCGCGCCATGGAAGCGTGCGCGGCTAGCGTATTTTAATCAATAACGGAAGCTAACTCCCTATTACAAACGTAAAGAGGTTGTGTCGTGAGGGGTAGCCACAGTTCTTTTAGTGAAAAGTATTAATAAAGCTTCTAACCCATCCGTTAGGGTGACGATCGCAATTTTGTTTACATCGGCACCTAGATGGCGGCGCCCATGGTGGCAGTCATCTTCCAGTTGATATAAAAAAACGTCACTACTCACTAGAAACCTTTATTTATAATTTTCACTAAAAGAACTGTGGCTATCCCGCACGACCCAACCTCTTTACGTTTGTAATAGAGGTTAGCTTCTGTTTTTATTGCAAAAACAATGACTGTTTTTGCACAAATAAGGCCATTCAGGAGCGCCGTTCGTATAACTTCAAACTTAAATAACTCAAAAACTATGCATTTCCGGGCACATTGTCATTCATGTAAAACGTCTTAAAATTGACTATATTACCTGTCTATACCTACAAAATTATGAAATTCGTTGACAACATTAAACTCAGTATTGACCTTAAATTCCGCTTGGCGCGCTCGTTTCCTTCGGCATGCGAAAGCAAAACTTTAAAGTTCAATAATTCAAAAATAATGCATCAGCGAGCAGAATGTCATTTCTGTAAAACGTTTTTAAATGGGCTCCTTTAGTGATTCTTTGGAATAAAATTCCTAATTTTGGTGATTGCATTAAACCCAACATTGACCTCAATTTGTTAGGATGTTGCTCTACTCCTCAGAAAATAGTGAAACATAAGTAGGCCTACATTACTTACTTGGATGCTGCGTTTGGGAATGAAGAATGTTTGCTGACATTCTAATGATAATTTAGAACATGTTAACATAACATGGATTGAAATCCATGAAAATTGACTTACCAAAATCTGAACTGTCCAAACCAACATCTACTCATCCTCAATCATCTGCCCATTTTTAGCCTAATGTAAAAAATTTATATATTGTGCTATCCAAAGACATAATAGTGAGAAACACAAGTTGTGACCAATATTCTGAAATCAAACATTCGTGCAGTTCATGCACTTGGACAAATTGCAGCTGTCCTATTTGTTTGAACTTGATTCACCTGATTGTACCTATAGAACAGTAACACTTCAAAAAGGACTTTTATGAAGTTGTTAGTGAGTCTGTTGCTGGAGGCTTTTTATATTTTCTGGCAAAGAGCCTATTTTTGTGCAACCAATTTATTCAAACTAGCAGGACTCGTGGAAATTTACTAGACAATGCCATTGTTAAGCTAGGTGGACCTGGTCAACATTACCTAACCAATTTCAACATAACATATTCTAGCCTAACCTATCCTACTGTATCCTATCCTATTCTAATATAACTGATCTATATAGTATTCTGCTTGTTCCTCCCATAGTTAGTCCGTCCATTACACTTGCATCCAAGTTTGCAGTCTCATGGAAACCGAATTCTTCAGTGTTACATTAAAAGATTGCTGTTAGGCCATTGCCAGGATTTGTCAACTGGTGCCTTTGCACTACAGAGGAAAAATAATTCCTCCTTCGAATAAACTGAGCTTGCGTATCACAAGTTCTTGTGAAAACCTTCTGTCTCGAATTTCAAATTTTTGTTAGCATTTTAGCTCAATCGCTTTTTTGCTTGACTCTGATTGCAATTTTTGCTACTTTGCCATGCAGCCATCTGAAATTCTGGAAATTATAGGAAGCATATCGCAGTAACAGAAAAACTGTTGACAAACCTCAACTTCATAAACATCAGTCAGCAAACTGACTTCTTTTCTATCCTTGAAATACCAGGAAGATTCCAATGGAATAACCAGCCTGAGAAAATAGAGCCTCTTTTGGATCAACTGACTACCCTCTGGAATCCCTAAAACAGGGACATTATCAAAAGGCAGCAACAGAAAAACTGTTGACGAACCTTGATTTTAAAAATATCAGTCAGCAAAACTGACTTCTCTTCCATCCCTGAAATATCAGGAAGATTCCAATGAAATAACCAGCCTGAGAAAATAGGGTGTTTAATAGATCAACTGACAACCCTCAGGCATTCCTGAGACAGTACCTTTTCTTCATGTTCAAGTGATAATTATAACCTTAGAGCCATGTAATGAAGCAAAGATTGGAAGCTACTCACAATAGAATAGGACTACCAGGAGCAAATAAGGAATGAACAACAGCAGAAAATCTTTGAAAGGGACAGGCAACGTCAGCAAGTAAGACGAGCTGAAATGAATGATATACAACATGAAGAGTCCCTTCAGCTAGACAATGGAAGACGGCAAATCATACGTGGAAATATGAACAAGGAGCAGCAATCTTGGTACCTTGAGTGGCAGAAAAATTTATTTCACCAAAGAAGGCAAAATATGAACGAGGAGCAACAATCGCAGTATCGTGAGCAGCAAAATTTATCCCAACAAATAAGGCAAAATATGGATGAGGAACAACGTGCACAGAACCTGAGCGTCAGAGAAATTTATTTTGGCAATGAAGGAAAAGGTTGGACGGGAAGCAGCAAAGGGTTAGGTTACTATAGGTTAGATGATATTGATGATTTTTTTCACGGGTCCACGGTTTCTTTCTGTTTGACATATTATTGGGATAGGTTCGGTTATGAAACGGCCGGTTAGGATATATTAAGATATGTTAGATTAGGTAAGGATAGAATAAGTTGATATGTTAGGTTAGGATAGGTTGAGATATGTTTGGCTAGGATAGGTTGAGATATGTTTGGTTAGTATAGATTAGATAATGTTTATAGAATTTTATCATGGGTTTTATATGTTTGACATATTATTAGAAACTTTGCAGTTAGGATAGGATAGGTTAGAATATTTTGTGATGGGTTAGGTTAGAAAAGGTTGTGTTGGAATTGGTAAAGCAATGATGACCAAAACTATCTAGCTTAACAGTGGCACTGTCCGTGGAATTTCCACGGTTCCTGTTAGTGAAAAATATTGCTACAGATAGTGTGTGGAAGAAAAGTTGTATATTTTGATCACATTACCATAATACAATCATCCAAAATTTGAAAATCGATTAGTGTGTTGTCCTCAACATTTAGCAATTCTGTACACAGATATAAGGATATGTTCTTTCTATCAAAAAGTAAAAAAATGAATATCAGTGCACTAAATGCTGTATACTATTAATTTATTATCAAAAGTATTTGTAGCTATATTGTAAAATGTGCTTATTTGGGGAAATAAATGTTATTGCAATTCATTTGCCAAGTTTGAGGTTGAACTAACTGATACATCTTATTTTGCAGATCTGTTGAGTTTAATTTTTCTTTGAATTAACTTCACTGATCTCTCTTGAGATTTTTTAATATCTTTCAGTATGGTGAAGGTGGAGATAGAGTATTGGTGAGTATATGTATAAGTAAATGCTCCTTACAAGACTAATATTTATAACTTGTCAAGATGTTGCTCTTGAGAGGGATGCAACCCCTCAGGGGGATACAAATATTGTATCTATGGGAATTAGCACTCCCAGGGGGACAATGTGAGGGCCTGAGCTGAGAGTTAGGTAGGCCATCTTTTTGTTGAAATAAAATGCTTTTGTTATGTAAGAACCATTTTTATTGGTTCACTGCTGTCCTGGTTTTTCAGCACCTCCTACTTTCTTCAACTTTGATCTTGTTTCATGAACTTCTTTCTTGTCTTACTGTTTCTTTGCCCTTTCTGCATTAATTCTGCATTCCATTAACTCCATACTAAATGGTGCCTTCTTTCTTTGTCTCTTTAGATTGCCTTTGTTTTGGATAGGAACGCTTAAACTAACTAATAATGTAATCTAATCTGAGCGAGATGCAACTATCGTATTGATGGTAGCATTCCCTATGGGAAGATAAGTCTCAAGCTTATGGTAAGGTAGACCTTCCCTTTGTTGAAATAGAATAGGTTTATTTGTTATGTTATGAATCAAATCATCTTTTTTTTTGTTTACTAGTGTTCTGATCATCAGCTCCTATATATCTTGTTTCATAATTTATTTTTAACTTACTGTGTTTATGTGCAGAGGATCTTGCATGGGAACACACCTTGTGCATAGATTTCCCATTCATTCCTTCAACTCCATACTAAAAGGGGCCTTCCTTCTTCCTCTCTTTGGAACAACTCTTGGTTTCCAAAGGTCTAAAGTAATTCATCTTAACAGTGAAAATGTTCAATTTAATATAACTTTATGGTTAGATATGGTCTTGACATAATTTTCTCGTAATAGCTTTAAGGCTATTTGTCTGTTTTTCATTTGCAAGTCTGTTAAAGAAAAAGATGTAAAGTTCATCATTTATTTTTGCACAAGATAAATGATGTGGAATCTTTGCAGAAATTAAGTTTTAAGAAATTGATCTGTTGATATGTTACCTAGTATGATGGTTTTTGTATTTTTGACTCAAGGATGAAGATGTGGCACAAGCTCAAGAACAAGGTTTAGTATAGCCTCTCCTACCTGTCTTTCCCAATTTCTGTAGTTGAAAGAGGAGCTTTTTCCTTGTTAAAAATTCTGCTACTGCAGAAACTCTACTTTACTTGAGGTCTTCTTTATCAAAAATGAGCTCCCTTGTGGAATATGGGAGGTTATTGAGCTAAAGGTTAGATAGGCCTTCCTCTTCTTCAAATAGAATAGGTTTTTGTTGGTTATGGGCTGTATTTTGTTGATACACTGCTGTCCTGTTTTTCACCATCTACCACTATCTTCTTCATCTTTTATCTTGTTTTATGAACTTCTTTCTCAACTTTTTATATTCACCTTGTGCATAGATTCCACCTTCATACTCCATAATAAATGGTGTCTTCCTCCTGTCTCTCTTTGGAATGTCTTTGTTGCAGTTAGGGAGCTCAAAATAGCATCTAATCTATAGTGCAATAATCTTCCTTGATGCTACAGAAAAGTTAACTTGCACAATAATAATTTTTTGACCAACTGGCCACATTTTGAATATTTCTGTCCAAATAATCATTGCATTTTAAAAAGTTGAAACCAAGGAGCATTGACTAATATTTCAATTCTTTCATTGTCTTTAGAGCTTCAAGACCAATGAAATTAACATTACTCTCCTCTTTGGGAAAGTGGGAACATGTTAGTTGAAGCATTGCATGGATTTCATAGAAATAGTTTGAGCCATACAATTTTTAGACATGTATTAATGTATTAGGCTGTTCCCATGTCTTTTATGAGGAGAGCAGGTTTTTTTGCCAGATATGACAACCAAAGTGGTCCACAAATATTTTTGAGAATCTGTATAAGTACATTTTGAAGAATTGTGTATTTTTATCACACTTGCTCTGTATTTTTATCCTGAAAACTTGTGTGATTTGATTTTTGTAGGAAGAAGGGGATCAATGCATATGCAATGGCACATAACTATTTTTGTAGGCATGAGGCCATCTGATGGTTGATTGTGTTTGTAAATCATGCGCTGAAATTTCACTTAATTTAAATTAATACAAAAACTTGGTTGTTGATTTTATCAATTTTTCTGTTCATTCATATCTATGAATTATTAATAGTTCTGCTTATGCTGTACAGCTATGTTAAAATTTTATGAATATACAAAATATGTCTTTGAAAATTATCCTGAAAACTTGTGTGATTTGATTTTTGTGGGAAGAAGGGGATCAATGTATATGCAATGGCACATAACTGTTTTGTACTGGCTGCAGCCAGATTTCTTGCTTTTTGAAAGGTTTGTAATTGGGTAATCCTAACTCTTAAAAGTTGCAGAAGACCAACACTAATCAGAGTCACTCATGAAGCCAATTGACTACACCTGATGATTAAAGGTTTGACTTGCTGCTTTACAGTGGCGGATGAGGCTACCGTCCCCGTTATGAAGAGCTTGCGCGCTTCATACGGGAGAAGGTGCCCTCAGCAGAGGTCACTGGAGTAGTGGGCAGAAGAAGTGAGTGACTGTGTTAATTTAGATGTGCAAACCTTCTTGCTTATGCTTTTGACATTAGGGATGAATTTGGTTGCTCATAGAATGTACATCTTGAGTGGTTCATCCATAAGAATTGCTATTCTGGAGGTAAGCTTAAGAGGTTTTTACTGCTCTTGGTCATGTCTTAGCTAGCTTGTGGTGTACATTTTTTTCTTGTTCAACTTCTATTTCCACTGAGCTCAAGTGCTGTAAGTCATTGGTGTTAACTAAGCTCTGATTTTTTGTTCTAAAATAATTTTTCTCAATAAAATGTGAGAAATGGGTTTGTGGGGTAAATTTTTATTCTGTGTTTTTGTGAGTGACTAAATTTGAGTGCTCATGTTTTCAATACATTTCAGTGTTTGGGATAAATTTGACAGATTACAATTAATTTCTTTTGATTGCTTGGAGACATTCTACATGTCATTTGGATGATCTTAATACATTCATAAATGGTATGAGAGCAAGAATGTATGTCTAAACATCATTTAAAAATTACTAGTAAGAATATATGTCATTGTTATTCTTGCTGGTTATAAAAACATGAAGTTATGGATGCTGCTCAGATTTCTTTAAACTATGTAAACACAGTCAAGTACAAACTGGAGAATTGCTATAGAGAAGCAATGAGGCTGGGATTAGAAGATAGTACATCATGCATTCAACATCAGATTTTATTGAATATCTGCCAGAAAGATATAAGAGTGTGATATTGAAATGCTGGTTTTTATTTTGAGCATGGGTTATTATTTGAGTTACAAACATGCCTAAAACCTTGTGGGAAATTATTACTGGTTGAACAATTTGTGGCAAAGGATTTTAAATATGTAATCAAGTTTATCATTGTTTATTTTGCATTAGTTGTATATTAATAAGGATAGGTTATAAAAATCAATGGGGTAAAAAATTGAGTTCTATTAATTGTGAAAAATTAGTTGAAATAATGCAGTCATCAGTCATCACTAGCTAATGTAACTATTGTAGTGAGGTGAAAAGTCCAAGTCAACTACCCTTCATGTTGACCAGGTCCAAATCTGGTATGGTATGGTACACAGTTAGGAGGTGTAGAGAGTGAAATAAACTTATGCTTATGGGTTTCTAACACAAAAAAGGGGCTTGGTAATCAGATTTGGCTTTAATATTCTGTGCAGTTCATTCTTTACATGAAATTCAAAATTAAAAAATAAGTTTTCTAAATTTTCTTTGTAAAAGCTTGTATGAGAAAATTCTTTTACCTTGTCCATGCTTGAAAACTGACTTCTGATTTTGACAACTTGTCTTGGTTTTGATTAACTGGGTTGCTTGCCAAAAGCTTCAATTTCTATGACACCCAGAACTCATTTCTGTTGAAGTTTCAATTGCGAGAATATTCTTTGCTCAGGGAGGGTCATTTATTTAACATTTGGTGGAAATGATGGCTCTGGAGTTAAAACTGCTGATCATCGAGTCTTCTGTACGAAAACCTAAACTGTGTTATGTGTTACTAAAAGTATTTTTCTTCTTGCTTAATTTATAAATTTCTCATAAAGGTCATCTTAAACCTTATTTGTGTGTGTATATATATTCAGCGTCGTTCGAAGTTCGCGTGGGTGATGTGGAGATTCACTCGAAATTGCGCACAATGGCTTTCCCTGACTTCGATGAAGTGGCCGAGATCGTGGCCGAGGCGGAAGGTGGGGGAGGTGTGCGGCAAGTGAAGAACACGTCTTCTGACGGCGCCTGCATCATTGTGTAGCAGCGCGCTGATTACGGTATGTCTTGTGTTCTACGCCCTCACGTCCGCCGTAGTGGCTGGGAACATGTTCTTGTTTAACACGTTTGCTGCCTATTGAGGCATTAGAGAACCACTAGGTAGATGGCTCATTTTTGTATCGGTGTGAATGAATTGTATTTCAATTATGTGAACATCTTTTTTAGAAGAGATTTAAGCGTACTAGGTAAAACACCGTCATGCTATTACATTTTCACACTTCTTATGGAAGATGTAATTTTTTCGAGCGGTAAAATCGTTTTTTAAACTGTGCTACTTTCAAACTTTTTTGGTGGACTCAACAGTGAACGTGTTAACTTGATCCGTGTGTTGTGTTAAATGCTTGGTTCAAAATACTCTTGTTCAGTGTTGGCTGATTTGCATTCGAATGAGTTTTATGTGTACAGTAATTTTTGTAGAACTAGGCAGAATGTTTTTTTTTAACATTAGTGTCCTGCATTGCATCAACACCGCGTTTGGTTCGTACCGATGGGGCAACAACCAACCGCAAGTCCTGAATTTTTATGTTTGATACTGACTTGAAATTTATTTTAAAATTTAGTGTCATTATTTTCAGTTTGTGTCAACATTTTAAGCTCCATGAAATTAGCAAGTGCTTTGAATAACTTCAGTTCTGATTACATAGCAGGAAACTGTAATGATGCATATGTAGGCTTTAGAATTTGTAAATGTTAACGATTTTGGAAAATTTGTCATAAGTTATCTGTGAAACATTTATTTACAAAAGCACTGCTCTATTTTTTTCATCCGAAATAACACAGCCACAGTTATTTGCATCCAAACTATTTCTTTGCAGTCCATTGAGGTTAATTATCCCCTCGAGGCCTCTTCAAAGTCTCCACTTTTCCTTGCGATATAATTACATAAATTACGGTACTTGTTAGTAAAACTTTACTCAATTTTCGTTGCTATCATTGCGTGCTGTGATAGTGAAGGTAGATCCGGCGACTCAAGTTCGTAAAATTGGTGGGTAGTAGCATTTGAGTGTCAATGTGTAGCAATTCCCTCAAAGTATGCCACAGAAAACAAAACAGAGAAGCACAAAAATACATACATACATATACATACGTAAAATACATACGTAAAATAAAATACATACATACTTATACGTAAAATATAAGTATGAAATAAAATTGAGCTTGTAATCAGGTTTCTACCTATTCACTATTTGAAAAGGATATAGACTGTCATTATTGTTAAAATCATGATTTCACTTGAAAATAAGCAAGGGCTTTAAAATCTTGAGGTCATAAGGGGTCGAAGGAGAGTCTAAAATTTTGAAATCGACAGGAGATATAGGGACATTGCATTTTTTGGTATGTTTTTGCACTGCAGAATGCGATGGGTGTGCTAGTTAATTCCCTGTACGGAAGCTCCTACCTCTATGCTCTGCCACTCTGATATAGAAATTTTGTGATGTCATGCTGACGTACGAAGATGTGCACTGCACTCAACTATGAGAGTATACCAAAGAGGCTCGCAAATTGATGGAAAACGTATTATTGCACCGAAAAAAGGAAGCAACTTGGAAATTATTAACCGGAGAGACATGTAAAGTTATGGAAGTTTTGCACACAGCAATTTTAATTCACCCGACAGTTTTTCAGACGGTGCTCTAGAATACGGAAATTAACAGTACAACCGGTCTTTGTTTTCTTTGCCTGCTTGTGACGTATCGTTCAACGTAAAATTTCTTAATTTGCGAGTTAATAACACCTGGCGGAAACCCATTAGCTGTAAAATAAATGAAATAGAATTAGCCTCCCAGTTATATGCGAGCCTCTTTGGTGTACTCTTATAGTTGGGTGCAGTGCACATCTTCGTACGTCGGCATGACATCACAAAATTTCTATATCAGAGTGGCAGAGCATAGAGGTAGGAGCTTCCGTACGAAATCAACTAGCACACCCATCGCACTCTGCAGTGCAAAAACATCCCAAAAAATGCAATATCCCTATTCCTCCACCCGATTTCAAAATTTTAGACTCAGCTTCTACCACTTATGAAATCAGGATTTTAGAGTCCTTGCATATTTTGAAGCGAAACCCTAATTTGAACAATATAGGCAGTTCAAACCTGTTAGATGTTTTCAGTAGCTGAGTCCTTATTTGAATGGCGTTTTATTAAAGTCCCTGTCTTAGGGTTTTTCTGAGGGTTGTATGCTTTCTTCGGGGAAGAGAAGATTCATTTTTAAGTTTTCTATTTTTATTTATACGGTAAACAAGGTTAGTCGCAGAGTCATTCAATATTGGGTAGGACGGTTCCGGAATTTCCTGGGAGCTGACCGAAGTTCTTTTCGTCAAACTCTCGTATTTCGGATCAGCCGGATTCAAGGGGGTTTGGCGAGTATCTAGGATACTCTGATTAAATTCCCGCGAACATTATTTAACAAAGCCGAGAGCGTAATACTATAATATCCTTCTGGCCATACTGGCGCGGGGCCTAACAATACCCTTTGCAAATAGTGAATAGGTAGAAACCTCATCATTACAAGCCCAATATCATTTCATACTTATATTTTATGTTTTTTTTAACGCATTAAATGTTTCGAATAGCCACATAGAAAAGAACTGGCGCTAATGCTGTGATCTGTGAATACGCAGATATCGCAATCTAATACCATGAATCCAGTGTAAACGCTCTGACTACGAGCGACATAGATGCTTTACCTTGTTAAAACATACCGGTGACAACCAACTCTTGTCTCGCACGTTAAACCTAAGAGAAGTCTGTTGGCGTCAGTGAAGTGCCACGCGAAGATCTTATCTACGAAAGTGTGATTGTTCTTCAAAAAGAGAGAATGTATTGTTGATAGCGCGTGTTGTCAGGGCACTCAAGTAGTAGTGACAAGGTTGATTGCCCGTGGACGTAATTCTAAGTTTCGAATAATTTCAATCTTCCGTTATAGCAGAGAATTCGAGTCTTTTTCGTGCACTTAAATATTTATCTATTTACTTAGTGGCTGCGTGTACTTCATGTTACAAGTTTCAATTGCATTATGTACAAAAAAAGGATTTGAAATGTATTAACCCGTCGCCACGTCCTGGACTCTTAAAAGGTCGGCAAAGCTAGTACATGTTTCACATCAGCAAACCTAGGGTTGCCATATATGGTCTTAAGCGTCTCGTTGAGCGCTATTCATTGGTGTAAGGTAAAATTATGTGGGAGGAACTGGGAAGGAGAGGTAACAAGCTCAAATCTGTATGAATTCTTCTGCTCAGTCTGGAGTGTAGCTACCGGCACTGCTCAACCTCTTAGAAGGCCAGCAGTGTAGCTGAGGCATACCAGCACACACTCTGCCTCTTAGAAAGTTGCCATAATTTTTATTTTTTATGTTTTTTGTTCAAAAAATGGGAGTCCAAATCCACAGATTTACTCCTAGGCAAAAAATAATACCACCATTGTATTTGGGAGGAAAAGCTCTATGCATATCAAACTCTTTACAAGCAATGAAACTGCTTGATAACAGCTTATACACAAAATGAACTAAAAAATAAAAACTGTTTTACATATAATGCACATAACTCCAGAACTATTAGACCTGAAAAAAAACAATTCACATACCACAAGATTCAGCAACTCAGAATCTATGAAAATGCATCATATAAAACATGAAAGTGCAATAAATAAAAAATGGCCAGTGATTTTCTGATTTCTTCTTTTTGTATTTTACCGAAATAAAAACTCAAATTTCGTAGATTTTTGTTGGGGGTAGCAGCATTTTTTTCCCCCACTGACAGAAAGAGCAACTCTCTCTCTTTACAATGAACCCCCAATGAAACTTCTAACATGAAAAATGAATGTACAGTAAGTTGCACAGTTGACCCATTTTCTTCAAACCTCCCGGTAGGTCGACCATGTGGAGACGGGTTAATTAACATTAATCTTCACACTGTTATATTCTTAATTAGTTTTAATTTTGTATTTTTAATTAATATATACTAAATGTTATTAGTAAGAGTCTTGTTTGGATCAAATTTTGTGTATTTACACTTGCTTTGGATATTGCTGCTTGCATGTAATGCTTGATATGTTTAATTACTGACTGGTCTGCCTCTAAACAAATTCTCTTCTGGTTTACGACATTTCAAACCACACCTTGCGCAACAAAATTTTTTTGAATTGCAATCGATCATGTATCAGCTTCGGCCCATTTGATATGAAGGCATTCGTTAAAATTTTTACCATAATTATTCATTTCATTTCTAAGTAATGGCTACTATCATACGCACGATCACATTTGTTTATGTAATGTTTTATGGGGGTTCACAGCCTCTTTTGTTGAACTTCTTCATCATTCAACGGACGTTCATGGGATATTCTTATGCATTACTCGTCTTAAACAGTATTTAATGTGGAATGGCGGTGAGGTACGGTGGGAAGTGCTTTGTGGCCATTGATATGTATTGCACTGCTGTGACTGCAAGCCTATTTTCTTGTCGCTTTGCAAGCAAATACTTGTACAGTGTGAGGGCTATTTGAGGACATGGTTTTATTTCATTACTCACTCAAATTATTTGACATTTTTTTTCTTCAGGTAGCCCCTTCAGAGTAAGATATCAATCTAAGAAATAAAGACATGTAGTCATAATTTCATTAACTGCGATTTATAAATTAGTAACTTCTTACATGTTGCCAGATCATTTGTTCATGAGGTTGGCTTGGCGCCATAGAGGGATGTGGTGGCAATATCTACCCTGTACTGACGGAAAAAAAATCATTGCGTTAGGATATTCAATACAAGTCATATGTAATTAGAAAAACCCCATTCGTGTCAGTAAAAAACAAGAAAACCGTCTCATTTGCATTCAAAATGGTTACTTGAAAAAATTATGAGTAAAAAAACAAAGAAAAAAATTTCTGATCTGGCCAAAAAATTTCGACCAAGATCAGAAAATTAGCGGACGGAATGACTGATAGGTATGTGTAGATGCTTCTGCAGTGCCCACGGTGATGCACGTCAAATTTACGGTTACTGTGATAGTTTTGGGAGTAGAGTGGTGGTCATATCATGCCTCCTTACTTTTTCCTTTTAGGGTCTTAGATTTAATGGAGGACCTTACAATTAATGTTACTAGATTCATTTATGTTCTAAATACGGTTGTAAAGCCCTAGACTCTTTGAACACCTTTTTTTATGGTAAAGAGAGGTTGAAACTAATCTAAAATCAATCAATGAAGTAGAATAGTTTTTCTTCAAGAGAAGGAACTTTTTTTTGGGCTAGCTACTGCATTTTTTTTATCTTGTTTCATGATATGAGCTTCTATAAATCTTGCCGTTTCTATATGCTGGGCTGGTTGTGAGAACGCACTTGTGCATAGATACCCTGTTTAGTAATGGTGTCTTCCTCATTCTTCTTTAGGAACAAATTTTGTCTGTTTAAGGTGGCTCAAACCAACTTGTAATCCAATATTGGAATTCAGCTTTTGAAAAGCAGATCAGGGTGTCATGTTGTGTAATTGAGAAACTTATACTAGCGGGAAAATTCTTAAATACTAGAATATTACATCTGAAAATATTTCTTTAGTTTTCAAACTTATCACCCTAAAATTCGCACATGCTGAACATGAACACATCTGACCGGCATAAGTGATTTGCTGCAGCGCGTTGAAATAAATGCGAGTGGGCGTACTTGTTTGCACACATGTGGCGAGGGCGCTGGGTTTACGGCCCCAACAGCTGTGTAAATCACTTATTTCTCTGCTTTCAGATGCCAAAGTGAATCATGTCTCGCGAGCCTTGTGCAATAATTCTAATTGAAATTTGATTGCTCATGTTTTCGTACATTATGATCATTCATTCTGCTCTCTAGAGTGTCGTTTTTGTAATTTGTTCACTTGGCACGGAAGTTCAGCAGTCAGTTTCTGAGTCAATATCTTAAGTTATATGGATGTCAGCATTAGCTTGCTGTGTACTATTTTTTAATTGCATCGGAACTGGTCAACATTGTATACTTTAGGATTTCTTCAAAGTCAATGAGAGGGTCTGTGTTCATTGAAAGTAGAAATGTCGTATGAGCGGATTAGAAAATTGGTTTAGAGGAAAGCTTCCATGGAAAAGCCTACATTATAGAGTTAGTTTTGTTCGTGATTTTGCTGAGCTTTATATGTTTAATTTCCATAGTCGTTGTCTTCAAGTGTTTTTCTATAGCTCAGACGTTTTTATGTCAAGTAGGCGTTTTTCCTGGAAGCTATTTATTAATTTGTTGCATTAGGGTTGTATGTGCTATTAAAATAATTACTGAAATATATCAGCTGTATTTCTTTGTCCCCCCTCAGGGGGATGCAACAATTGTATCTGAAGGACCCCCTCAGGGGGGTACAAGTATTGTATCTGTGGGAATTAGCGCTCCCAAGGGGACTATGTGAGGGCCCGAGCTAAAAGTTAGGTAGGCTTCCTTTTTATTGAAATAGAATAGGTTTTGTTTTGTTACGTACCATCTTTTTTCGGTTCACTGCTGTCCTGTTTTTCAGCACCTACTACAGTGTACTTTCTTCTTCAATTTTTTCTTGTTTTATGAACTTCTTTCTTAGCTTCCTGTTTCTGTGCACCTTGTGCATAGATTCCACATTCCCTCAACTCCATACTAAATGGTGCCTTCATATTTCCTCTCATTGAACATCTTTGTTGTGGTAAAGAGAGGCTAAAACTTTCTTATGATCAATCATATTGTACTGTTACATTAAAAACTTCAATGAATGATTTAAGTTATTCTTCCTATCTTCAGATTCCTTCGAAGTGACCGTAGATGGAGTGAAGATCTTCTCGAAGTTGCTAGCGGGCGACTTCCCGAGCTCGCACGATACGGTGAGGTCCATCCAGCAGGCGGCGAGGGGCGAGCGGCCTGACTACGTCACGAAGCTTGCGGTCTGCGTCATCTTTTAGTGAGGGTCGGCTGACTCCTGCACTGTCCGTAAACTGAGTGCGCTTTGTTTTGTATTTCAAACCTGAGGTACGTATTTCGGTCGCGGGCCACTACCGGGGCTTCAGGTGTTTATTACCATTTAAAAAATGAACATTATTCTCTTGTTTTAATTTATAGCACGGACAAAAATGTTGGGAATCACTGATGGTGGTTAATGCAACTCTCAATTCTTGAATGAAAAAACAAACTCCAAACCATAGTGTCCGCTTGCTTCATATAATTCGCTTGATACAATTTTCCGCATTGTACCTTGAAAAGATTTTTCTGCTCCTGTGTTTCAATGGGATAATTCTGACCGATTATGAAATCATTCAATTCAAGTCACTCGTATGATTCTAATCATACGTTTGGTGAAAGTACCATTCTACTTAGTTCAATACGAGTGCAATCGGAAGTGCATTCTGATGCACCGGAAGCCCGTCGTGAGTAATGTAAAACTAATTTCCAGGGGGCTCCGTTTTGCTCTTTTGTTTGAGCTTATTTTAGTATCAGTACATTGGCGTCAATTTTACTTATCTTTTAAATGCAGGAATATAACTAATAAATTTATGGACACCTTGTCCATTTTTTGGTACGTAAAACATAGCTAACCGGCCTCGCCTGGACCCGTGTTCGCTGCGGAAGCTCAGCAGCTCCATGTCTCGGTTGTGATCTGTCGTACAGCGGAGTAGCGAGAGAAGACGACCGCCACACCTCGCCTCCCTCTCTCATGACGGCGCGGTGTAAACGCCGACTCGGCGTGGCCGCTGCCAGAAGCATATTTTGCTGAGGGGAACGAAGGACGTGTCGGTCTCCATTTCTGTCTACTCGCGCCGTAATTTGGATTCGTGTTCATTTTAGTTTTAAGATATAAGTTTTTAATTCTTCGAATTTCGCCTATTGTTGGGGTTTTAGTTGGTTTCCTCTGGTTGAGGCTCTTAATGGTACGATTAATTATTATTATTATTATTATTATTATTTTCGGGTTTTCCCGCCGCTTTCGATACTCTGACGAAATCACAGCGCAATTTGGTAGCATTGTTACATTTGGGTCTTATAATGGGCGTGTTCGGAGGGTGAGAGTCATCTCGGCCCCGTTTCAGTGCCATGGTGTATCAGTACGATTAATCGAGCTAAGTATTTTGTTTCGCTGAAAATTAGAACCATTGAAGTATTAACGTATCATGGTTTTTAATTGAATAATGCAATTCATAAGTGTGAGTTAAAATTAATTGTTGAATGAGATGCAAGAGAATATCGCTATCTGTGCCTTTATGCTAATTTTTTTACTAGGTTACTTGTTTGCAGTTTTATACCTATTTATAAAAGTTTGAAATGTTCATACAAATTTCCATAGACATCTTTTGATAAAAAATTGCTCAATTGATATTTTCTTCATAGAAAACTAGTTCATGTCAAACCGTTCTCGGATTCAGTTTCCAATAGTTCTATTGATGCAGTAGGGAGATAAATAAAAGCGAGTGTGTAATTTCCTCGATTACTCTGTATTGCGTTAACTCGAATATTTGAATGTATCAGTATTTCAGCTTGATAAGTGTATTTTATCAGACAGCTCTTCTTAGCATTACGTGCAGAAGTAGAAATCTGTATTTGTCTGCTGTAATTTCAAGATGGAAGTTTTCGTTAAAAATATATTCATGACAAAAATAACAAACAACTGTAACATGTTTTTATTATTCTTTCAAAATACTACATAATCAAACAGCCTCTTAACCCTTTAACGCCCACATTTTTATATTCATATTACCGTTATAACAACCACTAACACTAAACCGACACTGGCATTAGGTAGTTACTGTTATCATGATGGGGAAGGAACTGCCACTCGGCAGTGAAGTTCAAAGGACACATTAGTGAACAAATTGAATAAGAAATAAAATATATTATTGTTATTTTTGAAAGAGGACCGTACAGTCCACATGGGCGTTAAAGGGTTAACTATGGAAATTAGAAATCACTCAGAAACCCACATCTGGTTCAAAGTTTCCGAACAATCTCATGATAGCAAAACACCGTCAGAGCTAAGATTCAAATTTGTGTGATAATCAACATATAATTCTTTATTAAGTTTTCTAGTTTAATTGTCCTTGCCATTTGTGAATTCAATGCAACATAAATATTGAATGTTCAAGAAAACTGATGGACATATTGCATTAAGGAAAGATACACCTGATTTTAACCCAGAGCCGGAAGTCTCGTCAGTTTTGTGTTCTTCACTTCAGTAGAGACCACTTGAGCTGCTCTCGGGCTGACTGCAGGACCTGACAAAAAAAAAACGAAACTCCATTAAAAAATCGTTAAAGCGTAACCTGCCTTTATCGTTGAGTATCTAACCTTCGAAGGCTAAAGCAAAAAACGATGGTGTTTCCATTAATATATTTTTAGAGATCTAAACACAATTATCATAATATTGTAGTACCGACTGGTGTTGACAAAATCAAGTTAACAGTTTGTGTTAGTTTTCCTCATTATACTTCGTTTTGTCCCCTCCAAGCTTCATTACCGTGCATTTCGCCTCAGATGGGGAGGGAGGTCACTGCATACCAGTATTACGTTAAAAACTAACCGTTGTTACGATTCAAGCTAATGGTACATAGTATTTTCTCTCGAAATCAAAAATTGCAATGATTAATTTTCCCGATAACTGAAATCTGTCAGTTCCCCCACTTTGAAATAGGAACTTTCACTCGGATGTGAACGAGCAGTAGAACTGGATCACGATAGAGTTACGTTGCACCACTCGCACAGGTAAGCAAACTCGGCTGATAATTGAGCAAATATAACTGCAATTGCAAACTATATTCGTTTTAATACATACACGTATTTACAATCATGCTGAATGTTCCGTGTGGCTGGCCTAACTGCTGAAAAATAAAATTTTCTATTAAGAAACAGTTGATCATGTTCAAATGCGTCTCTGTAAAAGACATGATCCAGCTCTAGTGCCCACAAGTGAAAGTATTCCATTTTGAACAAATGACATACGGAAATTACGTGCAAAATTATTTCATGCCATTTCAAGTGCGAAGTTAAAAAACACACCACTCCAGGATACATGGAATAAAATAACCATAACAGTATATATCTTCTGCAGCTCAGATTCATTACCTATTCTGTGATAAAACAATAACTCAAAGAGGCACAAACATCCAAGCCACAAGATATATTTGAAAGTTAATGAAATAATACACCCCTTAATGAATACAACTCAAGGTTGGAGTTCTGCAACCAAAGATGGAAGACCCAGACAAGGACTGCGCAAACTTTGAATCGTCCCTGTTCCTCTCCAGTTCAAAATAAATTGATTGACCATAAGTTAACTTCTAGCCTCCATCATTACAACAAAGATGTTCAAAGAGAGAAAAGGATGAAGGCCTCATTTAGTACAGAATCAAGGGAACGCGGAATCTAAGCACAAGGTGTGTTCCCGCACAGGATCCCGGACGCATAGAAACGGCAAGTTGAGAAGGAAGGTTAAAAAAAAAGATAAAAAGCTAGAGAAGCAAGTCAGGAGCTGAAAACGACAGCAGTGAACCGAAAAAAAAGATGATTCTCAACTACGAGAAAAAAAAAAAAAACATTTTATTTCAGCAAAAAAAAGCTTACTTAACTCTAAGCTTGGGACCTCACATATTACGCCTGGGAGCACTAATTCTCATCAATACAATAGTTGCATCCATCTGAGGGGAGTTGAAAGTTGAACACACGCATGCGTTGTAATAAAATAAAGTGAAATCTTAAATACATGGGAAATTAGATTGTAGATAAGTTAACTTACGGTGTTCCTAAGATGGGAAAGGAGGCGTCGTTTGTTTAGGATCAACGCACAAATTAGATTATATGATAGTATAGATAGCCCTAATTGGAACAAAGGCGTTCTAAAGAGAGGAAGGCACCATTTCAGCATGAAGTTGAAAGACCGTATTAGCTCGGGACTTCACATTTTGCCCCTGGGACCGCTAATTTCGAAAGATACAATAATTGAATCCCCTTGAGAGGTGGAATCAACGCACAAGGCGTGTCCCCACATTCAGCACATAGAAACAGCAACATTCAAAGTTTAAGAAATAAGATACGAATCAAAGGAAGAGAGCAGTAAGAAGATGGTCTGTATTAAAAAAAACTTCTATTCCAATAAAAGAAACCTAACCTCCAGTAAGGGACCTCACATCTTTTACGTGAGCGCTAATATGTATAAAATTTTCGTCCCTTTTAGAGTTTTATCCATCCATATGAACTCAGGAACTAATCATGACTATTGGAGGTTCAAGATTGGCTTCGTATTAAACCTGGCAGCCAAACAATATAATGCTACTTCAATTAAGTTATAGATTAGATTATAGGTTAGTTTAAGTCTCCCTAACCGCTACAAAAAAGAGCGTATCGAAGTGAGGAAGGCACCATTTTGTGTGGAGATTAGGAAATTCGGAATCTATGCAGAAGGGGGCATAGAAACAGTAAGTTGAGAAAGAAGTTCATGAAACATGGTAAAAGTTGAAGTAGTAAATGCTGAAAAACAAGACAGCAGTGAACCGAAAAAGGTGGTCCTTGACATTGCAAAAAATGTTTTATTTCACCAAAAGGAAGGCCTACCTAGCTCTCAGCTCGGGCCCTCATATTTTCCCCCTGAGAGTGTTAATTCCCATGGATACAATAAATGTATCCCCTGAGGGCTGTTACTTCAATTAATGCCAGAGATGAATGTTTTGCAGAAGCATCACGAATTGCTAAAGATTCTCTTAAACAAATGAAACAATATTGTTCTTCAGAAGCAAAAATTCTCAAGACCTGGATAGAAAACGGTATTTTATTCACGAACTCCAGTTGTGTCGTAGTCAACGTTCAGTAAATCCTTTTGGTTATCAGCACGCCACTCATCACCGGGAGGATGGAACAATTCAAGTAAGTTTACCCAGTGATGGCTGATACGTTTAGGTAGGCGTCACTTAAAATTTCTGTCATGTTTTACCTGAAAAAAATTTAGAGTTGCCTCCTGAACTCCATGCAAAACCTACCAAGGTTCTTTTTCTTGATACTCGGAGCTCACAAATAATCAACCCCTTACATGAGTCAAAGAACTTGGATTAAATTATAAGTTTCAGCCTCCCTAACCACAAAAAAGGTGTTCTAAAGAGAGCAATAAAGCCACCATTATTATTATTATTATATAAGAAAGTTTAAGCCTCCCTTAACGACGACAAAGATGTTCCAAGAGAGGAAAGAGGAAGGCACCATTTAGTATGGAGTTGAGGGAACGCGGAATCTATGCACAAGGTGCAACAGTAAGCTAGGAAAGAAGTTCATGAAACAAGAAAAAAGTTGAAGAAGAAAGTAGTAGGTGCTGAAAAACAGGACAGCAGTGAACCGAAAAAAGATGGTCCGTAACAAAACAAAAACCTATTTTATTACAATAAAAAGGAAGCCTACCTGACCTTTAGCTCGGGCCCTTACATAGTCCCCCTGGGAGCGCCAATTCCCATAGATACAATAGTTGTATCCCCCTGAGGGGTAAAGCCACCAATTAGTATGGATGCATGGAAAAGCAATATCTATGCACAAGGTATGCTCCCACACAAGATCCCATGCGCACAGAAAAATTAATTTGAGAAAGAAGGGTATGAAATAAGACGAAAGTTGGATAAGAAAGTCAGAGGAGCTGAAAATAGGACAGCAGTGAACTGCATAAAAATGTCCTTAACAAAACAAAAAACCTATTCTATTTCAACAATAGTAGTAGTAGTAATAATATCAATTTACTAGCGCTTCAGTGCCTGCACTATGTCGCGCCGAAGGTCTCGCAATTCAGGTTGTCTCCACTTCTCAAATTTCGAGGTCTTACTGCCACAAACATCGCACCGCAAGTCACAGCAACTATTAAACAAACAAAGACGCGACAGCCACGATCGTGATCTGAACAACACTTGATTTCATTGGTGACAGTAGTAGTAGTAGTAGCAGCGGCAGTAATAAAGGAGCTGCTAGTTCAATACCATACTCCTCATGCTTAGGGTTCAATCAGTTCATATAATCATCTTAAGGTACATGCACAGTTTGCACATTGAGCAACAGCCTAACCCCCTAATGGGGGTCTCAGCTGCCCACCCAATTATGGCCGGGCGCCTTACCCGCGCTGAAACCCCCAGGGGCATTGCGCAGCGCGCCCGGCCATTTTACAGTTCAGTGTTTACATCGCATTACCATGCGTAGAATCTTCAGGCTAGATTTTTGAAGACAGATTACACGCTCCAATAAACGACTGCAGCGCTGTCACATTATAAGTTGACCGCTCAGCCTCCCCAAGTATTCCAGTCAAAACATCTTGTGCACACCCGCGAAGGTGCGGAAAATGCAGATTCCTGGCAACAGCATTCAGGGGACACTCCGCGAGGAAGTGCTTTACAGTCAAAGGCACACGACACCGTTCGCACTGCGGCTGTGGTAGCCGCTCCATCAGGTGCCCGTGTGTTAGCCGCGTATGGCCAATACGGAGGCGACAAAGCATCACCTCTAACCGGCGACCACGACAACTGGACGATATCCACTCACGTATAGTGGGTTTAATGCTTCTTAATTTATTGTTATCGTTAGCAGCGTTGTCCCATTCATGCTGCCATCGTTCTCTCACTGCCGCTTTGATCCGAGGGTAATAATCTCGGAAAGGAACCATCAGATTTAGAGTCTCCTCGTTTGCCTCTGCGGCCCGTTTAGCCTCCTGGTCAGCTCTTTCATTGCCAGACACTCCTACGTGGCCGGGCACCCAGCACAACGTCACAGATTTACGCTCACGTGTTAAATTTATTAAGTTCATGACGATCTCACCAACGAGCGGATGGGTGCTATTATGCTCTCGAGTGGCCTCCACCACACTTTTTGAATCCACAAAAATAGCAAAAGTATCATACACACAATGTTTAATTAGTCGGAGGGCCTCCAGCACACCGTAAAGTTCCGCAGTGAAAATGGACGACTCTGGGAGCAATCTCTTGGCGCTCACCAGCTCCCCCGACACAGCGGCACACCCTACAGCGTCTCCCACCTTTGAGCCGTCGGTATAGAACTTCATCGCACGGGCATGTTTTTCGGCAATATGGTCCAAAAAGATCCCCTTTAGTATGTGTGTAGGCATAGAATCCTTCTTAGGCATTTGACATCCCGGACAAAAACTCCCGATTGGGACACGCCACGTGGGAAAACTTTCCAAGAACACTGGTTGTATTCTCATTGGCCTTAGCTGCATTGCAGCCACGACTGCCGAATAATCTTCCGATGAGGGCAGAAAGTAAGGGAAAGGCAGATGTCGGCCTAGTGGCGCATGCACGCTGGTCCATGCAGGAGACAAGGGGACTTGTTCCAACCGCGCCAAGTACTGAAGGGTCAGCTGCACACGTCGGTGCCGTAAAGGAGGTTCACCGCTCTCCACACACAAGCTGCTGGAAGGGGACGACCTAAACGCGCCAGTGCAGATTCTGATAGCAGCATGATGCACAGGGTCCAGCTTCGAAAGTGAAGTCGCCTTAGCATATTGATACACTATGCAGCCGTAGTCTATTTTGCTTCTAATAAGAGTACGATATAGTCTCAGTAGGGTCATCCTGTCGGCCCCCCACGTCAGGCCGGCCAGGCTTTTTAGCAAGTTCAGCCCTCTGATGCAGTCAGCCTTGAGGGTGGCTAGGTAGGGCTTCCAAGAGAGCCTGTCATCAAGCGTCACCCCCAGAAACTTGGCGCTGTGTGAGAAACTCACTTGTCTTCCCTGCAGTGTGAGCTGTGGGGGATCACTACGGCCACGGCCCTGGAAGTAAAGTCCAACGGTTTTTTCGGGTGAAAAGTTGAAGCCATGTTCCTGAGCCCACTTATTAGCGTTATTGATGGCTAATTGCATTCTTCGCGTCAGAGCCGGAAGATGTGTTGATGAAGAGTATACCATAAAGTCGTCCACATATAAGGAGGCAACCGTTCCGGGAGGCAAGGTGGAGGTGATACCATTTAAGGCGACACTAAACAGTGTGCAGCTCATAACACTGCCCTGCGGTAAACCTTCGCACTGCAACTGCGAGGAAGAGAGGGTGCCACCGACCTTAACGCGGAAAGTTCTTTCACCAAGAAATTCTCGAATATACAGGGCCATGTTACCACGGAGTCCATACTCATGTAGTGTCTTAAGTATTCCATATCTCCACACGGTGTCATAAGCTTTATGCATATCAAAGAAAAGACACATGGTTCGGCGACGCTCGGCAAGGTTGGCCACCAGGTGGTTCTGTAAGCGGAGCAGAGCGTCTGTGGTCCCTCGAAGCTGCCGACTGCCAAATTGGACAGGGTTCAGTAGCTCCTCCGCCTCTAACCATCTGGTGAGTCGCGCATTGACCATTTTCTCCATCAATTTTCCAAGGCAACTAGTTAGGGCAATGGGTCGGTAGTTGTCAGGGTTGGATGGAGGTTTGTTGGGTTTTTCAAAAGCCACGATTAATGATGTGCGCCATTGTTGAGGATATGTATGCGTGATCCAGATTTTATTGAAAATATATAGCAAGAATTTAATGGCTGTAGTATGCATTTTCTTCAACATCCGGTAATGGATACCATCTGGTCCGGGAGCGGTATTTTTACATTTCTTCAGGGCGTTGTAAAATTCAACCATTGTAAGGGGGTCATTATAAGAGTAGGTGGAGTTTGTTGAGAAGTCCAACTGCTGCTGCTCCTGTTGCTGCTTCAGCACTGTAAAGGCAGGAGAGTAGAGTCGTCCGCTACTGACACTATAAAAGCTTCGGGCCAGTGCTTCTGCCACGCACTCCGGGTCTGAGGTGAGAACGCCATCAACTTCTAGGCACGGCCGTCGATAACTGCATTTTCCCCTCATTTTATTTACTCGCTGCCATACCTTGGCCATAGGAGTATCGCTGTTGAGAGTGGAGACGTATTTCTGCCACGATACCTTACGGGCGACGTCTTTTATAATCTGAGCTCGCGCTCTAGCCCGATTGTATGCGATCTTGTCGGCTAGTTCTTTTGTTCTTTGGTATCGTCGCAATGCGCGTTTCCTCTCGATATTAGCGGCCTGGCAGTCATTGTTCCACCACGGGACGCGGTGCACTGGGCAACCGCCTTTAGACTTTGGAATAGCACTGTTGGCGGCTTCGTGCATTGCACTCACAAAGCTGTCAACCAATTCATCTACGCCATGAGCTTCATTTGGGTCCTCCATTGTCGTCAGCGCTCCAAAGTTTCTCCAGTTGGCCTTTTTGAAGTTAAACCTTGGTTCTATCAGCATCTGCTGGTTTTGGACCGAGTGCATTAAGACGGGGTAATGATCACTACCGTGTGCATCGCTACTCACGGACCACTGAAATTCGGAAAGGATGTCGGGAGTGCAAAGACTCAGGTCGATGGCGGAGGAAGTCCCAGTCTGCACGTGAAAATGCGTGGGGGCTCCGGTGTTCAGAAGACAAAAATCAGAAGCGACGATGAAGTCCTCCACAATTTCACCTCGACGATCGCTCCGGGCGTTTCCCCAAAGTATGTGCTTGGCATTGACGTCTCCCAGGATCAAGGCCGGCCTCGCGAGTTGATTGCTTAAGAGGCTGAGATCTTGCAGGGCTAAGGGTTCGCCTGGTGGTATGTAGATGTTACATACTGTTATCATACGTTTCCCAATGTAGACACGGAAAGCGATAGCCTGCAGCCTGGTGTTTACCGCAAATCTACTGTAGCCAACGTCTCTCCGCACAAGCACCGCCAGTCCCGTTCCAGGTACCGGGTTGGGCGCTGGGGAGAACAACTCTATATTGTAGTTGCTTGGAGGCCTTGGGGTAGCGTTCCCCAGCAGTGTTTCCTGCAGACAAACACAACAGGGCTGGTACCTCTCCAGAAGTGCTCTCAAGTCTCCGTAATTCCGTCTGTAGCCACGTATATTCCATTGTAAGAAGGTGTTCATTTTTTTTCAGTTTTAGATGTTATATACGTAGGACCCTTTTCAATTCCCTCACCTGCGGCACACGTCAGTCCGGGTGACGTAGAGACAGGAGGTCTGTCAATCCACGGGTGGACAGGTACCGCCGGAGGAGGCCCGGTGGGGAGGTTTTTTGGGGGTGGGAAGATTTTTAACAGGTGTGCTGCTACTTCTTTTGGGACGGTCGTAACCCGCTCTAAAGAACGAATGCGTTGGGTAACAATGTTACGCTGCTTTTCACTGTCAATGTGGGAGCTATTCTTTTCTTTGGTCGGTAGCGACAAGTCACGCCCGGATCCCCTTTCCTGCTTGTCTCCACGGCTGGGCCCTCGCACGGCAGATCGAGATTCCCTCACAGTGCTGCGTTCGTGCTCTGCCCTTCCACCGGTTGTAGCCACTGAATCCCTGACAGGATCCTTCTCATGACTCGGGATAGCTTGGCCTTGATTGTCTGCTGGGGTGTCTTCCATAAATCTCAGTGTTTTCGGAGTTTATGTTTGTTTTACATCTTGTGGGGGCGATATGTCGCTTTTAGTTCTTTTGCGGGAGGTAATAATCGAGGGGATTGATTGAAACTGTTCGTTAGATGAATCTTTCTGATGAGTGGTGGAAGCTGGATCTTTTGAAATTTCCTTATTAGAGGGTCCTGATTGAGCCAAAGGTTGGGTCACGCGCACTGGAGGCTTTTGGGCCAGGCTCTGGCTTCTTAGAGCAGAGGCATCCACAAGGCTCAAAGGCTCTGGCTCCTGCTCATCTCGCCGTGCTGCCACACTCCGCAAGTGCGGTTGCTCAGGTTGCCGAAAGATTGGCTGAGAGTTCAGTCTACGGTGTTGGGCGACGTCAGCGTAAGAAGTGCGGGGAGAAACATACCTGGATGTCACCGTCCTCTTGGCTTCTC
This sequence comes from Morinoia aosen, assembly GCA_030386875.1. Classification (NCBI taxonomy): domain Eukaryota; kingdom Metazoa; phylum Arthropoda; class Malacostraca; order Amphipoda; family Talitridae; genus Morinoia; species Morinoia aosen. The sequence continues at coordinate 32,198,474 of CM059561.1, read as the reverse complement.
CATAGCTAATGCTCTCTCTCACCTGAGTTGCGAGGATTTCTGCTTCAATCTCATAGTGGGAACATGATGTGGAGCTGGCTGGATGCGCACCCTCACAGTTGGCGCATCTCGCAGGTCGGACACAAGGCGACTCATGTTGCTCCATTGAGCAATTTGCGCACGTGCCTCGCTGGGCGCGGCAGGTTTTGGCGCCGTGTCCGAAGGCCTGGCATTTAAAACAGCGCCTCGGTCTCGGCACGTACTGGCGTACCAGGCATCGCGTCCAGCCGATTGACACAGTATCAGGCAGCCTACAACGATCAAATGTTATGAGGTATACTCGACCTGGAGTTAGCACGCCCCTCTCTCTCCTTTTGAAGCAATATACCTCTTTGGCACCGAATCGCTCCAGCTCCTCTAAGATACGAGCGTCTGTGTACCTTGGGCTGTTCTTATACCAGATTGTTCCTTTCGTTTGATTAAGGCGTTCATTCGGAGATACTGTTACCTCCACTCCGGCAAGAGACTTGATGGTGGTGATGCAGCGGCTCTGGTGAAGATTCTTGACTTCGACCAATAAACTGCCGTTACGGACTTCATTAATTTTAGTGGGTTCACCCCCGAGTCGGTGACATATTTCTCTGTAGGCTTTCGCGACGTCCACTTCAGCCATAGGGGAGTTATCGTTGGCTTTTATTACAAAGAACTTTTTGTATTCCACGGCAGGCAATTCATCTTCTACCGCCGAGGGCAGGCGTTGCCATCGACGGTTTTTCCTTCTGCCTGCTCCCGGCACTCGGCCATCAGATGCGGCCTCGGCAGGTCTCGAAGGTCTGGGTGGTTCATATGGCTGCATTGTCCACTCTGCACTTCCGTCACGTCGGCCTGTCCCCTCGCCACCTACAGGAAATTGAGATGACGGTACGACTCGTTTACCGGGTTCAGGAGAGGTAATTCCAGTGAGTGTATCCATTTGTGAGGGCCGTGTCGTCAACGTTGAAGTAGGTAAAGTATCAGAAAAAGAAGAAGCAAGCTCAAGTGTTTAGGAGACTCTTGTCAGTGAGGGTTCCCCCCCACCTATCCAGGCCGGCTCAAGCCGGAAGAGAACCCCCCGGGCGGTCAGTAGCCTACTGACGCGTCTCCGCGTTTAAGGCGGGCACACACTGACCAATAGGAATGAAAATCCCTCCCACCGTCGACCCCGGCCCGTGGCAGCCCCTATGTACGCCCGGGATAACAGGGGCTTTATCACCCGTAACTGCCGGGGTCCGGTTTTATTTACATGGGGGGCCTTCCCATGGCCCCCCACTTTGTCTGGCTGCTCCAGGTGAGCCTGTCTGCCACGGTTGAACCCATCAGGACATAAAGTCCTGACAGCATAGCCTCACCTTTCCTCACAGCACGCAAACCCTCCCACCACAATAAGGTAGGGGGACGTTGGGAGGGTATTTCAACAATAAGAAGGCCTGTCTAACCCTTAGCTGAGGACCTCACACTGTCCCTCTGGGAGTGTTATTCAAAAGATACATTAGTGGCGTCCTCCTAAGGGAAGTCGACAAACTTGCAAACCATAATCGAGGATCTAGGTCTCCCCAGTAGCTACAGAAGTACCGAGCCCTGGTACGTGTACAACTGCAGAAAAACAGGCTGGTCAATATCAAGAACACTTAAAAGACTTGAGTAAATCTGAGTCAGGAATTTTAGCTTTCCGATGAATTGACTTTTGCAATTTAACGATTTGTTTATCGAGTTATTCCAATGCCAGGCTTGACAGTGCCTAATACTTATTGGTATAAAACGGCATTTTGAAGTAATTCCACACCTAGAATAATTAGCAGTATCATTGGAAACCAAAAAAAATCTTAAATGATATGAAATCGTAATGTTTTTTTTAATAATTCACATCAAATGACAGTAATCACACCTATTCACAAAACTACTTGAATTTTTTTTCTTGATAGCAGAAAGTATTTCGTCACTAAGTGAAACTATGCGAGTGAAACTATGTTCGGTTAATTTATAATTTATATCAGGGCTGTAACTTTTTCTTCAAACTCTTTTTCCCCGTGATATGTAAAGAAAAAAAGATATGTAAAGTTTCTGTAACCAAAGGTTGAAACAGGCGAGGGATATGCTAAGATTTTCGTCAACGTCCCGAACTTCAAAAATAAACTATAGCTGATTTATTAGTGTCTTTAAAAATCATAAGAGGCATAAACTTTATTTAAATTTAAAATTGATAAAAAAATAGAAGTAATTGCGATAGTAATAATAAAGCACAACTTCGGGGAGAAATGAGTTGAATTAATAACTATTCTGAAGATAGAAAAGAAAAGATATCAATTTAACCAGAGAAAATGAAATTTTTCCATCATTTAGCTAGAGATGCTAAATTTAGCGCAGTACGGCACAAGCGGAGCAATTTACAGAAATTCTTAACAGCAAAAATCATTCAAACTTTCTTCCATAACCAAGCTCATATGAGGAAATTATTTCGTGTCAACCAACACCTTAACTACGAATTAAAGCAAAAATTGAACACAAAAATATACATTCATTCACCCCAGGACCACTGACAAACTACAGGTATATTCAAACGTCAATAGGTACTTGAGCCCAAATTAACCCAAACCTTTTCCCAAAACCAAATCAATAACACTTTGTCCAAATTAGCATCCCATCAAAAGCGGTCACGCAAACGCAAGAAATGTTACAACAATTTTGGTAAGACCAACTCACGGCGCCCGTAGTGGCCCCAATTTTGTGTTTCAGCTGTTGTGGAAGAAATTTAAAGCATGAGAAATTCCTCTTAAAAACAAACGTTCAGTAGCAAATAGAGTGCCTGTACATGGCCATTCTCAGAGCGTTTGGGCACTAAATCATGGGGGAAAGCACGGTACGTTCTTCAAGGAGGAAAAACTATGTAGCAAAGCAACCTTTATCAAATAAGGAGGGAGAACATCACGCTAAAACTGCTAAGAATATCAATTACGAGGGAAGCAAACAAGAAGCTTTTAGGAATCGCATGGAATACAGCATTCAAGGTCTGACTCCAGAGCACCTTGAGTTCTATCACTTAGGTAATCTGTATAGTAGGAGTTAACCAAACAACCTTGACCTGTGTAGCTTGATAAACAATATTACTTTCAAATGGTACTTGAATTAAATAAAGTAAAACTGGTGCCACCAAAGCCATTGAAGAATCAAGAAGTTCACCAAATGTCTTAAATAACCCAATTTGCACCTAAATGGAAGGGCTCAAAGTTACAAACGTACTTCGTAGCTTTCAAAAACATTCTCCAGGGACTGGTTTCGAATGACATTATGGTGTATGAAATTAATTAGCATTAATAATAGGGAAAAACACTTGGTAAAAGTCTGAATTTTTTAAGAACTACTCATTAAAATCATAACATTACATGCAGGCAGGGAGTGGAGGTGATGGTGATCAATCAAGAGCATTTGTTATCCTAATTTCTCCATGCTTCATAAGTTGGAAATACGGAAATTTAGCATCCATACTAAGAGGAACATCACAAGCGTATTGTCCAAATGAGCAAATGATAGAAACCCTGAGTTACTGTAGGCACGAAGGATACCAAGCTAGACCATCCACTTTGTTCAATTGTATAGAAGTTAGTTATTTTGATGCAAGTAACATTGTTCTATTACTTGTGGAAGAGTATTTACTATAAAACTGAAAACTTGTTTGAAAATACAATGCTAGGAAAAGCCGTTACTGGAAATCTCAGTGGAGAATATGTGCAACCTATTTATTGTTTCTAAAAAGAAACAACAAAATATACGCAATAAAAACTTTTTCCGCTAATTGCGGTCACGAAACTATTCCCATATTATTTACCAAAAGTGTTTCTTTTACTGGTCAACTTTACTTAACAACGTGAAAAACAAAACATGAGGTCAGGTCCGGACAACGTAAGGCTCTTCCTGAGCTTTCAAAATCCCTAGAAACAAGAAAGATTCATCAGATGAAAAGGCTCAACCTTTCATCACAGCAAACTTTTACGCCCTAATTCAATACAGAAAAAATGTGATCAAAGAAGACATGCATTAAGATCTACACTCGAGAGAAACGCTGATTTAAAATCGGGTAAAATAAAGAGCTCATTAACTCATTCATTACACTACATACTACGAAACTTGCAGCTTCACAAATCTTGCTACACATCCTCCCTATAATCTCACGCTGCTCAACATTTCAACACCGCATTCCACTTCATGCTCAATCAATTTTATGTTTCAGGTTTGAACACTCAACACGCAATGCTAGCACCTGCTCATTTCAACATGCCATGAGTACCACACAACATGCAACTCTAAGCACCATACCAACCTTCCACTGTTCTGTACGTGACATAGCAGCCACAGCAAAACGTTCAACATTGGTAGAATGGATCTATTTTCTCTCAACGCTTAGAGCATCGGAGAGGCAATAATTAAATGGGCTGACCTGCGTGACCGTCTGGTCGTTGAAGGGAGACTCCTCTACACGCAGCGCAACACGCTGGGCCACCACCTGAGGGTCCGTCTCCAGAGGAATGCTAATCATAAAAAATTACAAGCATCAAAATAGAATATAAGTAGAGGCAGTGTTGGGTAGTATTTAAATACATTATATAGATGTATTGAATACTTAAATATATTCAATATATTTAGTGTACATCACTGAGTACAAGCTACACCATAAGTCCATAACTACATGAGAAGACCGAGTTTTGAGAATTACAAATGAGCATGTGAAAATTATTTTATGGAGCAGAAAAAGATATTAATGAACTACCAGTTATAGATCCTTTATATCGTCATTGTGTGTCTATACTTAGCTTCATGATATACCTTACCCATAAGTGGTAGACGCTAGGTATTGATAGTCCAGTCGTTTATGATCTTATGTTTTGCTTCAAGAGTTGCACAATGCACACAATGTGTCTCCCTCTTTTATATTCTGTTCATTCACTGCCATGATACAAATAACCCTAGACGTTAGTGTCTCCTCTTGGTTGTGTAAGGGAGTAATTAAACTAAACTGATGGTTGTCACAAAAACAAGCAAACAGAATCAATAATAACTAGCAGAGCCCGTGGAAATTCCACGAATGTCATCAATACGCTAGGTGGATCCGTGAAAAACATTTGGTCGACATAACTTCCCAGAGTTGAAGTAAGATATTCTAGCCTAACTATCTTAACATTTTCAAGCCTATCTTCTTCTACCCTATGCTAACCAAGTTATTCTAACCTAACATATCTTAACCTATCCTAAACCAACGTAACCTGACCTATCCTATCCTAAACTAATTTTAACCAATGTCAGCAATAAGCTAGGTGGACCCGTGAAAAAATTCGGTAAACATTACCTAGCAAATTCTATCACAACATTCTAATCTAACCCACCCTAACATATACAAACCTATCCTGTCTTAACCTATCCTATCCCAACAAACTAAAACACAAATGATAAAAAATTTAAAAATCTTTAAAAATTTAAAAACATTAAACAATTTTCATCTCCCCTGCTCGTCTCCCTCTCTCTCTTCCTTCCTTCTCTCTCTCCCTCTCTCTCCCTCTCTCCCTCTAATGTAACGCGACCCGACGCAATTTTAGCCAACCCGTATCATAGATACCGCAATGATGTTAAAGGGCGTGACGCACAGGTTAGCGTATTAATATATAGATAAACTCATTACCGATAACTGTGGCCATAGATTATTTAGCTGTTGCTTTGGCATTTCGCCAAAGTCATAACTCAACAATAAGAGTTTCAGGAGTCAGGATGTAACGATTGTTGCATTATACACGTCGTGATCAAGAGATCGGTTCATGTATTTATCATTAAGGGGTAGTTCAATTTTCGAGGTTGTGCATAGAAGATGAAGACCATTACACACGCTGTTAATGGATTTACAGTGCATCAAAATTGCAGCTTCGAGAAGCAGAAGTAACAAACATAGGTTTGCTAGCGATTCAGTAACTCTGACTATATTGCGCCAAAAGTCTCACAATTTAAATACTAACCTTTGAATTACCATTGAAAGTGTCATTACAGAACATGGTAATAGCAGCCACTCAAGTAATTTCAATTGTCTAATTATCACTACTACTGCCATCGCAACATTCGATCGCATAAAGTGCAGATATTATCAGGTAGTCCTCACAAAAAAATCATTAAATTGTCTCACACTTGAGATGAACTCTAGATGAGACCAAACATCCTGTTTCCGATTTAAAAACAGAAAAAATTAAACAAATAAAAAAGTTCATAATCCCTCACACCACTCACCCTCCATCACAGATCTCATCAAAAGCCAGCATGATGATGTCCAGGTTGTCTAGCAAGGTCCGCTTCTCCACATTCTTCCGCAGGATTGTGGATACAGAATCATACAAGCAGTTTAGAACTGACTGTAGGATTAGCTGTAACATAAGAACACAAACCTGAGGTTTTTTGGAGACGACTTATGCTTTTAATTGTGAATAATGGTCAACAGAGCAATTTTTACAAAATAATTAAAGAGGCAAAATGAACTCAAAAAATAATTGTTTTAGCATAGCTCAATCTTGTTCACTACTGGTAAAACACCTAAGGAAAACAAGAAAGACATTTACATTGACCCTATTAATTAATTATCTAAATTATTTGGAATGGAAGCTCTAAATTTATGCATCATTGACAGTTGCTGCTACTTTCACAACAGACAAAACTTTAAAGGGACTTTGGAAATTCAATTCAAAATGCTCCAAGAGGTATTAAAATAGGATTACCTAGAATATGCAGGACTTTATTTTAACACGTTCACCGCGTTTCCAAGGTTGTTAACAGTTGGTTTAGTTAGGTTGTAAGTAACAGAATAGGAAATAAATTTTCCAGCTTGAATAAATTTTAATTCTTCCCAATGAATATGAAAAATACAATTGAGCAATAACACTTCACGGCGCGTGATAACAGTCAATTTAAAAAAATGTGTGAAATAAATAAAATCTGTGTGTTTACACCGTTAAGTAAATGAGCAATTCACCTGTTGTTACATGTGTGGCCCAACACACGGGGAACATGTTAAGAAATCAGAAGTACTGTACAGATAACAGAAACATTCCTGTTGCCTACATAAAATAAGAAAAGCAGCAATTAATCAACTATTTTATAAAATAATCAAGAGACTGACACCTGTATCTAGTACCTGTAAAAAAAATTATGCATACACTAAACTTATGGTGGAAAGTAATATAACACAGGTATTCTACTCCAAATTACACAGGAACAAACCTCATTCTCCTGTGAAGAGCCAATAACATAGAAGTAGAGATCCACATTTGAACGATAGACGCAGGTGAGTCTGTTGATCATTGTTATCTCAGCGTTAGCTCTATTGAAAAGCTGCTTCTCAAATTTCTTTTCTTCTTTGACAGTGGGGAAAATGGTGGGATCGTAATACTTGGTGAGCATGCGGTTGCCATCACTGTCAAGGATGGCCATCCCCTTGATCATGTACAATGTTGGCTCCTGCAAAATGAAGAGTTTGCTTTAGTTAACCCAATAATGACCAAATTTTTGGGGTCTTGAATGAAACATTACAGTAATTCCTCTTAAATTAACATAAATATAAGTAAGTAAACATGAAATTTTCATCAAAACCTTCAGAAAATGAGAATGTGAATGATTTCCAAATGACCTTTAGAAAGGAAAGAGGTTGATATAGGATTAAACTGGATTACCCCCAAAGAGGAAAATAATCAGTTTGCTATAAACTTCAAATTATTAGCATAAATAGTTTTTATTTTCCAAAGTAAAGTGTAAATGCATACTGTCATGTTTTTCCACAAGATATGACAGTCCTTACAATAAGTGAGGACTTTACCATATAAAAAATGGTACATAGATGTCTAAGTGAACTCATATTCTCAGGAGTTTAAATCACCCCCAATATTTCCATATACATACATGAACTAACCCATACACTAGGAGCAAATTTATTTACTCCCAGTAACTTAATAATGAAATCAGAAAATTTAACTATGAAAGGCAGTATTGCTCATGCAACAATAACCTGAAATTAATTGATTAGAATAAATCTTTCATGTAAAATGAATCAACCCTTTGGCTTACAATGCCTCCACAGCTTAATTTATCTGTGCCTCTATTTGAATGCAAGAAATGGTTTTTCTAGTATTTTGATTATTGTGGAATAGAGCAATTATACAAAATAAAACTTGAGATAATTTTCAATAATGGATAATTGACACAATGCAAATTTTAAAAATTTACCTTCCATTGATGCTATTTAATGTTTAATGAGTTTATTACAAGTAGTATAATATCTAAAAATTATTCCAAGTGGGCACTTTTTAACCATCAGAAATGTTAAGGATTTTTATTATTTTTATATTATTCTAAAAATACAGTGGTACCTCGGTACTCGACCGACTCTATACTCGACCAAATTGGTTCTCGACCAAAAAATTCGAGTAGAAAATGCTTCGGATCTCGAACAGATTTTCGGTACTCGACTAGCCGAGTCGATCCGAACGCGCTCCTTGGCCAGCCGGTAAGCGTCAGTTCGACTGACGGTGACCGTGAGCGGAGTAAGACGTACGAAGTTTGTTCGAGTACTGTATTTCTTTCCAGATTTAAACTTTTTCGTGTTGCTCTAGCCCTTAATTATGGGTCCAAAGATAAGACAGTGATAAGGGGAAGGCAAAGAGGAAAATAGTGAGGACCACTATTGAACTGAAAAAGGAAATTATTGAAAAAAATATGAAAGTGGTGTACGAGTCTCCAACCTTGTGTCGTAGTACGAAATGGCAAAATCAACCATTTCCACTATCTTGAAGCGTAAGGAAGTGTTAAAGAAAGCTGATGTTGCAATGTGGAGAGGACGGGAGGGAGGGTTACTCCCTCCCGTCCTCTCCACATCCATTCCTGTATGCCATCAACCACTCTCCAAAACGTAAGTAAATGATACAAAATGGTTTATAATGCTTTATTTATTGTTATCATGTACTGCTTGTGCACATTTACGTCTTCATTGTTGTTAAGATACACGTTCTTATAATATTTTAGGTATTTTTCTTAATGGTAAGAACGGATTAAATTACTTTCCATTATTTCTTATGGGAAAATTGGTTTCGTGTTCGAACAAATCGGTTCTCGACCACCACTTCAGAACGGATTATGGTCAAATACCGAGGTACCACTGTATACAGCTATTTCATATCATAAACTTATGATAATATTCAATCTCTCAATTGCAGAACAAAGTGTTTTGAAGAAGCAACTCCATCCCTTATCAGGGTCATGTATCACACCTGCATGACCTGTTGACAATCCCCTCAGAATTAGCTTTTGATTTTTGCCTGAATTCATTTCAAAAAATCTTGAAATAGTTTTTCCCAGAGCTCCAGTTCATGAGTCCTTAGTTTCACTTTTTTTGCTTGAGTGGATCAAAGCATATTGGTTGAATGACTTCTCAACTGCAGCATGAGTTAGTGGCAAGGAAAAGAATGCTTGCAGCCACCTATCACAGTTGTGTGCTTGAGCATATTTAGCTTCCACAAACAGATTGCTATGGTATTTTTTAAAGGAAAAGCAAAAACTTTTGCAAGGTGATCTTTCTTGGAGGTATAATCAGTTAGTTATTCACAATTTTAGTTTCATCTCATTCAGGGTTTAATTCTTGCAAAGTTTTTAATAACAGTAAACTAATGAGAGAGTAAAATGCCTGCCAATATAAATTAGCTGGTGACTGAAGCTTTACCAGAAAAATTTATTCCTTACAACTCTCCAAGAGCAAAATTACATCACTGCAATTTTTACTAATTACTAATTTCACCATGATGGAGAAAATTATTCAGACATTTGAATATTATTTGTCAATACTTGGTCAATACACACCTCTAATAAAGGATAATTAACAATAGAGGCATCCCAATGCTATGGTACTTGAAGTGATATTAAAATAGAACTAGACCTGTACATTATGAATTTAGCAATTACAACACTATCACAAAAATTAATTTTTGAGACACTAGTTATTTAGGTGAGTACAACATGAATACCTAGAGTACATCATCAAATATGGCATGAAATAATTCATTTCAAACATAACTGATGCTCTTAGAGTTAAAAAAAACTTTGATTGGGCATGTAGAAAGTTCAAACCATACTAAATCTCACTAAAACTAACTTGAAGTAGCATACCTAAACATTTCCTCTAGATGGCAAATGTAACGTTGAGTTAAGCACAGTATTGCATAAAAAATAAAGTGGTTAGGTCATATATAGAATGATCATAAAAGCAGCCCATATCTCTTCTATTACTGGTTTGCAACAGTTTAAATTACCATATTTGTAATGTACAGGCAGAAATTAACCATAAGAACTTGTGATGTGACAGTCAGAATTGTATAATTGTATTGGAGTAATTGGTAAATCAGAGGTTTTTCAACATTTGAGAATTAGCAATAATGCTCCAAAATCTAAAGCCGATTTCAATGCCAAAAATAATTATACCTGTGTTATACAGAGTCACCACAAGAAATACAGCATCTAAATTACATTTGAAACATAACATCTTTAAGAAGATGACTGACATTGCCCTTGCACTCATTCATTTAGCCTTTGAAGCTCTCCCAGGCTTTTTCCAATGTTTACAGATCAATCAGTCAAATCTCATAACAAATTATGAATAATTTTTGCAATATACAGAGTTTATATAAAGTAAATGCTAGGTTCTAAGATTAAACTGCATATACTGAGGTTTGAAAAAAGTCATGTTCAATGTAACTCTTGAACAATGTAATGATGGAAGTGGAAAAAGAATGCCAGAGCAGGGCTACGGATATTTATCAATTGTAGACTTGTTTCAACATATTTGAACCAAACTTTATTTTGTGCTTGGTTTCATTTCATGCAACTCTCTGAGTGGAAAACTCCTGACTATTTTAGCATACTTTTCAACCATTTCTGTTACAGTTTTTTTTACCAAAAATTAGGAACAAGGATTTGTGCAAGACTGCACCTCTCATTGACCTGCTGTGGATGCAGCATACATTTATAAAGCTTTTTGAAAATTATGGCTGCTAAGTTCCAACATTTCTGCTTAATAACTTTTTTAATCAAATAAAAGCTTTATACAACAACAAGACTAGTGCATTATTTTTCTATGCAAAGATATTCAAAATCTGCACAGCAAACTCTTTATCCCATTTATTATCTATTTCATTGAATTACTTATCAGATTTTACTAACTATTTTGAGATAAATGCCAGTTCCTTAAGAGTGAGGACTTTATGTGCTGCAAGAAGTAATGATGTAATTTGCTTTGCAAACATTTGTTATTTGCTTTTGAGCTTTTAAATTATTCAACTTTTTAGATTCACTCTAATTCTTTCAGTAACTCAGTTATTTTTTAGAAATAATTTATGGAGATTCTACATCATGTTCTTGATTACTCATATATTACTGCCTCTACTGAACAAAATTGACAAAGTTAAAATAAATTGTAAATTGTATTGGAAACTAAGATATTTTGACTGAATTGAAATTGTTAGGAAATTTGTGATTGTTCTCATTATTAATAGAAACATATTTCAATCAGGACTAAGAAAGAAACTGCTGAAATAAAATCATTGATAGAGTTTATTCAAATATTCAATATCATCAGGTTTAGTTATTAACAATAATTTTTATCATCTAATTCATAATATATGAATACAAAACTACTAAATAAACATATACTACAAGCATCATTACAAAAGTGCTTTACTACTAAAATAATTCCATAGAAAAAACTTTTACAGCAAATGAAAATGTTTTTTCACATTATTTTTAAACAATTAATTATTAAACTTGACAAATTCCAAATGATAAATGTGAAAAACATACGGTCAATATGTATTTTAGGTCATCCACGGAAATTAAAAATTTCATTATAAAGAATCACTAAAGGAGATCATTTAAAAATGTTTCACATGAATGACATTCTATTTGCTGATGCATTAGTTTTGAGTTATTTAACTTTGAAGTTATGGGAGCAGCATTGATGGAATGGCTTTCACGCGCAGAGGAGAGGGCGTTCCAACAATGCGGCAGCGGGGGAATAGGTATTGTTTTTTGAAATATATGGTGTAATTATCAATTGCCAACCCCGCGGAGTCTGAGCTCACTTCTAGGATGTTTTAGTTAAAAACACGGTAAATCTGAAGGATATGACAGTAATCGATTTTGTAAATTTCAACCCCTTAACATAGTTAATATAATCAAAATAAACAAGTTTTCTTCTATGTACTTTTTGTCTGAAATGAGTATTTTATTAGTTATAGTAGTAAACAACTTACCACAACTCCAGTGTTTGAAGCGGAAAGAAATTTATTGATCGCACAATATGGCAGGGTCTTGCTTTCGACACGCTTGTCATCAAAGACGAAACTAAACCTACCGCTATACCTTGTTAAATACATGATTCAATTAAACAAAATTTAAAAATTTATGAGTAGCTGTTTATTTGAGTGCATTCATCATCAAAGACAAAACTAAACCTACTGCTATAACTCGTAATACAATCATTTTAGACGGAAAGGGCATAGCCTAGAAGAAAACTTGTTTATTTTGATTTAATTAATTATGTTTAGGCACCAAAAAGTGGAAAATTGATTCCGGTCATATCCTTCAGATTTACCGTCAATTTGCATTTAACATGGAAAGTTGAGTGCTTGAGCCTGGCGTTTCATTCTAATAGAAAATAGTTAGCTTTGCCTTTAGTCTCTAGGGTAATTCATCATATATCGAACTGAACTGATTATCGAACAACTTTGGAAATATGCGCGTAATAAATTTAGTAAGCATCCAAACTTGCTCAGTGCCAGTGATCTTACATCTAAAACTCCTATTTTAGTGATAAAAACTCATTTCTGTGAGCTGCAAACTGCTACCAGCGGTTGCGAACGCATTTTCTGTACGGCCCTTACAAATTGGTCGAATTTTTTCACTCGAAAAATCTTACGCACCTCGGGAAAATTGCGACGGTTTAATTGTTGTTGGGTCACCGTCAACCTCCCGTCATAACTAGAGAGTAGTGTTGTCATATGATGTTCTGTTGCTGTATTTTTTTCTTTTCCGACAAAAACTTGATAATTATTGCATGTTCGACATTCAGTTCCTTTTTCATGTCAGTATTAAATACTGAACAAAGGTGTTCGAATCAAAATTCCTTAAAAATCATGAATTTATGCCTTGAACAAGGCTTTTCGATTCTTAATTCTTCTAAATAACTGAATCGATCTATTGAACGCCTGTTTTATTTCATTAAAATATTGTATTAACGCTTGATAATAACATTGAATAGTTGAAGATGGGAATTCTGGTGAGGGGCTATCAATCAGCTACTGGTGTTCCAAGGCCCTCAAGATCATCAATGATTCGTCTGGCTACATTTACTGATGATCAATCCCTTGCCAAGAAAATTGATGCAAGCATCAATAATAATTCATTGACGAGTGCTTTATACTACTCCAAAAAAGGTCACACAGGTTGATGATCACAATGATGGTTCAACAAACACTGCAAATGAAACTTCGACATCATATTCAAATTTTGATAACTCTCCATTCAAAGGCATCTTGAAAATAAGTAATGAGACAGTTATTACAAACAAACAAACAAAACAAACATCGGCATCTTTGGGATGCTTTATTTCCAATCATGCCTGATACAAATGATCTTAAGCATTAGTTTTTCAAATGTCTTATAACTAACACTATATATAGGACACAATGACGGTTCCCCCGTAAAGCCGGTACCCATTTCCGACACCTGGGTCAAGTGGGGTATTGTACTTGAGCTTTCCCTTATACCCAACGGGGAAAATCGCAGCGCCAGTGCCGGGATACGAACCCGCGACTCTAACATACAAGTCCGATCCCTTAACCGCTGTGCCACCGCGAGCATTTCCAAGAAAATCCAGTGCACCAAAGAAAAAAAGAATGAAAGAAAAACGTTTATTTTCCAAGTGGCCACATGAGATACATGTCAACATATTGGGTTTTAAAAAGTTTCTTAATATAGGACGTCCTAAAACAAAAGTTCCATATGAGGAGTACTAATTGACAAACCATCAGAGGTGTACAAATAGAAAAGCCATATGAGGCATAATAATTGACAAACTATACGAGGCGTACTAATAGACAAACCATACGTGGCGTGCTAATAGTCAAACAAATGTTCCATACGAGGAGAACTAATTGACAAACCATCCTGTTCGAATCAAAATTCTTGTTTGATTCATGTTTGATATTGATGAAATTATGTTATTAAAGAATTCGATTTTTAGAACAATAAATAAATTCCAACAATCTACGTTGTCTTTAAAGCGACATCACAGAACAAGAAAGCAACTGTTCAAGAATAATCTTGAGGCCCGCAACAGTTATTCAGAGCAAAAGTTACCGATTTATGAAGGTTGTTTCTAGACACACGTGGTTTCTGTTTGATATTTGATGAATTACCCTAGTTACCATAACGAAGCATTCAAAATATGTACCATGCCCTCAATGAACAAGAGGTTTTTGTCATTTTGCAAAGTTATAAGTTAACCAAACATGTGAAAAACAATGTATGGAATAATTTACACTAACTTGACATGAATGAAAAACTTTATCAACCCATAAAACTCTCAAAATGTCACACAATCACCAAGTGTAACTTTATCAAAGAAATGCAACGAATTGAGGCTCTAGGTACGATTGATTATGTACGCGAATACAAGTTTCAATAATAAATTTATCAAAATTGAAACAGCAATAAATACAAATTAATCAATAAATACTTACAAATAATCCCGACATTTTACTTCGCACACCAATTTCAAGTCGACGACGTGTCACCAAGATGTCAACAAGCGAATAATCGCGGATTCGGAATCGAGGTAACAATTCGTACAATATAAAAGTAGATTTGCCAAGACCAAAACCGCCTCTTAATCGTTTCATTACATTTATCATTTATCATAATTCATTGTTTTAAATACGTGAGTTATTATTCAAATTTATTAAAAATTTTCAATCATTTGATGAATGATTGATTTATGATTTGAATGTAAATAAATTCTCACCATATAGAACAAAAACAAACAAACAAACATCGGCATCTTTGGGATGCTTTATGTCCAATCAAGCCTGATACAAATGATCTTAAGCATTAGTTTTCAAATGTCTTATAACTAACACTATATATAGGACACCATGACGGTTCCCCGTAAAGCCGGTACCCATTTCCGACACCTGGGCAAAGTGGGGTATTGTGCTTGAGCTTGAGCTTTCACTGGAGTTAAATAAATGCTGGAGGTGTAGGGCCTGAGTGGGACTGCAAGAGGGGGAAGAAAGAGATTGAGAGGCAAACAAAAGAGTATGGATTGAATAAATGAAAGCTTAGCATGATGCGGAAGCCTACACTTGACTGGTATATGAAAAAAGAAGCACCTAAGTTTGAGATGTTCTATGATGGTAGTTTTGGAAGTCAACTCTTGTTTGCTGTGAGATGTAAGTCATTGAGTGTGAACAGACGTACATGGAGGTGGAATGAGAATAATAACAGATTATGTCGGCAGTGTATTAGTGGAGTAGAGGAAACAATTGAGCATTTTCTGCTGGAATGTCGTAAGTATGAGCAGGAGAGAGATAGTTTCATGAATGTGGTGCTTGAGCAGTATGGAGAGAATGAGTGGCATGCCAGATGTGCTGAAGATGATTGCGGTATGAGCTGTCTTGCTGGATTGGATCAGGAGTGTAATTTGAGTATCATTGAAGCTATGAAAATGTTTCTTGTGCGTGCCTAGAGTAAGAGACAGTGACTGGAATGAGCCAGTCAGGTAGAGTGGTCAGTAATGACCCAATTGGCCTGGGGATGGTGTTTCGACACACTGGATATCCCAGTGATGCCGTCCAATGGCAGCTTGTGACAAGGATTGGTAGATCCTGAGTAGTTTAGTGGACAAGTCTGGTACCAGGCGCTGAACTCTTGGTGTGAAAATTGTGGAGGGAATTGTCGGCCCTGATATTGAAAAAGCGTATGACAGAGTGGATCGGGTTAGGCTCTTTGAAGTTCTGAGAAAAGTTGGGTTTAGCAGAAAAATAGTAAAAATTGTACAAAGTCTGTATGAGAACACAAGCGCTATATACAGGTTAGGAAATTTGGAAACGGGGCAAGTGAGGAGTGTTAGAGGAGTGAGACAGGGCTGTACTCTGTCTCCTCTGTTGTTTGGATTGTACACAGAAGAATTAGCAGTTCGACTGAGAAGGAGTGGCTTAGGACTGAAAGTTGGTAATGAGAGACTGAGCTGTTTGTTGTATGCTGATGATGTGGTTGTGGTTAGTGGATGTGGACATGAACTGCAAAGGATGCTTGACATTGTGAACGGATATAGTACAGATTTCAAGATGAACTTCGGTGCCGACAAAAGCAAGGTTATGGTTATAAATAGTGATGAGACTGATAGAGACAGACTGTGGAATATTGGAGAAATCAGAATAGGTAGAACAAAAGAATACAAATATCTAGGTTGTATGATAAGTGAAGATGGATGCACTAGAACTAAGGGTGAGAAAGTGGCAAAAGCTATGCAGTGGAGTGGACGATTAAGTAGCGTGGCCAGATACAGAGCAAACAAGTATGAATGTGTGAGAGGAATGTGGAAGTATGTTGCTGTACCTAGTGTCATGTATGGTATGAGTGCTCTTGCCTGGAATGGAAGTGATCTTGAAAAGCTGGATGTAATACAAAATAAGGTAGGACGGTTAGCATTGGGTGCTCCAAAATGGACAGCTACAGAAGCCATTAGAGGTGACCTTGGGTGGAGCCTATTTTCAGAAAGAATGATGAAGGCGGTGCTGAATTATAAGGTGAGAATTTAAAGAATGCAGAATAGCAGATGGGTAAAGCGAATTTTTGAATGGAATCTGAGTGTAAGCTATTGGGAGAAAGTGTGTTGGGGGCATGCAAGGAAGCTTAGTATGCAAAAGATTATTCATGTTAGAATTGGGAGACCTGTGGATGACTGGAGTTTAATAAATCCTGGAGGTGTAGGGCCTGAGTGGGACTGCAAGAGGTGGAAGAAAGAGATTGAGAGGAAAACAAAAGAGTATGGATTGAATAAGTGGAGGCTTAGCATGGTGCGGAAGCCTACACTTGACTGGTATATGAAAAAAGAAGCACCTAAGTTTGAGATGTTCTATGATGGTAGTTTTGGAAGTCAACTCTTGTTTGCTGTGAGATGTAAGTCATTGAGTGTGAACAGACGTACATGGAGGTGGAATGAGAATAATAACAGATTATGTCGGCAGTGTATTAGTGGAGTGGAGGAAACAATTGAGCATTTTGTGCTGGAATGTAGTAAGTATGAGCAAGAGAGAGAAAGTTTTATGAATGTGGTGCTTGAGCAGTATGGAGAGAATGAGTGGTATGCCAGATGTGCTGAAGATGATTGCGGTATGAGCTGTCTTGCTGGATTGGATCAGGAGTGCAATTTGAGTATCATTGAAGCTATGAAATTGTTTCTTGTGCGTGCCTGGAGTAAGAGACAGTGACTGGAATGAGCCAGTCAGGTAGAATGGTCAGTAATGACCCAATATGCCTGGGGATGGTGTTTTGACGCACTGGCTATCCCAGTGACGCCATCCAATGGCAGCTTGTGACAAGGATTGGTAAATCCTGAGTAGTTTAGTGGACAAGTCTGGTACCAGGCGCTGAACTCTTCGTGTGATAACTGTGGAGGGAATTGTAGGCCGTTACAAAGGCCCCGACGCTGTCGGCCCTCAATTTCAAGTTCAAGTTCAAGTTCCCTTATACCCAACGGGGAAAATCGCAGCGCCAGCGCCGGGATACGAACCCGCGACTCCAACATACAAGTCCGATCCCTTAACCGCTGTGCCACCGCGAGCACTAGAAAATCCACAATTGGAACGGCTGATGTTATTCAAGTTTGTGATCAGTTAATTTTTTGGGAGTATGGCTAAAAATTATATTAATGTATACGCAATAAGAAATTTTGGTTTGTTCCATTAACCAACATTTTGTTTATTAAGAGCCAAACTCGGTCGTGTCTTATTTTCATTGGCATTCAGTCATCACTTCACAAATAATCAATCCACCCATTGTGAAAGTTTTTAGTTATGAGCTAACTGAAGAATTACTCGTTCAGATAAATTTTTAGTTCTAATTTTTCAAAAAATTTAGGTATCCCCGGGTTCCATAACAGTATCCTTTTTCGAAAAGGTATACTAAGATGTTGAACTGAGTAATCTAATTCCTCTACTGGTTGAACACATGGCAAAAGGGACATACTCTTCAATAAGTTTAATGTATTCACCTTGGTGAACGGAAAGATTGGAGTTTGGAAATTTCTGAGATAGATATAGGTTCAACGTTAAAATGCACTGTTAAAGAGAGACTGTATAAAATAAATTTAGCAATAGATTTCCATGTAACCGATGTAGAAAACTCGCAAATTGCGTGGAACACACCGAACGCCAGGCCTACGGAGCTGACTTGTGCTGAAGAGACGGTAATAACTTTTATTTAAAAATATCTCAAATAATTTCTAACTTTACGGAAGAATGTTTGCTGACAACTATTTTCACCAACTAATTATCTGTGCTAGCATAGCGCTAGGTTAAGATAACCCGCAATTCTAAACGTAGGCACAGTCTTCTTACGTGAACAAACCTTACAATAATTGATAATAACCTATAATTAAATCAATTTTTTTTGTGGCTACTCAAAACTAACCCAATTTTTTTTTGTTTGATGACCAATCAAGAATTATAAGTGGTTTATTCAATAACTTCTTCCAAACAATCTTCATTGACTGCATTTTACGATTATCTATATTTTGCAATTTCAATTTTTCAATTCTGAACTTTGGGGAAAGGAGTGACATACTAGCTCAGCAGGATCTTTTCCAGGTAATCCCCGACAGTAATGAAGCATATAAGTTCTTTCACTTCAACACATTGAAACATTTCTTCGTTGGAGAGTAATTTGAAATCGTTAGGTTCACCATTTCGAAAGTTACAAGTAGGTAAACTTATGTGCTGCATTAGTGGCAGGGTTTATCTAAAAAAAACGCTCATCGAGTAAGACATGTTTCTTTAAATAGTCATCTTTTCTCCATTTTCTACATCTGCCAGTACAGCCACTCGCTGCAGGGAAAAACAACGCAGACCCTAGAATTGAAATTCAGGATTTTCTCATCTTGAGTTTAACGCTACACAATTAGCCTACATCACATGTAAAATTTCGCAAGTTTCCCAATGACAGATTTAATGGTTACTTCCGCTGTGACAAAACGCTCAAACACAACAGAACAAACAAAACAACCAACATCGGCGTCTAAGGATGCTTTTTTTCTAATCAAGCCTGATACATATCACTTTGTACTGTACATTAGTTTATCAAATGCGCTTTCACTAAGACTAGGACACCACTGCGATTTTCCCGTAAAGCCAGTACCCATTTCCGACACCTGGGTTGAGTGGGGTCTTGTGCTCAAGTTTTCCCTTATACCCAACGGAGAAACCGTCACGCAGCGCCGGGATTCGAACCCTCGACACCTTCACGGAAGAGCGAGGCTTCTAACCGCTCAGCCACGGCAAGCACTTCCAGATGAAATTGATTGTAATGAGCAGTCCCTTCTTTATTAGTTTTTTTTTTTCAAACTACCGAGAATTAATATAAACAGGCGAGCTTGGAGTTCAATTTTCATCGCTATTTGTAAAAAAAAGCGTAAGAAATTGAGATAACTGACTTCTGTTGATGATTTTGAGAGAACTCTTTCAATCTTTACGAAAGCACTTGTAACTTTTCTCAGTAAATAGTCAGTCGGCACAATACAGCAATCATGCTTCAAAATTTGATCCCTAGGAAAAAAAAAACGATTCACACATCTTGTTCAATACAATTACCAATACTAAATATTACGCACGACGCAGCAATCAAAATTTTCAGAATTTCAACTTGCATATCTGACGGCGAAGAAAATAATAAAACCTTAACTGAAGTTAATCCTACGCAACTACCGAACACTTCCCAAGAAGCAAATACAAATTGAAGATTAATGTACAAAATTCAGCTTTCTACATTTTTACATCGTGCGTTTGGTGGCAATGTGGGAGCAGTGAAGAGGGTTTCATTACTGCTTCGCCACACCCGAACGCTGGCAGAAATTCCACCAATGGGATTTCTCATGTCCGAGATCTATGGCAAAATTTTCATGCAATTTACGCGGTTGTCGAAACACCTTCGGCAGTGAAAGTTTTTCTGTCGACTTTGCTTTGCTTCGTGCGGACCATTCTGGAGGAAATTCCTAAATTCCACACGAAAAGTTAAAACGGCAAAATCGGCAGAAGAAAATCCACCTCCTTCTCGGCTCTGTATAGAAGACGACGTAAACTGTTCGAAAATCTGACCCTTGACCAGCAGCCACGAAATTTGTCTTAAAACTTTTCCCCACATCAGAAGGGAAAATATCATTTGCAGCGTGTAATTTACACAGTCGCTATATACATATATACACAATGTAAGTTATTTTGAGGGAACATAAGATCGTGAAGGTACAACAAACACTGGTCAACTCACTCGATAACCTGAGGTGGGAACAGAGAACAACTGAACGCAAACCTTTCGCTGCCAACGGACAGAGTAAATTTATCACCAGCAACAGCATCATGACACACCAATGGCAGCAACTGAAGGGGAGATAAAACAGTTCTTCCCACGCAAGAAAGGCTAACAAAAATAGAGCCAACTAACAACGCCAGTAGTTGCTGTAAATCCTAGCATCAGCTCGAAAACGAAACACGAGGAATTCTGTTTAATTAAAACCAAAAGTTCAATAGTGAACAAAACAAATAAAAGTGAGTAAAGAAGACAAAATTATATTAGTTTAAGGCTCCTCAGTTACAATAAACGTGACATCAAGAGAGTAAAGAGAAGAGAGGACAAAAGAAGAAATATATTCTAGCACAAGGTGTGTTCCCCACAGGCTACGCTCCACATAAAAACAGCAAGTTAAGAAGGGAGGGTAAGAAAACACAAAGTAAAGATAGCAAAGAAATAAGGAAATCTGAAGAGCAAGAGTAGGCATGAAAGATAGGCTACAATTGAGGTACCGAAGTACTGAGACGCCTCCTAACAGCAGCGTAGCACCAACACTGTCACCTAGCACCAAAAAATGGAGTAAATAACTGGTCGATGGAGAGCTTGTTAAGGTGAAAAGGGTAACTACCTCCCCGAAAGAAGAAGAAAACAAGAAATTACTCCTACCTCACTTCAAAATTTACACCTACAGCAGAGAGCTGTTAAATCTGGTGCAAGTTTTTCATGAAATCCACTGAGATCGTGACGTCCTTCCAGACGACAAATTAGGACAGATTTTTGTAATCCATCGCGAGCAGCTTGGGAGTCCTACCTACCGTCTAAGGGTCACTAAATTCCCAACAGGAGGCGAAGGTTAACCTTCTCATCTTTCAACACACCTATTCTGATGGATATCTCAAGTCATTAAAGTAATTATTACAAAAACTTGTACTAAAAGCACCGATGACCAAATCAGAATTAATTCACACAAAACAAACTTTCACGATTTGCATCGAGCAGTAAATTAAGTAAAATATTCGCACAAGACATGTACATACACACACACATACATACAGCAAATCCACAGTAACTTTTATACCGTCAGAGTATAACATCTGATAAACAAACCCTAAAAAAATTCATCAGCCTTCCATCAGTAAGAAATCCATGCATAATCCATGCAAAATACGTGGGCGAGATGAAAGCCTGTTATTGCCTCAAAGACACCGTATTTTGCACTGCAATGCTGCAAATGCGAGTTCGGTGGACATGGAACACCAAAGCTAAAAGACTACAAGTTTCATTTGAGTGCACAGGATAATAGCATGCGTGAATGAAGTTGGGATGAGAGAACGAGTTTGCTGATCTAGTTTAAGTCTGAAACCTGAGGAGTGAGTAATCGAAGGAAAAGTTAACATGTTCAATACGGCATGAAGCAAAACAGAAATGATAATTTTATATACAGAGACTGAATTACGATGACTGTCAGCTGTAGCCAGCAAGTGTAGGAAAAGCAGGTGGGGCGGAGGTATAAAAGAATTCACAATGTTATAGTGCTAAAAATAGTAAGTGTGAAGAATATGAAGATGCGCAATGAGTGGGAGAGACTGCACTAACAAGAAATTGATCGTTGGCCACAGTTCAGCCAATTTTCACACATCGAGGCTTGGTATCAACCTCATTTTCTCTTGCGTCAAGAATGGGTTGGTTTGAACAATGAAAAATGAATCGTTAACAAAAAAATCTACTTCCCTGAAATTCCTTGATATACAGATCGTGTAGAGTGATAGCGTATTTCATTACTTTTACCACTATATCAAACAGAAAATACTTATAATAAATACACATTTGATATAAAAGCAACTTCGATTGCCTGAGTGATTGACGCATATGGTAGAAAACTTGCTGAGTCTATGTTAGACACGTAGAACTTTTCTATAAAATACTTTTTCTGAAAAACGTGGTTTTGACAAACAATTTCATGTTATACTGTGATATACACGATCCAATAATTTGGTCAAGACGCAGAATTTAAGCTTTGAGTGACCATTTAAAGGGTACAATATTGTAAATATAAAATGTGTTACATAAGAAGTTTTCTCCGAAATATGAAGTAGCAAGCAACGAGGACAAATCAGTGGAAGATGTGTACATCATGAAGTTCGTTTGAGTGTAGCTGGATTGCACGTATCATGTTGAGAAAACATAAGCCTTCAACTACCGTACTTCTCTGAAGCTCAGTGAAAATGTAGTTTTTAATCACCCAGAAAAATGTTTTAAAGCTCAACGTTTGAAAAATGTGGCGGTAACTTTAAACCATCATCAACTTTGCTGCAGATATCTCGACTAATCTTCAAAGCATCATTTAGCAAGCCAAAACATGCAAACACAGCATTTCTTAAGAAAGCGCAGATTGGAACCTACTGAAAACTAATTTCGGCAAACACGAGCACAGATGATTTCCAGAGCAGCATTTCTCCTTGGAATTTCCACGTAGTACAGAACTACATTTCATCTGCACCACAACTACGGAGTCAACAAAAAAAAACTAGTTTCACAAGGGTTCCTACACACGGGTCAACCGAATTGCTCAATTCATTGAGTGATTTTAGACCTCATTCGATTCATTGAGTGATTTTAGACCTCATTGAAATCACCGAGTGATTTTAGACCTCATTCGATTCATCGAGTGATTTTTGACCTCATTCAAATCCTCGAGTTACGAGGCGTGACTAGACTCATAAGATGGCCGAGTCCGTCTCCTCAGCCAGCTTGGTGCCGTACGCCAGGTCCCAATACTGTTCCACGCCGTGACGCTTGAAGTGGTCCCGAGCAAAGCTCTCCGATGGGCACGCCTTGAACTGCATCTGAAAACAAAGACTGATATTAGCAACATGGACTGAGGTAAAAGAAAGAAAAACAGGAAATGTTCTACCAGCAAAAGGAATATGGTAAAAAAAATACTACTTGGGGTACGAAAGAAGCTAAAGGCTTCATGATGTTGAGATCATCAAGAACTATCAACCTTCTAGCATCAATTACAGTGAAAAAATATTTTTACCGCAAAAACCCCAATAAAAAAAAACGGACTAATCCCAAATTCGCACGCACATAGACTCACATTGAAGTAAATGAGAACTGAGCAAGAAACTAAGCCCATCAAATCCCAGTTTAAATGATAAACGAAGGTTACAGAAGAAACTAAACAGTCATATCCCCATGGCAGTAACTGAATTAAGCAGGTTGCTTGTGATGCAACCCATCGATGGATAGCTTGAAATTTTTAGCTCTATTTCAAAATTAAAGGTATTTGATAGACCCAATTCATGTTTCATATTTATAAAATTGCTAACAACTTTCGACTTTAAATTTGAGTTGAATAACGAACTTCAATTTAACCCATGGAGGCAATTGAATAAAACAGGTTAGTGTAGACGCTACCTCGCCAAAACTGCGCTCGAGCACGGTCCCCTCCCACACGAGCTGGCACTTGGGCTCAATGTTGTTGGTGTTGGCGCGCGCCTCCTCGACCCACTTGATCCTGTTCATCATGAGCTGGCGGTACTTCTTCTGCTGCTTGGGCCCGCCCTCCACCACCACCACGTTGACGTCCTTGAAGAGCACTACTGTGCCTGTCATCAGTAGCTGCTTCGCATTCGTCTCCACTTTGAACTTGTGCGACCCGTTGCTTAGGTCCGTCACTCTGAGGGATGAAGTCAGTGCAGTTATGAGAGGTGGATGTTCAAATTTAAAAATGCTAACATGTAGATTAACGAGTTTTAAGGTTCCCTTGCGGGTGTTGTAGGTTCAAATCTGAAGGTGAGTTTAAAGGTTCAAATTTGAAAGCGAGTTCAAAGGTTCAAATTTGAAGGCGAGTTTAAAGGTTCAAATTTGAAGGTGAGTTTTAAGGTTCAAATTTGAAGGTGAGTTTTAGGGTTCAAATTTGAAGGCGAGTTTAAAGGTTCAAATTTGAAGGTGAGTCTAAAGGTTCAAATTTGAAGGTGAGTTTAAAGGTTCAAATTTGAAGGCGAGTTTTAAGGTTCAAATTTGAAGGCGAGTTTAAAGGTTCAAATTTGAAGGCGAGTTTAAAGGTTCAAATTTGAAGGCGAGTTTAAAGGTTCAAATTTGAAGGCGAGTTTAAAGGTTCAAATTTGAAGGCGAGTTTAAAGGTTCAAATTTGAAGGCGAGTTTAAAGGTTCAAATTTGAAGGCGAGTTTAAAGGTTCAAATTTGAAGGTGAGTTTTAAGGTTCAAATTTGAAGGTGAGTTTTAAGGTTCAAATTTGAAGGTGAGTTTTAAGGTTCAAATTTGAAGGTGAGTTTAAAGGTTCAAATTTGAAGGTGAGTTTTAAGGTTCAAATTTGAAGGCGAGTTTAAAGGTTCAAATTTGAAGGTGAGTTTAAAGGTTCAAATTTGAAGGCGAGTTTTAAGGTTCAAATTTGAAGGCGAGTTTAAAGGTTCAAATTTGAAGGTGAGTTTTAAGGTTCAAATTTGAAGGTGAGTTTTAAGGTTCAAATTTGAAGGCGAGTTTAAAGGTTCAAATTTGAAGGCGAGTTTTAAGGTTCAAATTTGAAGGCGAGTTTAAAGGTTCAAATTTGAAGGTGAGTTTTAAGGTTCAAATTTGAAGGCGAGTTTAAAGGTTCAAATTTGAAGGCGAGTTTAAAGGTTCAAATTTGAAGGCGAGTTTTAAGGTTCAAATTTGAAGGCGAGTTTAAAGGTTCAAATTTGAAGGTGAGTTTTAAGGTTCAAATTTGAAGGCGAGTTTAAAGGTTCAAATTTGAAGGCGAGTTTTAAGGTTCAAATTTGAAGGCGAGTTTAAAGGTTCAAATTTGAAGGCGAGTTTTAAGGTTCAAATTTGAAGGCGAGTTTAAAGGTTCAAATTTGAAGGTGAGTTTTAAGGTTCAAATTTGAAGGTGAGTTTTAAGGTTCAAATTTGAAGGTGAGTTTTATTGCTCCCTCGTGGGTGTAGAAGGTTTCAATTTAAAAGTACTAAACAAACGAGTTTTTATCTTGTTCCTCAACGTAATTTAAGCTAATGGATTCGTGATCCAGAAATTGAAATTCGCACAATAGTTTTTAACAAAAAACTAAGACTAGAGAACATAGGTGTCTTGTCTCACATTTCATTAGTATTGCAAAGTGGGAGCGTACAAAAACTTAATGGATTACTAAAGAGTTAAAAATATAGAGTAATTTCAATTAAAATATATTTAGAAAAGTGCATTCGTTCATCCTTGGTAACATTGTATGTAATTGGAGTTGTGCTTTTGGTAATTAACATGACTTTAAAAAAATAAACCAAATATGATAAAAATCGCTGGAATTTTACTGAGCTTGTCTACTTCCAAATTACAAATTCATTTGAATACAACTACAAGATGTGTCACAAAGAACTTGCTCACACAGTTCCCACACACTTGACCTCAACTTCTGGTTACTTTAGAGTCAAGTGTACAATATGTCTCCGCTCTGATAAATCAAATCTGACAGTTTATAGACGGAATTCTGCCTAAGAGTAATAAGAAACACAGTAATTGACAGAGTAATGCACGCTTTTGATTTCTGGCCACAATAATTAGACCACACGTCGCACTTTGTTTTTTATCTTGAGTTCGTGAGCTGTTAGAGACCTTTCTTAGGTGGCATATGCTATGGGTAAGAGGCACGTGCCTAGTACGGCAAAGTGTAAATCACGTATTGAGATGCACCAGTCAATTGATGAGGAACACCTGTCTACTGTCTAGTATTCAAAATATAGACCTTCCCCTGTCCAGTATTGACTGTTGCCAGCCTAGCACTGACCATCACCAGTCTGGCACTGGCCATCACCATTCTAGAATTAACTACCAGTCTCTTCATTGACCACCCAGCACTTCCCCCCTCCCTTAAGACCCCCACCCAGGCCAGCAACGCACCTGTACACAGAAACATGGACCCCAGAGCTGGTGTCCTCCCTGATTTTGGCGAGTCGCTTCTCCTTCCTCTGCTGAGGCGTGAGCTTCCTCTCAGCGTTGGCTTTCTCGTGCTCCTGCTGGCGCTTGGCCATCTGGTCGCGGACGTGGCGCTCCATCTTGGTGGGATCGAGCACAGCCTCCGTGCCTAAAACCCTCATCAGGTTGGCCATTTTTACCTTGGGCTCAGGCGGCGGTTCCAGCCCTAGCCTGATCTTGTCCTGCTTCTCCTTCCAAGCCTCACGGCGGTTCATGCGCCTCAGCTTCTTGCGCTCCTTCGCCGTGAGGAAGACCTGCAGTGCTACGGGCGCCTCAGTGTCAGTGATGCAGCTCACCTCCAGAGGATGCTCCACCAAGTTCGTGATGTAGTCCGCCTTAGCCATCGCGGTCTCGCCTTCGTTTGGGTATCTGTGGCATGGGCTCAATGAAGCATTCGAAATATAATAACAGGCCTCATGAATTGCTTGGTTGGATGTTATTTTTTTAAAAAAAACGCAATGTAAATCTTTCTGATAGGAAATTACACAGCATTCACGCTTTTTTTTACTAAACTTAGATTAATTTATGTAATAATAAACTGCCTTGAATTGATTCAAGTCAATAGACAAAAGAGTATAGATGTATTCATAACGTTCATAATAGAATTTTGCCTCATAACTATACGGTAATATACATTATTTGAAAAAGGAAAATCTGTCTCTTGTGATGAATTGCTTGGAAATCACTACTTTGATACAAGGTAGAAGAAATCACGAGAATCATTTCAGAACTCAATTCTAGTAAAAAAAATGAAATCCTGTCATTATTTACCCCCAAGCACAACCAACGATTTAACTCAACTGTCAAGCACCATGAATGGTTCAATAAACTAGCTTAGTACCAGCTTCAATCAGGAATAGCATAAATTTGTTCGGTAAAAATATATTATAAATTTCCATGGTATTGAAATCAAGTCTTGATCTGAGATATAGGCCATAGGTAAGGACTTCCCTAGATGAGTTTATACATTTAATAGAGTACAGTGGCCACTGAAATTCTCACCCACAAACCGTAAGGTGGTTTGAGCCACAAAAAGAACTGAGGTCTCCTTTCAATCTAAGAAAAAATTTTCAAGTTAGTCCAATTTACTCATGATAATTCCATAGCAAGTTTTGCAAGAGCATCGTTCAACTCGAAAATGAAACTACGATAGGTCTACATAACTGCCAGAAGAGAGTGTAACAAATGCTGAAAATGTAATCACTCATTACCTGTTAGACTCGAGAATGACAGCATCCCACAAAAAAACGCTGAAAAGGCAATCATTACTTGCTAGACCCAAGAATAACAGCATGCCAGAAAAAATGCTATAGATGCAGCCAGTCAGTCATTCATTACCAGTTTGACCCAAGAATAACAGCCCCCCACACAAAACGCAGAAAATATAGTCACTCATTACCTGTTGGACTCAAGAATGACAGCATCCCACCACTCGATGTCGGGCGTTTTGGGCGACACAAGCTGCTCTTTGGACTCGCCCTGAAGCTCGGCCAGGCGGGCAGCCGAGGAGATGCCCGTCCTGCGCGCCGCAGTGGAAATCTCACTCTGGAGCTTATCCAGACGTGCCTTTGCTCGCTCCCGCTGTGCCAGCTGCACAAACTTCCCTTGCTCATGGAACTTGAACTGGAGCTTGCTCTGGCGCACCGAAGATCGAACAGGAACTCTGGGATCAAAATAGTCTGTCTCGGGGAGGTCATCCAGGGCAGGTTTCTCTGAGAGCTTTTCCTTGAACTCTGCTCTTTTCTTGGCTCTGATGTTCGCCTTGAGGGTGGGCGCCCGAGACGTGATGTGCACCTCCTTACCCATGAGATCCAGAGTTCTGCCTTCACTGTCCAGGATGATGGGAGGCGGCCGCTCCCCAGGGGGTTTGGGTGGTCCACCAGCCCCGGGGGTAATGAGCATTGGCGGAGGAGCTGCCGACATAAACGGGTTAACAAACGTACTGGAACCCATGAGGTTGGGGACGGATGCCATTGCTGGCACTGGAAGCCCCGCCACAGATCCCATCTGGGAGCGGATCCTGGCCTGCAACTCTGCTATCCTGCTGTTGACTGCTGTGCCATTGGCGGCACCTGAGGGCGACGTGAGAGACCCCGTGGGACTGCGCTGCTGCTGGATGTTGGTGAGAGCTTTCTTGCGCTCCTCTATGGTCGCTTGTGCTTTGGCCATGATGTCCTGAATCTGTTGGTGGATAGAACTAATATTATACTTGGAATTTCTCATTGTGAAGTAAATCTTTGTTGGATAGAACTCATATTAGACTTGAAATTCCTCATCACAAAGGAAATCTTAGGCAGATAGAACTCATATTTTACTCGATATTTTTCAATGTGAAATGAATCATACTTGAATAGAACTTCTATTATACTTTAAATTTCACACCGTGAATTAAATGTCAAATTTGCACAACATTCTTACAACAATATTACTTCTGCCCATTCGATTCTTGGTGAACAAGCAGTAATCAAACAGAACATCAATAGAATTTAATGAAGTGTAGTCAATTCATCTCGAAATGCCCATAAGTATTTACCAATAGCTTGCACATAATTGTGCTGGTTCAGCATTAAACAAAGACATAGAGAAAAGCATTTGTTCACTTATTCGTCGGAGTCCTTTGACCCGTTGAATACATTTTCAGAAATAGTCGAGAGCTATAATTATGCAACAGATATGCACCTCTACAGCGTATCAAAAACTGTAATGGGAGGAATGAAATCAAAACTCATAAATATGAACAAAGCATAAATTTGAAACACATACTTTAATCAACATCCGTTTTCTTGATGAACAAATATTTGAGTAATCTACATCATTTCTATGAATAAAAAAAATACAATCCTCTCATCTCTTTAAGAATTGTAAATGAAATGGTAACTCTAAATTGAAATTTCTATGAGATAATTTACCTCTGTGTATATTCCTTGAAAAAAAAAAATGGAAATTAAGAGTTGACTGAAGTGTTATCTAGAATTTCTAATACCACAAGACAAATGAAGGAAAGTTTGAATGGAATCTAGCTTAACTGATATAGCTTTACATTAAACAAAATACCCATCAAAAGAGAGCAAAATATGAAAATTTATTCAACATTTCAAACATAAAATTCATAACCAAAAAAAAAAAAAAATGAGAGAATATAAGCTCCAATAAGAGGACACTTGAACAATAATCCATTGAAAATTAGCCCATTACACATAGGCTTAAGTGTGCCACAAATTTCTAGGGACCTGCAGCTCTTTAAATAGCAACATGCAAAGGAGACTAACTGACAAAAGGCAGCACAGCCCTCACCTGCTTCTGGTGGAGTGCAGTGGTGGGAGCCGAGTCGCTGCTGGGAGCACTCGAGGTCTGGGAGGACGCGACCTGACATACAAGCCTGCATTACTGTGCTATCTCTTCTTCATGGACACACACAAACGCACACCTGCTCCCCTAAGCTATTCAAGAATGCCATAATGTGAAGAATGTGTATTGAAGGACGATTTTGAAGAGACAATGAAGCTGTATGAATATAACTTTCATCACCCGTTTTGCGCTACCAAAATAGGTTGTAGCATGTTTTTTGTCTGCAATCCCTTGAAATGTTTTGAGTCAGTAGCAAAATTCTAAATTGAGAATAAGCAGAAGTAAGCAAACATGGAACGATTCTCTTGAAGGATGGTGGTGGCATGGAATGACAGGATTTTCCTAGACATAACAAGAAATGCAGAGCTGAATGTGCCTTTATAGTTGATGCTTTGGCCACTAGTTCATTAACTTAAATTTCCAAGTGCACACAAAAAGTATTGAGTAGTGAGCAGAATGAGGCAAATCTTTTACAATTTTTATCAACAATGGACAAAATTATTATTATTATCATAAAAGCATACAACTAAAATTACCAAATGCTAATTTGTGGGCTTGCGTTCCTTTTTCAATCCCTAGTGTAAGCCAAGTCAATAGATGAAATCCTGGTAATAACCCAATGTATATACATATTACACTCTATAGCATGCATTTTTTAATTTTGACAGCCAAAGGCGAACCATTTTACACTCTATTAATATGCAAATAATTTTAGCCCAATACTTGCAGTTAAGCAGAAAAACTAAGGCTGCCACTTTCTCACCAATGAAACATGGCCAAATATAGTGATGTACCGATGTATCGGTATCGGTATCGGCAGTATCGGCCATTTTTAGTGGTATCGGTATCGGCAAAATCCGGCCGATACTTTACCGATACTTTCCAATAATACGTATTTTATCATTGAAATGAAGGCCATAAATCATAAAAGTAAAGGTATGTAACCTAATAATACCCGTTGTGTGTATATTTATATATTTATATGGTGTACGCTTCTCAAGAAACATAGGTTGTGTGAGTTTGCGGTATCATGGATACCGAATTCCTCAGTGTAACATTAAAAGATGGCGTTTCCATGCATTTAAATATTTGACATTTTATCAGGATAGGTTTTGTTAGGATAGGATAGGTTAGCTTAGATTAGGATAGGCTAGGTAAGCACAGGTTAGGTAATACTGACAGAATTTTTTCTTGGGTCCACCAAGCTTAACGATGACATTGTCCATGGAATTTCCACGGGTCCTGCTACTCTCTAATAAAACCCTTGGTTTATTTGTAGTCCGCTTCTTCCATTTTTTTGTCACGCTCATAAGGAGAGTTATAGTGACCGTATCTGTGATGTGAGTTTCACCAGTGCGCAAGTACAAGAATATTTTTCATCACGGGTGCTGTTACGATGGATACATTGGTTGGGCACCACATCTGGAAAATTTGTTCAAGAAAGTTAGTGAATCCCGTCATTTTTGACAGGTTGTGCGTACTTGTAATTAAATAAAGAGCCTATTCATACCTAGTAAATTAGTTAGCTACCTGTTGCATTATAGCATTTAATCTGGCCCGCTAAGTGAATTCACTACTTTGAAATCCCGATGAGTCACGTACTGTCATAACTGAAAGCTATGTCGCATGAATAGCTAAACTCTGTAGCGACATAAAATTATTATACTTTTACGACTAAAACCTCAATAGTTTGACCTAATATCCATTTCTCAAAGTATGTGACAGGCTAACAAAAACCAAACCAATTTAATAAAGTTGAAGGCGCATTTGAAAGTTTTTGTGAATTCAATATAGAAGTAGCTGAAAATTCGATTTCAATTTAGCTTGTAAATCGTCAAATATTCCGAAGCTAAGAATCTATTTTAATTTAGCAAGTATATCGCCGTTCATAACGAATCTTGTATTTTTCTTATATGTTAAGATGTTTGAAAAATTCACGAACAATCTTATAGTTGAATACATCTGAACGGGTCAGTTGATTGCTTTAATCGCAACTTGATGAGGAATTTAAAAACGAGGAAAATTCCACGGAACTTAATCATATTTACTAGGAATACGTTTCGGAGTCCAGCTCCATCATCAGTTCGTAAAAGTAAAATTCATTATGACTACAATAAAAGAAAAAAGAAAATGTTGGATACAATCATTAAAGGAAATCACGAAAACAAAAAAATTCAAAACATGTCCCAGAGAAAATAAAATCGACATGATCTACTTACACTTTGCAATAGGTAGGAACTGTCAGAATTGTTGAGGGCCGGTTTTCGTTTAAAAATATGTAGTGACTCTAAAATTCTGAGGTCACATGTAGTTAAAGCCGAATCTAAGATTTTGAAGTCCGCAGAGGATATCGGTTCGTTGCATTTTACTGCGTGATTTCGTACGAATTGTGCGAATTGGTTCCCCGTGCAGAAGCGTCAACCCCGATGTTCGGCCATTCTGATATAAAAATTTTGTGCCGTCATGCCAACGTACGATGATGTGCACTGCATACAACTGTACAAGTGTAAGAATAAATCAGAAAGGCTCGCTTCTCCATTAAAGGCGTATCCCTGTACCGGAATTGTATAATTTTAAGGTTGCTTCTTTTTCCGGTACAAGGATACGCTTCCGATGGAGATGCGAGCCTCTCTGATTTATTCTTAACAGTTGTACAGTTGTGTGCATTGCACATCATCGTACGTCGGCATGACGTCACGAAATTTTTATAACAGATTGGCCGAACATCGGGGTCGAAGCTTCCGTGCGAGGAACTAATTAGCTTACTCTTCACACTCCGCAGTACGTAATCACGCAGTAAAATGCCACAAACCAACATCCTCTGCAGGTTTAAAAATCTTAGATTTGGCTTCAACTGCATGTTGTCTCAGAATTTTAGAATATTTACATATTTTTAAACGAAAACCGGCCCTCAACAATTCTGATAGTTCATACCCATTACAAATTGTAACTAAATAATAATTTTGTCGATTTTAGTTTTTCTGGGACATGTTCTAATTTTATTTTTATTTTCTTGATTTCCTTTAATGACTGTATCCAACATTTTGTTTTTTCTTTTATTGCAGACATGATGATTTGTGCATTTACGAACTGATGATGGATCTGGACTCCGAAATGTTTTCCTAATATATATGATCAAGTTCCTTGAAATTTTCGTTTTTAAATTCCTCAGCTTATAAATGGTTGCGTGTTTGCGGATATTTTCGGTTCGGGGCTTATCCAATTTTACTATTTTCTTTGGTTCCCTGTGGTTGTCATTTTCGTGAATAACACGAAAATGACAATCCTTTTTTGGAGAAATTATTGTTTTGGTCCACTCTTGGAGCCAGTTGCTATTATAGCTAGTCTACATTACGTTGCAATACGACTAAAAAAATGCATTCCAAAATGCAAAAATGCATACGACTAAAAATCCATTCAACATATCTGTTGAATGGATTTCATTTTGTTTTTTCTCAACAATATAGTTAACAAAGCAAGAACATTTTTTTTCATAATCGGAAACTTTATTGTCAATGTTTTTATATTATTAGATATCTTAGCAAATAATTTTATTATAACCCCCATGTAGGGGTGATAATGGTTTTATTTTAATACAAGTGTGCACGGCCCGCCAAAAATGGGATTCAATACCTTTCATGAACGAATTTTCCAGATGTAGATGACAAACAAATACAGATATCCATCCTAGCAGTACCTGTGATGAAAAATATTCTTGTACATGCGCACTGGTGAAACTCGTATCACAGATACGGTCATTATGGCTATCCTTATGAGCGTGACAGAGAAATGGAAGAAACAGACACCAAACAAATAAACCAAGGGCAAGGGTATTATTAGGTAACAGCATGACCCATGGAAATGCCAAGGACAATGTCATCGTTAAGCTAGATGGACCCATGGAAAAATTCCGTCAATATTAGCTAACCTAGGCTATCCTAATTCTATGTCGTGACTCGCACCGCCACAAAGCACGTTCACGACGCGAAGGCCTAGCGATCGTCATTACATGGTAGCAACTGCGATTCTTGTAGGCCCTACGCCACTAATGCGTTGTCCACTGTTGCCAATACGTGGAACGGGAAGTCGGATAGGTTTAAAATGTTTATGCCGAGCACATACGCACAAGATCATACAAAGTTCTCTTGACTCGGAGTTTCCCTCCGCTGACAAATCCCCATTACTCAAAAACGATTACTTCGGGCGCAGCTATTCTCAAAATTACTATATTTAATTTAATGTCATTCAATTATTCAATTAGGCCTGAAAGCTGCACAAGACCGACATGGTTAGGAAAAATGCGCAAATTACGGCGATCACAACAACCTATCCAATACTACTAACCTATCCTGATAAAATTTCAAACATATCAATGCATGTACAGACGATCTTTCAATGTTACACTGAGGAATTCGGTATCCATGATACCGCAAACTCAGACATCCTATGTTTCTTAAGAAGCAGACACCGAACAAATACATAAACATACAACGGGTATTATTAGGTTAGTTGATTAGAAAAGTATCGGTATCGGTAGTAGTATCGGTCAAAGTATCGGTATTTTCAAGTATCGGAGTATCGGTATCGGCCAAAAAAATGGTATCGGTACATCACTAGCCAAATACACATTTGCAATTTTAAAGAGCTGCTAAGCAGAAAACATCAAAACTGCTAAATGAATATGTAGTCAAAATTACCAGTCTTCCCTTAATTGAAGTCAACGGCATCTACACAGAACGAACCACATCTCAAAATCAAGTTCTGGTTCAAGAGTGCAAGAAACAGGTAGGAAATGTTAGTTCTAAGCATTATCACAAGTAAGCCAGCTTTAAAATAAGTGAGTATAACAGTTCTTGGTAGTCCTTCTTGTGCTAACACCTCTTGTTGTGAAGAAATGCTCCCCATTAACTAGCCAATTTTGATAAAGCATCCATAATACTGATGCCCAATAATACATAGGGCAAGAATAAATATTAAATAATACTTAGTAGGAACAACAAAATTTTCAAAATGTCAGCTGGAATTCCTAAATGTAAAAGCAGTGTTATTAGTTATAACCTGATAGCTAAGTGTAAAAAAATCATCCAAGAAGCTTTTTTTTGACAATACCAAGATCAGAGGTAGTAACTGAAGTGTATTAAAAAGAATACCTCAAATAACTATGAAACAAGCCCAATAGGTACAATTCTTTAATCTTATTATACCTAAAACACACCTCCAAGAGGTGGCATGATCATGTTTTGAAGAAGAAAGTTAAATTAAATGTCACTAGTATTACCGGTTCAACCCGAGTATCGGGTTGTCCGACTTGCCTAAAAATAAAAAAAAAATAAAAAAAAAATAAAAAATATAGTCTATATACTTAATTCAGTAACTCAAAATTTGTCCGAGTCCGCTTAGAAAATTGGCTGAGTCTATATGGTCAAGTGAGGTATTAAATTGAAGCCACTGGTGTCTATATTTGCAGAAAACTATTTTTTTATTTTTTTTCATTTTTTTATTTTTTTTTATTTTTTTATATTTTTTTTTTTATTTTTTTTTTTTTCTATTTTTTATTTTTATTTTTTTTTATTTTTAGGCAAGTCGGACAACCCGATAAATTTAATCAATCAATCAGCACGTTTACGGCAAAACATGTGCATAAAAAACTGAGGAGACGCACCCTTGACTTTTATTTTTTTTGCCATTCAGTTTTAATGGCAATTTTTAATCACAATTTGTAGTCGCCGTGGTCAATATTTTTCAAAACTGATAATTTTCTGCAAATATAGACACCAGTGGCTTCAATTTAATACCTCACTTGACCATATAGACTCAGCCAATTTTCTAAACGGACTTGGACAAATTTTGAGTTACTGAATTAAGTATATAGATTACAGAAGATCAGAGCACAATTTCACCACTCACCAGAGGCTGCTTGTCCAAGCGTGGTTTTTTGCTCTCCTTGTCATGGCCGTCCTTGGCGTTCTCAGCTTCTTCCTTATGTGCCCGCTTCCTGGAGCTGCTCTTATGGTTGCCCACATCCTCTAGTAGGGAGAATGCCTGAAATACAGTATGAAATGATAAAGCTTTTGAATAGTTACTAAGCCACTTGTGACCTATACAATATGAAATAATGTAGCATAATTACTAGACCACTTGTACCACGTTAGGTCAGGTTATCCTGGTGCCTGCACCTCAACACTGAGTTTTTTGAGAGGTCTTTGTGCCCAATGAGAGCCAAATGTGGACAGTGGTGAGCAAGCAGACCAACAATCTTATTGGAGCTTTATAAGTACAATGATTAAACAAAAAGTTTAACATGAAATTTCTTGCAATGAGTTTTCAAAGCCTGTATTTTGTGTTTATCAAATATATTTCAATGAGATTACACACCGTTAAGAAACATTTTAACAATCATTTGAGTTTGGCGATTGTTTTTCACAAATTATTATCCCTATTTTATATAGAAATTCAATTGACAAAAAAACCTGTTCCAACCAATCTTAAGAAAGAACTGTATAATAAACACCAATTTCAAAATGGGGAAAAAGTGTAGGTAAATCTCCCTTTAAAATTATTAGCAAAAATATCTATTATCTGGAGAGCACACAAAAAGTATAATGTTAAATACAAGGATAATATAAAATGGAATTAATAATATGAAAATTTGACACTGTGAAATAAAATTTGTACATTTAAATGAGGATCAGTAGAAAAAATGTCTTGGTGTTGGTTAGATTTGTACCAAGAAAAAGAATTTCAGGCATGATTAAGCCCACTGCTAAAAATAATAGAAGTTTGAATTGTTACAGCAATAGCAGGATTGAATGTGAAGGAACTGAACACTTACCAAACTTATACAAAGACATTTAACACACGGCTATTTTTAATGGGTAGTTCTTTTTCCATCTATCTTTATTGTACTAAAATAAAACCTTACCTTGTCAGCAAGCTTAAGAGCAAGAGACTTGTCAGTGATGGTAGCCAGTTTGTCTGCAAGTTTGCGCTTGTCTGAACCCCCAGTTATGGCACTCGTTATGATGGACACGGCAGTAGATCTTTCCTTGGTCAGGTACTTGTATACAAGCTTGTCCACAACAGACTTGTAACTCTCATAATCTCTTTTTGACAAGGCCATCTTGGTGTTTAATGATAGAAACAAGAGGAAAAAATACCTGCAAAAATTTCACAACCATTTAGGCTTCAACACAAATTATTTATGTGTTAAAACAAGGCACAAAGAGAAACAACAAAATATACAAAACAGTTATAGCGGTAAATTACTTACCGTAACTCGTGTTAGAAGCGGAATTTGCTCGGAGTAAAGACTACAATGGACTCTCCCTTCTAAAGCGCTCGAATGATCGAATGCATTTTAGCCATCAAAGACAAAAATTAACATACCGCTGTAATTCATTTTTGGGTGATAACATTTATTATGTTCTTAACTAAAAGATCCTATAAGAGGGTTCAGGCTCCGCAGGCTACGTGGAGTCAGCTAATAATAAATTACAAAGTGCCCAAACGTACTCTAACAGCTCAAGCAAGCAACGGTTTCTGCTGTTTGAAAGACTGGAACTACAATGGAACACAAAACTAAACCTACCGCTATAACTCATTCAATACTAATTTGCGACGGAAAGTGCATTGAAGAAAAGTTGCTTATTTTGATCTAATTAACACTATACAGATAACAAAAATTTGAAAATCAAAAAGTGTGTTGTCCTCAACAAATACAAAAGAAAAATTCTTTATTTAGATCTAATTAACTATGTTTAGGCACCGAAAAGTAGAAAATCGATTTCTGTTCTCTCTTTCACATTTACCTAATTTTCAAGTTCTTTCACCCTCTTATGCAACAGAACTACATTACACCTGCTCCAGTCATTCAGTACTCTATCACTCTTCCATATACCATCTTATAAACACTTCAACATATCAACTACAGTAGTGCCCCAACTTTCGCGGTTCTGTTTTGCACTATATCCTACATATTCCATATTTCGCACTCTTGCGGCAACCAATCGCACTTTCACGGCTAAAAATTGTGTGTTGAGCGATACTTAAACTTTTATATTTATATTTAACTTTGATTTTTTTCAAATTATCAAAATCAAAACATCAAAAAATAAAAAATATATATCATATCAAAATAAATAATGGCAAATAATTTTTTTAAATTTAAAATTGATTTTTTGATTTATTTTTATTTAACTTTGATAATTTTGGTAAATGTCCAAGAGATGACCAAAATCGCACGTCGGACGGCAACACTACAATGGACTCTCCCTTACGACGCGCTCGAATGATCGAGCACATTCCTGCTATCTAAGATGAAAATGAACATACCGATATAATTTGTTATTTTTGGGTGATAATTTCTATTGTGTTATTAACTTAAAGATCCTAGAAATGGGTTCAGGCTCCCCGGGGCTGGCAAATAATAAATTACAAAGTACTCAAACGTACTCTACCCAAACTAAACCTACCGCTATAACTCGTGAAATACTCATTTCTGATGGAAAGTGCATAGAAGAAAAGTTGTTTATTTACATCTAATTAGCTATGTTCAGGCACCGAAAAGTGGGAAATTGATTACGGTCATCTCCTGGACATATACCATAACATTATTCAACTTTGATATTTAAACCATCCGCAAGCTGAGCGGCAAATTTTTCCGCCATCTTGGGTGACGTCACTGTGTTTTCGTCACAGTACATACTTTTCCGCCTTTGTAAGCACACGTGGCTCTATTGTCGTGCTACCCAGTAGGGTGGCCACTATAACCATGCATCAAGTCCATCATAAATACAGTGTAGGCAAAATGTTTTTATTTGATGTACAATTGTTTTTCATAATGGAATGTATTTGTTTTTGTTTGTTGTTGTTTATTTTTTATTTGTTTATATGGAGGTTAATGTATTCTATGGATAGGACCAGAACTAATTTTTTTTCCATAAGGTCAATGTCCACACTTTAGTGGTTTTAACTTTTGCGACAATTTTCTGGCACCAATTAGGTGCATAAGTTGAGGCACTACTGTACGCTATTTCCGGTCAATATTGAGTTTAGGTGATCCACCGAAATTAAAAATTCCATTTCAAACAATCAGTAAAGGAGCCCATTTAAAAATGTCTTCCATGAATGACATTCTTGGCGCAAATGATTAGCTTTCAAGTTATGGCTGTAAATTAGTTACCGCAACTAAAGTGTTAGAAGTGGGAGCGCGAGTATGGCAACACTGTCATGGAAGCTCCATTTGGGAGCGAGCGCGCCAAAAAAAGTGGGCGCGCAGAGCAGAAATTAATTAATAACGGAAGCTAACCCCTATTACAAACGTAAAGAGGTTGGGTCGTGAGGGGGAGCCACAGTTCGGTCAATGTGAAGCGTGATGCGATCATAGGAAATGGGAATTTTATTCCCAAGAATCACTAAAGGAACCTATTTAAGAACGTTTTACATGAATGACATTCTGCTCGCTGATGCGTTATTTACGAATTATTCAACTTTGAAGTTGGCTTTTGCGCTTTAAGAAAGTGAGTGCTTCAATCGGAATTTAATTAATAACGGAAGCCAACACCCTATTACAAACGTAAACAGGTTTGATCGTGAGGGGGAGCCACAGTTCTTCAAGTGAAAATTATAAATAAAGATTCTAACAAACCCATTAGGATGACGTCCGCAATTTTGTTTACATCAGCTCCAAAATAGCAGCGCCCATGTTGGGTGGCTGCTATGACAGTGTTGCCATATGCGCGTTTGAATGAATTTCTTCCCGCTTCAAACACTCGAGTTGTGTGAACTAATTTGGGTGGGTTAGAACCTTTATTAATAATTTTCAGTAAAAGAAGTAACGCTACCCCACATGATCCAACTTTTTTACGTTTGTAATAGGGGGTTAGCTTCCGTTATTCATGAAATTTTTCTTGGCGCGCTCGCTTCCTTTGGCGCAACTTCAAAGTTGAATAATTCGAAAATAACGGATTAGCAAGCAGAATGTCATTCTTCTAAAACATTCTTAAATGGGTTCCTTTATTTAGTGATTCTTGGGGTTGGAATTATAATTTTCTGTGATCGCATCACACTTCACATTGACCCACAGTTTTTCTAGTGAAAATTATAAATCAAGGTTTCTAGTGACGTCCGTTTACATAGTCTCTAATGGTGTTACCCAAGATGGCGGCGGCCATCTTGGGTACAGGGTGGCCGCCATTAAAAACTATGTAAACTGACGTCACTAGAAACCTTTATTTATAATTTTCACTAGAAGAACTGTGGCTCCCCCTCACGACCCAACCTCTTTACGTTTGTAATAGGGGTTAGCTTCCGTTATTAATTAAATTCCCCTGGCGCCCTTGCTTCCTTGACGCGCGAAAGCCAACTTCATCAAAGTTGAATGATTCGAAAATAATGCATCAGCGCCAAAAATGTCATTCTTGTAAAACGTTTTCAAATGGGCTCCTTTACTGATTGTTCGAAACGGAATATTTAATTTTGGTGGATCACCTAAACTCAATATTGACCTATTCCCTCCACATTTATAGAACTTGTATGGGATCCTATCAGGGCCAAATGCCTTTTCATTTTTCACTTTCTTCAAAAAACTTATAGGTCAATATGCAGTTTAATCCATTTACGTAACTTAAAAATTCCGTTTCCAAGAATCACTAAAGGAAAACATTTAAAAATGTTTTATTTGGATGACATTCTGCTTGCTGATGCGTAATTTTCAAATTATTCAACTTTGAAGTTATAGGAACATTGTATATAAAAGTGAAGGAACGGACACGTTCTCGCCAAAAAGTGGCCGTGTCCTGCCAAGAAAGAGGGCGTGACCCAATGATGTGGCAACTAAGCAAGCGATTATGTATGTTATTCCTATCTGAACGTAATTATTGTTGTATCTTGAAAATAATGCATCAGCAAGCAGAATGTTATCCAAATAAAACATTTTTAAATGTGTTCTTTTGGCGATTCTTGGAAACGGAATTTTTAAGTTCCGTAAATGGATTAAACTGCATATTGACCAACGTACAATCTCTTCACAAGTAAATTCATCTCCTATTTACAGCTCATGTTCATCAATCAGAAAATTTACGGGTTCATCATATAAATGCCATATACAGTATAAGGTATTTGATCTTGAACTTGAAATTGAGGGCCAACAGCATTGGGGCCTTTGTAGTGGCCTAAGGTAAATCTGAAGGATATGGCAGTTATTGATTTTCCACTTTTTGGTGCCTGAACCTAATTAATTGAATCAAAATAAACAAGTTTTCTTCTATGCACTTTCCGTTTCAAATGAGTATTTTACGATTTATGGCGGTAGGTTTAGTTTTACCTTTGATTACGAATGCGCTCGAATAAACAGCTACTCATAAATTTTTGAATTCTTGTTGCTTGAATCATGGTAATAACACCAAAATAAACAACTTTTCTTCTATACACTTTTTTCGTCAAATGAGTATTTAACGAGGTATATCTGTAGGTTTGTTTTCGTCTTTGATGACGATCGCGCTGGAAGTATTACAATCTTGCTATCCGACGGGCTCCTTGAATTACTTGCCGCTTCAAAAACTGGAGTTGCGGTAAGTCATCTACCGCTATAACTAATAGAATACTCATTTGAGACGGAAAGTGCATAGAAGAAAACTTGTTTATTTCGATCTAATTAACTACGCTTAGGCATCGATATTTCCAAAAACGATAACTGACATATTCTTCAGATTTACCTGGCCTACAATTCCCTCTCACACAGCTGACCTTCTGCACTGACTTCTTTCTACCCCAATTATTTTAAAGTACAAGCATTTGATGGTCAGGTTGTTGGCAACTTGGCCTTTCAATATTTTGTTTTATTCCTCACAAACACAATCAAGCCTTTCATCTACATAGCTTGAACTTGAACTTGAGGGCCAACAGCGTCAGGGCCTTTGTAACGGCCTACAAATTCCCTCCACAATTTTCACATAAAGAGTTCAGCGCCTGGTACTAGTCTTGTCCACTAAACTACTCAGGATCTACTAATCCTTGTCACAAGCTGCTATTGGATGGCATCACTGGGATAACCATAGAGATGTGACTCAAAAAAAAACCATGCCTTTTTTTTTAAAAAACACGTTTTTTTACAAAAAAAACGTGGCCAAGAAAAACCTGGATATTTTGTTTTTTTTTTAATATTCTGTCTGAAAATAACTCAGCAAGAAAAAGAACCACATTACATTATTTGTTTTCATGTCAAATTACAAAATAAAACAGCATACTTCTTAATTAATGGTTTTCCATGGTTTTATGAAATTTTTCATTTTCTGCGGTTTCATGCTTTGATATTTCATTCATTTTACAAGACATCTGAATGACCTTCAACTCCCAAAATGGTGTGTTATAATAACATATCTGTATTTATGGTCATTGATAGAGATGTGACTAAAAAACCATGCTGTTTTTTTTTTAAAACCTGTTATTTATACAAAATTATGAATAAAAACCATGGATATTAATATGTTTATGTGACCTTAAAAATCCACTGCTTTTTTTTAAAACATTGTTTTTTAACAGAAAAATCTTGACTAAAAAACATGGCTATTATATTTTATGGGACCAAAATATTGTTTTTTTCAAAAAACATTTTAAAAAAATCATGACTAAAAACACAGATATAAATATCAGGAAAGTCATTTTTCTTTTTTCGAATTGTCTTTAGAAACTTATAAACAAAGAATGCTGTTAATATTGAAATCATGTTTATTAGAACTGTACTAGGTCTTAGAATAAAATATCTACAAAGAATCTATTCACTCCATAAAACCTTTCGGAGACCAGCTCCATCCTCAGTCATTCAGTAAAATTTGGTGAAATAGACAATGAATTTTCACTGTTCCTTTGAAAAACATTTGACTGAATGACTTACTGAGGATAGAGCTAGTCTCCGAAAGGTTTTACTGAGTGAATAGATTCTTTGTGGATATTTTATTCTAAGACCTGGTACGGTTCTAATGGATATTAATATATCTTATGAGACCAAAAAATCCATGCTGTTTTTTGAATGTTTTTGTTACAAAAAAGTCATGACTAAATAACACGGATATTATTATACTTTATTTTACCGTAAACAACGATGCTGTTTTTTGAAAAACCTCTTTTTTACAGAAAAATCATGATTAAAAAATGTGGATATTAATATATTTTATGTGCAAAAAAAAACACGCTGGTTTTTTTAAATCATGTTTTCTTTACCAAAAAATCATGACTAAAAAAACATGGATATTAATGACTTTTTGTGAAAAAACATGGCTTTTAAAAGGTCATGTTTTTTTTTGGTCAGATAAAATTTAATAACACTCATGTTTTATGTAAAAAATCTTTTTTTCAAAAAGCATGGTTTTTTGTTCACATAAAATAAATTAATATCCATGTTTTTTTTACAGATTAGATTGGTCATTAGTTTTAGCCTCCCTACCCAGCATCAAATGCGATCCAATGAGAGGAAGGAAGATTATGAAACAAGATCAAAGTTGAAGAAGACAGAAGTAGGTGCTGAAAAACAGGACAGCAATGAACCGAAAAAAGGTGGTCCTCAACAGAACAAAAACATTTTATTTCAACAAAAAAGAGGCCTACCTAACTCTCAGCTTGGGCCCTCACATTGTCTCCCCTGGGAGCTCTAGTTCCCATAGATACAATAATTGTATCCCCCTGAGGAGGTGTTTTTTTTTTACAAAGAAGTTGTGACCAAAAAATGAATAAGAACTTTTTAATAAAGAAAAACATGTTTAAAAAAAACAATGATATTTTTGGTAACATAAAATATGTTAATATCCATGATTTTAGGACACAATTTTTTTATGAAAAATACATAAAATAAAACAGCATGGTTTTTTTGGTCGCATAAAATATATTCATATCCAGGTTTTCTTATACATCATTGTTTGTAAAAAAAACATTTTTAAAAAAACAGCATGGGGTTTTTTAGGTCTCATATATTTATATTCATGTTTCTTTAGTCATGATTTTTTAGTACAAAAACATTTTTTTGGTCTCATAAATATATTATTCATGTTTTCTCAGTCATGTGTCCATGAATTTCAGTCATGACTTGGCCGAGACTACCTTGCCCCCACGGCGGCCACACTCTCTATATAAACAATGACCACTCACGAAGGCACAATTAAAAGTTTCATTGGAGAGTCTCTCTTGCAGGCCCGTGGCAGCCTAACTTCCTGGCTTCAAACTTCTGCTTCGCCATCAACTCAGGCCTTTCTTTTCTCAAATGCCCCTCCCCCTCACTGCATTCAATTGGACCAATCCATTTTTTAGTAAAAAACATGTTTTTTAAAAAAAAACTGCATGGGGCTTTTTAGGTCACATAAAATATATTGTTTTTTAGTCATGATTCTTTGTAAAAAAAACAGCATGGTTATATTTGGTACTAGAAAATATATTAATATTCATTTTTATTAGTCAGAATTTTTTGTAAAAAACATGTTTTAAGAAAAAACAGCATATTTTTTTGGTCACCTAAAATGTATTCATATCTATGGTTTTTAGTCATTTTTTGTAATGAAAACATAAAAAAGAAACCATGCAGTAAAAGTGGTGGCAGATAACCCACAATTACCTAGAGGAGTCTAAGAGGTACAGCATGAGCCACAGAACTTACCACAGAACTTATATTGATGGAGTCAAAATTCAGAGCTTATTACCTCTGCAAAGTCTGATTTTTTTGGTCACATAAAAATAAAACCAGACATAGTAGAGATAGTAAGCTCTGAATTTTGACTCCATCAATATAAGTTCTGTGGCTCCTGCTGTTCCTCTTAAACGCCTCTAGGTAATTGTGGGTTATCTGCCACCACTTTTACTGTATGGTTTCTTTTTGATGTTTTTATAACAATAAAATGACTAGAAAACATGGATATTAATATATTTTAGGTGTCCAAAAAAAAAACCCAGACATATACTTAACAAAATTTAGGTGTGCAAAAAAAAAAAA
The DNA here is from genome assembly GCA_030386875.1 of Morinoia aosen. Taxonomy (NCBI): domain Eukaryota; kingdom Metazoa; phylum Arthropoda; class Malacostraca; order Amphipoda; family Talitridae; genus Morinoia; species Morinoia aosen. The sequence continues at coordinate 32,153,542 of CM059561.1, read as the reverse complement.
AAAAAAAAACACATAAAAAACACGAAACACGCAATCGAATAAAACCGTTTTTTTTGCATCACTAGATAACCAGTGTGTCAAAACACCATCCCCAGGCATATTGGATCATTACTGACCACTCTACCTGACTGGCTCATTCCAGTCACTGTCTCTTACTCCAGGCACGCACAAGAAACATTTTCATAGCTTCAATGATACTCAAATTACACTCCTGATCCAATCCAGCAAGACAGCTCATACCACAATCATCTTCAGCACATCTGGCATACCACTCATTCTCTCCATACTGCTCAAGCACAACATTTATGAAACTTTCTCTCTCTTGTTCATACTTACTACATTCCAGCACAAAATGCTCAATTGTTTCCTCCACTCCACTCATACACTGCCGACATAATCTGTTAATCTCATTCCACCTCCATGTACGTCTGTTCACACTCAATGACTTACAACTCACAGCAAACAAGAGTTGACTTCCAAAACTACCATCATAGAACATCTCAAACTTAGGTGCTTCTTTTTTCATATACCAGTCAAGTGTAGGCTTCCACATCATGCTAAGCTTCCACTTATTCAATCCATACTCTTTTGTTTGCCTCTCAAACTCTTTCTTTTACCTCTTGCAGTCCCACTCAGGCCCTACACCTCCAGCATTTATTAAACTCCAGTCATCTACAGGTCTCCCAATTCTAACATGAATAATCTTTTGCATACTAAGTTTCCTTGCATGCCCCCAACACACTTTCTCCCAATAGCTTACACTCAGATTCCATTCAAAAATTTGCTTTACCCATCAGCTATTCTGCATTCTTTCAATTCTTACCTTATAATTCAGCACTGCTTTCATCATTCTTTCTGAAAATAGGCTCCACCCAAGGTCACCTCTAATGGCTTCTGTAGCTGTCCATTTCGGAGCACCCAATGTTAACCGTCCTACTTTATTTTGTATTACATCCAGCTTTCCAAGATCACTTCCATTCCAGGCAAGAGCACTCATACCATACATGACACTAGGTACAGCAACATGCTTCCACATTCCTCTCACACATTCATACATTTGCTCTGTATTGTATCCACACTACTTAACCGTCCACTCCACTGCAGAGCTTTAACCACTTTTTCACCCTTAGTTCTAGTGCATCCACCCTCACTTATCATAGAACCTAGATATTTGTATTCTTTTGTTCTACCTTTTCTGATTTCTTCAATATTTCACAGTCTGTCTCTATCAGTGTCATCACTATTTATAACCATAACCTTATTTTGTTGGCACCAAAGTTCATCTTGAAATCTGTACTATATCCATTCACAATGTCAAGCATCCTTTGCAGTTCATGTCCACATTCACTAACCACAACCACATCATCAGCATACAACAAACAGCTCAGTCTCTCATTACCAACTTTCAGTCCTAAGCCACTCCTTCTCTGTCAAACTGCTAATTCGTCTGTGTACAATCCAAACAACAGGGGAGACAGAGTACAGCCCTGTCTCACTCCTCTAACACTCCTCACTTGCTCTATTTTCAAATTTCCTAACCTGTATATTGCACTTCAGCGCTTGTGTTCTCATACAGACTTTGTACAATTTTTACTTTTTTTCAGCTAAACCCAACTTTTCTCAAAACTTCAAAGAGCCTAACCCCATTCACTCTGTCATACGCCTTCTCAATATCCAGGAATGCTAAATATACCTTCTTATCATCCTTCCTCATTTGCTCAATTAATTCACTCACTACAAAGTGATTATCCTCCCCACGTCTATCTTGCCTAAATCCATTCTGGTCTTCGCTTAGGACTCCTAATTCCTCAAGTAAGTTTTTCATTCTCTCATTCAAAATACTACAAAAAATCTTACATACAGTGTCATCCAGTGCAATTGGTCTGTAATTTATAAGTTCTTTCATACTCTTATGTCCACCCTTTAGCAACAGAACTACATTACACTTGTTCCAGTCATCCGGTACTCTTTCACTCTTTCATATCTCATCATATAAACATTTCAACATACTGACTACACTCTCTCCTCCACATTTATAGAACTCATATGGGAACTTATCAGGGCCACATGCCTTTCCATTTTTCACTTTCTTCAAAAAACTTACAATCTCTTCACAAGTGATTTCGTCTTCCATTTGCAGTTCACGTTCATCAATCAGAAAATTTACGGGTACATCATCTGTAACCTGCTCATTCATTCTACCAATGTCCTTCCAGTATTCTTCAACTGCTTTCACCATTTGCATCCTATCTTGAATACTGCAACCATTGACTACCTAATTCATCAACTTGAACTTCACTACCTCTATGATTAGGGTAATTCATCAAATACCGAACAGAAACCACGTGTGTCTAGAAACAACCTTCATAAATTGGTAACTTTTGCTTTGAATAACTGTTGCGGGCCTCAAGATTATTCTTGAACAGTTGCCTTCTTGTTCTGTGATGTCGCTTTAAAGACAACCTAGATTGTTGGAATTTATTCATTGTTCTAAAAATTGAACTCTTTAACAACATAATTTCATCAATATCGAACATGAATCGAACAAGAATTTTGATCCAAACAGGTTTTTTGTTCAAATTTTGAATCCGAACACAACTTACTAAAAACTATGTAGGCCTATCTAGGATTAGGGAAAAAAGGCTGTGAGATACCCTATATCAATATATTTAAGGAGCGCCTTCTTCTTTATACTACAGTACATTTTCTAGATCTTAGATTTACGATTATGGCTAAGTACTGCAACGTAGCCTATATCGTCTAGGGAGGTAGACCGAGCTTGTATACAGTTAAGACGGAGATATTATTTTATTTCACTTATTTTTGTAACAAATATATTCTTCAGTAATTAAATTGACTTTTTATTGACCTTTGATCCGTATAATACACTTTGTAATGTTAAGCACGTCCGTATACATTGCCATAGGCTAATCGACATGAAATAAATTCCTTTTTAACTCAATGGACTTCCGTGCAACTAGATATGTCTCAAGACTATGCCTAGCCAATTATACTTACAGTAAACCCCCGCACAACGGACTTTCGCACGAATAAATAAATAATGAAGGCATCTACGGTTGCTTTATTTCCAATTTCAAGCCTGATACATATCACCTTGTGCATTGGATTTTCAAATGCCTCATAACTAACGCCGGGACGCTTTTCCCCGGTCAAGACGGGTACTCATTTCAGACACCTGGGTATAGTGGGGTATTGTGCTTGGAATTTTTCCCCTATACCCAACAGAGAAAATTGCCACCAGCGCCGGGACTCAAACCAGGGTCTGCCTACACGGAGGCGGGTCCGATAGCCGCACGGCTACGACAACCACACAACAGAGAAAACTGATAGAAGTTCGTTGTGCAGAGGGGATTATCAATTGTGCCGAGGGGGGTGATTCCTCCCCCCCCCCCTGCACAATGGACCCTCTGTACAATGAACAAGGCGTTCCTCCCACAAATATATTCTTCAGTAATTAAATTGACTTATTATTGAACTTTTACCCGTATAATACACTTTGTTATGTTAAGCCCGTCCGTATATATTGCCATAGGCTTGTGGAAGGTTGCTAATTTTCTGTAGCACCTCCCTCGAGTCTATCATGGGGTTTAAGGCCCGGTAAGGGATAGTAACAAATCGGTCGGAGAAATGGGTTTATTGTTTAGATTACTGAGGCCAGTAATCTCAAGAAGTAACAAGAATGTAAAGTATTGATTGTTGCAATTGGAATACCATATTTTATTGACGCAGCTTGGTACTTTGAGGATCCATTTTTAACCTCTGCAATAGCACGTAATAGGTTCTCTTTGCTGTATTTCTTGCAAGTTGGAGCCATCTCTGTAAACACTTGTTTTTCTCATCTAAAGGTTAGTTTGTACTATCAATTGCCTGAAATAAACATAGAACAATATACAGATGAATGCGAAACACACAATTGCAATGTATATACAATATTTTAAGGAAATGAAACAGGCCTTCAATAGATCGATTCAGTTATTTAAAAGAATTAAGAATCAAAAAGCCTTGTTTGAGGCATATATTCATGCTTTATAAGAAATTTTGATTCGAACACCTCTGTTCACTAATTAATACTGACATGAAAAAGGAACTGAATGTCAAACATGGAATAATTATCAATGTTTTGGCGGGAAAGATAAAAATACAGCAACAGAACATCATATGACAACACTACTCTCTAGTTATGACTGGAGGTTGACAGTGACCCAACAACAATTAAACCGTCGCAATTTTTCCAAGGTGCGTAAGATTTTTCAAGTAAAAAAATACAACCAATTTGTAAGGGTCATACAGAAAATGCGTTTGCACCAGCTGGTAGCAGTTTGCAGCTCATAGAAATGAGTTTTTATCACTAAAATAGGAGTTTAAGATGTAAGATTACCAGCACTGAGCAAGTTTGGATGCTTATTAAATTTATTACGCGCATATTACCAAAGTTGTTCGATAATCAGTTCAGTTCAATATTTGATGAATTACCCTACCTTGTATAAACTTATACCAATCTTTTATTCCATCCGGACCTTTTTTTCTTAGATTTTCAACTTGGTGTCTCTCCTCTTTAACTTAGCCTCATTGATCATTCTCCTTACTTTCTTCTGCTTGCAGGGTGTATTTTCAGATTAAAAGGAACAAATTAAAAGAAAGTTCCAAAAACTTTTGATCAAATGTGAAAAAAGTTCACTTTTTCCCAATCTCCATTTAACTAGTTCTGAAAACTTCAAGATCGGTTCATGAGGAATATTTTATTTGATTAATTAAAAACCTTAGACATTATTGAAATGTCAATAGTTGCTAACCTAGGTTATTGCCATTGGATAATTTATAAGGCTACCTAATAGCAAGTAAATGATTGTTAATTCCTTAACTAAACATTTCAATAATTGAATTCAGCTGAGGTTTGAAGTAATTTAAAACCAGCTTTATTGGGGACATATCACAGATATTCTCTCATAAATATGTTTCATCCACTAACCCTTCTGTATTCATCAACTATATTCTTATAATTTGAGACAGCGTCCATCATTGTCTCAAAAACAGATTATACTATTGTCACCTTTTGATAGCTTCTACAGCTAATTTTGGCCCTCTTAGGAGAAGCACCATAATTCATTCAAAAGCACTAGGCTACCAACTTTCAAACTTTTGATTCAGTAATGCAATCGCATTCATGTTGAAAATAAACCAGGCACTGCTTGTCTTATTCCTGCTTATTTCTGTGAGTCTCATCAGCATTGAAGCCATCAATTTATTTCAAGTTCCATAAAATTATGCACTGAAATTTTCATCTCTTGACAAATTTCAAACATTCTTACTCAATCTGCTGGTCCTTGTACTCATTCCAAAGCATTGCACTGCAAAAAAAACTAGTTCATGAACTTGAACTTGAACTTGAAATTGAGGGCCGACAGCGTCGGGGCCTTTGTAACGGCCTACAATTCCCTCCACAGTTATCACACAAAGAGTTCAGCGCCTGGTACCAGACTTGTCCACTAAACTACTCAGGATCTACCAATCCTTGTCACAAGCTGCCATTGGATGGCGTCACTGGGATAGCCAGTGTGTCAAAACACCATCCCCAGGCATATTGGGTCATTACAGCCCATTCTACCAGACTGGCTCATTCCAGTCACTGTCTCTTACTCCAGGCACGCACAAGAAACACTTTCATAGCCTCAGTGATACTCGCATTACACTCCTGATCCAATCCAGCAAGACAGCTCATACCGCAATCATCTTCAGCACATCTGGCATTCCACTCATTCTCTCCATACTGCTCAGACACCACATTCATAAAACTCTCTCTCTCTTGCTCATACTTACTACATTCCAGCACAAAATGCTCAATTGTTTCCTCTACTCCACTATTACACTGCTGACATAATCTGTTATTATTCTCATTCCATCTCCATATACGTCTGTTCACACTCAATGACTTACATCTCACAGCAAACAAGAGTTGACTTCCAAAACTACCATCATAGAACAGCTCAAACTTAGGTGCTTTCTTTTTCATATACCAGTTAAGTGTAGGCTTCCGCATCATGCTAAGCTTCCACTTATTCAATCCATACTCTTTTGTTCGTCTATCAATCTCTTTCTTCCACCTCTTGCAGTCCCACTCAGGCCCTACACCTCCTACATTTATTAAACTCCAGTCATCCACAGGTCTCCCAATTCTAACATGAATAATCTTTTGCATACTGAGTTTCCTTGCATGCCCCCAACATACTTTCTCCCAATAGCTTACACTCAGATTCCATTCAAAGATTCGCCTTACCCACCTGCTATTCTGCATTCTTTCAATTCTCACCTTATAATTCAGCACAGCTTTCATCATTCTTTCTGAAAATAGGCTCCACCCTAGGTCACCTCTAATGGCCTCTATAGCTGTCCATTTCGGAGCACCCAATGCTACACGTCCTACCTTATTTTGTATCACATCCAGCTTTTCAAGATCACTTCCATTCCAAGCAAGAGCACTCATACCATACATGACACTAGGTACAGCAACATACTTCCACATTCCTCTCACACATTCGTACTTGTTTGCTCTGTATCTGGCCACACTACCTAACCGTCCACTCCACTGCATTGCTTTAGCCACTTTCTCACCTTTAGTTCTAGTACATCCATCTTCACTCATCATACAACCTAGATATTTGTATTCTTTTGTTCTACCTATTCTGATTTCTCCAATATTCCACAGTCTGTCTCTATCAGTCTCATCACTATTTATAACCATGACCTTACTTTTATCGGCACCAAAGTTCATCTTGAAATCTGTACTATATCCATTCACAATGTCAAGCATCCTTTGTAGTTCATGACCACATTCACTAACCACAACCACATCATCAGCATACAACAAACAGCTCAGTCTCTCATTACCAACTTTCAGTCCTAAACCACTCCCTCTCAGTCGAACTGCTAATTCTTCTGTGTACAATCCAAACAACAGGGGGGACAGAGTACAGCCCTGTCTCACTCCTCTAACACTCCTCACTTGCCCTGTTTCCAAATTTCCTAACCTGTAGATAGCACTTGTGTTCTCATACAGACTCTGTACAATGTTCACTATTTTTCTGCTAAAACCAACTTTTCTCAAAATTTCAAACAGCCTAACCCGATCCACTCTGTCATACGCCTTTTCAATATCCAGGAATGCTAAATATACCTTCTTGTTATCCTTCTTCATTCGCTCAATTATTTCACTCACTACAAACAGATTATCCTCCCCCCGTCTATCTTGCCTAAAACCATTCTGTTCTTCTCCCAGGACACCTAATTCCTCAACTAAATTTTTCATTCTCTCATTCAAAATACCACAAAAGATCTTACATACGGTGTCACCCAGTGCAATTGGTCTGTAATTTTTAAGTTCTTTCATACTCTTATGTCCACCCTTATGCAACAGAACTACATTACACTTGTTCCAGTCATCCGGTACTCTTTCACTCTTCCATATCTCATCAAATAAACATTTCAACATACTGACTACACTCTCTCCTCCACATTTATAGAACTCATATGGTATCTCATCAGGGCCACATGCCTTCCCATTTTTCACTTTCTTCAAAAAACTTACAATCTCTTCACAAGTGATTTCGTCTTCCATTTGCAGTTCATGTTCATCTATCAGAAAATTTATTGGTTCATCATCTGTAACCTGCTCATTCATTCCACCAATGTCCTCCCAGTATTCTTCAACTGCTTTCACCATTTGCATCCTATCTTGCACACTGCAACCATTGACTACTAATTCATCAACTTGAACTTCACTACCTCTATCATTAGCTTGTATAAACCTATACCAATCTTTTATTCCATCTGGACCTTTCTTTCTTAGATTTTCAACTTGGTGTCTCTCTTCTTTAACCCTAGCCTCATTGATCATTCTCTTTACTTTCTTCTGCTGGTCCTTGTACTCATTCCATACACTCTGCCATTCATCCTCAGTAATTCTGCGTCTTTCATACATTTTCCTCATACTGCGTTGTTTTTTATTTAAAGTCTTCCTTCTCGTTCGTTCTTCCTTTATCTCACTCGTAAACCACCTAGCATTCCCTGTACTTTTCTTGCATTTCATTCTACCGATCTTTTGCTCTGCCACATCATACAAGGTTCTTGCAATCTCCTTATTTAGGTCATTTACGTTTCCACACCTGTTCCAGTTACATCTACTCAATTCATTTCTAAATTCTTCCCAGTTTGCCATTTTAATACGCCAATTTTCTCTTACTCTGCTGGCCTTCTGCATCGGCTCCTTTCCACCCCAATTATATTCTAGTACAAGCATTTTATGGTCACTATCAATATCAAAATCATCTTCATCTACAAACATTTCTTTGACACACTCTCTTGCTCTACTATTCACTATCATATAGTCAATTGCAGTTTTACATTCCCTGCTTTGCCATGTATGCAAGCCATTTCCTATTGTTACATTTAGGTTCTCAAGTTCATTCTCATCACAGAAATCAATCAATTTTTGTCCATTTGCATTCACAGGCTCACCAAGTATACCAACATGGCCATTCATATCACCCATCAAAATCAGAGGGCATCTGCAATGCTCTTGCACAATTCTTGTTAATATTTCATACTTTTTTACATTCTCTTGATGAGCTAAAATACCATCAGTTGTCATATAGCATACAACCACAATAACACATTCTCTGGCATGCATTCTTTCACACTTTATTACTAACAGATCTTCACTCTCAGGTTCATTTCCAACAGGAATTTCTTCTAATTTCCAATTTAGAGCATTTTTTACAATGAGACCAACTCCACCACCTCTTTTTTGCCAACTTACACGCCCTTTTCCAATCATGTAGTACTTACTCTCCTTACATTTTAAACTGACTCTATCACGCATTTGGGTCTCTACTACACCAACACAATCCAAATCTCCATTCTCAAATTCTGCTACAAGGTCATTTAACTTTCCTGCATTCCATCCACGCACATTTATACATCCAAACCTTACAACACTATTGGACAATTCACAACATTTTTCATTTTTGCTCTGACAGCTTTCCATTCATCCAGTTCCACCTTCCATTACAATATGAGTACACCCAATCCACTGGATGTATCTCCTGGAGAGTTTCATCTCACCTTCTTGAGTAAGATGGACTCCATCTCCACGAAAACACCCACTCTGGATCAGGTTATCCATATCAAGGAAGCTGGAACCCATTTCACGCTTTCTCATACTCTCAGCTTTCATACTCATAATCCTTTTATGCACTTCCCTATTCACCTCCTTTCGCACCCTTTCATACTCCTCGCCACATGCAGGCCTTCTCAGCAGACTGGTCACAGCCACTCTTACATTCTTCTTTCGCGCCCTTTCAACAACATTCATAATTGCATTCACCGTACGCTCTCTCCCACATTCAAGCAATCCATTGCCACCTCCTTGCAGTACAACCATCCCTTCATCCATTCCATCTATCACTTCCTCAGCATGCCTACAAATCTCATTCACCCCCTTTCCTCTCATGCTCGTACATCCACTACGGTCAGTCATACTCACAAACCTATCCACATTCTTCACTATGCTGTCACCACATATTCTAATCGTAGGTCTCACTCTCCCTTTCATACTACTCTTTCGTTCAACTCTTCCACTCACATCACTCTTTCCATCCATCTTCCTTTCATTCACTTCCACTACAGGCGCCTGCACCTCATGTGGCATATCAACAGGTTGCTCCTTCACTCTCTTCCCATTCGTACTTCTTTCATCATGCTCATTCATCCTTCTACTCTCATCTGGCACATTTGCACCACCATTCACTTCATTTATTGCATTCACACTCCTTGCACCATCATCCACTTCATTTGCACTCCTTGCACCATCATCCACTTCATTTGCACTCCTTGCACCACCACCATTTACCTCTTCATTCACTGCATTTGCACCATTCTCATTCTTTCCTTCATTCAACTTCCTTTCATCCTTCAAATCAGCCTCTAAAGCAACCATCAGAATTGTCAATCTTTCAACCTCCTCTTCCAACTTCTTTCTCTCGTCATTCAAACATTTCCAGCACGTAAACACAAGATCATTCAACTTCCTCCGACTCATCTCTCTCAAACCTTTGCATGCATCTATATCTACCCACTCTTTACAAGTCATGCACTCAATCTCCTCATCTATTCCACTTGCACCTCCCTTCCTACGACCAGTCCTATTTCTTGCCATCCTCAAACACAGACTTCTATCTCAGTACAAATTTCACAGGCAGAAGAAGTCTTCACTCACCAAATCTACTGAAAATCAAGTTATCAAAAAAAGAAACAAAAACGTTTCCTACTACTCACAGTCACTCTCTACAATGTCACACACTATACTCTTTATATGCAAAGAAAGCTTAACTACCAGTCAAAACACCTCAGTCAGGTTTCATGCACTGTAGAGGTTTCATGCACTGACTCACTGATCACAACAACGTTATCAGCATTCAACAAAAACCTTTACTATTTGCATCATCAATCTTGAACAATTCCTTCTCACATTGACACCAAATTTTTCTCTGTAAAAAACAAACAGCAAGGTTGGCTGCGTGTAACTTTATCTCACTCCTCACGTGTGAAATTTCCAATTTCTTTAACTGTTACATTGCACTGGCGTTCTTACACAGACTTCTCACTACCTTTCCTCATGAACCAACTTTTCATAAGGTGCTTCAAAGGGTCAACTCTACCACCATAAGCCTTCTTAACGTTCAAGAACGCCAAATACACCTTTTTCTTCACATTTCTCATTCTTTCAAGAATTTTACTTGCATCATAAAAATTATTCCCACCATTTAAATGTGTTCAAAAATACCTCTGCTCTTCGTCCATTATTCCCTGCTCTTTCACACGTTCTGTTTCCAATCCTAAACCCAAAAAATACTTAACCTCACTGCGACGTTTACAGAAGGGCACGTCTGAATAAACTCTAACTTCGATTCATTGACCCGAAATGTGAGTCTAAAATTTTGAAATATTCCGTATCCAACTAGCACTATAACTATTTTCGGAACTTTTTCAGCACTTTAAAGCTTTATTTTACTAATTTCATATTTCTGAAAAAATAAGGTTGAATGACATTTTTCGGGGGGATTTGTCGGGTTTTCGTGACCGTTGGGGTAGTTTGAACTGAAATGTTAGTTCTTGACGGCCAAAAACTCGAACAATTCTCGATAGTGATCTGGGAAATTTATGAGAGGGATAATGAAAAACGGATTTGGACTCAGCTTAGTTCAGGTGGAGTTTATTGGAAGAGGAAACCAGGAGGTCTTCGATGAGCTTGACTGGAATCCCAGTGAGGTCCGGAGTGCCGGTGGTGAGCTTCGGTGAGCGCTGGCGTCGCTCCGGCCGGTGGATGAGATTTGTAAGTGTATCGTGTTCAGAATATTCAATTTACTGTGGGCAATTTTTAAACAAGCACAACAATAGGTGCGTAGCTATTTGTGTGGGCAAAGCATGCTTAATTTTGGAGCAGGTGAGTTTGATCAAGGTGCCGAGCCTGATGGCGATGATGACTCTTGGTTTGATTAGTACTTAAGATCCAGGCACGCGTAATTCAGCGAATGCAAAGCTAATTCAATGGTGCCCGTACTTTTAGGCAGTCGAGAATTAAGGCCCGTAATTAGAGAATATATCCGGCTAAAGGCCCAAAGCATAGCCAAATCCAAATCCCAGTAGAAAGCCCCAAAAGCGGCCCAGGGAGAATGTTGTAAGCGGAGTGTGTGATGACGTTGAGGTCCTGTAAGGGATGAGGCGCTGGATGAAACGTTCCAGGAGAGACATCAAGACATTCCACCACTGGCAATCCAACATATAATGACAACTCTTCCCACACGGAGAACTCCGAGAAACTCCTACAGGTTTGACACCAGCTACTTTAAGGATTCTCACTTTTGGCAAACTCAAAGAGATAGAACAGATTTTTGGTTGACAGATTTTAACAATAAATAAATTGTTTAAACTGTTTAGCTTTCAACACTGTTCACTACTGCCTCTGGCTTTAAAAAAATCTGAGTATTAGGTGTAATGTCGTGCGCTAGCGGAATTGATCTTCGCTTCGGCACGCCATTGAACGGAACTCAGTAGGACGCCCAAAGGGAAACGAGGTCTCTTCAGGTTTTTTATTTCTTATCCCGTTGAGCCGTATATCTGCACAGACAAATATGATTCAGACTCGGGCTAGGAATTACGTGACAAAAACCCCGATTTAAGGTTATAGTCGAATGAACAATTAATTTATACGGTGCTGCATGGCGAGAAAGGAGCATCCTACATCTTGAGCAAAACACAGATAACAGCTAAATAGTGTTAGAACTAGGTATGATATTCTAGTGACCAAAGGGCAATAAGAGTGGTCACGAGGCACACCCATGGGAACAACATAGCATAATAACATTTCATGACTCCATTATTATCATTCTATGGGAAAGTTTTAGCTTCCCTTAGCCACGACAAAGATGTTCCAAGGGAGGAAAGAAGAAGGCACCATTTGGTATGAGGTTGAGGGAACGCGGAATCTATGCACAAGACACACAGGAGTAGTGAGCTAGGAAAGAAGTTCCTGAAACAAGGAAAGGTTTCTGCTGCATTGGCAAGGAAGAGAATAAGTACCTAGTCGAGGAACCCATTATCAAGAACACCCCGCCAAAGACACACCGCTAGAAACACATTTAGAAAGAACACATTTATGAATCCTTTTATGAAGCATAAAAGGATATATACCTGAATACACGTCTGTATCTAAGTCTTAACACAGCGGTTATCAGTCAATAAGCACTTTATTTGAACAAGTGGACGATCGCACGACGAGTTTATAGTTTTAACATGAATGCTTCACAATGTAAAAAAGAAAACGGGTTAGGTAACATCACAAGTTGAAGGAGGGTACTCTGAATACTTACAGACGATGAGGAAAGGTCCCTCAAATTTAGACTTGTGACAGCATATTTTAGTCTGCAAAATAAGTGCCTATTCTGGCTTTCTTTACCCTATCTGTGGAAAAGAGACAGCAAAAATTAGGTCTCTAAAGTAGGGGCAAGTCACTCCGGTTATCAATCAACCATTATCAATACATTCTATCATAAAAGAAATGAGAGAGGCAAGTACACGTTTGTCAGCGTCGCCTTGAAAACACAAATCATATGAGCTGGTGGTCTCAAATTTCTGCGCTTATTCTCAGTCTACTCCTAAGAATTTTTTCTCTTTTTAGGCTTCCACCTGCTGACTGGCGCAGTTTGCCCAGTACAGCTCATGGGTGAGGAGCCAGGCAGCTGACAAAGTATTTTTTACTTTCATAAGAATAGGGGAGCAGAATCACTGATGAAATTTCATCATACTGAGACCGTTTCGGGCAACTACCCATCATCAGCTTATTACAAAAATCTGACATATGTCGCTGAAGATAAGAAATGAATGTAAATGTACAATTAGACAAACACGGATTCAAGGTTCAAAAAAGGTACAAATGTAAAATGCAGTAAATCACACGAAACGACTAAAGACAGAAAAGACTCATGTTTCCAAAGTCGATACAAGTTTAGCACGCTGTGTCGCTGTGTGCTTTTTACTATCAACAACTGATGTCTAATTCATGGAAGAACCACGACATAGTTTGTATGTTTTAAAACACAAGTCTTTAAATAGTGAAGCAGTGGTTGAATTGTATTCTCAAATAAATATAAATTGCGTCAATCTATGAAATGCAATAAACTTCAAACAATCATGTGTCAATTCTAGAGCATTGAAATGTCAGTCTCTCCATATTACATTTACTGCCTATGACACTGTTTACAACGCTGTATTTACTTTCTATGACGACATAGTTGACATGGCTTGACTATTATGCAATGTTGCTGAGCAAAAGAAGGAAGAAACATTTGAACTTTAATACAGAATCACTTGGAGCAGTGAAATGAAATAGAAAATTTCATCAGGTAAAATCGCAGTGCTCAGCTTATAATCTGACTAATTTCCAGCATTACACAGCAGCTTACTGGCTGCACCGAAAGAAAACACCAGGCCTAACGACATCACGAGGCTAGTCTAGCTTAATGTGGGTGGCTCACCGGCCACCGGAAACATCCTCGAATGCTCCAGAAGCCGGCTGTTCACCGCTATCTAAACACAAATACGTTAAGGCGATTGACAAACGTAGCCACTAAGGTAACACGTTCAAAAAAATAGTCTCCTGTCACGAATTCACGTTTAAAAGGACGTATTCTTAAGATTATCCGGGAACCTGCTCCTTCCACGCACTTCGAACAAACAAAACGTTGGCGTCATTCTTGCGGACGAAGTGCGGATCCGCGGAATGTTGCCGGAATCAAACTATCAAAATTCTTTAAATTTTGTCACGTCTTGCAAGACGTGACACTCCCCCCCCCCCTTGGTGGCTCTGGCCACCAATAACTGCCTTCGGGGGGGGGGGAGCGCTGGTTGAGGGCTGGTTCAGTGGCGGGGCGCCACCCGCTACGTGCTCGTCGCAGTCGTCTCGCCCCGCGGGACGCGTCGGTGTCGTCTTCAGCGACGCGTGGGTGGCCTTCCACCGGCTGCGCGGGCGTGACTCATAGAGGAGTCCTCTCTGCTTCCCCGACCAACGTCGAACTTTCCGTCGCTGGCGGGTGGTGGACCTCTGGAGGGGTCCGGGTGTTGTCTCCTGGTCTTTCTCGACGCTGCCCGGCATTCCTCGTGCGTCGGCGAGTGCGTCATGCTTGTCCCGATGCTTCAGATTCCGACGGCAGCCTGTCGCGCAGGCGGTACTGAGAGGCTGGTAAGGGGAAGATAGAGGTGGGTGCTCGGCGTTTCCTGGAGGGTCGGGAGCCGCATGGCCGCCTCCCCTTTTGCTTGGCCCGTTCTGTCGAGCTCTCTTGTCAACAGATGTGCGCTCAGCATGGTGCGCGTCGTGCTTTCTCTTCGGATCGCCGGGGTACGGGAGCTCCCATTTTCGTTTCTTCTTGGGCTTCGGTGATGCGCTGTCTGGATCGCACTGAGCGTCCATTTCATCGTTTGTTGCTGACTGGTCGATAAATCTCGTCGTTGGCGGGGCTTCCGCTTGATTGTCTTCCTCTGCCCTTGTGTTTTTTGTCCTTTCAGGGTCTCCGCGGTCGTCTGGGGGCCGCGGTTGGGAGGTCTCATCGCTGTGCTGCTGGGTGATAGCGTCTTTTCCTGAAAACAGTTCAAGGCACGTCTCTGGGCCACAGGTTTCGAGAGCGACTTCGGCTACGATTCTTGCAACCGTGTAAGAGTGCTCTCCTTCGGGGCTGACGTCGTCGTTCACCTTGCCGACCACTGCCCAGCCCAAGGCGGTGTGGTGGACGAACGGAGCCTTGCGGCGTTGTTTGTCGGAGTGACTGTAGAGTAGGTCTCCGCAGTCCGTCCCCAGGAGCACCGCAACTTCTGCGTGTTTGTCCAAGGGCAAGAAATGCCGAGAGAGGTGCGATATCTCCGGGGTTCTTGCGACGCGTTCGTAGGTCGCGACCGCTCTCTTCCTATCGGGGATGGAGTTGCATTCCAACATCGGTGGGAGCTCGAATGTTTGGTCTTCGGACACTCCCTTTATTTTCAGCCCTGACACGCGTCTGCCGTATCGAGCGGCGGATTGATCGGTCAGCGTTTCCAGCTCGTAGTGAGACTTGGGGGTTGTCACGCGGAGGGCGTCCAACAGCTTAGGAGAGCAGAAGGACGTGGTACTTTGCTCATCTAAGATTACGTAGGCGCGGCACGACCGACCCGTGTTCTCGTCGATAACGTCTGCCAGAACAACTTTGCTGCATGCACTCTTCTCGGCTGTGGGTATGCGGGAGGCCAGGGCCACGGCTCTAAATCTATCCCCGAATTCGCTCTGAGCCCTGTCGTCGCTCGGTTCTCGACTGGGTCTCTCCCGACGAGTGCTTTCACTCGAATTTCCAGCCGCTCGCCAGTTGAGGTGAGCGGTTGTGGTGTGATTCTCGGCTCCGCAATCGTCGCACTTCACGTCTTCTTGGCAGTGCTTGGCCCAGTGAGGCCCTAGACAGCGGTAACACAGCTTGTGCTCACGTATGAAGTCCTTCTTCTTCTGAGATTCCATCTTCCTTACCGCTTGACACGAGCTCGTCTCGTGCTGTGCACCCTGGTGAAGAATGCAACTGCCGGGACGATTCTCGGCGGACGTATAAAGCACTCGTGGCGCCTTTGGCTTAGGGTGAGGAGGAACTGAGGCGTTGTGTCGAGTGCTCATCCAGTTGAGACTCGAGGCCCCGAAACTGTCGCATTGAGTATCCGACAGTGTTCGGATAAATTCACAGAACCTCGCGAAACCAGGTAGTGATCCCGACAATTTTTTGTACCTAGTTCTCTCACCTCTCCAGGCGTCCAGCACGAAGAAGGGCAGTCTCTCTACGATGGGGGCTAGCCCCATGTCGGTGTTCAGGAAGGACAGGGCCGGGGTGTACGTCATGGTATGCTGGACCGAAAGACAAACGTCGCCGAGCTTTCGCAGCTTAGGGCCGACCGTGTGGTCGCCTTTTGACCCCTTGATGTCTGACGCGCGCACAAGGCGCTCGATCAGGCTGTTAGCCACCTTGTCGCTAGCGCCGAAGCGAGTCGTCAATTGGTCGATGATGTCGGTGAGCAGGGCCGCCGTGTCCAGGTAGGTCGCGGACATTATGTCATCTATGAGGCTTCTTGGCTCGCCACAAGTGTGACTCGTGAGAATCTCGATGGCGTCGATAGGCTCCACGGCGAGCCTTTCCATCCTTTTCCTGAGGGCGTTGAACCACCTGTGGAACAGATGGGGCTCTCCCGCGTAGGGCTGATGGGGCGACCTTTTTAGGTCTTCGATCATCGAGAGCCTCATAGCTCCGTCGATCACTGGTGGCCTTGATTCGAAGACCACGGCGGGCGAGCTGGTGGAAACCTTGGGCTGGAATGATGGTGCAAAGGGGTTCATCGTGGGCGCGTGAGCGGTGTCGTCGGGTGGAAAGTTCGTGACCGCCGCCGCGCCCCCTGCGGGCTCCACGACGCGGTGTTGGAACGCTTGGTTGACCCAGGCTCCGGTGCGTGCATCCTTGTCCTCGGCGTCTTCCCCGCCGATGGGCTGATCGTTCCCCGTGCGATTCCCACACCTCAATTTTGACCTCTCAATGGTGATCTGTGCCAACACCACTGATGGGTCTTCTGTGAGGTCGATGAGCATTTTCTCATTGCCTCGGCCAGGGAACCCATGGCGCTCAGACTCCCTATCCTTGCGATGGGAGCTAGCGCTTGGAAGGCTCTGGCTGTGGTCGCTCTCGCTGTCTTGACTCTGGCTGTAGTAGCTCGAGCATTGATGACTCTGGCTGCGATGGCTGGAGCTGACCTGGCCACCGCTCTGACGTTTGGAGCCGTGTTTGCTCCGACTTTTAGCTGAATGGGAATTTGAGGACCTTTCTTCCCGGGTTGCGGTGTCCTGCTGCTGCTTCTTGGACGAGATCTTCTTGGACTGCTCGGAAGGTCTCTTCGCCACACTCCGTGACGAACTTCCCAAGAGTTCTTCGTTTCTGTGGTCCATTGAGTCCGCTAGTGCTTTCCTGCGAGCTCTAGCGCTTGTCAATGAGCCTCGGATTACCGTCGCTTCTGCGGTGGCTCCTGAACCCTCGAGAGCTAGGACCAGCTGGTCTCCGATTCGCTTGACGGTCTTAGCCTTTGCTCGGATTCCAGCGTGGACTTGATCCACCTCGCTGGGAGTCTTGAGATCTCGTGGTACTGCACCATTCAGGAGACTGTTCAAGGCTGCTAGCTCCGTATGGAATTGTTCTTCCAGCTGTGGAAGTCTAAGCTTGCTCTTTCTTCCGAGAGAGGTCATTTCCGTGGTCTCGGATATTCGCCGCGGGCGGCTGAGAATCTGCTGTGGGCCTCCTCTTTGGAGGGCTTCTTCGTGGGAGGGCGCCTTCCGCTGGCGTCTATATACTGTAATGTCGTGCGCTAGCGGAATTGATCTTCGCTTCGGCACGCCATTGAACGGAACTCAGTAGGACGCCCAAAGGGAAACGAGGTCTCTTCAGGTTTTTTATTTCTTATCCCGTTGAGCCGTATATCTGCACAGACAAATATGATTCAGACTCGGGCTAGGAATTACGTGACAAAAACCCCGATTTAAGGTTATAGTCGAATGAACAATTAATTTATACGGTGCTGCATGGCGAGAAAGGAGCATCCTACATCTTGAGCAAAACACAGATAACAGCTAAATAGTGTTAGAACTAGGTATGATATTCTAGTGACCAAAGGGCAATAAGAGTGGTCACGAGGCACACCCATGGGAACAACATAGCATAATAACATTTCATGACTCCATTATTATCATTCTATGGGAAAGTTTTAGCTTCCCTTAGCCACGACAAAGATGTTCCAAGGGAGGAAAGAAGAAGGCACCATTTGGTATGAGGTTGAGGGAACGCGGAATCTATGCACAAGACACACAGGAGTAGTGAGCTAGGAAAGAAGTTCCTGAAACAAGGAAAGGTTTCTGCTGCATTGGCAAGGAAGAGAATAAGTACCTAGTCGAGGAACCCATTATCAAGAACACCCCGCCAAAGACACACCGCTAGAAACACATTTAGAAAGAACACATTTATGAATCCTTTTATGAAGCATAAAAGGATATATACCTGAATACACGTCTGTATCTAAGTCTTAACACAGCGGTTATCAGTCAATAAGCACTTTATTTGAACAAGTGGACGATCGCACGACGAGTTTATAGTTTTAACATGAATGCTTCACAATGTAAAAAAGAAAACGGGTTAGGTAACATCACAAGTTGAAGGAGGGTACTCTGAATACTTACAGACGATGAGGAAAGGTCCCTCAAATTTAGACTTGTGACAGCATATTTTAGTCTGCAAAATAAGTGCCTATTCTGGCTTTCTTTACCCTATCTGTGGAAAAGAGACAGCAAAAATTAGGTCTCTAAAGTAGGGGCAAGTCACTCCGGTTATCAATCAACCATTATCAATACATTCTATCATAAAAGAAATGAGAGAGGCAAGTACACGTTTGTCAGCGTCGCCTTGAAAACACAAATCATATGAGCTGGTGGTCTCAAATTTCTGCGCTTATTCTCAGTCTACTCCTAAGAATTTTTTCTCTTTTTAGGCTTCCACCTGCTGACTGGCGCAGTTTGCCCAGTACAGCTCATGGGTGAGGAGCCAGGCAGCTGACAAAGTATTTTTTACTTTCATAAGAATAGGGGAGCAGAATCACTGATGAAATTTCATCATACTGAGACCGTTTCGGGCAACTACCCATCATCAGCTTATTACAAAAATCTGACATATGTCGCTGAAGATAAGAAATGAATGTAAATGTACAATTAGACAAACACGGATTCAAGGTTCAAAAAAGGTACAAATGTAAAATGCAGTAAATCACACGAAACGACTAAAGACAGAAAAGACTCATGTTTCCAAAGTCGATACAAGTTTAGCACGCTGTGTCGCTGTGTGCTTTTTACTATCAACAACTGATGTCTAATTCATGGAAGAACCACGACATAGTTTGTATGTTTTAAAACACAAGTCTTTAAATAGTGAAGCAGTGGTTGAATTGTATTCTCAAATAAATATAAATTGCGTCAATCTATGAAATGCAATAAACTTCAAACAATCATGTGTCAATTCTAGAGCATTGAAATGTCAGTCTCTCCATATTACATTTACTGCCTATGACACTGTTTACAACGCTGTATTTACTTTCTATGACGACATAGTTGACATGGCTTGACTATTATGCAATGTTGCTGAGCAAAAGAAGGAAGAAACATTTGAACTTTAATACAGAATCACTTGGAGCAGTGAAATGAAATAGAAAATTTCATCAGGTAAAATCGCAGTGCTCAGCTTATAATCTGACTAATTTCCAGCATTACACAGCAGCTTACTGGCTGCACCGAAAGAAAACACCAGGCCTAACGACATCACGAGGCTAGTCTAGCTTAATGTGGGTGGCTCACCGGCCACCGGAAACATCCTCGAATGCTCCAGAAGCCGGCTGTTCACCGCTATCTAAACACAAATACGTTAAGGCGATTGACAAACGTAGCCACTAAGGTAACACGTTCAAAAAAATAGTCTCCTGTCACGAATTCACGTTTAAAAGGACGTATTCTTAAGATTATCCGGGAACCTGCTCCTTCCACGCACTTCGAACAAACAAAACGTTGGCGTCATTCTTGCGGACGAAGTGCGGATCCGCGGAATGTTGCCGGAATCAAACTATCAAAATTCTTTAAATTTTGTCACGTCTTGCAAGACGTGACATTAGGTTTAAGAACTTCCGGTAATAAAGATCGTGATTCCTTACAGAGACTACGGGCAAGTAAACACGAGATCTACGGAATATCGTGAAAATATCAAGTGACTGCACTTTTGAAAAGCAGTAAGAAAAAACATAAAAATCCTAAAGTTCATGGATATAAATCCTACTGAAAAATCCTGGTAGATATCATTTGCAATAATAAAGAATTAAGGAATAATATATATCCCCAATGATAAAAGGAAAAGGAAAACCTAAGCGTTGATTTCACAGGCGGAAAATACGCGAAGAAAGAAAAAACGAAAGCATGAAGGTTCCGTGTGGCGATTTAGCCGGGCGGCTTTACGCGTCGGCCTCAGCCAAAGCCGCCAGCAATTTGCACACACTCAAGATAGGCAGATGGTAGTGGGTGTTTGTCACAAGAATGCGATGAGTTAAATTAAATTTTATTGAAATGTTTTATATTGAAATAAGTGCGGTTACGTAAAGGTTTCAAAGAGTATGGAATTAAGAAATGAAATTCCAAAACTTAGCAAGCATAGACATGAATACATTTCGTAATTTAAAACTACTGCAAATCGGTTTGTAAAAAAAATGAATAAATGCTACTATAACACATGCCTATAGTATTTATAGTCACAGAGTAGTGACAAGAGACGACGGTGTGAGGTTCCGCCATTACACAAAGACGCTATCGACAACGAACGCCGGCAAATTTCGCCGCGTTCGTTCCGAGTATCGAATCATGAATGAAAACTGCAGGTATCTACTATTGTAGTGAAGAAAGGAACGAAACATGATTATGTTTTGATAATAAAATCATGACACGGAAATGCAATGCACATCTGACGCAATATTTTTACGCTAAGTCACGTTGAGAAAAAACAAAACAAAGCACTGAATGAAAACATGCTACATCACAATTCCTACGCATAACTACGTATCCAAATAACACTGCACTGTCAACTATTAATACTCACTGAACACGAAGAAAGAACACGATTATTTTCTAACACTGATTACTCACGAGAACGAAGAGAGAACAAGATTATTTTCTAACACTGAATTACTCACGGGAAAAATGCTGTGAGCGGGCTAATCAACCGCCAAAGTAAGAGTGCTCTATTTGAAACAGAGACGCGCATTGCGCAGTATTGCCACCAGAGGGCTTCTCTCTCGAAAAATGTAAATTGTTATTTTATCGTCTCATGTATTTACACAAAAACTTCAATGATTACGAATTAGAAGTAGAAAATAATTAATAATAAATTAGAGTAAGATTTTTAATGCTACTAATTAATTTATTTAAGTACGAATGGCAAATTTCTAATTTTTACGCTTATGTAGCGGTATGCTACATTACCCCCCAAGGCGCAGACCGAAAGGTCCACCCGCTGCAATCATCTGTAGCGGGAAGGAGGGCGAACTACACGACCCTGCCGAGTTCGGCAATTGGCAAATGATACTGAGCGGGGAAGTTTCACCAAACGGGTCTGCAAGTTTAGATCGGCAAGAGTCCTAGGAACAGGAGTTACTGCAGAGGGCTCGTCTGATCTCTCCAAACTTGTCGCTGTGTCAGTAAGAGGGCTAGAATTAGAGTCTACGATAGGCTTAGGAATAGGGTTTGAATGTACAGACACGTAGAAAGGGTTACACTCAAGTTGACTAGGCAACAAGGCAGCCAACTGAGGACGCTGAGATGGTAGATTTGATCGAGTCTCAGTGGGAAGGGAAATCTGCGGAGAGGATGATGAGTTATAAGTTACACTATGATCAGAAGTGTATGCGACTTTTAATCGATCAATGCTCACAGGGTCGTGTGAGCCGAATCGTTCGAGGATGAAATATTTTTGCTTGCGTTTAAGTACTTTGAATGGGCCATCATAAGGGCGCGTGAGTGTAGGTTTTATAGCATCATTGCGGACATACACATGTGTGCAGTCTTGCAGGGCAGCATCCAGTTTGTCCTGAGTCTGAGGCATTCGTGGAGCCACATACTTGATCTTACGCATGCAATCTTTGAGACAGGTTACATAAGCGGAACGGTCAGCGGATGAAAATTCAGGCAAAGGTTTCGGGTCAACAATGTCGCCGGGGAGACGAAGCGTTTTCCCGTACAACATTTCAGCCGCTGTGCATTGCTGATCCTGTCTGTGTAAATTTCGGATGCTAAGTAGTACTACTGGAAGTCTATCAGTCCAATCGTGACTGCAATTAAGGCAGCGCAATGCAACCTTGAGGTCTCTGTGGACTCTCTCAATAAGTCCATTTGACTGCGGATGATACGCTGTAGTTGATGTATTTGCACACCCTAAAGCGGTGCTAAGCTCACTCCAGACTTTGGAGGTGAATTGTGATCCCCGGTCATGTGTGACACTTAAGGGAACCCCAAATCTAGAGATCCAGTTTGACAAGAAAGCGCGCGCTACAGTCTCAGTTTGGGTATCAGGAAGAGGGACAGCCTCAACCCAACGTGTGAACCTATCGATGATGGTCAACAAATAAGAATGCCCGCGCGATAAAGGCAAAGGACCCACCAAATCTAGGTGTACAGAGTCGAACTTGTGACCTGTGAATGCACAACTCTGCAGCGCCGCACGATTATGTTTCACCACCTTACTACTCTGACACGCATGGCAATTTTGCACAATTTGCTTGACCTCCTTACGCATCGCTGGCCAGACGAAACGATCAGAAATCAAACGCACTGTACGGTTAATACCTGGATGAGAGAGGGAATGGTAGTGGAGGACAGCTACTCTGCGGAGCGTCGCAGGAAGATACAAACGAGAAAGTCGCTCGGCATCACGGTAAACGCCGTCAACCAAGGTTAGTTTCGGAGGGGAAGTGTTAGAAGGTTTGAGAAGGTCCTGAAGTTCAGGATCCTCCTTTTGCGCTCTTTCAATGTTGCCGAAGGTGATTTCACCACTGGTTTGGACAGTGTTGATTCTGGAAAGGCAATCAGCAACAGTATTGTCCAACCCTTTTATGAAGCGGATATCAGTGGTAAACTGACTTATAAACGACAAGTGTCGAGCTTCCCTAGGGGAATGTCTTTCAGAAGGCATTTTGATCGCTGAGGTCAGAGGTTTGTGATCTGTGTAGATCACAAACTCCCTCGCCTCTAGAGCATAGCGAAAGTGTCTTACAGACAAGTAGATAGCAAGAAGTTCCCTACCGAACGCGCTATAACCACGCTCAGTGGGCGACAGCTTTTTGGAAAAGAAGGCAAGAGGAGAGATGTTAGTCCCTACTTGTTGTTGCAAAACAGCACCTACGGCGGTACTGGATGCGTCCACAACGAGGCTGAAATCAGCATTAGCAATAGGGTAGGATAATTCAGTCGCGGAAGCTAACTTGTGCTTGATTGTCTCAAAAGCTTTGCGCGCTTCTTCTGTCCATTTTACCTCAATAGATTTGCCTTTTCGTTTCGGTTCGAGGAGGTCAGACAAGGGCGCTAAAGTTTGAGCACAGTTGCGTATGAAACGATGGTAGAAGTTAACAGAACCTAGGAACCTTCTTAGTTCCTTCTGGGTCTGTGGAAGAGGAAAGTTTTTGATCACTTCTACTTTGGAAGGTAAAGGTTTTAGACCTAGGCTAGAGATTTCATGACCTAAGTAAATCAGTGATGGCTTTCCGAGCTCACATTTTGCAGGATTTACGAAGAGTCCATTGTCGGACAATCTTTGAAAAACGACCCTAAGATGGTCTTTGTGCAACTCCGGGGTTGTGGATGCCACTAGGATGTCGTCTAAATAGACATAAGCGAAAGTGAGATCAGAGAAAATTTCAGCCATGTGTCTCTGGAACGTTTGAGGTGCGTTCCGGAGACCATATGGCATCTTTAGGAATTCAAAGAGACCAAACGGAGTGATTACCGCGGTCTTAGGAATCGCAGACTCATCCAAGGGAATTTGATGGAAGGCAGACTGCAGGTCTATCTTAGAGAAAATTTGTGCTCCCTCTAAATTTGCACTGAAATCATGAAGGTAAGGAATAGGGTAGCGATCAGGTAGAGTAACGGCGTTCAACCTGCGGAAATCCCCACACGGTCTGAATTCACCGTTAGCCTTGGGTACTAGCAAAAGAGGGCTAGCCCAAGGGCTTTTGGAGGTGCGGATGATGCCATTTTCGAGCATGCGCGCAAATTCTTTCTTAGCTAACGCCAATCGATCAGGCGGCAATCGCCTAGCACGGGAGAAAACTGGCGGACCTTGCGTCTCTATGAAGTGCTTTGTGCATGTTTGCATGCTATTAGAAGCTAAGTTAGGGTTTGTTAATGCTGGGAAATTTTTAAGTTCTTGTTCAAACATGCACTCCTCCTTGAAAGCAATCGAGAAGGAATGCAAGACATTTGCTCTAGTTATGCTACAAGCGGGGATTGAGATCTGTGTCTCCTCGTCCCTAATTCTACGGTTCTTAACATCTACAATTATGCCAAACTTGGCTAGGAAATCAGCACCTATTATGGGCTCTTGGACTTCAGCTATCAAGAAAGTAAATGCTAATTTTCTCCTCAATCCCAGACCGCACTCTAAAATTCTTTCACCGTAACAAGGAATTGGCGTGCCGTTTGCGGCGCGTAATGTCGCCAACAATGGGTTGTTTTTGTCTTTTGCCGTGGCTGGGATAATTGACACACTGGAGCCAGTGTCTATTAAAAATCGATACTTGGTGACGGGATCGAGAATAGTAAGGAGGCGAGTAGTCTGGGAATGAGGCAACGCAGTACTCGCTACTATGCGTCGCTGTTGACGTTTCCCGAAGTCATTTCGGTATAACGAGGACAGTATCTAGAGGCACATTTGCGAGCTTGGTCACCAAATTTCATGTGGTACCAGCATAAATTGCTACTAGCATCACGAGAGCGCGACCTGAAGCGGCGGTCTTGATTTGACCTATCATAAGATCTACCTCTATCAAAGCGTTGAGGAGGAGGAGAAGGATAGTTTGAGAGATAGTCATAGGGATAGTCGTAGGCATTTTGGTGGCTTTGGAATCTCCCTGGGCCTTGCTGAATGTGAGCTACACTTTGACCTATTTGAAAATTTTGGAGAGCTTGCTTTATTTCAGCGATGTCCTGCTGCATCTTATCTATTGTGGCTGAGGATTGATTTTGCGCCGTATTTGACGGGCTAAAATTTGCAGCTGCTACATTCAGGGAAGCAACTTGTGGTTCTCGTGGCAAATTAATATTTCGCATCACCGTCTCTGCGGACTCCGCTAATTTTTCTAACGTTTGCTCGGGCCCTGCTAGCGATAGAAATGGACGCACATTCGGAGGAAGCTTAGTCATGAAAACTTCCTTCAGAAATCCCTCAGCTACGGCAACACCCGTAGCGAGTTTCCGCAGTTCTTTCACTAGCGAAGTGGGAGAGAAAGAAACAGAGACAGATGGAATTGCTGAGGCGTCTACAAGACTTCGGAATTTGTCCGCATCGGACATCTGAAGCCTTGCCAAAATTTTGCCTTTCAAGATTCCGTAAGGATTGAGAGCTGGAGGGTTTTCTAATATTTGGTTTGAGTCATTCAATAGTTTTGTGGGCGCGGCGGAAACAAGTGCATAGAATTTGTCTATGTCATTTATTATTTTATGATACCTAAACACGGCTTCACACTGTTGAAACCAGGTGTGAGCGTCCTCCGGAATAAAGGGCGGGAGCCTAATGGGTTTTGAGGGGGCTCGATCTTCATTATCTGATTCAGTCATGCTAGCGATCACTTTTGGGGATGCACAATTAATGATATCAGTGCCTAAGACTTGGGATTAAGTGGCAATGGTTTGCGTTAATTCTTTACCTACTCAATCATTCAGGTTAAGTTGAAACAGAAGGAAGGAAATATGAAATTGGAAACGAAAAAAAATTTTCTGCGGTATGCGGCAATTTTGCGTAGGCACAAAAATGAAGCAGGTGAGAAAAAATTATTTTTCTACCTACTCAATCAATCAATAACGTTGAAGAAAACGGAGGGAAAATGGAGAATGGAAACGCGAATTTTACGGTAGTCAGAATGAACGTAAGCACGGAAATAGGAAAAAAAAATATTTTTCCTACCTACTGTGGCACATGAAACAAACAAACAAGGACAGGATAGCGCTGAAAAAAATATTTTGTTAGAGCTGCTCAGAAAACAATTAGCACGGTCAAAATCCACAGGAATCTCTCAAACTACTACGACATGGGAAAATTTATCACTACGATGATACGCCAACATTATCCTCTCACAATCTCTCAAACACTTCGAGTTGAGTTTTTATTTTTACGAGTTTTCCCGGCCAATGCACCAGTGTCGGGATTTATGTGACCGTTGGGGTAGTTTGAACTGAAATGTTAGTTCTTGACGGCCAAAAACTCGAACAATTCTCGATAGTGATCTGGGAAATTTATGAGAGGGATAATGAAAAATGGATTTGGACTCAGCTTAGTTCAGGTGGAGTTTATTGGAAGAGGAAACCAGGAGGTCTTCGATGAGCTTGACTGGAATCCCAGTGAGGTCCGGAGTGCCGGTGGTGAGCTTCGGTGAGCGCTGGCGTCGCTCCGGCCGGTGGATGAGATTTGTAAGTGTATCGTGTTCAGAATATTCAATTTACTGTGGGCAATTTTTAAACAAGCACAACAATAGGTGCGTAGCTATTTGTGTGGGCAAAGCATGCTTAATTTTGGAGCAGGTGAGTTTGATCAAGGTGCCGAGCCTGATGGCGATGATGACTCTTGGTTTGATTAGTACTTAAGATTCAGGCACGCGTAATTCCGCGAATGCAAAGCTAATTCAATGGTGCCCGTACTTTTAGGCAGTTGAGAATTAAGGCCCGTAATTAGAGAATATATCCGGCTAAAGGCCCAAAGCATAGCCAAATCCAAATCCCAGTAGAAAGCCCCAAAAGCGGCCCAGGGAGAATGTTGTAAGTGGAGTGTGTGATGACGTTGAGGTCCTGTAAGGGATGAGGCGCTGGATGAAACGTTCCAGGAGAGACATCAAGACATTCCACCACTGGCAATCCAACATATAATGACAACTCTTCCCACACGGAGAACTCCGAGAAACTCCTACAGGTTTGACACCAGCTACTTTAAGGATTCTCACTTTTGGCAAACTCAAAGAGATAGAACAGATTTTTGGTTGACAGATTTTAACAATAAATAAATTGTTTAAACTGTTTAGCTTTCAACACTGTTCACTACTGCCTCTGGCTTTAAAAAAATTTGAGTATTAGGTTTAAGAACTTCCGGTAATAAAGATCGTGATTCCTTACAGAGACTACGGGCAAGTAAACACGAGATCTACGGAATATCGTGAAAATATCAAGTGACTGCACTTTTGGAAAGCAGTAAGAAAAAACATAAAAATCCTAAAGTTCATGGATATAAATCCTACTGAAAAATCCTGGTAGATATCATTTGCAATAATAAAGAATTAAGGAATAATATATATCCCCAATGATAAAAGGAAAAGGAAAACCTAAGCGTTGATTTCACAGGCGGAAAATACGCGAAGAAAGAAAAAAACGAAAGCATGAAGGTTCCGTGTGGCGATTTAGCCGGGCGGCTTTACGCGTCGGCCTCAGCCAAAGCCGCCAGCAATTTGCACACACTCAAGATAGGCAGATGGTAGTGGGTGTTTGTCACAAGAATGCGATGAGTTAAATTAAATTTTATTGAAATGTTTTATATTGAAATAAGTGCGGTTACGTAAAGGTTTCAAAGAGTATGGAATTAAGAAATGAAATTCCAAAACTTAGCAAGCATAGACATGAATACTTTTCGTAATTTAAAACTACTGCAAATCGGTTTGTAAAAAAAAGAATAAATGCTACTATAACACATGCCTATAGTATTTATAGTCACAGAGTAGTGACAAGAGACGACGGTGTGAGGTTCCGCCATTACACAAAGACGCTATCGACAACGAACGCCGGCAAATTTCGCCGCGTTCGTTCCGAGTATCGAATCATGAATGAAAACTGCAGCTATCTACTATTGTAGTGAAGAAAGGAACGAAACATGATTATGTTTTGATAATAAAATCATGACACGGAAATGCAATGCACATCTGACGCAGTATTTTTACGCTAAGTCACGTTGAGAAAAAACAAAACAAAGCACTGAATGAAAACATGCTACATCACAATTCCTACGCATAACTACGTATCCAAATAACACTGCACTGTCAACTATTAATACTCACTGAACACGAAGAAAGAACACGATTATTTTCTAACACTGATTACTCACGAGAACGAAGAGAGAACACGATTATTTTCTAACACTGAATTACTCACGGGAAAAATGCTGTGAGCGGGCTAATCAACCGCCAAAGTAAGAGTGCTCTATTTGAAACAGAGACGCGCATTGCGCAGTATTGCCACCAGAGGGCTTCTCTCTCGAAAAATGTAAATTGTTATTTTATCGTCTCATGTATTTACACAAAAACTTCAATGATTACGAATTAGAAGTAGAAAATAATTAATAATAAATTAGAGTAAGATTTTTAATGCTACTAATTAATTTATTTAAGTACGAATGGCAAATTTCTAATTTTTACGCTTATGTAGCGGTATGCTACAGATTTCTCATTTTGGCTTCAAAGAGTATATATATCGCAAACTTTCAACGTTATCTCTTGCATAGAGGAAAAACTGCAGAATTATTTACTTTCAACCGTTATACTAAAGAGTGTAAGCAAAGGCCCCGACGCTGTCGGCCCTCAACTTCCAGCAAGAGCCTATGCTCTTGTGTAAAAGTTAGAAAAAACTTTCCTCCACAACATTTTTCGTCAATTTTACTATCTTTCTCGCTACAGCTTTTAAAAGCCTCGATGAACTTTGAATAAATAAACTAGGGAAATGAATTTTCATATTTTTTGTTTCAAACTTTTGCTCAAGTTTTTTATGGCCATTATAATATCAATGTTTGCTAACCAACGAATTTTCCTAAAATAGAGGCATTTGATATACTATTTTCAGTCTTTTGGATATCTTTTGGATATCAACTTTATAACTAGAAATAAAATTTTCTGCTTCTTTCTTTTCTCTGAACTATTGCAAAGGCTTTCAGCTAGCTATGAATTTGTGCAAAACATGAATGCCCATTATTTAAAAACGAAAGATCTGCAATGCGGTAACACAATCACATGCAATGGACAAAAATTAAAATCCATATATTTGAGTTATACGGAGTGTAATATTTAAGTTATATGGTTTACATAATTCAGTATTCAAATACTTGGACAACACGTAGCGTAATAACGCATGAATCCCAACAAATTTGCATGAATTAATTTAACACTGTATCAATAGCTGAAAACACAGCTGATTGCTTATTTTACAAATGAAAACAATTTCAAAACCCATCGATCATAGCTAGGTACGGAGCCGTCATAGCTAGGTACCAGTGTGAAGTTTGATGTTACTCGGATAGGCCAAATAATTCAACTTCAACTGAAAAATGACTTTACAATCAGAATTTTAAGTTGGGGTCACCAGCGCGTGTTTACGCACATTAATTAGGAGCAGTCTCAGAACTTGAGGAGCCCTTAAACTCAGAAGGAGTGTGATCTATTCGTCATTCATCAGTTACTCGCAGAGATACGGCCTAGTCAAAAGGATATACAAAGTCCACCTCATTACTCGCCGTGATTTTATTATAGAGGATTGTTGACGGGAGGGCCTTCGGAGCTTGTCTTGTAATGTCGTGCGCTAGCGGAACCTCTATCTTCGCTTTCGGCACGCCATTGAACGGAAGGCTTAGGGACACCAAGAAGAACACGCGGTTTCTTCGGTTTTATTTCTTATCCAAGACTCCTTGAATCTGCCCAGAAAGGTATGATTCAGAGTCGGACCACGAATTGCATGACATGAGGGGCCTAATTCAAGATCATAGTCGAATGATTAACTGATGCATATAGCAGTAGTAGTAGTAGTAGTAACATAGGTTTGCTAGCGCTTCAGTTATTTAAACTATATCGCACCGGAGGTCACATAATTTAATCGGTATCAAGCTTTTCCGATTTACCACGCAAGGTGAACATCAACATTATATGAACATCATAAATTACATGATCATGATTTAATTACAACTCAAGATTATAATTGTCTCCTCATTGAAATTTTGTACATACTATAGTACATCCAAATCACTGGGCAGCCAAACCCCTTAGGGGGTTTCAGCTGCCCACCCATTATGGCCGGACGCCTTACCCACGCTGAAACCCCCCAAGGTACCAACGTAGCGCGTCCGGCCATATTGCAGTTTCTTCATCTAAAATCTTCCAAAAGACTTCAAACATGAAAAACTTTTCGTAGTTCTCAGCGTACAGAGGCACTATAATTTGTTCAAAAGAGACGAGTCAGAGAGATAACCAATAAGCCGCCAATGATTAAAACGCCCACGAGTCGGTTCTCCCAACATCTTACACAAAACAAAATCAGAGTCAGCGCCCTGTAAACCAGGGTAATAACGGGAACGTACATCGGAAAAGTGAAGGCATTCAACCAATATATGCTGCACCGACAGCGGCACCAAGCAGCGATCGCAAAGAGGGGCCGGGCGACGCTCCATTAAATGGCCATGAGTGAGGCGGGTGTGACCAATCCTCAGTCGACATAGGAGGACTTCCACGCGGCGGTTCCGGCATGCTGAAGAAGGCCAGGCTCGGACAGTGTTCTTAATCTTGCGCAGCTTGTTGTCTTGGGTGTTTTCCCACTGTCGCTGCCAGAGTTGGATTAATGCAGCTTTAATTATAGGGTAGTAATCTCGGGCGGGTACTCTGGTATTTGTTGGGTTAGCAGCAGAGGTTGCAGCATTTCGCGCTAACTCGTCTGCCCGATCGTTGCCACGCACATCAACATGGCCAGGTACCCAACATAGAGTTACAAGTTTTGGGGAGCTTGCAAGTCGCAAAAGGCTAGACATTATTCCGGAAATTATTGGATGTGTGGAGTTGTAGGATCTCAGTGACTGGAGGGCAGCTTTGGAATCGGAGAACACCACATAAGAACCCGAAGCAGGCCGCTCCTCAATCATGCGGAGTGCGGCACGGATGGCGATCAGCTCCGCAGAGTAGATTGACGTTTCAGGCAGCAGTTTTTCCTCCACCACTCCGCCATCATATAGCACCGCACAACAAGAAAGTAACTCACACCTCAAGGGTACACGAGAAATAGCTGAGTGGGACATAAGAGGCCATAGAATAGTAACACATAAAAAGAGAATTCACCGCCCTGCTAACGACGTAGCACCACAACAATTCGCATTACCATTACTAGTATTACTATATAAGAAAGTTTTTTGCATCCCTTGACCGCGACAAAGGTGTCCCAAGAGAGGAAAGAGGAAGGCACCATCTAGCGTGTAGTTGGGGGGACGCGGAATCTACGCACAAGGTGCACAGGAACAGTAGGCCGAGAAATAAGTTCACAAACAAGAAAGGTTTCCGTTGCATCGACAGGGAAGAAAAATACGTCTCTAGTCGAGTAACACATTTAGAAAGAGCACATCTATGATATACGCACACGAACATTGTAAACTCGTGTCACTAGTCGAAGGGAATGATTGAGGGCAATGTACTCCTAATCTTGCCCAATCTACATTCGATAATACATGTAATGATAGCTATTAGAGGCAGCGCAATTTCATGGACGATGCACTTCCATTGTGAGGTGAGAACACTTTTGACAGTTTATATGTACATGACATAAACTTCGTAATCCTTGACGCCAGGCAACAATACATGAATCGCTTGTTTCGGCCAATGTTCAAGTGTCCCTTTAAGGAAGCACAAAGTTACAAACATGAATGTACATCCGTATCCAACAATCCTAACACAGCGGTCATTAGTCAATAAGCACTCTGTCTGAACAAAGGTGGACGATCGCACAACAAGTTTTAGTTTTCACACTGCTTCACAATATAAAGAGATGACGAGTTAGGTAACATCACAAGTTAAAAGAGGATACTCTAAAATACTTACAGACGATGAGGAAAGGTCCCTCAGTTTAGACCTGTGACATCTTATTTTAGTCTGCAAATTAAGTGCCTACTCTGGCTTTCTTTACCCTATCTGTGGAAAAGAGACAGCAGAAATTAGGTCTCTGAAGCAGGGGCAAGTCACTAAGGTTATCAGATCAGCCATTATCAATAAATTCTATTATCAAAAAATGAGAGAGGCAAGTAGATTAGATTAGTCGTTAGTTTTAGCCTCCCTACCCAGCAACAAATGCGATCCAAAGAGAGGAAGGAGGAAGGCACCATTTAGTATGGAGTTAAGGAAATGCGGAATCCATGCAGAAAGGCATAGAAACAGTAAGTTGTGAAAGAAGATTATGAAACAAGATCAAAGTTGAAGTAGAAAGTACTAGGAGCTGAAGAACAGGACAGCAGTGAACCGAAAAAAGATGGTCCTTAACATAACAAAAACATTTTATTTCAACAAAAAAGAAGGCCTACCTAACTCTCAGCTCGGGCCCTGACATTGTCCCCCTGGGAGCGCTAGTTCCCATAGATACAATAGTTGTGTCCCCCTGAGGGGAGAGAGGCAAGTACACGTTTATCAACGTCGCTTTGAGAACACAAATCGTATGAGCTAGTGGTCTCGAATTCCTGCGCCTATTCTCAGTCTACTGAATGCCGTGACTTTAGGCTTCCACCTTGCTGACTGGCGCAACTTGCCCAACACAGCTCATAGGTAAGAAGCCACTCGACTAAATTTATTTTACTTTGCCTCACATCTTTCTATTAATGAATGTTATAAATAATACAAAGACAAGAAATAATACAAAGACAAGAAAAACACAAAGACAAGAAAAATCATGTTCCCAAGTTGGTGCAGGTCCAGCACGACGTGCCGTGGATTTTTCAATATCAACAACTGATGTCTAATCCATGGAAGAATCACCATAGTTTTTATTTTCAGCACACAAATCTCTCAATAGTGAAGCAGTGGTTGGTTTGCATTCTCAAATAAATATATGATTTTGCTATCTTATGTTAATCTATGAAATGTGATAAACTTCAAGCAATCTTGTGTCAAACTAAAAAGCATTGAAATGTCAGTCTCTCCATGTTGCATTTACTGCCCTTGACACTGTTTACAATATTATATGACAACATAGCTTACATGGCCTGGCTATTATGCAAATGGTGCTGAGCAAAAAGAAACATTTGGACATTAATACAAAATTACTTGGAGCAGTGAAATAGAGATAGGAAAGTTCATCAGTTAAATCACACGCTTTTCTTCTAAAGTACTGCCAAAATGGAACCTGACATTTCCAAACATTACACTGCAGCGCACTTGCTATGACACGTTCCGACGGCTAGTCTAGCTTAATGTGGGTGGTTCACCAGCGACCGGAAGCATCCTCGAATGCTCTAGAAGCCGGCTGTTCACCGCTATCTAAACACAAATATGTTAAAAACACCCGAAAATATAGCTAGCGCGGTAACACGTAAATCGAATGAGTTTCTCACTCAAGTTCACTTCCTAAACAACGCAGAACTTAAAATTATCCGGGAACCTGTTCCTCCCACGCACTTCAAACAAATAAAACGTTGGCGTCATTCTTGCGGACGAAGCGCGGATCCGCAGAATGTTGCCGCAATAAATTTATCAAAATTCTTCAAATTTCCTCACGTCTTGGACGACGTGACATGTCTCTTCCGAGGAAGAATCCTTGATCAAATCCAGTCGACGATGAACTCCAGACCGGCTCGCGGTGTTCGAATGGAGTTATGTGCGTGTTCTGGATCGAGGGCGCAGTGAGTTGTGAATATTTTACAACAAGTAATGGTTGTGAGGTCAATGTGTGTATATTGGTGTAGATCAAACTGTAAGTTGAACGGTAGAAGGTGAAAGTTGGAGAAAGTAAATTGGAGGTAGGAGGTAGTAACCCTGGAGACGGGGACTTAGTCGTCGAGCCGTGTGGCTGATTGTTTGAGTCTCAGTATGTTACTGAGGTCTGCCTTGCATAACTCAATGTAGTTGATTGAGGACTAGGTAGGTGTTGTTGAGTGTGCCGTGTCTTGGAGGCTTCATATCCCCCTCTGGGACCCAAGCACTACACTCAGTCGGTTCCCTTACAAGCTTACTGTGTTATCTTGGCCATGTTGCCTTCTTATTTTGCTAATTACTCCATTGTGCCTAGAAGCAATTCTTGCTCATCTGAATTATAGAGAATAAGAGGCCTCACCTGTTTTCTCATATTTGGTGTCTAAGATTCCGCTTATTTTTAAACCTCAGTGCTGTAGCTATTTAACTTCTAGTTGTTTGTTCATTTAGATTACATACTCAGTTGTGTTTTGCCTTTAGGAATTAGTTCCCAGTCGTGGACTCTTGTAAGTTTTAGTCCCAGCAGCATGCTGAGTAATAAGTATAGTTTTATGAGTGACTCAAGTCGCAACCGCCCTACTCGCAGCAGTTATCTAGTTACTGCCATAATACCTGGTAGCCAAGCCAGTATAATCAAACCTCATTAGCCAATTGCTAACTATGAACAAGATTGTGTTTGTTGCTTGATATCAAGAAAGAGCTTATGCCCAGTTGGTCTTGAACACCGATTCTGGGTGTTAAGATGATTCAGACTGCAACTCAGGCGCCAGAGCTGCGGACAGACCTTAGCACTAGACTCCTGCCATTGTTCTTCCTGTGAGTGCGCAGCCATGCGACATTCTTGCACATGTGTATAGATAGGCTTGTTATCGTCAAATTTAATCCAGCCTGTTGTTCCCTCACAGGACCCTAGACAACACATTCCCCTCACTCACAAACATTTTAGAGTCAACACTCTAACATCTTGATTGCAGCCACTCTGCACTAAGAGCCTAAGGAGATTACCTCCTCCTCCTCCTCCTCGTATCCTCGCTTCCTCTTTCACTCCCCAATTTAGTATGCTGGAAGGCCTGCTTATCTGCAGCTAAGCCTCTGAAAACTCCAGCTAAGACTATCGAGCCAAGTGCCTTAATTCCTACCGAGTTTTCCCAACCGGTAGCTTTTCCCCTACTCAACAAGTGGCATTATCATAACCCTCCAATGCTGAGTCACTTGGTGTCGGTGCCTTCCACACTTAACACCATCCTAAACTTCACACTCCAGTACACGCTTCCCCAAGCCTGACCTGGAAGCGCACCGTCTGAAGTTTCTTCAATCGCCTCGGAGTCTTCCCAAGAATTCCTCACGAACCAAGAATCAAGCCTCGCACTTCAGCGTTCACCCTCTACCCCAATAAACGACCAGGCGAGCAATATCTAGTTTCAATCACCCCCAAGTGGTGGTTCGAATTGTGGTTTTTATAAGATTACCTGTTTTGATTATTTGACGCTTGAAAATACTGCATCCGGACCCTACTCCTTCTGAGCAAGCGGCCATATCAATTCATTTCAATATTGATGTCTTCCCGGGCATCTGGTGACCTCAAATTATCACGGAACACCAAACTTTGTTCTATTTAAAATCAACCAAATACCCAAGCTTAAACTGGTAACGCAAACTTTAAAAGTGCACCGCCTCTCTAGTTTCAGAAATATGGTAGATTTGTTGTATTTTAATCCCTATTTAACTAATTTGTACAATGCCCGGTGAAGACGTATTTAGTGAGAAGCCCTATGCGAATTATTTACTGGTTAACTAATTCAAACAGAGTTTATTTTAAATCCTGTGAAATTTATTTTACTTAGAGCCCAATGCAAATTCAGTGTGAAAAACCCAGTACATTGTGGTAAAAAACAAGTACCGTAGTAAATGAATGCCTACTCTGTAACAATCTGCTATAGATATTTTTCGCTTACCTGAAGCAGTTTCCAAACTGGGAAAGATATTTCTTTATCTTATTGTAATATTTACGTTAAAAAAGCTTCTCAAATTTATCGCTTATAGTCTTGCTAACCATTTGACCCTCATAGCCAAAAGTGTGGTCAGCAACAACACTAGATCGCCTTTTTTCACCAGCTTACCAGATTCTTCAGTACGTTCTTTAGTCATCGATAACAGTCTTGGATATATTGAAGAATTAGTATTTTTTCTCATCAAATTGATCCATGGCATATCATACATTAACTTTCCAAATACTTCATTAGTAACTCCAGTATGCAACAACTGTTAGTTACCCTTTTTGTGGTCGTGGGTAGGAATGGAGTTGATAAATTTACTTTATCCTTTTTCCAAGCCTGGAGGAACACATGGACACGCGCTGCACCCAACGTGGCCTCTTTGTGGGGTTACCGCTCACGATGGTTCTCCCAGCATCTCAAGGAGCTGGCGTGTCACATTCAGCGTCAGCGTCTCGCGAGATTATAGATCCCTTGCTCAATCGAAACACTGCTGACGGTGGCACCTCATCAGGATCATGAATCGGTTATATGTTCTTCCGAGTGGCGTTCTCATGTGTAGTGTTTGGCATTGTTCGCCATTTCCAGGCATTGCCTTCAGTTCTGGTAATCTTTGCTAAAGTAGCGCCGGTTGGTGGTAATCCTCTACTCGGGAGACGCTTCCGTGAAACCGTGCAGGGTGGCACGCCCATTGTAGGCTCGATATCAGGAAGGGCCGTCTGCAAGCCAGTTTACTATACGTGTTGGAGGACGAGTATTTAGGACTACGAGTCGGTTCATCAGTAAGCAAAGGCCTAGTCTCAGGAGCACGGTCAATCGTGGGCACTGCTGCACTGCTTCGCTAGCTGCTGAGCCAGTTCTCTTTGAAGGAAAGCAGGGATCTCCTTAGATTATTAAATTATTAGTTAGTTTAAGCCTCTCTATCCACCACAAAGGCGATCCAAAAAGAAGGAGGAAGGCCTCATTTAGTATGGAGTTAAGGGAACGCGGAATCTCTGCAGAAAGGGCATAGAAACAGTATGTTGAGAAAGAAGATTATGGAACAGGATCAAAGATGAAGAGAAAAGTATAATAGGTGCTGAGAAACAGCACAGCATTGAATTGAAACAAAGGTGGTCCTTAACAAAATACATATTTTTTCTACAAAAAGGTCTACCTAATTCTCAGCTTGGGCCCTCACACATTTTTTGCTGCGCTAGACTAAAATTGGGGACTCAGGCCCAGTTCTCCATCTAAATGCAGAATGAAAGATAACTAAAGGGAGTGGTCAGAGGAGAATTCAAATGGGATGTATCGGTTGCCAATTTACCCAGTGCCATGCTAGTAAGTTTGGGTCCTCAGACTAGGAAATTCACGACGAAATTATGCCATGGTTGCAGTTAGTAGTAGTAGTACCATGAATTTGCTAGCGCTTCAGTAGGTCCTACTATATCGCGCCGAAGGTCTCGCGTCACAATTATCGACCTATCGGTCACATCACCGTTGTGGTACAAAAATAACCATTAATCGCCATCACGGAGCTCCATGTAACATATTTAAGAATACGCAAACAGGTTAGACGTTGCAGCCACAAACACAACAAAAAGTCAGTCATGATAAGCTCAAATTAAATTCAGTTGCTACAAACACAACCGCTCCACCAGTTCAGTAATTAAATCAAAGTATTAAGTCCCCGGAATTATTCCGAAAAAAAAAACAGAAAATCAGGTTACATATGCATTCATTGGGCAGCCGAGCCCCAGGGGGTTTCAGCTGCCCACCCATTTTACGGCCGATCGCCGTACCCACGCTGAAACCCCCGTTGGGCATCACGTGGGCGCGCTCGGCCGTATTACAGTTTATCATTAAGATAGCAAGGCTTGAAATTTATTTTTCATCACAAAATTAAATTTTTGAAAGTATATTGCACGATTCAATAAACGCTCTCAGTGCATCAGTATGGAAAGGGGCACGCTCAGGTTCCGCCAGAATGCTGCGCATCATTGTATCCGGATCATTACCGCGCAGACGTGGAAAGCACGCGCGCCGGACACCTGCATGCAACGGGCACACGACAAGGAAGTGTTCAACGGTCAAAGGAACCCTGCATCGCTCACAGAGCGGTTGGGGGAGCCGCTCCATGAGGTAGATGTGCGTAAGTCTCGTATGACCAATCCGCAGACGGCACAAAGCCACCTCCATCCGGCGGCTACGGCAGCTGGACGAGGTCCATTCACGCACAGTGTTTTTAATCTTCCAGAGCTTATTGTTATTCTCGGCAGCCCACCGCTGTTGCCATAATCCTCTTACTGCTGCCTTAATTATAGGGTAGTAGTCACGGCAGGGCACAGATGCATTCAAAGTGTCTCCCTCAGCGGCGGCCGCTAATTTTGCTTCAGTGTCCGCTCTCTCATTTCCCGAGACACCCACGTGCCCAGGCACCCAACAAAACCTGACCTGTTTTGAGACGCGTACAAGTCGCATCAACACGTCGTAAATCTCACCAATAACGGGGTGGCTGCTTGCATAGCTTTGAATAGCATCTATGATGCTCTTTGAGTCCGTGAAAATAGTGAAGTGGTAATTTGGATGTTCCTCTATGAGTTGCAGAGCCTGCACGACACCATACAGTTCAGCAGTGAACACAGAGGTCTCCGGGAGAAGTCTTCCAGCTCTTATCATCTCACCCGAGACAGCGGAGCACCCTACAGCGTTGCCAGACTTTGAGCCATCGGTGTAGATCTTCACTGACGCAGCGTGCTGGTCAACAACATGTTCAAGAAACAGGCCTCTAATGGCGTTAGCCGGCAATGAAAGCTTCTTGGGCAGCCGACACCCAGTGCAGAAAGTCTCTATTGGCAGTCTCCAGGTTGGGGTGCTATCAGGAATACAGGGGCACACTCGCATACCATCCAGCTGCATGGTCTGAACCAGCACATGATAGCTCATGGATGAAGGAAGGAAGTATGGAAAGCGCAGATATCGTCCCAAAGGTGCGTGTACGCTCATCCAAGTTGGGGATAGAGGGAGCTGCTCCAGTCTGGCCAGGTACTGCAGGCTCAAAGTAAGCCGCCGTGCCCAGAGAGGGGGCTCGCCACTCTCCACACACAAACTAGCCACCGGTGAAGAGCGAAAAGCGCCAGTGCACAGTCGGAGGGCGGTATGATGCAGAGGATCTAGTTTTGCCAGGTTAGTTTCCCTGGCATTTTGGTACACAACACATCCATAATCCATCTTACTTCTAATGAGCGTCCTTTATAGCCTGAGCAGCGTAGCCCTGTCTGCCCCCCATGACAAACCAGATAGACATTTCAGTATATTCATTCGCCGGGTGCACTCAAGCTTGAGAGAGTTCAAGTGAGGTTTCCATGACAGCTTATCGTCCACAATCATTCCCAAGAATTTGGCACTATGAACAAAGCTTACTATCCTTCCTTGTAGTACCAGTCGCGGAGGGTTGCAGTGCTTACGCCCCTGGAAGTGCAGGCCAACAGTCTTATCCGGGGAAAAAACAAAACCATGTTCTGTAGCCCAGTTGTTTACACGGCTGATAGTCATTTGCATCCTGCGGCTCAAGGCTGGAAGGTGTGCAGATGAAGAGTAAAGCATGAAATCATCCACATATAGAGACGCCGACACGTCGGGAGGCAATACAGATGTAATCTCGTTAAGGCCCACGCTGAAGAGTGTGCAGCTCATTACACTGCCCTGTGGTAGGCCCTCGTGTTGCACTTGCAGCGAAGACAACGTTGTGCCAACTCTGACGCGAAAAGTTCTTTCTCTTAGAAATTCCTGCACATACATGGCCAAATTACCGCGGAGTCCGAATCCGTGCAAAGTTCTTAGAATTCCGTATCTCCACGCAGTGTCATAGGCCTTGTGCAGATCAAAGAAGACACACAGAGTCTGGCGGCGCTCGGCGAGATTGGCCACCAGGTAGTTCTGGAGACGAACCAGAGCGTCTGTTGTCCCTCGGTGCGGTCGAAAACCAAACTGAACAGGGTTTATCAATTCTTCAGACTCCAACCATCTCATGAGCCGGATGTTGACGATTCTCTCAATCAATTTGCCAATACAGCTGGTTAAAGCAATAGGGCGGTAACTATTCGGGTTAGAAAGGGGTTTATTTGGTTTTGCAAAGGCCAGGACTGTTGCAATGCGCCACTGGCGTGGATACATATGCGCGTTCCATACTTTGTTATAAATATATAAGAGGTGACAGACTGCTGTAGAGTGCATTCTCTTCAACATCTGGTAGTGGATGCCATCAGGACCAGGTGCTGTATTTTTTGACTTCTTTAAGGCATAGTATAGTTCAGTAATAGTGAGGGGGTCATTGTAAGACAGCATGGCATTCGTGGAGAAGTCAAGTGCCTGGCGCTCTTGCTGGCGCTTCAGCGCTAGGAAAGCAGGAGGATATGAGCGACCGTTGCTCACACGAGAGAAGTTCCGGGCCAGGGCATCCGCTACACGTCCTGGATCTGCAGTGAGAGTGCCGTCAATCTCCAAGCACGGTTTCCTGGAGCCATACCTTCCTTTCATCTTATTAAAGCGCTGCCATACTTTCGCCATCGGGGTGTCTGTATTCAAGGTTGATACATATCTCTTCCAGGACATCCTCCGAGCTTCATCTTTCACATTTTGGGCTTTG
This sequence comes from Morinoia aosen, assembly GCA_030386875.1. Classification (NCBI taxonomy): domain Eukaryota; kingdom Metazoa; phylum Arthropoda; class Malacostraca; order Amphipoda; family Talitridae; genus Morinoia; species Morinoia aosen. Next base: position 32,112,778 of record CM059561.1, on the reverse strand, counting down.
GCCCTCGCTCGATTGTACGCAATCTTATCCGCTACTTCTCCCGTCCGCTGGTATTTTCGAAGGGCTCGCTTCCGTATAGCGTTTGCTGCTGCACACTCACCATTCCACCAAGGTATACAATGTCTTGGTGGCCCTCCTCTTGATTGAGGGATAGCAACATTAGCAGCAGCATGCAGGGTTCTTTCCAACTGACCCACCAAGGCATCCACGTTTAGGGTCTCATTGGGTTCCTCCATCAGCGACAAAGCCTCGAAAGTTCTCCAATCTGCCCGCCTCAGTATATAGCGCGGTTCCATGGAGATAGGGTGGCGTTGCTGCATGTTTACTATAATGGGATAATGGTCACTGCCATACGTGTCTTCGGCGACGGTCCACTGGGCATCTGGGTAGACCTCTGGCGAGCACAGACTAAGGTCTATGGCAGATGAGGTATTGCTTTGGACATGGAAGTGTGTCGGTGCTCCGCTGTTCAGCAAGCAAAAGTCAGTGGAAGCAAGGAACTCCTCCACCGCCCTGCCATGTCGGTCAGTACTCTCGTTACCCCAGTACACGTGTTTGGCGTTGAGGTCTCCGAGTATAAATGCCGGCCTATCTAGTTGGCTGCTAATATGAGTGATGTCCTGCGAGTTGAGAAGGTCTCCAGGTGGAACGTATACATTGCATACAGACACCATACGTCGTCCGATGCACATGTGGAGGGCTAGAGCCTGCAGCCTAGTGTTCAGGGTCACCCTACTATACCCAACGTCCCCACGCACCAGAACCGCCAGTCCCATTCTTGGCACTGGGTCGGGTATTGGCGAGAAAAACTCAACATTGTAGTTTGACGGAGGGGCGAGTTGAAGGCTTCCAAGAATGGTCTCCTGTAGGCAAACACAGATAGGCTGATGCATTTCAATGAGCACTCTGAGGTCACCGTAGTTACGGCGGTATCCTCGTATGTTCCACTGGATAAAGGTGTTCATGGTTTGCTTACTTTGGTTTTACACGGGTATGATTCCCTTTCAAGTTCCTGCTGTGAGGTACATCCCGTTTTGGATGATGAAGGGTCGTCAGGTCTGTCGTCCCATGAGTGTATAGGCACTGTAGGAGGAGGTTTGGTTGGAAGTTTTGGCAGGGCGGGGAATTTTCTTAACAAGTGGGATGCAACATCCTCTGGGACGGTTATAACGCGTTCCAGAGATCGCACGCGTTGCGATACCACATGAGGTAAGAGCTCAGTCCCGCTGCCCCCCGACCCGTGGGCACCCGATCGAGGAGCTGAAAGGTCACGTCTGTTTCCCACCTCCACCACACTCGGGCGACCGGGCTCCCGCACAGCAGGGCGGGGCTTCCTAGTCACGACAGGCGGCGGCTCAGGGGCTATCTTGCACATGCCTGTCGACTCCCGCGCTGGTTCGCGTCTATCATGGGTGGCCCGACTCAGGGGGACCCCTGCCTTTGGCTGGGTGACTTCAGTGATTTTAAGGATCTTAGTTACAGTACTATTTTGAGGTGGTGAGGCGCTGCTTTGCATACGTTTCCGGGAGGTTACGATAGATGGAATTGCCCTCAATGGTTCTTCCTGCTCACCCGGAGATGGTTCTACTGCAGCTGTGGGAGCGCTTGTCTGGCTGCTCCTGGATTCTCTGAGTGGCCGTGGCTCTTCTACGTCTATAATTCTCGTAGGGCCTTCCGGTCTAGAGATGTGACTCAAAAAAACCATGCCGTTTTTTTTTTTAAAAAACACGTTTTTTTACAAAAAAAACCGTGGCCAAAAAAAACGTGGATATTTTGTTTTTTTTTAAATATTTTGTCTGAAAATAACTCAGCAAGAAAAAGAACCACATTACATTATTTGTTTTCATGTCAAATTACAAAATAAAACTGCATACTTCTTAATTGGTGGTTTTCCATGGTTTTATGAAATTTTTTATTTTCTGCAGTTTCATGCTTTGATATTTCATTTATTTTACAATACATGTGAATGACCTTCAACTTCCAAAATGGTGTGTTATAATAACATATCTTTACTTATGGTCATTAATAGAGATGTGACTAAAAAACCATGCTGTTTTTAAAAAAAACATGTTATTTATACAAAATTATGAATAAAAACCATGGATGTTAATATATTTATGTGACCTTAAAAATCCAATATCGTTTTTTTTAAAACATTGTTTTTTAACAGGAAAATCTTGACTAAAAAAACATGGCTATTATATTTTATGGGACCAAAAAATTGTTGTTTTTTTTTTAAAGTTTTAAAAAAATCATGACTAAAAAAACACAGATATATACGAGTATAGCAGGAAAGTTATTTTTCTTTAATCGAATCGTCTTTAGAAACTTATAAACAAAGAATACTGTTAATATTGAAATCATGTTTATTAGAACTGTACTAGGTCTTAGAATAAAATATCTACACAGAATCTATTCACTCCATAAAACCTTTCGGAGACCAGCTACATCCTCAGTCATTCAGTAAAATTTGGTGAAATAGACAATGAATTTTCACTGTTCCTTTGAAAAACATTTGACTGAATGACTTACTGAGGATGGAGCTTGTCTCCAAAAGGTTTTATAGAGTGAATAGATTCTTTGTGGATATTTTATTCTAAGACCTGGTAGGGTTCTAATGGATATTATTATATCTTATGTGACCAAAAAATCCATGCTGTTTTTTGAATGTTTTTGTTACAAAAGAGTCATGACTAAAAAACATGGATATTAATATACTTTATTTTACCATAAACAACCATGCTGTTTTTTTGAAAAACTTCTTCTTTACAGAAAAATCATGATTAAAAAATGTGGATATTGATATATTTTATGCGCAAAAAAAAACCATGCTGGTTTTTTTAAATCATGTTTTCTTTACCAAAAAAATCATGACTAAAAAATATGGATATTAATGACTTTTTGTGAAAAAAACATGGTTTTTAAAAGGTCATGTTTTTTTGGTCAGATAAAATTTAATAACTCATGTTTTTTGTAAAAAAACTTTTTTTTTCAAAAAGCATGGTTTTTTGGTCACATAAAATAAATTAACATCCATGTTTTTTTTACAGATTAGATTAGTCATTAGTTTTAGCCTCCCTACCCAACAACAAATGCGGCCAAAGAGAGGAAGGAAGATTATGAAACAAGATCAAAGTAGAAGAAGACAGTAGTAGGTGCTGAAAAACAGGACAGCAGTGAACCGAAAAAAGGTGGTCCTCAACATAACAAAAACATTTTATTTCAACAAAAAGGAGGCCTACCTAACTCTCAGCTTGGGCCCTCACATTGTCCTCCTAGGAGTGCTAGTTCCCATAGATACAATAATTGTATCCCCCTGAGGGTGTTTTTTTTACAAAGAAGTCGTGACCAAAAAATGAATAATAATAACTTTTTAATAAAAAAAAACATTTTAAAAAAAACAATGATTTTTTGGTAACATAAAATATGTTAATATCAATGATTTTAAGACACAATTTTTTATGAAAATTACATAAAATATAACAGCATGGTTTTTTTGGTCGCATAAAATATATTTATATTCAGGTTTTCTTATACATCATTGTTTGTAAAAAAAAACATTTTTTAAAAAAACAGCATGGGGTTTTTCAGGTCTCATATATATATTCATGTTTTTTTAGTCATGATTTTTTAGTAAAAAAAACATGTTTTTCAAAAAAAACTGCATGGAGCTTTTTAGGTCTCATGAAATATATTGTCTTTTTTTAGTCATGATTCTTTGTAAAAACAACACCCCTCAGGGGGATACAACTATTGTATCTATGGGAATTAGCGCTCCCAGGGGGACCATGTTAGGGCCCGAGCTGAAGGTTAGGTAGGCTTCCTTTTTGTTGTAATAAAATAGGTTTTTGTTTTGTTACAGACCGTCTTTTTTCGGTTCACTGCTATCCTGTTTTTCAGCACCTACTACTTTCTTCTTCAACTTTTTTCTTGTTTCATGAACTTCTTTCCTAGCTTATTTTTTCTGTGCACCTTGTGCATAGATTCCGCGTTCCCTCAACTCCATACTAAATGGTGCCTTCCTCTTTCCTCTCTTGGAACATCTTTGTCGTGGTTAAGGGAGGCTAAAACTTTCTTATATAATAACATAATAATAATGTAAAAAAAAGCATGGTTATACTTGGTACTATAAAATATATTACTATTCATTTTTATTAGTCAGAATTTTTTGTAAAAAAAACATGTTGTAAAAAAAACAGCATATTTTTTTGGTGACCTAAAATATATTATTATCTATGGTTTTTAGTCATTTTTTTGTAATGAAAACATAAAAAAGAAACCATACAGTAAAAGTGGTGGCAGATAACCCACAATTACCTAGAGGAGTCTAAGAGGTACAGCAGGAGCCACAGAACTTATACTGATGGAGTCAAAATTCAGAGCTTATTATTTCTGCAAAGTCTGATTTTTTTGGTCACATAGAAATAAAATCAGACATAGTAGAGATAGTAAGCTCTGAATTTTGACTCCATCAATATAAGTTCTGTGGCTCCTGCTGTTCCTCTTAGACGCCTCTAGGTAATTGTGGGTTATCTGCCACCACTTTTACTGTATGGTTTCTTTTTGATGTTTTTATAACAATAAAATGACTAAAAAACATGGATATTAATATATTTTAGGTGTCCAAAAAAAAAACCCAGACATATACTTAACAAAATTTAGGTGTGCAAAAAAAAACAAAAAAAAAACAAAAAAAACACATAAAAAACACGTTCTTTTTGCAAAAAAAACCGCAATCAAATAAAACCGTTTTTTTGCATCACTATTCCGGTCCCAGCTGCTGTCTCACAGGATCAGCACTCCCGCGTCGTCCACCGAGAAGGGCAGGAATGGAGTTTAGCGGTCTTTCTTGGGTTGCTCGCACCGCTCCAGCATATGTTACACGGGGGCGTACAAACCTGCTGCTAACAGTGCGCTTGGCTTCGCCGTAGCTAATCTTTTCTTTTGTTTGTACTGCCAGAATCTCCTCTTCCAGCTTATAGTAATAACAGTTTCGGGAGCTAGAAGGGTGCTGCTCATCACAATTTGCACACCTCGGGGAGCCAGTGCAAGGCATTTCGTGTTGCTGTTCAGCACAGTTGGCACACACGCCAATTTGAGCACGGCAGGACTTTGCTCCGTGTCCAAAGGCCTGACACTTAAAGCAGCGGCGAGGCTTCGGTATATATTGGCGCACCAAGCATCGCGTCCATCCAATGTCTACTGATTGGGGCAGGTTACATCGGTCGAAGGTGAGGATGTATATCGGGGAAGGGACCAACGCACCATATTCCATCCTTCGTATCCGGTAAATCGCCTTCACCTCAAACTGCTTCAGCTCTTCCAAAAGCTGCTCATCACTGTATTGTGGGTAATTAGCATAAAATATGGTGCCCTTGCACTCATTCAGGCTCTCATGCGGGGTGACCTGAATGTCGGTTCCCGCGAGGGTCCGAATGCCTGCGATAGACGCGCTCTGGTGCTGGTTTCGGACCTCTACGAGGAGGCTACCATTTCGAGCTTCCGTCACCTTTGCTGGTCTGCCACCCAGCCTTCGGCACAGATCACGATTTGCTGCGATTACGTCCACGTGGCTCATCGGTGCTCCATTCTTAGTTTTAAGAGTAAAAAATCTTTTGTATTCCGTTGGTAAGGTCTGATTTTGATTTTCATTTGTGGACACAGGTTCGGCAAGGTGGTGTAGTCGTCGGTTACGGCAATTTTGGCGGCGAGGCTGGCCTCCACCATACAAATCATCCACCCTCAGAGGGGGCTCATAGGGTTCTACTGTCAGGTTTAGGTTCTCAAGCGGCCTAGTTTCCGCCTCACTGACAGCAGTTTGCGGCAGTCGCTGTATCAGTTGTGGGTTCTTAGAGGTCTCACTTTCCACAGCTGCTTCACCTCCACTCGCAGAGTTCTGCGATGTTGGTGGCACCTGTGTCACTTTTGGGGGGTTCCCTTGAAGTTGAGAGGCGGTCGGATGAAAGTCCCGTGGTTGAATCAGGGTCGTTGCCGGGGAAGGGACAGTAAAAGAAGTTTCATTGGAAGCAAGCACATTGTTTAAGGTCCCCTTTGTCAGAAGGATTGCTCCTCCCTATCCAGGCTGGCTCAGGCCGGAAAGGGGACCCCCGGGCGGTCAATTGCACAATTGGTGTGTCTCCACACTTAAGGCGGGCGCACATTCACCAGTAGAGATAAATATCTCTCCCACCGTCGGCCCCCGCCCGTGGCAGTCCCCACGTATGCCCGGGATAACCGGGGACTTTATAACCCGTAACTGCGGGGGCCCGGTTTTATTTACATGGGGGGCCTTCCCATGGCCCCCCATTTTGTCTGGCTGCTCCGAGTGAGCCTGTCACTCGGAGCAGCCGGGTGACAGGCTCTTCTCTCGACAGGGACAAGCCAACCCTCTTCCACAAGGATAGGGTGGTCCAGCAGGGCTCTTAAAAGTTATAGGAAAGTGAAAAATCAACGAGAAGCTACGGCTTTTTATTTGCTCATTGTAAGAGCTGGGTTTCCAATCAAAGCTCACACGGCCGATCATCAGTTGCTCCATGTGATGTGATCGAACTCACTGCTAATATATAGAAGGAAAGTCATTTGAACAAAGTCGGGAGCCGATCTTTAGCCATCAAAACATAGAACTAATTAAGTTGAACAAGAACCAATATGGGAGTATGACCATAGAACAGACTTTATGTCAGCGTAAACAATAGCCTGATTTGTACGAAAATTGATCCATCACCAATATGCATGCACAACTAGTGTGTAGGTTGTTTTAGTGCTTACAAATTTTTTGATCGTTCTGAGTAGTCAACCACAAAAGTAGGAAGCTGGAAATGGACCTACACAAGAAATGTTATAAATACTTATATTGTGCATGACACCAAGCAAAACTAGCTTCCCAGCGCTTGATTACATCAACCGAGTGAGCCACAGAAAAAATTCAAAATTAAACCAATAAATAGAGTTACAATATCAAGGCAAGGGATTTTCAACTGAAAATATAGGCTTTCAATAGGCACGAAGTCGAAGTGATCTCTGCCAAAATAAAGTACAAAAGAATAGAAAATTGAACACAAGAGCAAATGCTGACGTTGCCTACACAACGCACCATCGGAAGAACACGTTTCAAACGAGCCAAGCATCTCGCGCTGCACGTTGTACTGGAGCTAACAAACTAAGCACAAAATAATTAAGTTAAGGTTGCTCCCTAAGATAGAATTCATCTGAAATTTGATCTAATATACCTAGAGAGTGTAACCTCCAAATGCTCGCTAATAAATAGACTCGTCTCCTCACTTACGATGTTATGGTAGGCCCATAAGCTGTCTGCCATTCAGCGCTACATCATTAAGAGTAGCAAGAAGAACGATGTCATCATTTCATAATTAACAATGAAACACCAATGAAGTTGGCAGCGCAACGGAGGAGAATGGATTTCGAGCAACGATGTCACTGGTACTAAGACACGTTTTTATTACTGAACGAATTGTTGGGATGTGAACAAATTCATAAGTAAATAACATGGACCAGTGGACCAGCGACGCGTGAATAAAATGAAACAAATTAGTTGGCTTGTGGATAATTTTACTAGTGAATAACGCCTCGCATTCCATCGCACGAGACTTTGCTGAAAGATTTGTGCGCCAATTTGAGCTCTAGAATATCGATAGCAAAAATGAATTGAAAATCTTCAGAGGAGTAATTTGCATCATCAACAATACTCCTCCACCCGATGACTCCACGGCCATGAGGATATAATACGTAAGCATGCAAGCCAGCAGTAAATGACACTTCAACAACACTTGCCTTTGACTGCAAGGGCCTTATCTTGAGTAGCTCAACAGCTACCTTGGTAAGCCTAGCCTCAATACACCGAACTTTAGCATGTCGTAATAAACTGAATACAGGAAATCGAAGCCAAATCGGCGCTGTAATTCTTAAATAAAAATTGGATTGATACTTGAATCACGTGATACACAGTCGTCTGGTCCAGCCCGTGTAGCAGCCTCCGTCTTCGTTGTGGTTAACAAATTAGGTAGATCAGAGCGCACGCACATAGCTATCCGCTCAAAATATGTCGCGGCGCGCATCTATTTAATCACTAGCTTCTGAATGATACACCAATTCCAACATAAAATACTACGTAAATGGACTCTCTACCTACAAAATGCCTCTACCATCTAACGAAATGTAGTAACTGCGACGCTGCAGTCCAAGAAAATCGGCGAACCTTTCACTCGAGTAGTGCTCGTCTCGCAAACGCCAAGGAAATAACTGCTAAACTAAGACGTACGAAGAGACCCATTCAAAACAAAACACTCAATGAAGAAGCTCATAAAACACCACAATAAATTGAAAGCGCCAACCAATTTGTAACAACTTGCTAATGAAAATGAACAAATTAGCAACCCAGTTGAATAACAAGCACATCCCTAGAGTTCTGCACTTCATCAGTACGGAAAGAATAAGTAAGCCTCCTGAAAGACAGCGCACTACAGATAACCAGAGAGTAAGAAGGTGCGAGATCTGGAGGAAGAGAAGCCTAGTACCTCCTAGAACAGAATTACCAACAACCTGAGTGTCTCGCCGAGGATAAACTAAACACCTGAAAGGTACCAAATAAGAGAACCAATGCAATGACACGAAGAAACGCAAGTCAGAGATGAGCAGACGCGATCAAACTCACACTTCCCTCATTCTCCCTGAGCCTGCAACACATTGGCTCAATAGCAAAATGTTCACCTCGCCTAAACGTTGGCTCCGCTCACTCATGTTGCACCAAGATAACAATGGAACACAGACGTTGTGCTTCAGCGACGGATCAATTTTGCAAAAAGCAACTCAATACTCAGACAGCCAGGAGCACAACTCACCGCAATTTTTAAAGGCCATTCGTGCCGATCGTCCGCTTAAACGGTTGCTCAATTAACCAACACATGAATTGCATGCCAGTGGAATATATATATATAGTCCAGTTACATAGCATAGATAAAGGTTCTTGCGCATTCCAAGCTTACATGATACTACCAACGGTATTAGGGGGAAAGCAAGTTACTAGGTGTCATTCACAGGGTCAGATAGGTTACTGGAAAATTTGCATGAATTACAATTAGGTAGAAAATTCTCGGCACGAATGGGTTGAGCTACGCCATGAACGTCGGCGAGCAGGACACAGAGAAACGAAGGCAAGCGACAAGTTCCCTCACATTTCCTTGTCCTCGTCCGACTCTGATTCGTAGAGCACATCGAAGATGGAGGTTTTGGTGCGGCACTTGGCAGGCGACGACGATCTTCTGGCGCTGCGGGTGTCGTCGAAGAGCAAGTTGACAAGCTGAGTGCGACGCTTCTTGTCGAGCGACATGGAGTCCATGAGCTGGTGGGCGAGCTGCAGGGGCTCTGGCTGGGGCAGGTAGCAGTCCTTGCAGACCACGGGAGCTGCCGCGGCCGAGCTGCAGTCGTCGTCTGAACTCACGCCTGACGACGGGTCGCTCTCAGGGAGCCCAGACACCAGCTTCTCGAAGTGAGACTCCAGCAACATTCTGACCAACACAGACAATGAAGTTATAAACACTACTCAAGGCCTGTCACGTGAAATTCAAGCAGGCAACTCGCGCTGCTCAATTGGTGTTTTGCATGGAATTGTCCTTGACCACTACACATACCTATTATTATTCCATCAAATGCCATTGCAACATAAAGCTGGCTAAATCAGAGTAAAATTTAACTGAATAAGGCTGAGATTATCTTGTTTGCAGTCATTAATGGTCAGCCAAACCAACGTGAAAGCACAAAGCTAACTCAGTCTCTTTTCTTCCGAACTCACAGTATGGTTAAGCACAGAACGCTCAAGTTATGAAAAATAACCAATAGTGATCACTCTAAGAATCATTTCCCAGTGCACATATAATACAGATTTTTTAAAAGGCAACTCGGGACCTTAAGACACTAAAGGTTGAACGCACACACACAACACAAAGTGCTCCAGTTACACTGGAATAAGATAAGGAAAAGGGATTCCATACCTGGTGAATGGCTTCATATGGACGATGACTTCAGGCAAAGGAAAGCCATTGAAGTTGCCGGCAGCAGAGAGGGTGTAGGCACCCATCTCGTTCCACACGAGCCAGTCGCCCACTGCCAGCGAGCTCGGCAGGGGCATGCTCTCGATCACCTGACCAAGGGAAGGTAAGATAGCTCACATCGTTGGGATGTGCGCATGGCGGAGTATGGCTTCTCACTCAAAACCTGGATCTTTCCCGAAACACTTCTAATGAATGATTAATGAACAAGTTCCTAGATGCAGACACGCAGTCTTTGCTAATGAAGTAAAATTTGGATGAGTATTATCAAAGCAATCACACAAGTCGGTCGCGTAAGGGTGGTGACTGTCTGACACCAATGAGACATAATAAATCATGTCAATTTACGATAGTGCCTTATTTGCAGCATTGTATTTTTTTATTGCTGAATGCAAGAAGGAAAGTTCATCAAGCAGGAAGATGTCATCAAATATCCTCTCTAACTCGTCTTCTCCATTTTTATCGTCACCAGAGGAGTTCAGTACGGCAAATATACAGAGCTGTTGAGATTATTAGGAATTGTGGTCATTCTCATCTGAGGTTTAACGCCATGATTTCAAGTGACAAAGAGGAATGCATACTCAACTCGGAGAAATACCACAAAAGAAAATTTTCCCTGTTTTGTGAAACGGGACTTCATTAAAATATCTCGGCTCCCGAGCGCACCAGGTTCGGTGAAATTAGTTGCAGGGTTCAAAGCTAAACTGAAAAAAGTTTTCAGAATTTATGCTAAACTGTGTGATATGAAACTAGTTTTTAAAGGGTTATGCATGTGAGAACACTAAAGACTGAGAAAACTGTAAAAGCGTGCGTCAAGACCAAAAATAAAAAAGATAAAAAATGGCCCATCACAGCTGCTCCGAACGACCAACGATAGCTGCCCAGTCCTATTGCTTGATTTGGGTTGTCTCAAGTTACACAGCAATGGAAGGGTTCGACTTATCTCTATCATTCAACTTGCTAGCGGGCGCTGCCCAAGAATTAGCGTATGGTTAAGAAACCAGCACTTAAAAAAAAGCGGGACAAGGAACCAATACTGATAAGCAAGTAAGGTACATTAGGTGGTCGGCACTTCGCTGACCAAGCGCAAATAGCATCGTAGGTCAGGTCTTACTGAAGCTCTATTTAGAAATAGTTCTAGAAAGGTAATCTTCAGACTGTCCCCAAACACTTGTAATATTTAAGATATTTTTGCACTCCGTTCTGTGACAATCCAAAGCTACAACACGCTGGTAACCGATTCCACAAGACAGCTAGCAAAAGAAGCCAGCACCTCAAGCCTGTAACTCACGCGATCGAAGCCGTCGCACGTGGGCCCCCACACCGAGGAGTGGCAATCTTCGCCTGTCTGCACCTGTAATGCAACACACAGCATTGTTATTACGTGTCATTATCATATATCATTGTCATGGGGCATGATCATGTGTCATTATGTGTACTAAGTATCATGCTCCACGCTCTCAGGACTCAAACTCACTCAGACGTTGATCTCTTCTACCATTACTCAGCCAATACACGTTGCACCTTCACAGTTTATTACAATTCAAGTGGTACAATTTCAAGTGGTTTGGTACGATTCAACAGTAAACATCCAAACAACTATGGAACCGGGCGATATTTTGATACATTACGCTAGAATATTATCCAGCACAGATTAACAATTGAAACCTTCAAAGAAGCACCAGGATATGGCTGTAGCTATCATAGTAAACCAAGCACTTCACGTTGCACATCATAGTCATATTTTAAACAAAATGCTGCGGTCAGTAGGATCTTTTTTCTTCCACACACAGAAATGCGTGTAGTTTTCAGGGCTTTGTCTTTGAAGTTTTCAGGACTAAACACGCGTGATGCAGTAGGAGCAACACGTACTCATGGAAACAATGTTTTTGGCACTCTTTCCATAACATTTATCAGTCATTAACGCCTTCCCAGGCAAAAACGAGTATACTCGTTTTCACAAAATGTTAGTTTTTCAGCCGTCGACGAGTATACTTGTCTAAAACTTTACCTTCAAAAAACCAGCTACATACGTATATACTCGTCGGTTTTAAGCCTTTGTGAGCCATTCTACGAGTGAAACGAGTATTCTCGTCAAATTGTACGCCTGGCAGAGGCGATAGGGAAGAGCTGTGGGATTTCAAGGACATTGTTACTAGACTTGCTCCGACAGCCATTGTTGTCGGATGGGTGTTGTTTGCATCCACATTTGCATTCATTTTGAAAAGTAAAATTCTAAATAATTTGATCTAGAAACTTTCAGAGGAAATATTCTTCTTTTATACGTGGAAATAAAGTTCATTTGTTTTATATTTTTGCTAACAACTTACAGTTTTCAATTGATTTTGGTCATAATAAAATGCCGGAAAAAGGAATTTCATTTATCATACATATTATAATTACTGCTAGATATTTGGCACACAATTGTAATAAAAATTAAAAATAAAATAGCTTTCTATTTCTCTTTACATTTGGTAATAAAATTTTGAGAGAAATTGAGAAAATATGGTAAAAAAATATGGTTTATAGGAAGACGAGTTGACTTGTTTTGGCCGACAAAGGTATTTTCTAAATAAAAAGTTCGCCACAAAAATGGGGAGAAAAAATAATTACAAACTGTTTTCATAACCAGCATCAAAAAGTTCAAGTCATTAGAAAGCACTAACAGTATTCCTAGCACGAATGATGTTTTGACTTGACATGTTGATGTAATCCGTTGTAACTGTTTTAGAAATTCCCGTGCATTACTTGAATGTGTACGCACCAAACAGCTTGTTACTGAAGCCCATATTACTAGATAATAAATGTTCTGTTTCAAAAGTTATCTAAAAATTTCACGCTACACAAAAAACTTTTAATTTCAAACCCGTTTTGTACTAAGTTCAGTGACAATTAACTAAAATCACTCATTTACTGTTGAGCAACCAGGAAATTTTATATCGTCCCTTTCTTTTCTTTTTTTTTTGTCTTTGTTTACACACGTCATGCAAATCTGAACACGCGCTGATAAAATCTGAACACGCGCAGGTACATCATAACTTGGATCCAGCAGCATATTAATTGAATAATTGAGAAAAATTTTCATTAGATAAATTGTGGTTGACATAAGACAAATTATAACCCAATCCTGGACTGAGGAGCTCGCGCATCACACACACAGAGAACAGTCACATCAGACGCACAAGTGCAACACAAAACGCTCACCTCGAGAGGGTCAGGACTGACGACACAGTGGTCGTAGATGATGCAGTTGAAGGAGCCGTAGAGGCCGTCATCAATGAAGTACATGACGGACTTGACAGGACCGTCAGACGGGGTGCAGGTGTCGGCGAGCACAGAGGCGGGGTCGAGCAGCACCTCCCGCCTGTTGATGATGGGCGTGACGAGCGTGAACGCCGCCGACACCATGTAGCGGCCCGGCTCTGCTATAACTCGAACGCCCATCTCCTGAGGACATGAATGAATTCATTAGAACACTCATTGTATTTTGCGCTGTAGTTACATTATATTGGACAATTCAGAAGGCATTTCCTTGTTTAAAGAAATAATATATTTCCAAATAAGATGTCAATACGTACAAAAAAGGAAAATGTTCGATCCCTGTACAAAGTAGGGTTTGTTTACCGTGTGATGCCCTGACAGCTATGCTCCAGCTCTGACTATCCTCTGTACACGAGGGCAATAGCAGTTTCAATATTTCCTCTAGCTTTCAGTGCACCGCACAGTTACAATGGGTAAACTTGCATCAACAAATGGCCTAATTTAACTAAATCAATTGACATTACCAAAGCATCACTTCAAACTTATACCTGGTACGTCTGGCCAATAGACAAAATTCCATCACAAAAGATCAACGCCCGACCTCACTCGAATGAGAGAAATTCTACACTAATCAGTCAAAAGATATTCGAAACTCTGATAGGTTCTTTCTTAAACACAAGAATAATTACAGCAAATGCTAGAAATTGTGCTCATCTAACCGAAGTTAGTTTGTGTAATTCGTTAGAAAACTTCCCTGCGGTAAAAAAAACTATGCTTCTACTTCACGACTTTTTAAAAGAAAGTAATAGGTGCTGAGAAGAAAACAGCAGTGAACCAAAAAAAGATGACCAGTAACTAAAAAGAAAAAATTTCACAAAGAATAGTATTAGCACAGCCTCGCAAAAAGAGCAACCAAATTACCTCGGGGAAATGGAGCTCCAGCGCCTGATTGATGCAGTCCGCAGCCTCATCAAGGGACGACTGCCTGCTGCCCAAGAAACCGCCTCCGATGTCGAGCAGGTCGAAGGAGTGGCCTTCTTCAGCGGCCTCAAGGAACACCTGCACCAACAGAGAACATTATTGAACAGCAATGGACTCGAGCATGTCAAAATAAGCATGCTTTGATGTCAATGTTGTGTCTGGTAACACAAAGATTTCAGAGCAAAGTTTCGTTTTCCTCATCAAATGTTCACACTTGCCTGCTGGAGTTTGATTTCATGGTATTAGTATTCATAGTATCCATATCCATACCATATCCATATACCGAGCTTATCCTCCCTATGGGAGGGTAGCCGACAGCAGGCCACAATCACCGCACTTAGTCACTAGGAGGCGAGAGAGGCAGCACTGCCAGGATGAGGCACCTGAACTGCCAGGATCAGCAGCAGCCCAGCACAACCACCTTCCACAGTCAGGCCCGACAGCCACAGCTGGTTTACCCCGACCGCTTCATTGAGTGCAGCCCCTCCCCCCGCACATGACAGGTCAACCCCATCACACGCGGGCAGCTTCCAGTAACGCATCAAAAATAAAATTACCTCCTTATGCACTGCCCCCACTCACTTCTGTCCGCAGCCATCTCTCTCGCCACGTCCACAGTCAGACTCCTCTCATACAAAGCACGTCGCACCCCATCCATCCAACTCATCCGTGGTCTACCTCGCGCTCGAAGACCACTCACTTCCGACATATATATCTTTTTCACCAGCCGCTCAACATTCATTCTTTCAACATGCCCAAACCATCCAAGCACTCGTTCATCCACTCGCCTGCTCAACTTTTTGATAACACCCGTCTGCCCCCTAACCAACTCATTCCTGATCCTATCTCTTCTAGTTACTCCATACATGCTCCTCAAACACTTCATCTCAAACACATCCAACTTCCTCCTCTCAGCTGCTCAACTCCCAGGACTCTGCTCCATACAACAAAACTGGCACAATCAAACTTTCATACAGTCCCCTCTTAGCATTCATACTCAAACTACTGCATTCAAAAACTTTCCTCATTGCACCTAATGTCTTACAACCTTCACTCACTCGATGCTTCACTTCTACTTCCATACTATCCTTAACAGTCACATCCGACCCGAGGTACCTAAAATGCTCTACCTCCTCTAAAACTTCCCCATTCAACCTCACATCCAAAGTTCCAAACACTCCACCTCTTGAACATCTCATCACCTTACTTTTATTCACATTTACCCTCAATTTCCGCCTTTCGCACACTCTACCAAACTCTGCAACCAGTCTCCTCAGTTTTTCCTCTGAATCAGCCACAAGCGCTGTATCATCTGCAAACAACAGCTGACACACTTCCCAATACATACCATTTCGTCCCACCAACTGCGCACCTTTTCCCAACACTCTGGCATTCACTTCTCTCACCACACCATCCATAAACAAATTAAACAACCACGGCGACATCACACATCCCTGTCTCACACCTGTCACAACTGGGAACCATTCACTCACCTCATTCCCTACTCTCACACATGCTCTGCTATCAATGTAGAAACTCTTGATCACATTCAACAGTCTCCCCCCCACTCCATACAAACTTACCACTTGCCATAGAGCCTCGCAATCCACTCTGTCGTACGCCTTCTCTAGATCCATAAATGCCCATAAATTCATAGTATCACAAAAGAAAAAGAAGATAGTAGAATTTAGGATGGAATTAATGGAAAGGAAAAACATAGCACGAGGTACGTTTCCACACCCTGCACATATAACCAGTATATTGAAAGAATTTATGGAACAAGATAAAAGTTGAAAAAGAAAGGAACAGTTGGGTAACAAATGGCATCAGCAAACTGAAAATTAGATCCACATGAACACAAAAAACTCATTCTATTCAAACAAAAGAAAGACCTAACTAACCTTCAGCTCTGGGGCTTGCATCTTCCTCCTGGGAGAGCTAATTCCTACACACTGTAATTGTATCTACCTAAAGATCAAGAACTAAAAATCTTCTCAATCGATTCCAAAGATAAAAAATAACTCGAAAAGTAACAGGGCATTTATCTCTACTGAATGGAGCATCCAGAGATTACCTCATGAGAAGTCAATTTTTCCTGAACTTGAGCTAATATAAAATACAGGAAAATTTGCGCCAGTATTACTCACTTGATGCTGATACAGAAATTTAGTCCTACAATACGGAGCAGAGAATGATAAACTATTCACACAATCCCCGCAACTCCGCTCTTAGATTGGCATGACGGATTGCAATAGTCTTCACATTTCTTGCATTGGTAAAGCCTCAATATCAAAGCTAAAAATAAAATATACAGTGGACTTCTAACCTCTACGCTGAACGTTCTAGTCTTATTAGGCCCTTGGCAAAATAAAAATTCTGTAATCTAGGCAAGTTTAGGATTTGAACCTTAAAGTTAGCTACATAATAACCCACTCAGATGACTTCTTATGCCGTAAGTAATAATAGTAGAAATTCAAAGGTTACAAGTGCTCTGACAACAGAGCATGCCGTGTGAATTCACAGAAGTTTATCACATTTCATATAATTACTCAGTGCACAGTTATTTAAACACAGCATTGTGTTCTGTACAAGTCAAAAGTTTCAAAGAAATAATCATGTTAATGCTTATGTTACTATCAGACCTGCTCGGAAGCAGCAATGGCTCCACCGAAGACTTGAGCCTCAGGGCACAGTTACGGCATTCCATACAAGTTACCAGTATCAAAGAACTGAGAATGTCAATGCCTATGCTCCTAACAGACCTGCTTGGAGGCAGCGATGGCCCTGCCGAAGACTTGCGGCTCAGAGCAGCCTGAGCCGACATGGAAGGACACGCCGACCACCTTGAGCTTGAGCTGCGCGGCGCGCTGGAGCAGGCCCCTCGCCTCGAAGGGCTGGGCGCCAAACTTGATGCCCAGCGCACACTGGGCACTGAGCGAGTCGCACCGGATGCGCAGCACCAGCTCCGCTTCAGGGTATATCTTTGAGATCTGTGGAAAATCATCAGATAAGATGTTAGTTTAAGTCTCCCAAACTGCTAAAATAATGCATTCCTAAGAGAGGAAGGAGGAAAGCACCATTAAGTATGGAGATACAAGAACGTAGAATCTATGCAGAAGGAGGAAAGAAACGGAGAGTCAAGAAAGAAGTTTATGAAACAGGATAAAAGTTGCAGAAGAAAGTAGTAGATGCTGAAAAACAGGACAGTAGTGAACCGAAAAAAGTGGTCCTTAACATAACCAAAAACATTTTATTTCAACAAAAAGAAAGCCTACCCAACTCTCGGCTCAGAATAAACGAAGCATCTTTCACTTGATCAAGTGATGCATGCTGCCCCGTGAATATGTGATATTATGGGACCTTAACTGAACAGCTATGGGGATGGTGCTGAAGTAACCATATGGTACACCATAACCAACAACAGACTAGAGCCCCAGTTTGTATGAGAATCTCTAACCACAATGAAGGCGTCCCAAAGAGGTGAAGGAGGAAGGCGAAATTTAGTCCAGGATTATGAAAATAGAGAATCATGGCACAAGGTGCGTCACCAAACCCATTGCCTAGCAACAGCACGACTGAAAAAGTTTATTAAATATGATCAAAATTGAAAAAGAAAGCAATAGGTGCTGAAGAGAACAGTAATAGACTGCAACAAAACAAAAGACTTTGTCTTTTCAACCAAATGCCTACTTAACCTTCAGCTCGGGACCTTGCATCTTCGCCTGGGAACGCCAACTCCCATAAATCCATTATTTGTATCCTCCTGAGGCCTTCCCAACAACTAAGTAGGGGAATATGCAAGTACAACATACTACATTAAGGTAATTCGTGCGTGAGGTCGCTAGCTAAATACCGAAGTTATTTTATCCCCTGAGAGGAGATCATAACTAGATGGATAAACAACACGGGCGCTATAAAGTAAAAAATATCCATTACTAGAGTTAAGTCACGAATATGTCAATAGTTTGTAACACCTATCCAACCTAAGTACATCCATCATCCTATAATGTGATGTACATTGTAAAATGAAGCACAGGTCACATTGAAGTATCAGGCACACAGTTAATTTAAAAATAGGAATGAATTCAAAAATTCATTTCATATCAGGTCAACCAACTTATGTGAATTCAATTAACTGTAAAAAAAGTTATCAATAGACCCTTAACTGCTCCAAGTCAGGCACACTAATAGGAATGCATTTCCATTTAAATTTGTGCCCCTTTTGAGCTCACTCCAGAGTGGCAGTTCTGCCCACCTTTGCCCTCAGACTTCAGTACATTAAGAACTCAACAGTTTCCTACACCCCTTAACAAACACAGAACAAATGTTACCTTGTCGAGCTCGTCGAGGCTGTCAAAGGTCATGAGCGACACGCCCTGTGAGCGCGCGTACTTGAGGTGGCTGGCGATCTTGCAGGGGTGAGCGTAGATGATGCGCGACGCACTTACGCCTAATGCCATCACCTTCTTGATTTCCACACGCGAGGCACAGTCAAAGCCAGCGCCTGCAAGAGTGTCGAGGTTAGTTTCACGTGATGCGGAGACTGGCTAATTTTGCATGTTTGAAATTGGTTGACTCTTAGGGAATCTTACACTTATAATTTTTTGGGAATCTCACGCATATCTTGCTAATTGTGTAGTCATCTTATGAGAATGGTGTTGACCACTCATAGGTATGAAGAATAGAAAATTTTGGTTGGTTTCTATCAAAAATAGAAACAAACCTAAATATTAGGTTAGTTTGAAAATAGGAACACCCCCAAAATATAGAATAGTAATCAGCCACTTGACATTCCCTCATAACATTCCAATGAGTACAACTGAGTACTAAAAAAATTAGTGAGCAAACATTGTCACACAAATCATAGATAGGACTATCTTGAGTTATGCAGAAAATCAAGATATAGAAAAAAATACAGTATGTTACAAGGAATTAAATTCATTTAATTAATTAAATTCATTTAATTAATTAAATTAAATTCATTCAGAAGCACACATAATGAAATAGATAGGCACGCATAGTGAAATAGATAGGCACGCATAGTGAAATAGATAGGCACGCATAGTGAAATAGATAGGCACGCATAGTGAAATAGATAGGCACGCATAGTGAAATAGATAGGCACGCATAGTGAAATAGATAGGCACGCATAGTGAAATAGATAGGCACGCATAGTGAAATAGATAGGCACGCATAGTGAAATAGATAGGCACGCATAGTGAAATAGATAGGCACGCATAGTGAAATAGATAGGCACGCATAGTGAAATAGATAGGCACGCATAGTGAAATAGATAGGCACGCATAGTGAAATAGATAGGCACGCATAGTGAAATAGATAGGCACGCATAGTGAAATAGATAGGCACGCATAGTGAAATAGATAGGCACGCATAGTGGAACAGAAAAACAATCATAGTGGAACAGAAAAACAATCATAGTGAAACAGAAAAACAATCATAGTGGAACAGAAAAGCAAGCATAGTGAAACAGAAAAACAATCATAGTGGAACAGAAAAGCAAGCATAGTGAAACAGAAAAACAATCATAGTGGAACAGAAAAGCAAGCATAGTGAAACAGAAAAACAATCATAGTGGAACAGAAAAGCAAGCATAGTGAAACAGAAAAACAATCATAGTGGAACAGAAAAGCAAGCATAATGGAACAGAAAAACAATCATAGTGGAACAGAAAAGCAAGCATAGTGAAACAGAAAAGCAATCATAGTGGAACAGAAAAGCAAGCATAGTGGAACAGAAAAGCAAGCATAGTGGAACAGAAAAGCACGCATAGTGAAATAGAGAGGCAAGCATAAAGAAACAAGACCGTCATGCACAGAACAGCCAAGAAGCTGCACACAAGAGAGGCCAGAGGAACACAACAGCAGAAGGACCAACCCAAGAGCGCGAGGGTGCTGAGGACGGCAGGAGTGTCGTTGCACTTGACCGCGTAGTGAGGGTGCACCCGCGGCAGCTTCCTGTGCCACAACTTCAGCCGCTGCACCACCTCGTCAATGTCAACGTGGTAAAAACTGCGCTGCTCTCGCCCGGTCATTGATGCGATGCTCTGAACAAGTGACACCTTTAGTGAGAACTAGTTTGCACTTTGTTCTCATAATCTATTTTATGTTAAGGTATGAATTTTGTGTTTTCTCAAAAACAGATTCTTATTTTTCTATTATGAAGGCAGGAGCTGACATGATAATCATAGAATTATTTTAATATTCATTAATATTTATAAAGAAGTATACTTGGTACAGTAGCATCAAGTGTACAAAATCTCCACACTAATGTCAGACATCATCCCTCCGAGGGCAATTCAGAACCAAGCTTGCTGACCATACCTTGACGGCATCCAGAGTGGTGCTGTCTGACACAATGGACGAGTTGAAGAGATTTCTTATTTCATTGGAGTTCTCCATGGTGAGGACAAAACAAGTCAAGACTCAAACAAGAAGCACAAATTTTTGAATGCAGATTTCCAAAGGGCACTAAACACTGATGTTGAAGTAGAATGTAGAAGCAGAATAGAGCACAGATACCTGAAAATAAATCAAGATAAAATTAAAGGAACACATTTTTCAATAAATTCACAACAAATAAAATAAAATACAAGTGCTGTCTAATGGTAACTCCGGTTATGGTTCAATGTAAAAATCAGATGAGAAATATTGAACAATATTGAGGAAACAATGTTTTCAAATTATATTAGATCAAGTTTCCAACTAACCAGGGCTGGTCTTAGATGCAGCACAAGTAGCTGCATCCGAGAGACAATGCAGCCAACTGAGTCTAAATTCTGGTGAGGCTATCAATAGAGAATACAACTTCCTCACACACTATATATGTTCGACTGAATACAAAGTAGAATCAAGATATTATCCCATACTAGATATTGTCTGAGAGACAAAGTAAAGCAGATTAGAAAAAATTACCATTACCAACACATAAAACCACTCATAAGAGTATAACTTATGTCTACTAGAAAAAGTTTCAAAGGAAGGTTGAATAATAATAGGCAAGATGTATAGTAAGACAAGTGTGAGCAGCCATACATGTCAACAGCATGGTAGATTCGAATCCCAAAATTCAGCACAAGTTTGACTAATGGGCAAAATTACAGTTGCTCTGACTTATACGCTTAGAAGGCAAAATAGTTCAATAATGTCACTATGTTTATTACATATTTCAAACTTCAGAAACTGAATTGTAATTATTTTCAACTTAAGCCAAGGCTGATATCATCCACACAAAAGCTTTATTAACTTCTGATGCATTTTCAAGAAAATATTAGATGTCTAAATGAAAATCATGCCAAACAGCATAGCAAGGTGAAGGCTGACTGCAACATATAAACTGATGCTGCATTCCTTTACATAACTCAGTTCATCCCAGCTTCCAACTGAAAGAATATTACTTCTTATAAAACATGCACATTGTTTTCTTGTAACTTTCTGAAACCCATTTCAATTTTGAACTTCTTCAGAGCAACTACTGTAATTAATTATTACACTCAAAACAAATGTGCAAAGCTGATTAGTATGTTTCTTACAAGCTCTGAACTTTCTCCAACTGCTTTAAAATTTAACAATATAAATACATATCCCAATAATTTAGAACCATGAAGCAATTCCTTAAGTTAGGTCTGTCTTGGTATGCTTCTGCATCAACATTCCAGTGAAAACTGTGAAATGAGAGGTGACCTTCATGATGGCATTTGAAACTTTGGCTCTCAAAAATTGATGTACCAGTTTGACGTAATGTGTAAGAAGTCATAATCACTATGATTTTGCAAGGTTTCATTTTACATGCCCTTCAAATAGTCATAAAATATTCATGGATAGATTTCAAAGCTGCTACTTGACAAACACTTCCACATTTACATACCAAAAGAGTTTGCCCACCTCCATTACATTATAGTCAAACTGCACAAATAATTGAGTAGAGAGCTGAACTAACCTGAGTGCCTGTTTTTCAGGAGGCTTACAAGATGGGGAGCAAACAATAGGACAAACAAATAGGCCAGCAATTAGAGGGACCACGGAGGCAGAGCGTTGAGAGTGAATCGCCAGTTACAGATGTAGAGGCCGCACGAGCTTTCGTCAATATGGTCAGCACACAAATACAACTGAGGGTAGAAGGGCAAAAAATGTAATGTTAAGATTGCATGGTTCAAAGCAAGACAAGAAGATTCTCAAAGAATAAATTCAATCTTTTCTAATTTTGACTAATGCTAAAATCCAATATTCTCATTGTATAACATGGAGCTACACAAGGAAGGTATCATTTCACCTAATTAATCACAGCAACATTACAATTATAAAAATTTTATTTCACTCATTATTTCTTCCCAGTCCCAAATTTTGCGCTAAATTAGAAAATAGAGCTACAATCTATCTAAAAATTACCCTGTGTTGTATTTCAATACTCTTTATTTATTAATATTGAGAAAAAACAGTTTTACCCAATTCCCAAGAAATAGTGTACCTAAAGAAAAAATGATACTTCCATACAAAACTCACCTTGCAGCAATAACTTGGAATCCAACTAGCCATACAGCGATTACTCAATCCTGAAGACATTCAATATTTGGTCAGTGCAAAAAGGGGCTAAGGAATAACAGAGTCGGGGAGCCAGAGTTGTCGTACGGCTTGTGAAGTGTGTAAATATTTCCCTGCTTGCCACCGAGCAGGGAAAGGCGCTCATGCGGCAGGAGCTCTTCTCAGTCTTGTTATAAGAGAAACAATTTCATGTGTCCAAGGGACAACTCAGAGGGAGAGATGAGGGGATCTGCAAAAATAAGACACCATTTCATTTTATGTGAATATTTACATGTAGCCCATTTATTAATGTCTTATTCTATTGTTTATAATGGAGAGATTGGTTTCCCAGAAAATGCAACCATTTGAATGCAGGCAATTCATTAGGTAATGTCATTCTTTCCGTGAGATTCAGGGATTAGTTTTTCACGGACTTATAGCATGTGAAGATGCTTTGACTGACAACTCACAGTAAACTGAAATAAGTTAAAAATAAGCTGCTGGACATAGTCTCTTCCCATAAATTCTGCTCACGGGTAAAAAAAGAGGGGAACTATTACACTCAACTCTTGACATAAATATGGGCAATGTCTACTCATATTCATTTTTAAAAATTTACAAGAAATGAATCCCAAACATAACGTTTACAAAAGTAAACAGAAATGAACATGTTGGAATGCAGAGCAAAGAAATTAATCCTAAGCTTGCAGAACTTCGATTAATAATGCCTAAATGCTATTTCAAATATCTTGTACATTAAGGAGAACATCCCACTCTTTCAACTTTTTCCGTCCGATTCGTTTGAAAGTTGGCCAGTATATGTATTTTGTAAAAGTAAACCTTTTTTACTCTTGTCATTTTTTCGATTTAGGCCTTACTTTTTTTTTTTTTGACGAAAAATGTGTTTTTGGTATATTTTTATTGAAATTTCAGATTATGACTCCTCCTTCAGTTTTGATGTTAGAACAAAAACAAAGACAGTTTTAGAACCCTTGGAACATTTCTAACAAACGCTCAATTCGTTTTTTTTCAAATTCAAATTTTTTCTATTTTTTCAAAAAATTTTAAAATTTCAAAAATCAGCAACAATTTTTTGGGTTTAGAGCTATATATTTTTTCAAAGAATTCGAATTTGAAAAAAAGCAAATTGAGCGTTTGTTAGAAATGTTTCAAGGATTCTAAAACTGTCTTTGGATTTGTTCTAGCATCAAAACTCGAGAACTAGTCCCAGGATGAATGTTGAAAATTCAAAGTGTTGGGTATAAGCAAAAAATAAAATTTTGTGTTGAAGTGTAATATAATGAACAATTGATGTAATTGAATGCAGTTTTAATTTTTATTTTGATAATTTCCATACATAACTTCATATTCAAAGTGTGAATTGTGATTTCAAAAAAAAAAAAAATGAAAAAAAATTATCATTTTTTTTCAACAAAATGATTTTTTTTATTTTCAGTCTGATTCTTATAAAATTTGACTATGATATGTAACCTTTGAAAATAAACACAATTGATTCCATTCATTTTTTTGATTCAGGCCTTAGATTTTGCAAAAATTTGACATATTGGTTTTTAGGTATTGATATTTCACTAATATTGATATTTCAAAATGTAACTCCTCCTTCAGTTTTGATGCTAGAACAAAAGCAAAGACAGTTTTAGAATCCTTGGAACATTTCTAACAAACTCACATTGAGCTTTTTTTCCATTTCTTATTTGTTCTCTTTTTATATGGGGTCAAAATCGGGAAAAATTTTAAAATTTTGGGTGCTTTTCATTTATATTGATATTTCAAAATGTAACTCCTCCTTCAGTTTTGATGCTAGAACAAAAGCAAAGACAGTTTTAGAATCCTTGGAACATTTCTAACAAACTCACATTGAGCTTTTTTTCCATTTCCTATTTGTTCTCTTTTTATGTGGGGTCAAAATCGGAAAAATTGAAAAAGTTTGGTCGCCTTACCCCCCCCGGGGGGGGGGAAATTATTTTCCGTAGCGCCATAAAATTTTAGGAACGAATAGTCTACCACCTAAGGGTCCTTTTACAACAAAAACATGAGAAATGACCATGGAATCGACAGCATCTGGCAAGGGCCTGAGATGGTTTCCTTAAAGCATATAGAAAATTTTTGTAAAAAATGTGTTTGCTAAGCTTAGCAAAATTTAATTTTTAATAAATGATTTCCACATTTAATCATAAGCCCAGGCATGAAAAATTTCAATAACCCCATATTACATTTTACTACTACATTCAGATATTCTTGAACAACAAAATATTTTTCTCAGCTCTACAATATAAACAACAAAATTTATTTATTTAGCATAACAATTGAGTTTTCAATTTCAAAAACAGCAAAATTTGAAAACCTTACCTTGAAGATCTCAATATTATATGCAAAATAACAGTTTTATCACTATAGCATCAGACAATACTTTCAATTTATCTGTAATACATTTAAAATGCTGTAATTTTACTGTATTAGTTGCAAATGTTTGTGCAGGCATACCACAATACACAAACCCCAATTTCACAAAACCTGGTCTATGAATAATAATTCAATGATTTATAATTAATTTCAATTTAATAATTAATTATTAAATGAATAATTTATGACTGAATAATTTGATTAGGCCTGGCTTACAACCACATTTTTGAAAAATGGTTTACCCTGATATACATCCTTGAAGTGGAATAATATTGCGTAAGTAAAAAATTTAGCTTTAACATTCTCTTGACCATAAATAAGACCCTTTCACACCCAGCATTTCTTGAACTTCAAAGTCCAAATGTCAAAGTGATGTTCCTACCCATGCCCATAATTGCAGCCCAAGGTTCAGGATGCAATTGCATTGCATTTGAAAAATAAATTAGAAGCAAATGATGAAGGAGTACCATCACATATAGAATTTTGAAAAATTTAAGTATAGGGACAAATCACTCCAAAAAAATTTATTTGGAAGATATTTTTTACAATTTTTGAATGAATTCTAAATATTGAAGCCCCAGAGAGATTGTGCAAAGTAAATATAATGACACTGTAGCCATTGCTAATAATTCATTTTTTTGTTAGTTCTTTGAGAACAATTTGCTTTATGTAGATAGAGAACTGACATATGATAAACTCATAGAAATGAAAACTTGAATATTTCTTATAAACCAATTGTATGTATTTTGATCAATAAAACATTTTTTCCTTTCATAGATTTAAATTTATTGAATATTTTTCAGTGAAGGAACTTAATTTTATAACATTTTCTAAGGATAATTCAACCTAATAGAAACCTGTGCTTTAGGCCCAGCCTATGGAAATAGATTACTTGTAAAGGAAAGATATGCGTATTCTTGTTCTGCAAAGAATTTGGCTTGTATTTCAATGACATTCACGCTTCAACTGTAAACTTGCCTACGCTTTACCCTTAATTATGCAAATATTGGTTTGCTAGGATATTGAATGGCTAAAAATTTGAGTATAATGTTTTAAAATTTTTAGATCAGTCAATATTAAATGTGCAGCCATACACAAACAAGTTAATTGGACACATTTAACTCCTATTAATTTGACCATTTAGTTCAGAAAAATGACCATCAGGTGTGGTAGCATTTAAAATAAAAATATGTTTGGCTTGTATATTAATGATTTAATGGTATATAGTTGTTACCATTGGTAAATATTGAGTTTAGGCTTATCACAGAAATTAAGACGTCCGTTCCAAAGAATCACTGAAGGAACACATTTAAAAATGTTTTACGTGAATGACATTTTGCTTGCTGATATGTTATTTTTGAGTTATTTAACTTTGAAGTTATACAAACGGCACTTATGAAATAGCTTTCCTACGCAAAAGGAGAGGGTGTTTCAACAATGGCGCAAGTGCGCAGAGCGGGAGAAAAGTTGTTTTTGCAATGTATGGCGTAGTTCATTATTTACTGATACCGCTGAGCCTGCGCCCATTTCTAGGATGTTTTAGTTAATAACATAATTGAGGTTATCACCAAAAAGTATTAGCAGGACTGGAATACTAAAGACTTGAATCGATATGCACTTGACATTACTTTCAATATGGCGGAAACTGTAGAACCTTAGCAGAACTGTAGTTAGGAGTGAATACTGTAGCTTTAACACGTTAAGTGCGGCGGGTTTACTGAAGTTCAATATCCAGCTCAAATTTAGAGTCAATTGGTAGTAAGAAAATTTGAAAATAGCAAACATTAACTGGATCATGCCTTCTTTTAACTTTCATTTAGTATCTATAAAAATTGAGTCAGTGACTGCTGGTTGGCCAGCAGCATTATGAAAATCACATAAATGACCACTGGTGGATCACGCCGCACTTAACGTGTTAATATCAGAATATTTTTAAACATCCTAGAAGTGGGTTTAGGCTCTGTGGGGTTGGCATATATTTATAAAGTACCCAAACGTACTCTAACAGCTCTCACTCAAGCGCAAACTTACTAGAACTGCTATGGAAAACAATAATTTCAAAGTTGAATAACTCAAAAATAATGCATCAGCTAGCAGAATGTGATTCATGTAAAAAAAAATTTTTAAATGTGTTCCTATAGCGATTCTTTGGAATGGAACTTTTAATTTCCGTGAGCGCATTAAACCCAATAATGACCATAATTTTTTTCATCTTCTCTTATAGGTATCATATACTATTGAAGGATTGAAGGATACATTCTCTTCAGTAAACCAATGCATGAGATACTTATGCCAAATCTATTGTTGATCTAAGTTATTTTAAAAAGGTTTACCATTTTATAACTGTCCATTGATTTAACAAAAGCTTCATTATCACACAATCAATAATAAATGCACAAGAGTAATAGCCATTCAGCAATTTTTAATCATTTTAAAATTAAACACTGCATAGACTCCAGTTTTACTTCCATAGGCTAGCTAAGAAATTATTCAGTAACAACAATGCAATCTCAGAGTAAGTAATAAATAACAGAGTGAGTAATAACTTAAATTTTAGCCCTAACAATCTCTCTAATAACTTGAACTCATGGCTTGATATTTTTCTACATTTTTCCTCAAAACTTAATTATAATTTTATTAATAGCAAACAATCACACATAAATAAATTTTAGGCGAAAAAAAACAGATTTAAACTGAAATATACGAGAAGCTTTATATTGAAATAAAAATTGAGAGGTAAGAGCAGCCGCCATTATCACCGAGCTCTATCACTTCCGAGAAACAGGTTTACAGCCTCGAGGACTTATTATTTTTCTGAAAGTAAAATAAACGGGAACTAAAATCGGAACTATGCTATTTGAATAGCGTGACGGCGTTAAACCTATATTGCTTACCAAAGAAAGCTAGTATGACATCACAATGGGTCCACGAGCTACTCACACGCACCACACACGCACACCCTATGAAAGCTCACGTGATACACTGCTGACTGCTTCTACGAAACTACGAGGCCTACGACGATAACTTCTTGGCCTTTTTCAGGCCCTTTGCCCGGGATTCAGAGTTCAGACTGAAGCATGGCGAAAGATTCACAGCGATAGCTATGATCTCAAAATGTATGATTACTTGAAAGAAAGAATAAAAAAGAAAAATTCAGCTGATTGTAGGAAATTTTACTGAGACCGAATAATGGGGAAAATAATACTCATATTACACCTGCTTTTATATGACGAATGATTGTTTTACATAAAGCTTTGTTAGTACAATGTGTATTGTCTGTTTTATCAGTATGTCACAGGTAAAATGAATAATTTTAGATGTATTTTAGATCGTTCCATACGAAATACCAGGTTCAGAATCCTCAGGGAGAGTTCTGAACGTGGTAAAAAAGTAGTTTATTTCCAAAAAGAAAAAAGAAAAAAAAATAGTTTATTTCCAATTGAATTGACATATCAATACATATAATTGGATTTCAAAATGTCTAAACATTAACACCCGTAATTTGCAGTCATGCATAAATATTATTATAGCTATTTCAATATATTAACAGACGTTTGAGAGAAAAAAACGCGTCTGTTAATCCCCACTTACGTTGATAAAAGGGAACAATAAGCTAACGCTTTTGCGAAATCTTACCTAACAATACCCTTGGTGAATTCATTTACTTATATATTTGTTTAATGCCCGCTTCATCCGTCTCTCTGTGATGCTTTTAATTAATTGTGTCTTCAGTGACTCCGTGGCGTGAGGACGGGTGTGGCGCTCGCTCCGAAACAAAGTGCCTATTGTTAGAAAGAATGTACCTCTAACCTAAATGGGTACCCACTCGCGTCCTGAGTATTCAAATGTGATATAAATACCCCATATATAAAAATAATCAAACTAAGAGTATAATATTCCCTCAAAAGTGTGAGAGTATTCAACCCTCGTTTACACAACGACCGAATTCCCTCCATCTTCAAGATGACTAACAAACGACGCATTACCAACAACAGCAGCAACAACAGCATCGAGTTTGAACCGAAGTTTGGTCAATACCCTGATGTGTCTAGCCTTACGAAAGACGGTAAAGAAGTGGTTTCTGTCCTTATAAAATACTTCGATTCAGTGATGACAAAATTTAATAGTGATATTGTTCAAGTGCAAAATGAAATAAGCCACCTTAAAACGCTATTTGAAACAAAAGAAGCGGAACACAAAAAAATTATCGAAGAACAGAATGAGAAAATAGATAGCTTAACCTCCCGCCTCGACCAGTTGGAAAAAAATGATCAGCGCCGAGACATTGAAGACAAAAAATGTACTCTCGTCATTTCTGGAAGGGAAATACCGCCATCTCACGCAGGCGAAATCTGTAAGGATACAGTCTGCCAGCTCCTGAAGGACAAGATCAACATTGACCTCTCCGGCACTGACATTACGTCAGCTACAAGAATGGGGAAAAAAACAATAACTGGGAATGTAGATCAAAGAAACATTGCATTTGAACTAAAACATTATAACAAAAAACGTGAAATTCTCAACGCCTGCCGAGAAAAGAAACCACAGTTCTTCTTCATAAATGAATACCTCATACCTTCACGAGCTAACGTCATGTACATTCTAAGGATGGCCAAAAGGAAATTCCCGGATAAAGTTGGAATCCCAAGAACACAGGATGGAAACATCTTCATATTCAACCCAGGAAACCCAGATTCAAGACGCCGCGAGATCAACACGCCAGATGACCTCGAGCAATACCTGATGCAACAACTAAACATGTCATCACAGCAGATCATGGGTGACTAGACTAGGTGATCCCCTAAATTAGTCAATTTCATTTTCATCCCCTAAATACGTCAATTTCGTATTAATTTAACCTCAATTAGGTATCATGTCAGTAAACCTCAACTTGATGCCAGTTCAACCTGAATCTATACAAATGTATAACAGATGTGCTTGTAAACATTTATGACAGCTGTGTGTGAACTTTTGAAACAACGCAATCAGCAATTTTTTACCTCCCAATGTTACTGTGAATTTTTTCTCTTCTTAACCACTTAAGTATTATTACGCGTAAACCATATTAGCTGATTATATCATTGTCGTTGTAATCTTCTTATAATCTGATAATCGCTTCTGCCCTCCACTGCCATCGTACAACCATATTAGCTGATTATATCATTGTCGTTGTAATCTTCTTATAATCTGATTATATCATTGTCGTTGTAATCTTCTTATAATCTGATTATATCATTGTCATTATAATCTATCAGCAATTTTTCACTTACCAATATTACTGTGAATTCTTCCTTATTTACCACTACAGTTATTATTACGCGTAAACCATATTAGCTGATTGTATCATTGTCATCATAATCTTTAAAACTTATTCCCTCTTGTATGTGAACTTATGAAAACGCCTTCAGCAATCTGTTTGCACCAATGTAGTGATATCGAACTCCAGTATTATAACAAATAAATAATAGATGTGTGTGTAAACATCTATGACATCTGTGTGTCACATTTTGTAACATCGCAATTAGTAATTTTTCACCAACCAATGTTACTGTGAATTCTTCTTTATTTACCACTACAGTTATTATTACGCGTAAACCATACTAGCTGATTGTATCATTGTCGTCATAATCTTTAGAAACTTATTACCTGTTGTATGTGAACTTGCGAAAACGCCCTTAGCAATCTGTTTGCACCAATGTTGTGATATTGAACTCCATTATCACTCGCTCATGGACTGAGTTTGTGTGTACTCACGAAATCGCGCTAGATTTTTCTTTTTTACTCTATTCTCTCTTACTTAATAAGCTACTTTTTAGACTGGAATATCCCTTTAAGCTTGACTCTGTATTTCGTTTTAAGCTCTATAGTACCTAATTCTTACTTTTACTTATTTTAAATGACTGATCACCCTGTAATATTTGAGGAAATCGATCCAGATTTCAATCATTTGAACAGAATATATCCAAACCTAAACGACTCTCAAGAGTGTAGGTATACTAATATATCAGAATTCAACGAAACTATACGAATAACTGACCGAGATTTCTCGCTCCTGTGTTGGAACTGTAGGTCACTCTATCCAAAATTGGAAGAGATACAATGTACTATTACTGAACTTAAATATAACCTAGACGTGATTAGCTTCACCGAAAGCTGGCTAGATGACTCGACTAAAGACATGATTCGATTTGAAAATTATCATAGTTACCATTCGCTAAGAAAAAACCAGCGGGGCGGAGGCATCAGCACATATATATCTAACCACATAGACTCGAGAACCATAGCAAGTGCAACCATGAATCAGGATCATATAGAATCACTCTTCGTAGAACTTTTTAGAGATGGTAAACGCATTGTGCTTGGAACGGTGTATAGGCCTCCTACAGCCTGTCCTATATCCTTCCTGAATGAATTGAATCGTATTATTTCTCAGTTCAACAGGCCCTTATACAATGACATAATAATATGCGGTGACTTCAATTATGATCTACTGAAACATGAAAGCCATGAACCAATCTCTAATTTCCTAACTACCTTTCAGTCTCAATCCTTCCTTCCGATCATTACAAAGCCTACACGAATAACCTCAGAGTGTGCTACGCTGCTTGACAATATCTTTATGACAGACCCTAGTGATTTTCTTGCTGGAATAATTACTTCTGACTTATCAGATCACTTCCCAGTTTTTCTTATTAAGAAAAATGTCTATATTGCTTGCACCAAGGCACGGGCTGAAACTTACTCATATCGTAAAATAAACGAATCAAATCTTGAAGAAATGCGCACCGTTCTAGAAGAATCAATGCCTACATTGCACATCTCTCAACAAAACAATAATACTACGAGCATTGATGAAGCAGTAGTAAAGTTGACTGAAACTATAATGACCGCATACAATCAGTGTTGCCCAATTGTAACTCGTACAGTTACCCCGAAAAATAAACATAAGCCCTGGATTACTAGAGACATCGTGATAAATATAAAGAAACGTCAAGCGTACCTAGCCCTCCTTTGCGAAGGACGAATATCTAGAGAAACATATAACCGATTTAGAAACTATGTAACAAACCAGATAAGAACATCAAAAAAGAACTACTTTACGCTCAAGTTTACTCAATTCAAAACTGACGTTAAAAAGACTTGGCATCTCCTTAACTCCTGCTGTAAACCGAATAATGCCGATAAAAAGAAAATTGAATATGTTGTTCAAGATAATGTAAAATATCATGAGAAGAAAGAAATTGCTAATCTCTTTAACAACTTCTTCGTAAACGTAGGGAAAACAATAGCTGATGGTATTCCAAGTGAACCTACTGATCACCTGGAATTTATGGATCATATTCGAGAACCCAACTCCTTTTTCTTTACGCCTACAAACTCCTCCGATGTAATTACGTGCATAAACAACATGAAAAATAAATCGAGTGGGTTACAAACGTTTCCGACTAAAGTACTTAAAGTTATTGCTGACATTGTAGCCCCACTGATATCAAATATTATTAACCAGTCTCTCTTACTAGGCACTTTCCCGAACTCCCTCAAAGTTGCTAGAGTAACCCCTATCTTTAAAAGTGGTGAAAAAACCTGTGTAAACAATTATCGACCTATCTCCATTCTACCAATTATTAGCAAAGTATTCGAAAAGATTGTGTATAAAAAAGTGTACTCTTATTTTGAACAAAAATCATTTCTTTACGATAAACAATACGGTTTTCGCTCTAAAAAATCAACAACACAGGCTATATTAAATCATTTACAATTCCTCTATTCTAATATAGATGAAGGAAAGCCTGTCTTCTCTGTATTTCTTGACTTCCGAAAAGCATTTGATTGTGTAGACCATAAAATACTATTATCGAAACTACACTGTTATGGCATTCGAGGGATTGCCCATGATTGGTTCAGATCATACCTAACAAATCGGAAGCAATACGTTGTCATTGACGACGCAAAATCAGACCCACAGACAATTAGCCATGGCGTTCCACAAGGATCTGTTCTCGGGCCTCTCTTGTTTCTGATTTTTATCAATGATATTGTAAAATCTACATCATTCTTCAAATTCATACTTTTTGCCGATGACAGTACGCTTTCTGCGGTCCTTCCGAACCAAAATCCTGCTATGATTGTGGAGAGTATAAATACTGAACTTCACAAGGTTTCATCGTGGCTCAAAGCTAATAAAATAAGCCTAAATATCGATAAAACAAATTATATTACTTTCTCATACAAGAAAGATGTATCTCTCCCATGCATTAAAATTGGCGAAGGTGAAATCGAAGAAACCAACTCATGTAAGTTTCTGGGCATCATAATAGATAAACATCTGACCTTCAAAGAGCACATCACTCATATTAGTTCTAAATTATCAAAATCCATCGGAATCCTAAATAAAGTTAAAAATTTTCTGCCTGAAACAGCTTTACAAATGCTCTACCGAACGCTCATTTCTCCATACTTGCAATACGGAATAGAAGCATGGCACGGAACTGATAAAAATAAAACCAACAAAATATTTACTCTGCAGAAAAGGGCTGTCAGAGCGGTAAAGAACCTAGAATATAATGCTCACACAAATGATTCTTTCAAAAATTTACAAATAATTAAACTTTCGGATCTCTACAAAATCTCCATCTGTAATTTCATTTACAAAACATTAAGAAATGATGGCGACAATAGCCTAAGACAATTATTGACTGCGCAAACTGGTCATCACGACCATTTAACCCGAAATAGAAGTAAATTCATGCTTCCTTATTATTCAAAGGCCAGGTCGCAACACAGTATTCTCTTCGTTGGAACCAAAACTTGGAACTCTATACCTGCAGAGATCCGTGAATGTAATTCGTACACAGTATTCAAAAGACATCTTGAGTCTCACTTCCTATCAGAATACTAGTCGTGTAAGATCACCGTGTCGAAATCTTGCCTCCTACATGTAACTAATGATAATGTCATAATGTAACTTGCCTTGTGTACCATAACCAATCTTCTCTCTGCTCTTGAATCGTTTTATCGAACATACTGTTAAATATAGCCGACTTGACCTATATTGTAAAATACAGCATAAAATTTCGAGTTAATTATCTCAATGATCAGTCTAATGCGAAACTAGGTTAAGTGAACTAGGTTAAACTTTTGTACACCCTAGAATAACGTGATGGTAGGATGCCCTAGAAGTCGCTGAACTTATTCGGGCCCACAGGTAGCTATACTCAAATTTGACCATTGTACTAGACTTAAGTAAAATTCTACCTCTGTATCACCTGTGGTAAATAAATTGTTTAAATTGTTTAAATTGTTTAAATTAAGGAAGCCTAGTGACCGTATCTGAGATACAAATTTCACCAGCGCACAAGCACATGAATATTTTCATCGCGAGTACTATTAGGATGGATTTATTTGTTTGTCATCCATATCTGAGAAATTTATTTAGGAAGAAATTTTGGATCCCGTCACTTTATACGAACCGTGTATACTAGTTGGGGAGTAACTTTGAAAGTAGAATCGGTGGATGTTTTAAAATTACGAAAAGGTTGACTTTGAGGGAATTTGGAACTATCTTTACCCACCAGGTATGAATTAGTATACCAGGTAACATCGGAAAAAATGTTTTACCACACCAAGCATTCATGATGTTTCCTACATAAACAATGCTGGCGGAGTCTGGAAAAAAGAAAATTATCGTTGCTGATGCTAAATAAAATATATTACTAACATTAATGGAGCAACTCGTGAAACTGATTACCTAAATAATGCTGTTACAATGCGATCCCGAGCGTCAGACACGAGCAATTATCTCACGTGGCTAACAAAACATTGTACAACTCGAATAAAGACATTGAAACAAACATTTGCACTGTTTAAATCCGTATCCCAATGCTATTTTCGGCAGACTGATTGTGTGAATTTGTTTTCTGACGCTAATTTTCAAAAACAAGTTTATTTTTGTAATGGAGTTAATGCACAAACCAACCTTGGCTTTTAAAATATTTTAACGGAAAGATCCTTAGTGGATAGACGTACATGGTTGTCCTCACAGCCAATGCCAATGTTTATGAGAAAGATTTGAGAGATGATCATGATGATGTATTCATATGATAAAGTTATTCTAAGCTAGATAATGGTTGCAAGTACATATAATAATAAATAATATAATGACAGTGACACACCTGTAAATGCTTTTGACAGTCGTCACTTATGTTGACGTAAGAGTATTGGCTTCTCTGATATCCAAGAATAATGTTGAAAGCATGATGAGCGGAAGTAAATAATGTTGTATTCAAATTAAAAGGTCGCCATGCAAGGATTCCAAAACTATTTTGTCGAGCATGCATTTCGAAATAGCACCAGGTGACTACCTCAAAGAATGTGCCTTAACCACACAAGAACTTTATGATGTTTTTTACACAAATAATGCTGATCGCAAGAAGGAAGGAAAGAGAAAAGTTTATTTCCAGCAAAGCTGAATGACCAAATTTATCATAGCATTGGTTATTGAATAATTCTTATCTCAGAGGTCTTTGATTTGTGCTAAGATTATTAGTGGTGTTTTTAAGCATTGGCACGTATGCTTAAGAGTTTTGCGTCAGTGAAAAATATTCTGAACTTCTGGCAGGAAATTAGGAAAAATCAAATACAAGTCTATGGATGTCAAAAATATTTCAGGTTTCTTAGTCTCTCGGATTTCACAATAATGAAAAAAAATACTGGTACATGAGATAAAATAAAACTTTTTGATAACTTGGCGTCGCTTTAAATGACAAATAGTTATAAAATTCCTACACATAGTTTGTGAATGAGCCTAACAATAATTTAATAATCAGGATTTCACATAGGCTAAATGTGAGGCGTAGCCAGCCGAAAATTTCAGAGGGGAGAGGGGGGTTGTATGCAGGATTCCCGTCAAATAACTTCGGAGGGAGAGGGCCATGGTCCCCCTTGGCACCCCCCCCCTTGGCAGCGCTACTGGTAGTAGGGATGGTAAGATGAAGTAACCAACAATGCTACCGAACGAAACGTTGCCATATTAGTGAGCAAAAAAATAAGTTACTCAAGTTACTCAAGTTACTCAAACACAAACATAGAACTTTACACTGGTGATAACCCAGAGTAGTTTAATCAGATATAAATACTCACCCGGACCACCATCGGAAGGATCAGGAGCGCATGTCTAGTGCTGTCAACTTCTGTGCATGGCTGACCTTGAAGGAGGTAGTTTCTTTCCTTACTCTCAGTAGCTAAACAGAGTAATTCCTCTCCAAACTCTTCCCTAATAATAAGCTATTGCTACTGCAGCCTATCCTAACAAATTCTTCATGTTTATCCATTGCTACTGAAGCTCCTTACTAATAACCTTCGTAATTTCCATTGCTACTGCAGCACCATTGCTACTGAAGCACCAAATTAAATAACGTGTACGAAACACCAACTTGTCATTCTGAGCAATTGACTTATTTTTTCTTCAAATATGTTCCCCAACCATAAATTTCAACGCTGTGATCGTTGCAAGGGACTGCCGGGTGTGCACCGTTGGTCTTTTGTAAGTTCCTCCGTATCCCAAATACCAAGCTCTTACCCGATCTCCCAATTTTTGTATCGCCGCCTGGTCGGTGTGCTTGTAGCCTTGGGGACGCCTGAGGAGCACGCACGTTGCCTAGGGAGGCTGTACAAACGACTTACGTCGCACATTTGCTGTATTTAACCGGCATATGTGTTTTGGGAAAGTAAGGAACTGATCTTTTATATTTTTTTTTGAGGGCATAATGTCACAAACTTAGACTGCGATTCGCCCCAGGTCAACACCTGTCGAGCCAACGAATTCGTACTTGTCTTAGTTGATTGAGGTTCCTAAAGACGTGGAAAGCGACCAATCCTAGATTCCCCGGTATACCGTTCAAAGAACGCAGTCGGAGTTTGGTGATCCGGGTGCCTCCATTTCGGCGGACACTTCTAGCACGATTGTGCTCAGTGATGCTAACCTCACAGATTCTTTTATGGTCCCAGTTGGGGACCCGACCTGAAACTTTCATAGTTCCAGAGTTAACCTTCCACTATTTTCATCTATTTTCCCTCTGTCAAGCTTTCTTTTGGGAACTTCCCTTTTTAACTCCCTCGAGCATCTTACAAGTAACAGCTCCACTGTTACCAGACCTATCGGTCTACATGCGTTGGGGGGTAGCTGTAGTGAACGCCTTCTGCCGCACTTCAGTCTAAATTTCATAAATTAATAAAACTACCTTCTAAAAATTAAATAAAGCTAACGCAATCATTATTACAATTTTAGATCACTATTGTCATTCAATATTACCCCGAAATCTATTAAAATTTGACCAAAAATATTTAAACATTTTTCGAGCGTCAGCTCGCATCGCGTTTTCACGCAGAACCATTTGGCAAGTTCCGATAGACATTTTCAGGCAGAGGCGTCATTCTGGTATTCGATGCTCCTGTGTTAGTGTTTGGGCCCCAGATGGGGCAATTGTAAGTATCAAGTGTTTATGTTAAGTGGTATTATGTCTAAACTTTCCTGTATTGTGTCTTAGGAGCATTCATTTTGTTTATCTGTGCCGGTGTAGTTAGGCACAAGCTTCAACTCCACTGCGCCATTTCGTCAGTGTTTTGTCCTTGAATTAATGTAGCCGTGCAAACCTACATATTCACTTTAGCATCTGATTCCAATTGGAATGTGCCTTTTTTTTACGTTTTCGCACTGGTGTTTTTACCAGTTCTGTCAGCCTTATAATTCAATTAACTTTTGGCAGTACAGTAGCTAGAATTTTAGTATTTTATTTACTGTCGTGCATTGTGTTAGGATATTGCAGCAAATCGCGTTTGTATTTTCTGTAGTACTCATTTCAAGTCAATTCACTACTTCGTGTAAAGCCATTTTTAAGGGAAATTTCCTCTTTTGATGTTTCATATTTTTCATAAGCCAATATTTAAGATGGTGTTATTCTTATCAAATTATAAATTTCCCTTTTTATTTTTAATATTTTTCATAAGCCAATACTCAATATGGTGTTATTTGTATCAAGATTAGGATTTTCCCTTTTGTATCAAAAATAACTTCTTTAGCCAATATTCAATATGGTGTTATTTGTGTGATCAAGTTAGACTTGCATCAAATTATCAATTTATTTCTTTAATGTTTTTTTAATCAAAGCAATCAAATTATCATTCTCAATTTTTTGACAGCTGTATTTTGTCACAGCTGTATTTTCAATTAAGTAGGGTTTTGATATAATCACGTGGTTGTAGTTTTTATGTACAGTCAACAGTAAAAATCATTCTTAACAAATTTTATAGTCAACCTTTGTTGTGATGATAATCAGAACAAACCTTGTAAATACCAATAACTAAATACCTGATTTTCCTCATAGAATCAGTATTTATACATTAAATATTATTGATGTTTTTTTGGTTAGTCAGATGTTAATTATTAAGCTGAATTGCCTCAACTTACCATTGTCTTAAATGTTAGGTGAATACCAATAACTAAATACCTGATTTTCCTCATAGAATCAGTATTTATACATTAAATATTATTGATGTTTTTTTAGGTTTAGTTAGATGGTAATTGTATAATTCTTAGTCATTGTATATTGATTATTTCAGTTAGGAAGAACTGGGAACATGTGTTTTCTAGTTCAATGGCATTTAGCAGATGCTGTAGATTTTTACCATTAGCTATTAATTAAGTGAGGCAGGATACTCAGTTCACTGCTTATGCCATCTTAGTTTCGCCAGGCAAAGTTTTGCCTGTGTGAATTACTAGTGTAGAATTTTTAGCTTCATGCCGTTAGAAATATTAGAATTAAAATCCGGCTCCGAGCAAATTGTCAGTGCTCCGAAGTTGCTCCCCACTTGCACTCCGGCGCCAGAGTGCTGGTGGGGGTCGTTTTTCGAAGAGACTCCTCGCTTTGAGGCGGTATGTTAATGCCAGATTGTTTGCAGCACAGCATGTGTTGATATGTGTTTTAATACCGTGAGCAATTTCACCCAGCGTCTTATTCCGTACAGGAAGCTACGAGACACTTTACATTCCACTGCCACGTCACCTACCTTTACCTTGCCGATCATATCAAAAGGGTAAAATAACCCGGTAGCCAGACTTGGCAAAACAACTGCCTCCTTCTTTGTTGCCTCTTCACTTCTAATAAACCCCCATTACTGGACGGCAAGAGCAAGTATCCAATTCCTCCACCTCACTCAGAATTGAGACATCATTGGTTACAGCTAACCCAACTGCTGCATAACCTGCAAGTCTATATTCTAACACCATTAGAGGAATTGCAACTTACCGTCTTCACTTATCAGAGACGCTATTGCCGTCACTAACCACGGGATACCATTGCACACGACCTTCTCCACAATTACACTTCCGCATACCGACGCAGCTGTGAGCCTGTTGCAGTCCCTACTCAAGATCGGACGTCAACATCAGCGCACCTGGAAGACCCAATCTGACAGCCTCCAATAAAACCAGGCCAGAATTAAATAACCATATCTACTTTCTTATCCTTTCGATGGTTCAGTTCCGAGGTGAAAATTATAGTATTTTGTTTTTGATTAAAGACGCCGGAAAGATCGCGTCCGAACCCCTCACTCCTTCTGAGTCAGATTAAGTCATTAGTTTATTAATTAAGTGTTGGCGTTCGACGCCAACTGGTGACCCGCCTTCAGCCAAAAATTCAAACCTGCCTCAAGTAAACTAAACTTGAGTAAAGCCACCAAACTTGAAGTTCACAAAACAAAACCTTGAACTTTACAGTCTTTACCCACCAGGTATGAATTAGTATACCAGGTAACATCGGAAAAAATGTTTTACCACACCAAGCATTCATGATGTTTCCTACATAAACAATGCTGGCGGAGTCTGGAAAAAAGAAAATTATCGTTGCTGATGCTAAATAAAATATATTACTAACTTTAATGGAGCAACTCGTGAAACTGATTACCTAAATAATGCTGTTACAATGCGATCCCGAGCGTCAGACACGAGCAATTATCTCACGTGGCTAACAAAACATTGTACAACTCGAATAAAGACATTGAAACAAACATTTGCACTGTTTAAATCCGTATCCCAATGCTATTTTCGGCAGACTGATTGTGTGAATTTGTTTTCTGACGCGAATTTTCAAAAACAAGTTTATTTTTGTAATGGAGTTAATGCACAAACCAACCTTGGCTTTTAAAATATTTTAACGGAAAGATCCTTAGTGGATAGACGTACATGGTTGTCCTCACAGCCAATGCCAATGTTTATGAGAAAGATTTGAGAGATGATCATGATGATGTATTCATATGATAAAGTTATTCTAAGCTAGATAATGGTTGCAAGTACATATAATAATAAATAATATAATGACAGTGACACACCTGTAAATGCTTTTGACAGTCGTCACTTATGTTGACGTAAGAGTATTGGCTTCTCTGATATCCAAGAATAATGTTGAAAGCATGATGAGCGGAAGTAAATAATGTTGTATTCAAATTAAAAGGTCGCCATGCAAGGATTCCAAAACTATTTTGTCGAGCATGCATTTCGAAATAGCACCAGGTGACTACCTCAAAGAATGTGCCTTAACCACACAAGAACTTTATGATGTTTTTTACACAAATAATGCTGATCGCAAGAAGGAAGGAAAGAGAAAAGTTTATTTCCAGCAAAGCTGAATGACCAAATTTATCATAGCATTGGTTATTGAATAATTCTTATCTCAGAGGTCTTTGATTTGTGCTAAGATTATTAGTGGTGTTTTTAAGCATTGGCACGTATGCTTAAGAGTTTTGCGTAAGTGAAAAATATTCTGAACTTCTGGCAGGAAATTAGGAAAAATCAAATACAAGTCTATGGATGTCAAAAATATTTCAGGTTTCTTAGTCTCTCGGATTTCACAATAATGAAAAAAAATACTGGTACATGAGATAAAATAAAACTCTTTGATAACTTGGCGTCGCTTTAAATGACAAATAGTTATAAAATTCCTACACATAGTTTGTGAATGAGCCTAACAATAATTTAATAATCAGGATTTCACATAGGCTAAATGTGAGGCGTAGCCAGCCGAAAATTTCAGAGGGGAGAGGGGGGTTGTATGCAGGATTCCCGTCAAATAACTTCGGAGGGAGAGGGCCATGGCCCCCCTTGGCACCCCCCCCCCCCCCCCCCCTTGGCAGCGCTACTGGTAGTAGGGATGGTAAGATGAAGTAACCAACAATGCTACCGAACGAAACGTTGCCATATTAGTGAGCAAAAAAATAAGTTACTCAAGGTTAGATATTTTAGCTTTGCAGAATTTAAAATGCTGACCTAGAAGTAGCAGTGAGCAGATATAAGACAAATGGTCGATGGTTTAGTTTGAGTTGGGTAATATAGAGCTACGAGATGTTGCAGTACGTTATTTTCCGTGACAGAAATGAGAAATTCATGTTGTCTGAATTTTTTCATGGTTTGAGAGTTTTTATACGATGAGGAAGCTTTTTCCATAGAGCTCGGGAAACTGAGAGAGCTTCAGGCCCCAGACCAGATGAACAGTAATTAATTAATACATCATTCCAATGATTTTTTTGTTCATTTTTTTGTAAGATATTGAGTTTTTTGTAAGATATTGAGGTATGTCTCCCCTGAATAGACTCCAAATAGTTCAAACGTGGTAATACTAAAAACTGAATTACCAATAGTCTAACCTTTTCACCAAGTGTGTTTTTAATATGTTGGAAAAGTATTAAGGATCCTCTAATTTTGTGGTACATTGTTTCCTCGTTAGATTTGAAAGTCATGTTTTTGTCAAGCCAAAACGCAAGGCTCTTTACTCACTCGACTGATTCGATAATATCGTTTCCGAACGTCAGCTTAATTTTTGGATATTTTCCGATCGCGTTCTTCGATCCAAAAATAATGCATTCCATTTTACTTGCGCTATGTTTATGGCCACTTTGGTCATACCACGATTTCAGGTTCTTCAGAAATCTACCAACGTAGACTTGTGTTTCTCCTGAATCGACAATTTCATCTTCTAAATTCCTCAATTTAGCAATTCTGACTTACGTGGTGAGCTTTCTAGTAAAAAAATATTCTAGTTAAAAGATAATTCACCGGAACGGACAGCGCCGGAATATGTAGGCTTGAGTTCAACGTTCGCACGTAGAGCAGCGATGGTAGGACGACGGTTGCGCTGCACCATGCAACTTGATACAAGCTCCGATCAGCTGGCTTGCGTGTTGAGACACGTCGGAGGTCATCACGGTTCGCTACTGCGCCGCGCAAGTGAGGCCTGTGTACATTCCCATTTCAAAGCAGGCAACGTGACTATCTCACCAGCACATGCCTTAACATTCCCTACCATGGCATTGACAGACCTTTTAAGGGATTTTAGTTTTAGACACAGAATTGCTTACATCCACCGATTTTACTTTCAAAGTTGTTCCCTGATATAGCAAATGCCTAAGCTCATATTTCAATATAAGTGGACACTATCAGAAGCATTTTTCTCTCAAACTTCTGTTCAGCCATTGGCATGGCTATTATAATACCTTTGTATATTTACCAGCGAAGGATCTTACGTTAAGACGTTTTAGAAACCATCGTTATAGATTATATTTATCAGTTTTATTGGAAATGAATTTATTTTTTTCTTCTTGATGAGCGCAATGGCGTAGCGTTCGCATGATGACATGATGAACCAGGAACTCTATATGGTCCCTAGATGCGGAATACACTTATAAAATATGAAAAATCTCAAATTTGAGGAATGTAGTCATAAAAATAGCTCGAAACGAAACTAAATGGATAGAAGAAGTCTTATTGCCAGCCTCACTGCAGCGACGACGTTAATGAAAATTAGCCTAATCTATGAGGGCATACTCGTATATGCTTGCACACAGGGCGTGAGTTTTTAGTGCTTAACTGAGGAAAACTCGATTTCCGATATCAAATGTAGCTATATTGACACTACTCTTTCAGAGAGAAGCAAGAGAGAGAAAACGTGAACCAATTTATTTCTGAAAAGTTCACGCATGAAATGCAAAGCCATCCATTGGTTTTTGAATGAGTACGAAGGCATTGATTCTTAGGCGTGCGTGCACGGATCACTTGAGCCAAAGTTGTTTTGGGCGGAGTGTTTAGTAAACACCGGCATGGACGTGAGGGACTGCGTGTTGCGACAGGTTTGCATGCGATGGAGTCAGCCAAATCAGAAAAAACTAAGCTCATTGCAGCCCCCGACAGCCATACTGTATGTTCTCGTTAGAGAGTTGGAAAAGGTTGCATTCTTAGTCGTTGGCAAAGCAAGGAAGACAATAACAGCGTTTAGAGTTTTTTTTATCTCTTAAAACTTACATGTACTGAATAAACGTATCCTGAATAGTTTCAGGACGTTCTAGGTTTTTAATAACAAAAGACTTAGTTTAACAGAAATTAGTAACCTACCGGTAGAGAAGTAGAAAAATGGTCTCGCCGCTCCAGCGAAGCCACGTTGCTTGTTGGAACTGCCGTTCGTACGGCAGATTAGGCGTACGTCGATGACGCGATCCCTGTTTTTACGTGAGCGTCTGAACAGATTTTGTAAATTAAGTTTTTCGTCTCGTACAAACGATATGCCCAAATGGTGTGGACCAAAACTGTGCACCGCGACTGCTTTCTCGATTTTCTTTCTTTCTTTCTCCCCCAAACGAGCCTCGCGTGACAGCGAGGCGGTTAGGTTCAGATGAGCGCGCGTCAGCGGCAAACAGAATCGAGGGAACAACCGC
Organism: Morinoia aosen; assembly: GCA_030386875.1. NCBI lineage: Eukaryota > Metazoa > Arthropoda > Malacostraca > Amphipoda > Talitridae > Morinoia > Morinoia aosen. The sequence continues at coordinate 32,068,755 of CM059561.1, read as the reverse complement.
TAGCGGCATTTATATCACTTGACGGTGTGTGTTCGTATGTACAAGACAACGCCGCTTGAAGGTCACATGTCGCTCGTGCGTAATTAAAGGTTTCATTTTCACTCGTGCAAGCCCTGCTTGCATTTTCGTGAACCTGAGACTTCTCAGCCGATGACGAGGTCGGTGGCTTATCAGCTTTTTGTCGTATCTCGTTAACACCATTACGCTGCGCCAACAATTCGCCCAACGTCGTAAAATTCGCGCATTAAGGACATGAATTGTTTTAAGACTGGAAAAGGGAAAATGTTAAATTCAGTTTATTACTTCCTCAAAAATACTCGAACAAAATTATGAAACATGCGGAAAAGTTGATATGATGTTTCTACCACATTAATATATACTGGAGACTGTATTGGTGTTATCTTTCAGCTCAAGCTTAACTTTGAAGTAAATTCTGGCTTATATACAAGTAACAGAAAGAAAAAAATAACGGGGAAGGATTGAAAGACTTAGTATAGAAAGAAAGAAAGAAAGAAAAACGTTTATTTCCAAGTTGCCACATGAGATACATGCCAACATATTGGCTTTTAAAAAATTCTTAATACAAGACGTCCTCAGACAAACGTTACATACGAGGAGTGCTAATTGACAAACTATTAGAAGTGTACAAATAGATAAGCCTTACGAGGCATAATAATAGGCAAACTATACGAGGTGTACTAATAGACAAACTATCAGAGGTGTACAAATAGATAGACCATACGAGGCATATTAATAGACAAAATATACGAGGCGTACTAATAGACAAACCATACGTGGCGTGCTAATAGTCTAACTCTGTCAAGGGTACTTGAATGAGAAATGAAAAATATCATCTCTTGGATATTTTATATTTCAAGAGATGGCTAACAACTTATAAATAATTCGAATACTACTAAAGAATTCTTCGGAACTCCCAAGTTATTAGTTGAAATTATCGAAACAAGAAAGGGACAAAAAAAAAAAACGCTATACCGGAGCACATTAAAACACCATCGTAAATGACAATCAAGTATTGAGAAGAGGTTATAGTCACGAAGTAATTATAAAGAACATCGCGCAACACAGCACGCACATCTAGAAATGCGTAAACAAACTTTCACTCAAAATGAAATGCATGACTTGTCCAGCATACAAATATAGAGATAATTTTTGCACGAGCGCTTTATTCACAGAAATGCCCTTCGGGGCCGTGATAGATCGATTTATGAATCATTAAGCAAGCGCAATCGATTTGTTTATTTCTGGAATTTGGTTCAGTGTTAACTGATCGCAGAGCTTTAGGTAAAATGTAATGTGTCCAAAGGTTTTGCTTTTACGCAAAAAATAGAAATAGAAACATATGTATGCACATGTGTGTATATATATGTATGTGCGAACGTGTGATGCATGTACACACAGATACAGAGACATTCATATTTGCGTGCGCACGCATACACACACATGCACACACTTACACACACATATATTCATATATATACATACGTATTGAAAGTGCATATGAGAAAAATACTGACAAACATGAAAAATAATCTTGCTCTTTCTACATTGAAAATGACAGCCAAATTTTTAAGCTCAGCGTAATCGTAAGAAATAACCCGAAGAAAAATAAGGAATAGAAAAAGGACTTCGAAAAACGCATGAATGAATTGGTTTATTAATTTCCTAAAAGAAATTTTAAGAAAACTCAAGTTACCGTCGAGGAACAACAACAACAAAAGAAACATGTTTCATATCTCCTCGATATTCTTTGCAACATCATGCGGACATGGGTACATGGGATAAAATTGAGATATAGTCTGCAAAATATTCCGAGTTAATTGAATCATTTCATGGAATTTCATTGATGTTGTCGAGACGAGTTCTGAAAAACGCAATATTTCATTAGCAAACGCTGCCATTATCATCAATGGGAAAAGTAAGCAATTACGCACATGTCCAATTTTTAATTTAAATCAATTTTTAACTTGATGAAGTTACTAAAAATAGCATTTAAGAAAAGGATAAAAGCAAAAGTGCATTTAGGTTGAATGACAAAGAGGGTAAGTGATATTTAAACGGAATGACGCTCGGGGTGTGTGATATTCAAAAAGAATGACATTTAAGGTACGGGATATAATTATTTCTCATTCATAACCTACTGTGGAGGTTATTGACCTTTTTTCTTCGCAGTTTATGAATGAAAATTTCCTCCTTAGACAATTGAGAGCGCTTGGTTGAGATATTTTGGAGGTCATAAAACCGTGTACGCTCGAGTTGTGCTCATGAGCGTCACTGAGAAATAAATACAGTGTTTTATACCATGAGGCTAGAAATTTACCGGTCTAATATATTGAAGGTACTTTCTTTACACATAGCTAGTAAAAATGGCTGATAAAATTCAGATTGTAATTTTTATACTGGGTTTCAGTTTGTACGATATCAAACGATGTTTCACTGGCTAAGCCCTGTAACTGAAATTTTATTAAAAACACAACCCTTATTTTTTCGATTAGTGTAATTGTTGAAGATGTACATTGTACACATACTGGCATATCCATTTTACCCTGAGCGGTCACAGTTGTTCTGAATCTCGTTTAAAACATTCCGTTGCCTTTTACAAAATATTTTTTATCAACTGATCTTTACCTGAAGGTCTGATGGACTGTTTAGAATAGTGATGAATTTTTAAAAGCCTTTGGAACATTTCTACTTTCATAAGCACTACTCCTGTCTTCTGTCTACAAAATTCAAAGTGCGAGATGGATTCAATTTTCTGCTCGGAGAGCCCCTGTTCGTATTAAATGATGCTTTATTAAGGAAAAGTTGATATCTTTGGTTCAAAAGCATCCATTTCATAGTCCTGAGCCGAGTAGGGAATTTCGGCTAATTTTTTTTCAACCGGAAGAAACGCCGGGGTTACGTTAAATTAATTGCAGTGTCTCAGACGTACGACCTTTCACGTGGAAGCTGAGTGCTCTGAACTACTGTAGCTCACGGTGTCCGCAGCAGCTTCATGTGACAATCAAGTGCATAAACAATATTGTCTTTCTTTTGACTCTTAGTTGCACTTCATTCTCAGATTTATCTGGCGTAAGCCACTCAAGTTTTCAATGTGCGTTTGAGTTACGCGTTTGTCACATCTATGGTCACTTTTTTTCTCATCACCATAAACCTTCCTCTGTTCGTTGCTCATCGGCCGTACAAATAGTGAAAGTTAACATTATTGAGTTGACCTCTTTTCATTCCGACCGTGAAATAATATTTACATTAGCTAAAACGCACGCTGTACTTACAAATGTACTGGTTCCTTCTTACTGACACATAAGGTTATCCGTCATTGGTTCGATACCTGGAAAGGGTCATTGGTTCGATACCTGGGAAGGGTCATTGGTGCGATACCTGGAAAGGGTCATTGGTTCGATACCTGGGATGCCAGTCCCGTGTATCTCCCCGTTAATGAAAGGGAGAACTCAGCCAAGATTCCCTACTTTACGTAGGTGCATGAAACAGGTACCGGCTCGACCAGGAGTAACGGTCGTTTCGTCCTGGTGTTTGTGTACGGTACTTTAACTACTAGCGTAGTAGATGATTTGTTTCAACTTAATTTACGTAAAACATCTTTTCCTTTTGTCCAGCTGATGTTGATCGAAGTGCAGTTTTTTTCTGATTATATGAGCGAAGAGCTCCAATGCAGTCGTAAATGATGATGTTTCACGACCCTACACATATGACAGGGAGAAGAATAAATCGTTACAGATGAAAGTGACCGGAAAAATTTTCATTCCTTGACCATATTGACTTAATAAATTAAGATGAGTTGCAAAGCATTTCCCACTCACTGCTTCATCTTCATATTTGTTGAACGTTTGGTCTATCTTATTATTCCCTGGAACGTCCTCGCTTGCGCGCGTGGTTGAGTAATTGCACATTCAGCAAACTGGTGCCCAGATAAGCACGAGGAGTCCCATGCCCTTCATAATTTTCATTAATTTGGGCGATCGATAAATTCGTCATGTGTTTGACGGTCACAGTTTCTGTGATTGTTACGAAACATCTAACAATTATATTTTAGCATGCAGTCTTCTCTAGAAATGAGCACACATCTTTTTGTTAAACACGAGGAAATTTTGAAAATATAAGTTACACGGGAACTGGTATTTTTCCATCAGTTCTTAACACCCTCATACACATACGTGACAATCATGATGATGGAATCGATTTTACGACAAATAAAATATATACGCAATTTTTGACAATGTTGTTCACAAATGTTCGAAAAACATGTTTTGAGTAGTTGAAATTATCCCACGATCTTGACGACTGCACGCGCCAAGCCCACTGTGTGGCAAAATCTACCATATTTAACGATTTTGAAACTAACGAAGAAGCTCACAATGATGCAAGGAAAACTTTATCTCGCTCTAAATTACTGTAAATATAGTTTCTAGTTAAAACAGTTTCTTCCCTGGCAATAAGCTACCAGGGCAATAAGCTACCTACCTGGCAATAGCTACCTACCAGGGCAATATAGCTACCTACCAGGGCAATAAGCTACCTACCTGGCAATAAGCTACCTACCAAACTAACGAAGAAGCTCACAATGATGCAAGGAAAAACTTTATCTCGCTCTAAATTACTGTAAATATAGTTTCTAGTTAAAACAGTTTCTTCCCTGGCAATAAGCTACCATTAATCTATGTAATTTTAGCTGTTTCATGAAAAAATCTTTCAATATCACGATTTACATTACGGGGAGAGCATCATAATCAACTAGTGACGTTTGCTTGGCGTTCCCAGATTTACGTCACTGCAGGTGACATTTTCCTACGAGAAAATTTCAAATTACGAGTGTGGCAGCACCGATCATCAAGTATCAAAGATTTAAAGTCAACATTAACGAAATCGATGTGGTTCTCCAGGACATAATTCAAATGATGACCGAGAGCTTCCAAACGAGACATCAAGAATGCGTCAACACTGGCAGTCATGACAATTGAGTGGGTAGAGCCCAGACTTAACAAAAAATTTACCTTCAATATTCTTTGCACTGACGTAAAGTTGTTCGTTGCTTTAAGATTAATTTTTTATTATTTAATTCTAAATTCGCAGTATCTTTTTTACCGGATTCTGCTCAGACCACAATGTGAACTTGTTAATAATTTTCACACAAATCTGCATAGATGCATAGGATGCGTGTAGCTTTCGGACATGAATCAAAAAAAGGCAAATCTGATTAGGGAAGGTGAGAATGCAAAATTATGTAAACATACCCTTCGTGAACATAAGGTTGATGGTTTCTTGAAAGGGATAAAAAATACGAAATCATTCCTGTAAAAAATAATTTAAAACAAGGAAGAAATATGTTTCAAAAATTAATTTTTCATATTCAGGTGCCTAGTTGAGTAGCTTTAGGTTTTGATAGTTAGTATGACGTAGTTCTTTACTAGTTTGCTGTTATACTTTGTCCCTATTCTAGGAGATTTTTCCTTTCAAATCCGGTTTAATAATTTTCATTCATGCATTTGAACAATTTAAATAATTTAAACAATTAGTCAACACAAGCGATACAGAAGTAGATTGTTTCTTAAGTCTAGTACAATGGTTAAATTTGACCATTAATTTGTTTGAAGGGAATTTGGAGCTTCGCTTCAAGTTTGTACATGTTTACAAGTGTTCCTGAGGTTCAACTAACTTTATTTACTCTAAGCAGAGTGAATTTCTCGTGGATTATCTTTCAAGATTGTAGCATTTTAGCTGCCTGCCTCTACTTGGATGTTGGTAGCGCTCTCAGTGGAAGATAACTTGTTGACTAGAATCTCAGTTCAACACTTTGAACAAGTTATTTTCCACCAGCTGTCTTTCAGTAACATCATTGCAATTACTATCGCAAAAGATGGTTTTAGATACAGCTACGTACTTGTGGGTCTCAATAATTGGACCGTGAATTTTGGGCATTTTAGTGAAATAATATCCCAAGATGTGCAATTATTTTCGAACTAGGACATTCACCTCGAACGCATACTAGACTGATAAAATTAAGGATTCAGAAAGGGAAACAAAAATTTCATCGGATCGAGAAAAAATAATGTATTCTAGAATAAGTAAAATTGATTTTTATTTCATATAATAAGTAGTGACTTATCATTTTGAGGTATCTACTAGAAAAAAATACTTTTTAACACTTAGCTTAAAAAAACCCGACGGTCAGAAAGATGCGAGGTTCGATTTGAATGCTCTGAATAAGTTGTTCGAATGACAGTATGTTGGATCTTATCAGGTGATAGCAATGACCGGTCCTAGCAGTCACTTATGTTTAAAATCTTTATCGTGTGTGTTATTCAAATTTTCGTTCAAAATACATTTAAGAGCAGCAAAAAAGCAGTGTGATAGAGATCAGAATTTTTTTTTCAAATATTCAAGTACTTAATTTGCATGAAGATTGTATCTCAAGTCTGCTGGCACGGCTATAAAAGTCCTTTTTATTACGTAAAATGTCCGTTCGTTTCATTTTAGCTAGTCTGTGAAGTAAAAATGCTTTTTTTTGTACTGGGGAAATGTAAGTATCAATGTTGGTTACTGCATTTTTAAAACTCTGTTATTTTGTGTATTTTTCATCCTATTGAAAGTTGTTACCGATTTAAATAGTTCTGTTCTAATACTCAGGTGGGAGATTTTGTCGATTTTTAAAAGCTAAATTCTGATTGATAATAACCCTTAAGAATTTAGGTGAGTTAGTTTCTTTATTTATTATTTTCAGGATGCGATCAGCGATCATGATTTTCACCCTATCGTTTTTGATGTATATTTCATTTGCTTAGAGTCACAATAAAACGTTTTACTCTTTACAAACGCATTCCCTCACCTTCCCTACTTGTACGCGCCGTTTTACTCCTTCGTTCCCGTAACACTCTTCTCTCCTCAGGCTCCACTTCTCATTCCCATTTTTCATAACTGAGTTTTCTCTCACTAAGCTCTTTTTCCTAACTATAATCTTCGTTCATTCCTTTACTCCTTAACTCTCTCCCCCCTGCTACACTCTCCCTCCATCTCTTTGCTACTATACTCTCTTTCCCCTGTGGTACTATATATATACGCTCTTTCTCACCTACTTTACTCTCATTCACCTGCCGTACTATACTCTCCCTCTACTACGATAATTTCTCACCTCTGCTAGACATTTATCACTAAACTTATAATTCGTGAAACGAATTTATCTCGTACTTCTCAAATCAGAGCGAAAATTTTCTGCTAAACAAAGACGTCACAGAAATATATTTTTCTGTGCCATGGCTGGCTCGTTGTCGTACCAACTTCTTTTCGGTCACTTTTGTACAAAGATTAATTTTGTTTGAATTAATTTTCCTTTTGTTGAGACGATGATCTCCAGAGTAAGTTCCAGAGTAATTTTTTGCCTATAGCTTCACTCGCATGCTCACTCCAGCGTACATTACGCTTATCTCGACTTCGAGATCAGTAACTGTAGCCCTGACTTCACCAGGGCTTGTGTAAACTCGATGCCGTGTACCCCAGTGAAGCTATAGCAGCCTTATAAGGGCTTCAAAGGGTACCTCGCATTACACTTCAGACGAATAAAGTACTGCCGATGCTTTAGGAGATATTATATGAAGTGAAACGCCAAAATTCTATTAGTATGGAAATCCACGATGTATTTCTTAGGAATGCTTAATACGAAATTATGGATCTAGTTTTATTACAAAAGACATATTTTCCAATACTATTTTTATAAAATTTTTTACAAATTCTGCCATGAGATTTTTTGTATCAATTAGTGGGCGAGTATAGCACTTATAACCTGAGGAATCGAGGTATGCCGAAAGCTTCGATTACTCGTATATAGCTGCTTTCATCCTCGCCGTATAGTCGTTCTTTAGATTAAGCTTCACAGTAAGCTGCAAATATGTGGGTGACTATCGAAACGGAGTTTCCACTCCAGAGAGTTTGAATGCTCCAAGGGCGAGCTAGGGCTTGGACCGTGCGATCATTTCACGAACTATGGCAAGGCGCTTTCATATAGGGGTGTAGAGCTGCTGTTGTCTAGCACAGCAACAATGGGAGCGGATCATATGGAGTGGCAAAATACGTTGTGTCTTGAGGTGGTCGTTTTGACAAGTGAACTTTTGACTAGCACATGGTGAAGGGTGGAGCGCTTGTTATTCAGGATTACATTAGGCAATGTGTAAATAGCGTACCCAAGGCGTACGTACACCTGGGCACGAGTACAACCGATTTTGTTATGCCAGATGGGCTTTATTCTTGGATGAGTAAATGGAAATACCTGTGCTGCACTTTTTTTAAAAATCTGGCACTCACTTTCACCCAAAAACATATTGAAGTTTGAGCCGTGTGCTTGCAGCATGACAATGTTCTAATATATCATTATTAGGCAATAATCATTAGCTAGGTGTCTGAAGGAATAGTTGAGCTCAACTTGCCACTTTTTGAAAACTCTTATTCCTGATTTAATAAACGCAGAGAAAATATTTATGCAGTATGAACCTCATGGGTAAAATAGCACCTTACAGTATAATTTCAAAATTTTAATTTAGGGTCACAGCTTGTCCTTGAGCACAAAATTATGTACAGCGCATTCGAAATATAAATCCCATTTGAAAATGTTATAGTTTGTGACACTTCAAAAGCAGAAGGTCGGAATAATTTTATACTGAAATGGACGGAATTTAAAATCTTAAGCAGCACCATTAATAAAATCGTGATACGTTCGGGCAGATATGTAGAACTTTTATTTCTGGTATGAAATATTAGACCTTTAAGTGTCTCAACTAACATTTGAACAAAGATACATAGTGGACGAAATGGTTGGGTAATGTTGTGATCATTTTTAATAATGTTTTGTTAACTTTAATTTTAAAACTTGCGCTTTCCATTGACACTTCTTTTAACCCTGCAACTTTAATAGCTGACGAACAACTACATTTTAACTTTCATGGGGCGTTGACTTGGGGTAACGTGTACGGGCTGCACGTTGAAGGCCCAGAGCTTTGCTCTCTGACATGACAATGAAATGTTAGGCCCAATTCGAAATTAGGGCCGACACACACATGTATGAAGTGCCAAAATAACGGTGACTAGCCTATGTATACAGACATACAAACACAATCCTGATATATATGTGTGGGTAGATATGGAGAGCGTTCGATTTTCTCATGATATATTGGACTCTCAATATTAGCGCGTATTTTAGGTCTGAGAGATTTGTCAGGGGCGATTTTTGCAGATCTTTCCCGACATTTTCTGTTGGGTTGGAGTTTGGAAACTGCCTTGTCAGTCCAATGTACTGATTTCATCGTCAGAGGTGAATGGAATCTTTAAGCAAAATTATGTGTATGTAGTTTTCCAGAGTTGAAAACGCGACGATTTTTTCTGATGACTCAGGAATAGTCCAGGCATTGCCAAACAATTTGTGTCGTCGTAGCGATACAGTCAACAGCGTAAGTCCTTCTGTCGACTTGGCTATGCCACGCGGTTTTTTGGACAAAATCTTGACATTTTATTTCGGAAAGTCAAAGTTTAAATTATGTTTTGAAAAAAACAACTCTTAGCGTTATCAAGTCGATGGGAGAACTTTCGATACGACAGAACTAAAATAACACTATGACGATGAAAATTTCTTAACTTAGGTAATTTAACTCAATTTAAAAATTCTTATTTAGGATTGTAATTTCTGGTAAACGAAGCCGTCATAGAAATATATTTTTCGGTGGCTGGCTCGCCGTCATACCAACATCTATTCGGTCACTTTTGTACAAAGATTAACTGAGCGAGTCCAGGCTTCGTTCCCCACGCGGCTATTATCTGTCGAGTTTGAATGAAATTAAAAAGTGACAAAAACTCGCGTATCCGCATTAGGGCAAATGGAGGCTTGTTTACATTTCAGGTGAGTTTAACGACTTTCTTTGCTCATTGACAGCGTGACGGACAGGTCTACCATGGTGACGGACATGAAGATAAATAGTCATCCAGTTTGAACTTGAGTGCGACACATGTACGGTGGCGGTCGACTACACTTATATAATGCATACAAATACAATCGTGATATATGTGGGCAGATATGTAGAGCTTTTGTTTAATTGTCGACTAGCCTTAGTATACATGTATCCAAATACAATCGCGATATATTTGTGGGCAGATATGTTGAGCTTTCGTTTTTCCCACGAATTATTAGGCTCTAAAATATTTCCATCAACATAGGATCAGAGAAAACCTGTATTAGACGATATAGTTAAACAGTAATAAAATAATTTTTAATTGAGGATTGTTAAATTGAGTATTAAATTTTGCTGTTTTTCAGTAGAACTTATTTCATCCCTGCAGCTGTAATAGTTAACAAATAAAAACATGTATAAAAAGTTTGCATTGTTTTGAGCACTTTAACACATGAAATGCATGACACTGATTCTTAAAATTTCTTAACATTAAGATCCTTAGATGATACACAGATGGGTATCGCAATACCCATGTCAATAGTAACAAATGAATGAGAGAAATATATGAGAGCATACATTCTCTTTGCTGTGTTAATCTGAGTTGGATGATGCATGTAAATGCAAATGATAAAAACACAAAAAATTGCATAATACAAGTGACGCATTGATGAAAACGCTCCTGTTCGTGCGCACTTTACAGAGAACACTAAGTGGAATTACGTAAAGGCGCTGATATAGATCATAAATCTTCTCAGCGCTGCTTATATTTACATACGTAATTCCATGCAAGCAACTACACCTTTTTCACTTCAGATTAATCTGTCAAGTTCAATTTCATCCAAGTCAAGTTCAAATGAATCCGAGTCAATTGTTCAAATTAATCCGAGTCAAGTTTAAATTAATCCGAGTCAAGTTCAAATTAATCTGAGTCAAGTTCAAATTAATCCAAGTCAAGTTCAAATTAATCCGAGACAAGTTCAAATTAATCCAATTCAAGTTTAAATTAATCTGAGTCAAGTTCAAATTAATCCAAGTCAAGTTCAAATTAATCCAAGTCAAGTTTAAATTAATCCGAGTCAAGTTCAATTTAATCCAAGTCAAGTTCAAATTAATCCAAGTCAAGTTCAAATTAATCCGAGTCAAGTTCAAATTAATCCAAGTCAAGTTCAAATTAATCCGATTCAAGTTCAAATTAATCTAAGTCAAGTTCAAATTAATCTAAGTCAAGTTCAAATTAATCTAAGTCAAGTTCAAATTAATCTAAGTCAAGTTCAAATTAATCTAAGTCAAGTTCAAATTAATCCAACTCTTATTTGAGCTAAAGAATGACATAATAATTTGTTAATTTGAGTTTTTTGTGTTACAATAATATAAACATTTATGCATTTATGAATTTAAAAAGACACTCGGTGTTTCATTATATAGTATTTATAAATTTAAAGAAGACACCCGGCGCTTCATTATATAGTATTTATAAATTTAAAGAAGACCCCCGGTGTTTCATTATATAGTATTTATAAATTTAAAGAAGACACCCGGCGTTTCATTATATAGTATTTATAAATTTAAAGAAGACCCCCGGCGTTTCGTTATATAGTATTTATAAATTTAAAGGAGACAGCTGGCGTTTCATTATATAGTATTTATAAATTTAAATCAGACATCTGGCACTTCATTATGTAGTATTTATAAAGTTAAAGGAGACACCCGGCGTTTCATTACATAGTATTTATAAATTTATAGGAGACATTTGGCGTTTCATTATATAGTATCTATAAATTTAAAGGAGACATCTGGCGTTTCATTATAGTATTTATAAATTTTAAGGAGACATCTGGCGTTTTATCATATAGTATTTATAAATTTTGAAAGATACCTGGCCCTTTATTATACAGTATAGATTATCGGAACATGCACGGGACAGAAGCCTGACCCCGTAACGGGAGGCGGACGCTAGCAGCACGTTGCCCTCTGGCCTGCTGCAAAAAAGAAAAGACGAAAGGAAACACTTAATATTTACGTATTGAAGTTGATATATGAAATATTTTTCATCAAACTGGTCGTCAAAAGAGGCATAATAACATTACATAAAAGCTGTGCCAATGATCGAAAGGATTGGCATAATATCGCTGACATTTGCACATTAACGATTGCCATGTAGGAATTTGATTGAAGAATAATTAGACAATGTTGAGGATAATGCACGTAAAACAGCTAAAAGGTTTCATTCTCAGAAATTTGATCTTATCTGTCGGACGTACGCGCACACAAGAACTTAATGATCAGGTGTCCAGTAATGATAGAAAATATTATAATCAGTGCCCAATAACGATATAACGATAGAACATATTATAATCAGTGCCCAATAACGATAGAACATATTATAATCAGTGCATAATAATGATATAAAACACAATGATCAGTGCCCAATAATGAGAAAAAATGTCTTTAAATATTAAACAATCAAGAACAAAAATGTCCTTCTAACATAATTTCTAGCATAAAGGACGTCTGAATGATGAAACTGATATTCAAGACATTAATGCAACTGACATTCGAGGCATTAATGAAATTGATATTCGAAGCATCACGGACGAAAAAATCATACAATCCGCACACGTATTCAGGCTGGAACACGTTTTCAAGCCTGGCATAATTCTGGAACGAGAGAAGATAAGGTAAAATGGTTTGTAAAATGTTTGTCCTTACAGTACGTGAGGCTTAAAAATAGTACTCCTCACTGTGAGATTTGATTAAATCCACGTCTACACACATAATAATTACACGCGAGTACACGAATGCACGTCTTCACGCTCAAAAAACACACGTGAGGGATTAGGTTACTCGAACAACGTACAGGTCTACGAATAGAAGCTAATAAAAGAAACGTTTAATCTGAAATAAGTTAGCAACGAGTCCTAGTGCTTGCGCCTGAGCACATAGGTCAAAAAATATTGATAAATAAAGGGTGTTCCATTTAAGACGAATTAAAGTTAGCAGTAAATAAAACAGTGCTATTGATGAAAATTTATCGATTTCTCTATTGGATTATGTAATGTGATTTATGGCAATAATGTGCGAAAGATAATATCACCCGAATGTCCGCCAAAACTTCGGCAGCAAACCTCGACTCGATGGTCAAAATGTTTGATGACGTCTCTGCATAGTTGGTCCTCGATCTCACCAATGTGTCTTATGATTTCATCCTTCAGCTGCTGAACTCATGTTGGCTTGTTGGCATAGACCTTACGTTTGAGATGGCCCCAAAGGAAGAAGTCTAAAGGCGTCAAGTCGCACGATTGTGGTGGCCAATTGACTTGGCTGTTTCGAGAGATGATGCGACCTGGGAACTTCTCTTTCATTAAAGCCATTGTTGTATTGAAGGACCCTCCTTGGTTGCATTGGCTGTGTGGCATGTGGCGCCGTCCTGTTGGAACCACAAATCTTCAACATCCGTAGCATTTAATTCGGGCCATAAAAAAGTTTCCCAGTTGCACTGTCGGTTGGTCGATTATGTTAACCAATAGGATCTCGAAGTGCGTGAAATGTATTTTTGTTTGAACAGCCATTTTTGTGATAGGCTTCAATCACTTTAACACATTTTTTAATTGTTAATCTCTCCATGGTTGAAATTAGTAAAGACTGAAGTTGGTAAATCTGAAAGAAGCAGAAAAAAAATCATTTGACACTTCAACATAATTTACATGTAGAATAGATCCAAGTTATTGGAACACTCTGTTGAAGATGGAATTGCAAAGGGAAGCAAGAGAAGGTACTTTCCGAAATATTTAAACACTGAGTTTTGTTTGTTAGCCTCTCAAATTAATTTGATTAAAATAACTTCTTGTAAAGTCTACGCGTCAGTTAATTCTTTTTTTTTGTAGAAAAATTAAATGCTTTATCGCTATTATTATTGTATTTTATCACAGATATGTCACCCCTCAGGGGGATACAGCTATTGTATCTATGGGAATTGGCGCTCCCAGGGGGACTATGCGAGGGCTGAGCTTAAGGTTAGGTAGGCTTCCTTTCTGTTGTAATAAAATAGGTTTTTGTTTTGTTACGGACCATCTTTTTTCGGTTCACTGCTGTCCTGTTTTTCAGCACCTACTACTTTCTTCTGCAACTTTTTTCTTGTTTCATGAACTCCTTTCCTAGCTTACTGTTTCTGTGCACCTTGTGCATAGATTCCGCGTTCCCTCAACTCCATACTAAATGGTGCCTTCCTCTTTCCTCTCTTGAAACATCTTTGTCGTGGTTAAGGGAGCCTAAAACTTTCTTATATAATAACAATAATCACAGATATGTCAATGTTAAATGCTTACTTAGTAAATATATTTCATTTCAAATTTTATTAATTCGAAAATGTTCAGCTTTGCATGCAAAGTTCTTTCCATACCGCTATCAGAAAAGAAGATAGAGATAAACATTTTATTTCCATTAAAGATAATATAAAAACTGTCATTGGTGTTTTAAGAATTTTAGCGTGAAGATCCTTAGTTGATAAACATACATCGCTGGTAAAATACCCATGGAAATCGTTGAACAAGCGGATGGGGAAAAAATCGTCATCGCTATTGTCATCTCATCAGGATCCAGTCTTTTGAAGACTTGTGTCTTCATATTCATTCTTAAATACTGTGAAATAATCTCATAATAAATAATCCTGTAGCATGGATTGATGTGGTCCTGTATTACGTTGTAACTCCGTCACAGCAAAATGACCGCAAGCAAACGCTAAGTGTGATGACATCAAACCAGCCCGTTGTATCCCCCTCCCGCGAGTGGCAGTGACTGCAGTCGCGGTGTTGCCGTCACGCGCAACGACCTCGCTACCGAGGCCACCAGATTGTCCTTTCCTGGCAAGATTTTTGAAATTTTTGCCATGGCTGATATTTATTGAAAAGATGAAATGAAATAATTTCGACAGCACTAGCGGCAATCTAGCAAAAGCGCGAGCAGCAGCTCTGGACCATCACGAAGACTTCGAGCAGTACAGGGTGATCATCAGAGGCAGCAATCTCTCTCCAGAGAAATTTTACTAGAAAAAATTCATAGCCTTCCAAAAATAAAAATTTCCAGCCTTAATGAAAAATCACAGCCTTCCATAAATAAAAACTTATAAAACAAAGCATAATTCGCTTCTTTAAAATCACGTCAATGGGTTACTTAGGAAAAGACGAATGAAGGATATACAGTATGTCTGAGTTTAGTAAAGGATTTCCCAAATGATTTCTTATCGCCCTGCAAGGGTCAATATAGACCTTAAAAAAGTAAGAAGGACCATTGCAAGCGTCTTCCTCTATTGCACGTAAATATTTTAATTAATTGCTGCATTATTAAACTCGTACTGTACAAATATTGTTTCGGTTTTTCTATCTCAACGAGGGGAGCAAGTGAATGATGATCGATAAGTGAATGAGTACTCCTTTTGACTTCAATCCGTCTTTTCTAATCTCCAGAGAAGCTGTCCTGTCTCTGGTGAAAATATTGGGGGTACAGAACTGCGCTACGGATGTTTATCAACTAAGGACCTTTATATTGTATCATCCATCATAAAAAACGGTGTAATTTTATCTAGAGTATTAACTTGATAGGCAATGAGTGTTTTGTTTTTTATTCATGTCCTAAAATGTTCTGTTAGCATTGTGGGGCAGTTTATCGTTTCTTACGCTCGTGAGTATATCATGATAGCATTATTTAGGTAGTTAATTTCAGCAGTTTTAAATGTTTTGATTGGCATTGTACAACAATCCTTATAATGTTTCTGGCTCTAGTGAACTCTTTTGTGCAAAAATTATTAGTGTAGGCAATATCATAAATTTTTTTTGTGGTAAAATATTTATTTTCTCCGAGCTCTTTAATTGGCATGTTATTTGATACGTAGGAGTGAAAGATAGTTCCGAATATCGACCTCATCGTCTTGGACGCAGAATTGATCAAATCCGGCCCCCATTTTACTTTCAACATTAATCCCTGATATCGCAAGCTCTTGAGCTTGCATTTCAATATAAGTGTGCGCCAACAGGAGTGTTTCAACAATGCGTCACTGGGTTTATGTTTTTTTATCACTTGTATTTACCCACAATATCAAACTTAGATTACCGGAACAGAGAGAATGCACTTTTGCATGCTTTTCTCTCAGTCATTAGTTCTGACTATTAACATTGGCATTATCATACTCATGTGTGTATATGAACGTTGGATTTTTATTTTAAAATATTTTAAAATACAATGAGGGTTTTTTATTATATGTATTAGAAATAATCTGTTTATCTTTCTTCCTTTCTTTCTTTTGTTTCTATGAAACATTCATGACACAACCTAGTATGAGAACTTTATGAAAGTTTACTCGTTTATTTCCCTTCCATAGATTTTAAAGGAAGGCGTTAAAACAACTATTTTATTTAGAGTAGTGCTTCAACCTTAGTTACAAAATTTTGCCGCCCAAAGATATCGACATCATAATTCTTTTTTTCACCTCAATTTGGGCAACGTATCTACGTAGTTCTTTCAGAACAGGCATTAATGGAACTTGATAGTTTAACTACAAATATTGCTTCATCATGAATAATTGATTTTAACCTTCAAGCCTTGTATCATATGACGAGATTGAGATGTTTCTGTGTGTAAAGCCGTATTAGAGAAAAACATCGTTTCTTTTGCGACACCTTTCGAAAGAGGGGAAGTGGACCGTAACTCGCTTCACTAAAAATAAGAATACAGTCCTCTATATCTATACGCTCCTTTGGATGGGAGACCTGTCAAAGCTGCGTGACGTGACCACCTGCGTGCTGTTACGCAACAAGGGGGGGGTCACCGATCCCATTGTCAGGAGCGATAGAAACAACGATAATAGGTGAAAAAAGTGACAGGGCTCATTTCTCCCCTCACTATCCACACATCCAGAGCAACAATGACACGCCAGTGACATAACGTCAGATTTTAGTGTTTTGCCTTCTTTTAATGCCGCAAACAATTGAAGGTGACGCGGAACCTGCTGTTCTGCCAGCTCTGAGTTGGATTGTTTTGGTGTCTAAGCTTGCGGTGACCTGCCGCAGGATGCCTGTGATCGACGAGTCTGTTGATCTCAGCAACGCGCCCGGATGCAAGAATGACGTTTTTTGAGCAAATGATGGGACTTTCACTCCTCGACCTTTTTACTGCAGCGACTCAGCGGCTCTATTGTGTCAAATACTGTGACGTCGATGACTTGATTCGAAACCAGTTTTGGGAGAATATTTAAGCGAAACTTTTTGGCATCAAAACTTGTGTGAATGGAAGTCATGAACGTGATTTATGCTACTGTCTATGTTTATGTTGAAACTGGCTTGTATTAATAACGGAAATTTTACATGATAAATCTACTAAATTATTTTCTAAAATTTTGTATGCATTGAAAGCGAGCAAAGCAATTCTCGATAGAGGAAAAATAGCAGCGATTTGATTTTGACCTTATTTTCCCCGCATGCGATGGGGTTGAAAAATTCGAACGTCAGCATAAAACACCTGAAGTTTTATGAACATTCACAAGAGGGTTATTAAGATAGAAAACAAGCTGGAATTGGCGCGTTTAATTAGGTGTAAGAATGGGAAAACAAATTTCTGATATGATGAAAGAATAAATTCTCCTTTCGATGTTTTTTTGTCTTTTTTATATATTTTTTGGCACATGGCTATTATGCCTATCATAACATATCCATCGAATGGGGCTTTTACATTAATAAATTTTGAAATCCAATTTTACATTAAAATTGACGTATCAATATTGTAGAAGGTAAACTGTTTTCTCTCGGTATGATATTTTTTTCACCACAACCGAGGCAATGCTTTATGCATCAGGAAAAGTGCAACCACTTGAGATGCATTTCTTCCAGCGTGTTATCGGTCATCGAATCAAAATGAGTTTCCGACTACCATTTATTGCTCAGAGTTTATCATTATGGCTTGTCGTAAATGAAGTGGTGTAAATCGCATGAACTAGGTTATCCTCCTCAGTTCAGGTGCGATAGCCTGCATCTGCATGTTGGTCTCATCGAACGCTGAGAAAGTTTTCACTTCTGTACCCAATGTTTCGGCTTGAGAGGCAGAAAAACGATTCATTATTCTCGCTGGAATTTGTGCATGTTTAGAGCAAGATTTTATGAGTTAGATAAAAATACCTTTAGATAAGGTATTACCTTTCAATTTATTCAGTAATTCAACCCGTTTTTGAGTCAAAAACCTTTTTAATTATCATGGAGCTTTCAAAATCTGCTTCAGATCTCAGATAGGGTACGACAGCTAATTGTATAGAATCAAGGTTCTCTGTTAGAGTACGCTAGATTGTTGTATCAAATCAAGGTCTTTCGTTAGGGAGCGCAAGCTTATTGTGTTAAATCAAGGTCTCAGGGTTCGTACGCCACCTTATGTATAGCAAGGACGACGTCAGTCACGTACTGACGGTTCCTTTGACTCTTGGAACCTGATTGACTTAAAAATTCTTTCGAAGCTTGGGGACTCAACGACATACGTCATCGCAGCTGGTTCTCCAAAGCAGACTTAACGCAGCCATCGTTCTCTTACGACGACGTGAATTGTTCGGAAATCTTGCCCTAGTACTTCAGTTACTGAAAATATCTACCAACTACGGATCTTTATGTCAAGACTGTTTAACAATCAATGTCATACCCTTTGTGGAGCAAATATATCGGAAGTAAACTCTTTTTCTTTTACTTTGTTAGACTTTGTTAGAGAATTGAAAAGTGCACTACTAAAAATGGACTTATCTTAGATACATTGTTTTTGGTACCCGAGGCGTATTTTTTTAGACTTTTTATTAACAGACATTAAATGAAGGATGTCCCTCGACATGGTGAAGGAATGAATGCACGATCTTGTTATCCCAAAACACTGTCAAATATTCAACTTGCACGATCTTGTTATTCCAAAACACTGCCAAATATTTAACTTGCACTATCTTGTTATCCCAAAACACTGCCAAATATTCAACTTGATATGGTGCTACACGATTGCTGTCGCCTAGTCGTGAAACTAATGTCAGTGACATCTGTGTAATGCGAAACTTTTGAACGAACTGTTTTCTTTTATAACGCCAGTATTTCCGAATTTTCTCATACTTTGACCATTCCAAACAAGAGAGCACATTTTTCACGTTCTTGTCTTTATTTTCCTGTCATTGACATGCTCGTTGTGTTACCTGTTATAGAATAGCGCTGTATCTAACTATTGCACAAATCTAAATACATTTTTGAAAGTTATTGTTTTAAACCTTGTGTACCACCTTTATTGGAAATTTACTGCTTTTTTAATTTTCCTTTCTTTCCATTTACAAAATCCCTACCGAAAAGCGGAGCTGGTTTTTGTGATTTCTGTTACTTGCATCCTTTTTTTAAGAGTGGCACCTCTTTACAATGAACTAAGAAATTAATTTGTAAGGTGAATTGGCTAAGACGTTTGCAGTTTTATTGGAAATTCATAAATTATTTCTCGATTTTGCATTTCAAATCACTATTACCACACTAAAATTTTAAGTTCTGAACAGTTTAATTACTCATTTTTGAATCAAAATTTAAACCTAAGTTTCAAATATTACCATACTCAAGAAGTTAATGTACTTTATAATTGTTTGTAAAAGAATTTTCTTCGTGTAGTCTTCTTCACTCGACCATTAGACCTAGCGCCTCCAGCACCTCATAGTCTGCACTACGCACCAAGTTCGTCCGTCGTTTCCTCCCGATGAGCGGTCTGCATGCGACGGACCAGTATGTCGCTGTCAATGACCCTATGCCGTGTTTGCAGTCAGGTAGCCCCACTAATCATAAAGCATGCTTTAACAAATCAAGAATCTATTTTTTGTACTAGTGTAATGTGTGACTTTCAAAATTATATTTGCTTATCCATTTAAATTTTTATAAGGTATGCATTCCCATTTATTCTTCATTGTCCCAGGCACATTGTGACGAAAGAACAATTGAGACCTGAGGTGCGTGGGCCTACAGGAACCAGGATCCTCAATAAACCGACTCAAGAAAGAAAGAAAGACCAGTACGCCCGATGTTTTCGCACATTCAGTTCCGTGTACTTCGCCCCCGCGTCTCGATGAAGTAGGTCAGCTTTTGAAAAGTTCGATGGCTCGCGTTTATTTCTACTTTACGGGGGAAAACGTTGTTCTCTATAGCCACTGCATTAGCATGATTTACACGCGCCTCCATAACTATGGGACAAGAAATTATTCGAAAAAGTTTAGGTTCTAATTCCTCACGAGCTAGTCCTAGTCTTTTATTTTACGAGTTCGTTATGTACTGCAATAATTGACGATATTTATTTTTCTACAATGTCTTTGTTTTGTTTTAAGTTTTCCTGCAAAATTATTTATTTCATATATAACATGCGCGTGGGTGTAAGATAGTTGGAACGCATCACCGTAGAGCACTAAAATAGTGACTTTATTACTATTCATTTTCTCTAATCCTAATTGTGCTTTAATTGTAATAACGAAAGTTTGGTCCAACTGAGGGGCTCATTTACAGCCAACTCGTGCGGTGCCAGACTGAGCTGTGGTGGCCTAGAGGGTGTTCACGTGAAGATCTTCGGTTCGATACCCTGTTCGTGAAAGGAAGAACTTAGTCGTCATTTTCCTTTGTACCCAGATGTACTGGCTCGGTCAGGAGTAGCCGACGGCGCGTTCTGGCGTTAGCTATTAGGTTTTTGACAGACAAATGAGCTGGACGACACGTAACTTGTTCGCAATAAAACATCCTATTTTTGTACTTTACTATAGGCATCAACCATTAAGTCTCCACTGTTCTAACACAATTGATATTTTTCCCGTTTAAAGTCTTCGCTAGGTGAAATGATTTCACGAAATGATTCGAGAAATCATTTCACGAATGAAACATTGCTTCATTCGAAATCGGGATTACACTCGAATCTTAGTGTTGGAACTGTCATCATATAAGTATTTCAAATCTCCGTTGAAAATGAACAGTTTATGATGTACATTAATTCTAAGACAACACTTGTTTGCCTACAGTTTGCCGACAGCTTACCACAGAGTCCCGGATCTACTTGGCCAGCCAACTATACAAGGACAGAGCTTTGGATCCTCATTATCTAGGCCTTGCACTGCTTATCAAGCTTCCGCCGTTGGTGATAACACCGAGTGAAAACAGCTACAACACACACAGTACTACGCTCTAATTTTCGGCACATGAAATCTTACTTTTTCAATGCCACAAGCTATTTATGCGTACAATTTATTCACTAAATTTCCAATTGATAATTGTAAGGATTTGTTGAAAAATTTTTAAAGGTTATTTCAGAAGAATGAAAGGAGTACGTAAATAAAAGAATATAAATTATTTTATTCAGAACATCGTCCAAAGAGAAGAGGGCGAGGAAACGAAGGTATATTTAGGATTTACTAATGTTGTGCTGCATTATCGTTGTCCTCCTACTACTTCAATTGTTCTGACTCTGAGATGAAGACTTGGTGCTCGTGCGTCATATTAGAGTTTGTATGCATGCAGGATATTTCTTCCGAGGGGTGAAACCTGGTGAGGAACAAGAACATTAGCGATAGGCTTTACGGATGACAACACTACTACAATAATGACTATCGGCTCCCCAGTTGAATTATTATAATCGAAGGAACAAAAGGTAAATTGAACTAACTTATATGACTCTATAATTAAGATGAGAATCTACTAGGCTAAGCTAGAGAAAAACGTAATTCAACGTAGCTATAAGTTGCACGAGACACAGAAGGGAATTTCGAGCTGGATCATCAGTATCATCTAGTGAAATAGGAACGGAAGTCGCCTGTAGTAAAATAACGTTACAAGAACGTGTATTGACCAAAATACATTTAAATTTCATTGCACAAAATACAGATTAAGTGACTTATTATAAATCAGTTGAATATCAATCGAAAATTTAGCGCAGCTAAGTTGGTAATATTCAACACAATAACATCGTTCATCGACATGAAATTACACTTTAGCTAGCTGACACAGTAGATCATTTTTCTACACAATATTTTCAAGAAAAGATGTATTAGTTCTTTCTAATCACATAATAATAATGCAAAACACCACTTACCCAGGCAATCTTCTGCATAGGACACTATAGTAATGCTGTTAGTGGCGCGAGTTGCGGTTGAAGTAGTAGTAGTAACATAGGTTTGCTAGCGCTTCAGTTATTCAAACTATATCGCACCGGAGGTCACATAATTTAATCAGTATCAGACTTTTGATTTACCACGTAAGATGAACATCAACATTATTTGAACATCAAAAATTATATGATCGTAATTATAATTACAACTCAAGAGTATAATTGTCTCCCCATTGATATTTCGTACATACAACAGTACATTCGAACACACTGGGCAGCCAGACCCCGTAGGGGTTTCAGCTGCCCACCCATTATGGCCGGACGCCTTACCCACGCTGAAACCCCCCGAGGTACCAACGTAGCGCGCCCGGCCATATTGCAGTTTCTTCATCTACAATCTTCCAATATGATATCACGCTTGGTTACAGTGCATTACTACGTGGCTTCCTGTTAAATCTCAGAAAATAGCTTGCACCTCTCCAGGAACAGCTGCAACGCTGCTGCGTTAGAGCCAGAGTGCTCGTTTTCCCTGAGCATTCCTATCAACACATCCTCCGCGCAGCCACGAAGACTTGGGAAACACACATTGCGTATAGCAGAGTATCTTGGACATTCAGCAAGAAAATGCACGACAGTCAGGGGAACACGGCACCGTTCGCATTGCGGCTGCGGCTGTCGCTCCATGAGGTGGCCGTGCGTTATGCGAGTATGGCCGATGCGGAGGCGGCAGAGTATCACCTCCATTCGACGAGCACGGCAGTTAGATGATGACCACTCTCGGACAGTAGGCTTAATGTTTCTCAATTTATTGTCAGTTGTGGCCGTCCAGGTTTGCTGCCACAGATCCTTCACCGCCGCCTTGATGCGAGGATAAAAATCACGGGAAGGGACCATCAAATTTAGTGTTCTCTCACTTGACCCAGCTGCTTGCTTAGCTTCCCGGTCTGCCCTCTCATTGCCGGATATCCCCACATGCGCGGGCACCCAGCATACCTTGACACTCTTCTGTTCATTTACGAACTGTGCCAGTTTTATGACGATCTCCGCAATAATGGGGTGGGTGCTGTTGTACATTTGAGCAGCATCTATTACACTTTTCGAGTCCACGAAGATGGTGAAAGAGTGGTATGCGTGCTCCTCAATCAGCTGTAGCGCTTGCATCACACCATACAGCTCCGCTGAGAAAATCGAGGTCTCTGGAAGCAGTCTCCTAGCCCTCACCAATTCCCCGGACACAGCGGCGCAGCCCACAGCATCTCCTGTCTTTGAGCCGTCTGTATAAATCTTCACAGAGTTTGCATGTTTCTCCAGTATATGCTCCATGAAAATTCCCTTCAGGATGTTAGCCGGCATCGACTCCTTTTTAGGCATTCGACATCCAGGGCAGAAACTTTCCACGGGGACACGCCATGTCGGGGAGCAGTCAAAAAGCACAGGTTGCACTCTCATGGGTCCCAGCTGCATGGCGGCCGTCAGCGCAGGATAGTTTAGTGATGAAGGTAGACAATATGGGAAAGGCAGGTGTCGCCCGGAAGGCGCGTGCACACTTCTCCATGTAGGAGAC
This sequence comes from Morinoia aosen, assembly GCA_030386875.1. Lineage (NCBI taxonomy): Eukaryota > Metazoa > Arthropoda > Malacostraca > Amphipoda > Talitridae > Morinoia > Morinoia aosen. The sequence goes on along the minus strand of CM059561.1, from coordinate 32,045,109 downwards.
AGAGGCAGCTGATCTAGACGGGCCAGGTACTGTAGGCTCAGTTGCACACGGCGGAGCCAAAGTGGGGGTTCTCCACTCTCCACACACAAACTGGCTGACGGGGAGGTCCGAAAAGCGCCAGTGCAAAGCCTTATGGCCGTGTGGTGCACCGGGTCTAGCGCTGATAACGAAGTTTCCCTTGCATACTGGTATATAGTGCAACCATAGTCCAGCTTACTTCTGATCAGGGTTCTGTATAGGCGCAGCAACGTTACACGGTCAGCTCCCCACGCCAGGCCTGATACACATTTCAACAGGTTCATTCTCCTATTGCAGTTTGACTTCAGCTCGGCCAGGTGGGGTTTCCACGATAGTTTGTCGTCGATAGTCATACCCAGAAATTTGGCACTATGAGCAAAGTTTATCGGTACTCCCCGGAGCAGTAGCTGTGGGGGGTTCCGTCGGCATCGTCCCTGAAAGTGTAGGGCTACAGTCTTCCCAGTGGAGAATACGAAACCATTTTCCGTTGCCCAGTCATTCACACCGTTGATTGCCAACTGTACTCTGCGCGACAGTGCCGGCAAATACGCTGATGAAGAGTAGATCATGAAGTCATCAACATACAAAGACGACGAAACATCGGCCGGCAGTGTGGAGGTGATGTCATTTACGGCCAGAGAGAAGAGGGTACAGCTCAGCACACTACCCTGGGGTAGGCCCTCCTGCTGGATTTGCCAAGGAGACAGTGTGGCTCCCACCCTCACACGGAAAGTTCTCTCCTGGAGGAATTGCTGGACAAAAAAGGCCAAATTGCCCCGAAGGCCACACCCATAAACACGTTCTAGGATCCCATGTCTCCAAACGGTATCATATGCTTTATGCAGGTCAAAAAAGACACATAAGCTCTGCTTACGGGCCGCAACATTCTGGACCAGATGGCTCTGTAGCCTCACAACAGCATCCGTGGTCCCTCGAAGCTGTCTGAAGCCGAATTGGGCAGGATTCAGGATTTCCTCCGCTTCCAGCCATCGGACAAGTCGAATGTTTACGATTCTCTCTAGCAGTTTGCACACACAGCTCGTTAAAGCGATCGGTCGGTAACTGTCTACTCGGGTGGCCGGTTTTTGGGGTTTGGCAAAAGCAAGGATTGTTGCAGTGCGCCAATCCTTTGGGAATACATGTGTCCTCCAAACCTTATTAAAAATATGAAGGAGCTGACGTAAGGCTGTTGGATGCATCCTCTTCAGCATCTGATAATGAATCCCATCAGGGCCTGGTGCAGTATTTTTGCAAGTTCTCAATATGCGGTAAATTTCAAGGAAGGTGAAAGGCTCATTGTACGAGAAGACTGCCTCTGTAGCGAAGTCTGGCTTATGTTGCTCTCTTTGGAGTTTGTGCACCTGGAAAGCAGGTGGATACTGGGCTTCGCTACTATTATGCGCGAAACTATCAGCCAGCGCCGCCGCCACCCGCTGAGGATCCGCCGTGAGTATGCCGTTCACTTCTAAACAAGGCCTGCCACAGCTGTATTTTCCTTTCATCTTACCCACACGTTGCCAAATTTTGGTCATAGGTGTGTCGGTATTTAGGCTGCTAACATATTTGCGCCACGAGCTCCGCCTAGCAGCGTCCTTGATGAATTGGGCCTTCGCTCTTGCTCGCTTATATGCAATAATATCTGCCAGCTCGCCGGTACGTCTAGAGCGTCTCAGGGCTTGCCGCCGCTCATAGTTTGCCACAGCGCAGTCATTATTCCACCAAGGAACACGGTACTTTGGTGCACCACCGCGTGACATCGGGATAGCAGCACTAGCAGCACTCCTGAGGGTACCGGTAAAACGCTCCACCATGTCGTCAACTTCCAGCAGATCATTAATTTCTTCCATCTGGGTTAGGGCTTCAAAAGTATCCCAGTTGGCACGCTTCATGCAGTATCGAGGTTCTGCTGGCACTGGAGCAAACTCCCACACTTCCATAACAATGGGGAAGTGGTCACTGCCATAAGTATCATCCAGCACGCTCCACAGAACATCGGGGAACATATCTGGAGTGCTGAAACTGAGGTCGATGGCGGAGGTCGTCCCTGTTTGGACGTGAAAATGAGTGGCGGTCCCAGTGTTGAGCAAACAGAAATTGGATCTCGTAATGAATTGGTTGATGAGCCTACCACGCTGGTCTCTTTGGGCGTTGCCCCAAGCCACGTGCTTTGCATTGAGGTCGCCTACCACAAAAGCGGGCCCAGGCAATTGAGTACTGATATTCTCAAAATCGGGCAACGAGAAAGGTTCAGCTGGGGAGATATACATGTTGCAGATGGTGGTCATTTTCTTGTTGAACCAAAAACGGATTGCCATTGCCTGGATCTGGGTGTTCATCGGCACTTTGGAATAACCCAAGTCCTTCCTTACAAGAACAGCTAGTCCAGATCCAGGGACAGGATTTGGTACGTGAGAGAAAGTTTCAATATTATAGTTGGCTGGTGGGGTCGGAGTTATGTCTCCCAGCATGGTCTCCTGGAGACATATGCACAGTGGTTGTTGTTGCTGGATGATGGTCAGGAGGTCACCGTAATTCCTACGGTATCCTCTACAATTCCCCTGTAAAACACTCTGTATCATGTTCCCTTTTCTGGGGGTTGTTCTTTAGGATCTGGCGGTCTTTGATTTGATGGTGATTTGGTTGGTGCTGGTCTCTCCCCCCACGCGTGCAAGGGCACGGTTGGGAGAGGTCTTGGAGTAACCTTCGAGGGTAAAGCCCACACTCGTGTAAAGTCAGGCGCAGTCTCCTCTGGCACTCTTCCTACGCGGTCCAACGAACGCACACGCTGTGCCACTGAGGGTTCCGGCTTTCTCACACTTCTGCGGCTCTCGTGTATAGTCCTTACATCTTGGGGAGGTGGCATCTCGGACTGCTTGTTCGCACTGTAGACGGTCGCAGGCCGCTTGTCGATTGGACGGGCCACTTCTATCGATGCTTCACCATGGCCACGGGTCAAGCCGGTATTCGCCTGGGCTTCCGCGTGCGTATCACCATGACACTTCCCTGACTCAGCTTGGCGCCTCTTACTGTCAGATGCTACTGTTTCCGCAGTCCTAGCCACCTTTGACATGGCACTGCCAACGGGTGGCGATCTTACACTCGGTATGCGTTTCCGCGATCCCGAGGAGACCGTCGAACTCAGGCACACAGGGACTGGGAGGTCCGCTTGAGCACGTGACACATCGGGAAGATCGCTTCGCTCAGGTCTATCAGCAGGTCGGGGTCCAGCAGCGGGAGTACGGCGTGCAACACGCGCGGCATCAGCACCTGCGGTGGGGTCCCGACCAGCAACACTGTGGGCTCCTGTAACTGTCGGGTGCACTGGCACAACAAAGCTAGGTCTCTTTGGAGGGGCCCGCACTGCAGTGGCATAGGACGTCTCTGATCTGACGTATCGGTTACTCACAGCACGCTTAGCTTCCCCGTAACTCATTCTCTGCGATGTTTGCGCGGCCAACACCTCTTCTTCCATTTTATAATAGAAACATTCTTTGGAGCCAGCAGGGTGTGATTTATCGCAGTTAGCACATCTCGGGGGCTTATCACAGGGCAGTTCATGCTGGTCCTCGGCACAATTTGGGCATGCTCCTCTTAAGGATCGACAGGTCTTAGCACCATGCCCATATTGCTGACACTTATAGCAGCGTCGTGGCCTTGGGACGTATTGTCGCACGTTGCACCTCGTCCATCCTATATTCACATGTGACGGCAGGGAGCATCGGTCAAACGTCAGGATGTAGACAGAAGTGGGCACCAGGGCACCATTAACGTTTTTCTTGGTTCGGTACAGCGCCTTCACTTCATACTGCCGCAATTCCTCCAGGAGGTGCTCATCAGCGTAACCAGGATAATTGACGTAGTAGATCGTTCCTTTGCTCTCATTGAGGCTTCCATGTGGGGTCACTTCCACGCCCACGCCAGCCAGATGGCGAATGCTCAATATGTTGCGGCTCTGCTCAGAGTTACGGACCTCCACCAAGAGGCCACCACCGCGAGTCTCTGTGATCTTGGCGGGTCTACCTCCCAACCCACGACACAGGTCACGGTTTGCCATGATCACATCAATGTGTGTCAGAGGTGAACCGTCGCTAGCTTTAATACTGAAGAACTTTTTGTACTCCGTGGGCAAATTCGGCTCCATCAGGTCGAAGGGCGCGGCCTCCTCAAGAAGATGCAATCTTCTGCCACGGCGTCGCCCACGACCTGACCTGTTTGGTGGACGTTCAGGTGCGTAAGGTTCAAGAGTTATAACATTGTTTTGTCCGCGCTCTGTTTCCTTGCCTACAGGTTGGTGCGGCGGTGGTTGCAGAGGCGGCTCTTTAGAGGAAGAGGTAGGTTCAATGTCCTTGTTAGATATCAGGGTCGTCAACGGGGGGTGAGCAGCCAGAGTTGTATCGGTGGAAGCAAGCACATTGCTTTAGGTCTCTCTTGTCAAGGAGGGTCTCCCCTCCCCTATCCAGGCTGGCTCAGGCCGGAAAAGAGACCCCCGAGCAGTCAGTAGCCATTTGATATATTATCTATATTTGAGGCGGGCACACACTGACCAATAGGGGGTGAATACCCCCTCCCACCGTCAACCCCGGCCCGTAGCAGCCCCTTGTTTGCTCGGGATAACGGGGGCTTTATCACTCGTAACTGCCGGGGTCCGGTTTTATTTACATAGGGGGCCTTCCCATGGCCCCCCATTTTGTCTGGCTGCTCCGAGTGAGCCTGTCTGCCGCGGTTGTACCCACCAGGACCGAGGTCCCGACAGCATAGCCTCACTCCTCCTCACAACACACAAACCCTCCCACCACGATAAGGTAAGGGGGCTTTGGGAGGGGAGTTGCGGTTGAGTGCGTTGCCAGTGTTTCAGGCACGCCTTGTATGGGGGTGTAAGACCGGGTGATGGGCTTAACTGGCTGTGTGGCACATCCAGATGTGGAGGCATGACTGGATGCGGGCAAAATGTCGCCAGACGGGCAAAAGGAGTTTTAGAGTTCTGAATTTAATAATTTATTAGTAAAGTAAAAGGCTTTATTTAGGAGTACCACCCGTTTTCGCGTTAAGCGGCCTCAAACCCTGCGCTTAGCTTTCAGTGTGCAGTTTTTTAAACTGTCTGAATAACAGCCCATTCATTTCACTATAAATTTCAATCGTTGTCGGGTTTGAAACTTTGTCATTGTTAAGCCATCGCCAAGGTAGGTCGACTGGTGCCTCTGTACTACGGAGGGAAAATGATTCTTCCCTCGAATAAACTGAGCTCGCGTGTCACAGATACTTGCGAAACGGATTTCTTTCACCATTTTTAAATTTTCGTTAGCTGGTTAGCTCAATCGCTTTTTCGCTTGACTACTATTGCAAGTTTCGCTACTTCGCCACGCAGCCATCTAAAATTCTGGAAATTGCTAGAAGTTTATCGCCGCAACAGAAAAACTGTTGACGAACCTCGACTTAATAAATATCAGTCAGCAAAACTGACTTCTCTTCTATCCCTGAAATACCAAGAATATTCCAACGGAATAACCAGCCTGAGAAAATACGGTATTTTATCGATTTACTGACTACCATCAGGTATCCCTAAGACAGGGACATTATCAAAAGGTGGTATCCAAACAAGGACCAATCCACATTTATCCATCAGTTGAATTCTGTTGGGGCGCCAATTTCATGTGCAGAATTCTCGTGTCGCCGGTAGTTTTTTTTCAATTTCAAATGAGGGCGTCCATCTTACAAAATGTTTCTTAATTTTGCGCAACGTGCATCCTTCATCGTCCCATGCAACTCCCATTCCTCTGTCTCGCTTGTCATATGAAAGGTATGTGGGTGCTACATGGTATCTTTACTCGTATTTGTAAAATGTTACGATTGTTTAGCATCACCCCACAAGACTCTTGCATTCTTATTAATACTACACAACACCCTGATGTAAAATATCAATGATGTGGGATCAGCTGCATATCATATCTTTCAAAACTGTGATTCACCGAAGCACTAGTTCATTTGAACTCGATGGTTATTTCATATAACTATACGATAGCGCGTCAAATACTATTATTCGTTTGGTATAATTGACGTTGAATTTGTTTCTGGTCCACTGATAATTTCTTGGATACCAACGGATACGTGTTAACTAATGGCGGCGTTATATTTAACACCCATAAATTGAATATTTATTGAGAACCACCAGTATGACATTGAACGCATCACTTGAATTGGTAGGTATTTAATGTTCTGTGGTTGATACAGACAGTGCAGTGAAATTGGAATGAGTGGAGGTACTAAGCACAAACGTGAGCAGCTGAGCTCACCCAAAAATGGTACGTGAAGCGATGCATCGGGCGCAACGCAACGTGTTAGGAAGTGTAGCATTCACAGGCCACCACTCTCTAGTGAACGAGTGCCGCTCCAGCATACTGCATAACCACAAAACGAGAATAAAAAGGATAATAATCATATTTGTTGAAAGAAGTACATTAGTCCAGCATCATACTTGTTGAAAAACTAGGACTAATGTACTAGTGATCAAGTTGCAGTTTTCTTGAAGTGATTTACAACTCGAGGTTGGACTATGGCTCCAACACAGGCGTCTTTACAGGAGCACAGGAGCACAGGATCTTGACAGATGAGTGCGTGGATCAGCAACAAAATTGTGCAGGGAATCGAACACATTTCTATTCCCTTCATGAAAATTTTTTCATGCAAATGACCGCATCATTTACATGAAAAACCTGGCTTAAAATAGGTGATAACATCTATGATTAGCTAAGGTTAAAAAACATCTACTAAAAGCTAGAATTTATATATCATCAAAAGTACATTTATGAAGAGTTTCATGAAAAATATAACAAACCAAACTAACAAAACCAATCAACGTACACTCTGCTAAATTGCTACATTGGAATCTCAAACTATCTCAATTGTTTAAATAAACAACAAATGGAATCAAATCCCATCTTCAAGGTTATGCTTCGTGCGCACCAATTAAAATTTAGTACATAATTGTGCTCGTTACTTCCTGGAGAAAATATAAGGAGATATATTAAATATAATGAATGGCTAAATGACTACATTTTCATCCATATCAGCAAGCGTTTGCTGACTTGGAGGTTTGCAAGTGCACTCTCATCAGGGCTTACTGCAGCAATGCCATGTTTACCTTTTGTCTAGCCAATATCTGCTCATTTGGTTATTCATTGAAGGAAATTCGGCCAAAAGAAAAGGGAAAGTTGGCCAAAAAAAGGGAAAGTTGGCCAAAAAAAGGGAAAGTTGGCCAAAAAAAGGGAAAGTTGGCCAAAAAAAGGGAAAGTTGGCCAAAAAAAGGGAAAGTTGGCCAAAAAAAGGGAAAGTTGGCCAAAAAAAGGGAAAGTTGGCCAAAAAAGGGAAAGTTGGCCAAAAAAAGGGAAATTTGGGTAAAAAAAATGGAAAATTTGGCAAAAAAAATGGAAAATTTGGTCAAAAAAATGGAAAATTTGGCAAAAAAGGTAAATTTGCCAAAGAAAAGGGAAATTTGGCAACCCTGGTTTATTGATCCTTTAGTGTCCACTACATGCAGACCGCATATATATAAACAATACCAAAATACGAAGAAAAATTGTGCAGTACATCATTGCACAGCAGCAAAACAAACCTTAAAAAACGAAGAAAATGATCCATTTACTAGCACGACAGAAAGTGTGTACTGCGTGAGGACACAGTAGCAACAATTCTAAAAAGAAGCTTAACCTAGCACACAGAAAAATTATCCATCACTGGCACGATATATGTGTACATCTATCATTATGACCATGCTTCCAAGACCCCATGTAGCCTCACAATACGAGTGTGGGCCACTACTCGATTTTTAGCGCGAACTGCAAACTGGCCAAGAGAGAGAGAAGAGCGAGACCATACTCAAAGGAGAAAAAATGCACATACAGTGCACAAAAATTTCCAATAACAATCAGAAATCTAGCCTAAGACCAAAACCTGCGGGTCTGCACGGTCAATTACAATGGAGAGAAAGGAAGCAAGTTCCATGGTCATTCAGGTCCACATCAATGCAGTATATTTAGTCCATCTCGTACGTACCATACACGCCATAACAGCATCGGTAATTTTAAAAATACTCATATCTCATGACTAGGCAGTAGGATCCCTCCTATAATTTCATAGAATAAACTGGATACTTAAGAATATGTACTAAACACAAGCAAGCACTTTCAAAATATCATTTCAGGTTTTTCAAAAGTTATTTCAAATAATTATAGTTCGTCTAACTACGCCTTAAAAGAAACCAAATAGAGCAAGAATCTCCTCATCTAATTCTTATGTGCACGTGCCATTCTTTGGCGCACGCACTGTTTGTTGGTGCGCATGCCATTTTGTGGGGCAAGTGCTTTTTCTTAGGCACAGATTTTGAGGAATTTTTTGGTGCATGGATAATTTCTTCATGCACGTGCAATTCTTCAAATGAAATGAAACTAAACCAGAAGTGTTCAGAAAAATTAACTACGTAACCATCCTGGCTTGATGTTCACCGGCAGCAAACAAGAACCACAAAGTTCGACCTGCGCTTGAGTTCTAAATTCAAGAACAAAACAGGCATTTTCATTTACAGTAATGAAAAGCTCAAGATTGGAGCTCAGTCACCTAAGAAGCAACAACCTGAGAAGAAATAGGTAGTAATATGGTTTATTAATGAAGCTTGTCATAGCTCTGCTGTTCAAAATCATGTCTAACTCGTACGGTTGCCATACAAAGTTTTTTACTATTATTCTAGCCCGCACTTCCGAATGGTGTTGCTGAACTTGGGAAGGATTTTGCAAAGCTGATGCAGCACGTGCGGAAAATAAGATATAGATGGTTCAAATGACACGCAGGTAGAACATAAGAGCTATAAATGGTTGTTGGTAGAGCAAAGAAGATATGGGTTGAGCAAATGAGAAATAGGTTAGGGTAGACAAATGAAATACATGTCCAGTAAATGTGGAAAACGCACGTGATTCAAATGAGACGCAGTTGGGGTAAACCAGGCAGCAACTGAAATGCTGATCTAGCAACAGAAGTGTGACAGCAGCAACAAAATCGCAAGACAGCACGAGAGAATGACGCCCATAACGAATGAAAGCATCAGCCTAGCACCAAACAAAAGTGCGGACGAGAGTGAGTGCAATGTAGATGATGAACATTACATTTAAAAGTCAGAGGACCGGGCGTGAGGTAGGGAGCCAGCTAGCACCACTACGTGAGCGCCCCACGAGCACTACCGCTTGGCCAGAGCAATACCCAGCCCCACGATAGCGCCCAGCCCCACCAGCACACCTCCGGCCACCGCAGCTCCCTTCACCGCCTCCCCACGCATCCTCTTCTGGATGATCTCCCTCAGCTCCTTCACCTGCACACAGTAGCACTTCGTTTAGATCAGTGGTTCTAATCCTTGTTGGAGGTACTGAATTCCACAAGTTCCACACATGCAGTCATCAAACCCTTCGTAGTTGGAAAATAAAATGCGCTTATTTTCTTAAAATTCAATTTTTTATACAACTACATACTGTGTTAGTGAACAAACTGTACCATGCCAAACCCATGGTATTTGACCGAATCCAGGTTAAAAACCACTGATTTAGATGCATTGATCTAGTGCAGTATGTATGACATCATTAATGCAATAATTTTCCACCAGCCATTGAATGACATAAAATCGTGAAAGTTAAAAAGCTTTGTTATAGATTTCAAGGGCTGTTTCACCAGAATGATACATCCTTGTAAACATTAGTAATAATTTCAAATGGTACAAAAAAGTATATTCTGGAACTCAAGTGGCTAACATGAGGCCCATATCTACACCTCTGAACACACTAGTAGCTACTGTAACAAAAGAAATACTTAAAGCACCCAGGGATGGAAAAAACCCAGGGTTTTTTAAAAAAACCCAACCCACCTGGGTTTTTTTGGGTTAAATTGGGTTTTATTGTTTTTTTTTGGGGCTTTATTGTTTTTTTTTGTAATACCTGTTTTTGTAAAAGAGCTATTCACACAACTCCCGTTGCCCCTATTTCAGATTTATATACATACACTTATTGAGTAAATATTGTTATTTGATTACTTTATTTCCAACATTATATTACATTATTATATGAATTATTACATTATATGAACAATATATGAATTAAGTTTGTCCATCACAATTACCATTTACCAATTACCATACGCATAGAGACATAGCTTTGCAGTCTGTAAAGATATAAGATGTTCAAAGAGAATTGCTATGCTCGTCAATTCATAGTAAGTTGTTTTAGCAGCAGACAGGCGCAAGTCATGTGAGTGGGAAGCACCATGCAGATCGTAAGTAACTACCACAAGCAGCTTGAAGCAAGACAGCTGCACATCACTTAACAGTCATGCTGTTAACAACTTAACATGTGCATTGTGTGAGCTGGAGTGCTTAGCTGCGCAAGTCAAGTCAGTCAACCACACTGTTACATGTTAAAACATGTAGTGATATGCCAATTTTTTTTTTAAATTTGCCAAAAAATTCACTTTTCGCAGTACAGGATAGCAACAAACACTAAAATGATTGAAAGTAAATGCTCTAACTGATTCCATCGTCAAATTTGTTCCAGTGCAGCTTGAATGCTCCCCATAGGCCAGTAGTTTCTTTAATTTCTCACCTCATGATGGCTGCGGTTGTCTTGCCCCATCTGACTATAATAGTTAGACTTATTTCAATTTAAACAATTTAAACAATTTATTTACCACAGGTGATACAGAGGTAGAATGTTTCCTAAGTCTAATACAATGGTCAAATTTGAGTATAGCTACCTGTGGGCCCGAATAAGTTCAGCGACTTCTAGGGCATCCAATCATTACATTATTCTAGGGTGTACAATAATGTTTAACCTAATTCACTTAGCCTAGTTTCACATTAGACTGATCAACAAGATAATGAACTTGATATTGATGTTTCATTTTACAACATTTAAGGCAAAGCTCTCAAAGGAGACTGATATTGAAGAGTGGTTGGCTGAGTACTACCCGGAGTTCATCGGTGCGCTTTACTCCTATAAATTGAAGGACTCCAACATCTTCCCAAAACACATGTTCAATGAGAATATCACTAAGACAATGACTCCTTGTTGATGGTGGGATATTCAAGACATGAAACAGCAGAAAATGCATATTCATGAAAAGAACACTGGCAGAGGGTTGCTGCAAGTTTATAAGCAATCTTCATTCTTGCCCCGCAAGTTCAGGATCCATTGAGAGAATTTTCTCAACATTTGGAATTTTGTGGAATAAATTGAGAAATAGATTAGGATCAGAACGCGCACATAAATTGTCTCAGTATATCGCCACCTCACGAATGATAATGATGTGGATGACAACGATGAAATGGCAGTGGATGTAGAAAGAGAAACACAGTAGTACTGTAGTAGCAGTCTAGTCTAGAAGACATTAAAAATTCAGAAGTTTCTATATTAAGTAGTCAAACTGCATTTGTTTCTAAATTTTTGTTTTTTTACTTTGGAAATGGAATTCATTAAAATATATTAGTCCCTCGAGTTTTTTTGTGATTAAGGTTTTTCTAATTTGATTTGTATAGGGTTGGTGTTTTGTTTTTCAATGTTTTCTTGTCATAGTCATGCACATGAGTTAGATACTTATTTTGACAAGATAAATATTTAGCTCGTTTTGATTCTATAAGCTTGAAAACAAGTAAAATTTACATAATAATAAAACCCAAAAAGCCCAAAAAAACCCACTATTTAGTGGGTTTTTTAGTGTGGGTTTTTTGGGCTTTTTTGGGTGGGTTTTTTATGTGCCAACCCTGAAAGCACCGCATGTTTGGTATTATAGTCCAAAATTTAATTTACCGAAATAAAGCAAAGTTATAAACTTTAAATTTCCACCATGTCATCAGTACCAGACCGTTACAATACTGAGCCAGTCATGGAACAGTTATGAAGTTTACTTGAAAGTAACCTTCATGCTCCCACATGTACAGGCAGGTTGAACACGTAATTGTCTAAGGATATTCTCTAAAAATAATTACACACATTGGTCTAGTCCCAATAATGCAATATGGAAATGGAATAACACAAGAATAGTAATGCAGGAAAAAAGTTTTGATAAAAAATATTGCTAAACCATGCACACTAAAATAAATGTTGACATTAAGAAAATTTGATAAACAAAAAATACATACTTGATTTGCTTGCTGAATAAAAGTTAGGAAGCATTTCTATGCAATACAAGAATACAGAAAATAATGTTTGAGTGTATGCTGCCATAATCTGAAATTCCCAAAGCTACTAACTTCAACTAAACACTGGTCACAAATAACCTGCTGATTTTTTAGCTCTACAATTAAGAGAGTCTGTGAGGGAACCATGTAAGATTGATTAGCTGCTTATAGCTTGATCGGCAGTGCATTACTGTAGAGCCTGGTAATAACTGCCTGTTTATTATTTTCATCTATAGCCAAGAGACTGCCTATGTGCTACAGAGCTAGTCATAATTACCTGTTTATTGCTTCGTTCCACAGCCAAGAGACTGCCTATGTGCTACAGAGCTAGTCATAATTACCTGTTTATTGCTTCGTTCCACAGCCAAGAGACTGCCTATGTGCTACAGAGCTAGTCATAATTACCTGTTTATTGCTTCGTTCCACAGCCAAGAGACTGCCTATGTGCTACAGAGCTAGTCATAATTACCTGTTTATTGCTTCGTTCCACAGCCAAGAGACTGCCTATGTGCTACAGAGCTAGTCATAATTACCTGTTTATTGCTTCGTTCCACAGCCAAGAGACTGCCTATGTGCTACAGAGCTAGTCATAATTACCTGTTTATTGCTTCGTTCCACAGCCAAGAGACCGTCTATGTACTGCAGTGCCTGGTTATAATCCTTGAGTCTGGCATTGCCAATGGCCAGGAAATATACATAATCCCTCTTGCCACTCTCATCGGGGTTTTGGTAGAGTTCCTCAAGCAGGCTGATGCCACGCCGCACATCACCAGGGTATCTGCAACAGGGGACGGATATAAATGCTGCCTAAACATTCAGTATGAATGCCAATATGCACTTCCAATTCAACCCAAGGAAAGTTTGGTCCCAGCACAACTGAGCCTCAACATTTCTCAGTCCCAGCACAACTCAGTCCTGGTAATGTTTTGCCAAAATAAATCAGTCCCAAAAGCAGCTGTTCTGGTAAAGCTCACCATTTTCCATTTGTCAAGGTGCAACTACTACAGCTCTTTTTTTAGATAAATTTAATTGGGTATAATGTTGATTCCAATAAGCCTATTGACTCAATGTTGCACACTCAATGATAAAACCCCAAATATATTGATAGCAAATTGATTTAGATTTTAGGTTAGTTTTAGCCCCTCCTAATTACAAAAAAGGTGTTCCAAGAAAGACATTATGTAAGCACCATTGAGTTCAGAGATAAGGGAATGGAGAATATATCCACATGCTGCATTTGTACACAAGATGCCCTTGAGTAAAAAATGGTAAGTTGAAAAGGATGGTTATAAAACAAGATAAGAGTAAAAGAAAGTCAGAGATGCTGAATAACAGGCTTGCAGTGAACTAAAACTTAATACTTAACAAAACAATTAAACTATTCTATTTCAATAAAAATCAGGCATACCTAACTCTGAGTGTGAGACCTCACATTTCCTCTCTGGTAGGACCATTTAAGATTCATACAATAGTTGTACAAAGATTTTTAAAATAAGAGACACTTTCTCATATAAAGAAGGACAGAATGTTTTAGCTTGAGTTTCTGGAGAGGACATTAATCATGGAGCATTTTCATTGTACCCCATGACTGCTTCAATTTGATGGAATAATGGGAAAGTACTTATGGTTAAAAAGTCACTGGAGTTGAAAATTTTCAACCGGTCATGAAAATCTCATCAGTTCAAACTCATTTCCCTGCGGAACCATTTCTTATAATTTATTTGATTAGAAACAAAAATTCATACCTACATTTAAATATTACTGCATACAATATTGTCTTAACTTTTATGCTTTTCTTTGTCTTTCAGATATTAGGCTGACATTTGAGAAAAGTGGATTCTAAGGTTTTATTCCATGATACAAAAACGAGAGGGATTCTCTCCACATAACAGGGACATGAACTGATGAGCAATACTCCTAAGATATTCAAGAATTTTTGTGTAATGGCAATGTGAACAGATGAGTAATACTTCATCTCAGTTGAGAATTTCAAGTCAAAAGGTCTACATTGCTAGTCACTGCAATAGCATTTCAAAGCAAAAACACACTAGGCAAACCAGATACTAATTTTATTAAATCATACAAGGGTATTTAAGTGTACACTGAGTTACTGGCAAACAACATCTTTCACTCTTAAGTCAACTCACTAACTGCCATGGGTTAAACTTACATTCAATATTCAACTTGAACTTAATTGTAGTAAGCAATTTTGAAAATAGTTAAGATTAACTGGACTGTGCTTTGTTTAGCTTTGATTAGGTGTTAATGAAAATTGAGTTTGTGACAACTAGTTGGTCCGCAGCATTATGAAAATCCCCTCTCTTTCCACTGGTAGCTCATATGGCAGCTAACATGTTAAAGATGTTGCCATATTTTATTGTGCTTTCAGAGTGTTACAACTTCTTTGAATGTCTCATGCCACTATCAACAGAGCAAAATTTTTCTCAACAAACATTTGCAGTTATGTGCATAAAAGGGCACTAGCAATCTAACAAGATAAACAGTATTTATGTGCACAATAGTCTCATAGGAAGTCAGAGTTCTGTTGCTGGAAATGAAGTTCCCCTACTGGGAAACTCATGCTCCCCAGCTCCGAGTCAGTTTGAGCAGGTCCTGTTTGTTGCACACGTAATTCAATGGTGGCTGCTGACTTGGAGCAGGTCAGCATTATTTATCAAGTGTGCTCTGCATTTAGTACATTGAGCAGACTAGGGTTAGTATTTCAGTCTACAATTGGTTTCAAGCGTTGGCAAGTTTTCACATTATGACGAGTGTTTTGTGGGAAGGTAAAATTTAAGGTAACATATTCAAGGGAAATTTTTAGGTTGTAATATATTTCTTTTTAACACGTTTGCTGCATTTCCATGGCTGTTACGGTTGGTTTAGTTTGGTTAGGTTGTAAGTAGCAGAATAGGGAAATCGATGTTCCAGCTTAACCCTTTACTGCCCAACTGGACTATTTCGTCCTCTTTCAAAAATAACAATAATATATCGTATTTCTTATTCAATTTGTTCACTAATGTGTCCTTTGAACTGCACTGCCGAGTGGCAGTTCCTTCCCCATCTTGGTAACAGTGACTACCTAATGCCAGTGTCGGTTTAGTGACAGTGGTTGTGATAACGGTAATATGAGTATAAAAATGTGGGCATTAAAGGGTTAAATAAATTTTAATTCTTCCTAATGAAGATGAAGAATACAATTGCACGATAACATTTCACCTCGTATGATAACGATTAGTTTTAAAAATTTCGCAAAACAGATTAAATGTCGTGCATTTATACCGGCACGTAAATAGGCAATTTACCAGTTGGTACACATGTAGCCCAATATGCAGTGAACGTGTTAAATAAATAGGTAGTAAAATTTTTCTGTTATTGTAGGTCACCAGCAAACTTCAGTTACACATTTTAAAGTTGACACAAACTTCTAAAATATGTTGTTAAATAATTGTGTGATAATAACTAAGATTGATTGCATTTCCCCTAAGTTTTAAGACCCTGCACCCATACCCCAGTTATGTGGACTGGTTTTAGATTTGTTAGTTTTCCCCTCATTATAATGGAAGTTAATTTAGGCCTCTTGTTACAATTCTTAGAAAATCTAATAAATAATTCACCTAATTAAACCCTTAGAGGCAGAGGATGGGTATAACAGGAGTTAGACAGCCATCATTATTATCTCTCTTTGACAGTACCCTATAAAAATTTACCTAAGTAAAAGGATCCAAGTAAGTGAACTCACCAAAGCAATGGCATTAACTTACTTATTACACAAGAATTAGCTCCCATTTCATGATAGTGAAGTAATTGAAATTTTCCTCAAACAACCATTCAAAGCACTGAACAAATCAAACAGAATATCTACGGAAGGAAATAGGCATCTTTCTTACTTGCTCTGTATGAGAAAGCAAGCGTAGTTGAACTGTGTAGCGCTCGTCACTTGCCCTGTTGCCATTTCTTTGTTGTACGCTTCTTCATGCTTCTGCAAAAAAAGTTGAGTTCATAATAAATGGTAACTATTTAAATAGTTTTCATCTAAAAATAAGATAAGACATTTTAATTTGAAAATACAATCAAATTTGTATTAATTGTAGGACATATACTGAAAGAAAACACCAATTTCACCTGAATGTCTGCAGAAGATGATGTCCATCCAAGAAAATCATCCATGTCCATTTTATCCAAAGTTTATATTCAATTTCTAAGAGAAAAAACTGTAGTCTCTGTGCAGAAAAGGATAAAATTTTGGATTAAAATTGAAATGCATTAATAATTTTCTCAAACAAATTTCACATAAGTTTTGATATCTAGATGGAATTATTAAGTAAAGCACACTGAAAAAATTGGTAAATGTTGAGGATAACACACTAATTGACTTCCACATTTCTGCTGATTGTACATTTGTAATGAGATCAAAACAACTTTTCTTCTAAGCACTTTCTCTTGCCAATGAGTATTTAACAAGTTATAGCAATGACGTACCAAAACTTAACTAATCTAACTTGACCTAACGTAACCTAACCTAACATGATTTAACATAACCTAACAATTATTCGTGCAAATTAGAGCTGGTGGTAGAGATTCTATTGGAGTGCTATGATTTTTCCGCTTAAAGGACTAAAATTGAGGTAATTAATCTACTGATATAACTCATTAAATACTAATTAGCAAAGAAAGTCCATAGAAGAAATGTTGTTTATTTTGATGTAATCATAACATTACACAAGCAACAAAAATTTCAAAATTGATTAGTGTGTTGCCCTCAAAAAATACCAAAAAATTTCATAAAATGTATAAAATTTTCTATAATATTTGGACTTTAAATTACAGTAGATATTACCATAATTTTTGGTCAATATGCAGTTTAACCCATTCACGGAAATTAAAAATTCTGTTCTAAAGAATTACTGAAGGAACACATTTAAAAACGTTTTACATGAATGACATTCTGCTTGCTGATGCGTTATTTTTGAGTTATTCAACTTTGAAATTTTCGTGTTCCATAGCAGTTCCAGTCAGTTGCCGCTTGAGCTGGAGCTGTTAGAGTACGTTTGGGTCCTTTGTAATTTATTATTAGCAGACCCCGCGGAGCCTGAGCCCACTTCTAGGATGTTTTTTAGACAATAACACAATAAAGGTCATCACCCAAAAATATTATGTTATAAAAATATAAAAATATTAAATTTACGGTTTTCACCACTCCCAAGGTTTCGCTAATGTTTTACGGTGGCTGCCATATTGAAACCGAAGCATTTGTGGAAGAGAGGACCCTAATTGAATTCCCACTTTTCGGTGCCTGAACATAGCTAATTAGATGTTAATAAACAATTTTTCTTCTATGCACTTTCTGTCAGAAATGAACATTTAAGGAGTTATAGAGGTAGGTTTAGTTTGGGTAGCGTACGTTTGGGTACTTTGTAATTTATTATTTGCCGGCCCCGCGGAGCCCGAACGCACTTCTAGGATCTTTTAGTTAATAACACAATAGAAATTATGGTCAATATTGAGTTTAATGTTGTCACCGACTTAAGTACTTTCGTTGCCATAGATAGGTAATATGAAAGATTTCAAGACGTTTTACACCAATGACATTCTGCTCGCTGATGCGTTATTTTTTAATTTTTCAACTTTGAAGTTGGCTTTCACACGTCAAAGGAAGCGAGCGCGCCAAGCGGAATTTCATTAATAACGGAAGCTAACCTCCTATTACAAACGTAAACAGGTTGGGTCGTGACGGGGAACCCCAGTTCTTCTAGTGAAAATTATAAATAAAGGTTTTAACCCCCCCATTAGAGTGACGTCCATTAACATCAGCTCCAAGATGGCAGCAACCGTACCAGGTGGCCGCCATCTTGGAGCTGATGTAAACACAATTGCGGACGTCACCCTAATGGGTGGGTTAGAACCTATATTTATAATTTTCACTATAAGAACTGTGGCTCCCCCTCCCGACCCAACCTGTTTACGTTTGTAATAGGGGGTTAGCTTCCATCATTAGTTAAATTCCGCTTGGCACGCTCGCTGCGTTGTTGGAACATCCTGTCCCTTGGCAAGCAAGAGACAGTTCATGAACGACGCTCCTATAACTTCAAAGTTGAATAACCTGAAAATAACGCATCAGTGAGCAGAGTCTCATTCATGTAAAACATTTTTAAATGTGTTCCTTTATTGATTCTTGGCAACAAAATTATTAAAATTGTTGACAACATTAAACTCAATATTGACCAAAATTATCACCCAAAATAAGGAATTATAACAGTATGTTCATTTTTGTCTTAGATGGTGGGAATGATCTAGCGCGTCGGAAGAGAGTCCATCGTAGTGTTGCCATCCGACGCACGATTATGGTCCTCTCCTCTACATTTACCGAAACTGATGTCAACCGCATATCGATTTCTGTATTCACTACCCCAGTCCTGCTAATAATATTTTTGGGTGATAATCTTTATTATGTTATTAACTAAAACATCCTAGAAGTGGGTTCAGGCTCAGCAGGGTTGGCAAAAAATAAATTACAGAGTTGTTAAGCGTACTCAAACAGTTCAAGCGCGCAACGCAACTGCTATGGAAGACGAAAATTCATAACTTGAATAACTCAAAAGTAATGTATCAGCGAGGAGAATGTCATTCTTGTAAAACATTTTTAGACGTGTTCTCTTCGTGATTCTTTGGAATGAAATTTTGAATAATGTTAAGGGGATGCAACTAATCAATTTTCAAAATTTTGTTGCCTGAATCATGGTAATTAGATCAAAATAAACAACTTTTCATCTATGCACTTCTGGAGCAAATGAGTATTCAATGAGTTATAGCGGTAAATCACTTACCGTAATTCTAATTTTTGACGTGGGAAGAAATTATTTGGAGGGAAGACAACAGTAGACTCTCCCTTCTGAGGCGCTTGAATGATCGAGCGCATTCCAGCCATCAAAGACAAAAATTAACATACAGCACTGACTTGTTATTTTTGAGTGATAACCTTCATTGTGTTATTAACTAAAAGATCCTAGAATTGGGTTCAGGCTCTGCAAGGTTGGCCAATAATAAATTACAAAGTACCCAAACATACTCTAACAGCTCAACTGGAACTGCTATGGAACACAAAACTAAACCTACCGCCATAACTCGTAAAATACTCATTTGCCGCAAAAAATGTATGGAAGAAAAGTAGTTTATTTGGATGCTATTGCCATGATTCAAGCAAAAAAAATTCAAAAATCGATTAGTTGCATCTCCTTACCATTAACAGGCATTTTTAATTTCCGTGAACGCGTTAAACTGCATATCGACCTAATTTTTCACAAAGAAACTTAAATTCACTGAAAAGACAAAAGTAGAATGCAATTGATTTTATAACAGTGTTAAGCGGATCTACTACCCTGGACTCGAAATCTTTGTTCAAACTTCACTATACACATTTCTATTGCACCGATGGGAATTAAAATTTAAACGTGGATGTAAAATTGAATTACGAACACATTTGGATCTATAAAATTTTTTGATTTAAAAAAAAAAATTATTTCGCGCTCATTAGAAAAATATATATAGTTGCGCAAAACCCTACCCACTCTATAATTTTCAACAAAGCGTGATTTTGGTCTCATTCAACACGGAAGTACTGTACAAAGACCGTAACGTAGTTTTTTTTTCTAATTTTGGATTAGAAAAAAATTTATGGTTATATATCTCAAAAAAGTGTATTAAAAAGACAAATTCAGTGTACTTTTTAATTTCAGATTACAGGATTCTACTGCAACTAGGTAAATGAAACTTGATAATGAAATGTAAAATTGAATTCTAAACACATTGGATTTTTGAAAAATTTCAAAATTTGCCATAGAAAAAAGTTATTGGGCGAGCATATATATATTTTTTTGCGCAAAACCATACCACTTGTACAATTTTCAACGTAGAAGCGTGATTTTGGTCTCATTCAATGCGGTTTGACAGTAAGAACAGCGTAGCAAAGCAAAATTCTATTTGATATCTTAATTTCTAGTTTTATTGGGAAAAAACTGAAGAAAAATTATTTTTATTTACATGTTGGATATGTGTATAACTTTTTTCTAATTTGAAAATCAAAACAATCCTATGTTATGGTCTTGGTACAGTCCTTCCGCGTCAAATGAGACCAAAATCACGCTTCTAGGTTGAAAATTATAGAATGGGTAGGGTTTTGCACAAGGATTTATATTTTTCTAACAATCGTGAAATAAATTTTTTTCTTTTGGGAAAATTGACAAATTTTATAGATGCAAATGTGTTTGGAATTCAATTTTAGGTTAATGTGAAGGAGATGCAACTAATCAATTTTTGAAATTTTGTTGCCTATATCATGGTAATTATATCAAAATAAGCAACTTTTCTTCAATGCACTTTTTGAGGAAAGTGAGTATTTAACGAGTTATAGCGGTATGCTAATTTTCGTCTTTGATGATGAATGGGATGGAATAAACATCTACTAATTGATTTTAAAATTTTTGTTGCTAGAATCATGGTAATAACATTGAAATAAACTATTTTTCTTCTATACACTTTTTTAAGTAAATGAGTATTTTGCAAGTTAGAGCGGTAGGTTTTATTTTAGCGCGATTGAGATGCTCGAGTAGGTTTGAATACTTCGTAATTTCTTATTAGCTCACCCTGCGGAGCTGGCGGAGCCTGAACCCACTTTTAGGATCTTTTAGTTAATAACACAATAGAAATTTTCACCCAAAAATAATAAATTACAACGGTATGTTAACTTTCATATTAGGTGGCAGGAATGCGCTCGAGCATTCGAGCAGGTCTGAAGAGTGCGTCGTCCATTGCAGTGTTGCCATCGGACGAGCTCGATGATTAAATACTCAATTGCACCCAAAAGTGCATTGATGAAAAGTTGGGTAAATATGTAACGTTGGTCAGTAATTGATTTTCCACTTTTCGGTGTCTAGAAATAGGTAATTAGATCTAAATAAACAATTTCTCTTCTAGGACCTATGCAATTTTTGTCTCAAATGAGTATTTAACAAGTTATGGCGGTAGGTTTAGTTTCGTCTTTGATGACGAATGTGCTCGAATAAACAGCTACTCATCGATTTTTGAAATTTTCTTGCTTAAATCATGGTAATATATCAAAATAAAAAACTTTCGTCAATATTGACTTGAATGTTGTCAACGAATTTCATAATTTTGTAGGTATAGATAGGTAATATAGTTGATTTTAAGACATTTTACAGGAATGACAATGTGCCTGGAAATGCTTAGTTTTTGAGTTATTTAAGTTTGAAGTTATACAAACGGCACTCCTGAATGGCTTTTTTTGCAGAAAAGCAGTCATTGTTTTTGCAATAGAAACGGAAGCTAACCACCTATTACAAACGTAAAGAGGTTGGGTCGTAAGGGTTAGCCACAGTTCTTTTAGTGAAAATTATAAATAAAGGTTTCTAGTTAGTGACGTTTGTTTACAACGGCTCCAAGATGGCTACGGCCATGGCGGCAACCATGTTGGAGTCGTTGTAAACAAACATCACTAGAAACCTTTATTTATAATTTTCACTAAAAGAACTGTGGCTAACCCTCACAACCCAACCTCTTTACATTTGTAATAGGAGGTTAACTTCCGTTATTAATTAAAATACGCTAGCCGCGCGTGCTTCCATGGCGCGCACAAGCCAGCTTTAAAGTTGAAAAATTCAAAAATAACATCACCGGGCAGAATGTCATTCTTGTAAAACGTCTAAAAATTGACTATATTACCTATCTATACCTACAAAATTATGGGTAAATGTTAAGGACTTGACCATAATTGATTTTCCACTCTTTGATCAATAAAGATTGTTGATGAGACCAAAATAAACAAGTTTTCTTCAATGCACTTTCCGGCGGAAATAAGTATTTTAAAAGTTATGGCATTAAATGAGTTACCGTAACTCCAGTGTTTGAGGCGGGGAAAAATACACCGTGCGGTCCGACGTGAAAGTAAACAGGCGTTCCCGCGCCCCAGCCAAGCCGACAAAGAGCAAACCCCCTATTACAAACGTAAAGAGGTTGGGTCGTGAGGGGTAGCAACAGTTCTTTTAATGAAAATTATAAAACTAAAAGAACTGTGGCTACCCCTCACGACCCAACTTCTTTACGTTTGTAATAGGGTGATGCACACTGGAGTTCCGGTAACTCATTTAACGCCATCCCTTTTAAAATACTCATTTCTGCCGGAAAGTGCATTGAAGAAAACTTGTTTATTTTGGTCTCATCAACCACCTTTGTTGATCAAAAAGTGGAAAATCTATTATGGTCAAGTCCTTAACATTTACCAAATTATGAAATTTGTTGACAACATTAAACTCAATATTGACCAAAACTTTTCATAGGTATATACACTTTTTTTATCAAATGAGTATTTAACGAGGTATAGCGGTAGGTTTGATTTCGTCTTTGATGACGATCGGGCTGGAAGCGAGACTTCATTGCAGTGTTGCCGTCCGACATGCTACTTGAACTACTTCCCGCTTCAAACACTAGAGTTGCGGTCAGTAATTTACCGCTATGACTTGTAAAATATTCATTTACAACAGAAAGTGCACAGAAGAAAGCTTGTTTATTTCGATCTAATTACTGATAATTAGACACCAAAAAGTGGAAAATTGATTACTGACCAACGCTACACATTTACCAAAAGTTGTTTATTTTGATGTAATTGATATGTTTTAGGCAACAAAGTTTCAAAAATCGATTAGTTGCATCTCTTTCACTGTTTCACATCAACCCAATTTTACATATGTCTGCATTTTTGTTCTCCTAGTTGTGATAGAAATGGGAGAAAACATTTGTAAAATTTGGTAGTCAAAGGGTAGTCCAGGGTAGTAGATCCCCATAAGTTAGAGTCACTACTTCTAAGATTAGAGAAAACATAGCTGGCCACTGTTGGGTCTAATTTTTTATTAGTATTGATCTCAATGTGGCACTGAATGTGTAAAAGTAAATTTAAAACACTATCAAAGACTAAAATCAATTTAAAAATTAAACATAGATAGGAGACCTCAAAGTTGTGCCAATCACTCTGAAAATGCTTAACTTAATGGACTCAGTCATCAGCCCGTATAGCTTTCATATGGTTTTAAAGAAGTGTTTTTAATGTGTTAACAATAAAATAATATGTGACATTGCATGTTAAATTTCATACAAATATTTTCACCAACATTCATTCTAAATGTTATGCTGAGCAGCTGAGATCTCATTAAAAAAAAGCATTAATTAAAATAGACCAGTAAACTGAGAAACATGCATAGGCGTAGCCAGCAACGTAAATAAAGTTGTGAGTAAGTTCATAACGATTAGTAATGAAAAACTATGTTATAAAACTTTCCACAGCAGTTTCACATCGAATATAGTTCACTTATAAACCAACATTCAAGTGCACCTGCAGCATGACCTGCAGTGCGTGAGTCATTTACGTTTGTAACTTCAACTACTCATGACGCAATGTTTCTGATACGAAAAACTGACTAGGAAGTAGTGGAGTGTTTTTTCCTAATTTTAACGTTCAACTTTAGCCCAACCTAATTTACAAACAAGAATGCATGAGAATTAATAATAAATATCTTGACTAATATATCCAGAGAGCATGAAATGACATAACTATCTTCGACACACGTCCCCAGTACGATAACCGAACGAACTTTCCTGAAATCCATCCTTGAGGAAAATTGAAAGGACTATCCAAGTTCAGGAAAGAGGAAAGAAAAACGTTTATTTCCAAGAAAGGTGGAGGCATGAGATACATTACAACATATTGGTTTTTAAAAATTTCCTAATATAAAACATCTTTAATTTATAGACAAACTTACCATACGAGGCGTACTAATAGACAAACCATACGAGGCGTATACTACTACCATACAAGGCGTGCTAATAGATTAACCACGTCAGGGGCTAATTAAATCAAAATATCATCTCTTGAATATTTTATGCACCGAGGGATGACTGCCAGCTATAATTTGATTACTTCTAGATAATTCTTCAAAATTGCCCAATTATTAGTTGAAACGATTCACGAAAAGACAAAAAACGCTTTACTGCAGCATATTGAGACACCGTCGTTAATGATTATCAAGTAGTCAGAAAAGTTAGTCACCAAATAATTTAAAAAAACATTGCGCGACAAAACACGCACATCTAGATACGCGTAAACCATCATTCACTGAAAATGAAATTCATAGATTGTTCAACATACGAGCCAAATGATAACTATTTCAGGAGTCGAACGCTGAAATTGTGCTTCATTTCATTTGTCTGTTTAAATTTTTCGTTTTTTTTATTCACAGAAACACCCTCTGGGGTAGTAATAGGTCTATTTTTTAATCACTCAGCGAATACAATATATATATATTTATTTATGAAATATAGTTCCGAGTGTGGTATGCTCCCTCAGGCTACTTTACGCTACGGCAGACTATGAATAAATAAGAACAATGAATATCACCGCCTGAGGTACTAACGAACCAGACAGGGCTAGAAAACACAACTGAAATAAATGGCGTACTATTGTGAATATCGTCGACATGAATGACACACGAGGAAAATATTGCTCACAGGTAGTAATGCACAAACAGACGCTGTGGAGGACCGCCAGATGACATGGAGTTGCAGCGCAGATGGCGGTTGAGTGACTGTTGAGTGCGAAGCGGCTATCGAGGCAGTAGAGACTATTGCTGGCGGGGCGTCGTCGACGTGACGTGAATATCGGAGCCGCTGTGAGAAGACTGGATCAGTTTATTCTGTGCCTCCTTATATAGCACGGTAGAAAGAACATGGTTGGGTCAAACCAATCTTCTTTTTGTCGACCGTGTGGGTTTGCTGACGTCACAGTAACGAACCTATAACAGCGCTCATATTGCCTCTGGCATATCTGCTAGCAAAAAATCCGTCCCCAATTTTGGGTCATGGACAATGTGTTGTGGTGACATCATCCTATGAGTTCAAAATGAAGCATATCTATTGGCTAGCCGAACAAGAGATGTATTTTTCCCCATAGAAATGACCCTACCTTGTTTCCTCTACCGTGTTATATAGTCCCTGAAAAGGTGGTAACGTGCTGAGCGCGGGTCCCCATTGGTTGGTGATTAGGTGGCACCTTGAAGTCCGGCGATGCTTGGGGTGGCGCCTCGAAGTCTGGTATTGCGTGGGGGTGGCGCTTCGAAGTCTGGTATTGCGTGGGGGGGGGAGCACCTCGAAGCCCGTTGTTGCGCGGAGTGGCCCCTCGAAGCTTGTGTGGGGGTGCACAAGCGAACGACTTGTTGATAACGCCACAATTTTCTGGAAGGAATCAAAGATAATAATTGACTATCCCCAGAAACTATCGTAATTTTTTAATGATCGTCGGTCATAGGAAAGGAAGTTGCAGATGAGTTCGGTTTTCCGTCGTAGAGTCTAGATCTCCCGAGCTGATACTCTATACCCGAGAAAGTCCAGTTTGGCTACTCCTAAAATGCACTTTGCTAAGTGAACTTGTAGTCTTTCTTCATTTCGACAACGGAAAAGTTGCCTTAAGTGCTCCTTATGCTCCTCCACTGACGTAGATGCTATCGGTGTGTCGTCTATATATGCAGTGACGAAGTCCATGTCTCTATTGATCGCGTTGATATAACGCTGGAACGTTTGAGTGGCATTCCGAAGTCCAAAGGACATAACGGTGTACTCATACAAGCGGAACGGAGTAGTGATGGCAGTTATTTTTGAATGTCTTCGGTTTTCACCGGTATCTGATGGTATACCCTCACGAGACTAATTTTTGAAAATATGATTTTTTTATGCAGCTTGCAGTGGAAGTCTTGACAGTGCAGAATTGGATAACGATCGGGCTTATTCATTGAGTTTAGTCGCTTGTAGTCCCAGCATACAAGGCCTGTCTAAAAAGCATCCGCCCTTTGGCCAGAAAAAAATTCTAATACCTGACGGAGTTGGGACCCTAATCCCCTTCAAAGTAGGCCCCTTGTGCTTGCACACACTGAGTCCACCGATCCTTCCACTATTTCACTATTTCAGAGTGTTATGGGTTCGTTTTGTTGTTATTGTCGTTTATTTTCTATTTTTTGTTTAATTACGTTTTTCCTATACGGGTAACTGTATGCTAATGTTCTATGTGGTCCGTTACAGTTTAGGCATTGTTTAAGTGTACTTGTGCACTGGTGGTCCGTTTGTTCTTATAGCTAGGAGGAACATTCTGAACAGTGTTGAGTGTACGAGTATTTGTACGTTGGGTGGTCTTCAAATTTGTAGCATTT
Source organism: Morinoia aosen (assembly GCA_030386875.1). Classification (NCBI taxonomy): domain Eukaryota; kingdom Metazoa; phylum Arthropoda; class Malacostraca; order Amphipoda; family Talitridae; genus Morinoia; species Morinoia aosen. Next base: position 32,018,622 of record CM059561.1, on the reverse strand, counting down.
ATAACAGATGAGGATGTGGGCGTATTTTTTTTGTTCACATTGGTGCGGTGTTATTTATGTGTGAAACATGTAAAATCCGTCACTGAGAATTATTTAGGCTGTTGTGTCAGATGTTATGATTTTACTTAAATGTGTGAATTGCTTTATTTTGATTATTTCTGTCCCTATTGACCATGAATTTTGTTGTTCAATCTCTATTTTTATTACTTTTGTTGGTTTTGAGCATATTTCGTCGTATATCTGTCTAATAAAAATAAATCTTTTAGCTCTACGATCTGGGGGGATAATCGAGGGTACGTTGAGTGTCTGGAAGGCACTGATTAGGGTGATCAACTGAACCTCCCAGCCCAACAGCTCCCCTTCCCCTATCGGGGAGGGGGGGGGGGGGGGAAAGGAGCATTGCGAAAAATAGATCTGATCCTAATTTACTATACAAATTTACAGCACACTATCATACAGAATAACTAAACTAAAGGTACACTTAACCAGTTCGCAAAATAAATAGAATTAACAAATAGTGTGATAACTGACTAATTAACAAAATTGGTCAATCAACATCGAATAGCTAAAAAACTTGACCAATCCTATTAGACTAATCAAAGAGAAATTGACCAACCACAATCAATGACAGCTTCTCCTAACTAATCAATTGGCAAAATAAAGAAATGGCAGAAATTATCAAAATATTAACTTACCTGGGATACACTATACAGTTGTTGATGCAATTAACATGTCAAAGTGCACAAAATCACACGAAGCAAAAAATAAAGAGAGAAGAGAAACATGAAGAAGTAACGAATTTGAGTAAATATTTGAAAAATAACCTCATCTCAGGCTTCGGAGGGGATGCCCCGAGGCCGGCGGTTTAGTACCACACTCTTCTTCCTTAGTGATGCTAGTTCATTTTCAAACCTTATTAATGGTAGAAAATAAGTAATACACTTCCAGAACTATTGGCTAGGTCTCCTTTCCTGTTATCCAAGTGAGAATAGTCAGAACTTTTTCAAGGCGCATTAACGGGGGAACGACTGACCTAGCTTCTAGTGCACCCCTTTATTTAGGATCTGGTGATTGCGGTAACTCTCCGATTTCACGTCCCCATTGGTTGATGGTTAGGTGGCATCTCAGAACTCGCCGCTCGCTGCGTGCGGTGGCGCTTCGAAGCCTACAGCTGAGTGGGGTGGCGCTTCGAAGCCCGCAGTTGTGCGGGGTGGAGGCCTCTAAGTCTGCCGCTGCGTGGGGTGGCACCTCAAAGCCTGCCGCTGCATGGGGTGGCGCCTCGAAGCCTGCCAAAGTCTTCGCATAGCGTCTTCGGCATGATTTGAATATTGGAGCCGCTGTGAGAAGACTAGCCGAGCTTCTATACTGTACCCCGTTATATAGGGTCTGGTGAGTGTGGTATTCGCTGAGCACGCACCCCTTTGGTTGCTGGTTGGGTGGTGGCTCAAAGCCAAGCCCGACGCTGCGTGGGGATGGGGGGCACTTCAAAGCCTGCAGTTGTGGGGGATGGCACCTCGAAGCCTGCTACTCCAGGGGGGGGGGGGTAGTGTGATGTGCCTGGGTGACGAGGTATTAATTCGTTTGATTATCGTCACAGCACTCACACTCGATTTTACGGAGTTGTTCGAGATAACATAGGAGGAAGGAAAATAAAAGATGGGTAACTCAGCTTCTCAGTTTATTTTCGGCTGCCAACGGATCGGTAGAGCTGTGGTGTCTTGAGACTGGTGAAGACACGGTCTTGGCTGAAGATCTCCGTGGCGTGGGAAGTAGCTGAACTGGCAGGCTTGAGGTGTGTTGTAGGTTGGAAAGGGTTGGTAGTGGTAGTGTATTCAGACAAAAGGTTGGTAGTGTATTCAGACAAAAATTGAAATTAATCAAGGGTTCCAAATTCAGTAGTCGTTAAAGGACCCGTTTAAGCGGATGTGCCCCCTCAAAAGGCGGTTCTGCCGAGTGCAAGGGTATTACTCAGAAGAATGATCAGTTCGCACAGTGATCAGTGGTTTCTCTAGTGGGTGAATTGGGATATATAATTTTGCGATTGATTTGTAGTGAACTCCCTCAGTCGCACATCAGCCTAATTTCATAAATTATTAAAACAATCTTCTAAAAATTAAATAAGATTAACACAATCATTCTAACAATTTTAGATTACATAATATAGTAGAGTAGGTAGCCCTACACTAGAGCACAGTATAGGTTCTACATAGACACAACATAGTAACAGTGCTGACCAAAATAGACAATGCAATGACACATCAATTTAGGTAAATAGTTCACTCACCTCTTGGATACCTTACAACTTAAATACTCAATTTCCAGACCTGTGGCTAGCAAGAGTAGAGCGGAGATAGGTGGGAATATATAGAAAAGAGTCGAGCAGAATTAAGTGCATTAGTTTAGAAATTAAGAAGTTAGATACCGACCACAGTAGGTAATTTTATACACACTCGGCCAACATCTACTTGTTGTTGAGCCCGAGACCACTAGAAGACTGACTGCAAGTGATGCTCTCACGAGCGTTGCCAACTTTTAGTCTCTCTAACTACAACTTACACTACTCGCTATATTACACATAATTCATTCAACATTACCCCGAAATCTATTAAAATTTGAACCGAAAATACTTCGACACTTCCAAAAATTAGCTCTCATGCGTTTCGATGCAGAACCATTTCGCAAGCGTTTCCGGTATCGTACGTATATAAACCCAGCCCTCCAGGCAGAAGTCATTCACGTAAGAGAACCGTCTGAGTGTAGTGCTTGGGCCCCAGAGGGGCATATAAGGACCTACGAGCCCAACAAACCAACACAACCACCTAGTCGTCAATCCCCGCCATTGAGCCGAAAACTAGACCTTCCTCAAATTCACGTGAGACGTACAAATCAGCCACACGGCTCCACAACTCAGTAACCGTTCAACGGTACTGCCTCTTTCGAGGTCCCTCTTTCAGGAGCCTTCTTTCAACCCTGGCAATATCTCGCCCAATACGTCAATACCACAAGTACCTCGCTCCAAGCGTTCATGCCTAAACTTTTCACTCTCACCTTCCATTCCACTTCGGCCATCTCCACTCGTTGAGCCACCCAAATCACCCACATCAGCGAATTACTACACTCCCATTTAGTTCTCACCTGGACCCACAACGGACTCCTACTATAGCCGCCGCGAGCGGTTGGAGTACGTCGCCAGGACTGGACCCGGAACCCCGCATCAAGAAGCGGAAACCCCAATGAGTGGACCGTGGCCACGGCACCCCGCAGCGTAAACAATACAAGAGGCGAGAATATCAGTGTCTTTCGCTATCACACGGGGGATAGTTTCGTGCAAGTGATCTGAAATCCTCGGTGCCAGTAGAGCACCCGATTACCTACTCCTTCTGAGTCAAAGGGCCAAAACCGACCTTCAATCGTTATCTATTTTGTATTTATGTGCCTAGCGATAGGCACAGTAAATGCTGGTGACCCTGTCAAACCTTAGTTGTCCAAACTTTGCTGATACCCAAAACTTCATAGATTAGCTTAGGAGAATAAAATTTCCCGAACGAAACTAAGGTGACTAAGGCCAGTAAGATAGTAGGGCCAGTAATTCAGGGATTTTTCCCAGTTAGTTAATGGAACTAAGGGGTAAGTAAAGGGTAACCACAGGTAATTAAGGTGGATGGTTAAGGCCCAGGTGCGTGTGTTGTGCCGACTTCGGAGATGTATCTGCAAATCAAGGAGCGCTGGATGATTTGTTTTCTAGAAATTGGAGAAGCTACACACACCTTTACATTTATAATGAGCAACTCAAGTTTTGCATGGCACCTGAAGTTGGGCCTCGTAAAGCCACAGGCTACGAATTGATTGTCTTGCAGCTTAGAAACAGGTGAGAGTAGGAGATAACGAATAAGGGTTCATTAAAGTAAAAAATGACACCAACTATCATATCCTCTATAGTATACTCCTAAACAACACAGAGAATTTACTTTAACATCAAGGAGCTTGTAGTGAACTTCCAGCCTCATACCAGTCAAAATTTATAATTTATTGAAACTTTGATCTAAAAATTCAATAACATCATTTCAATCATTCTCATAAATTTAGAGCAAGAATTTTACTCCAGATTGCCCCGAATTCTATTAAAATTTGACCCGAAATATTTCGACAAAAATGTACTTTCTAGCGTCTCCTCTGACGGCATTTCCACTTAAAACTATTTTGCTTCGTGCGCATCATTCAAACTGACTGGCATTCGTGCGTGTTCTCTTGTGCTATACGGGTAAATATTTAGTGAAACTATCCAAATCACCATTCGTGTCCATATTGATCTTACAATTAAGTGTGCCAGGTTTTGTAAGTGCTGTAGTATATGTTTTTCCTTATGTCACTAGCATTGTGTTCGTTTATGTTCCTACATTTGCTGGCGTCACTATCCCTGCCTCAACTTCTCTTAATACAAGATCTTAACTTCAAATAACTCTTTAGGTTTTGTATAGTAGAGTAGGTAACCCTACACTAGAGCACAGTATAGGTTCCACATAGACACAACACAGTAATAGTGCTGACAATAATACACAATGCAGTGACACATCACTTTAGGTAAATAATGCACTCACCTCTTGGATACCTTAACTTAAATACTCAATTACCAGACATGTGGCTAGCAAGAGTAGAGCTGTTAGGATTGGATGGGGGTGCTAGTTATCCGCTTCCAAACCCTAATCAATCACTCGATAGTATTCGTAAACCATGAGAGAAGGGTAATAAGGCGAGGGAACTCAGCTCGGTCTTTTTATTCGGAGGAACGCCCGGCGGACTGGCGGGATCTTGACTGGAGGATCTTCTCTAGGTGGGCACTCCGTGCCAGCGAGGTCCGGGAGCGGTGGTGTAGGCAGGATGTAATGAGTCGTGTTTGGGAATTGATATAAGCCCAATTTAGACTAACTAGTAGCATAAGCCTTTATAAAAAGAACCCGTGACATTGGTGGTGTCACTTATTGTATCAGCTTTATTAATCCCAAGCTGGACGAGCAAGTTATCGTAGTAGAAGCAGGTAGTTTAGGTAGCCTGTGAGTGTAATCTTAGGCTTACTAGCTTCCAAAAATAACCCATGTGAATTGCAAGGGAATAAATTGTAAATGAGATCTTTCAGGCCCGAAACTCAGGTAAGATTCAGTTAAGGCAAAACAAGGCCCAGGGAACTGAGTGTGTGTGGCGTTTGGCGATGTCGCTGAGGTTCTGCAAAAAGTCGAAAACGCTGGATGAACAGTCCCAGGAGACATCAAGGAAAAATTCCCCCACTGACAGTCCCCAACATCGTAAATGATAAACTCCCACAAGGTAGACTCTCCGAGAAATCCTACAGATCCGACACGAGCTAATTTGATAAATCTCTCTTTTGTCAAGCTCAAAGTAGGATAGGATCACTTTAGGTTTGCAAAAACTCTTTCACCACTGCTCTTACTTTAAATAGAGGCATGAAATTTTAAAGGAGATTTTTTTTGTAATGAACCACTTGTGATTCTTTTTAGAGCAACAATCGGTGATTCCATTTTGTGGAATCATAGCAAATTCGTGAGACTGAATACACGGGATTCATGCAGTCAGAAGGAATTATTAAGAAAATAGCTAAAAAAACATAGGATGAGAATTAGTAACTTTTTTGTGTACTCTAGGACATCTCTATATCCGTACGAGAAATAACAGGGAAAAAATCCTAACTTTCATTAAGATCAATCATACTGAAAAGCACTGGCAAGCATCATTGATGAAAAAAAATAAGGAATAATATCTACCTGAGAAAAGAAACACTAAACGTGTTGCTTGCACAGAAAGAAAATATTCGCAAGACGAAACATGAAAATCAAGGTGACAATGACCCGGCGGTTTTTACGTTTCGCCATTTGCAATAAACCGCCGGCATAACATCGTAAGCGTTCACGAAGTATTTTGTACGCGAGAAGTACGCGTTTACGATGGCAGATGCTAGTATGTATTTCTGCCGCAAAAATAAGGAAAAATTGATTTAATTTGTTGATAGTGATTTATATTGAAATAAGTGCGATTAAACGCAAGATTTAAGGAGTAATGAAATACGAAAAAAACTAAAACTTTAGCAGGCATTTTCGTGAATAATCTTCGTAATCTATAATCTGTACGAAATTATTAAAAGGGCATTCTCAATTATTATTTCACGTCAAACACACTTCAGAAAACTACTGCAAGTATGTTGTGAAAAAGAAATATTATTCCACGTGCATAAAGTACGATTTTAAATCACAGAGTAATGACACGAGACGGCAGTTTTATTCTCCGCGAATTTGGAAAACAAAGACGCCGGCGACAAAGACTCTATCAACAAAGACGCCGGCGGTTTTAGCCGCGTTCTATCACCCGTATTCGTGAACGGATCTTGAATTAATATGACAGATGCAAAATGTATAACTTTGTAGTAAGGCACAAACGTAGTTGGATAATATAATGACTCGACACAGAAAATGAATCGTGACACGCAAATTTATACGTTTTGTCACGTCGAGGTAGCACTCGAAAATGAACATGCTAGTCTAAGAATTTTAACACTATTTTAGAGTTTATCCCTACATCACGACGATGAACAGATCCTTAAGTTTATCACCATGCACACAGAGAATTTACACTGTATACTTTACCGGGTTTTCTATTCTCACACTTAATTTCTTTCACTTACGAGATGTACGCACGCTAGCGAGTCACGAAAAAGAGTGGGTCAGTTCAAGCGTCGCGCTTGGATGTTGCCACTTCCGGCTGCTTTAAAACTCGAAATGTCGATTGATTATTTGATCTCTCATGTATTTACACGCAAACTTCAATGATTACGAATTAGAAGTAGAAAATAATTAATAATAATTTAGAGTAAGATTTTTAATGCTAATAATTATTTTATTTAAGTGCGAATGGGAAAGTTTATAATTTTTACGCTTTGTAGCGAATGCTACAGAGCGGAGATAGGTGGGAATATATAGAAAAGAGTCGAGTAGAATTAAGTACATTAGTTTAGAAATTAAGGAGTTAGATACTAACCACAGTAGGTAATTATATACACACTCGGCCAACATTTACTTGTTGTTGAGCCCGAGACCGATAGAAAACTGATTGCGAGTGTTGCTCTCACGAGCGTTGCCAACTTTAGGTCTCTCTAACTAGAACTTACACTACTCGCTATATTACATTTTGGGAATGAGAAGATAGGATTTTATCCCGTTGTGCCTAGTATTATTATTTTAGATAGCTTAAGAAATTATTGAGCAAATTTAGGTTTGGTATTTTGGTTAATTTACTGTTGTTAGCTGGTAACAATTGCCTAGATTCTTTTTAGAATCAATTGTATCTTAGGACCTTGCAAGAATGTAATTAGGAGTAAATATTTATTCATTGAGTATATAAAGACCCTTCTCCATACAATTAGTGCTTGATTTAGGCAGATTTTGGGCATATTTTGAATAAAAGAGAGAAAAAAAAGAAAAATGTGTATTTCCAAGTTGTCACATGAGATACATGCCAACATATTGGCTTTTAAAAAAGTTTCTTACTATAGGACATCCTAAATCAAATGTTCCATACGAGGAGTACTAATTGACAAATCATCCGAGGTGTACAAGTAGATAAGCCATACGAGGCATAGTAATAGACAAACTATACGAGGTGTACTAATAGACAAACTATCAGAGGTGTACAAGTAGATAAACCATACGAGGCATATAAATTGACAAAATATACGAGGCGTACTAATAGACAAACCATTCGTGGTGTGCTAGTAGTCTAACAAAAGTGCTATACTAGGAGTACTAATTGACAAACCATCCGAGGTGTACAAATAGATAGACCATACAAGGCCGATTAATAGACAAAATATACGAGGCGTACTAATAGACAAACCATACGTGGCGTGCCAATAGTCTATCTCTGTCAAGGGTAGTTGAATGAGAAATGAAAAATATGTCCTAAAAATATGCAAAGCCCTATCACCACCAAAAACATATTTCATATCTTTTCGATATTCACCACATCATGCAGACATGGGTACTTGGGATAAGATAGAGATACAGTGTAAGCGGGTTACCACTCATGATTGACAAATATCTACAAAATATTGGTAGAAATGGGTAAGCAAATATATACTCAATATCAAAATTCATAGCTTGTACAACATACGGACAGAAAGATAATTTTACTACGATTCATATGCTCAAATTGCACTTTATTTCATTAATTATATTGGACATTAATCCGATTTACAGAAACGCCCTCTGGGGAAGTGATGGATCTATTTTTGAAACATTTCGCTAGTGCAATAAAATTTATTAACCGGATAGTTTTTGCGTAAAGAAATGAAATAGAAACATGTATATTTATATATGTAGATACATATATATATACCTACACACGTACACACACACATATTAATATATATACTTATTGAAAATGAAATATTGGAAAAAAATACATATATAAAATAAAAGATAGAAGCAACCTACCATCTACTATACAGAAAATGACAGTTGAGCTAACTGTAATCCTAAGAAATTTTTCGCAAAAAATAAGAAAAAAAAATTAAAAGGAAAAGAAGACTTCGAAAAACATAAAAATGAACTTGTTTTTAATTTCTTCACAGAAATTTTTTAAGAAAAATCAGGTTATAGTCAAGAAGCCACACAACTCTTCAGCATTATACGGACCTGTGTACGTGGGATAAAATGGAGTAACATTGAGGCCGGATATCACATCTGAGTGGAGAATATTCACAAAATTTGGCACATATAGGTAGATTAGGCTTTGATCCAATTAAAGCGATAATTTTAATTACAGAAATTTAGAGTTTTTTCCGATTTGAAAGTTCAGTGCTTGTGTGCGCTGAACGCACGGAAAAAAAATAAAAAAATAAAAAGACTAAATGCAATGCTTAAATTACCCCCTTCCCCCCAGCTCAGCCGAAAATCGATTGAAAACATCTTCGAGAATGATTTTGAAAAAGCGAGACAACGTTGGCCAAAATTTAATTCATTATAAACTTTGCACAACCCTCACATCTATAAACCTGTTTATTGGTGTACACACAAAATGTATTTCATGGTATATTTGTCATACGGACGTTAAATATTAATACAGGAAAGAGAAAGAAATAACAAAATAAAGATGAGGAAATACTCCTAATTATGGAAAGAACGTTCGTTCTGCTGCATTGAATTGACAGCTGTGGTGCGCATTGTTGTCGACAGAAATAAGTAAAATGAAATAGTTTTCTTTGTGCCGCCATAGCCATGTAGCTAGAGGGTTCTGCCGCCATTCGGGAGACCCGGGATCGAATTTCGGCGCTGGCAGTGGCGATTTTCTCTGTTGGGTATAGGAGAAAAATTCCAAGCACAATACCCCACTCTACCCAGGTGTCTGAAACGGGTACCTGTCTCGACCGGGGGAAAGCGTCATGGCGTCCTGGCGTTATAGTCATAAGGCATTTGAAAATCCAATGTACAAGGTGATATGTATCAGGCTTGATTGGAAATAAAGCATCCGTAGATGCCTTCATTATTTCTAAATTTGTAACAGAAATTTCAGGAAAATTAAAATTTCTGATAGATGGGAAGTTCATACCGAAATGCTGCAGGCCCTATGACAGAGATGCAAAATGACGTGACACATTTACTCTAAGTTCTTTTCCAGTTTTAGAGTTTTTGATATGCTGGGGAAGCTTGTTCCACAAAAAAGATCTAGAAACTGAGAGAGCTTTTTGTCCCACGTTAGATGAACGCATTGTTCCTCCGGTTTGGTCTTTCGTTTGGGATATTAGATGGAAAAAATTTACCACCTCTGCATTACTTTGGGGGAGGTACAAAGAGGAGAATACTCGTCGAGCTTTCTATATCATAAATCTGTTCGGTATTGGGATCCAGTCGAGTTTTTTTAAAAGAGGGGCGAATGACCGTATTTATTGAAATTTCCTTTGCATACTACTTTAGCGGCGAAGTTTAGACATTTTTGCAACTCTTCCTGACGACATTGAGGTAAATTTCCCCACACAAGACTGCAGTAGTCCAGACGCGATAAAACTAAAGACTGAATCACTAATAATCTAGATTTTTCGTCAAGTGTGTTCTTTAATATACGATGAAAGAACATTAAGGTTCCGTTAATTTTGTTGCACATTGTTTCGACGTGTGAATTGAAAGTCATATTTTTGTCAAACGTACCAAACACCCAGATTTTTAACCTTATCTACTGGTTTAATTGTATCGTCTCCGAATGTTAGCTTGAATGGTGGTAAATTTTCAGTCGCATTCTGTGATCCAAAAATAATGCATTGCGTTTTACTTGCGTTAAGTTTGAGGCCATTATGGTCATACCACTATTTCAGATTTCTCAGAAGGTTTTCAGCGTTGGCTTGTGTTTCTTTTAAATCCGCTGTTGAGCTTGTCATGGCAATTTGCACGTCATCAGCATACATTGAGATTTTTGTGTTTGCCGGCATGGTGGGGAAATCATTGATGAAAATTGAAAATAGGAGTGGGCCGATGATTGAACCTTGAGGAACGCCAAAATTGTTTGGTATGAATGATGACATTTTGTTATTCACGCACACTGCATGAGAGCGGTTTAGTAGGTAGCTTTCAAACCAATGAGTGTCTATTCTGAGGTTTGAAATTTTTTGTAGAAGTTTCTTATGCTCAACACTGTCGAAAACTTTGGAGAGATCGAACAATAGTAAGAGAGTTAATTTTTTTTGGTCAATATCATTGTAAATTTTTTCTGTTATGTTTAACAGGGCATTCTGAGTACTGGTATTCCTTCTATAAGCATATTGATTGCGATGCAGTAGATGTGACTCGTCTTTGTAAGACGAGAGCTGGTTTGTTATTACTTTTTCTAATATTTTGGACATAACAGGCAGGAGACTGATTGGTCTGTAGTTTGACGCTATGTCGATATCCCCAGATTTATGTAATGGCTTAATAATGAATAGTTTCCATTGATCGGGAAACTTGTTTGTGACTATAGATGTATTTATTATCAAGCGAATAAGGGGTGCTGTGACAGGGAAGCTGTCTTTCATATGTTGGAGGCTTATGCCATCATGTCCAGTCGCTTTAGTATTCTTTAGTGGGTATAAGATTTTTCGTAACTCTATGACGCTAACTGGCTTTGGTCTCCACTTGTTGCTGCTATTTGGGGATGAAACATCAGCTAGTTAGTTAGTTTTCTAAAGTTCAACGCTAAAAATATCCCCTTAGTTGGCCGACTCTAAACTCAACTTTTCCCACTGACGGCTTAACTTAGGTGTTCTAGCATGCCAAGCCATGCTTAAATATTTAATATCTAATTGTGTAGCCATTTTATTTTTACCTTTAGCTTTAATTTGACTGGCACATGCGGTTGTCTCTGTGCTTTCCTTATCTTGAATTCTCGTGACAGCTTGGAGTTGATGATTTTAGAAATTGATTTTTGCTCAACTAGACATTGACTGTCAACGAGAATATTATTAATAGCATTCATGATTAAATCCAATGCAGTTAACTGGGTGATTTCGGTTTGATTATTTCTAAAGTTGTCGAAATGTTCTAGAGTACAAATTCCCCAACTTCACTCCAGAATGCTCTAGTTCCTGTGTTAGGTTGTTAGCCCAACCTGCAAATTCCTGTTGTCATTAGGCTGCATATTCACCCATATCTGTAGCCTATTCTAGGCTAGACTAACATTAACAAGTATAAATTAATAACCAGCTTTAGAGTTACATTATAGTCCCAGCAGCATGCTGAATAAGGCAGTTATAGTTATATGTTTCAATCCTAACAACCGCCCAACTGACAACAGTTGTGGAATTAGTATATTTTTAGTCTTACTCTCAATGCTAAGGTCGGATAAATTCCTCGAGGCTTACGTATAAAACCCAGTCCCTGCTGATGCCTTATTCAGTAATTCCTTGCACAAAGATGTTGAAACCTTTATTGTAGCACCTTGAATGTATATGTGTATAATACTGATAATGTTGCAGTGCTCTTGTGTTAGAATGTGTTTAGACAGTACTCTGCGTTGAGAACTGAGCTCATGGTTCTCGGGCTTGGCTGGAGCCCACTCCACCACTACCCTTCGTGATGTAAACTTGTGTCCTGCTGTGTGTACTGATTATACAAACTCCAAGTGTCTCGTCTCGTGCTTAACCTAAATTCCATTAGGTTATGGGCCCAGAAAACCTTCCGATGAAGCAATATCAAGTGAGGTTATCCTAAGTCCCGAAGCGAAAAACAGCCCGGGACAGCGAGAACAGACGTTGGTGATTTGTTAGTGCTGTGTGAGACAGAAACGGTGAAAGGGAAAGAAACATGGCAGGCTCCGTAAGTGAAAGTGCAAAGAACTGCCTCACGGCTCTTAATGATAAAAACTATCCTACGTGGAAGCTGCAAATGAAGATGCTCTTAATGAAGGAAAAGCTCTGGAACTTGGTTCGAGGAACGGAAACCATGCCACAGACTACGGACGAGACGGCTCGAAGAAAATTTGAAGAAAGACGTGACAGTGCACTTGCAACAATTGTGCTTGGTGTAGAAACGAGTCAACTGTATTTACTGGGTGATCCTACTGACCCTGTGCAACTGTGGCACAAAATTGAAGATACATTCCAAAAGAAAACTTGGTCTAACAAGTTCAGAATACGCAAAAGACTCTACAACATGAAACTAAAAGAAGACCAAGACTTACAAACTCATCTCAAAGCATTTGTCGAAATATTTGAGTCCTTGAGTGTGATTGATGACGCTGTTGATGAAGAAAGTCGTGTAATAATCTTGCTGTCGTCACTTCCCGACCACTTCTCCACACTCGTGACTGCACTGGAAGCTCATGAAAAACTACCGTCATGGGACATTGTGACAGAGCGTCTTCTGAATGAAGAAGCAAAACTGAAAAACCAAAGTGCTTCAGACTTCAGTGAAAAATCCCTTGTGACCTCCAAATTGAAAAACTCAAGATGTTTCGAATGTGGAAAAACGGGAAACCTACGCGCCAAGTGCTGGATCTATCAAGAAAAGTTGAAGAAAGAAGATGGGAACCACACAGAAGACCAGAAAAATTTTGTAGCAGGTAAAACCAATTATATCAGTGCATTGTCTGTGATAAATATCAATAACTGTTGGGTAATTGATTCCGGTGCAACAGCACACATATGTAATAATAGGAATGATTTTTCTTGTATGAATGAGCTATCTAGTCCAATTAACATTGAAGTTGGTGATGGTAGAAACTTGCAAGGTGTTGGTGTAGGTGATGTTGAAGTTATGGTGTTGTTGCCTAAAGGTCTTGTAGATACCTGTGTTGTTAAGAATGTTTTATATGTACCTGGTTTAGCCTACAATTTACTATCTGTGCCTCAGATTACAGAAAGTGGAAACTTAGTTTGCTTTGACGAAAGCTCATGTAAGATTGTAAATAAAGACAACAAATTGATTGCCTTAGGCAGTAAAGTAGGAAAATTGTATAAACTTAATTGCACCCTTAATTCAGCTGCTAAATGTATGAACGTTTCCTCTGATGAAATTCTTTGGCATAAACGATTCTGTCATCTAGGATTCAATAATCTTAAGAAATTAGCCACTAAGAATCTTGTTAAAGGTTTTGATTGCTCTGTGAGTGGAGATAACATTTTTTGTGAAAACTGTTGTGATGGTAAAAATCATAGGCTTCCGTTCCCCAAAACAAATCACAAAAGGGAACGCCAACCCTTAGAACTTATCCACAGTGATGTGTGTGGCAAGCTTAATCCCATATCACTTGGGAGTGGAAGGTACTTTGTAACCTTCATAGATGACCACTCCAGGTATACTTGGGTGTACATTATCAAACATAAGAGTGATGTTTTTAAAGTGTTTCAGGAGTTCAAATCTTTGGTAGAAAATCACTATGATCACAAAATTAAAATCCTGCGCTCCGATAACGGTGGGGAATACATCTCAAATGACTTTGAACAATTCCTAAAAAGGGAAGGAATTATCCATGAAAAAACTGTGCCTAAGACGCCTGAACAAAATGGAGTTGCAGAAAGAATGAATAGAACTCTTCTTGATCTTGACTCTGTCAGAGCTCTGCTGTCTGGTTCAAAGTTACCAAAACCATTCTGGGGTGAAGCTATATCAACTGCCATGTATGTCAAAAATAGGAGCCCTGCTAGTGCATTGAATGATATGACCCCTTATCAGGCCCTTAATGGACACAAGCCCAATGTACAGCACCTCAAAACCTTTGGCTGCAGTGCGTACGCTCATGTCCCCAAAGATGAGAGGGAAAAACTTGATCCAAAATCTAAACCATGTGTTCTTGTAGGATATGGAAGTGGATCCAAGGGATATCAAAGTGCCGCCATGTCAAATAGGATATCAAAGTGCCGCCATAGCCATGTGGTATAGGTTCTGCCGCCGTGCGGCAAGGACCCGGGATCGAGTCTCGGCGCTGGCAGTGGCGATTTTCTCTGTTGGGTATAGGAGAAAAATTCCAAGCACAATACCCCACTCCACCCAGGTGTCTGAAATGGGTACCGGTCTCGACCGGGGGAAAGCGTTATGGCGTCCTGGCGTTAGTTATAAGGCATTTGAAAATCCAATGTAAAAGGTGATATATGTATCAGGCTTGATTGGAAATAAAGCATCCGTAGATGCCTTCATTATTATTATCATTATTATTATATCGTCTGTATGACATATGTCGCGCCCTTATTCCCCTTCGCCAGGTAAGTAAAACACCGGAAGAAGAAGGAGGTTGTATTGGGCGCGGTTGAATACGTCACTGCAAAAACAAGAGTTATTTAGTTCTACAAATGGAGGCACTACCTAGGCTTCGGCTCGGAACTTTATATCTTTTCCTTGGAGCACTGATTTCAATTAGACACAAATGCTTATATTTTACTCACGTACTCAGTAAAGATTAGACTATAATGACACCGAAAGGGTGTGAAATTTAGATTGCACACAAGTTCAATTACGGACTTCTCAGTAAGAGATAAACGGCTTAAAAAGGTTGAGTCATAGAGACGAAAGCAACAAAACAAGCTATGAGTTACACGATACGCAAACTTTCCGTAATAGACAGAAAAGGAGGGGGAATCGAAAACCTAATCAATGTATGTATATTTATAAAATATTTCTCATGAATTCTATCGTGAACAAATGAAATACCTAAAAGGGGCTAAAAAACATCACCATAATTTTGGGGCCCGAACGATACAAAAGAGTAACTCTACTCCACAACGAAATTATTTTATAAAAAATACTCTACCGATAAGGACAGCAACTTTACAGAGCAGCCATAGCGTCCAATGAGGAGCGCTAATTCCCGATATTCAAGTTCACAAAGGCGATCAATGCCTCTGCGATTTAAACAGTTTCAAACCAACGCAGATTTCAAGAAAATAAGAAGCACTGCGAGAAAAACAAATATAAAATTAGATAAGAAGTTTCTAACCGTCTCAGAATTATTGCTAGTGCTTAGCTGCTGGTACAACAGAGGTAATCTGTGAGTATTACACTACCTTTACATCTTTTAAAATACTCACATCTTTTTCTCGAGACCTCCGCTATGACACATATCCTAACCTTTATCAGCACGTTTTACATTGCCTGTAAAGTAAAAGAAATCACATTAAATTGTATCAAGCACACACGAGATTTACAAACCGGACTAGGCTTAACTTTACAAAGACACGAAAGGGTTCAAGGTCGGCCATTTTTTATATGGCGCTCGAGGCGCAGTAATACACGACAACTGCAATGGAAGACTCGTAAAATGCACATGACCTTCAATTAGTCATGCTGCAAATTAAAGCATCTCGGCCCCTTCAATAAATAACGCACTTCTTCGATCATACAAATGATTTTGAGACTCAGTGGTCAAAACTTACAGAGAAATAAAAAATCACTTGAACAAGACAAAACGGACAGTGAAGCATTCTGAAGCTACTGAAGCACACACGGGAAAAACTGACACACGCAAAGGTAGAATGGCTATCTACCGTTTTTACAGATATAAGGCACACTTCCACTTCAGTTCTGTAATTTTATGAAGTTCGATCATCACTTAAAAAAGGATTAACACATTTAAAACGCAGGCACACGAGAATTAGAAAGGCGCCCGAGCACGAAAAGTCACACCTGCTCTCGGAAGAGCTTCTGAATACAGTGAGAAGCGGGCGCTGAAGCCACAAGAGACGCTAAGAGAATGTTGCCAAATAACCCCAGCATAAGCTAAAGGAAAAAACCCAGATCAGCGAAAAAAGGCGTTAATGAATAAATTTTCTTACACTTTTCTATTGTTTTCGAGGTTACCAAGTAGTACAATCATTTTAGCTCCTTGAAATTAATTGTTTTGCCAACACAATTCATGACTGTAAACCCCAGGAGACAGATAAAAAACCCAGATCCGCGGTTAAAACCCCAGAATGCGGAGCCAGCTGAGATGAGTTTACGTAACGGCGAAGAACTCCCGCATTTACTCTTACATGCGCGGATAGAACTAGAACTTTTGATAAGTATCGAAGTTTTTTATTCTTAATTTAAATAAAGATATTATCGACTTCATAAATCGACATTTAGTGACATTAACGATTAATTTCGCTGATAGAATTAAGTTATTGACCTAAATCGCTCATTTCAAAATCACGAATTTGCTCTGGAAGCTTCCAGGACAGTCAAATGGGAAACGGTTCAATTAAATGGCGAGATAAAACCCAAATGACTTTAAAGACGGAGAAAGACATGACAACATAAGCAGCAGAAGGATATTTTTGAGGAGAGACGTTATGTTCAATGAATCTCAGCAGATGCCAATTGAGAAGGAGCCTTCAGAAGTAAATGATGGTAATTTTACTCTTCTTCCTCAGGATCCAGAACCAGAAGACTCTGAGGGAGGGGTGGAGCATAGACAGTCAGATGCTGGGATGGAGGGAGTGGAGCCTAGACAATCAGCCAGGTATCGACGGGCTCCTGATAGGTTTGGTGAATGGGTGTATTTAATGAAAAATGAGCTTGATATACCATCTTGTGTTCAAGAAGCACTCAGTGGACCAGAAGCAAAACTATGGGAAACAGCTATGGAGAATGAGATGGAGTCTATTTAAACAATTTAAATAAATCAAAATTTCTATAAATCAAAACAAAGTATGGTCTCTTGTGAAGTGTCCTAATGACAAAAAACCTATCAAATCAAAGTGGATCTTTAAAAGAAAAACCGGACCCGACGGGAGCATTTGCTCGTACAAAGCTCGCCTTGTGGCTCAGGGCTACTCACAAAAATATGGCATTGACTACGACGAGACCTTCAGTCCCGTGGTTCGATTTGAGTCTGTCAGGACAGTACTAGCTTTGGCTGCAAAATGCAACATGCAAGTCCATCACATGGACGTTGCAACAGCCTTTCTTAATGGAGAACTGATGGAAGAACTTTACCTGGTTCAACCTGACGGTTTTATTGTCAAAGGCAAAGAAAATCTTGTGTGTAAACTACAAAAATCGCTCTACGGACTAAAAAAAGCTCCTAAGTGTTGGAATACTACACTAGATAGCTATTTGAAGAAATTGGGTTTTGTACAATCTAAGAGTGATGCTTGTATATACACTCGTGTTCAAGAGAAGAAACTGTGTATTGCGGCGGTGTATGTAGACGATCTAATAATTGCTTCTGAGTCTGGCGACGAAATAAATCAAATAAAGATGAGTCTTTCTTCCCAATACCAAATGAAAGATCTTGGTGTGCTGAGTTACTTCCTAGGTGTAAGTGTTGTACAATCTAAAAACAATGTTGTCTTAAATCAAACTGCGTACACTGAGGCTTTGTTGTCAAAATTTGGCTTTGATAATTGTAAACCTGTTGCAACTCCCGCTGACGTAAATGTAAATCCGATATGTTCCCCAAATGATGTCAAATTTGACCCTGCCACTTATCAAAGTGCTGTAGGTAGCCTTTTGTATTTATCAACCAGAACTCGACCTGACATTGCATTCGCAGTGAATAATGTTGCTAAATACAGCTCCAAACCTCTTGAACAGCATTGGATGTGTGTTAAGAGAATATTCAGGTACCTGAGAGGCACCTCTAAACTAGGTCTCTTGTATAGCAAATGTTCTGATACTTGCATTGGTTATTCAGATGCTGACTGGGCTGGTGATAAAAATGACCGCAAGTCTACCTCTGGTTACTGTTTCACCCTCAGTAAGTCGGTAATTACGTGGAGATCTAACAAACAAACTTGTGTAGCCCTTTCAACGGCTGAAGCCGAATACGTTGCTCTTGCCGGTGCGGCTCAAGAGGCTGTCTGGTTGAAGCACTTACTCAGTGATCTAAATTTTGGTACTGTGGAACCAATGGTTATAAACGAAGACAACCAGTCAGCCATCTGTCTTGCCAACAATCCCAAATATCATGGGAGGAGCAAGCACATCGATATTAAGTTTCACTATGTACGGGATCTTGTAAGTAACAAAGACATAGACGTAGTGTATTGCCCTACCGACCAAATGCTCGCCGACATATTTACCAAAAACCTGCCCATAGAAAAGTTCTCTAGACTGAGAACGAAGTTAGGAATGGTCTAATCTGACACACATTCAATGTGAGAAGGAGTGTTGAAACATTTATTGTAGCACCTTGAATGTATATGTGTATAATACTGATAATGTTGCAGTGCTCTTGTGTTAGAATGTTTTTAGACAGTACTCTGCGTTGAGAACTGAGCTCATGGTTCTCGGGCTTGGCTGGAGCCCACTCCACCACTACCCTTCGTGATGTAAACTTGTGTCCTGCTGTGTGTACTGATTATACAAACTCCAAGTGTCTCGTCTCGTGCTTAACCTAAATTCCATTAAAAGATACCACCATAACCTGACCTTAAACCCTGGCCTCACCGTGATTTGCCATCCTATTATCTTGGAGTTGGACACCGTCCCTGAAATTCTTACTGGAGCTATGCTCATGTTAAATTTCAGTCAGGTTTATGTAGCAATAACCGGTGCTAGAAAATACTAAGACACTTCTGGAAAAACGATTGTTGCCCTTAATCGAGAGTGTGTATATATTTATATTCACATATTGCGAAGTCAAATGTCGGCCCTGCTCAGGCGCCAGAGTTTGTGTTATATTTATTTCGTAGAGATTCCTCTTTTAGGTGATTTGTTAATCGTGGAAGAAATTACCAGAACTAGCCTGCGTAAAACATCGCCCCTCTCTTTTTAAGTGTTTTAAGTGCTCTCCGTGGTACAGTGGTTAAGGGATCGGGCTCGTATGTTCGAGTCGCGGGTTCGTATCCCGGCGCTGTCGCAGAGATTTTCCCCGTTGGGTATAAGGGAAAGCTCAAGCACAATACCCCACTCAACCCAGGTGTCGGAAATGGGTACCAGCTTTACGGGGGAACCGTCATGGTGTCCTATATATAGGGTTAGTTATAAGACATTTGAAAAACCAATGCTAAGATCATATGTATCAGGCTTGATTGGAAATAAAGCATCCCAAAGATGCCGATGTTAACCTTTTTAACCTTTAACCGTTTTTTTAACCCGTGCCTGGTAATCCAGCCTGTCGTTCCCACACAGGAAGCCTCCAAGACACGGCACACTCAACCACACCTACCTAGTCCTCAATCAACTACATTGAATAATGCTAGGCAGACCTCAGTAACACACTGAGACTCAAACAATCAGCCACACGGCTCGACGACTAAGTCCCGTCCCCAGGGTTACTACCTCCTACCTCCAATTTACTATCTCCAACTTTCACCTTCTACCGTTCAAGTTGGAGATAGTTCTTCTACTGTTCAACTTACAGTTTGATCTACACCAATATACACACATTGACCTCACAACCATTAATTGTCGTAAAATATTCACAACTCACTGCATCCTCGATCCAGAACACGCTCACAACTCCATCCGAACACCACGAGCCGGTCTGGAGTTCATCGTCGACTGGATTTGATCAAGGATTCTTCCTCGGAAGTAACAAGCTCCGAAGGCCCTCCCGTCAAAAATCCTTAAAATTACGGCGAGTAATGAGGTGGACTTTGTACATCCTTTCGACTAGGCCGTATCGATGCGAGTAACTGCTGAATGACGAATAGATCACACTCCTTCTGAGTTTAAGAGCTCCTCAAGTTCTGAGACTTCTCCTAAGTAATGTGCGTAAACACGCTCTGGTGACCCCAACTTAAATTCTGATTGTAAAGTCATTTTTCAGTTGAAGTTGAAGTATTTGGCCTACCCGAGTTACATCAAACTTCACAAGCTAATTCGAGTTAATCTTTCAAAGGTAACCGAATATTCGAAAGCAATTCAAATACGTCGCAATGACAACATATACCTATCCTGGCAGCCAGAGAGTCTTTACTCGAACTTACAAAGCGCGTACCGTAATATTCACAAAGAACTCACAGAACCATTCTAAGGCACTTCCATCCTAACTATAGGTTCCTGCCTACTTAAGTAATAAAAAGAGAAATGCTTAACACAATGAAATCTTACATTATCACGCAAGGCACATACACAGTTAATGAATTAACAATATCACGAAATTTACATATTTTCGACTTACGCAAAGAGCTCTTAACGACACCAAAGCAAGATGGACATTGACGCCCGACCAACGCTAGGCTCAGCGATGTTGCTTTACGGTTGTCTAAACACTAAATGTGGCGAAGCATAATGCTCGATAATATTTATGTGAGTCACATAAAGCATTAAGACTAGTAATTATAATTAGGAATTTATTAGTAATAAATTACAGTAAGATAGTTTATGCAGAGAATTATGCAAATTAATACTATATGAGAATTTAATGATTCGTAGCTAATGCTACAGGGGCACCTCGAAGCCTGCCGTTACGCGGGGTGGCACCTCGAAGCTTGTGTGGTGGTGCACAAGCGAACAGCTTTTTGAGACCTCCAAAGTTTCTCTGGTGAAGTGGAATAAGAGAAGACGAGTTAAAAAAGATGGAAAACTATTTTACCCAATGGGCTTGAAATCCATTCAATCCTCAAAAACAAAAAACAAAACCGTTTATTTCCAAGTTGTCACATGAGATACATATGCCAACATATTGGCTTTTAAAATTTCCTTAATATAAGACGTCCTAAAACAAAAGATCCATACGAGGAGTATTAATTGACAAACCATCCGAGGTGTAAAAATAGATAAGCCATACGAGGCATAATAATCGACAAACTATATGAGGTGTGCTAATAGATAAACTATAAGAGGTGTACAAATAGATAGACCATACGAGGCATATTAATAGACATAATATACGAGGCGTACTATAATAGACAAACCACACGTGGTGTGCTAATAGTCTAACAAAGTTCCATACGAGGAATACTAATTGACAAACCATACGAGGTGTACAAATAGATAAGCCGTACGAGGCATAATAATAGACAAACTATACGAGATGTAATATTAGACAATACTATCATAGGTGTACAGATAGATAGACCATACGAGGCATATTAATAGAAAAAATATACGAGGCGTACTAATAGACAAACCATACGGGTCGTGCTAATAGTTTAACTCTGTCAAGGGTAGTTGAATGAGAAATGAGAAATATTATCTCTTGGATATTTTATATTCCAAGAGATTCCGGTACAGCGCTTCTTGCCTTTTTCCTAATTCGATAATTTCAACTAAGAACTTGGCAGTTTCGAAGAATTCTTTAGTATTTTTCGAATTATTTATAAGATCATCGAAGTAGGAAAAATACAAAAAAACGCTACACCGTACTAGATTGAAACAACACCGTAAATGACAATCAAGTATTGAGAAAAAGATAGTCTCGAAATAATTTGTAAAGAACATCGCGCAACACAGCACGCACATCTAGGAATGCGTAAACAAACTTACACTCAAAATTGAAATGCATGGCTTGTTCGGCATACATGTAGCATACCGCTACATAAGCGTAAAAATTAGAAATTCGCTATTCATACTAAAATAAATTAATTAGTAGCAGTAAAAATATTACTCTAATTTATAATTAATTATTTTCTACTTCTAATTCGTAATCATTAAAATTTTTGTGTAAATACATGAGAGATCAAATAATCAATCGACATTTCGAGTTCTTAAGCAGCCCGTCTGGCAACATACAAGCGCGTCGCCTAGT
The DNA here is from genome assembly GCA_030386875.1 of Morinoia aosen. Lineage (NCBI taxonomy): Eukaryota > Metazoa > Arthropoda > Malacostraca > Amphipoda > Talitridae > Morinoia > Morinoia aosen. The sequence goes on along the minus strand of CM059561.1, from coordinate 31,996,479 downwards.
CCAATCACTTTTGCTAGTGGCTCGGGTGCGTGAACATCTCGTAAGTGCAGTGATATTTAGGGTTAAAATAAGAGTAAAACCGGGTAAGAATATGTGCCATGTGTTTTTCGGTGTATTGTGTGTTTTAAGCTAAGGATCTGCTCAGTGTCGTGAATTAGGGATAAAGAAATTAGTGTTAAGATTCTGAGATTAGCATGTGTTTTATAGAGTGAATATTGCGTGTCATTTCCCAAACTCCCGCGTAAATTCATACTAGATATTCAGTTAACGTACTGGTTCTTCTCCTTACTGCAAACCTATATTGCGGGTTTGCCAGTATCACATCACGAATCTTTCATAAACTACTTGTGGACGGACGCGGCCAAATTTGCCGGCGTTCGTTGCCGATAGCGTCTTGTGTTATGGCGGGAAATTCTGCCGTCTTCCGTCACTACTACGTGATTTTTATTTGCATTTTAAGCATGTGTTCTAATAGTATTTTCTCTTATTTTTTTTTACAAATCATTTTTAGCAGTTTCTCTTAAACTTGTTTAAACGCAAAATAATCATTAAAGATGTCCTTTTTTAAATAGCTTTTAATAAATTACGAAGTTATTCATGTCTACTCGCTAAAGTTTGGAACTTCATTCTAATTCCATATATTTACGTAACCTCACTCAATTCTATATCAATCATCTCAATAAAATTAATTTACTCATCGCATTCTGGTGACAAAACACCCACTACCATCTGCCTATCTTAAGTGTGTGTAAATTGCTGGCGGTTTTGGCTTAGGCCGATGCGTAAGCCGCCGGCTAACTCCACGCGTAACTTCGTGCCTTCGTGTTTTCTTTCCTCGCGTATTTTCCGCCTGTGAAATCAACGTTTAGGTTTCCCCTTCCTTTCATCATTGGGGATACATATTATTATTTAATTCCTTTTTATTGCATATGATATCTACTAAGATTTTTCAGTAGGATTTATTTCCATAAACTTCAGGATTTTAATGTCTTTTTCTTCTTACTGCTTTCAAAAGCGCAGTCACTTGATATTTTCACCATTTTCCGTAGATCTCGTGTTTACTCGCCCGTAGTCTCTGTAAGGAATCACGATCTTGATTCTTTGAAATTCTTAAACCTAATACTCAGAATTTAAAGCCAGAGGCATTAGTGATTAAACAATTTATTTCCTGACTAAAAGTCTGTCAACCTAAAGTCTGTCCTATCTCTTTTGAGTTGCCAAAGTGAGCATCCTAATTGGCTGGTGTCAGACCTGTAGGAGTTTCTCGGACTTCTCCGTGTGGGAAGATTTATCATTATTGTGTTGGATTTTCAGTAGGGAATGTCTTAATGTCTCTCCTGGGACACCTAATCCAGCATCCTGGACTCCTGTGCAGGACCTCTACATCAGCGCCATACACACAAACCCTCACAGTCAAATCTCCCTGGGTTTATGTTACCTGAGTCATGCTGTCACTTGCACACAACTAACCTTATTATTGAGCCAGCCATTTGGCATTACTTTGGGAGAGGCCAGCAAATCTACCTGAGCCTCAAACCTTGAGCTATTCCATTTACCCAAGCTCGATATTCTGCTAGACATTTGGAAAGCAGACCTCATAACGTGACCACATTAAGTCACTGTTTAGAACTCCTTCAAGTTTGCCCCAAATACAACTCACTCACCACGATTACTGCATCGCGTGCCGGCCTTCGTCAACTCCAGCTTGGTCCTCGGCACGGATTGCCACCTCAACAAGCTCTCCGAGATCAAGAGCCAAAGAAGCCAGTTCTTTTTCCTGGTTCCGCTTCCACAATAAACTCCGCCACGGAAACTAAGCTGAGTCCACAAACGTGTTTCATTATCACTCTCGCAATTTCTCCAGTACGCTTCGAGAATCGATCGAGTTATTCTTGCCATAACACAAATCAATAATCTTTTGGCGGAAAATCCCGACACTGGTGCATTGGCCGGGAAAGTTATTTTTTTTTAAAAATAAAAGAAAGAACTAAACTCGAAGTGTTCTGGGGGTTGTGAGAGGATAATGTGGCGTATCATTAGTGATAAGTTTTCCCATGTCGTAGTGGTTTGAGAGATTTCCTGTGGATTTTGACCATGCTAATGAATTTTCTCTGAGCAGCTTGAAAATTTTTTTTATCTTTCTTTTATGCTGTTTCCCTGTCTTTGTTTGTTTTTGTGCCTCAGTAGGTAGGGAAAATATTTTTTTTTCTACTATTTCCGTGCTGTGCATTTATTCCTGACCACCGTTAAAAATTCTCGTCCCATTTTCTCTCTTTCCGTTTTCTTCAACGCATTGATTGATTGAGTAGGTAGGAAAATAATTTTTTTTTACCCGCTTTAATTTCGTGCCTATGCAAATTGCTGCATACCGCATAATAATTTTTTTCTCTTCGTTTCCAATTTCATATTTCCTATCTTCTGTTTCAACTTAATTTGAGTGATTGAGTAGGTGAAGAATTAACGCAACCCCTAGCTACTTAATCCCAAGTCATAGGCACTGATATCTTAATTGCGCATCCCAAAAAGAGACTGCTAGCATGCCTGACTCCGATAATGATGATCGAGCTAACACAAATCCCATTAGGCTCCCTCCTTTCATTCCAGGGGACGCTCACACCTGGTTCAACCAGGTGGAAGCGGTGTTTAGGTATAACAGGATAAATCAGGAGATAGACAAATTCTATGCGCTTGTGAGCGCTGCGCCCACAAAACTACTTAATGATTCTAATGATATTTTAGAAAACCCTCCAGATCATAATCCTTACGGAATCTTGAAAGGCAAAATCTTGGCAAGGCTTCAGATGTCCGATGCGGACAAATTCCGAAGTCTTGTAGATGCCTCAGCAATTCCACCTGTCTCTGCTTCCTTCTCTCCTTCTTCGCTCGTGAAAGAACTTCGGAAACTCGCTACCGGTGTTGCCGTAGCTGAAGGGTTTCTGAAGGAAGTATTCATGACAAAGCTGTCACCTAATGTGCGGCCTTTTCTATCGCTAGCTGGGCCCGAGCAAACGCTAGAAAAATTAGCTGAATCCGCTGAGACTGTAATTAGAAATATCAATTTGCCTCGAGAACCACAAGTTGCTTCCTTGAATGTAGCAGCTACAACTTTTAGCCCGTCAAATACGGCGCCTAGTGAATCCTCAGCCACAATAGATAAGCTGCAGCAGGATATCGCTGAAATAAAGCAAGCTCTCCAAAATTTTCAAATAGGTCAGAGTCAAAGTGTGGCGCACATTCAGCAAGGCCCAGGGAGATTCCAAAGCCACCAAAATGCCTACGACTATCCCTATGACTATCACTCTAACTATCCTCCTCCTCCTCCTCAACGCTTTGATAGAGGTAGATCTTTTGATAGGTCAAATCAAGACCGCCGCTTTCGGTCGCGCTCTCGTGATGCCGGTAGCAATTTATGCTGGTATCACACAAAGTATGGTGACCAAGCACGAAAGTGCGGGTCCCGTTTCTGCCCTCGCTATACCGAAATGACTTCGGGAAACGCCATCAGCGACGCATAGTAGCGAGTACTGCGTTGCCTCATTCCCAGACTACTCGCCTCCTTACTATTCACGATCCCGTCACTAAGTATCGATTCTTGATTGACACTGGATCCAGTGTTTCAATTATCCCAGCCACGGTGAAAGATAAAAATAACCCCTTGTTGGCGACATTACGCGCCGCAAACGGCACGCCAATACCTTGTTTCGGTGAGAGAATTTTAGAGTGCGGTCTGGGATTGAGGAGAAAATTTGTATTCACCTTCTTGATAGCTGAAGTCCAAGAACCCATAATAGGTGCAGACTTTCTAGCCAAGTATGGCATAGTTGTAGATATTAGGAATCGTTGTATTAGGGACGAGGAGACACAGATCTCAATTCCCGCTTGCAGCATAACTAGAGCTAATGTCTTGCATTCCTTCTCGATTGCTTTCAAGGAGGAGTGTATGTTTGAACAGGAACTTAAAAATTTCCCTGCATTAACAAACCCTAACTTAGTTTCTAACAGCATGCAAACATGTACAAAGCACTTCATAGAGACGCAAGGTCCGCCAGTTTTCTCCCGTGCTAGGCGACTGCCGCCTGATCGATTGGCGTTAGCTAAGAAAGAATTCGCTAGGATGCTCGAAGAGGGCATAATACGCACTTCCAAAAGCCCTTGGGCTAGCCCTCTTTTGCTAGTACCCAAGGCTAACGGTGAATTCAGACCGTGCGGGGATTTCCGCAGGTTGAACGCCGTTACTTTACCTGATCGATATCCTATCCCTTACCTTCACGATTTCAGTGCAAATTTAGAGGGAGCACAAATTTTCTCAAAGATAGACCTTCAAAGCGCCTTTCATCAAATTCCCTTGGATGAGTCTGCGATTCCTAAGACCGCGGTAATCACTCCGTTTGGTCTCTTTGAATTCCTAAAGATGCCATATGGTCTCCGGAACGCACCTCAAACGTTCCAGAGACACATGGCTGAAATTTTCTCTGACCTCACTTTCGCTTATGTCTATCTAGACGACATCCTTGTGGCGTCCACAACCCCAGAGTTGCACAAAGACCATCTTAGGGTCGTTTTTCAAAGATTGTCCGACAATGGACTCCTCGTAAACCCTGCAAAATGTGAGCTCGGAAAGCCATCACTGATTTACTTAGGTCACGAAATCTCTAGCCTAGGTCTAAAACCTTTGCCTTCCAAAGTAGAAGAGATCAGAAACTTTCCTCTTCCACAGACCCAGAAGGAACTAAGAAGGTTCCTAGGTTCTGTTAACTTCTACCATCGTTTCATACGCAACTGTGCTCAAACTTTAGCGCCCTTGTCGGACCTCCTCGAACCGAAACGCAAAGGCAAATCTATTGAGATAAAATGGACAGACGCAGCACGGGGAGCGTTCGAAGAGATAAAACATAAGTTAGCTTCCGCGACTGAACTATCCTACCCTATTGCTAATGCTGATTTCAGCCTCGTTGTTGACGCATCCAGTACCGCCGTAGGTGCTGTGTTGCAACAACAAGTGGGTACTAATATCTCTCCTCTTGCTTTCTTTTCCAAAAAGCTGTCGCCCACTGAGCGTGGTTATAGCGCGTTCGGTAGGGAACTTCTTGCTATCTACCTATCCGTGAGACACTTTCGCTATGCTCTAGAGGCAAGGGAGTTTGTGATCTACACAGATCACAAACCTTTGACCTCAGCTATAAAAATGCCTTCTGAAAGACATTCGCCTAGAGAAGCTCGACACCTTTCCTTTATAAGTCAGTTCACAACTGACATACGTTTCATTAAAGGCCTCGACAATACTGTGGCCGATTGCTTGTCCCGCATCAATACTGTCCAAGCCAGTGGCGAAATCACCTTCGGAAACATTTGTAGTGCTCAAAAGGAGGATCCTGAACTTCAGGACCTTCTCAAATCTTCTAACCCTTCCCTTCCAAAACTAACCTTGGTTGACGGCGTGTATCGTGATGCCGAGCGACTTTCTCGTTTGTATCTTCCTGCGACTCTCCGCAGAGTAGCTGTACTCCACTACCATTCCCTCAGTCACCCTGGTATTAACCGTACATTGCGTTTGATTTCTGATCGTTACGTCTGGCCAGCGATGCGTAAGGAGGTCAAGCAAATTGTGCAAAATTGCCATGCGTGTCAGAGTAGTAAGGTGGTGAAACATAATCGTGCAGCGCTGCAGAGTTGCGCATTCACAGGGCAAAAGTTTGACTCTGTCCACCTAGACCTAGTGGGTCCCTTGCCTGTATCGCGCGGTTATTCTTATTTGTTGACCATCATCGATAGGTTCACGCGTTGGGTTGAGGCTGTCCCTTTACCTGATACCCAAACTGAGACGGTAGCGCGCGCCTTCTTATCTAACTGGATCTCTAGATTTGGGGTTCCCTTAAGTGTCACACATGACCGGGGATCACAATTCACCTCCAACTTCTGGAGGGAGCTTAGCTCCGCCTTAGGGTGTGCAAACACATCCACTACAGCATATCATCCGCAGTCAAATGGACTTATTGAGAGAGTCCACAGAGACCTCAAGTCTGCCTTGCGCTGCCTTAATTGCAGTCACGATTGGATTGATAGACTTCCAGTAGTACTACTTAGCATCAGAAATCTGCATAGACAGGATCAGCAATGCACAGCGGCTGAAATGCTATCCGGTCAGACCCTTCGTCTCCCCGGCGACATTGTTGACCCAAAACCATTGCCTGAATTTTCATCCGCTGACCGTTCCGCTTACGTATCCTCCCTTAAAGAGTGCATGCGCCAGATCAAGTATGTGGCTCCACGAATGCCTCAGACTGAGGACAGACTAGATTCTGCCCTGCAAAACTGCACACATGTGTATGTCCGCAATGATGCTATTAAGCCTACACTCACGCGCCCTTATGATGGCCCATTCAAAGTACTTAAACGCAAGCAAAAATATTTCATCCTCGACAGATTCGGCTCGAGCGACCCTGTGAGCATAGACAGATTAAAAGTCGCATACACTTCTGATCATAGTGTAACCTATAACTCATCATCTTCTCCGCAGATTTCTCCTTCCACTGAGACTCGATCATATCTACCATCTCAGCTTCCTCAGTTGACTGCATTGTTGCCTAGTCAGCTCGAGTGTAACCCTTTCTATGTGCCTGTACACTCAAATTCTATCCCTACGCCTATCGTAGACTCTAATCCTAGTCCTCTTACTGACACAGCGACAAGTCTGGAGAGACCAGACGAGCCCGCTGCAGTAACTCCTGTTCCTAGGACTCTTGCCGATCTGAACTTGCAGACCCGTTTGGTGAAACTTCCCCGCTCAGTATCATTTGCCAATTGCCGAACTCGGCAGGGTCGTGTAGTTCGTCCTCCTTCCCGCTACAGATGATTGCAGCGGGTGGACCTTTCGGTCTGCGCCTTGGGGGGTAATGTAGCATACCGCTACATAAGCGTAAAAATTAGAAATTCGCTATTCATACTAAAATAAATTAATTAGTAGCAGTAAAAATATTACTCTAATTTATTATTAATTATTTTCTACTTCTAATTCGTAATCATTAAAATTTTTGTGTAAATACATGAGAGATCAAATAATCAATCGACATTTCGAGTTCTTAAGCAGCCCGTCTGGCAACATACAAGCGCGTCGCCTAGTCCAATCACTTTTGCTAGTGGCTCGGGTGCGTGAACATCTCGTAAGTGCAGTGATATTTAGGGTTAAAATAAGAGTAAAACCGGGTAAGAATATGTGCCATGTGTTTTTCGGTGTATTGTGTGTTTTAAGCTAAGGATCTGCTCAGTGTCGTGAATTAGGGATAAAGAAATTAGTGTTAAGATTCTGAGATTAGCATGTGTTTTATAGAGTGAATATTGCGTGTCATTTCCCAAACTCCCGCGTAAATTCATACTAGATATTCAGTTAACGTACTGGTTCTTCTCCTTACTGCAAACCTATATTGCGGGTTTGCCAGTATCACATCACGAATCTTTCATAAACTACTTGTGGACGGACGCGGCCAAATTTGCCGGCGTTCGTTGCCGATAGCGTCTTGTGTTATGGCGGGAAATTCTGCCGTCTTCCGTCACTACTACGTGATTTTTATTTGCATTTTAAGCATGTGTTCTAATAGTATTTTCTCTTATTTTTTTTTACAAATCATTTTTAGCAGTTTCTCTTAAACTTGTTTAAACGCAAAATAATCATTAAAGATGTCCTTTTTTAAATAGCTTTTAATAAATTACGAAGTTATTCATGTCTACTCGCTAAAGTTTGGAACTTCATTCTAATTCCATATATTTACGTAACCTCACTCAATTCTATATCAATCATCTCAATAAAATTAATTTACTCATCGCATTCTGGTGACAAAACACCCACTACCATCTGCCTATCTTAAGTGTGTGTAAATTGCTGGCGGTTTTGGCTTAGGCCGATGCGTAAGCCGCCGGCTAACTCCACGCGTAACTTCGTGCCTTCGTGTTTTCTTTCCTCGCGTATTTTCCGCCTGTGAAATCAACGTTTAGGTTTCCCCTTCCTTTCATCATTGGGGATACATATTATTATTTAATTCCTTTTTATTGCATATGATATCTACTAAGATTTTTCAGTAGGATTTATTTCCATAAACTTCAGGATTTTAATGTCTTTTTCTTCTTACTGCTTTCAAAAGCGCAGTCACTTGATATTTTCACCATTTTCCGTAGATCTCGTGTTTACTCGCCCGTAGTCTCTGTAAGGAATCACGATCTTGATTCTTTGAAATTCTTAAACCTAATACTCAGAATTTAAAGCCAGAGGCATTAGTGATTAAACAATTTATTTCCTGACTAAAAGTCTGTCAACCTAAAGTCTGTCCTATCTCTTTTGAGTTGCCAAAGTGAGCATCCTAATTGGCTGGTGTCAGACCTGTAGGAGTTTCTCGGACTTCTCCGTGTGGGAAGATTTATCATTATTGTGTTGGATTTTCAGTAGGGAATGTCTTAATGTCTCTCCTGGGACACCCAATCCAGCATCCTGGACTCCTGTGCAGGACCTCTACATCAGCGCCATACACACCAACCCTCACAGTCAAATCTCCCTGGGTTTATGTTACCTGAGTCATGCTGTCACTTGCACATAACTTACCTTATTATTGAGCCAGCCATTTGGCATTACTTTGGGAGAGGCCAGCAAATCTACCTGAGCCTCAAACCTTGAGCTATTCCATTTACCCAAGCTCGATATTCTGCTAGACATTTGGAAAGCAGACCTCATAACGTGACCACATTAAGTCACTGTTTAGAACTCCTTCAAGTTTGCCCCAAATACAACTCACTCACCACGATTACTGCATCGCGTGCCGGCCTTCGTCAACTCCAGCTTGGTCCTCGGCACGGATTGCCACCTCAACAAGCTCTCCGAGATCAAGAGCCAAAGAAGCCAGTTCTTTTTCCTGGTTCCGCTTCCACAATAAACTCCGCCACGGAAACTAAGCTGAGTCCACAAACGTGTTTCATTATCACTCTCGCAATTTCTCCAGTACGCTTCGAGAATCGATCGAGTTATTCTTGCCATAACACAAATCAATAATCTTTTGGCGGAAAATCCCGACATACAAATATAGAGATAATGTTTGCACGAGTGCTTTATTTCCTTTGTCTGTTTATACTTTTTAATTTCTTCTGTTCACAGAAATGCCCTTCGGGGTCGTGATAGATCGATTTATAAATCATAAAGCAAGCGCAATCAATTTGTTTATTTCTGAAATTTGGTGCAGTGTTAACTGATCGCAGAGCTTTAGGTAAAATGTAATGTGTCTTGAGGTTTTGCTTTTTATGCAAAAAGTAGAAATAGAAACCGATATATGTACATGTGCGCATATATGTGTGCGAAACGTGTGCATGTTTACACTGATACATAAACATTTATGTTTGCGTGCGCACACGTACATACTCACGCACATACCAACACACATATTCATATATATACTTATTGAAAACGAATATAAGAAAAATGCTAATAGACATGAAAAATAATCTTACTCTTTCAATATTTAAAATGACAGCCCAAGCTCTGATGAATCGTAAGAAATAACCTGAGGAAAGATAAGGAATAGAAAAGGACTTCGAAAAACGTATAAATGGAATGGTTTTTTAATTTCCTAAAGGAGATTTTAAGAAAACTCAAGTTACCGCTGAAGAACAACAACGAAAAAAAAACATATATCTTCAATATATATCATATATCATATCATCTCGATATTCTCTGCAACATCATGCGGACATGGGTACATGGGATAAAATGGAGATACAGTGTAGGCCAGTTACCACTCATGATTGACAAATATCTACAAAATTTTGGCAGAAATGCGCAAACAAACATATACTCAACATCAAAATTTGCTTGTACAACATACGGACAGAAAGATAATTTTACCACGATTCATACGCTCAAATTACGATTAATTTCATTAATTGTATTTGTCATTAATCCGATTCACAGAGACGTCCTCTGGTGTAAGTGGGAGATCTATTTTTGAATCATTTCGCTAGTGCAATAAAATTTATTAACCGGATGGTTTTTGTGTAAAGAAATGAAATAGAAACATGTATATCTATTTATGTAGATATATATATGTAGCATACCACTACATAAGCGTAAAAATTAGAAATTCGCTATTCATACTAAAATAAATTAATTAGTAGCAGTAAAAATATTACTCTAATTTATTATTAATTATTTTCTACTTCCAATTCGTAATCATTAAAATTTTTGTGTAAATACATGAGAGATCAAATAATCAATCGACATTTCGAGTTCTTAAGCAGCCCGTCTGGCAACATACAAGCGCGTTGCCTAGTCCACTCACTTTTGATAGTGGCTCGGTGGCGCGAACATCTCGTAAGTGCAGTGATATTTAGGGTTAAAATAAGAGTAAAACCGGGTAAGAATATGTGCCATGTGTTTTTCGGTGTATTGTGTGTTTTAATCTAAGGATCTGCTCAGTGTCGTGAATTAGGGATAAAGAAATTAGTGTTAAGATTCTGAGATTAGCTTGTGTTTTATAGAGTGAATATTGCGTGACATTTCCCAAACTCCCGCGTAAATTCATACTAGATATTCAGTTAACGTACTGGTTCTTCTCCTTACTGCAAACCTATATTGCGGGTTTGCCAGTATCATATCACGAATCTTTCATAAACTACTTGTGGACGAACGCGGCCAAATTTGCCGGCGTTCGTTGCCGATAGCGTCTTGTGTTATGGCGGGAAATTCTGCCGTCTTCCGTCACTACTACGTGATTTTTATTTGCATTTTAAGCATGTGTTCTAATAGTATTTTCTCTTATTTTTTTTACAAATCATTTTTAGCAGTTTCTCTTAAACTTGTTTAAACGCAAAATAATCATTAAAGATGTCCTTTTTTAAATAGCTTTTAATAAATTACGAAGTTATTCATGTCTACTTGCTAAAGTTTGGAACTCCATTCTAATTCCATATATTTACGTAACCTCACTCAATTCGATATCAATCATCTCAATAAAATTAATTTACTCATCGCATTCTTGTGACAAAACACCCACTACCATCTGCCTATCTTAAGTGTGTGTAAATTGCTGGTGGTTTTGGCTTAGGCCGATGCGTAAGCCGCCGGCTAACTCCACGCGTAACTTCGTGCCTTCGTGTTTTCTTTCCTCGCGTATTTTCCGCCTGTGAAATCAACGTTTAGGTTTCCCCTTCCTTTCATCATTGGGGATACATATTATTATTCAATTCCTTTCTTATTGCATAGGATATCTACTAAGATTTTTCAGTAGGATTTATTTCCATAAGCTTCAGGATTTTAATGTCCTCTTTTTTTCTTACTGCTTTGAAAAGTGCAGTCACTGATATTTTCACCATATTCCGTAGATCTCGTGTTTACTTGCCCGTAGGCTCTGTAAGGAATCACGATCTTGATTCTTTGAAATTCTTAAACCTAATACTCAGAATTTAAAGCCAGAGGCATTAGTGATAAAACAATTTATTAAAGTCTGTCCTATCTCTTTTGAGTTGCCAAAGTGAGCATCCTAATTGGCTGGCGTCAGACCTGTAGGAGTTTGTCTCGGACTTCTCCGTGTGGGAAGATTTATCATTATTGTGTTGGATTTTCAGTAGGGAATGTCTTAATGTCTCTCCTGGAACACCTAATCCAGCGTCCTGGACTCCTGTGCAGGACCTCTACAGCAGCGCCATACACACAACCCTCACAGTCAAATCTCCCTGGGTTTATGTTACCTGAGTCATGCTGTCACTTGCACACAACTTACCTTATTATTGAGCCAGCCATTTGGCATTACTTTGGGAAAGGCCAGCAAATCTACCTGAGCCTCAAACCTTGAGCTATTCCATTTACCCAAGCTCGATATTCTGCTAGACATTTGGAAAGCAGACCTCATAACGTGACCACATTAAGTCACTGTTTAGAACTCCTTCAAGTTTGCCCCAAATACAACTCACTCACCACGATTACTGCATCGCGTGCCGGCCTTCGTCAACTCCAGCTTGGTCCTCCGGCACGGATTGCCACCTCAACAAGCTCTCCGAGATCAAGAGCCAAAGAAGCCAGTTCTTTTTCCTGGTTCCGCTTCCACAATAAACTCCGCCACGGAAACTAAGCTGAGTCCACAAACGTGTTTCATTATCACTCTCGCAATTTCTCCAGTACGCTTCGAGAATCGATCGAGTTATTCTTGCCATAACACAAATCAATATCATTTGGCGGAAAAACCCGACACTGGTGCATTGGCCGGGAAGGTTATTTTTTTAAAAATAAAAGAAAGAACTAAACTCGAAGTGTTCTGGGGGGTTGTGAGAGGATAATGTGGCGTATCATTAGTGATAAGTTTTCCCATGTCGTAGTGGTTTGAGAGATTTCCTGTGGATTTTTGACCATGCTAATGAATTTTCTCTGAGCAGCTTAAAAATTTTTTTTTATCTTTCTTTTATGCTGTTTCCCTGTCTTTGTTTGTTTTTGTGCCTCAGTAGGTAGGGAAATATTTTTCTACTATTTCCGTGCTGTGCATTTATTCCTGACCACCGTAAAAATTCTCGTCCCATTTTCTCTCTTTCCGTTTTCTTCAACTTATTGATTGATTGAGTAGGTAGGAAAAATAATTTTTTTTACCCGCTTTAATTTCGTGCCTACGCAAATTGCTGCATACCGCATAATAATTTTTTTTTTCTCTTCGTTTCCAATTTCATATTCCCTATCTTCTGTTTCAACTTAATTTGAGTGATTGAGTAGGTGAAGAATTAACGCAACCCCTAGCTACTTAATCCCAAGTCATAGGCACTGATTTCTTAATTGCGCATTCCCAAAAAGAGACTGCTAGCATGCCTGACTCCGATAATGATGATCGAGCTAACACAAATCCCATTAGGCTCCCTCCTTTCATTCCCGGGGACGCTCACACCTGGTTCAACCAGGTGGAAGCGGTGTTTAGGTATAATAGGATAAATCAGGAGATAGACAAATTCTACGCGCTTGTGAGCGCTGCGCCCACAAAACTACTTAATGATTCTAATGATATTTTAGAAAACCCTCCAGATCATAATCCTTACGGAATCTTGAAAGGCAAAATCTTGGCAAGGCTTCAGATGTCCGATGCGGACAAATTCCGAAGTCTTGTAGATGCCTCAGCAATTCCACCTGTCTCTGCTTCCTTCTCTCCCTCTTCGCTCGTGAAAGAACTTCGGAAACTCGCTACCGGTGTTGCCGTAGCTGAAGGGTTTCTGAAGGAAGTATTCATGACAAAGCTGTCACCTAACGTGCGCCCATTTCTATCGCTAGCTGGGCCCGAGCAAACGCTAGAAAAATTAGCTGAATCCGCTGAGACGGTAATTAGAAATATCAATTTGCCTCGAGAACCACAAGTTGCTTCCTTGAATGTAGCAGCTACAACTTTTAGCCCGTCAAATACGGCGCCTAGTGAATCCTCAGCCACAATAGATAAGCTGCAGCAGGATATCGCTGAAATAAAGCAAGCTCTCCAAAATTTTCAAATAGGTCAGAGTCAAAGTGTGGCGCACATTCAGCAAGGCCCAGGGAGATTCCAAAGCCACCAAAATGCCTACGACTATCCCTATGACTATCACTCTAACTATCCTCCTCCTCCTCCTCAACGCTTTGATAGGGGTAGATCTTTTGATAGGTCAAATCAAGACCGCCGCTTTCGGTCGCGCTCTCGTGATGCTAGTAGCCAGTTATGCTGGTACCATATGAAATTTGGTGACCAAGCTCGCAAATGTGCCTCGAGGTACTGTCCTCGCTATACCGAAATGACTTCGGGAAACGCCATCAGCGACGCATAGTAGTGAGTACTGCGTTGCCTCATTCCCAGACTACTCGCCTCCTTACTATTCACGATCCCGTCACTAAGTATCGATTCTTGATTGACACTGGATCCAGTGTTTCAATTATCCCAGCCACGGTGAAAGATAAAAATAACCCCTTGTTGGCGACATTACGCGCCGCAAACGGCACGCCAATACCTTGTTTCGGTGAGAGAATTTTAGAGTGCGGTCTGGGATTGAGGAGAAAATTTGTATTCACCTTCTTGATAGCTGAAGTCCAAGAACCCATAATAGGTGCAGACTTTCTGGCCAAATTTGGCATTTTTGTAGACATTAAGAATAGGTGTATTAGGGACGAGGAGACGCAGATCTCAATTCCCGCTTGCAGCATAACTAGAGCTAATGTCTTGCATTCCTTCTCGATTGCTTTCAAGGAGGAGTGTATGTTTGAACAGGAACTTAAAAATTTCCCTGCATTAACAAACCCTAACTTAGTTTCTAACAGCATGCAAACATGTACAAAGCACTTCATAGAGACGCAAGGTCCGCCAGTTTTCTCCCGTGCTAGGCGACTGCCGCCTGATCGATTGGCGTTAGCTAAGAAAGAATTCGCTAGGATGCTCGAAGAGGGCATAATACGCACTTCCAAAAGCCCTTGGGCTAGCCCTCTTTTGCTAGTACCCAAGGCTAACGGTGAATTCAGACCGTGCGGGGATTTCCGCAGGTTGAACGCCGTTACTTTACCTGATCGATATCCTATCCCCTACCTGCACGATTTCAGTGCAAATTTAGAGGGAGCACAAATTTTCTCTAAGGTCGATCTTCAATCCGCCTTTCATCAAATTCCCTTGGATGAGTCTGCGATTCCTAAGACCGCGGTAATCACTCCGTTTGGTCTCTTTGAATTCCTAAAGATGCCCTATGGTCTCCGGAACGCACCTCAAACGTTCCAGAGACACATGGCTGAAATTTTCTCTGACCTCACTTTCGCTTATGTCTATCTAGACGACATCCTTGTGGCGTCCACAACCCCAGAGTTGCACAAAGACCATCTTAGGGTCGTTTTTCAAAGATTGTCCGACAATGGACTCCTCGTAAATCCTGCAAAATGTGAGCTCGGAAAGCCATCACTGATTTACTTAGGTCACGAAATCTCTAGCCTAGGTCTAAAACCTTTGCCTTCCAAAGTAGAAGTGATCAAAAACTTTCCTCTTCCACAGACCCAGAAGGAACTAAGAAGGTTCCTAGGTTCTATTAACTTCTACCATCGTTTCATACGCAACTGTGCTCAAACTTTAGCGCCCTTGTCGGACCTCCTCGAACCGAAACGCAAAGGCAAATCTATTGAGATAAAATGGACAGACGCAGCACGGGGAGCGTTCGAAGAGATAAAACATAAGTTAGCTTCCGCGACTGAACTATCCTACCCTATTGCTAATGCTGATTTCAGCCTCGTTGTTGACGCATCCAGTACCGCCGTAGGTGCTGTGTTGCAACAACAAGTGGGTACTAATATCTCTCCTCTTGCTTTCTTTTCCAAAAAGCTGTCGCCCACTGAGCGTGGTTATAGCGCGTTCGGTAGGGAACTTCTTGCTATCTACCTATCTGTGAGACACTTTCGCTATGCTCTAGAGGCAAGGGAGTTTGTGATCTACACAGATCACAAACCTTTGACCTCAGCTATCAAAATGCCGTCTGAAAGACATTCCCCTAGGGAAGCTCGACACCTGTCTTTCATAAGTCAGTTCACTACTGACATCCGCTATATTAAGGGATTGGACAATACCGTAGCCGATTGCCTCTCCAGAATATACTCTGTCCAAACCGGTGGTGAAATCACCTTCGGCAACATCTGTACTGCTCAAAAGGAGGATCCTGAACTTCAGGACCTTCTCAAATCTTCTAACCCTTCCCTTCCAAAACTAACCTTGGTTGACGGCGTGTATCGTGATGCCGAGCGACCTTCTCGTTTGTATCTTCCTGCGACTCTCCGCAGAGTAGCTGTCCTCCATTACCATTCCCTCAGTCACCCTGGTATTAACCGTACATTGCGTTTGATTTCTGATCGTTACGTCTGGCCAGCGATGCGTAAGGAGGTCAAGCAAATTGTGCAAAATTGCCATGCGTGTCAGAGTAGTAAGGTGGTGAAACATAATCGTGCAGCGCTGCAGAGTTGCGCATTCACAGGGCAAAAGTTTGACTCTGTCCACCTAGACCTAGTCGGTCCCTTGCCTGTATCGCGCGGTTATTCTTATTTGTTGACCATCATCGATAGGTTCACGCGTTGGGTTGAGGCTGTCCCTCTACCGGATACCCAAACTGAGACTGTAGCGCGCGCCTTCTTATCTAACTGGATCTCTAGATTTGGGGTTCCCTTAAGTGTCACACATGACCGGGGATCACAATTCACCTCCAACTTCTGGAGGGAGCTTAGCTCCGCCGTAGGGTGTGCAAACACATCCACTACAGCATATCATCCGCAGTCAAATGGACTTATTGAGAGAGTCCACAGAGACCTCAAGTCTGCCTTGCGCTGCCTTAATTGCAGTCACGATTGGACTGACAGACTTCCAGTTGTATTGTTGAGCATACGCAATCTGTTCAGACAGGATCAGCAATGCACAGCGGCTGAAATGCTATACGGTCAGACGCTTCGTCTCCCCGGCGACATTGTTGACCCAAAACCCTTGCCTGAATTTTCATCCGCTGACCGTTCCGCTTACGTATCCTCCCTTAAAGAGTGCATGCGCCAGATCAAGTATGTGGCTCCACGAATGCCTCAGACTGAGGACAGACTAGATTCTGCCCTGCAAGACTGCACACATGTGTATGTCCGCAATGATGCTATTAAGCCTACACTCACGCGCCCGTATGATGGCCCATTCAAAGTACTTAAACGCAAGCAAAAATATTTCATCCTCGACAGATTCGGCTCGAGCGACCCTGTGAGCATAGACAGATTAAAAGTCGCATACACTTCTGATCATAGTGTAACCTATAACTCATCATCTTCTCCGCAGATTTCTCCTTCCACTGAGACTCGATCATATCTGCCATCTCAGCTTCCTCAGTTGACTGCATTGTTGCCTAGTCAGCTCGAGTGTAACCCTTTCTATGTGCCTGTACACTCACACTCTATCCCTACGCCTATCGTAGACTCTAATCCTAGTCCTCTTACTGACACAGCGACAAGTCTGGAGAGACCAGACGAGCCCGCTGCAGTAACTCCTGTTCCTAGGACTCTTGCCGATCTGAACTTGCAGACCCGTTTGGTGAAACTTCCCCGCTCAGTATCATTTGCCAATTGCCGAACTCGGCAGGGTCGTGTAGTTCGTCCTCCTTCCCGCTACAGATGATTGCAGCGGGTGGACCTTTCGGTCTGCGCCTTGGGGGGTAATGTAGCATACCGCTACATAAGCGTAAAAATTAGAAATTCGCTATTCATACTAAAATAAATTAATTAGTAGCAGTAAAAATATTACTCTAATTTATTATTAATTATTTTCTACTTCCAATTCGTAATCATTAAAATTTTTGTGTAAATACATGAGAGATCAAATAATCAATCGACATTTCGAGTTCTTAAGCAGCCCGTCTGGCAACATACAAGCGCGTTGCCTAGTCCACTCACTTTTGATAGTGGCTCGGTGGCGCGAACATCTCGTAAGTGCAGTGATATTTAGGGTTAAAATAAGAGTAAAACCGGGTAAGAATATGTGCCATGTGTTTTTCGGTGTATTGTGTGTTTTAATCTAAGGATCTGCTCAGTGTCGTGAATTAGGGATAAAGAAATTAGTGTTAAGATTCTGAGATTAGCTTGTGTTTTATAGAGTGAATATTGCGTGACATTTCCCAAACTCCCGCGTAAATTCATACTAGATATTCAGTTAACGTACTGGTTCTTCTCCTTACTGCAAACCTATATTGCGGGTTTGCCAGTATCATATCACGAATCTTTCATAAACTACTTGTGGACGAACGCGGCCAAATTTGCCGGCGTTCGTTGCCGATAGCGTCTTGTGTTATGGCGGGAAATTCTGCCGTCTTCCGTCACTACTACGTGATTTTTATTTGCATTTTAAGCATGTGTTCTAATAGTATTTTCTCTTATTTTTTTTACAAATCATTTTTAGCAGTTTCTCTTAAACTTGTTTAAACGCAAAATAATCATTAAAGATGTCCTTTTTTAAATAGCTTTTAATAAATTACGAAGTTATTCATGTCTACTTGCTAAAGTTTGGAACTCCATTCTAATTCCATATATTTACGTAACCTCACTCAATTCGATATCAATCATCTCAATAAAATTAATTTACTCATCGCATTCTTGTGACAAAACACCCACTACCATCTGCCTATCTTAAGTGTGTGTAAATTGCTGGCGGTTTTGGCTTAGGCCGATGCGTAAGCCGCCGGCTAACTCCACGCGTAACTTCGTGCCTTCGTGTTTTCTTTCCTCGCGTATTTTCCGCCTGTGAAATCAACGTTTAGGTTTCCCCTTCCTTTCATCATTGGGGATACATATTATTATTCAATTCCTTTCTTATTGCATAGGATATCTACTAAGATTTTTCAGTAGGATTTATTTCCATAAGCTTCAGGATTTTAATGTCCTCTTTTTTTCTTACTGCTTTCAAAAGTGCAGTCACTGATATTTTCACCATATTCCGTAGATCTCGTGTTTACTTGCCCGTAGGCTCTGTAAGGAATCACGATCTTGATTCTTTGAAATTCTTAAACCTAATACTCAGAATTTAAAGCCAGAGGCATTAGTGATAAAACAATTTATTAAAGTCTGTCCTATCTCTTTTGAGTTGCCAAAGTGAGCATCCTAATTGGCTGGCGTCAGACCTGTAGGAGTTTGTCTCGGACTTCTCCATGTGGGAAGATTTATCATTATTGTGTTGGATTTTCAGTAGGGAATGTCTTAATGTCTCTCCTGGAACACCTAATCCAGCGTCCTGGACTCCTGTGCAGGACCTCTACAGCAGCGCCATACACACAACCCTCACAGTCAAATCTCCCTGGGTTTATGTTACCTGAGTCATGCTGTCACTTGCACACAACTTACCTTATTATTGAGCCAGCCATTTGGCATTACTTTGGGAAAGGCCAGCAAATCTACCTGAGCCTCAAACCTTGAGCTATTCCATTTACCCAAGCTCGATATTCTGCTAGACATTTGGAAAGCAGACCTCATAACGTGACCACATTAAGTCACTGTTTAGAACTCCTTCAAGTTTGCCCCAAATACAACTCACTCACCACGATTACTGCATCGCGTGCCGGCCTTCGTCAACTCCAGCTTGGTCCTCCGGCACGGATTGCCACCTCAACAAGCTCTCCGAGATCAAGAGCCAAAGAAGCCAGTTCTTTTTCCTGGTTCCGCTTCCACAATAAACTCCGCCACGGAAACTAAGCTGAGTCCACAAACGTGTTTCATTATCACTCTCGCAATTTCTCCAGTACGCTTCGAGAATCGATCGAGTTATTCTTGCCATAACACAAATCAATATCATTTGGCGGAAAAACCCGACATATATACCTATATACGTACACACACATATTAATATATGTATTTATTGAGAATGAAATATAAGAAAAAAATACAAATATAAAATAAGAGGATAGAAACAACCTACCAGCTATTACACCGATAATGACAGTTGAGCTCATTGTAATCCTAAGAAATTATTCGAAAAAAAATAACTAAAAGGAAAAGAAGACTTCGGAAAACGTAAAATGAACTGGTTTTTAGTTTCTTCATAGAAATTTTTAAGAAAACTCAGGTTACAGTCAAGAAACAACACAACTCTTCAGCATTATACAGACATGTGTACATGGGATAAAATGGAGTAACATTGTGGCCGGATATCACACTTGAGTGGAGAATATTTACAACATTTGGCACATATAGGTAGATTAAGCAATGGTTCAAAGTGATAATTTTGATAACAGAAATTAACAGTTTTTTTCGATTTTAAAGTTTAGTGCTGGTGTGCACTGAACGCACGGAAAAATATTAAAAGACTAAATGAAAATGCTTAAATTAACCTCTCCCCCAGCTCAGCCGAAATCGATTGAAAACATCTTCGAGAATGATTTTGAAATAACGAGACAACGTTAGCCAAAATTTAATTCATTATAAACTTTGCAAATCTTCAAAGTGTTGAATAATGTATAAAAAAGAAAAGAAAAGAAAAACATTTATTTTTAGTCTTATTCTCAATGCTAAGGTCGGATAAATTCAAGTACTTTGAGTTTCCTTTATATAGTGTAGACCTACAAATGAAAAAAATTGCCTGTTTTTACACCACAGTTTTGCTGCAAAGATAGTTCAAGACCTGCACATGGCTACTGACTTCGATACACTGGTCGAATGATACTATAATTTAGCTAAGGAGATGTTTTTAAACTTGTCCCAAATGGGAACTAATTGAATTTGATTTTTAAGGTTGAATATTGATTTCAATTGATTTCAAAAGAAGGATGTTCTTTTACAATGGCGAGGTCACCAGACGCCGTCGAACGGCGTCACTTAACAAACTAATTGACTTAATCTGACTCAGAAGGAGTTCGGGGTTCGGACGCAATCTTTCAAGCGTCAAATAATCCATGAAGCAACAAAAATTACCACAAGCCAACACCGGGGGAAAATGAGAGAATAGTTTCACTCGCCGGTATGGGGATTTATTGAGGAGAAGGTTGCACTCCGAAGTGCGAGGCTTGGCTCTTGTTCGCGAGACTTCTTGGGGAGACTTCTTGTTGCGAGACTTCTTGGGGAGAGTCCGAGGAGGTTGGAGGACTCCAGACGATTCGTTCAGCTCAGGCTTGTGAAGCGCGTGCTGGAGTGTGAAGTCGAGGATGGTGTAGGTGTGGGAGGTTCCGACACCAAGTGAGTAGTGAGTTGAATGAAGAGTTTGGGAATAGTTACCGGTTGGGAAAACTCGGTAATAATGGTGAGGACTCTCGACCCAATGGTCTCAACTGGAGATTTTAGCGGCTTAACTGCAGGGATGCAGGCCTTTCCAGTGTAGTGAAATTTGAATATGAGGAGAAACTTGGAGGAGAACTCGGAGGAGGTAAGCTCCTTAAATTAAGAGGTTAGGGTTTGGTTTCATAAGTGTTTGTGAGTGCTTGAATGTGGGGTCCCGTCGATCCTGTGAGGGAGCAGGGGACTTGAATTAATTTGAACACAAAATTTGAGTCTATTCATACACATGTGCAAGGCTGCGCAAAACTGTAACATTCACAGGAGGAACAGTGGCAGGAGTCCGGTGCTAAAAATCAGTCCGCAACTCTAGCGCCCGAGTCGCAGCCTGAATCATCTTAACACCAGAATCAGTGCTCCAGACCAACTGGTCAAAAGCTCTATCCTGACATTACAAGTAGCAGCACAACTGAGTTTAAATGAACTACAGCCAAAATAATAGCTAAAGCACTGAGGTAATTAGATAATTAATGTACTGAAAAATATAAGTATAAAAAAGGTGAATTCTCTATACTCTATTATTTAGATGAGCAAGAATTGCAGCAGAAGTTACATAAAAAGGAACAGCACCTAAACGGACACGAAAGCCCCAACAACTAAGCTGAGACCAAAGTTACAGTGATTAAAAAAAAGGCTCAATTAATTCATGGAAAAATATTGAACATAAGAACGCTGCTTCTATTCCTAAAAAACATGTCAAATGTAGTTAGGTATTTATAAGGAACAATTATTTATGAATTGACTTGAAATGAGTTCTGCAGAAAATACAAACGCGATTTGCTGCAATATCCTATTATATTTCTTAAGATTTTTGGACTTTAAACGTTGAGTGTTGAACGTGAAAATAATTCCATACTTGTTTGAATCATGACTTAATTAAAATACAAAAGTTGAGAACACAATTAATTAGAAGCTGGAACATACAAAAAAATGAGCAAAACAAAAATGATCTCTGTGGGCAGCAAGGTGTCTTAACACTATGCTCAGCACTAAAATATCTAAGGAGCAAATGCCAACATCGTCTAACACTGACAGCACAATACGGTATCATCGGAGAATAGTAAACACGAAACAGTGACAAAGATGGGGCAGTGAGCTTGAGGCTGGTGACTAACTAACACTGGCACAGAGACAACATAGTGAATATTTCTACGACACAATGACGAGAGCTCCCTAACACGGAGCAAGTTACGACACAACACAGGAAAGTTAAGACATAATACACACTTATCGTTACACTTGATACTTACAATTGCCCGCTCTGGGCCCAAGCGCTAGGAGGATCTACAAGAGAATGACGACTTTGCCTGTGAAGCCGGCCTTATATGCTCTTTTGAGCGGAAGCTTGCGCAATGGTTCTGCGCGAATGTTTCCAACGGAAGTGACTGACGTAAACGTTATCGGCGATTATTTTCGAAAACACATTTTTGGTAAAATTTTGAGTTTAATCGAATTAATTTGGTCTTGTAAAAATGTAAGAATGATAACATTTGTATAATTTAATTTTAGGATTTTAGTTTTTTAATATTTTATGAAATTAGGCTGAAGTACGGCTGAGGGCGGTCACTACAGCTACCCTCCCCCCAAAGGAGACCGAAAGGTCTGGTAACAGTGAAGCTGTTACTTGTAAAGTGCAAGTCAGAAATACGAAGGAGAGATTCCAAAAGATGCTTTGACAGAAGAAAATAGATGAAAATAGTGGAAGGTTAACTGTGGAAATATGAAAGTTTCAGCTCGGATCTCGAACCGGGACCATAAAAGAATCTGTGAGGTTAGCATCACTGAGCATACGGTGCCAGAGTATCCGCCGAAATGGAGGCGCCCGAATTCCTGATTCCGACTGCGTTCTTTGAACGGTCTAACGTGGAATCTAGGATTGGTCGACTTCCATCATTTTAGAATATTCAAAGCGAACTAAGACGTACGAATTCGTTGGCTCGACAGGTGTTGACCTGATGCGAAGCCGCAGTCTAGGTTTTTTATAGTATGCCATAGTACAAAAATCAGTTCCTTCCCTCCCAAAACACCTATGCCGGTTACAGCGGCAATTGTGCGACGTGAGTCGTTTGTACAGCCTCCCTAGGCAACGTGCGTGCTCCTCAGGCGTCCCCAAGGCTACAGCACACCGGCCAGGCAGCCATACAAAAAATGGGATATCAGGAAAGACTTAGTCAAGTGAAGGTGAAATATTTGCGCTGAGCATTTCGTACCCGTATGGGATACGGATAACTATTAAAGGACAACCGGTCTGCAGGCGGCCGTTCTTTTATATCCGTAAGTTGCTCAGGATGGCAAGGTAGAGTTTCACACACAGACATTTTGTTTACTTTTGTGCTTCAGTAGCAGTGGTGCTGCAGTAGCAATGGAAATTGCGAAGGTTATTAGTTAGGAGCTTCAGTAGCAATGGAAATAATCCTAGAAGAACTCCTATGGTTTTGCTTCAGTAGCAATGGAAATGCATGAAGAGTTTTGTAAAAAGGTGGCTTCAGTAGCAATGGAAAACATGAAGAGTTTGTTAGAATAGGCTGCAGTAGCAATAACTTATTATTGGGGAAGAGTTTTAGAGAGGAAAAACTATGTTTGATTACTGAGAATTAGAGGAAACGGATGGAAAGGAACACTACCTCCTCCAAAGTTCAACATGCAACAGCTGCAACAGCCTCGACATGCGCTCAAAACCTCCAAATGATGGCTGCGGCAATTCAGTTGTTGGATTATTTATCAACTCTGGTATGAATTCTGGTCACCAGTTTAAACTTGTCCCAAATGGGAACTAATTGAATTTGATTTTTAAGGTTGAATATTGATTTCAATTGATTTCAAAAGAAGGATGTTCTTTTACAATGGCGAGGTCACCAGACGCCGTCGAACGGCGTCACTTAACAAACTAATTGACTTAATCTGACTCAGAAGGAGTTCGGGGTTCGGACGCAATCTTTCAAGCGTCAAATAATCCATGAAGCATCAAAAATTACCACAAGCCAACACCGGGGGAAAATGAGAGAATAGTTTCACTCGCCGGTATGGGGATTTATTGAGGAGAAGGTTGCACTCCGAAGTGCGAGGCTTGGCTCTTGTTCGCGAGACTTCTTGGGGAGACTTCTTGTTGCGAGACTTCTTGGGGAGAGTCCGAGGAGGTTGGAGGACTCCAGACGATTCGTTCAGCTCAGGCTTGTGAAGCGCGTGCTGGAGTGTGAAGTCGAGGATGGTGTAGGTGTGGGAGGTTCCGACACCAAGTGAGTAGTGAGTTGAATGAAGAGTTTGGGAATAGTTACCGGTTGGGAAAACTCGGTAATAATGGTGAGGACTCTCGACCCAATGGTCTCAACTGGAGATTTTAGCGGCTTAACTGCAGGGATGCAGGCCTTTCCAGTATAGTGAAATTTGAATATGAGGAGAAACTTGGAGGAGAACTCGGAGGAGGTAAGCTCCTTAAATTAAGAGGTTAGGGTTTGGTTTCATAAGTGTTTGTGAGTGCTTGAATGTGGGGTCCCGTCGATCCTGTGAGGGAGCAGGGGACTTGAATTAATTTGAACACAAAATTTGAGTCTATTCATACACATGTGCAAGGCTGCGCAAAACTGTAACATTCACAGGAGGAACAGTGGCA
Source organism: Morinoia aosen (assembly GCA_030386875.1). Classification (NCBI taxonomy): domain Eukaryota; kingdom Metazoa; phylum Arthropoda; class Malacostraca; order Amphipoda; family Talitridae; genus Morinoia; species Morinoia aosen. Next base: position 31,972,099 of record CM059561.1, on the reverse strand, counting down.
GGAGTCCGGTGCTAAAAATCAGTCCGCAACTCTAGCGCCCGAGTCGCAGCCTGAATCATCTTAACACCAGAATCAGTGCTCCAGACCAACTGGTCAAAAGCTCTATCCTGACATTACAAGTAGCAGCACAACTGAGTTTAAATGAACTACAGCCAAAATAATAGCTAAAGCACTGAGGTAATTAGATAATTAATGTACTGAAAAATATAAGTATAAAAAAGGTGAATTCTCTATACTCTATTATTTAGATGAGCAAGAATTGCAGCAGAAGTTACATAAAAAGGAACAGCACCTAAACGGACACGAAAGCCCCAACAACTAAGCTGAGACCAAAGTTACAGTGATTAAAAAAAAGGCTCAAATAATTCATGGAAAAATATTGAACATAAGAACGCTGCTTCTATTCCTAAAAAACATGTCAAATGTAGTTAGGTATTTATAAAGAACAATTATTTATGAATTGACTTGAAATGAGTTCTGCAGAAAATACAAACGCGATTTGCTGCAATATCCTATTATATTTCTTAAGATTTTTGGACTTTAAACGTTGAGTGTTGAACGTGAAAATAATTCCATACTTGTTTGAATCATGACTTAATTAAAATACAAAAGTTGAGAACACAATTAATTAGAAGCTGGAACATACAAAAAAATGAGCAAAACAAAAATGATCTCTGTGGGCAGCAAGGTGTCTTAACACTATGCTCAGCACTAAAATATCTAAGGAGCAAATGCCAACATCGTCTAACACTGACAGCACAATACGGTATCATCGGAGAATAGTAAACACGAAACAGTGACAAAGATGGGGCAGTGAGCTTGTAGTGATCGCCCTCAGCCGTACTTCAGTCTAAATTTCATAAATTATTAAAACCATCTTCTAAAAATTAAATAAAGTTAACGTAATCATTCTTAAAATTTTAGATCACTATTTTCATTCAACATTACCCTTAAATCTATTAAAATTTGACCAAAGAAATACTTAGACAAGAAAAAGAGCGGCGTTTTTACCTAGAACCATATCGCAAGTTCATCCACATCCGGAAAATTCCGGAAACGCTCGTCCGCTCAAAGCGCATATAAGGCCGGCGTCACAGGCCGAGTGGTCATTCTCTTATCGATCCCCCTAGCGCTTGGGCCCAGAGCGGGCAATTGATCGACGGGACCCCACATTCAAGCACTCACAAACACTTATGAAACCAAACCCTAACCTCTTAATTTAAGGAGCTTACCTCCTCCGAGTTCTCCTCCAAGTTTCTCCTCATATTCAAATTTCACTATACTGGAAAGGCCTGCATCCCTGCAGCTAAGCCGCTAAAATCTCCAGTTGAGACCATTGGGTCGAGAGTCCTCACCATTATTACCGAGTTTTCCCAACCGGTCTCTATTCCCAAACTCATCATTCAACTCACTACTCACTTGGTGTCGGAACCTCCCACACCTACACCATCCTCGACTTCACGCTCCAGCACAGGCTTCCACCAGCCTGAGCTGAACGAATCGTCTGAAGTCCAGCAACCTCCTCGGACTCTCCCCAAGAAGTCTCGCGAACAAGAGTCAAGCCTCGCACTTCGGAGTGCAACCTTCTCCTCAATAAATCCCCATACCGGCGAGTGAAACTATTCTCTCATTTTCCCCCGGTGTTGGCTTGTGGTAATTTTTGTTGCTTCATGGATTATTTGACGCTTGAAAGATTGCGTCCGAACCCCGAACTCCTTCTGAGTCAGATTAAGTCAATTAGTTTGTTAAGTGACGCCGTTCGACGGCGTCTGGTGACCTCGCCATTGTAAAAGAACATCCTCTTTTGAAATCGATAAATTCCTCCAATTCAACATTTAAAAAAATCAAATTCAATTAGTTCCCACTTTGGGAGAACTTTAAAAGCTTGAGGCTGGTGACTAACTAACACTGGCACAGAGACAACATAGTGAATATTTCTACGACACAATGACGAGAGCTCCCTAACACGGAGCAAGTTACGACACAACACAGGAAAGTTAAGACATAATACACACTTATCGTTACACTTGATACTTGCAATTGCCCGCTCTGGGCCCAAGCGCTAGGAGGATCTACAAGAGAATGACGACTTTGCCTGTGAAGCCGGCCTTATATGCTCTTTTGAGCGGAAGCTTGCGCAATGGTTCTGCGCGAATGTTTCCAACGGAAGTGACTGACGTAAACGTTATCGGCGATTATTTTCGAAAACACATTTTTGGTAAAATTTTGAGTTTAATCGAATTAATTTGGTCTTGTAAAAATGTAAGAATAATAACATTTGTATAATTTAATTTTAGGATTTTAGTTTTTTAATATTTTATGAAATTAGGCTGAAGTACGGCTGAGGGCGGTCACTACAGCTACCCTCCCCCCAAAGGAGACCGAAAGGTCTGGTAACAGTGAAGCCGTTACTTGTAAAGTGCAAGTCAGAAATACGAAGGAGAGATTCCAAAAGATGCTTTGACAGAAGAAAATAGATGAAAATAGTGGAAGGTTAACTGTGGAAATATGAAAGTTTCAGCTCGGATCTCGAACCGGGACCATAAAAGAATCTGTGAGGTTAGCATCACTGAGCACACGGTGCCAGAGTATCCGCCGAAATGGAGGCGCCCGAATTCCTGATTCCGACTGCGTTCTTTGAACGGTCTAACGTGGAATCTAGGATTGGTCGACTTCCATCATTTTAGAATATTCAAAGCGAACTAAGACGTACGAATTCGTTGGCTCGACAGGTGTTGACCTGATGCGAAGCCGCAGTCTAGGTTTTTTATAGTATGCCATAGTACAAAAATCAGTTCCTTCCCTCCCAAAACACCTATGCCGGTTACAGCGGCAATTGTGCGACGTGAGTCGTTTGTACAGCCTCCCTAGGCAACGTGCGTGCTCCTCAGGCGTCCCCAAGGCTACAGCACACCGGCCAGGCAGCCAGACAAAAAATGGGATATCAGGAAAGACTTAGTCAAGTGAAGGTGAAATATTTGCGCTGAGCATTTCGTACCCGTATGGGATACGGATAACTATTAAAGGACAACCGGTCTGCAGGCGGCCGTTCTTTTATATCCGTAAGTTGCTCAGGATGGCAAGGTAGAGTTTCACACACAGACATTTTGTTTACTTTTGTGCTTCAGTAGCAGTGGTGCTGCAGTAGCAATGGAAATTGCGAAGGTTATTAGTTAGGAGCTTCAGTAGCAATGGAAATAATCCTAGAAGAACTCCTATGGTTTTGCTTCAGTAGCAATGGAAATGCATGAAGAGTTTTGTAAAAAGGTGGCTTCAGTAGCAATGGAAAACATGAAGAGTTTGTTAGAATAGGCTGCAGTAGCAATAACTTATTATTGGGGAAGAGTTTTAGAGAGGAAAAACTATGTTTGATTACTGAGAATTAGAGGAAACGGATGGAAAGGAACACTACCTCCTCCAAAGTTCAACATGCAACAGCTGCAACAGCCTCGACATGCGCTCAAAACCTCCAAATGATGGCTGCGGCAATTCAGTTGTTGGATTATTTATCAACTCTGGTATGAATTCTGGTCACCAGTTTAAACTTGTCCCAAATGGGAACTAATTGAATTTGATTTTTAAGGTTGAATATTGATTTCAATTGATTTCAAAAGAAGGATGTTCTTTTACAATGGCGAGGTCACCAGACGCCGTCGAACGGCGTCACTTAACAAACTAATTGACTTAATCTGACTCAGAAGGAGTTCGGGGTTCGGACGCAATCTTTCAAGCGTCAAATAATCCATGAAGCATCAAAAATTACCACAAGCCAACACCGGGGGAAAATGAGAGAATAGTTTCACTCGCCGGTATGGGGATTTATTGAGGAGAAGGTTGCACTCCGAAGTGCGAGGCTTGGCTCTTGTTCGCGAGACTTCTTGGGGAGACTTCTTGTTGCGAGACTTCTTGGGGAGAGTCCGAGGAGGTTGGAGGACTCCAGACGATTCGTTCAGCTCAGGCTTGTGAAGCGCGTGCTGGAGTGTGAAGTCGAGGATGGTGTAGGTGTGGGAGGTTCCGACACCAAGTGAGTAGTGAGTTGAATGAAGAGTTTGGGAATAGTTACCGGTTGGGAAAACTCGGTAATAATGGTGAGGACTCTCGACCCAATGGTCTCAACTGGAGATTTTAGCGGCTTAACTGCAGGGATGCAGGCATTTCCAGTATAGTGAAATTTGAATATGAGGAGAAACTTGGAGGAGAACTCGGAGGAGGTAAGCTCCTTAAATTAAGAGGTTAGGGTTTGGTTTCATAAGTGTTTGTGAGTGCTTGAATGTGGGGTCCCGTCGATCCTGTGAGGGAGCAGGGGACTTGAATTAATTTGAACACAAAATTTGAGTCTATTCATACACATGTGCAAGGCTGCGCAAAACTGTAACATTCACAGGAGGAACAGTGGCAGGAGTCCGGTGCTAAAAATCAGTCCGCAACTCTAGCGCCCGAGTCGCAGCCTGAATCATCTTAACACCAGAATCAGTGCTCCAGACCAACTGGTCAAAAGCTCTATCCTGACATTACAAGTAGCAGCACAACTGAGTTTAAATGAACTACAGCCAAAATAATAGCTAAAGCACTGAGGTAATTAGATAATTAATGTACTGAAAAATATAAGTATAAAAAAGGTGAATTCTCTATACTCTATTATTTAGATGAGCAAGAATTGCAGCAGAAGTTACATAAAAAGGAACAGCACCTAAACGGACACGAAAGCCCCAACAACTAAGCTGAGACCAAAGTTACAGTGATTAAAAAAAAGGCTCAATTAATTCATGGAAAAATATTGAACATAAGAACGCTGCTTCTATTCCTAAAAAACATGTCAAATGTAGTTAGGTATTTATAAGGAACAATTATTTATGAATTGACTTGAAATGAGTTCTGCAGAAAATACAAACGCGATTTGCTGCAATATCCTATTATATTTCTTAAGATTTTTGGACTTTAAACGTTGAGTGTTGAACGTGAAAATAATTCCATACTTGTTTGAATCATGACTTAATTAAAATACAAAAGTTGAGAACACAATTAATTAGAAGCTGGAACATACAAAAAAATGAGCAAAACAAAAATGATCTCTGTGGGCAGCAAGGTGTCTTAACACTATGCTCAGCACTAAAATATCTAAGGAGCAAATGCCAACATCGTCTAACACTGACAGCACAATACGGTATCATCGGAGAATAGTAAACACGAAACAGTGACAAAGATGGGGCAGTGAGCTTGTAGTGATCGCCCTCAGCCGTACTTCAGTCTAAATTTCATAAATTATTAAAACCATCTTCTAAAAATTAAATAAAGTTAACGTAATCATTCTTAAAATTTTAGATCACTATTTTCTTTCAACATTACCCTTAAATCTATTAAAATTTGACCAAAGAAATACTTAGACAAGAAAAAGAGCGGCGTTTTTACCTAGAACCATATCGCAAGTTCATCCACATCCGGAAAATTCCGGAAACGCTCGTCCGCTCAAAGCGCATATAAGGCCGGCGTCACAGGCCGAGTGGTCATTCTCTTATCGATCCCCCTAGCGCTTGGGCCCAGAGCGGGCAATTGATCGACGGGACCCCACATTCAAGCACTCACAAACACTTATGAAACCAAACCCTAACCTCTTAATTTAAGGAGCTTACCTCCTCCGAGTTCTCCTCCAAGTTTCTCCTCATATTCAAATTTCACTATACTGGAAAGGCCTGCATCCCTGCAGCTAAGCCGCTAAAATCTCCAGTTGAGACCATTGGGTCGAGAGTCCTCACCATTATTACCGAGTTTTCCCAACCGGTCTCTATTCCCAAACTCATCATTCAACTCACTACTCACTTGGTGTCGGAACCTCCCACACCTACACCATCTTCGACTTCACGCTCCAGCACAGGCTTCCACCAGCCTGAGCTGAACGAATCGTCTGAAGTCCAGCAACCTCCTCGGACTCTCCCCAAGAAGTCTCGCGAACAAGAGTCAAGCCTCGCACTTCGGAGTGCAACCTTCTCCTCAATAAATCCCCATACCGGCGAGTGAAACTATTCTCTCATTTTCCCCCGGTGTTGGCTTGTGGTAATTTTTGTTGCTTCATGGATTATTTGACGCTTGAAAGATTGCGTTCGAACCCCGAACTCCTTCTGAGTCAGATTAAGTCAATTAGTTTGTTAAGTGACGCCGTTCGACGGCGTCTGGTGACCTCGCCATTGTAAAAGAACATCCTCTTTTGAAATCGATAAATTCCTCCAATTCAACATTTAAAAAAATCAAATTCAATTAGTTCCCACTTTGGGAGAACTTTAAAAGCTTGAGGCTGGTGACTAACTAACACTGGCACAGAGACAACATAGTGAATATTTCTACGACACAATGACGAGAGCTCCCTAACACGGAGCAAGTTACGACACAACACAGGAAAGTTAAGACATAATACACACTTATCGTTACACTTGATACTTACAATTGCCCGCTCTGGGCCCAAGCGCTAGGAGGATCTACAAGAGAATGACGACTTTGCCTGTGAAGCCGGCCTTATATGCTCTTTTGAGCGGAAGCTTGCGCAATGGTTCTGCGCGAATGTTTCCAACGGAAGTGACTGACGTAAACGTTATCGGCGATTATTTTCGAAAACACATTTTTGGTAAAATTTTGAGTTTAATCGAATTAATTTGGTCTTGTAAAAATGTAAGAATAATAACATTTGTATAATTTAATTTTAGGATTTTAGTTTTTTAATATTTTATGAAATTAGGCTGAAGTACGGCTGAGGGCGGTCACTACATGTTTGTGAATTAAAAGTTTCGAATCAGTGCTTTCACACTTATGATATTCGAAGTGATTTATTCAAAATTCCCTGATTTACTCTAAATTTGGACCAAAGTAATGATAACCAATTACAGTTGCACAAATTTTTGTGCAAATGTCATAGTAGGCATACGTCATTCTAATCACTTGAACTTACGTCCCTAATCTTTATATTAAAGTTTTATCATATTTTAAATAGAATTTTTGTCTCGTTAGTACACTATGAGTGCCATTTAACGCATTGTGAATGCGTTTTATTCAAAATTTAAACAGTGTGTTAGAAGAACTGAGTTATATCTCTACCAGCTTTTCTTTCGTTTTCCTTAGTTTAGGATTGGCTGCTAAATAACAGTCGATCATTCCACCAAAACATCATGCTTTTCAGACTGATTGTAGTTTCAGATTGAAGTTGGCAGATAAAAAAGGCAAACTGGGAAGAATTTAAGAATGAATTGAGTAGGTATAACTGGAACAGGTGTGGAAATGTAAATGACCTAAATGGTGAGATTGCAAGAACCTTGTATGATGTGGCAGAGCAAAAGATTGGTAGAATAAAATGTAGGAAAGGGACAGGGAATGCCAGGTGGTTTACAAGTGAGATAAAAGAAGAACGAATGAGAAGAAAGACTTTAAATAAGAAACAACGCAGTATGAGGAAAATGTATGAAAGAAACAGAATTACTGAGGATGAATGGCAGAGTGCATGGAATGAGTACAAGGACCAGCAGAAGAAAGTAAGGAGAATGATTAATGAGGCTAGAGTTAAAGAGGAGAGACACCAAGTTGAAAATCTAAGAAAGAAAGGCCCGGATGGAATAAAAGATTGGTATAAGTTTATACAAGGTAATGATAGAAGTAGTGAAGTTCAAGTTGATGAATTAGTAGTTAATGGTTGCAGTGTGCAAGATAGGATGCAACTGGTGAAAGCAGTTGAAGAATACTGGGAGGACATTGGTGGAATGAATGAGCAGGTTACAGATAATGCACCCATAAATTTTCTGATTGATGAACGTGAACTGCAAATGGAAGACGAAATCACTTGTGAAGAGATTGTAAGTTTTTTGAAGAAAGTGAAAAATGGAAAGGCATGTGGCCCTGATAAGATCCCATATGAGTTCTATAAATTTGGAGGAGAGAGTGTGGTCAGTATGTTGAAATGTTTATTTGATGAGATATGGAAGAGTGAAAGAGTACCGGATGACTGGAACAAGTGTAATGTAGTTCTGTTGCATAAGGGTGGACATAAGAGTATGAAAGAACTTAAAAATTACAGACCAATTGCACTGGGTGACACTGTATGTAAGATATTTTGTGGTATTTTGAATGAGAGAATGAAAAATTTAGTTGAGGAATTAGGAGTCCTAGGTGAAGAACAGAATGGTTTTAGGCAGGATAGACGTGGGGAAGATAATCTGTTTGTAGTGAGTGAAATAATTGAGCGAATGAGGAAGGATGATAAGAAGGTGTATTTAGCATTCCTGGATATTGAAAAAGCGTATGACAGAGTGGATCGGGTTAGGCTCCTTGAAGTTCTGAGAAAAGTTGGGTTTAGCAGAAAAATAGTAAAAATTGTACAAAGTCTGTATGAGAACACAAGCGCTATATACAGGTTAGGAAATTTGGAAACGGGGCAAGTGAGGAGTGTTAGAGGAGTAAGACAGGGCTGTACTCTGTCTCCCCTGTTGTTTGGATTGTACACAGAAGAATTAGCAGTTCGACTGAGAAGGAGTGGCTTAGGACTGAAAGTTGGTAATGAGAGACTGAGCTGTTTGTTGTATGCTGATGATGTGGTTGTGGTTAGTGGATGTGGACATGAACTGCAAAGGATGCTTGACATTGTGAACGGATATAGTACAGATTTCAAGATGAACTTCGGTGCCGACAAAAGCAAGGTTATGGTTATAAATAGTGATGAGACTGATAGAGACAGACTGTGGAATATTGGAGAAATCAGAATAGGTAGAACAAAAGAATACAAATATCTAGGTTGTATGATAAGTGAAGATGGATGCACTAGAACTAAGGGTGAGAAAGTGGCAAAAGCTATGCAGTGGAGTGGACGATTAAGTAGCGTGGCCAGATACAGAGCAAACAAGTATGAATGTGTGAGAGGAATGTGGAAGTATGTTGCTGTACCTAGTGTCATGTATGGTATGAGTGCTCTTGCCTGGAATGGAAGTGATCTTGAAAAGCTGGATGTAATACAAAATAAGGTAGGACGGTTAGCATTGGGTGCTCCAAAATGGACAGCTACAGAAGCCATTAGAGGTGACCTTGGGTGGAGCCTATTTTCAGAAAGAATGATGAAGGCAGTGCTGAATTATAAGGTGAGAATTGAAAGAATGCAGAATAGCAGATGGGTAAAGCGAATTTTTGAATGGAATCTGAGTGTAAGCTATTGGGAGAAAGTGTGTTGGGGGCATGCAAGGAAGCTTAGTATGCAAAAGATTATTCATGTTAGAATTGGGAGACCTGTGGATGACTGGAGTTTAATAAATCCTGGAGGTGTAGGGCCTGAGTGGGACTGCAAGAGGTGGAAGAAAGAGATTGAGAGGAAAACAAAAGAGTATGGATTGAATAAGTGGAGGCTTAGCATGGTGCGGAAGCCTACACTTGACTGGTATATGAAAAAAGAAGCACCTAAGTTTGAGATGTTCTATGATGGTAGTTTTGGAAGTCAACTCTTGTTTGCTGTGAGATGTAAGTCATTGAGTGTGAACAGACGTACATGGAGGTGGAATGAGAATAATAACAGATTATGTCGGCAGTGTATTAGTGGAGTGGAGGAAACAATTGAGCATTTTGTACTGGAATGTAGTAAGTATGAGCAAGAGAGAGAAAGTTTTATGAATGTGGTGCTTGAGCAGTATGGAGAGAATGAGTGGTATGCCAGATGTGCTGAAGATGATTGCGGTATAAGCTGTCTTGCTGGATTGGATCAGGAGTGCAATTTGAGTATCATTGAAGCTATGAAATTGTTTCTTGTGCGTGCCTGGAGTAAGAGACAGTGACTGGAATGTGCCAGTCAGGTAGAATGGTCAGTAATGACCCAATATGCCTGGGGATGGTGTTTTGACGCACTGGCTATCCCAGTGACGCCATCCAATGGCGGCTTGTGACAAGGATTGGTAAATCCTGAGTAGTTTAGTGGACAAGTCTGGTACCAGGCGCTGAACTCTTTGTGTGATAACTGTGGAGGGAATTGTAGGCCGTTACAAAGGCCCCGACGCTGTCGGCCCTCAATTTCAAGTTCAAGTTCAAGTTCAAGATTGTTTGTCGTACATGTCGTAGAGATTATGTCGCCAGTGTATTAGTGGAGTGGTGGAAACAATTGAGCATTTTGTGCTGGAAAGTAGTAAGTATGAGCAAGAGAGAAAGAAAGTTTCAGGAATATGGTGTTTGAGCAGTATGGAGAGAATGAGTGGTATGCCAGATGTGCTGATGATGATTGTGGTATGAACTGTATTGTTGGACAACAGTAGATCAGGCGTGCAATGTAAGTATCATTGAAGCTATGAAAGTTTTTCTTCTACGTCCCTGGAGTAAAAGATTGTGACTCAAATGAGCCAGTCATGTAGAGTGGGCTGTAATGACCCACCATGCACGAAGATGGGCGTCTTGACGTACTGGTTATCCCAGTGCTGCCGTCTCATGGCAGTTTGTGACGAGGATTGGTGGATCCTGAGTAGCTCAGTAGACAAGTCTGATACACAGGCGCTGACATTTTTTGTGTGAGTATTGAAGAGGGAATTGTAGGCCGTTACAAAGGCCCCGACACTGTTGGCCCTTAATTTCAAGTTTGATGGCTGTTGGAGCAAGTCCTGTCCCCCAACAACAATGTCCATATAATTCCGCAGCTCTACCCTATCGCCTCTGCCAGGCGTACGATTTGACAAGAAGGTAAATCTGAAGGATATGTCAGTTATCGATTTTCCACTTTTTGGTGCCTGAACATAATTAACTGAATCAAAATAAACAAGTTTTCTTCTATGCACTTTCCGTCTCAAATGAGTATTTTACAATTTATAGCAATAAGTTTAGTTTCGTCTATGATTACGAATGCGCTTGAATAAACAGCTACTCATTGATTTTTGAATTTTTGTTGCTTGAATCATGGTAATAACATTGAAATAAACAAATTTTCTTCTATACACTTTTTTCGTCAAATGAGTATTTAACAAGGTATAGCTGTAGGTTTGGTTTCGTCTTGGATGACGATCGCGCTGGAAGCGAGTGCGCATTGCAGTGTTGCTGTCCGACGTGCTCCTAGAATTACTTGCCGCTTCAAACACTGGAGTTGCAGTAACTCATTTACCGCTATAACTTATAAAATACTCATTTGAGACGGAAAGTGCATAGAGTAAAACTTGCTTATTGCGATCTAATTAACTATGCTTAGGCATCAAAATTTACAAAATCGAAAACTGACATATCCTTCAGATTTACCGACAAGAATACTTGTTTCACATGTAGAATGGCTTACAAAGGCTTGAAATTGACGAGTATATACGTATGTAGCGGGCTTTTGAAGGTTAATTTATAGACTAGTATACTCTTCAATTGAAAAAAGAACATTTTGTGAAAACTTGTATACCTGTTTCTGCCGGGTAAAGGGTTTAAGACGTTTCACTTGAACAACATTTTGCTTGCTGATGTGTAATTTTTGAGGTATAACAATTACGTTTAGGTAGGAATAACATAACATAATCCACGTTGTTGGAACATATCCATTTTTTTGGCGGACAGGCCCACCTTATGGGGGGAGAAGCAGCGTTGGTTTAGGTTAATTAAGGTAAGCTATTTTAGTTAGATTCATGTTTTTTAGGTTAGTTTATATAAATAAGCTTACATTACCTAGCCTAACCTTGGTCAATGTGAAGTTTAATGCAATCACGGAAAATAAGAATTCCGATCTTAGGAATCACTATAGGAACCCATTTAAGAACGTTTTACAAGAATGACCTTCTGCTCGCTGATGCGTTATTTTCGAATAATTGAACTTTGAAGTTGGCCTTGGCGCCAAAGGAAGCGAGCGCGTGAAACGGAATTTAATTAATAACGGAAGCTATTACAAACGTAAAGAGGTTGGGTCGTGAGGGGGAGGCACATTTCTTCTAGTGAAAATTATAAATAAAGCTTCTAACCCACCCATTAGGGTGACGACCGCAATCTTGTTGACATCGGGTCCAAGATGGCGGCGCCCATGGTGATCGCCATGTTAGACCCGATGTAAACAAGATTGCGGTCGTCACCCTAATGGGTGGTTTAGAAGCTTTATTTATACTTTTCACTAAAAGAACTGTGCCTCCCCCTCACGACCCAACCTCTTTACGTTTGTAAAAGGGGGTTAGCTTCCGTTGTTAATTAAATTACGCTCGCTTCCTTTGGCGCGGGAAGGCCAACTTCAAAGTTCAATAATTCGAAAAGAAAGCATCAGCGAGCACAATGTCATTCTTGTAAAACATTTTTAAATGTGTTCCTTTAGTGATTCTTTGGATCCAAATTATTATTTTCCGTGGTTGCATTAAACTTCACATTGACCGATTTTTCCTATCAAACTTGAAGTAAAATAAATTAAATTTTAAATTTTGCATAGTGAATTTTTTTGTATAATATAAGGGCATAAAGCTGCACTTGATATCTAGTAAGGCCTTACATTGTGCATATTTAACTATGTGGTGTTTACATTCCATCAAGTTTCACACTTTTTAATCTCTTATCCTTTGTTGCCTTCTTAATTAAACTGCAATGTAGGCTAAATCTGCTTCATGCAAAAATTGATGCAAATTTTCCAAATACAGTAGCAGGGCTGGGGAGTCGGGACTCTGAACATCAAATTCTGACTCCTGGATTTTTGAAGGACCAACTCCGACTGAGTAATAGTAATTGGGGTAAATGTTGAGGACTGCACTCTGGTCAATTTTCAAATTTTTGTTGCTTCAAAGTTGCTTTTCTATTCAAAGTAAAAATTTATGATTTTCTATACCACAACAATATGTATGAAAATTACTGTTACTTATTCCAAACAATCAGCATTGAGCTATGTAGTGTATTTTTTCCAGTAAAGTTATTAAAAATTCAATAAGGCATAGCTATATTCATAATGTTATTTATAATTTTAAATATAGCCTGAAGATTCACTTGGAAGTGATAAAATGCCATTTTTATTGTTAGGTAACATAAAATAGGTATATGGCAAAAAATATTAAGTAACTATTACCAAGTTGGAATTGATGAAAATACCGATTATATGTTTTTAGATATAACTTTAATGGTGCAAATTTACCAAGTATGAAAATATTTTATAGTGCCTGAAAACAAATATTTGAAATTGCGTATGTAGTATCACAGTATTTGCTCTGATATTTTTCCTTTACAGACATATTTTTGATGTACATATATTTTGCCATTAAATTTTGTCATATAACTGTCAAATTCTGTTATGTAGTTTCATTCTGTTATATTTTTGTCACAAATATTGTAACCATGTTTTTGTTGCAAGTTTTGCAGTCTTACTTTTTTACGTACTTTGATGTTATGCTTTTGTTACGTATTTTGCAGCCATACCTTTGTTGATTATTTCAGTCAAATGTGCCACTTGAGTAGCTGAGTATCATTGACCAAAAGTAGCTTCAACAGTATTGTTCTTTTTTCCTAACATTGTTGTTTAATTTGAAATCTAATATTTTGTTCTAAACTGTAATCTAAATTTTACTAAATTTAAAAAATTTTAGCAACTGAATGAAAATTCATTGAAGTATTTCATTATTTTAGTCTATCAATCTGTAAAATTACAGCCTGCTTGGTAGTAAATTTGGTGTTAATTTTTTTGCAGGAATTTGCTGGTATACTTTTGGTGGTGACACTCTCATTTTCTACAAATCCTATTTATGTGGACTATATGACAGTTGCTAGTGCTGCACTGATTATACTATGCTGATTGAATAGCTGCATCATTGGTACCTTCTGTACTTGTGTTTGCTTTGAGTTAATATTACAGTGAGAAGCATTTCATATAATTTTCAGTAGGATATGAATTTGTTCTGTTTCAGTGAATTAGTCGATTGAGAGATTTTCAACAATTTTTTGTATAATTTAATCATTTGACCTTCTTACCCAACAGCTATTATTTAATAAGATAAGTTAACTGCTAGCAAGATGACTTTGGAAAAGTCAAATCCTGTGTCAAATGATCTAATCAAACAGTTCAAAAAACGTAAAGGAGCAGAATTTGTTGAAGCTTCAAAGAAGAGGAAAGCAGGTATGTTTCTGTTATTATTTGTTTTTAATTTACATATTTTCTACATGTGCATTCTTTTTAAAAATACCTAAATTACTAATATGTTAAATACAAAGCATTTAGCAAAACCAGTACCAAAGCCAATTCATGTTTTTCTTTGCCAAAGCTGATCATGGTTCCCATTCTTCATTGATGTCAATTCTCATTTATAATTTTTTCTTCTGCTTAATTAATCCAAAAACTACAAGTTTTAGACATTTTCTTAATGGTTTAACATAAAAAGTTTGAAACATTAGTATAAAATTTATTAAAATGATTGCTTTTTCCGAGTAGTTATACATACTAGAATACATTTTAATTGAATGTGCAGTAACTCTGATATGTGATGCTGTGGGTGACTTTGACCCCTGAAACATCCCAGTTCTGTAGACAAAAGCTAGCATAAACAAGAATTCTCTGCCTCAAAAATGTTGTTTACTTTAGAATCTAGCTGATGTTCTACCTATGTGTACTTTTTACTGTAAGATTACAGAAGTAATATAAGCTATAAACTGCATTTGTAACCTTAGAGATGTTTTGAATATTTCTGTTATTTGTCAGAGGTGCAAAATAAGGACTCTCTCACATCTCACCAACGTAGTTCATTTAATGTGCATACTTGTGGGGAACAATTTGCAATCTTGTTTTAGGACACCATCTGGGTAAAAAAAAGTCCATTATTTATGGATGGATTTCTCTGAAATTTTCTCAGTAGGTGTGAAATGATGCAAAGATCATTTGTTATTTGACAAAATTTTTGTATCTGCACTGAATTTTTTTTTATTTTCAAAAAATATGATAAAATAGTTTTTTTTTTGAAAATCTATCTTCTTCTACAATTTTGAAGTTACAGAACCAGTACTTCGTTTTTAGATTGCTTATATGTCAATATAACCACAGGCAATAGGGAATTTTGATAACTTATTTTTGTGGATTTTGGGAATTAAAAATAAGACATTTTTTTATTTTTTTTCATATCATGTAATTTTCAAAATAATAAATGTATCAAAAAAATGTTATTGCGTGTGGATACACCTTGCTAAGCCCTATCAAATGGTATTTAAATCATTTTTGTAGCTCTAAAATTGTGGAAGCAGATACATTTGAGAAATCAATTATCAAGTTTCCATAAAAACGTGTTTTTCACAAAAAAAATTTCCTTCTTATCTTTTGAGCTACTGGGTTTTTTACAATGAACTCTTGAGCTTTTGTAGCTCTTTTTAAGCCCTTTCGATTGATATAATTTACATTGCTGTAGCTCTGGAACCCTGGGAAAAAATATACATCAAAGACAATACGTGTAATTCTTCAAAACAACCACTTTTTTTTTCTTTTTTTTCGACCAAAATACATTTTTTCTAAGTCAACTCCTCTGTTCTGTAACTCTTTTCAAGCCCTTTGGATTGGTGTGCTCGCCATAGCCGTAGCTATGATACTGCAGCAGTCATCGAGCTATGAATGAAAGCTGCAGTATCATAGATACGTCAGAGCAGCTAAATTCTGAAATTGTCAAAAATTATAAAAAAATATTTATTCAGTGTTAGAATGTTTTGTTTGAATAATGGAAGCACTTTGAGTAGCCCATGAACGAACTATATTGCCATTCCCGCAGAGAAACACGCTCAATTGACTCCCAATAATGAGGAGGGGGGAGGATTCAAGGTCACGCCACCCCCATCGCTTTCTCCCCTCTGGTGGGCGTACCATTCAGAGTAGACGTAAGCGGAAAGTACCAATCGAAGCGCAAGAAAATCCTCTATAAGATGCATATAAAAACAGAAAATCAACACTAATATCGATTTCTACCCAGACGGTGTCCTTAAATACTGTGGTTAATTAGCAGGAATCTAGAGTTAGTGAAATTTACATTTATAATTGTCCATTCTTGTTTTTGCAGATGCTCATGTTCATTACCCATGTGTACAACTCCCACTGTTCTGTAATAGTTATACAAAAAAACAGGTTGCTATGATTTGAATTCTCCAATAGACACAAATGGTTTCAAATACTGCTAACAAAATTTGTCTTCTCAATAACATGTGAGAAATGTTATTTCAAGGAAATGAGTATAAGACAAACCTGTAAGTGACTACTATTTTGGGACAATCAGCTGATTGTTTTAATGCAACTATTCCAGATCACAGGGAGACTTTTTGAGTTAAAATGAAATCATTCATAAAGCAAAAATGAATCTTTGTCATATGCTGCCAACAATTGTACATTATTCTGACTGGTTGAAGCTACAGGAGTCAAGATGATTTAGAAAAGACATTTTCCCGGGCAATGCAAAGAAAATTTGAAATATTCATTAACCCGTCTCCACATGGTCGACCTACCAAGAGGTTTGAAGAAAATGGGTCAACTGTGCAACTTACTGTACATTCATTAATCATGTTAGAAGTTTCATTGGGGGTTCATTGTAAAGAGAGAGAGTTGCTCTTTCTGTCAGTGGGGAAAAAAATACTGCTACCCCAATGAAAATCTACGAAATTTGAGTTTTTATTTCGGTAAAATACAAAAAACAGAAATCAGAAAACACTGGCCATTTTTTTATTTATTGCACTTTTATGTTTTTTTATGATGCATTTTCATAGATTCTGAGTTGCTGAATCTTGTGGTATGTGAATTTTTTTTCAGGTCCAATAGTTCTGGAGTTATGTGGACTAAATGTAAAACACAGTTTTTATTTTTTAGTTCATTTTGTGTATAGGCTGTTATCAAGCAGTTTCATTGTTTGTAAAGTGTTTGATATGCATAGAGCTTTTCCTCCCGAATACAATGGAGATATTATTTTTTGCGTAGGAGTGAATCTGTGGATTTGGACTCCCTTTTTTGGAACAAAAAACATAAGAAAATAAAAATGATGGCGACCTTCTTAGAGGCAGAGTGTGTGCTGGTATGCCTCAGCTACACTGCTGGCCTTCTAAGAGGTTGTGCAGTGCCGGTAGCTACACTCCAGACTGAGCAGAAGAATTCATACAGATTTGAGCTTGATACCTCTCCTTCCCTATTCCTCCCACCTAATTTTACCTTACACCAATGAATAGCGCTCAACGAGACGCTTAAGACCATATATGGCAACCCTAGGATTGCTGATGTGAAACATGTGCTAGCTTTGCCGACCTTCTAAGAGTCCAGGACGTGGCGACGGGTTAATACAGCCATGAATATGTTTTTGTGACATTTTCAATTTTGATTCATGAAATTGATAATTTTTACTGTGTATGCAGCTAGTTCCTGCCAAAATCTCTAGACTTAGGCCAATGCTGATTATTTGGCATATCAATGATCTACAAATGCTTGAGTTAGTTAGGACATGCCATCAGGGAAGAATATAAGACTACTGCTAGAAATAAAAACTCTGAATCACATGTAGGAGCCCAATTTTCTTTTCCTAAAATATACATAAAAGCTAAACTTGATATGCTTTACGAACTGATTGCTAAACTTGATGAACTAAACAATTTTTTTAATCCTAGCCTACCAAATGGGAAATAACTCCATAATTGTCATTAAACCATTGTCACCATTATAACATCATTGTTTTCAATTGCCAAAAGAATTATGAATTTCTGAAAAAGATAAGTTACTAAATAGGGTTCAGTTTGGCCAGGCTTTGTCTATGCTACCATTTCAAATGCTGAGTAACTAAGTTATATGTTCTTACCTGGCCTTATATACTGATAAGAGCATACATACTTCATATACTGGCTTGGTCTATTGCATCCATGCTTTGCTTGTCTTGATATTGTAAGACTGAATTCAACACTAAGTATAATTTTAAATTAACTTGTACCATATTGTGTGTATGCTCTGTTGCAAGCCTTAATTAGTAAAGAATATTTCCTAAAAGTTAACTACGTGAACAACCTGACACTATTTGTCATGGGTGGGCTAGTTGCAAACAAATTTCTGTTTTCTAATCTAACTACTGATTTGACCTACCAGTTGGTATTTTTTTTATCATCAACTGGTAGATAACTTTTGCAACAGAGATAAGGACAAGTTGTACTGAATTTTATTTTCACATTAGGCCCTGTTGAATGTTATGTAGTTTGTGTAGGATATTTTGACATAAGGTAAATTACTGTTGAACATGAATGTTTGCAAATCAATATGTAATTGTGCTTCAAATTATTTATTTATTATAACTCTGGCTTATGTTAATGAAAGATGAGATTTACTTGGTCAGGTAGACATGTGTTTGATAAGTTATAGAATAACTTTGAGCATTTTAAACTGTGGCTCATCTTACAACTTGCACCAGCAAGCTTTAAAGATCTCCCAAGTATGTGAGCTAATTTTTTAGATAATCTTAAGAATGTGGCTTCTTACTGGGATTAGGAAAGCTCTGCATTCAGGAAAATATTCTACCTGTCTGTGTGTATTGGCCTCAAAAGGAATATAATTATCAGAGAAGGTACTTTTTTCATGCTATTCCTTGCAGAAAAATTGCTGATGTTTGTCTCTGCTTCTGCATCTATCAGTTTGTGATCTGTTCATGATTGGACCTATCATTGCATCTCAGTGATTGATTGTATTAATATTAATTCCTACAGTTGGTTATGATAATTAGTTTGCATTGGGAGTTGAAGGGCAAAATGCAAGCAAGACAAACTTGTTATAATCAAAATGAGATTGTCAAAACTCAGTTTTCTTGTAAACATTTACCATTTTAAATTAATATGGAAAAGTTATTGCAATGGTTACAGTTGTTGAATCATAGCATTTTGGCAATGTTTAGATTTAGATTTTTCATTGCTAAATATTATAAAGAATTAGTGATCAGATATAATGATTAGATCATTGGACCAGAATATTGGGATATGTTGATGAATACTCTTGTGTGTGTGTGTGTGTGTTTTATTTTTGTATCATGTATAAGAAATGTTTACATGTGTTAGGCTAATAATACTTGATTACCCGATTTCAGACAACACTTTTGGATTTGATGACAAGAACAAAGCAAAGAAGTTTTGCTTCAATGGACCTTCACAGAAGGGATTCTCTAAGCGGCCCAACTTCGCTGGAAAGGGCAAGGAGCAATTTGAAAAGCCCGACTGGAAGGAAGTGCGAGCTGAGACCAAAGCTAGAAAAAAGAAAAGGAAGCAAAGAAGTGTAGGAGGGGAGGAACTCTTCAATTCTTTCATGAAAGTGAGTGTGGATTGCAATTTTCAATATGAGAGTAAGATTGAATAGTAATTTTAAACATTAAAGTAAGGTTTGTTTGCAAGTGAAAATATAAACGGGAGAATGGCATTGTAATAATCATAAAAGTTAATGTGCTTTGCAAATATAGATATAACTATAAATTATCAGTCATACGTCAAATTATTTGTAACTCATTGACTGGAATTGAAGGTGCAGCAACATATTGTATTAATTTATGCCTTCATCTTGATAACTCTGCTCCCTACATTGACATGTGAAGCAGCACTTATTTCCCCTGTGCTTACTGCACTTAACCACGCGCTTCATTTAAAAACGTATGCTCCTGCCAAAAAGTTTTCACTGTCTTACATTTTATCATGTTCTTTAATTCATTACTGGAACCTGTCTGATGATTTATGTTGAATTATTTTGATATGAACATCAATCTTTAATTGTCATAAATAACTCACATAAGCATAGCATATAGCGAATGTGAAAGAACTCAGGTGAGACACTACTCTGTATTTTCCTAATTTCGGAATGATTTCATTTGATCTTTGTAAATACCTGCATCTTGCAGCAAATAATTACTTGGCCTTATGGGAGGATGGTCTTGATTGATGAATTTTTGATTGGAAATGACATTACTATTAAGTTTTATTTTGAATGTCTCCTGTTTTCCATTTTAGTTTCTATTTTAAAATGTATTTTTTGTAAAAAAGTGTACAACTTTTCCTTGTATGTTAATCATACTGATTTTTCATGAGGGTGATAGGTTCTGTTTACTTCTTCTTTCTGATGAAATGAAATGTTTTTGTTACATTTAGCACCATCTTATTTTTCCACTGATGTCCTGTTTTTTAACATCTACTACTTTCTTCTTCAAATTTTATCGTGTTTCATTACTTTCTTTCTCAACTAACTGTTTCTATGTACCTTGTGGGTAAATCTCACATTTCCTAAAAGTACATAATTAATGGTGCTTTCTTAATTCCTATCTTTGGAATGTCTTTGTTGTGGTTTTGGAGGCTTAAACTAACATCTAATCTAATCTGTCTCTCAAGAGCCTTATGGCATCTTATGAGTGAAATGTAAATGGCTAAACTACCATTCATGTTAAAAGGCTAAAATACCCTTCATATTAAATGCCTTAAATACCATTAATATTAAATGCCTACCACTCCTGTGTAATATGACTTGTGTATGCAGGCCATCAAGCTTTAGTTATCATTTTTATCAAATGTCGCTTTGTAAAATGGTACAATTATTGTCTGTATGCTAATATCAGATTTATAAGAGGTGGCAGGTTCTGTTTGTTAAATGGTTAAAGTACTATTGATATTTAATGCCCATCAATCGTGTGTAAGATTCTCATATTTTAAGGCATGACTCATGTGCGCAGGCCATCAAGCTGTGGGAAGAGCTGCGCCACGCTGAGTGCAAGAAGGAGCGCAGGCTGCAGCTGTGCAGGGAGGTGGCAACACTCTTCATTGGCAATGTGAAGGTGAGCAGCACGTCAGGTGCTGGTTCTTCCAGCTGATGGTGATTGGTGCGGTGCCTTTGTGTCTTGGGTGTAAATGCAGTTTTGAATGCTTCAAATAATAATAAATGATTCCTTCTGTACAAAAGTAGATGAGCAGCAGCTTGCAGTAATACTGCTATCTATAGCTCCTTGGTTAGGGGCACAGGAATGTACGTAATCAATACCAGAGTTTGAGAAAATGAGGTTTTATTCTCATGTTGTCATTGTCTGTATTATTTTAAAATTTTTATCAAAACCTAAAGTTCTGTACTATATTATTCATAATATCCACTAGGGCAATTTTTTTTCTTGGAGTTCAAATTTTCTTTAACCCCTCATGAATCCCTTTCTCCGCTCAATTAACGTGTCTTTATTGTGAAACTGAATTTTGTCTTTATGGTAAATAATGTTCCACAATTTGAAAAACGTGACCGTTTGATGTAGTGAACACATATGTTAGTCTAATTTGAATCAAGTTAGCTGGTATGATTTTTATTGTTGTATTTCATACACATTGATACTTCAAGCTATTTTCATGAATATTAATTGCTTTCCCTATGGCAAATGTTCTTACTTATAGAAAAATAGAAAACATCAGAATCCAAAATTATGCAAGTTGTTCTAACACACTTTCCTTTTAGTATTATATTGTAGGATTTTGTAATTTATTGTTTAACTAGTTAAATTTCTATATTGCATGAATTCCTTGTGCAAGTTTTTATTGCCTATATTTTGCATAATTGCCTAAATTCTGCCTGTCACTTCACTGAAGGTATGGATCAAGCAAGCTAGCGGTGTGAGAATGGCAGAGCATCTCATCGCTTATGGTGATGCTGATGTGAGACAGAGGCTGTTTGATGAAGTCAGCACCAAGGAGCAGATCCTGGAGATCATCAAAGACTCACACTCACACCATTTCCTCATGAAGATTCTGAAGCACGGATCAAAGGAACAGCGTAAATTAATCTTCTCAGCAATTGAAGGCCAGGTGGTGCGACTTGCAAAACAGAAATTTGCATCACAAGTCCTGGAGCTTGCCTATGCTGATTTTGCTACAGCTGCACAGCGCTCGACCATGATGCAGGAATTCTTTGGTCCTCGTTTCAGGTATTTCAAAGAAGAAGGCATTAAGACTCTATCAGATATTCTAGAGAAGCACCCGAGCAAGAAGAAGGACGTCATGGCCGACCTTAAGAAAGGTCTTCAGATCATCATGCACAAGGGCATCTTCAATAACGCGTTGGTGCTTGGCCTTCTGAGGGAGTACATGGTTCATTGTGACGACCCTGCTGACGTTAATCTTGTGAGTACTCTTTGTGTTTGGTTCGGGAAGTGGCAACTTTAATAGCGTGATCTTTTTGCAATAAATTATTTGTGAAATTTGTTTGAAATTAAATTTGATTTCATGATAATTTGTCTTTGAGGAGACACTGGTAGCTGGGTTTGAGAAATAATTGAGCTCAAAACAAAGAACATTTTAGCACTATTTCTTTCATAATCGTGAGGCCAAAAGAAAATGAGTTGCAGATTCCACACATTTGCCAAAGCAATTTTGCAAGTTGAACAGCTTGGTTCTTTTTGGCCCGAGGTACAGTTTGTGTTCTGCTGTACTGGTAGTTACAGCAGAACATTTACCCATCAACATTTTTACCCATGCCAGTCGTAATGCACTTTCTGCGCTCACGACTCTTTCTTTTTAAAGCAGATGAAATTTTAATAACACGCGATGAGGCACTCATACTTGTATGGACAATAGGTAACAGGATTGCTGAGATGTGCATCAGGGTTGCCTTGCTATTTTCCTCTTGGTAACAGGAGGATTCTCAGACACAAGAACAATCAAGTGTTCTTGGACGACCTTTCCTTGGCTCAAGTGAAATCACCTCTTTGGAAACGAGATAACTATCTGCTGCAACTAATTTCATTCATTAAATCATCTTAATAAGTATTCTGATTAGATTTTGCTGCCACACTTGCGGTAACGCTTTTGGGAAACTTGTACAGGAGAACATTTCTTATGTGATCTTTAGATGGGACTAACATGGATGCCTATATTTATGCAAAACATGAATGTAACAGAGATAATCTGAAAGAAAATCGTATAGTTTAATCACTGAAATCTACTACATTTATGCCAGCAAAACACAATGTAGATAATTGACGAATCTAATTTTAGACATCTGTTCTAAAAATCGGATATTGTTCCTGCAACAATCTGATATTTCCTAATGATTATTACCTTAAGTAATTATGAACTACAATTATGGAATTTAACACGTGGATGTACGATATTATTTCAAACAAACTTACACTGTGGGGTCAACTTGACCCCAACCTTTTCATTAAAGTAACAAAGCAGATAAAATTGACCAGTTTCAGTTATTTGGGAAAAGTCACAAAGCTATGTTCAAATATATGGATAAAATCTACAGTTATTTGAGTTTAAGAGTCAGTTGTGGTCATTTTGACCCCACCTTGCTTTAACGGGTTAACATCTATTGGAGCTGACCAGATGAGAATTGGAGCATGACAACTTCAAGTGCTAACAAAGTTTTATCATTATGCAGGTGATTGAGAGTCTGGAGGATGGTTTGTTGCCTGTGGTCCACACGAAGGACGGGTCCAAGATCGCCATGATGTGTCTGTGGCGCGGCACCGCCAAGCAGCGCAAGACCATCATCAAGAGCTTCAAGGGGCACATGATCGAAGTGAGTCAAGCTCTCATGGTTAAAATGTTGTGGTGCGCTGGCCGTCTGATGGTAGCTTTACAAAAAACAGTCATGCATGTTGGGCTTTGTGTGAGGAATTTATTATTTGTCTGCTCCGGAAATGGTTGTATTACCCGTATAACTGAAGACAAGTGGAATGTGAGGTCTTTAGTGGGTCATTTTGGGTAAGAACGTCAGTCAACCAATCAAAATCTACTGCCTGTCAAGGAGATATAATTCAGTAACAAATGTTCACAATCACTAGTTTCTCACGAGTCTCTAATAGATCTGCACTGCCTCAAAAAATTGACATGTTTGGTCTTGATGGGCTGGATGTCTGATCAGAGTGATAGGGGTAGAGATATGTGATACCTGGTTAATGTGAGCCATTGTCTTTGTTGAATGCGCTGGGTGTATTTCACATCGTGTTTCGGTCAGATTAGGGGTAGGTTACAACATAAGCATTGGAGTATATTTTATATCATAGTTAGTAATAACCAGACTTCACATGCAAATTTTATACCAGACCTCACGTGCAGGTAGCCACGTGGGACCACAGCTACATGGTCCTGCTGGCAGCTCTCGACTGCATCGAAGACACCAAGTTCCTGCGCAAGGTAGGCTGCAAGTGTTGCCTCTGGTTCAAGGTTTTGCTAGTTTCTTCAGTGGAAAAATCAAGTAACTTTTGAAACATCTTTGAAATCTGCTGGCAGTAACTTGTAGATGCATGTTACATTGTCTCTACCTGATGATTGTGGCAGCTTTTGTAAAAGATAGAAATGTCCAGCGTTGTACTGGTGCTGCTAACTTTTAACGTGAGCCACTGGTGGTTCATGGAGAAAATTTTCATGACACAGACTGACCAGTAGTCACATGTGCAATTTTCATGAATACCTAATCGAAGCTTGATAAAGGCACAATCCAGCTAATTTTTGCCATTTTCAAAATTGCTTACTACAATTGACTTTAAATTTGAGTCTAATCTTCATTTCAACCACTGGCTTTTAACGTGTTACTACGCTTTAGGTGTACATACACTTCTTTCTCTCTACCCAGATGATCAAGAATGGTTAGAGTATTATGATGGGCTAGCATCATGAATTTAACAAACCTGAGTGAGTATATCCTTATGACTCTAGTTGGATCCAACACTGACTTTGTAGTGCCAGTGTGTGTTGTACAGTTGTCATTTTGTGTGTAGTTTCTGTTTCTTTTGCATGAAGAGCTCCTCTTGGTGACAAAAATTTTGTTATTTGATTACAGTAATGTAAAGAAAAAATGTCAGATAAAATGCACTTCCATAAATGAAGATCAGTAAAGCTATATAACAGTTGTGTCGTATTCTGCTTTGTTTGCTTGGTTCCCTCGACGCAGTTTGTTACAAACTCACTGACGAACTTCTCTGTGGTGGCTCGCATCAATATTACTACGAAAATTATTGAATTCAGCTTAGTAAACCTCTTTCCAGGAGTATTACCGGGACGATCTTGAAGTCCACTTAGTAAACAACTTTCCAGGAAGGTTACTATGACGATCTTGAAGTCCACTAAGTAAACAACTTTCCAAGAAGGTTACTATGACGATCTTGAAGTCCACTTAAAAAGTTTAACATTGAAAACGCATTTTATAACGTAGTACAACTATTGTTGATTCGTCCCTTTTTAACAATGCAAAGATAATATGAGAGTAGATCTTGGAGTGCATCCTCATGCCTTATGCTTATGAAACATAATTTGCTGATCTATGTTGCTTTTTGTAAAGTATTTTTCATATAAGACCCTATTAAAAATTAGTTCCATTGTTAAATGTTCGTTCAAATTTTTCAGAATTATGCAAGACATTATGTTGGCAAGTTGCATAATTTTTATCTTGAATGGAGTCAGGTGAAGTATGAAGGTATTCATATGTAATGATTATCTTTTTAAGCCATTAGCGAGTATGGACAAAATAACACTTGTTTTCTTCCCAGGCTGTGCTGGACGTGCTCATGGCAGAGAAAGAGAAGCTGCTTCAGTCCGAGATCGGTGTCCGAGTGTTCAGGTGAGTTGTTGCACCTCTGTTTCAGATTATAAAACCTGCGTGCACGGTCTGTCTAAAATGATAGGTTCGGAAAAGACTGAAGTTTTCAGTTAGGTTAGTTATTGCATGAAATACCAATCCCAACCTCTCGAATTTTTTTAAAACTAATCTCCTTCTGTTACAAACACCAAGCGCTATAATCTCGTTAATAACGTAGTTTGATTATATTCTTACCTGTATTTCCAATTGGTTCATTCTTAGGGAATCTCACGCGTATGATGAAAAGGAGAACCAAAGTAAAAATGAACGTTTCTATTATTTTTCTGTGCAAACTTTCGGAATATTATAATTCCATCATCTGTGCTGAAACATGAAAGCAGGTCAAGCTTATAAAATACAGAAAAAGTCAATAAAATAAGTAAACAAATATCTGTAAAAACTTAGATTCTAATATTCATTCAGAAGCAGTAGAATTGACACATGTCCTCATTGGCTGACTTACACACCCATGTATAAGCACACACAATCATACATTTTCACAAGGATTTTTAACTGTCGAATTTATTAATTTTGGCCGGATATAGTTATTATGGAATAATTTATTGGTTTTGACTAGATAAATTAGCCGCTATTGTAACCCTCTCTCCCTGAGGTAGAAGCAGTGTAGAGTGGTGAAGTAGTTATATCAGTGCAATATACCTCGCTTGGCTCGGCTATTTATGAAAATAACCATTGCAGGTATTTGATCTTATCTGTGTTTACATCCTTACCAACATGGACCTCTGCAGTTCTAGAAGAATATTAGGAATCTCTGATAGACTTATTGATATTTTGTTGGAAAGTTCACACCTTTTACGTTTTCTGAGCAATAATTTGCTTGATGTTTCACTTTCAAAAATTATTACCTTGCTCCTTAGAGCGTTGAAAATATCTTTTTGTCACCATGCATTTTAGCCACTATCAAAATATCACCATTCATTTTAGCAGCAACCATTCTACCTTTTGTGTAAGTGAAACTGCTGACGTGTAGGTGTGTGTGCGCACAGGTACATGGTGCTGGGCAGGAACAAGACTTACGTGCACCCCGACGTGCTCACCGTGCTGGAGAAGGGCGAACTGACCAGCCAGAACAAGAAGCCGCGTGAGCTGTGTCGGGCTGAGATCCTGCAGCACATGAGCCCCAAAATCCTGGAGGCGGTGACAGTGAACCTCCCCCTGTGGTGCCGCGACGCTCACTGGACGCTGTTCCTGGGTGCTGCCATCCATGTTCTGCCTGACCCCGCCCTCAAGCGGGCCGCCATGACTGCTCTCGCGCAGTATTGCGCCAAGGAGGTGCCGGAGGGAGAGAAGCCGCTCATGGACTTGGCTCCTTTCAGCAAAATGCTCTCGTTCCTTGTTGAGAAAGACGCTGATAACAAGAAGACTAAAATGCCGCTCTTCACGCTCGTTCTCATCGAACATGCTCGCAAGGTTTGCACGTTTGGTCTATTGCTTTGTTTTTTTTTGCATTTGAAGTTCAAAACTAAGCCTACCATGTTATCTTTATTTTATAGTTATTCATAATTTGACCCAGCGTAAATTTCTTTGAATCATCAAACACGATTACTCTCTGAAATTTACTTACCTTGATACAAAAATGTTAAGTGTTTACAAATTAAATTTAGTCGACTGCTGGTTTAGGATATGTCAACAACCCTAATGAGTTTTAATGACTTGTAGTTGATTTGATGTTAGTGTAAAACAAAACATTAAAATAAACTGTAGCCATAATGAGAGAATGCTACTTTGAAGCACGCAGAAATGAATGCTACACAGCACCCTAGTGACTGATGTAGAGTTCATATCTTCAGACTGTTCGACCATTGGGATGTAGATCAGAGGTCATATTTCCTTAGAAATTGAAATTGAAGTTGATTGCGAACTATTAGCAGTAAGAAAGTGCTGAAACTCGTAGATATGAAATGGACTCCAGGAATTTGATCAGGCCTGGAATGGAGTTGAGGCATTTCTGACGCTCCTCAGGGGCATAAGGATGGCAATAGCTTTAGGTTAGTCAGGTTTGTCTGTCTTCTGCTGTGGGGACTGGCGCACTAGTGAGACATTGATGTGTTATCTCAACTGTAGGTAGGTCATCGGGACTTCTGTCTTTTGTGTCCACTTTGCTTCTTCCAGCCTCCTCAGGGGGATACTACTATCCTATTAAGATACTAATTATTCTATTAAAAAACTACTGTTCTATTAAGATGAGGTCTCCAAACTGAAGGTTAAATGGGCTCTCCTTTTGTTGAAATATAATAAATTTTTGTTTGGTTACGGACCATCTTTTTCCGGTTTACTGCCTACTTTGGTTTCCAGCATCTTTGACTCTCTTCTTCAATTTTGATCTCGTTTCGTAAAACTCTTTCATTAACTACTGCTCCTTGTGTGGGAACACACCTTGTGCAGAAATTTCCCATTCCCTAGTTTTTATATCTATCGGTACTGGAAGTTGCCCGCGTGTGATGGGGTTGACCTGTCCTGTGCGGGGGGGGGCTGCACTCAATGAAGCGGTCGGGGTAAACCAGCTATGGTTGTCGGGCCTGACTGTGGAAGGTGGTTGTGCTGGGCTGCTGCTCATCCTGGCAATCTGGTGCTGCCTCTCTCGCCTCCTAGTGCTAATAGTGTTGTGTCCTGCTGTCGGCTACCCTCCCATAGGGAGGAGAAGCCTGGTATATGTATGTATGTATGTATGTAGAGTTCATATCGAATAGTAACTTCTTCCTCGGGAGCCCATTTGTTGTAGTTAGCAGGCTCGGACTAACATTTAATGAACTTCTTTCAGTTTCCAACCTTCTTTGTTTTTTCTTCTTTCTCTTTCTTAACTTGCCGTTTCCATATGCAGGGTATTCTATTGGAAAACCCACTTTGTGCATTGATCCCCCGTTTTCTACAGTTTTAAGTAAATGATACTTTTTGCTCTCTTGAGATCACCTGTGTTGGGCCAGGGGAGTCTTGAACCAAATTCATAAATAATTTTTTACAGTATTTGTTGTTTCTGAATTGTTTTTTCTCTTTGAAAAATATACTGGAGTGGCATTTTTGGTGCTTTGGACGGATTATTGTCGCTAATTAATGTAAACGCGTGTAATTGAATGGAAGTGCATATTAACAAACGCTGTCTTGAAACGAGTTTGCCGCTCAAGTCACGAATTGTATGTTTTTGTGGTTTCATTCAAGACACACAGTGGAACAAAGAAGTGCATTTGAAGCCAAGCTCCCCTCAGGGGGATACAACTATTGTATCTATGGGAATTAACGCTCCCAGGGGGACTATGCGAGGGCCCGAGCTAAAAGTTAGGTAGGCTTCCTTTTTGTTGTGATAAAATAGGTTTTTGTTTTGTTACGGACCATCTTTTTTCGGTTCACTGCTGTCCTGTTTTTCAGCACCTACTACTTTCTTCTTCAACTTTTTTCTTGTTTCATGAACTTCTTTCCTAGCTTACTGTTTCTGTGCGCCTTGTGCATAGATTCCGCGTTCCCTCAACTCCATACTAAATGGTTCCTTCCTCTTTCCTCTCTTAGAACATCTTTGTCGTGGTTTAGGGAGGCTAAAACTTTCTTATATAATGTAATAATAATTTGAAGACAAGCTCCTTGCCATTTAGATGGTCGTCCCATTAGTTTATTAATGAAACGTTTCACCTAAGTAGAGAATCCTGCAAATTTAACTTGACGTCGCTTAGAGTAGATTTAGATATTTTACCCTGTCTGTTTCAGGGAACTAAATTATTTTAACTTTGTATTTTTCAGACGTTAGTATCCTGGCTACAGTGCAACCGCGGCTGCTTCCTGATGGTGAAGGCGCTCGAGACGGAGGTGGGACGCGTGGTCGTGGCCGTGCGCGAGCTCGTCTCGCCACACACTGACGTTGTCAAGAAGATCAAAGCGGAGTCGAGCGGCGCAAAGCTCTTGCTGCAGAAGTTGAAAAATGCGGAAAATGTCGAAGCGTCCGAGGATGAGGCTGAGGAGTCTCAGGTCCAAGAGGAGGCTGTTAATGCCAGTGAAAGCGATGACGAAGGTGGTGATGAAGCAGACGATAGTAATGAACGTGAAGCTGACGGTGATGTAGAGGGAGATGAAGTTGAAGAGGAAATGGAGGAGGAGGAGGAGGAGGGTGATGATGTTGACGATGAAGAAGAAGAAAAAGAGGAAGATAGCGATGACGGTCTAGAAGAAGGTTCCGATGAAGATGACGAATAAGAGCTGGTGCTACAAGTCTGTATTTCACTTGTTTATATAAATTTTTGAACTCGATTCCTTGAATTCCTTGAGTAAAATGTTTATATAAATTTTTTTGGTTTCTTTTGCCTCGGTGTAATGAACTCCTGAAAGCTGCTATGATGCTACTATCTAGGTGCATTTTTTGTTTTCTCACAAGCACCTAATGACGATTCTTTGGACTATTTATTAGGATGAAATTCACGAAAATAAATGGGTCTCCGTGAGTTGGTGAATACGGATGTTGATCTTTCACTATTTGGGTTTGAATCTACCATGTAGTTGGAATGAAGCAGAGATTAATCTCCAGCTTGCCTCTTGGGTTAGGCTTCCTTATGAGAACGCGTAGGGTTCCTCTACTGCGTGTAATTTTTATGCTTCCTATTTTTGCGACGTGAAAGCAGACGTTCACTCTGGGTGAGTATGTTGCCGGTTCGATACCGCGTCAACGCTGTACATTTACCAATGCAGCGGCTTTGGTAGTGAAGCAAGAAACAGAGGAATCAGTGTGAGGAAAGCCCCTTACTGAGCTGATGATGTAATACCTCAATTTTTTACTAAAAGCTGAAAAAAAATTATTCGTAACAAAAAATATAGTTTTGAGTTCGAGTCATCTATGATGACTCGATGTACATGCACATGAACCTCATGAGCGCAGCCACTCACGGACTCTCGGCACGCTGCTCACAGTCACGGCCGGGCATCGACTGTCTCTCAACAGCCGGCGCGCACACCTTCGCAGCGCCCTCTCGCAGGAGAAAACACCACAGAGTGTGATGAAAGTACTTGTGATACAAGCTTCATCAACTCCACAATTTCCAGTGTATTAATCCATGATTCGAGTACGAATCAATATCATGTTAACTCTTAGGAATTTGAAACGCGTGTTGTTGTTTTGCCCTGACGGCCGCTCGAAGGGGTCCGCCGCGGCCAGGGCCGCCCCAGACCGGGCCCGGCCCGAGGCGAAGAGGGGTGTGGTTATATGGGCCTCTGGAAGACGCCCGCGTCGTGCAGAAACCTCACGACGTCCGCGGGGCGAGGATAGAGATGCTCCAGTGCATGTATCTGGTGTGTGTGTCGGTGTGCGTGTAGGGCGGGACAGTGTAGGAGGACATGCGGAAGATCGCCCACGTTGGCATGACACCAGACGCAGCTGTCGTCCTCTGCAAGTCCTATTCTGTGCATGTATGAGGGGAGTGAAGTGTGGTGCCCGCACCGCAGCCGCGCCAGGTGGACTCGATCCTGCCGGGGGAGGGATCGCTCCGTCGAGGGGACGGGGGGGGGGGGGGGGGTCTCACTCCGAGGAGGGAATCAGGGGGTAGGGCAGCGAGGGCGCGTGAGGTGAACTGTGTGTGCGCGTGTCGTGGGATTTGTCGAGCATTATAATGTTTTTGACGGATCGTGTGCACTCAGCCTCATCAACTCTCGAGAGATTGAACTTTTTTTTGTTGTCTGCATGAACACGGATTGCAGAATGATGTGGTTGTCCTAGCCTTGGTCCTGTGCGGTAGCTGACTCCCCTATGCTCAGCGATCCTCTCTCCTAGGGTTCGACAGGTGCAAACGACGTACCTGGATGCTCACCGTGCATAACTATATTCATAAACAACTGACGAACTGCAATTCAATAATCTCAAACAATAAATTTTCAATCATAGGGCAGGGGTCAAATTTCATTTATGTACGTGTTTTAGAATCACTCCATATTTTAAAGTGTAGACCAGTACTAAATGAAATGTCTAGTTCTTTCCCACTGTGCATTTCTATCTAATTTATTATAGTCTCGTGAACCGTTGGTTTCTGTAACTAATCAAATTTATTTTCATGTCATTTGTTTTTCAGCTGATGATTGGATTTATCCCGCCGAAACGCACACAAAAATGGTTAGAATTTTATTCTTTGGTTATAAATTTTTGATAATTTGCGTTATCGTCGAGCAAAAAAAATGTGCTTCATTAAGTCTAAATATATATCTCAAATAATTTTTAGACATACAGGGGATAATTTTTCCAGCGTTCCTTAGTTTTGTTAGGCAAATTACAGTAACCAAAATGTGTCTAGGCCTCTAAAATATTACCGGCAGGCCGCAGCCGAGACGGTTCAAGAAACGGTTTGCGAAAAGTACAGAAATTTCTTGAGAATTTCTTGAGTCCTACTTTAAACTTTAGTCCACCACTCATAACTTTCGAAAAAACGCACCAATTGACTTCAAATTACTCTCAAACGAAAGAGGAAAACATTTTCTACAACTGTGTGATAAACACATTCAAAAACTTTTTCTGAAAACTACAGAAATTCTTCGATGAACCTGTTCGACTCACGCGCCGTCGAAAGACCTAAGTCCACTACTCGTAACTTTTTAAAGAATGCACCTATTGACTTCAAATTACTCTCAAACGAAAAAGCAAAACATTTTCTACAACTGTGCATTCTTTTAAAAGTTACGAGAAGTGGACTTAGGTCTTTCGACAACGCGTGAGTCGTGCAGGTTCATCGAAGAATTTCTGTAATTTCCAGAAAAAAATTTTGGATGTGTTTATCACACAGTTGTAGGAAATGTTTTGTTCTTTCGTTTGAGAGTAATTTGAAGTCAATAGGTGCGTTCTTTCAAAAGTTACGAGTAGTGGACTTAGGTCTTCTGACGGCGCGTGAGTCGTACAGGTTCATCGAAAAATTTCTGTAGTTTTCAGAAAAATTTTTTGGATGTGTTTATCACACAGTTGTATAAAATGTTTTGCTCTTTCGTTTGAGAGTAATTTGAAGTCAATAGGTGCGTTCTTTCAAAAGTTACGAATAGTGGGCCTAGGTCTTTCGACGGCGCGTGAGTCGTACAGGTTTATCGAAGAATTTCTGTAGTTTTCAGAAAAAATTTTGAAAGTGTTTATCACACAGTTGTAGAAAATGTTTTGCTCTTTTGTTTGAGAGTAATTTGAAGTCAATAGGTGCATTCTTACAAAAGTTACGAGTGGTGGACTAAAGTTTAAAGTAGGACTCAAGAAATTCTCAAGAAATTTCTGTACTTTTCGCAAACCGTTTCTTGAACCGTCTCGGCTGCGGCCTGCCGGTTAAAATATTGAAGATAATAATTTTTAACTTCGAAAATTCAAGAAAAAGAATTAACATTCAACATAGGACCTGCATTATGCGATTTTAGAGAAATTATTCCTGCGGTGTCCAGTAAATTTTTATTTTAGCAATTGTAATTCTTGGTTGTGGCATTTGGAACTGTTTTGTTGTGATTCTTGCGAATCAATGCAGTTAGCTTCCTGCTGGCCGATGGAGCAAGATTAGTGAATGAAAATTTAGTAGGTGAGATAAAATAATCTTGCTTACGCGTATCCTTACCATGCGTTGATTTCTCGAGAGGCTTTTTTCTCACACATAAATTTTTTAGCTTTAATAGTCGATATTATGAATTATAAGTGAAGTGGAAAGGACTTGTAATCAAAGTATATATGTTAGTGGTATTTTTCTCTCTTAATTACATCTGTAGTTATATTTTGAAGAAAAATATACATGTGTTTGAAAAAAAAATAACGTAATTCAGGTAAGACGTTTTAGTTGAAGAAGAAAATATGAAACCATTTGGATCATTACGTGATTGCGATGTGTGATGTTGCAACTGGGTTTTAATTTACAAGTTAGGACATGCCTAATTAGCATGGTCCTAATTAGCATGGCATAATATAGTTAGCATTAACACTTTCAATGCACAAGTCTCTACTGCAGGTATCACTTGTTTAGTATTCTTCAAAATATTTCAAATTTTTCAATAGGCTAAGAGGATATGGTTTACTTCTAACTTGAAGTGTTGTAATCTAACAAATTGCAATCTTACACCTCTGCTTTGTCAGGTTGAACAATTGTGTAGGTTACAGTATAGCTCTTAAATTAAATGTTAGGTTACAAATTTTATGCATTTTAAGAAGCTGCTATTTAATGAATTCTTGATTTTGTGAAATTTTATTGCAATTTTGGTGTGTTAAGGCATATGTTCACCATAGAAACACATATGACCATTTTGGAGCATAAAGAAATTTACTGCATTATATTCTCTGATTTTGGGTAAATGTTGAGGACTTGACCATAATTGATTTTCGAATTTTTGATGCCTAAATATTGTTAATGAGATCAAAAGAAACAAGTTTTCTTCAATGCACTTTCCGTCAGAAATGAGTATTTTAAAAGTTATAGCGGTAAATGAGTTACCGGAACTCCAGTGTTTGAGGCGGGAATAAAGGTAAATCTGAAGGAGATGACAGTTGTTGATTTTCCACTTTTTGGTGCCTGAACCTAATTAATTGAATCAAAATAAACAAGTTTTCTTCTATGCACTTTTCGTCTCAAATGAGTATTTTACGATTTATAGCGGTAAGTTTAGTTTCGTCATTGATGACGAATGCGCTGGAATAAACAGCTACTCATCGATTTTCAAATTTTTGTTGCTTGAAACATGGTAATCCCATCAAAATAAACAACTTTTATTCTATACACTTTTTTCGTCAAATGAGTATTTAACGAGGTATAGCATTAGGTTTGGTTTCGTCTTTCAAGACAGAGCGCTGGAAGTGAGACGCCATTGCAGTGTTGCCGTACAACTCGATCAAAGAATTTCTTTCCGCTTCAAAGACTGGAGTTGCGGTAAGTCATTTACCGCTATAACTAATAAAATACTCATTTGAGACAAAAAGTGCATAGAAGAAAACTTGTTTATTTCGATCTAATTAACTATGCTAAGGCATCGAAATTTACAAAATCGACAACTGTCATCTCCTTCAGATTTACCGGAATAAATAAATAAGGGAAGCATCACCCTATTACAAACGTAAAGAGGTTGGGTTGTGAGGGGTAGCCGCAGTTCTTTTAGTAAAAATTATAAATGAAGTGAAATTCTAGTATGCACTAACATAGATAATGAGATGACAAGTTATATTGTCGATCCGAACGACTCAATTCGAATGTTCTCAGATACGTCGAACCCACAACATACCGGCGTTAAAGTTACGGACCTGCGGTCATCTCAAGGCTGCCAGTTACGTCGAAGCAGCGGTGATGGCTACATATGTTTCGGCCCGCTTGCACACACTCAATCATTTGACGTAATGGATCGGTTACAACCTTTCTTTATAATTTTCACTAGAAGAACTGTGGCTACCCCTCATGACCCAACCTCTTTACGTTTGTAGTAGGGGGTTTGCTTCTCTTATTTATTTTTTCCCGCCTCAAACAGTGGAGTTATGGCTAAGTCAGCTTGGTTGGCACGCGGCAACGCCTGTTTACTTTCATGTCGGACCGCGTGGTATAGTTTTTCCCGCCTCAAACACTGGAGTTCCGGTAACTCATTTACCGCTGTAACTTGTAAAATACTCATTTCCGACGGAAAGTACATTGAAGAAAACTTATTTATTTTGATCTCATTAACAATGTTTAGGCATCCAAAACTAGAAAATCAATTATGGTCAAGTCCTCAACATTTACCTGATTTTGTATTAGAGAAATCAAAACCTTTGAAATAAATAATTTTCAACCATTTTCATTACCATTCAAAATTTTCAAATGTAAATTTATCATAAAGTCGTGTGTTAATGATAATCTTAGAAATGCACTAGTATTATAATAGTAAAAATTAGTATTACCTCCTCTAGTTTTTAGAGTCCCAAGTTTTACGGAGTGCAAGTTGAAATATTGGGTCAATATTGAGTTTAGGTGATGGGAAATTAGGCATTTCGTTTCTAACAATCAGTTACGAAGCCCATTTGAGAATTTTTTATACGAATGACATTCTGGGCACTAATGCTTAGTTTTCAAGTTAGAGCGGTAAATTAGCGCACCAAAAGAAGCGGGCATACCAAGTATAATTGAATTAATTACGGAATTAATTTTCACTGCATTTGACTTAGGAATGGCCCAAAACGCGCATTTTAGCTCTGTCGACCGTGGAATCAGCTAAATATGCATTCTATTAGAAACGTAAAGAAGTTGGGTTGTGAGGGGTAGCCACAGTTCTTTTAGTGCAAATTATAAATAAAGCTTCTAACCCACGCATTAGGGTGACGACCACAATCTTCTTTACATCGGCTCCAAGATTGCGGTCGTCACCCTAATGGATGGGTTAGGAGCTTTATTTATAATTTTCACTAAAAGAACTGTGGCTACCTGTCACGACCCAACCTCTTTACGTTTGTAATAGGGGGTTAGCTTCCGTTATCAATTAAATTCCGCATGGCGCGCTCACTTCTTGGCGCCCAAAAGCCAACTTCAAAGTTGAATAATTCAAAAATAATGCATCGGCGCCAAATATGTCATTCTTGTAAAACGTTTTTAAATGGGCTCCTTTACTGATTTTTCGAAACGGAATGCTTAATTTCCCCAGATCACCTAAACTCGATATTGACCAACCAAACCAAATGGGTTCCTTTAGTGATTTTCAAGAATGAAATTTTCAATTTCTGTGGATCACCGTAACGGCATATTGACCCGTTTTATTAGTGTTAAAGCAATATTTGGTCAATATTGAATGTAGGTGATCCACCGAAATTAAACATTCCATTTCAAAAAATCAGTAAAGGAGCCCATTTAAAAACATTTTACAAGAATGACATTCTGGGCGCTGATCTGTTATTTTTTAATTATTCAACTTGGAAGTTAGCTTTCGCGCACCATGAAAGCGAGCGCGCCAAGCGTAATTTAATTAATAACGGAAGCTAACATCCTATTACAAACGTAAAGAGGTTGGGTCGTGAGGGGGAGCCATAGGTCTTCTAGTGAAAATTATAAATAAAGGCTTCTAGTGACATCCGTTTACATCATCTCCTATGGCGGCCACCCGGTACCCAAGATGGCGGCCGTCATCTTGGGGACCGGGTGGCCATGTACCTGCGCACACACACACACGCACCTACACATCAGCAGGTTCACGCACACAATTTAAAGGAGAATGTACAAAAACTTAAAAAACTAATTCCTAACCCGGTAAATGTTTGCTTACCAAAAACAGAGCATTTACTGGGTTGGGAATTAGTTTTTCCAGTTTTGTTCATTCTCCTTAAATTAAATAGCATCAAAACATTGTTGTCTAGGGCTTATCGTGTGTGTTCTTGATTTGAAACTATTAATAAGGAATTTGAATTTTTGAAGGTTTTTTCATCAATAATGGCTGTCCTTTACCACTAGTTGATTCTTGTGATGAAAAATTTTTGAACAGAAAATTTTCTACCGATGTCACTCTAGACAATGCTCCTAAAAAAAAACTTTTTTCTCTTTTCCGTTCTTCGGTCACCAATCGGAAATCTTAAAAAAGACCTTGTCATTCTTCTTTCTAAACATTTTCCGCAGATTGATTTTAAATTAGTGTTCATCAATACATATAGAATAGGATATTTTTTTTAACTCTAAACTCTATGAAACTCTATGAAACGAATTGGACTAAAAAAGTTGAAAAAGTGGGATGGTCTCCTTAAGGAAACCATCCCACTTTTTCAACTTTTTTAGTCCGATTCGTTTGAAAGTTGGCCAGTATATGTATTTTGTAAAAGTAAACCTTTTTTACTTCTGTCATTTTTTCAATTTAGGCCTTACTTTTTTTTTGACGAAAAATGTGTTTTTGGTATATTTTTATTGAAATTTCAGATTGTAACTCCTCCTTCAGTTTTGATGCTAGAACAAAAACAAAGACAGTTTTAGAACCCTTGGAACATTTCTAACAAACCCTCGATCAGTTTTTTTCAAATTCAAATTTTTTCTATTTTTTCAAAAATTTTTAAAATTTCAAAAATCAGCAACTTTTTTTTGGGTTCAGAGCTATATATTTTTTCAAAGAATTCGAATTTGAAAAAAACTGAACGAGCATTTGTTAGAAATGCTTCAAGGATTCTAAAACTGTCTTTGGATTTGTTCTAGCATCAAAACTCGAGAACTAGTCCCAGGATGAATGTTGAAAATTCAAAGTGTTGGGTATAAGCAAAAAATAAAATTTTGTGTTGAAGTGTAATATAATGAACAATTGATGTAATTGAATGCAGTTTTAATTTTTATTTTGATAATTTCCATACATAACTTCATATTCGAAGTGTGAATTGTGATTTAAAAAAAAAAAAAAAATATCAATTTTTTTCAACAACATGATTTTTTTTATTTTCAGTCTGATTCTTATAAAATTTGACTATGATATGTAACCTTCAAAAATAAACACAATTGATTCTGTTCATTTTTTTGATTCAGGCCTTAGATTTTGCAAAAATTTGACATATTGGTTTTTAGGTATTGATATTTCATTAATATTGATATTTCAAAATGGGACTCCTCCTTCAGTTTTGATGCTAGAACAAAAGCAAAGACAGTTTTAGAATCCTTGAAACATTTCTAACAAACTCACATTGAGCTTTTTTTCCATTTCCTATTTGTTCTCTTTTTATATGGGGTCAAAATGGGGAAAAATTTAAAATTTTGGGTGCTTTTTAATTATATTGATATTTCAAAATGTAACTCCTCCTTCAGTTTTGATGCTAGAACAAAAGCAAAGACAGTTTTAGAATTCTTGGAACACTTCTAACAAACTCACATTAAGCTTTTTTTCCATTTCCTATTTGTTCTCTTTTTATGTGGGGTCAAAATCGGAAAAATTGAAAAAGTTTGGTCGCCTTACCCCCCCGGGGGGGGGGGGGGGGGGGGGGGGGGGGTATTATTTTCCGTAGCGCCATAAAATTTTAGGAACGAATAGTCTACCACCTAAGGGTCCTTTTACAACAAAAACATGCAAAATGACCATGGAATCGAGAGCATCTGGCAAGGGCCTGGGATGGTGGCCTTAAAGGTATGCTCTCATCTGTGATTTATAAAGATAGTTGCGCACAGTGTGCGTCTGAGTATGTGGGCTCGACCACTCGAGCCCTCGGTATTCGTGTTGCAGAGCGTGCCGGCAGGAGTTTTAGAACTAATCAGTTACTTTCCGCACCTTCCCACTCTTCAGTCCGCTCTCATGCAGAGAAGTGTGACATTCCTGTTGGATTAGGTGATTTTAGAATAATTACCGCTGCATCAAACCAAATAAACCTCGGCATTTTAGAATCTCTCCATATTTTGAAAGAAAAATTGGTTTAAATGATATGCAATCCGCCTTTCCTCTCCTATTAACGTAATTTTAATACTATACATTTTTTGTTCCTTTCATGTGTTGTTTTTTTGTTGTTCTCTTCTTTCATGATTGATGTAAATTTGTCATTTTACTAGTTTTTTCTACTTTTTTTCAGGTCGATAATGACCATGGAGGTTGAAACATTCAGAAATTTTTTTATTCATTGACTTTCCTATATAAATAATGAGATTTAAGACATGTATCTTAGCACTTTTATTTATAATTCGAATATGCAGAAAGCAAACCACTCATATATAAACTTATTGTTTGCTTGATTCTATTGAGATTCTTCTGCTAAGCTTTTGACCTGCTTCTAAATTTTATCTTGTTGCTATGTGTATAGAAAGTGGCTTCATGTTATTCTACTGGTAATCACTTAGCCTCTCTGAAGTGTCCACCTTAGGCTGATTCATCGGAATTCCCAATCCCCTCAAAGCCTAACTCTAAGACTAGCCATCCTGATATAATTGGTAATTGAGAGTGTTGCCTGAATAATGCTTATTAATTACTCCTTTAATACCTTAGAAGACTGTATGGTCCTTCTTCAAAACTTGCTTCAATATGTTGTATTTATTGTTCAAGTTGTTTCCTAATGTAGCCATTGAAATTCACTGACAAGTGGCAGTTCCTTCCTTGTCCTGATGTTAGTGACTACCTGATAATAGTATCAGTTAAATGATGGTGGTTGAAATAATGATATTATGAATGTAGAAATATTTATAGTTAAGGGTTAAAATTTGACTATAGGGCTAGAATTTTTTGGGGTCATGGAAAGAGCCTGGTTCATTTCCTTTTTCCATGCATGAGTAGCCTTGCATATCAAGCTGATTTTTGGTAGTTAATCATTTTTTAAGTATGTTGTAATTGCAGGTACATGATGTTGGTGGAGTGCGCCACAACTTCCAGCAGTGCAGGCATCTCCAACTTCATCACCACCACATACACGACTGCCAGCCTCAGCTCCACATCATGTACAAGCACCACCTCCTCCTGTTCCCTCGCAACCAGATCTACAAATATCAACTGCTCTTCAGGGCTGAGCAACACTGCATGCCCCTTAAATAGCACGGTAAACAATGGTCCTTGCAGTGAGGCAAACCATTCTTCCATTCCATCTACTGGTGTGACGGTTGTGCCTGCCGTCAACTTGCCCATCAACGTTGCAACGGATGGGCTGAGCAGTGGAAGCAACAGTTGCAGTAACAGTTTAGGGAACAGTATCAGTACCAATAGTAATAGTATCAGCAATAGCAATAGTATAGGTAACAGTTGGAGACAACCCAAAAATGCTGAGGAGCATTGCAATGGAGGTGGCTCTGAGTCACCGTGGCGACTACAGTCTCCTCTGGACGTGAGAGGAGGGGCCAACTACCCAGTCAATAGGTCGCCAGCATATAGTGAAGGTGGCCCGATGCATAAAGCCTGCTCTGACACCACAGGCCGCTACATCAAATATGGCTCACCATTGTCTGAGAGCAAGATTGGCAAGAAATCTAATGGGAAAGCTCATTGTGAATCAAAAAGTATTTCAAACATGGTGGATGTGGAGGCTTGTCTAGCTAACACACCTCCCCACCTCCTCATCCGATCTTTGTCTTCCTTATCACATCATTCAACTCAGCTCTCTACGCTGCCACGCCCTCCGGAACCAGAATCTGTAAGTGTATAGTAGTTTATGCTGCGATTTCATGTTCAGCAATATATTTCATCATAATCAAGTTGTTGAACCTTGAACAATTTCTTGCTCAATTTTTTGTTGAATTGGTAAGTTTTTCTGTAGCTTCAAGGTATTTGACTGCTTGTACCTTTTATTGGCTCTAGCAATATTGAGATGAGGTTGCTTGTATTATATGCCTTGTAAATACTAATTGCATTGCTCTGTAAAGTTTGATACTGGGGCAGTTCGTAGTGGAGGAATGCGAACTGACTGCAAAATTTTATATTCTTCAAAAGATGTGTTGTGTAATTAATAATGGTAAAGACAGAGATTATTTAGTTTTCTCTATTTTTACTATCATTTAATTACTTGCCTGTAAAATTATCAGGTTTTGCCACATTGCAGGTTCTTGGAGTTTACAAAAATGCGTAAACAACTAGGTGTATGTTATTCTTCATCAAGTATGAATTGAAGCAATTGAGTGTTGAGCATGATATTTCAGGTTCATTATTTATTCTCTCTCTTTGTTAACAATACCATAAGGCATTCTACATAGGCCTTGATCTGCTAATGATCGCCATCCATTTACATGACACTTTGTTGTGAAATACTGTGTGATCCACTGTGCTTGACAAAACTACACATGGTGTCAGTGACAATTGAAACAAAAGAAATCAACTGTGGGACGTCATACGATACCATGCATTGTTCTGGTACAGTCATGCATTGACATGAGCAACCAAAAGCAAGTTGACGGTCAATGACACCAATAACCTTGAACAGGCCAATAAAGTACAGACTCATTCACATGCAATTATTGGTTGGTGTTGAAAAATTCCAAATAACGAAGTTGTATGCGATGTGTTTACCCAGCAGGCGGGGAGCCAGACGTTACAGAAGGGGGTGTTGCAGCAGGCACGAGACCGCCTCTTCTCCCGCTGGAAGGAGCGCTACTTCGTCCTCACCAGGGACTACCTCGCATGCTTCAGGAGAGGCTCCACTAAATACTCCGAAATGGGATCTTTTATATTTAAGGTGCGGTGTCAGGCCTGGCAAAAGTGTTCCCTTTTGCTGCTGAATTACTCATGTACAGTCAAGTTGCGGTGTCTTATGTGTCTAAGTGCACTTAGTGTAAAGAATGTTTATTTGCTAGTGTACATGGAACTTGTGTTAATGAATCTTTTTTTGGCTCTATTTTTTAAAGAAGGCCCATAATAATATAGAGATAGGTTGTTAAGTACATGCTTCAATCAGCAATTATATGTTGGATAGAGTTGGTACAAACATGGTTTTTCTAATCACATGCAAGGGTGTGTGCCACTCAACTTCCCTCATTCTGTGAATGCTTGTTATAAAATAGTTGCAGTATGATAATTGTTTAACACTGAAGAACGTAAGGCAAAGTGCAAAATTTAGTTGAGTTATCAAAGTTAAGTAAGTATGCCAGCAATTTGTTAATTCACCATTTTAAATTCAGGTCTCTTCACTTTGAGCACATGTTTTGCTCTCACCGTTGCGAGTCATGATACTCCAGGCAAGTAAAGTTCTGGTCTTGTGCATGCAGGTGAACCTGGCGAACGTGGAGGGCGTGTGGTGGGAGGAGCGCCGTGGCGGCGCTGTGGTGGCCGTGCAGCTGCCCAGGGAGGGCCGCATGCTGCTCAGGGCGCGGGCTTATGAGGCAGAGCACCTGCAGGTGGGTGCTGGTGGTGGCTGAGCTCTCGTGTGATCAGGGGGGAATGGTGTGAGGGAAAGAACGGTGAAGAAAGAAGAAAAACTTTTCTGGTTTTTCCAGTAGACGCATGAGGCGAGGCAAAATTTTACAGGAAAAATATATGACTTTAGGAATTGAACATTTATCCACTTCGATAAAAAATTTGAGTAAATTGATACATTAATGGTAGGCTTTAATTGACTTGATGGATGCAGTGTTGAGTGTCTTTATTCCACTTGTTTGGTATTTTGATGGTGATTTGTGAAAATTGTGTGACTAATTCATCACTGAGTATGAATAGCGGCGGAATTTATACTACAGATTTCCTTTCATTTCTGCAATACATGTTAAACTTTGCTTTTAGTGTTTATTGAAATGAGAAACGTTTCAGAGTTGTAACCTTAGCTTAATTGTTTAATAATAACCCCTCAGGGGGATACAAGTATTGTATCTATGGGAATTAGCGCTCCCAGGGGGAATATGTGAGGGCTTGAGCTAAAGGTTAGGTAGGCTTCCTTTTGTTGAAATAGAATAGGTTTTTGTTTTGTTACGGACCATCTTTTTTCGGTTCACTGCTATCCTGTTTTTCAGCACCTACTACTTTCTTCTTCAACTTTTTCTTGTTTCATGAACTTCTTTCTTCGCTTCCTGTTTCTGTGCACCTTGTGCATAGATTCCGCGTCCCCTCAACTCCATACTAAATGGTGCCTTCCTCCTTCCTCTCTTAGAACATCTTTGTCGTGCAGTTAAGGGAGGCTAAAACTTTCTTAGATAATAATAATAATGTTTAATAATAACTTCTCTGCACAAACTGATACTACACTAATGACATGGAAGTAAAAATTGTTCAAGATTCACTTCACCCTCTGATGATAATCATTTGAAAAACTGTTCCCACTATATGAATTACTGATACACTAGTGATGTGTAAATATCAGTACTTCACTTTCCCGTGCGCAAATTAATGCAGCACTCAAAACCATCGGTAATCCAGTGTTCACCATGTAAATTGTAGACTGACGCTACACTCTGAACAAATTAGACGTTGTGATGTGGGCAGGTGTGCGCGGTGAAGGTTAAGTAGGCCTTCCTTTGTTTGGAATAGTATAGGTTTTGTTTTGTTACAGACTATAAAGTATTTTGTTATTCCGTAAAATTGACACTCCTTAGTCGGACTATCATTAAGAATTTAAAGACGAAGAATACAGCACGGATAGGTATCATTATTAATAGAATTTAGCGAAACTAAATTATAAAAATCTTTAATTAGTCAATTTACTGAAGATGGAGCTGGTCTCCGAAACGTTTAAAATTGACGTATTTTGTTATGTTATGGACCCTCTTTTTTTTATTCACTGCTGTCCTATTTTTCAGTTCTACTACATTATTTTTCAACTATTATTTCGTTTCATATACTTTTTTTGTTTCTATGCTCAGGGGGTTCTGGTATGGTGATACATTGTACACAGGTTCCACGTTTCTTAACTCCACATTAAATGGTGCGTTCATATATTTACTCTTCGGAACACCTTTTTTATGTGAGAAACTTAAATTTACACATACAACAAGAAGTAATAAAGTCATCACTCTCGTGACAAACAGCAAATGAGACAACGTGTTGTGGTCAGGTGTGGTACAAGGCTCTGGTGGACGCTACGACGGCCTCCAGACTGCGGCGCA
Source organism: Morinoia aosen (assembly GCA_030386875.1). Classification (NCBI taxonomy): domain Eukaryota; kingdom Metazoa; phylum Arthropoda; class Malacostraca; order Amphipoda; family Talitridae; genus Morinoia; species Morinoia aosen. The sequence continues at coordinate 31,928,203 of CM059561.1, read as the reverse complement.
CTGCCTTGCGACGGGGCACCTCCACCAGCACCCTCCACCTCCACTCTACTATGTCCTCCACCCCGTCCCACCACGCCACTCTACCTCATCCCTCTCCAACAGGTATGATGAGCCTTCTTTATTCTGCTTCAGGAATGTGTCTAAATATTGTCTTTATCATTAACGTTCAATTTTGACAGTCATGAGTTTAATTAGTCGCTATTTCTTGTCGAAAATAGTCTGATTGGATTTGAAAGTAGATATATTTACATGCTTGAATAGTGGAACTCGTGTTTGAGTTGTTTTTATGTAGGATGTGGAATATGCACCAGAGTTATGAGCATCGTTTAACACTTTGGCTCCGAAGTGGTACATATGTGTACCACTACGTAAATTGTTCATTTACGTACCGGAAAATACAAATACCATTCAACTATTTTGCTACCTTTTCCGAAATGAATTTTAGAGTAAAAGGTAATGTATTATGGTTCAATTGAATTCTTTATACTCTTTAAGAAGGTTAAAAACGTATTAGAGCAGAAAAGCCAGTTTATCAAACAACTTCTTCTAGCCTAACCAAACTGACCGTAGCAACCGCACAATTGTAGGCAACGTGGTAAACGAATATTACCTTGTGTCCTATATGCGCCAGAGGAGACTTTTAAGTTTTGTTCTTATTGCCACTATTAATGTAGACTTAGATTGTAGAAAATGGACCAAAAATTTTGTATTGTATTGCGCCAGTGGTAAATAAATTGAGACTTGGTAGTGTTACCATTGCAAAATTACAGTAGTGGTCTCATGGTGAAGTTAAATAAACAATAATTAGTAGAGTGCCTGGAAATATTTCAGCAGTTGACTTGCACTACCATTCATATGTCACCATTTGGATTTGTGAAGTGAGAAATTCCCGATCGTTAATGACATTGAGTTTGATGTTTATATCATTTCAGTGTGTACTGCAGCTTGAGTTATGCTAGTATTAAAATAAATTCATTTATGTTTGTGGAATAAGAAAAGTTTATGGTTGTGAACTACATCATTCCCATACAATGATATTCTAGCAAATACGCCGGCAAGGTATGCCCTGTTCAGTATGCCCTGTGGAATCAGAAAAGTGAATGGGGATAACAATACTATTACCACATAATAATATCCCAATGCGTACGTGTAGCAGGTAATGGTGATGGCAATACTCCAAGGTATACAAGTAGCAGATGATCTTAATACTCCAGACTGTGCTAGTAGCAGGTAATAGCGATGGCAATATGACATGTGCAAACAGCAGGTAATAACGATGGCAGTATAACATGTGCAAACAGCAGGTAATAATGATGGCAATATGACATGTGCAAACAGCAGGTAATAACGATGGCAGTATAACATGTGCAAACAGCAGGTAATAACGATGGCAGTATAACATGTGCAAATAGCAGGTAATAACGATGGCAATATGACATGTGCAAACAGCAGGTAATAACGATGGCAATATGACATGCGCAAACAGCAGGTAATAACAATGGCAGTATAACATGTGCAAACAGCAGGTAATAAAGATGGCAGTATAACATGTGCAAACAGCAGGTAATAAAGATAGCAATATAACATGTGCAAATAGCAGGTAATAACGATGGCAATATGACATGTGCAAACAGCAGGTAATAACGATGGCAGTATAACATGTGCAAACAGCAGGTAATAACGATGGCAGTATAACATGTGCAAACAGCAGGTAATAAAGATGGCAATATGACATGTGCAAACAGCAGGTAATAACAATGGCAGTATAACATGTGCAAACAGCAGGTAATAAAGATGGCAATATGACATGCGCAAACAGCAGGTAATAACGATGGCAGTATAACATGTGCAAACAGCTGGTAATAAAGATAGCAATATAACATGTGCAAATAGCAGGTAATAACGATGGCAATATGACATGTGCAAACAGCAGGTAATAACGATGGCAATATGACATGTGCAAACAGCAGGTAATAAAGATGGCAATATAACATGTGCAAACAGCATGTAATGAAGATGGCAGTATAGCATGTGCAAACAGCAGGTAATAAAGATGGCAGTATAACATATGCAAACAGCAGGTACTAAAGATGGCAGTATAACATGTGCTAACAGCAGGTAATAAAGATGGCAATATGACATGTGCAAACAGCAGGTAATAAAGATGGCAGTATAACATGTGCAAACAGCAGGTAATAAAGATGGCAGTATAACATGTGCAAACAGCAGGTAATAAAGATGGCAGTATAACATGTGCAAACAGCAGGTAATAAAGATGGCAATATGACATGTGCAAACAGCAGGTAATAACGATGGCAGTATAACATGTGCAAACAGCAGGTAATAACGATGGCAGTATAACATGTGCAAACAGCAGGTAATAACGATGGCAGTATAACATGTGCAAACAGCAGGTAATAACGATGGCAATATGACATGCGCAAACAGCAGGTAATAACGATGGCAATATGACATGTGCAAACAGCAGGTAATAACGATGGCAATATGACATGTGCAAACAGCAGGTAATAACGATGGCAATATGACATGCGCAAACAGCAGGTAATAACGATGGCAATATGACATGTGCAAACAGCAGGTAATAACGATGGCAGTATAACATGTGCAAACAACAGGTAATAACGATGGCAATATGACATGTGCAAACAGCAGGTAATAACGATGGCAATATGACATGCGCAAACAGCAGGTAATAACGATGGCAATATGACATGCGCAAACAGCAGGTAATAACGATGGCAATATGACATGCGCAAACAGCAGGTAATAACGATGGCAATATGACATGTGCAAACAGCAGGTAATAACGATGGCAGTATAACATGTGCAAATAGCAGGTAATAACGATGGCAATATGACATGTGCAAACAGCAGGTAATAACGATGGCAGTATAACATGTGCAAACAGCAGGTAATAAAGATAGCAATATAACATGTGCAAATAGCAGGTAATAACGATGGCAATATGACATGTGCAAACAGCAGGTAATAATGATGGCAATATGACATGTGCAAACAGCAGGTAATAATGATGGCAGTATGACATGTGCAAACAGCAGGTAATAAAGATGGCAGTATAACATGTGCAAATAGCAGGTAATAAAGATGGCAATATGACATGTGCAAACAGCAGGTAATAACGATGGCAGTATAACATGTGCAAACAGCAGGTAATAAAGATGGCAATATGACATGTGCAAACAGCAGGTAATAACGATGGCAGTATAACATGTGCAAACAGCAGGTAATAACGATGGCAGTATAACATGTGCAAACAGCAGGTAATAACGATGGCAATATGACATGTGCAAACAGCAGGTAATAACGATGGCAATATGACATGCGCAAACAGCAGGTAATAACGATGGCAATATGACATGTGCAAACAGCAGGTAATAACGATGGCAATATGACATGTGCAAACAGCAGGTAATAACGATGGCAGTATAACATGTGCAAATAGCAGGTAATAACGATGGCAATATGACATGTGCAAACAGCAGGTAATAACGATGGCAGTATAACATGTGCAAACAGCAGGTAATAAAGATAGCAATATAACATGTGCAAACAGCAGGTAATAATGATGGCAGTATGACATGTGCAAACAGCAGGTAATAAAGATGGCAGTATAACATGTGCAAACAGCAGGTAATAAAGATGGCGATATAACATGTGCAAACAGCAGGTAATAAAGATGGCAGTATAACATGTGCAAACAGCAGGTAATAAAGATGGCAGTATAACATGTGCAAACAGCAGGTAATAAAGATGGCAGTATAACATGTGCAAACAGCAGGTAATAACAATGGCAGTATAACATGTGCAAACAGCAGGTAATAAAGATGGCAGTATAACATGTGCAAACAGCAGGTAATAAAGATGGCAGTATAACATGTGCAAACAGCAGGTAATAAAGATGGCAGTATAACATGTGCAAACAGCAGGTAATAAAGATGGCAGTATAACATGTGCAAACAGCAGGTAATAAAGATGGCAGTATAACATGTGCAAACAGCAAGTAATAAAGATGGCAGTATAACATGTGCAAACAGCAAGTAATAGAGATGGCAGTATAACATGTGCAAACAGCAGGTAATAAAGATGGCAGTATAACATGTGCAAACAGCAGGTAATAAAGATGGCAGTATAACATGTGCAAACAGCAGGTAATAAAGATGGCAGTATAACATGTGCAAACAGCAGGTAATAAAGATGGCAGTATAACATGTGCAAACAGCAGGTAATAAAGATGGCAGTATAACATGTGCAAACAGCAGGTAATAACAATGGCAGTATAACATGCGCAAACAGCAGGTAATAAAGATGGCAGTATAACATGTGCAAACAGCAGGTAATAAAGATGGCAATACGAGGCCTGTCGAAAAAGTATCCGACCTTTGGCCAGAAAAAATACTTCAACAACCTGACGGGGTTGGAACCCTAATCCCCTTCAAAGTAGGCTCCTTGTGCTTCCACACACTTAGCCCACCGATCCTTCCACTGCCGGAAACACCTCTGGAAGTCTTCTTTTGGAATGGTGTTCAGCTCTGTCGTCGCGTTCCGCATTATCTCTTCTCTACTCTCAAAACGGGATCCTTTCAGTGGTGTCTTCAATTATGGAAACAACCAGAAGTCGCAAGGAGCCAGGTCTGGAGAGTAGGGAGGTTGGCGAACGGTCGTAATTCCATGTTTGGCCAAGAAATTGCGGATCAAATGGGATGAATGTGCGGGCGCGTTGTCGTGATGCAAGTGCCAGTTGTTCGCAGTCCACATGTCTGGTCTTTTGCGCCGAACTGCATCACGAAGTCGCCGGAGAACATCCTGATAGTACTCCTTTGTCACTGTTTGTCCTTCCGGTGCGTATTCGTGATGCACAATTCCACGGACATCAAAGAAAACAGTCAGCATCACCTTGATTTTGCTTCGCACCTGCCGCGCTTTCTTCGGCCTTGGAGACTCGGGATGCTTCCATTGGGATGACTGTCTTTTTGTTTCTGGGTCGTACCCGTACACCCATGACTCATCTCCAGTTATCACGGTGTTCAGAAACCCAGGATCAGTGTTGGCGGTGTCCAGAAGGTCCTGTGCAACGTCACGACGGAGGTCTTTTTGTTCCGGCTACAACAACTTGGGCACGAATTTCGACAAACACTTAGAACAGCACCTTACTTGGCGACCACCAGCCAGTGACTGGCCCAAGTGAATGCGGTGAAAAAAGTCAAGCATGCGCATTAAGATTCCTCCTTCCACCGTGCACAGTGGCGCCGCCTTAGAATCACTACTTTGCGCGGGAAAAATTAAGGTCGGATACTTTTTCGACAGGCCTCGTATAACATGTGCAAACAGCAGGTAATAAAGATGGCAGTATAACATGTGCAAACAGCAGGTAATAAAGATGGCAGTATAACATGTGCAAACAGCAGGTAATAAAGATGGCAATATGACATGTGCAAACAGCAGGTAATAAAAATGGCAGTATAACATGTGCAAACAGCAGGTAATAAGGATGGCAGTATAACATGTGCAAACAGCAGGTAATAAAGATGGCAGTATAACATGTGCAAACAGCAGGTAATAAAGATGGCAGTATAACATGTGCAAACAGCAGGTAATAAAGATGGCAGTATGACATGTGCAAACAGCAGGTAATAAAGATGGCAATATAACATGTGCAAACAGCAGGTAATAAAGATGGCAGTATGACATGTGCAAACAGCAGGTAGTAAAGATGGCAGTATAACATGTGCAAACAGCAGGTAATAAAGATGGCAGTATAACATGTGCAAACAGCAGGTAATAAAGATGGCAGTATAACATGTGCAAACAGCTGGTAATAACGATGGCAATATAACATGTGCAAATAGCAGGTAATAACGATGGCAATATGACATGTGCAAACAGCAGGTAATAAAGATGGCAGTATAACATGTGCAAACAGCAGGTAATAACGATGGCAGTATAACATGTGCAAACAGCAGGTAATAACGATGGCAGTATAACATGTAAAAAAGAAGGTAATAACGATGGCAGTATAACATGTGCAAATAGCATGTAATAACGATGGCAGTATAACATGTGCAAACAGCACGTAATAACGATGGCAGTATAACATGTAAAAAAGAAGGTAATAACGATGGCAGTATAACATGTGCAAATAGCATGTAATAACGATGGCAGTATAACATGTGCAAACAGCACGTAATAACGATGGCAGTATAACATGTAAAAAAAGAAGGCAATAACGATGGCAGTACAACATGTGCAAACAGCAGGTAATAACGATGGCAGTATAACATGTGCAAACAGCAGGTTATAACGATGGCAGTATAACATGTGCAAACAGCACGTAATAACGATGGCAGTATAACATGTAAAAAAAGAAGGCAATAATGATGGCAGTACAACATGTGCAAACAGCAGGTAATAACGATGGCAGTACAACATGTGCAAATAGCAGGTAATAACAATGGCAATATAACATGTGCAAACAGCAGGTAATAAAGATGGCAGTATAACATGTGCAAACAGCAGGTAATAAAGATGGCAGTATAACATGTGCAAACAGCAGGTAATAAAGATGGCAGTATAACATGTGCAAACAGCAGGTAATATCGATGGCAATATAACATGTGCAAACAGCAGGTAATAACGATGGCAATATAACATGTGCAAACAGCAGGTAATAACGATGGCAATATAACATGTGCAAACAGCAGGTAATAACGATGGCAATATAACATGTGCAAACAGCAGGTAATAACGATGGCAATATAACATTTGCAAATAGCAGGTAATAATGATGGCAACATAACGTGCACAAGCAGCAGGCAATAACGCCGACAATATGATGTGCGCATGCAGCATGCAAGGCAGGTGTTTCTAAGACAGCGGCGTGTGTACAGGCACGAGCAGCAGCAGCAGCGGGGCTGTGGAGGAGCGAGTGCAGCCACCTAAGCAGAAGCAGCTGCAGCAGTCGGGGGCTGCACCGAGCTCCCTGGACACTGACCCGCTCTCCACCCCGCCCTCCTCCCTCACGTCCCTGCACAAGCTCTCCTCCAACACCTCCTCAGGTGATGGTGCACCCCATCTTAGTTCTTTATTGTGTGAGATAGTGTAGTTGTGGAGAGTCGATATTCTTCTAATTTATGGGCTGGTGTAGGTGTGAAGGGTCAACATTCTTGTGATTGATGAGTTAGTATAGCTATAAATAAGCTTCTGGTTGACCAGTTAGCTCGTACCTGTTATGAATAAGCTTGTGGTTTAAGAGTTGCTTCATTTCTCTCATAAATGCGAGGTTAACGAGTGGCCTCATTTCTGTTGTAAGTAAAATTGGGGTGTACGAGTTGCCTCATTTTAACATGCTCCCCACATGTTGGGCCATTTGTGTACCAATAGGTAAATTGATCATTCACGTACCAGTATAACTTAATGACATTTTATTTTTTTTTGTTACCTTTTCAAAAGCTTGTAGTCATTACATACTGTTCAGTTATTCAAGTTACGGGGTGCGACTAGAGACAGAGACCAACCAAACGTGTTAGGTTGTCGAGGAATTCCGAACTGATTTTAAAGTAAAAATTCATGGTGTTGTCTATGAAGTATACAATGCGCCTAATTAGAGCATCAGGAGAGATTAAGCATCTACATCCACTTGCTTTATTTACATCAAATTAATTTTAAATTTTTTTCTCTTCAGATACTCTGTTCTCACCATTGAAATGGATAGTGAAAAATTTCATATTCATACAGTAGTGTAGTTCTTTAAAATATTGAAATTATGATGAAAACTAGCAGCGATATTTGTGTACTATTTAGAAGTTGTGTTATGGGTGAGTTGACTGGGAGGGGGTTTGCTAAGCTCAAAGCTGAGAACAACACCCTGGAAGATGATCACTGGTGTAGAAGAACCTCATAAATGTATGAGATTTTTGAGAGCAAAATTAAAGAAACCACAGTTAACACAACTGGATAACTTGCACAACTATTAGATCTGCTCAAAACAATGTGCATGAATAGCTTATTACAAAACGACACGCAACTGCTGTAGTGTTTGAGGTCCTGCGCTAGCTCTACAATGAGAACTGCTCAAGCAGGTATTTGATTTGTGATATACTTATGAATGAATTGAAGGGGCGCTACTTCATTTTCTGAAAACTTGTCACTGGAGATGAAAAATGTAAAGATTATAACAACGTAAAGCTAAAGACATCATAGATTTAGCATAATGATCCTCCAATACAGCTGCCAAAAAAGGAAATCTGTGTTTAAAACAGCTATTTTTATTTGTGGGAATTTCAAAGTCATCATTCACTGAGAGCTTCCTTCATGGAACCAAACCAACAATTTTTGTTTTATCTTGTGTTGTCAGCTGTAAAATTTGGGTTGCAAAATTGAACAATTGAGGCCTGATTGGACGCATAGGAGGGAGGTATTGTTTCAACCAGACAATGCTCTACAACAAATGTATTTTTTACTGTCCATGCAAGGCTGCATGAGCTTAGTGGCGTCACTCACCTCAGCCATCATATTTTCCTCATATTGCTCCAAATTATTCCTCCGTAGAAGTCACTGTGAGGAAGTTTGCTTGTGATTTAAGTCCTGTCAAAATGTATGTAGACAAGTTTTCTTTAAAAAGTAACAAAGTTTGAAGCTATAGGCATGTTTAAGTAACCTGACAGGGAGGCAACCGCCATTTGTTGGCACTGGAAATTTTTTAGTGATTAGAGCTTCTTGAAATATCTTTTGTTTCTATCGCCTTTTTGCAAAAACAAAACCCTTGAAACATTTTGTATAGCGTGGTGTGTTTTTTATTTTGTTATTTATTCATTTATTTATTTTCTTAAGGAATTTTAGCAGAAAAGTGCGATTGAATTTTTTACTACTTGCCTTGTGACGATGACAATTTCTATCGTATGCACAATTTTTACAATTGAGGGATGGTTGTCTATGGGAATTAGCGCTCCCAGGGAATTTTGTGTGGGCCCGAGCTAGGGGTTAGGTAGGCCTCCTTTTTGTTTAAATAGAATAAGTTATTGTTTTGTTATGGACCATCTATTTTCGGTTCACTGCTGTACTGTTTTTCAGCACCTCCTACTCTCTTCTTCAACTTTTCTTCTTTCATGAACTTCTTTCTTAGCTTTCTGTTTCTATGCACCTTGTGCATAGATTCTGCATTCCCTCAACTCCATACTAAATGGTGCCTTCATCCTTCCTCTCCTAGAACATCTTTGTCGTGGTAAAGGGAGGCTAAAACTTTCTTATATAATCTATACTATATTAAGAGCCGCGTCCGTCCGTCGGTCTGTCCGAAGCCAGCCTGCAGTGTGTGATGAGCGTATCTGTAGTACAAGCTCCAGCCCTATATATTTTGACGGGCCGTGTTCACGCGGCCTCATCAACTCTTGAGATATTGTATTTTTTCATTTCTTACGGCCTTTCTCCCATTTTGCCGCGATTCTTTTTTATTTCAAATAAAGGGGGGTTGGACTAGTAATAATAATTATTGAGGGATGGTTTGCATGGGTTGTGGACATCTTTAACATGCCCACGCACATACTCCATTCGTTTTGATTACCCATGATTACTTTCAGTGTGTTAATTGACATGCCTCCATCACGCTATGATCATCTCATCTCTGTTGTTGCTGCTGTCTTTCTTTTAGTTCCTCATTATCACTGGAATTAAAAATATAAATTGAGGAGATATGATAGCAGGAATTCAGTATAATTTGATTTGGCAAAGCAAGTCGTCACCCAAGGGATCTTAAGCTTCAAATTTCAATTTTAGGTGTCTTCTGTTGATGTAATGCTTCAAGTTCATACGTTACTCGTAATTTCCTAACCTGCAGAAGTATAGATTCAGTGCTGAGTGTGTCACTGTGAGGTGTGCCGGTGTGTGCACACAACTCGGTGCCAAGCGTCACCACAATGTGTGCCGGTGTATGTGCACACAACTCAGTGCCGAGCGTCACCACAATGTGTGCCGGTGTATGTGCACACAACTCAGTGCCGAGCGTCACCACAATGTGTGCCGGTGTGTGCGTGCACACAACTCAGTGCTGAGCGTCACCATAATGTGTGCCGGTGTGTGTGCGTGCACACAACTCAGTGCTGAGCGTCACCATAATGTGTGCCGGTGTGTGTGCGTGCACACAACTCAGTGCTGAGCGTCACCATAATGTGTGCCGGTGTGTGTGCGTGCACACAACTCAGTGCCGAGTGTCACCATAATGTGTGCCGGTGTTCACAGGAGGGTCGGGCTGCGGGTCGTCAGTAGCGTCGTCGTCCCCCGGGCTGGGGGGGTCGACAGGCCTCACACCGAGCGGCTGGTCGCCGCGGTCGCGCTTCAGTCTGGTCGAGAGCCCCCGGCGGCTGCTACCCTCGTCTGCCGCTCTCTGCCCGCCCAAGACCCGACACTCCCTCTGCCTCGAGCCCTCGGATCTCCCCTCGGCCCGCCTGCCGCCCTCGCGCATCTCCAGCGTCACTCCCCTCACACCCACCTCGTCCAGGCTCGGTTTCCCCTCGGCGCGCAGGTTCACGCCTTCTCCTGCTGGTGAGTGGAGCTGTTTTGGGGATTTGTAAGGGGATTAGAACTGTTTTTTTGGATTTGTAAGGTGAGGGAAGCTCTTTTTGTGGGATTTGTTTGGTGTATGGAGCTCTTTTGGGGGATTTGTTTGGTGTGTGGAGTTCTTTTGGGGGATTTGTTTGGTGTGTGGAGCTCTTTTGGGGGATTTGTTTGGTGTGTGGAGCTCTTTTGGGGGATTTGTTTGGTGTGTGGAGCTCTTTTTGGGGGATTTGTTTGGTGTGTGGAGCTCTTTTGGGGGATTTGTTTGGTGTGTGGAGCTCTTTTGGGGGATTTGTTTGGTGTGTGGAGCTCTTTTGGGGGATTTGTTTGGTGGTGTGTGGAGCTCTTTTTGGGGGATTTGTTTGGTGGTGTGTGGAGCTCTTTTTGGGGGATTTGTTTGGTGTGTGGAGCTCTTTTTGGGGGATTTGTTTGGTGTGTGGAGCTCTTTTTGGGGGATTCGTTTGGTGTGTGGAGCTCTTTTGGGGGATTTGTTTGGTGCGTGGAGCTCTTTTTGGGGGATTTTTTTGGTGTGTGGAGCCCTTTTGGGCGATTTGTTTGGTGTGTGAAGCTCTTTTTGGGGTATTTGTAGGATGAGTAGCGTTTTTTGGAAGATTTGTAAAACAAAATAAGTATGTTAGCACTTTGAAATTAATGACTTTGATAATATTAGCTTGCAGTGATCCCCATGTATCAAAAGGGTCTGATTGTATTTCAGTGCTTTAACACGTTAACTATGATGGGTTAAACTAGAGTTCAATATTCAATTCAAATTTAAAGTCAATTGTGGAAACGTTGAACGTTGAAAATTGGAAACATTAATTGGAACGGACCTTTATATAGCTTTCATTAAGCATTAATAAAAAATGAGTTAATGACTGCAGGTGTGTCAACAGCACTATGAAAATCCCCTAAGTGACCTCCGGTGGGTCAATTCGCAAGAAAAGTGTTAATAACATTAACAGTTTGTCCATATTTACGACTCGTTTATTGGTTTTGGACAAAGAATCATCTTTTTGAGATACGATAAACACTTGAATGTTTGTGCTCGCGTTGTTTAATGCAGAATAAAAGGCTGCCTGCTTTTGTAGTGTTGTAGATTTGCAATCCCACCTGCATTGTCCATTGATTGTAGTAAAGTTCTCGCAGTTCCTAAGTAGTCAAGTTCTCTCGCAGTTCCTAAGTAGTCAAGTTCTCTCGCAGTTCCTAAGTAGTCAAGTTCTCTCGCAGTTCCTAAGTAGTCAAGTTCTCTCGTAGTTTCCAAGTAGTAAAGTTTTCTTGCAGTTCCTAAGCAGCAAAGTTCTAAATTCAAAGTTCCTACATTACTGTGAGAGTGTAAATGTCCAGTATTTGTGTGCAGGCCAGTCCCGGCGGTCGCTGTGCCTAGACTCGCTGTCGGCGTCGCGGACGTCGCTGCTGAGCCTGACGCCGCGCAACCCGCTGCTGGAGCTGCTCGAGAACAGCCCCCCGCCCTCCGCCTCGCTGGGCAGCGGCGGCGCTGAGCGGGACCCTGAGCCCGGCCCCCCGCCGCCTGCTGCGCTCACCCAGCCCAGAGCGCGCGCCAGCCTCACGCTCTTCAGAAACTCGCCTCTCTTCAACTAGCCCTGCGGTCCTGGCACACTAGTGCTGCGGTCCTGGCACACTAGTGCTGCGGTCCTGGCACACTAGTGCTGCGGTCCTAGGACTTGCACTGCAGCCAGCCCGTGTTGTAGACTAGCACTGCAGTCCTAGAACACTAGCGCTGCAGTCCTAGAACACTAGCGCTGCAGTCCTAGAACACTAGCGCTGCAGTCCTAGAACACTAGCGCTGCAGTCCTAGAACACTAGCGCTGCAGTCCTAGAATTATTAGCACTGCAGTTCTAGAACACTAGCTCTGCGGTCCTATAACTAGCACTGCAGTTCTAAAACAAGCACTGCAATCCTGCCCGTGTTGGAGGACTAGCACTCTGCTGCACTTAGGCTAAGTTTCAATCCTTTTTACACGTGACATCTCTTATTCAAGCGAACTTGTCCAGAATTGTGCTCTCTGTTTTAAATAAATTAACATGCAGTATATGTTTGCTCTATGATAGAACAAGGCTTTCGATATTGAATGTTTCCTCTTAGTGAACACGAAAATGTTCGGTTTTTCTTGTATAATTTGTTTTTAACGATTCAAATAATTCTATATGGTATCCAGGTGCTTGTTCAGTGTCAAATTGTTTCCTTATTAAGCGTGGTGGAATGTTTGGAAGACGAACTTCGGAAGTTTTCCTTTCACAACGACAAAGCTACTTAGGTGTTTGAGTCGCGTTGTCTAATGATGTGTGACTTTGATATGAATGTCTCAGTGCAGTGAGGAGGTGAATCCTCCAGTGTTGTGATTTACATTTTTTCAGGGAATTTACAGTTACATTCTTCAGGGAATTTACAGTTACTTTCTTCAGGGAATTTACAGTTACATTCTTCAGGTAATTTGCATTTGCATTCTTTAGGTATTTTACATTAACATTCTTCAAGTAATTTACATTCACATTCTTGAGGTAATTTACATTTACATTCGTGAGGTAATTTACATCTACGTTCTTGAGGTAATTGACATCTACATCCTTCAGGTAATTTACATTTACATTCTTTAGGTAGTTTACATTCACATTCATTAGCACTCTTTGTGTGGTGCAGTAGTTGCGTGACCCGTGGGTGCAGCAGCGAAGGCTACCTCGTTCAATTTATTCCCGGTATTCCGGTAAAAGAAACTACACACTTTGGACCAAGCGTTGCATGAGCTCGGGTAGGTGGAAAACGCTAAATTGAAGGGCCTGTTTTATCCCTGTTTGCTGGCACCTCGATGTAGCCGCCAAGGTAAGGTAGATTTTGCAGCACCTGTTGCTACGTCATCTTATGGCATAAAATATTTGGAATGTCTGTATTGTCACACGTGAACCCCAAAATTTGGGTGCAGTCGTCATTTGTAGGCTAGGTGAACGCAGGGGAGTCGTTTTCCTTAAGTTATGGTGCCCTCATGATGAAGCGAACTTCGTTACTTCTGACACACTCGTACGTACTAACGCTTACTCTCTATATGTGCCCTAACAGTTTTTACGTTGGAATGAGTAAACGCGTATTATTGCCATTGCTTGTACTCGTATTTTATTAATTTAACATTCCTCATTATTGTATAACATTCCTTGTTATTTTACACATAGTTGCGGTGCACTGTGTTGTGAATGTTGCTATGTTGTCGTGTAAAATTGTACCTCTTTTGATCTGAAAGCTGTAGCCTTTTAGTTATTTATGTATTTAAAACGAAGTAACTGAAATAATGTTGTGTGAAATATGCAATAATTTTTATCCTTAAGGTCATCTTTCGTTGTTTGTTTTTTAGCGCTTGAAAAAATCAGCTGCTACTTGCATCTTGAATTAATTTGAAGCCAAGTTAATGGCTAATTCTGTACTTGAGTAAATGGCAGCATGAGCTGCTCGTTGGGTGCGTGAAGTGTCTCCCATCTCAATGTATACCCGAGTGCTGGCAACAGGAGTTCCTTGTTGTGACACGAGATCTGCTCGTCCTTTCAATTCAACATTAACATGTTGCCTACGATTGTGCGGCTGCTACGGTCAGTTTGGTTAGGCTAGAGGATGTCGTTTTAAAAAACTGGCTTTTCTGCTCTAATACATTTTCAACCTTTTTAAAAAGTATAAAGAATGCAATTGAACCATAATATGTTACCTTTTACTCTAAAATTTATGTCGGAAAAGGTAGCTTATCAGTTGAAATGTTATTTTTATGTTCCGGTACGTAATTGAACAATTTACCTTGTAATACACATGTGTACCACTTCGGAGTCAAAAGTATGTGGTTTAGACACGGATTTCGGTGAACTCCAGCTCCGTCAATCATTTTAGATCATATCAGCAGTTATTCAAGTCCTCTTCATGTAAGTTGAAATAATTTTGGCTCAAAGACGACCTAGGGTATCAAATGCATAGTTTTACCCATGACGGGAAATTTTCTAGAGCTTGTACTCCTCAAGGGGTGGACTGAAGGGAAGTGTGCTCCAGCTCATCTTGGAGATTGAGTGTTCTTCGGGAACAAGTAGGATGGCTGAACTGCCCTAATGGGTTCAAGCTAATTGTGTCTGTCAGTGTACTTCACAAAACTAGCGCTCTTCGGTGGTAACCTCATTTCCCCGCCGCAGAATTGGCAACATATGGTGCGAGAGTCTTGTGGTTTGTAGTGAGGTTGGTCTTTTCTTTCATTCTTCAATTATTATCTCTCTCTCGTGAGATGCTGACCGGCGTGCCGTCCAACTCACCTTATTCACGAGTGTCTTCAACGTATGTTTCTTTTACACATTTCACCTTCTCGTCTCATCGAGGTGCTTACGCCTTCATTTGTGAGCGCTGCATGCTGTGCTGATTGAGACACCAGAATCTTGCGCCTTTGTGGTGCCACCTCAGCTGAAACTTCACCGTGTTTCTCTCTGATAATTGCTTCACTGAGCGGAAATGGAAGTTAAATCTTTAGTAAAATGGTGATGATAATTCTATAGCTCGGGAAAGTTGAAAGTTAGGTGGGACAGTCGGTATCAGAAGAGTTGAGCACAACAAGCAATGGCTTTCTGTCACATGCCGTCGGATAAGGCCCATTTCACACTGAACTAGCAAAGCAGCATCTAGCAAGCTCGCATGAACCATCGAGCAGATGGTCTGCGAGACTGGTAGATAGAAATAGCACTATTATGAGCTGTTTCCTTCACGCTGAACTCGCATGCGAGCTTGCTAGGTGCTGCTTTGCTAGCTCAGTTGTGAAAGGGCCTAACTTTTGTTGCATATGATGCGCAATGTCTTGGCGAAAAAACATCTTCTTTACAATCCGTTGAAACTGGATATTTTATGCCTAAAGCTCAGTTTTTCTTAGCAACTCAGAGAAGAATTCAGTTACAAGGTCCCGGTTTATATGCCGGTCGAATTCGTGAATATCTCGCATTCCACGGACACTTGACAAAATCTCATGATAGAATCACCCATCAAACGATCAAATGTATTGGTTCAACTTGATAAGTAATTATAACTACTTCAGTTTGTATCAAATTTATACACACCAACTTTTTATCGTTAACTTTCACTGGAAATAAGCTAAGACGAGCTATCATAATAACGATCTCGGGTTCGAGGCTGTACATCTTGGAAGATCTCGTAGAATAGCTGCTAGCGTGAAGTCTTTCAAGTCTACTTGCCTACGCTGCCAGCTACACCGACACGAAACATTTTTGGTTTGAGAATCAGCCCCCTGATGTTTACTCAATTCACTGGGCTAACTTGTCTCTCAGATGACAGCAGTACGCAATACTTGAGTTGTGAACGATCTTAAAAATGTTCTAATGCTTATTGTGAATATCTTTTTACTAATACTTACAATGTCAATTTATTTATTGTAGCTTCGTGTATTTTTGTTACTAATGAAATTTAAGAGTATTTTCTATGTTGTTTTGAATATATCGTAGAGTTAGCAAAAGAGGACTCACGGTTCCCCATTCGTGCCCTCTGTGTGAAGTTGCTGCCTCTGCCAACGGTTGCAGTCGTTTTGAGTGGGTTTCGCAGTACGCACTTGGTGGCAAGTGTGTTGTAAAGTTTGCGCTCAGATGACAAATGTGTCGCTTTGTTTAGTTGTGTGTTGGTTTTTCTTTCTGTTAATTATAACATTTTCCATTTTTTATGTTTATTGCTGTTGTGTAGAGCGATCATTTGGAATTTTGCACTGTCTGGGTAGATAACTTCATTCTTTGGGGAAATTTGGGTAGATAACTTCGTTGTTCAAAAAAGTTTAGGTAGATAACTTCGTTGCTTACAAAAGTTTAGGTAGATAACTTCGTTGCTTACAAAAGTTTAGGTAGATAACTTTGTTGCTTACAAAAGTTTAGGTAGATAACTTCGTTGCTTACAAAAGTTTAGGTAGATAACTTCGTTGCTTACAAAAGTTTAGGTAGATAACTTCGTTGCTTACAAAAGTTTAGGTAGATAACTTGGTTGTTCACCAAAGTTTGGGTGAATAAATTCGTCCAGTAAGGAAATTAGAATTGGGCTTGAAGTGAAGTTGAGTAAATTTTAAAGTTGCATAATTTCTCTTGCATGTTCCCGCCTTCGTCTGGTAGTTTGCGTGACGATCTGGACTCGCTTGTGAGCGCTCAGTTCAAATAGAAATTGTTCGCAAAAGTTGGTAGTATTCCACCTGGAGCGACCGGATTCACTTCATTTTATGCTGCAAAGCTACTGCATTGGATTAGATTTCATGCTAGGGAGTTACGCACTGGCTTCTCTCTGTTACGTACCCCTCAGGGGGATACAACTATTGTATCTATGGGAATTAGCACTCCCAGGGGGAAAATGTGAGGGCCCGGACTGAGAGTTAGGTAGGCCTTCTTTCTGTTGAAATAAGATGTTTTTTTTGTTATGTTAAGGACCAACTTTTTTCGGTTCACTACTGTCCTGTTTTTCAGCACCTCTGACTTTCTTCTTCAACTTTGATCTTATTTCATGAACTTCTTTCCCATCTTACTGTTTCTATGCCCTTTCTGCATAGATTCCTCATTTTCTTATCTCCATACTAAATGGTGCCTTCCTCCTTCCTCTCTTCGATACGCTCTATTTTTGTAGCGGTTAGGGAGGCTTAAACTAACTTATAATCTAATCTAATCTCTCTGTTACGTCGTTCTTGTGTGCCTCAGATTTGTCTTTGGTCACGGATCTCATTTTGGTTGAGCATTTACGCTGGTCTTGTATACGCTGAAATGCTTTTTTTACTGTTAAATCTCATTCAGTATCTCGTTTGCGTGTCACTTGCCCTCTCAGATTTTAATTTTTAACCATGAATCTCCTTTTGCTGTCCTTTTACATTTTTACGAGTCTTATGCTGGGTTGTTAATTTCAATTTTGGGCCATTTTTACCTGTTAATTTCTTTGTGAATTTCAAGGCTAACAAAAAACGAGGTTTGAATCAGACCTTGCTGGGGAGTACCGAGGTTAAAATCTGTCTGTGCGGCGGAGTAGAGGTTTATATGTATTGGCTACTGAGTGATGCGGTCCAAATCAGGCCTTACGTCTGAGTAGCTCGTCTTGAATTGAATGGATATCAGGTACGCACTATTTACTTGTACAAGTTATGGGTCCAAGGCGGGCCGAATTATTTGATTTTTGTGACAAGAATGTCATCGCGTTGAGAGATCATGTCAATATTTCCGGTCAACGATGCATGTCTTCAATGAGGGTGAAAATGTCTTAAAGGTCGTCTTGCTAAATTTTTTATGCCACTTATCGATCCAAAAGTTATTTTAACACTTGTCAGAGTGCCCCAATGCTCTTTTGGACGGGAGGTTGAGTTGGTTGTTGATGGTCTGGCCATGGCTATGTTGTCTCGTTGCACTAATGACATTGTCTGCTTGATGAGAGACCAGCTTTCCCGCTAGCAAGCCATATTTGTAACGATCAAAATGAAGTTGGGGCCTGTATGTGAGAATTGACTTCACTTCCGGACCGTCTTAAGTCGACTATGGCTCAAGCTGCAGAGCTTATGCACGTGAGATACCCGCATTGTCGTGTAACATGTCGGCATTGTGCGGCTTGGAAGAAGTCCGTAGTCATTTAATACCACTGCCTCTTGTTCACCTCATCTGTCAGTGATGTTCGTCAGACGGAAGTTTCAAATTCCTCGAATGTGTTTACGAGTCGTATGCTTCCAAGACTCGAAGTTAAGAAGTAACCTTTTCCCTTCTAATTTCCACTAGAATATGTAAGGTGAGACGCTCTCGGTAACAAGGGAAACAATGTTGTTGTAGTTTGTAGGTCGTATTGAGTATGTTTAATGTTGTTATTAGTACCACTGTACTGTGTGTGTGTGTGACGAACAGAACAATCCTTACATTGTAAAAGCATCCGTTCCAGATAGCATTTAGAGCAGCACGTCTGAACTGCGCCGTGGGCCTTCCAGACCTGGTTCACTGTGAGGCTGATGTAGTGCGAAATAATTTCCAGATGAATGAAATGCAGCTCCGAGCGATCTAAATTAAATTGACTGTTCAAATTGTCCCGTTTATCGACTAGGTTCAAAGGGAAATTAAGATGTGTGCATAAAGTCCCAGAGTTTTTGTTAGGCCAGTTCTCCTTGGCGTATATTGAAGACTCCTAAGCAATAGCAAACTGTTCGTGTTTGGAGTCTTCGTATTTTATTCTGTGTTTGAAGTGAAGTAAAAATTAGAATTTCGTGAAACCATTTTGCGCAGAGATATATCGCGACTCGTTTCTGTGATCATTAATTTAGACCAAACTTGAAGTTGAATTCATTTTAAAACACTACTGAGAGGCCCTGGCGTCTGTTCAGAGCGGCTGGTTTAGCAGGTAAGTAACAGAGCGGTGAAATCAACAGCTCGTTGTTGTTAAGGGAAACTAGTGTAGCGAGTCTGTGTTTGGTTGACGTCTTTTGCAGGAGTCAGGATCTGGGACTGCTTTCTGGTTTCCGGGTTTTGTTGTTGACTTGGTGCGCAGGATCGGAAACGTAAGAATTTTATTCTTGGTTGAACAGAGATACGGTGTCCAAGTGTTCTTACTACAGTACAGATCAACAGTTACGTTCTTGTCTGGTCGTGTTTTCCTCCCATTATTGAATAATGTAGTGGAAGCATAGATTTAGTTCGTTTTCCTTAGGAGTGTCAAGTTGAACGATTGAGTTACATTGATGTTTACAGATCATCTATCGTAGCCCACTTACACCATTTCGGCGTACTACTTCAGTTTGGTGGCTGTTTGGATGAAAATTTGTTATTTTGAGGTCGGTTTCTCTCGCTCTTTGGGCGCGCTTCATAAATGTACTCGCAACGCTATCGTTCGTTCTCTCTGCCATGCTTTGGTGTGATCAGATGGGCACGATGCAGTTTTATGCGGCCGTGTCTTCCTTATGGAACAGTGCAATGACTGCTTTACAAGCCACGTTTCTCTCTCGTGGTGTTCTATCGTTCCAGATGACCTCCTGCAGTCCTGATACATGGAGGACCTCGTACAGTCCTGATGCATTGTAGTAGCTCAAGTGTATCCCATTTTGAATCAGCTTTTTCGTTTTGAATCAGTTCCTCTATCTGCTTCTCGTCAAATTTTCGGTATCTTGAAGCACGCCAATTTACTGTAACTTCCCAGTGGAGATGGTGAACTAATTTTGACAACCAAGTATCTTGGCTAAGTACGTTGACCTTACATTGTTAGTAATAAGACTCAACCAAACGACTCCTCTGCAGATGTGTGCTTGTGCAGTGAAGCCTTGCTATAATGACCAATAAAAAATACATTCACACGTTTAAAACAGAATGTGAATATCACAATCTTCATGGGCCTCCCTCTGCGTTGTGTTTGGCTGTTTGAGCCCGAGCTAAAGTTTAGGTAGGCTTTATTTTTGTTGAAATAACATCGGTTTTTGTTTTTTTACGGACCATCTTATTTCGGTTCACTGCTGTCCTGTTTTTCATCACCTACGACTTTCTTCTTCAACTTTTTCTTGTTTCATGTTCTTATTTCTTAGCTTTCTGTTTCTGTGCCCTTTCTGCATAGATTCCGCGTTTCCTTAACTCCATACTAAATGGTGCCTTCTTCCTTCCTCTCTTTGGATAGCCTTTGTTGCGGATAGGGAGGCTTAAACTGACTAATAATCTAATCTTGGCTGTTTGAGTTAATTTCTTTGATGCCTGAATCGTCCGCGAAACGGCGTGTTAATAACGCTTTTGAAATGTATGTGCCGGGAATGTTTTATCCGCACTGTCTATTGTTCATTTAATGTTAGAGACCTGCCTGTTCTCTGTCAACCATGGCATTCCCCTGACACTGATCAGTGATAAAATTCTCTCTAAATGGCTCGTTGTATCCAGGATTCACTGCGCATCACTCAATTTCGTGACGGAAAGCGTCATGTTAGCGTGGTAAGCGTAAGCAATACATTCCTACTTCTCTAGCGCTATTCTTACTGTAATATAAATTGGCTCTGTGCTTGTACAAATTATCTTCTCGAGTGCGTAGCTCTATGCGCTTTGCGCGCTCTGCAATTATTATTAGTATATACCTAAATTTGTGTATCGGTAAATATTACTAAACAAATTACTATGGTTAACGCTTGTATTCGAAATAAGACTGGCTCACGTTTTTCTCAACCTTGTTCTATAGAAGTTCTATGCTTATAGGCTTTCTTTTTATCATCACTAACTGTTACTTGTGCTTGTCAATCCGCTGGAATTCCGTATTTTTTGGCCCTGGGTCAATACGGCGACGGCTAAAGCGGCCCGTAGACGATCAATTTTATTGTCAATATAATTGTCAATATCATTGACTAAATATATTGATGAAACTTTTTTACCCACTAAGTCAATTAATTGACGGTCGTCAATCAAGCTCACAGACGGTCAATGAAATTGTCAATATTCATCATTGCCAATTATATTGACAATAAAATTGATCGTCTATGGGCCGCTTAAATGTTCTGGCTGTAGCGATAACTTAGCTGGCCTAGTGAATGTGGGCGCCTGCTCCCTCCCATGCAAGAAGGGTAGTTGACGAGAAGTTTGTACTGTCGACCAGCAAAGTTATTTTCTAAACTGCGCTTGATGCAGAATTTGTAGCCTTTCTGAGGCGTTGCAACGCACGCTTTCGCACAGCACTTACTCAAGACCAGTTAACTAGTCTCGCTTGAGTGCGTGCCTTCCTGATGTTTCTATATTTCGTGACAAATAAGTGTTGGGTTCCTTCTGGGCAATAAAGTTGCCGTTCTGAGTATGGAAGGGGAAATTCTAACTCCTTGTGAGTAGGGAATGTCATTACCGTGTTTCCTCGAGACGGTGTCGAGTTCGTGACATCTCTTCACCTCGTATGCTTCCCTTTCATTTATGTCCTTTTCTTCATTCCCTAAACCATCGCTTTTAAACCACCTGCGTCCTTCTATTATTATTTCAGCATAATAACTCAGATGAACTAGCTGACGATGTTTACTGTCGTTAGCTTATTTTAGGGTGTTGTGGTAGATTCGTTACGCTCGCTCTAGCTACGCAGCGCAAAATCAGCGGTGGAGTGTTTAGAGTTCTGTTTTAAATGTGTGATGGACTCACTTCTTCCTCCAGAGTGTAATTGGTGTATCTCCTGTTTTAGGAGTGTTTATTTTGGTTTTTAGTCTCTGGAGATGCTGGTGCTTTAGCCGACAGTTGCGGTCTGTGCCAACAGGGATGACTTGGTGTTAATTAATTAAGGCTATGTTGAGCTTCCATGCCAAGATCGTACTGCTTATTGTCGTTAAATACCGACAAAGAAATAATACGACCAAGTTGGTTAATGACTTGGATTACAAAGGACAATGCGCTTCTGTTAGTAGCCTAAAAGGCAAGTAGTATTGCTCGTGCTGTTTCTGTGCTGTGCAAAGCCCTCCATTTTCCTGTCCCGGTTTAGTGCAGCTTCCGTGCATAATAGGTCCGTCAAAATGCGGTTTAGTACCTCTTCTGAGTATTCAACTATTGTTTGGACGGGAATTAGCATTCTCAAGGAAAAAATGGGATGTCCCGAGCTAGTTAAATGAGCTTTCTTTTTGTTAAAATAGAATAGGATTTTGTTTTAAAAAGCACAGTCATTTTCTGCTTCACTACTGTCCTATTTTTCAGGATCTCTAACTTTTTTTCTTCAACTTTAAATTTGCTTTATAAAATTCCTTCCTGATTTGTTGTTTCCATGCAGAGGACGTGGGGACACACCTTGTGCATAGCTTCCATGTTCCCTCAACTCCTTAGTAAGTGGGGCCTTTCTCTTTTTTTAAACACCTTTGTTGTGAGTAGGGTGGTTGAAACTAATTTATAATCAGTTTTCTGAGGCGTGAAGGCTGTTCGATCATTTTTATGCTTTTGAATTTTGCAATTGCTTGTGAGTTCATCGTTTTAAAATTGATTTTTTTCCGCTTTCTCACTTTTGTTCAGTATTGTGTACCCCAGTAACTATCTTTTGCATAAAATAATGCTTAAAAACTACGTAGAGGGTAACATTTCTCATGAGTACTTTCTTTATGTGCTAAACCAGGTTTGGCAAATGGAAGGAGCGTATATTTTTTTTAGCTGTAATCCGTGTTTGGAAGGTCCAAAAATGTTATATCAATCGTGTTAAGCTGTAACAGTGTCGTAAGCGAAGAAATCAATAACTAATTTAACTTCTCTTCAACTTCTAATAAAAGATAACCTTAATCTCGTCTTTAAATTGATTGTTTAGGTAAGACTGTACTGCTTAAGACATCTTGTCATTGGTGCGCCCCGCATCAGAGTTTTCATGGAAATTGGTTCGAGTTCGATTTGCCGTCAATGGCCACTTCCATCTAAGGGCCAAAGAGTGAAGGGAGAAATTTTCTGAACAATCAATCCTTTCCACTGTCGGTTATAGGTTATTGAACTATTGATTGAAGCATATTTTCTTTCTAGTGGGTTCAGGTGATATTTTCATCTCGTCCTGAAATATGAGTTTTTAACTACGCTTGCGTCATCCGGATAGTCACCTGGAGGCTTCTCGTGCTTATTTACAATCTTGTGAGCTCGGAGCCATGTCGGCTGCTTCTAACTTTTGCGCTGGTGCCTGGGATTGCCGTTGGTAGTCTGTCTGGATGAGTCTTGAATTGTAGCACCGAGTTTTTGATAAGTATATTTGCACAGCCTCACCATAATGGTATGCAGTGGACCCCCGGGTTACGGCGTCCCTAGATCACATTTTTTCCATTTTAAGAAATGTGGAATACAGTTTTTTTATTGCTTACGTCACTAAAATGCTGGTCTGCTATTGATCGGCATCTCTAAGATGCCGATATGCTAATGTCCGTCATACGATGATTTCGATCTCAACTCCGGAACGGATTAATATCGTATGGCGGGGGTCCACTGCACCTGAGGAGCTGAATTTGAGATGGACTACTGTGAGCCCTTGAGCCGAGACTTCGCATGAGATTCTCCGTTTCAAGGATTGATATATCGTTTTATCTTGGTTGCTCGAGCTGCATTTCGTACTTTAGAGGGAGAAGCCCAATTTCTTGGTCTCTCATCACAGAGCGTATCATACTGAAGCCATCCAGGCGGAGCCGCCGTTTGTTGGCTCGACCTTTTATTCAACACTTCCACCTCGTACTTAACACTCTACTTCTCTTGGTGTTGTTGAGGTATCTGCAGGGAACTTCGAGAGTTGCTTCCCAGCACGTGTTGGAAAGTTTCCGGAGTATGAACTTTGATATTGATGATAGGAGGGAAGTTCAGGTGGTGTAGTCTGTTTTGGCTTGTGCGCTCACTGCTATAATGTGCGAAACGATACTTTTATATTATAACGTATAATAAATAACATAAGAATCTCTAACCCCAGATGAGTCTTCACCTCAACTTGACGTCACCAAAAGTTTTGTTATTTCGGTCACTACTTACTGCAACAAGTATTAATAGAACTGTAATTTTCATGTAGTGTTGATCTCCGCACGGCACGCATCTTCGTTTGTGTTTGTTGGAAGTTAGGACCACTCAGTACATGTCTTGAGAGAAGAAATTTGAGCATTTCTCAGTGACGCATGATGTGTCGCTATTCTGTTGTGATTTCACGGATAAGATTAGATTTTTTGGGATTGAATTTCAGTGTTCGTGACGTTGCGTATGTCTACAAATTGTTTAGAATTCTATTCTGCCGAATTTTCAAACGTAGCGTCACGTTTTTTGTTCGTTTTTAAATGGAAAAGGAAATCCAAACACATTCGTGTAATAGTCGAATCGCGGCCTGAATTCCGGTAAAAAATTTGGAATGTATACATTTGATCCGTCGAGAGGCTATTTCTAAAAACCTAAGGCCGGATTTGCAAAATATTTAAATAGTCGTTGCTGTACTTTTGACGGTGCACGTTCTTCCAAGTCGACTGTGGTGGGCTACTTTCCATTGCACGTAGCGCAGCCAAATCAACAGGAAGAACTTACACTGTCAGCTATACGGCTACGACGACGTGAATTGTTCAAAAATCTGGTTTAGTTTCAACCTGGTCGAACCTGCTAGAGCGGGTTGTACCAGCTACGATGCAGTGCGTTTTTTACAAACTGGAACTTTTCCACATGTTTTCTTTTGGTCCGTCTTTCAAAATGATAAAAAGAATTAGATCTAATGTTCCGTTGACGTTTCATTTCCACCCGTGTGTTACTTCAAGTTCATCGCTCTAGGGCTGGATATCTAAATATTGTACGTTACCGTAGCGGTGAAGTTAGCTGTGAATGTGACATTGATCGACTTCGCTACTCTTAGTGCTGTTTTTTTAGGTCAAAATTCCCAAGTGTGAGCCTCTCAAATAAAATTTGAGCACACATCTTGCCATATGTGTGTTCAGAATCATTTAGAATAAGCATGAACTTGGGAATTTTAGCTATAAAAAAATAGCAGTCATTCATTTGTTGCAATCATGCATTGGATAACCCAAGTCGATGGAGAAAATTTCACCACCTACTGCACTGCTGAGGTGGCGCCAAATGATTGACAATCCGGCCTCCTGATGCGCGCCGGTTGCGAAGTGTCTCCGGCTGGCGCTCCAAGGAGTCGCCAGCGCTGCCGTAGATGATAAGCTTATGTAATTCCTACTGTCTTGATCGGTGTCCCACTGTGTATTTATTTCTGATGACCAGTTATTGCTGTCTAATTTTAGTATTTATTTGTATATAAAGCTGTGAAGATTCAATCGTTGAAATACAGTTTAACTAACACTCTTAACTCATAGTTTTGCATTTCCTTGTGCTCTTCGTATAATCGTACGTTCTATTCTAACGCGCACTGCGTTCTTAGATGCTCGAGTTAGTTTTACAGTGGTACCTTGATACACGAGTGCCCTTACATACGAGATTTTTGAAATACGAGCCATTTTTTTTTAGATACGAGCCGGGCAATTTTTGGCTTTGAAATATGAGATGCATTTGAGATAAGAATAACCGGGTCAGCTGACAGCGTATCATCCAGTTTCCCACGCCTTTGTCAGTGTGCTTGGTTGCATTGCTGTGGAAGCATATTTGTACTCACGTTTTGTGCTTTTCGTGCATTTAGAGGACTTTCTCACTTTTCTTTTTAATAACCACGAGTCTAAAGATTAGATTATTATTAGTTAGTTTAAGCCTCCCTATCCTCAACAAATGAGATCCAAAGAGAGGAAGGAAGAAGGCACCATTTAGTATGGAGTTAAGGGAACGTGGAATCTATGCAGAAAAGGCATAGAAACAGTCAGATGAGAAAGAAGTTCATGAAACAAGATCAAAGTTGAAGAAGAAAGTAATAGGTGCTGAAAAAACAGGACAGCAGTGAACCGAAAAAAGATGGTCCGTAACAAAACAAAAACCTATGCTATTTTAACAAAAATAAAGCCTACCTAACCTTTAGCTCGGGCCCTCACATTGTCCCCCTGGGAGCGCTAATTCCCATAGATACAATAGTTGTATCCCCCTGAGGGGCCACGAGTCTAAAGAAAGTAAGTGAAAAGAAAAAGTCAATTCTCAGAAAATGATGCGTGCTGCTGCGAAAATTTGAGCACCACAACATAAAGACATTCTATACAATAAAAGCTAACGGCAGAACGCCAATGAGCCGTGTAAAGGTGAATAATGCTCACCGTGACCTGTGCCACAGGCTTGGGCGGCAGATATGCCATGATAACGGAAGCCTGGAACGGCAACCTTCTGGTAGAAGTACGCAGACAGCACCTGGGCGTCGCTATTTTAGGGACGCGAACCCTGGCAGGAGTAAGCGTCTACGTTAATCGATATGAGAGCCTGACTTGATGGAATATTATAGACGATGACAGGAATTATGGCATCTTAGGAGGCTTCTGAAAAAGCAGCGAGAGTAGCATTTGGTACGCTAATCGTTGGAAGTTCAGCCGGGATAAACTTTTGAAAGAGCTGACGCTATTTAATGTCAAAGTCATGTATCGGATTAAATGACTGGAACATGGAGTCGTTGCGTCTTTTTCGATCTATGTTCTCACATTCCATCGCTGTAACCTCCCCCAATCTGTGTAAATTGGATAGACGAGATGCTCTGCGCGGCACAATGTTCCGAAACCCCGTCATTGTTTCTACAGCCGGGATTTATATAACGGCGCTAAAATCCTCTGAATCCAGTCTGGCATATGTGTTAATTACGCCAAAGAACAGCATAAGCTGCTCGGTACTAAACCCCGAAGACGCAAAAATTACGATGAGCAGCGTCCTGACGAGCTGCAGGTTGCAATATTAGCGACGCAGACTCAGCAACACCTTAGTTACGGTAAGACGGGGCGCAGTCATCTGCGTTGCGTGAGTCCCGAGGCACGTTCGTAAGACCCTACAATTCCCCCGACCAGCAGCACAAATAAATCTGCCAAACGAACCATTGATGGCGATTCCCTTCAGTGTAACTGCGCGTAAATATATGCGAAGTGGCACGCCGCCATCTCTCTCAGGAAGGCGTTTTTCCTAAAATGACAGAAACTACGCGGGACACTCAACTGGGTATAGAGGCACAACTGAGTCCCGCTCTTCCCCTTCCTGGTCGGAGTAGCGGACTAGTTCGAGAACTTTAGGCGCAGTCTGGCCGAGCTTTAGACCTCATGTGAGGTGTGGTGTGAGAGCCTCGTCCCGCCAAGCGAAGGCCCAGCCGTGGTGAGGCTGGTAGTAGCGTCGTGCGGGACCTCTCGGTCCCTTGTGCGGAAGGATCAATGTCTGCCTCTGGCTCGTCAATACAGCCTCATCTCACTGTGACGCAGCGTGTGCGCTCCTTGGAGAGAGTAACTATGGTATCCGAGGACATCGGGGAGCCATTTTTGAAGAAGTACCTGGCGCTTTATCTTTCTTTCTTTACGCTGCCGCTACACACAGGAGGAGGATAGACCCGCTGATGCTACGCCGTCTGCACCGACACTTGTCTCAATATAAAGCAAGGAATGACTACCCGTTTGAAAACGACGTACAAACAAACCATGAATACTATACTTTAATGGAATATTATAGAGGATAAAACCAGAATTATATAACCTTAGAGGGCTTTTGGAATAGCAGTAATCTTGTCGCGTCTCCGGAAGACCTAAATTGAAAATTTCAAGCCTAAGCGTTCTAATCATATTATTTTATTCCCCTCCCTTGTCTCCAGCCCACAGCCAGGCACACGACTGGCAGTGTTGGTACGGAGGGACATAGGGCTTAGCCCAATAAAATTAAATGCCCGACTACAAGCTCTTACCCTAGGCTTCAACATTGGGTCTGGGCATGATTTCACTATGTATCTTTTATATCCTACCTGAAGGACCGTTCTCCCTGCAGGACATAACCAGCATCAGCAACCAGATGGCCAGGCCAGCTTTTCTTCTTGGAAATCCAAAAGCGAAACATGTATAAAACGAAACACGTCTAATGGTTGCCATGACATGACATAATTTCCTCACCGTCACCGATCAAATTTTAATGAACGTTATAGCCACCCCACGCGCCAAGCATTGCCTCGTCCTCCATCAACCTGTGCCTGAGCACACCCGATATTTTTCCCAACATCTAGTGGACTGGGCATGGTGATACGTGGGGTATTAACCACTGCCCAATTGTGTTAAGCCTGAAAGTAATATCACGTAGTCTCGATAGAACCACGTTTACTCTAAAACAAGCTGATTAGAGGAACTACTCGTAAGAGGCTCTGACGTAGATAAAAGAACCTGATGAAACTTTAAGCGTGGGTATGTTGGCTGATCAGTTGGTAAGACCATCCCTGCAGCCGCTTGTGCGGTTGTTCCGCAATCACGAGGGGGATTGCCTAATTAAGCATCGTGTTCCGTGGCAGAACAGTGAATGAATGGCAGCAAATATTGAACGTAAGCGAGTGTATGTTAGTATTTTCGGTATGCTGGGAACTGATTTCAAGCAGTAAATTGATTTTAATGAAAGGAGGGTCGCTGCTACCAGAGACTTTCGTCTCAATATTTAAGGATATGATATTTGATGTATTTATAACCGTATTACATTCGCCTCTGCGATAGCCTACGTCTGGCCTCACTTTCGTAATACGAGGGTAAAAAATACACTCGTACTTACCAACGATTGGGTAGCGCTGACCGAGTCTCTAGGCGCGTGTTTCTTGCGCAGTTCGTGCTAGTGAGAGGATAATAATGATAAAAAATATACTCATTCATTTACTGGTTGGGGAGGCAAGTTCGGAATGTAGGAAGAGCATGCGCGGAACCGAGGACGTACAAACCGACCACTCTCGACAAGGACTGCGCCTCTAGTAACGCGTTACGATATTAACACCACTGTCCGACTCGCGCTTGACCACTACAATGTTGAGACCAGACTCCTGGAAAAATTATTCCTCAAAATTCCAACTGAAAAAAAGCCCTTAAACAACGAAACAGGACACGAAGCCCTCAAACAAAATGGCAAAGCCCTTTGCTCTGAGTTTCGCTCTCACCGCTAACCGTGTGAGTCGAGTATTTTTCAGAAGCCGAACTGGTGACCAGAACCTAAGTGACTTTCAGCCCACTTGTTCTTGACCGAATCCTCTCGCCGCGCAACACTGAGCGACTCCTCAATGTTCTCATTATAGACTCAGAGCCTGAACGGGGTCACTTCTAAGAAGGGGGTTGGGCGGGTAAGGGGTGGGGCATCTCTGAGCTGTCGCCCTGGCCCTTTCGGTGTACCATAGTTGATCCAAAAAGGCAAACAGGTCGAAAGGGGATGAGGAGTGGTGTTCTCTCCAATGACTGTATGATCGAAGCTGAATTCGTCGTAGTTTTGGGTGGCCTGTCTAAAGCAAATGAGGCCAGCCTGTGGCTGCGCTTTATGACACCCTCATAAAGTTCGATCTATCTTCTGGCTCTTTATCGTAAACGTACTCCCAGCCCAGATCTAATTGTTTCCACGACCATTAGAAACACGTAATTCTTATTAGATACACCCAAGTTAACACCTTCTAGCGCAAACAGACACAGAGTAAACACGCTTCATTCACGAGCCTTGTGACGGCACTAGCATGCTAGGGGATTGACTAACAATGTTGCTTGCATCTGAGCCGGAGCTTGAGCCCAGTTTATTAAGACGTTAACTGCTATGAAGACGTTCAATATTAAACTCAAATTTGAAGTCAATTGTAGTAAGCAATTTTGAAAATTGCAAACATTAACTTGATCGTGCCTTTATTTAGCTTCGAGTAAGTATTTTTGAAAATTGAGTTTGTGAATAATTTTTGGTCATTTTATTAAATTTCCGTATTAAAATTTAATCTGTGTACCACCGATGGTTCACATGACGGTTAACATGTAAAGAATAACGTGTTAACGATGCCCCAAGGCATCGTGATGAAGTATATCTCTGGCCATAATACTATCACCCGTATGATCAAAATATGAGCTGGAGTCACTTGTGAGATAATGACCAAATGGCTAGGTCAAAATATATGTAGCATACCGCTACACAAGCGTAAAAATTGGAAATTTGCCATTCGTACTTAAATAAATTAATTAGTAGCATTAAAAATCTTACTCTAATTTATTATTAATTATTTTCTACTTCTAATTCGTAATCATTGAAGTTTTTGTGTAAATACATGAGACGATAAAATATCAATTTACATTTTTCGAGAGAGAAGCCCTCTGGTGGCAATACTGCGCAATTAATGCGCGTCTCTGTTTCAAATAGAGCACTCTTACTTTGGCGGTTGACTAGCCCGCTCACAGCATTTTTCTCGTGAGTAATCAGTGTTAGAAAATAATCGTGTTCTTTCTTCGTTCTCGTGAGTAATCAGTGTAAGAAAATAATCGTGTTCTTTCTTCGTGTTCAGTGAGTATTAATAGTTGACAGGCAGTGTTATTTGGATACGTAGTTATGCGTAGGAATTGTGATGTAGCATGTTTTCATTCAGTGCTTTGTTTTGTTTTTTCTCAATGTGACTTAGCGTAAAAATATTGCGTCAGATGTGCATTGCATTTCCGTGTCATGATTTTATTATCAAAACATAATCATGTTTCGTTCCTTTCTTCACTACAATAGTAGATACCTGCAGTTTTCATTCATGATTCGATACTCGGAACGAACGCGGCGAAATTTGCCGGCGTTCGTTGTCGATAGCGTCTTTGTGTAATGGCGGAACCTCACACCGTCGTCTCTTGTCACTACTCTGTGACTATAAATACTATAGGCATGTGTTATAGTAGCATTTATTCTTTTTTTTACAAACCGACTTGCAGTAGTTTAAATTACGAAAAGTATTCATGTCTATGCTTGCTAAGTTTTGGAATTTCATTTCTTAATTCCATACTCTTTGAAACCTTTACGTAACCGCACTTATTTCAATATAAAACATTTCAATAAAATTTAATTTAACTCATCGCATTCTTGTGACAAACACCCACTACCATCTGCCTATCTTGAGTGTGTCCAAATTGCTGGCGGCTTGGCTGAGGCCGACGTGTAAAGCCGCCCGGCTAAATCGCCACACGGAACTTTCATGCTTTCGTTTTTCCTTCTTCGCGTATTTTCCGCCTGTGAAATCAACGCTTAGGTTTCCTTTTTTTTTTCTTTTATCATTGGGGATATTATTCCTTAATTCCTTATTATTGGATTCAGGATTCAGTAGGATTTATATCCATGAACTTTAGGATTTTTATGTTTTTTTTTACTGCTTTCAAAAGTGCAGTCACTTGATATTTTCACGATATTCCGTAGATCTCGTGTTTACTTGCCCGTAGTCTCTGTAAGGAATCACGATCTTTATTACCGGAAGTTCTTAAACCTGATACTCAGATTTTTAAAGCCAGAGGCATTAGTGAACAGTTTTGACAGTTAAACAGTTTAAACAATTTATTTATTGTTAAAACCTGTCAACCAAAATCTGTCCTATCTCCTTGAGTTTGCCAAAAGTGAAAATCCTTAAAGTAGCTGGTGTCAAACCTGTAGGAGTTTCTCGGAGTTCTCCGTGTGGGAAGAGTTGTCATTATATGTTGGATTGCCAGTGGTGGAATGGCTTGATGTCTCTCCTGGAACGTTTCATCCAGCGCCTCTGCCCTTACAGGACCTCAACGGCATCACACACACCATTTACAACATTCTCCCTGGGCCGCTTTTGGTTTTTTCTACTTGGATTGGATTTGGCTATGCTCTGGGGCCTTTAGCCGGATATATTCTCTAATTACGGGCCTTAATTCTCAACTGCCTAAAAGTACGGGCACCATTGAATTAGCTTTGCATTCGCTGAATTCCGCGTGCCTGGATCTTAAGTACTATTCAAACCTAGAGTCCTCATCGCCATCCGGCTCGGCACCTTGATCAAACTCACCTGCTCTAAAATTAAGCATGCTTTGCCCACACAAATAGCTACGCACCGATTGTTGTGCTTGTTTAAAAATTGCCCACAGTAAATTGAATATTCTGAACTCGATACACTTAAAAATCTCATCCACCGGCCGGAGCGACGCCAGCGCTCACCGAAGCTCATAACCTATATTGTAAAATGAAATATCTGATATCGATTGAATTATCTCACTGATCAGTCTAATGTGAAACTAGGTTAAGTGATTTAGGTTAAACATTAATGTACACCTTAGAATAATGTTGATGGTAGGATGCCCCAGAAGTCGCTGAACTTATTCGGGCCCACAGGTATCTATATTCAAGCTCACCACCGGCACTCCGGACCTCACTGGGATTTCCAGTCAAGCTCATCGACGTCCTCCTGGTTCCTCTTCAAATAAAAACCCACCTGAAATAAGCTGAGTCCAAATCCGTTTTTCATTATCCCTCTCATAATTTTCCCAAACCACTATCGAGAGTTGTTCGAGTTTTTGGCCGTCAAGAACTAATATTTAAGTTCAAACTACCCCAACAGTCACGAAAACCCGACATATAATTACTCGTGGGCTCGAATACTTTAAGTGTTTTTTTGGCAAACATGCTTATGGGTATTATCATAAAATTGTCATCAGGTTTAGTCCCATAATAATTCAGTTTGGTTCTTTTCATGCTCTAAAGTAATTGTTTGAAAAAAAACAGTTTTGGCATATTATGGCCATCGGAAGCAGTAATATGGGACAATATGCTGTTACTTCCATAAAATATTATACAGGCTGACTGAAAACATTCATATCATCCACACGTTCTCTAGGGCACTCTAAGCTATTTGCTCAATAAATCATGTTACTTTCTTTCCAATCATAGTTATTTTCTCCTGCTAAGGCCAACTTAAATGAGTAATATCAATCAGCTGACTTTCCAGGTTTTTGTGAGAGCAGACTTCTTACGACAAGACCCAAGCGCGTTCGATTGGCCTAATTCATTTGCGTAAAAGTTAATAGTTTGGATGTCAATAATGTTTTATCGAAATAAAATAGATCATTTCTTATTATATCCATGTTTAAATTGAATTAAAACACTGTTGGCTTTATTGATATTTATTTAAAATGTTTTTTTTCAGGCTCGAAATGCAACGAATATTTAATTAAGGGAAGAGTTCGGACACAGTGTGTATTACCATGGCACAATGGCTGCGCGCAGGTCAGCCCTATCTACAAGTGAAATATCGGGAAGCGAACCATTGAAAGAACTTTTTGAAGCCTGTAGAAATGGTGATTTAGCGCGAGTGAGAAAACTTGTAAATAGTCAGAATGTTAATGCTAGAGATACTGCTGGACGTAAATCATCCCCTCTACACTTCGCTGCAGGTGGGACACGAGATGCAATTCGTCTTCATTGTATCGTCGCATAAAATATTGTCTAATTTTCCTTTGTACAGCCATAGCTAAAATACAGTACGGTGTTATTGATATAAAATTATGTTGCATGCGTTGAGTTCTGATTTGGAGTTACAAGTTGGTTGAATAATTGCAGACCAGCTGTAAAATTTTCTAAAGGTATGAATAAGCAGCAGGGCAATCACAAGCAAAATTGCATGTTAAATTATATGGTCAATGTGAAGTTTAATGCAATCACAGAAAATAATAATTGCAATCCCAGGAATCACTAAAGGAACCCATTTAAGAACGTTTTACATGAATGACATTCTGCTCGCTGATGCTTTATTTTCGAATAATTGAACTTTGAAGTTGGCCTTTGCGCCAAAGGAAGCGAGCATGTGAAACGGAATTTAATTAATAACGGAAGCTATTACAAACGTAAAGAGGTTGGGTCGTGAGGGGGAGGCACAGTTCTTCTAGTGAAAATTATAAAAAAAGCTTCTAACCCACCCATTAGGGTGACGACCGCAATGTTGTTGACATCGGCTCTAAGATGGCGGCGCCCATGGTGGTCGCCATCTTAGAGCCGATGTAAACAAGATTGCGGTCGTCACGTTAATGGGTGGGTTAGAAGCTTTATTTATAATTTTTGCTAGAAGAACTGTACCTCCCTCTCACGACTTAACCTCTTTACGTTTGTAAAAAGGGATTAGCTTCCGTTTTTAATTCAATTATGCTCGCTTCCTTTGGCGCGGGAAGGCCAACTTCAAAGTTCAATAATTAGAAAATAAAGCATCAGCAAGCAGAATGTCGTTCTTGTAAAACGTTCTTAAATAGGTTTCTTTAGTGATTGTTTGGAATATAATTATAAATTTCCGTGATTGCATTAAACTTCACATTGACCAATTATATCCATCTAGGCCTAGGTAATGAGAATTTTTTTTCCAAATGTAAATGTAAAATTTCTTGCGTGAAGAAGCTAGTTTAGTTATTGTATGCATGAGCTGTGAATTTTCCATTAGTAATGTAAATCGGTATAAAAAATAACTAAAGGGCCTACCTGGCATTTCAAATCTATTAACTGCATATAAAATCGTATGGGGACTTTTTGAATCATTTATGCTTTGAGAAAAAGGTTCCATTGCATTGTATCTATTTTATTACTTAACACAAGGTTAGAGCATTTCCCTATAGGCAAGAAAGTCTCTGGTTGTGTTTGAACAGGGTATAATTTCAGGCTTGATAGTCTCCAAATGATAATACAAATGTATCAACATTGAAATTAGGTATTGCTAAAAAATTAGGTAAAATTAGGTTGAAATTAGGTAAATAGCTAAAATTTTATATTTACCAATATTTTTTGAAATAATAATGGGCTCTTACATGTAGCTTTAATTTTTTTTAAACATCATGCATTGGTAGTAAGGCAGTCACATAATCTTCTCTGCAGGTTATACTCTAGTCTTGCAATCCCAGTATTTTCACCAAACAAGACAGCTGCAGTGATTATAATCAAGAATATAAATGGGTAAAGTAGATAAAAGGAAATCTTTTCCTCTTCTATAGGTGACTTTTTTTTATTTGTTTCTTTGGTCAATATTGAATTTAGGTGATATAGGAAAATGAAGCATTCCGTTTCGAACAATCGGTAAAGAAGCTCATTAAAAACGTTTTACAGGAATCACATTTTTGATGCTGATGCGTTATTTTTGAATTATTCAACTTTGAAGTCGGCTTTCGCACGCCAAGGAAGCAAGCGCGCCATGCAGAATTTAATTAATAATGGAAGCTAACCCCCTATTACAAACATAAAGAGGTTGGGTCGTGAGGGGTAGCCATAGTTCTTCTAGTGAAAATTATAAATAATGGTTTCTAGTGGCATCCATTTACATCATCTCCAATGGCGGTCACCCGGTACCCAAGATGGCGGCCGCCATCTTGGGTGGGACATACACATAGATATCAGCTGAATTCCGTTTTTTCCAAGGGATGTAGATCTATTTAAATGGCATTAAAAATATATTTTTCAAAATAAATAGTGGTCATTTCTATAAGTTTTCCCGTTTTTGCCATAATTACAGTGCTAATGGGGGAAAGAAGTTGCTGCATAATAAGCTGGAGGATTATTTTGAATTTTACACTAGTTTAGTTTCATGAAACTGGAAAAAAAAGCTAAAAAAAGTCATCATTTTTTACTGATTTTTTAGTGATTTTTTAGTGTAATAATAAATTATTATATATTGAAAATTTTTTTGTCAGTAGATAGAACAGCTCTTTGTGCATCCAAAGATATCTGAATCGTTGCTCTATGTTGAAAACTTTCAACAGAAAATAGATTTTGGAAACATAATTTACCCCTATTTCCTCCCATTATCTCTGTAATTATGACAAAAATGGGAAAAATTACATAGATGACCCTTATTTATTTACAAAAATACATGACAATGCCAATTTTTATAGATCTAGATCCTATAGGAAAAACGTTACAGATATTTTTCATAAATTACCTGGTGTCTTCCAATTTGTAATTCTTTACAAAAGTTTTTCCTGTTAACTCTGAAATTATCATGAACATTAAATAATCCTCCAAATTGTTCATGCAGCAACTTTTTGCCCATCCAATGACACTTTAATCATTGCTCTACGGTAAGTACTTTTTGAGATGACCTCTCATGAAGAGTAGTACTCACTTCCAAAATGCTACTCCTACGATTTGTGGTGTAGCGAGTCAAGATAATGTTTTTTTGAAAGAAGAATAATAGGGCTACAGCACTGAGGTAGCTTTTTGAGATTTTCAAATTGGGTGGAAAACGGGAGGTCCTGAAATTAAAAAAAGAGTTTTTTGGCAATTTTCAAAATTTGTTTTTTCATTCAAAATATCTCCAAAACCAAAATGAGTTTCAAACATTCCTACCGCAATATGGAAGCCCAAGTGTTTGCCTTTCAAATGACACTTGTTTCATGTCTACATAGATGAAATTTTTAATAGGAGTAGTTTGCTGTACCTCTCCTATATTCCGTTTTCTTTGCTGTAAATCATTTTCTATGAAGCAAATCAAAAATTTCATACAGGATGACCCTTTTTTTCCTGCATTTTACCAGTTTTTCAAAGTTCATAAGCATTGGTACTCAAATAAAGTAAGTGCTAAAGATGTACAGTCCTTTTAAGTAAGTGAGCTAGATATGAAGAATAATTTTTTCGTTGTAGTATGTGCTTATAAAGTAAAGGGTATAACTATCCAGTCAATATGTAGTTATGTTAAAACACTCAAGATCTGTAATCGTACCTTGATGACATGCCTTACTCTGGGGACAGATCTTACTTTGGTGACAAAAAGTACCATCTAGATGATTTCTTCTAAATTAGTTTTGTTTTTGAACTTTAGCATAGTATACAGAACTTCTCAATTTAATTTTTTTTTTTTTGAGAGGGTTTACTATGTCTCATTGGAACTTTAGGCTTTGGCCGGCGTGAGGTGGTGGAGCACCTGCTGAGCCTGGGTGCTGTTGTGGGGGCCAGAGATGATGGTGGCCTCATCCCTCTCCACAATGCCTGCTCCTTTGGCCATGCTGAAGTTGTCTCCATTTTGCTCAAGGTGACATTGTTTCTTCTGCCTTTAAATCTGTTGCTAAGCATTTTTTTGTCAGAAATAACTGTAATGTATCTGTTTTTATTTGTTAAAGCCACCATAACTGTTCAATTCTGGGAAAGTAGTTTTTTTTTTTAGAGCATAATGGTTCAATCAACACCTAATGGTATATTTTGCCTCTCTTGCAGATAGGGAGGCTTAAATTAACATCTAAGCTAATGAAATTTTTTGTTTTGTTTGAGAGGCAGCTGTGGAAATTTGTACTGATAGCCAATTGGTTGTGCTGAAATATTTCTGTCATGTCTAAGAGAACCTTTGTGATAGGATTTATCACACTATCAACTATAACACATTCTAAACCATTTTTTATTAGCTTGAGAAGATTCATAATGTTTGACAGTATTCAGTTAATATTGGTTTGTTTAATTTATGGCAATTTCTTTTGTGATGAACATTTCCAGTGTCAGTATATTAATGATTTTGTTCATATTCACAACTTTTTAATGCAAAATAATTCACCTATATTTTATGAGTGATTTTGTTGCATTGTCTTCCTGTCATCTAAAGTACCAGGTTTCTAGAGACACATTGAGATTATTGGAACTTGAACAATCAAACGAGTGACACAGCAAATTTGTGCTGTTGTGTCTGCCATTCTGTGATTGTCAGTCAATCTTGGGAAACATTCAAAGCACCTGGTTTTTGTCCAGTATTTATTTCTAGGATCTTAATTTCTATAATCTGAAAACATTGTGTGCACAGCTTATTTCTTATACTTGACCCTTAATGAGTATTGAGCATTCAGAAGTGCTGTGCTGTAAAAATTGTTGATTATCACTCTGTGAGTAGTATGATGGTTTCTAGCCTTGAATTGGGAGGCAGTAAAACATTTCATAACCTGTTGGATGTGAGTGCAAGATTGAAATGTGTGTGCAAAAATCTTCCAGGCTGGTGCTGATCCCAATGCCCGAGACAACTGGAACTACACTCCCCTCCATGAAGCTGCCTCCAAGTCCAAGTTTGATGTCTGCATAGGTGAGAGTTGGTGCCATCTTGCTGGATGTCAGGCTTGAATTAGTCAGGTTTCAGCTCTTTGTTAGTGTTTTAGCTTGGATCATCCTATTAAATCAGTGGTATCTTGCTGGAGGTCAGGCTTGAATTAGTCAGGTTTCAGCTCTTTGTTAGTGTTTTAGCTTGGATCTTTCTATTAAATCAGTGGCATCTTGCTGGAGGTCAGGCTTGAATTAGTCAGGTTTCAGCTCTTTGTTAGAGTTTTAGCTTGGAGTTCTCAATTAAGTCAGTGTACAAAAGTGAGTTTGCCCAGCCTTGCTGGAGGCTGGACTTTGCACTGTGTGAACTTAAGGCTTTGTTAATATTTCAGCTTTGAGGAGTCAAATAAATCATTCATATTTGTACCAATTAGCTTCATGCCGATTGGCAACACTTCTTCCAAGAATTTAGTATATTTAGTGAATAAATTTTTTATTTTCTGTGAGAAGGAAGAATCCCTCATATGCTTATACTTTTTTGAAAATATATATTTTTTTTCAACAGTATTTCAAAGCTGTTTAAAAGCTTTTCGATTTTTATAGCCTGTGTGTTTGTAATTTTGCCCTAATGATTGTATTTACATGTTACAGTTTTACTTCAACACTTTGCTGATCCCAGCATACGTAACACAGACGGCAAGACTCCTCTGGATCTTGCCGACACCTATGCACGCTCCGTCCTAACTGGTACGTTGGAACTCTTGGAACTCGTAGAGAAGGGTTGATGTGTGCAAGTATCAGAGTGAATTAAAGTTCCTCTGTAAAGTGAATAAATTTTCATTGAGTGTTATCAAAAAATATTGACTACCCTCAACTAGAAGTGTAATGATGAATTACACAAACACAGCTAGAAATGTCAAATTAATTGTTCGGAGTATAATTCAGGACCAATTACGAACCTTCCACAGCAAAATTATTTCTGTAATCTTGCATGTAGATAATCCATGGTCTTTCAAGTCACGTTTCATATCATACTGATTTTATCAAGTATTCTTTGTACTTGAGATAATTGTATCAGATAGTATCC
This sequence comes from Morinoia aosen, assembly GCA_030386875.1. Lineage (NCBI taxonomy): Eukaryota > Metazoa > Arthropoda > Malacostraca > Amphipoda > Talitridae > Morinoia > Morinoia aosen. The sequence continues at coordinate 31,889,232 of CM059561.1, read as the reverse complement.
ACAATACTGTGAGTGGTAATTTATGGTGTTATATGCCCATGACTTTCTGAAAGCAGAGCAGGGTAACCCAGTAATCAAGACAGCAGGATCATTATTATTTTATATGTGTATAGGTAAAGCTTTCAAAGAATTATTATTATTACCTGCTAGATATGCATTATTTGTACTGCCGTGTCAATGGGCTCAGCAAAGAGAGGGCTATTGAGGCAGAAGGAGAGTTTTCTTGCCACTTGGGAGAAATTGAAGTTTATGCGCATTGTAGCTTGGCAAGAAAATCAAGATTTGAGATCAAGTTTTGAGAAGTTTCCTTGTGGTGAAAAGCATACATTAAATTTTAGGCTGATGATTGATTGTCTCACGACTCTCGGTAATTTTATTTTATGTATTAATTTACTGATATATTGTGTTGCGTCTTTTCTATACTTATAGTTGTAAATTGAAGTGTAATGCATTGTTAGTTGGCCCTTTCATTTTGCGGTTATAATTTTTTCTGTTGTTATCTGTGCCTCAAAACTTGGGTGATTACACACCAGAGAGCCTAACACGTGTGCTGGCCACACACACCAGAGAGCCTAACACGTGTGCTGGCCACACACACCAGAGAGCCTAACACGTGTGCTGGCCACACACACCAGAGAGCCTAACACGTGTGCTGGCCACACACACCAGAGAGCCTAACACGTGTGCTGGCCACACACACCAGAGAGCCTAACACGTGTGCTGGCCACACACACCAGAGAGCCTAACACGTGTGCTGGCCACACACACCAGAGAGCCTAACACGTGTGCTGGCCACACACACCAGAGAGCCCAACACGTGTGCTGGCCACACACACCAGAGAGCCCAACACGTGTGCTGGCCACACACACCAGAGAGCCTAACACGTGTGCTGGCCACACACACCAGAGAGCCTAACACGTGTGCTGGCCACACACACCAGAGAGCCTAACACGTGTGCTGGCCACACACACCAGAGAGCCTAACACGTGTGCTGGTCACACACACCAGAGAGCCTAACACGTGTGCTGGCCACACACACCAGAGAGCCTAACACGTGTGCTGGCCACACACACCAGAGAGCCTAACACGTGTGCTGGCCACACACACCAGAGAGCCTAACACGTGTGCTGGCCACACACACCAGAGAGCCTAACACGTGTGCTGGCCACACACACCAGAGAGCCTAACACGTGTGCTGGCCACACACACCAGAGAGCCTAACACGTGTGCTGGCCACACACACCAGAGAGCCTAACACGTGTGCTGGCCACACACACCAGAGAGCCCAACACGTGTGCTGGCCACACACACCAGAGAGCCCAACACGTGTGCTGGCCACACACACCAGAGAGCCCAACACGTGTGCTGGCCACACACACCAGAGAGCCCAACACGTGTGCTGGCCACACACACCAGAGAGCCCAACACGTGTGCTGGCCACACACACCAGAGAGCCCAACACGTGTGCTGGCCACACACACCAGAGAGCCCAACACGTGTGCTGGCCACACACACCAGAGAGCCCAACACGTGTGCTGGCCACACACACCAGAGAGCCCAACACGTGTGCTGGCCACACACACCAGAGAGCCCAACACGTGTGCTGGCCACACACACCAGAGAGCCCAACACGTGTGCTGGCCACACACACCAGAGAGCCCAACACGTGTGCTGGCCACACACACCAGAGAGCCCAACACGTGTGCTGGCCACACACACCAGAGAGCCCAACACGTGTGCTGGCCACACACACCAGAGAGCCCAACACGTGTGCTGGCCACACACACCAGAGAGCCCAACACGTGTGCTGGCCACACACACCAGAGAGCCCAACACGTGTGCTGGCCAAACACACCAGAGAGCCCAACACGTGTGCTGGCCACACACACCAGAGAGCCCAACACGTGTGCTGGCCACACACACCAGAGAGCCCAACACGTGTGCTGGCCACACACACCAGAGAGCCCAACACGTGTGCTGGCCACACACACCAGAGAGCCCAACACGTGTGCTGGCCACACACCAGTGATCCTACACTTGCTCTGGCTGCAGGTCAGTACAAGAAGGAGGAGGTGCTGGAGGCGGCCAGGGCAGGGCAGGAAGAGCGTTTGCTGTCGCTGCTCACGCCCCTCAACGTCAACTGCCACGCCAGCGACGGCCGCAAGAGCACGCCTCTCCACCTCGCTGCGGGCTACAACAGGACGCTCGTGGTTGCTGCTCTGCTACAGAGGGGCGCTGATGTTCATGCCAAGGATAAAGGGTCGGTTGCTGTCATCTTTTCTGCAATGACGTAGGATGTAGGATCAGCTGTTTGTTCAGGGTAGTTTGGCTTTTATTTTATTCACATAGGGCTGATCAAGACAAAAGGTTCAACTGAAACTCGTTTTGGTGTTTTGGGCCGTGTTTGTCTGTTGTGGGGATGAAGTGTTCATTCGAATTATCTGATCATCTGGAGTGTTGAAATATTGTCTTCCAGTGTTGCTTTAAGAATTTGAGCTTCATGAAAATACAGTCGTCAAGATCCTTTCAAAAGTTTGTTATGATGGTGTCTGCCGTCCTTCATCTCAGTAGGGAACGTAGACTTCCTGAAAGCTACCTTTATAACAGTTCCAGCAGATTTATTTACCATGAAATGTAATTATACTGGTAAGGTTTGATTTTAATTTTGCCGTTTTGTCCAGCTATGAGTTCAAGTTGTATAATCTACTTGCTATTTGATTTTTTTTTGAGGATGAGACTAGGTTTGATAAGGATAACTTGAAAATATGTAGAGATTTTTAAATAACATTGTTAGGATTATTTTCCTCCATTTTGCCACGTTTTGCTGTTTGTACACGATCTTTCCTAGTCTTAGCTCTTTCACCAGGCATCTATAGTTATGGTCCCTTAGTGCATAGGCTGTACTTAGGCAGCTAAAATAGTTAATGTCTTGTCGATAAAACAAGAAAACTTTCCATCCATTGCAAGAGCAATGTTTTATTTGATTGAATGAGTTGTATAACAACAGATCTCATCTATGAACTTGTGAGGCACATGTCTGATGATTTGTATCCCAAAATTTGTAGAAATACGGATATTCTCACAATTATTCCCCTATTGTTACTTGTAAAATTGTAAAACTGCGAGCTCGAACTATTGATGTAAATAATACTATTGCTCACCATTGTATTTGCATGGAAGTGTTAGGGTGTACATTTGGAGACCATCAAATGGTAGGACGTATCGAAAAGGAGGCTTTTGAATGCGCATTCGCCTTGGAACATGAAATGTATTCCCACATAGTGCTATGTACAATCAATGTTGTGGTAAATTGGGTGGGCTGCACAGGACATGGGAAGCAACCCAAGAATAGGTCACTCAGCTCGTTTCTGTTGCCATATATTATTCTACAGAGAATTGTATTTACTGTAGCTGGGCCCCAATGTAATGAAAGTTACAAAGTTGTTGAAACTAACGCTTACAGTGGCATTTTGTACCAGGGGATTGGTGCCGCTTCACAACGCCTGCTCTTACGGGCACTACGAAGTGACGGAGCTGCTCTTGAAAGCTGGAGCCAACGTCAATGCCATGGACCTGTGGCAGTTCACTCCTCTCCATGAGGCTGCTGCCAAGGCTAGGGTCGAGGTGAGGATGTTGGGCTTCAGACAGGGCTCATAAAGGAAGCTGATGGATCAGGTAAAGAACAGCGTTTCCTTATAAAAGTGTGTATGAGCTGGAACACCTCTTGTTAGTATTGTCTCTCATTTTTAAATGGCGTCAGGCTGGATGCTGTAAACATCGTACAAATTTATTGCAGTGACCCTGTGCATAATCTACTACGTTGGTAACACTGAAAGGCTATGGGTCCATGTGTCGGAAATCAATTTCAGTATGGATGCGAGGTAAACAGAAGTTAGAAACTCACTGCTGTAGGAGCAGAGGAACAATGCGTTGAGATGAGTGTTAGGGGTCATCATGGAGGGAAACTTTCTGAAAATGAGAAGTGAAATTACTGTTGCTCATGCTTTTTATTATATGAGAGGTAGCCCCATTTTTAACTGGTTTCATTTTTGATAGCATTGATGTTTAATGCAAAGTTTCAGAGTCTTTAGTCTGCTTTATGAGATGCTTCATAAATTGTGAGTTTGCTCTCCATCTACTCCCTTGTTAAGTTTTGTTCACTATTTTTACTATTTACAAAAATAATTACTCAAAATTAAGATAACCTTCTCTCAACCACTCTAGTTACATATATCTGACTCAAGCAAAAATATGTAAGCTGGGTTAAAAATGGAATCCTCTTTTTGCTTCTCTGGTATACGTGGTATACCTTCGTGTTGCATGCCCCGATAAACCACGCCTTCAATCATCACTTCAAGCGTTACCATTAGCATTGTATGGAGTGCAAACTAACAGAGCAGCATGTACGCGCAGGTGTGCTCGTTGCTGCTGGCTCACGGAGCCGACCCCACACTCCTCAACTGCCACTCCAAGAGCGCCATCGACCTGGCACCCACCCGGGACTTGCAGGACAGGCTCACCTGTGGGTGTCGTGCTTGTGTTCATTTGTGATGGTGTGACTTTTGTTTTATTGTGGTGTGTGTGTGTGTGGCGCTAGTGTACTGCTAGGGTGTGTGGGTGTGTGATTTAGTCCAAATTGGGTTTACGTAACTTATTTTTTATAAGTTTTGTGTGGTTCATTATTAGTGTTTTGTGTTTCTTTGTTTTGTGGATGTAGCGAAATTACTCTTGAATTACTTAGTATCTCTTATTTTGAGTCAGCCTGATGTAAGGCAAGATGAAAAGGAAAATAAATCAAGGTTTTAAGGAATTAATTTGACGACCAAACGTTTGGAGTACATCGGTGCTGTTATCAGTGTCAATATTCTATGGAATTAAAAAAGTAAATTTTTTAAACAAAATTTCTCTGAGAAAAATTTTTGAGAAAATGTACATAGTTTAAACCTTGATAAATAGGTACAAATCTTTTCATTCCAACCCGTTCGTTCTCCTTCACATTTGCACATGAGCGTGCCTATGCCTACTATTATGCACATGCCAACAGATAACGTTGGTATTCAAACTTAGAATCGGTGTATAATTCTGTTGAGTAGTATTCAAGGAAGATTTACTAGTTAATGTGAACAGTATTTTATAGAGTTTTTATACTGGATTCTTTTTCTTCAATCCAGAGTTCATATTCTTATTTTGCCGTCCGAAGTGTTAGGGGAGAATTAGGAACGTTCACATGGTAATTTGAATTAAGGAACAATGCCTAACAGCTGACAGCAAAGGAGATGCATACGGATGGCGTGTTCTGTGTGAAATAGGATGTCGGAAATGGCGGAATTGCTGTTATTGGGGAGACTCATATTTTCCATTGATCATACTTCTTGATATACTAGTTCGCTAGTTCACGACCACTATTCAGGCAGTCCCTGTCGCATGTCCTGCCTGAAAAATAATAGAAACATTCTTGCGTTGTGTAGGAGGCATTCTTGCGTTTCTCCAAGAAATAGGCGTGTTAAAGGCAGTAAAAATTTTAGTCTGCTTCTGTTATCCTAGCAAGCTTGAGGGAATGTCTTCTGCTTGGATCTTTGATGGGTCATGATTTATTCCGTTTTGGTGTGCATGTAAGTTATTCATTTAGGCTTTGTCTAGTTTTGTATTTTGAGAATTTGATACCTCTTTTATCTTTGCCGCAGGTGCTTTTATGCGTGTACAACCGTACACTCTGTTAATACCCTTTATTTATTCATTTATTTTTAGAGATACTGTATATTATCACCGATTCACTGCTTATCCTAGATGATAGTTGCAATTTAAAAACTGCTTCTCACACATGGCTAGTTCTTTAATTTGTAGTGTTGGACGCTGCGTGTGTCATTGTAGTGTTGGACTCCACCTGTGTCCTGTTCACTTTGGTTAGACAAGTATACTTCATTGCGTGATATAGAAACGCGTACATTTAATAAGGGACACAAAGACATGAACGTGAGGGAGACAAAGATGGTTGTACTGTCATGTACTTCTGCCTCGTTCAAAGTAGAAATAGTTAGGCCGGCCGCGCTACCTTGCTAGCCCGGCAGGGGTTTCAGTATGGGCAAGGCGCTTGGCTTCTAGAGGGTGGGCAGCTGAAACCAATGGGAACTCAGCTGCACTCCCATTTTAAGTCAATATTATTTCCTTTAAAATGCTTCATGAAAGCAAAGGGGTCTATTAGCTGGCAACCCCGTTGAGAAAGCAACCACAGACAATAATAAACTATGAGGGACACGGAAACACGAACGCTTCAATGCACACCAGCACTAGGGATACTCACTCACTATCCTCTCTCCTGCAGACGAGCACGCGGGCCATAGCGTGCTGGAGGCGTGCAGGCAGGGAGATGCTGCCAAGCTCAAGCGCCTCCTCACCTCGCAGCTCGTCACCTTCTCCCATCCCTTCACTCACGACACGCCGCTGGTGAGTCTCGTAGTTGTTGGTCTTGCCGCTTTTATGTGAATGTTCACGCAGCTTCTATAATATGTTATTGATCGTGTGGCTCTTATTATAACAAATTATATTGTTCATGCGGCTTTTATAATAATATATATTGTTGTTCATGCGGCTTTTATAATAATATATATTGTTGTTCATGCGGCTTTTATAATAATATATATTATTGTTCATGCGGCTTTTGTAACATATGTTATTGTTCACAGGGCTCTTATAGTTAAATATGTCTTATAATATGTATATGTTATTGTTCACGCTGCTCTTGCTGTAATATGTTATTGTCATTTTTTGTGTGTGCATTCACTGAAGCTGGGGACAAGTCATGTCACTGCAGGGTTGGCAATAGTACCCCCTTAAAAACCCACCCAATAAAATGGAAAAACCATGTGTTTTTATTTTCTATTATGGTCTAATTTCTGAAATGAAATTATACTCTGAACCAGTCAGGAAATGCAAGTTAATCTCTCATCCATGTGTTATTTAAGAAAATTTCTCGCGATTTAGTTGAAATTGTGTAGCTTGACTTAATTATCTAGTACAAATTGAAGTTAAGTTACTGTAGAGGTAGGTAATATGCAAGGAAATTCTATTAGGCTAAAAGTTCATTCGTATTTTTTTATTGTCATATTTCTGACCTTTTGAAGGTAGTTTTTATATTAGCAACCAAAACTTTCAGAGATATATAGCATGTGTATGAAGTAGGGTCTGTAGCTTTTTTGTTTTCTGAAGTAAAAAAGCATTAGATGTCGGTAGTACCCTGCTTGATCCTCCATTTCAGGAGCTCAAATGCGAGAAAAATGTTGTAACTTCTCTACTTGGAGGCTTGTTACTCACAGACGTAAACATGCTTGCAGTACCGGACACGTGATTTAGAGAATAAGAATGTAAATACGTTCTTTAGAAGGGCCTATAGATGACATCAAAGAAAATGAACGGACTTTTTTGCTAACTCAATAAATTATTTCTTCACATGAAGCGCGTATGAATTTCAAAAGTCTTTGGGCGTTATCAACTCATAGTCTATTTAACCCTTTCGGTACTGACGGCTACTCCAGTGCCAAGTTGGCTAGTGCTTCCAGTTTAGGGCATCTAACCTAGTTTTAAACTAATTTAACTAGTGAGGGAATATTTTGGAGTAATAACAAAATTAGGGAAATTACAAACATTCAATAAACTAGTTTTTAAACAATTCCAGAAACCTGCACGCGTAAATTATCATAGGTTACCATAGGCCCCTGTAATTACCATAGGACCCTGTAGCACGCGTAAGTTCATGCTACAGGACCCGAGCAACATATTCAATACCCTTTCCATTTAACTTGAGCAAGTTTTTTCTGAACTTTGTTGATTTTTGGTAAATTCGGGCAAAAACGTATAAATAATTTCTTCGTAAATACGAAAACTTTATTATCAACATCAAAAATTTCTGTCGCCAAGCATCGAGCTTCAAAGATTCAAAAAATTTTAAAATTAAAATAATGAAGAAGGCACTTACTTAAGCTAAAAGCACCACACTAGGACAATTTCACTGACAATTCAGGGTAATGACAACTTTTTCCCCAGGAAGTTTTTACCCAAACAATTTGAATTATCGTACCGAAAGGGTTAAAATTGTATCAAATGGAAAAAATATATTTACGATTGAACCAGAAAGGTACAAGTGAAGGTGAGCAATCAATGTGCAGACATCTCTATTCTGTTTCTGTGGATGCTTTCTTTGATCTAGGTTCTACCATTTCTTCATGGTTATGTAGGTTAAAAAAAAGTCCCTCACTCTATCTACAACGTTCTAATATGAATCAAATACTCATTTTCCAATTGGCAAATGAACTTGACAAGATATTTACTTCTAGAGCATTTCAAACTTTGAAAGTCGAATATTTTCAGTCGCGTTCCTTGTAGGTATCTGTTGGATTAGTTCCCTCGTTTTTCTTGCATTCAGGAAAATGTTACTGAATTACCGGACACCTGTGCAATAGAAAACATGACTGTTTCCTAATCATACTATAATCTTACATGGAGTGCATTTTTTATTAGAATTCAGATCCTATTACCTATATTGCGGAAGTATGCCGTGTAATTAAACAAATTGAAACATTTTCGTAACGGAAAAATGACAAAATTGGGAAATAATACAATATATAAAAAAAACATGATAAAAATCAGTAAAACCTGGGTAGGTTGGGCTTTTTTTTAGTAAGCTATGATTTTACCAATCTTATGGAAGTATGCTGCCATTTTAGTTTTATTCTTATGAGCATCTACTGAAGTACATACATATACACACATATACCGGGCTTTTCCTCCCTATGGGAGGGTAGCCGACAGCAGGCAACAATCACCACACTTAGTCACTAGCAGGCGAGAGAGGCAGCACTGGCCGCACCTGAACTGCCAGGATCAGCAGCAGCCCAGCACCACCACCTTCCACAGTCAGGCCCGACAGCCATAGCTGGTTTACCCCGACCGCTTCATTGAGTGCAGCCCCTCCCCCCCGCACAGGACAGGTCAACCCCATCACACGCGGTCAACTTCCAGTACCGCGTCCAAAATAAAATTACTTTCTTGTGCACTGCTCCCACTCACTTCTGTCCGCAGCCATCCCTCTCGCCACGTCCACAGTCAGACCACTCTCATAAAAAGCACGTTTCACCCCATCCATCCAACTCATCCGTGGTCTACTCGCTCGAAGACCACTCACTTCCGACCACTCACTTACTGAAGTAGAGGCAATTTATGGCAGTTTGTTGAAGTCATCAATATGTGGCCCTTACCGAAGTTGAGGCATTTTTATAAACTTTCATTTTTGTATGTTCGTGTTAGCTTAGGAGTATCACTCATCGTGTGTTGCTATTTTAATTTGAATTTTGGCTTGTTGCTATGTTCTCAAATCGGATGTATAAAATCCTGTCTTGCTATGTTTATGAAACCAGGTTCGTAAGCCTCATTTTGAACTCTCCTTGGCGTTTCAATTATTATTCCTTTCAGACCTCTTCAGATCTGATGTTTTATGTTATACTTGAGCAGATATCCTCTGTGTGCAAGTAATTAAAATCATGTTCTTCTAATAGCATATGAGATCAGGCCAATGCGTTGCGTATTAGTGAACTGAAATAATTTATTGCGTATGTGCTTGTGACTGCTTTGTCTTAATATCGTATACGATCACAATTAGGTGTAAGTAGAAACATCACTCAGTCAGCAAAACAAGACTCTCCTAACGAAACTCAACTGACAAAACTAGACTAAACTAAACAAAACAAAATGATCTTTTGATATGGCACAGATATCTAAACATGAGGCAACCAACAAAACCAGCCACAAGCAGCCAAACCAGACGTGGCCAACAAAACCAGACGTGGCCAACAAAACCAGACGTGGCCAACAAAACCAGACGTGGCCAACAAAACCAGACACAGGCAGCAAAACCAGACACAGGCAGCTAAACCAGACACAGGCATCAAAACCAGACACAGGCAGTAAAACCAGACACAGGCAGTAAAACCAGCCACGACCAACAAAACGCAACATAACCAACAAAACGACTGCTAACCAAACACTTGGCCATACAGCACTGCGCGGTGTCGTGTGGAGGTGCGCGGTGTCGTGCGGTGGTGGAGCTGCTGCTGCGGAAAGGCGCTGGTTCGCTCGCGTCTGAGAAGAACAAGGACCAGCTGACGCCCCTGCACTTGGCGTCCCAGTGTGGCCCTGTTGCTGCTGACCTGCTCGAGCTCATGCTCAGACACGGCGCTAAGGTCAACGTCCTCGATGGCATGGGGCAAACGGGTGGGTACTTTTTACGACATTCTGTGGGGGCGGTGTGGGATGGGGTATGTGTGTACACGTGTAGGAGTCGTGTACTCCATGGTGGAATATTGTTTAAAAAAACTTGTTGGTTGTGGTAAAAGTGATGTGTAAATGTGTTGGTATCTTGCACTCTATTGTGAAATCTTGTTTTATGGAACTTGTATTGGTCGCTCAGTTATAATTGCGTTTCTCAAGGTTTTTCTTTTTTGTTAGCTATTTAACCTAAGGGAAGGCGGGTTGTGAGGAAAGTGTGCGAGCAATAAGTGGAGTTTTAACTTTATCTACCCGTATTTCCTCATAATCTGAAAAGCTGCTTCCATTCTAGTTGAAATGCCGCATTGCTGGATTTGAACTGAGCTTGGATCTTTCTTGTTTGAGAAGTGATGCTTCACACTCGTGCCACAATAGGATAGGTGAAGAGTTATTAATAGGAGTGAAGAGTTGTTTTTCTCCTTGTGAAAAGGGAACATTTTTCATTTTCCTGGCGTTCAATGTTCTCCATGAATGTTTGTTACAAGACACAAACACGCACTTCTGGACAGAGTCATAGTGCCGTGCTGGGCATATGACAGACTGTTGATGTCAATGAGACGAAATAGCGTATTTTAAGTTTTTTATTACCGCCTGCTATGTTACCACCACTGTTGCTTGCCATGTTTGTTTCACGCAAACACGCCAATAGTTTCGTGGCGCCGCACCGGCTGCATGGCAGACCACAGCAGCAGTGTAGAGCCTGAGATTATGGCGCACATGATGCAGCTACCAAATCAACCTCAAGGCTGTAATATATTAAATGCTTGATCTGTTTTAAGTACTTAAGTGGGGAGGGGGTTAGAACCACACTGTGGTTAGTGTCCTACAAATTGGTCGTACTGTTGACCTTTCAGCTCAGTATGGATGAAAAAAATTGAACATTCACTCGAAATCTATGTATGTACTAATAAGGGAAACAAGCTTCGAATAAAGAGATATTTTTCTGTGGACTGCAGCCATCAATTATCTGTGTTTTCTTTGATGGAAGGAAGAGAACACGGACTGTATTAGTTACTGTGACCGCACCACCTGCTCTTAGTGTTGGTGAATTCCAATTGATCAAATACTGTTTTATTATATATTCTTAGATCTGTTAATTTTAGATTTAAGGTTTCTGTGAGCTTTATTCTTTATTTGTTTTTCATTCTGTTTGCTATTCCCCTCTGATTCACGACGTGTATTGCTCCAGCTCGTCCCCTGTGATAAGCAAGGTGTGAGCCAAAAACTTGGTAAGAGATGCGACTCAAAACATACCTTCCACACCTAACCGATATCTTGCACCCGTAATGGTGAGGCGTATTAGTTCAATATTGTAGTTCAGGTGCAATTCAGTAATTCAAGGGCAAACTTTGCTTGACTCGACTATATTTTGATGATCTAATTTCTAATTTTTCTACGCCGAAATTACAGCAAATTTTACTTAATTCAGCCTGCAAGTTTAACTCCAATATACACACTCTGAACCATTTACAAATGTTAAAAAAAAACACTGCTTCAGTGCATCGTGCGAATTTTGATCAATTCAATCTGAATGTCGGGCCTGGTAACCCGGCAGTTCTACTATCCCCACACAGTCAACTTGCTGGTCCATTCTGACCATTTTTCAAAAACCCAACTCCAGTGTAGTCTGACTAACTTACACATGTGCCCACACTCCCAACGTGCTGGTCCTTTCTGACCATTGTCACACACCTCAGTAGAGTCAGACTAACCAGCGAGTGTGTGCGCAGCGCTGCACCACGCGGCGGGGTGCGGGGACGCGAAGGCGTGCCACGTGCTGCTCCAGTTCGAGGTGGACACCGGCATCACGGACACGCAGGGCCACACCGCTGCAGACCTCGCTCCTCTTCACCTCGCGCCGCTTATTGCCGGTGTGTGTGTGGGACTATGGGAGCTGCATGTGTGGCTCCTGGGCTGTGTGTCGTGTTGGTTGTGTGGCTGCTTGGTGATGTGTTGTGTTGGTTGTGTGGCTCCTAGGCTATGTGTCGTGCGGCTCCTAGGCTGTGTGTTGTGTTGGTTGTGTGGCTCCTTAGTGGTGTCGGATGTGGTGAAATAACGTTTCACTTTGTCTCAGTTTCCCATGGACGTCCTTGTTTCATGAAGCTATAGCAGTTGGCTCCATTACTGTGATGCTTTCAAAGTTTCATTTTGACCAATTGGTTTATTAAAATTTATGTTAAATATTCTTGGTTTTGTTAGTTTTAGCTAGAGCGGGCGTTTTTTATCAATTATATCCTATATGCGTATCAGACAGCATTGTGAACATGGCTTTGAGAAGTAGACTAGTCGGCAGTGATGCGTTCTGTACCATCAACTTCATTCCTATTTGTTTATTTATTCCCCCTCAGGGGGATACAACTGTAGTATCTAAGGGAATTAGCGCTCCCAGAAGGACTTTGTGAGGGCACGAGCTATAGGTGAGGTAGGCTTCCTTTTCGTTGAAATATGATAGGTTTTTGTTTTGTTACAGACCATCTTTTTTTGGTTCACTGCTGTCCTGTTTTTCAGCACCTACTACTTTCTACTTCAACTTTTTCTTGTTTCATGAACTTCTTTCTTAGCTTACTGTTTCTGTGCACCTTGTGCATAGATTCCGCGTTTTCTCAACTCAATACTAAATGGTGCCTTCCTCCTTCCTCTCTTGGAACATCTTTGGTGTGGTTGAGGGAAGAGTACCCTCAAAATGTCGAATTTTATGGGGATATTGTGTTTTAGCTGCAATAGGAAGGGTAAGATGTCAGGTACATCCTGTGAAAAAATGAAGTTCGTACGTTCATTGGTTCGCCCGCTACGGGGGTTTGAAGTATGGGGGGGAGGGGAGGGGGAAGTGATATTTTATCATGTTACACCTCCCCCTTGGCTCTTTCTTCACGGCTTGACGTTGCTATGCCGTCTTCTATGTCTCTTTTTTTACTGTATAATGATTTCAAGGGCCTTAGCTGACCCAATAAAAAATAATAAAGAAAAATTAAAATTGTTTATATATCTTTGTTTACCTGTTTTGCCTTTTTTTGGAGGATCGAAATGTGGGGCTTCAAAATGTATCTCCTCCTACAGTTTTTGAGCTACAGTGATGATTTTGGTGTCATTGGATGCGGAAATACGTGGGCATTCCAAAAACTAAAAAATCATTCGAAAATTCATTTTTGATCGAAAGTTGTGACGTCATAAAGTATGAAATGTTAAAAAATACCTTTTATTGAATTTTTGAATTTTTTCAATTTCAAACTGAAGTTTGGAGAATGCCAAGTTAGTTTTTGAAATCTACAAGTATTTCCGCATACAATGACACTAAAATCATCACTGTAGCTTAAAAACTGTAGGAGGAGATACATTTTGAAAAAACCCCCCAAAATCTCGTTTTCTATGAATATCTCGTTTTCTATGGGGAAAATCGCATTTTTTCACGAATGGGAAATGATTCTAAATTGCATTTCCTATCTGTATACCAAATATCATTACTATAAGTTCAATAATAAAAATTTTTTTTAAGGGGGACTCTTCCCTTGAGGGAGGCTAAAACTTTCATATATAATAATAATGGTAATAATAATGTTCATTTATTCTTTGTAATAGTAATTTATACAATTTAAATGCTCCTTTACCTTATACTATAACTCTCCAGCTTTATGGAAAATGATAAAATATTGGCTGAAATTATTGTTGTAGCTTCAAGTGCTGTACATAATCATGCGATTTAATTTTTAAATTCTTGTCTTTCCTTGTATTTGTATTGCGACTGCGTTCTTTTCTGTGCAATTGAATTTTTGCCAAACAATTTTTTTCTCTTGTAACACGTGCCTATTAATGTGTTTTTGTGCTGCACATTAACGGTTTTTGGCGAGAAGAGACGCCCAAGTTATGTCATAGTTTCGGAGTAAGTTTGGCGTTGTGCATCGTAATTTCCTAGGCCTAGTGTGGTAAACCTACAGCAATCAAGTGAGTCCACCATCAGGCTTCCGTTTAGCTCTGTAATGGGCACGATTTTGAGTTCGAGAGAATGTGCTTGTGCGTGAATATTGATATCTGAGAATGCAGTTGTTTCAACTCTACCAATCTAGTGCCTGTGCTCTGTAGGTGTCTTGGAAGGGACTTGGGTAGCATCCCAAGCATGGGCTCGTTTCTGTCTACAAATTCTATTCAATACTAGGTGTAAACTAATTAAATAGGAGTCTATGGTTCAGAGTGGCACTCACGAGAGCGGTGCGGTGCTATGTGGTTGCCTCGCGCTCTGTGGTGTGCGTCCCTGTTTTCTAAACTTCAAATCCTGTTTGTGCAGGGGACGAGAACAGCTTGCTGCCTATGGGTGTGGCAGGGCCGAACAACAGCGGCAGCAGCACCACCAGCTCCAATAATAACAACAATAACAGCAGCAACAACTCCGGTGTCACGTCCCTGCCCTCAACAGGCAGCCTCTGCACGGACAGAGAGCAACAAATGCTTGAGGTATTATTTCAGTACTCTTCAGTAGACACTTGGCTTCAGTAATAGTGTTCTCTCTTTTAAGAAAAGTAGAGCTCTATCTTGAATAATTTTGATGCTCTATTGTCTTCAATGGCTTTTGGTGCTGCCACAGCTTTTTATTATTCCAACAGCTTAGGGTAGCTATTTCAATAACAGTACTTCTCTTGGAGCATTTATTCAGCATAGAAAGGCCCCTCAGGGGGATACAACTATTGTATCTATGGGAATTAGCGCTCCCAGGGGAAAAATGTGAGGGCCCGAGCTGAGAGTTAGGTAGGCCTTCGTTTTGTTGAAATAAAATGTTTTTTGTTATGTTAAGGACCACCTTTTTTCGGTTCACTACTGTCCTGTTTTTCAGCACCTCTGACTTTCTTCTTCAACTTTTATAACTTATTTCATGAACTTCTTTCCCATCTTACTGTTTCTATGCCCTTTCTGCATAGATTCCTCATTTTCTTATCTCCTTACTAAATGGTGCCTTCCTCCTTCCTCTCTTCGATACGCTCTTTTTTTGCAGCGGTTAGGGAGGCTTAAACTAACTTATAATCTAATCTAATCTCAGCATAGAAAGGGCTTTTATAAACACATACGTTTATTTTTACTGTGTGTTTTGGCCTCTGTAAAATGTGGTGTATTGCCAATGGATCTCAAACTTTACTAACCATTGCGTTCTCTGATATTGAAAACAAAACTTAGCTCTACTTATTTTTAGCTCTATAAAAGTATAATCGTTTCGGAGCAAATTGGTTGACATTGAAACGTTTTCAACAGTCGGGAAAAATACACCCACAAACCAATGTATTCATTTAACGTGTTAAGGGTATGAAGTAGGGTATAATCTAAAGTGGCCTCGCAGTGGCCGAGTGTACAGAGCGCTTGCGTTCTGTGCTTCATGCACGGGTTCGAGCCCTGTACGTGGCAGTTGGCGTGAAAAACGCTGACGCGGCAAATCAGGGTCGTAGCCTGCAGTGTAGTCACTGTCCTCGAAGAATGTTACCTGAGCACTAAACGAGAGGAAAATGAGGCCTAAAGCTCGGGCGTGACTAGGGGCCTGGGAACCCCTATCATGTACATTCCCTGTAAAGTATCATGTCAATGATGCTATCCACCTTCTACTAAAAAGAGGAAAAGGCTTGGTATATAGTATATTATAATAATCTAAAGTATGATATAAAGCCATCTGCATAATTAGCAGTGAGCAATGTTGTCTTGTATTTGTGAAGACGAGCTTCTCACGACTCAATGTACAGACATGGAAAGGCCTGTTAATAAGTTAACGGATCAAACATTAATCTGCCTTAATCTGTTGATCAATACAATAATTTTTCAGGTTTGCCATGTTCTTGTGCAGATATAGTTGTTTACAGTTGAGAAAATGATATATTATGTACTACCTGATGTATAATGCGTTGCATTCATGATTTCACCTGCTCAGTGTGGTAGTGAGTGCTTGGTTGTTATGTGTTTGTAGGTCAATACCGTTCGATAGCATGACTTACGAGGACAGGAGCACTACCATGTGTTCTTTTCGGAACAAATCTAATCTTAATAGATGAAATGTGTACTATTTTGATAAGCGAATGTGTGTACAGTGCTATTTGTATGAATATCCTCAAACTAGAGTTTGTGAAGTGTACAAGACGCGCGTACGTTGTTTGACTGAACAGGCGGCTCGTGCGGGCGACGTGGAGTGCGTTAGAGCGATACTTGCAGCTCAGCCGAGCCTGGTCAACGTGCGAGACCTGGACGGTCGCCACAGCACGCCTCTGCACTTCGCTGCTGGCTACAACAGAGTGCCTATTGTCGAGATGTTGCTGCACCACGGCGCGCATGTGCATGCCAAGGATAAGGGGTGAGTAGCGACCCTGTGGCGTTCCACCGTAGTACATCAGGTTCTTACGTTATTTAGACTTGGGGTTGTAGAGCCACGATATCACGAGAATCGTTGTGTGTGCTGTACTAATTCGCACTTATAGTGGCAACTTTTATCTCGTTTCATGAACTTCCTTCCTTAGTGCTGTTTCAATGTGCCCAAGGTGTGGGGATCCAACCTTGTAATTTTGTGTGAATATGAGTTTGATCCCATCAGGCTTTACATCAGGCTTTACATTGTAATTATGGGAGTCAGTGCTACCAGGGGAAAGATGCGAGGTCTCGAGCAAAAGTTTAGGTAGGTCTTCTTTTTCTTTTAAGTGAAAAGGTTTTTTTTTATTCCTACGGACCTTTTTTTCGGTTTAATGCTGTTCAGCCCTACTACTTTTTTAACTTTTATTTTATTTCATGAACCCTTTTGTCAATATATTCTTTCCACGCACCTTGTGCATAGGTAACTTGTTCCCTCATGTTTAATTGAAATGGTACCTTCTTTATTCTCTTTGGAACACTTTTGTTGTGATTAGGGGCACTTAAACTGGCGTATCTAATCTAATCCGGTGTGGGAAATCTTCATTTCACTGATGTTTTTTCAGCACCCTGACTCTTCAATTTTTAACTTATTACATTTTCTTCTTTCCTAACTTTCTGCCTCTATGCGTAAAGATATTTTATGTGGGGTGGAAACTCTTATACGAAGATTCCCTGTTTATTTTTAATTCCATTCTGAATGGTATCATCTGTCTTTCTTTCTCGGGAACACTTTTATTGTGGTTAGGGAGGCTTATTCTAATCGAACCAATGAATGTTCATGAAAATGAGCCTCATTGTATCCTAGTTGTTTTCTCTTCAGGGAGGATGAGAGTGGCAACAGGTTTAGGTGGGATAGGTTCGTCTCTTTTGCTATGGGGACTGAAGCCCTCAGAAGAAAAGGTTACCTCGACTATAAATGGGCCTTTAGGAGATGTGTCTTTTGGGCCATCTTTGCTTTTTCAAGTATTAAACTCTCTCTTCTTTGTCTTTTATTTTTCCACTTAACTTGCTGCTTTTCACCTTATTCATCGATTCCTTTTCATTCCTTAGTCCAAGTTAAAATGGTCTCTACTCTCATCTCTGTAAAAACATCCTTGCTATGTAAACAGGGCATTCAACTAACTACTATGGCACCTATCAGAAAATGTACGATTTTTAGACTTATTAGACTTTACTTCATTTAGACTATACATTTTAGACTTTACCGGTAAACTTATTATTTGGAGATGTTTAAGGATTGTGATCATGATTGTGTAGTATAGTGTTTGTATAAATCGTCCACGCTTGGTTAAAAGGAGGTGGGAAACTATACTGAACTGCTAATTTTTCTCACTGGAGTTTCTCCATCTTAAAATGCAGCTATTGTGTCGATAGGAATAAGCGCTCCTAGGAGAACAATGTGAAGTTCCAAGCTGATGTAAAGTAAGCTTTTTTTTTGTTGAAATAGATCAGTTCTTTGTTTTGTTACGGGTCATATTTTCAGTTCACCACTGTCCTGTTTTTCCGTACCTTCTACCTTCTTCTTCCACTTTATCTAGTTTAATAAGCTCCCTTTTTTAACTCAATGGATGTATGCGCAGGAGATTTTGTGTGAAAATACACCTTGTGGATAAATTACTAATTGCCCCAACCCCGTACTAAATGGAACCCTACTCCTTCCTTTCTTTGAAAGTATGATGAGGGAAACTTGGAACTAACTTGAATATGATTTAATCTTTTGAAGTTGACAATATTGGTGTCAGCTCCCTGTTTGATTAGATTCGTCCTACTTCTCCAACTTGGTAAGGGATGTATTTTATCACTCACCGAATAGAATCTTTTTGTAGAAAAACCCATTTTTATCATTTAGTTGTGAGTATAAATCATTTCTATATCTGGTGCTACGTAAAATGTGCCATCAAAACACAAATCTGTAGTTCGTATTTATAATTCAATAAGGTTAATCGTGAAAAAAGATGATGTAAAGAAAAGAAGTTGCCACTTGGCGTAGCACAAAAACGTAACTGACATTAGTCCTGGGTTGGGAAACGAACGTCTTTTAAAAGAAAACAAAAGAAAAACAATAAAATCTGCATTGTGCCTTTCATACAAATTTGTGTATTCATGTGTAAATTTAAATTTAAAAAACACTTGATTGGTGTTTTTATGTGTTTTTTCATGCAAACTTTGGATGTAACTGTGCACAGAGGCTTGGTGCCGCTGCATAACGCCTGCTCGTACGGCCACTACGAGGTGACGGAGCTGCTGGTGCGGCACGGTGCCTCCGTCAACGTGGCCGACTTGTGGAAGTTCACGCCCCTGCACGAGGCCGCTGCTAAAGGCAAATACGACATCGTCAAACTCCTTCTCAAGGTGATGCATTTCCTCCTTGCTCTCATTTTTGGGACTTCAACGAGTATGATGTGGTCCCTCGGTACTCTGAGGAGCGTGACCTGTTTTCTCAATTAAAATGAGGGCACATTTTGAACCGTACGTTTGATTAGCATGCGAGATGAGGGAGGTTTCATGTTCAACTTTCATATGAGTGCTGTGGTAGATGTAGATTTGTACTTGACTTGCAAATTTAACTATTATTCTTAGAAAATGCCATGCAATGGGCCATCTATTTCTTATCAATATGACGGCAGCATTTTAGCTGAGTAATAAAACAATGTAGGTTGCAATTGCATAATGATAATTTTTTACAATTATTGCATAATGATAATTTTGAGTGCTTGCATACTCTCAAATACTCAACAGTTGAGCAATGATGAAAATTTGGGTCCATCCTTTGTTAACAAAGTGCTCGTCTTTGATGACTCATCTCATATGAGTGTCTCAAAAGCAACTGATGTGTGTGTGGCAACACCATTAAAACTGCATTGCAGGGGAGCTACCTCACCAACTTGGTACCATTAGGCTGGTGAAAGTTTCGGTGTACGGTGCAAGATTTTGTATGTTTATCTTTGTCAATATTTCTGCATCGTAAGTTTGATGGTTGATTAGTGCGTTACTGTTTAATGCTATGATTACAATTACCTCCTCATAAATTTGTATTACGTTGTTTTTCCGTTCAATGCCTGGAGCTGAACTCTCAATTTCGAATACACTTGTTTCAACTTACGAACATAATTGGTTCCGAACTATTGTTTGTAAGCTGAATTGTTCGTAAGTCAATAAATCGTGATTTCCAATCTATTATTAGCTATTAATGGTATTTAAAACCCTTTATATATATGTATATGGTCAACAATGAAAGGTAAAATGTAGATGTAATACTAAAGATTCAAATAATGAGGATAGTTAATGAAGATATTAATTACAATGAATATATAACATTAATTTACGCACATAAAATCAGTCACCTCGCGTTTGTACCTTAACCCTTTAACGTCCGAATTTTTGTACTCATATTACCGTTAACACAACCACCGTCACTAAACTGGCGCTGGCATCTGGCAGTCACCGATATCAGGATGGGATAAGAACTGCCACTCGGCAGAGAACTTCAAAGAACACATTAGGGAACTAATTGAATAAGAAATAAAATATATTGAAGGGGAATTTTGAAAGAGGACACTGGTGTCCTCTGGGGCGTTAAAGGGTTAAAATGTTCGTAACTCGGATATTTGTAAGTAGGGAAGCCAGTGTTTTTCACAGTATTCTTGAGCTTCTTTTGTATGTTGTTAAACTGGCCTGAGGGGAGAAATTATTTGAGTGCTTAGTAAACTAAATTTCATTGCTAGAGACAAATATGCAGATTGGTTTGTGTCATGCAAGGGTTAGAGTTTTTGAGGGATCGTAGCGGATCAGCTCGATTTTGTGTCTTATCATGAGGTTCATCACTCGATACTCATGGTTAATCTCTAGATACGCGTAGTAAACATCTTGAAACCTACTCGTTGTTGATCAGTCGTTACTCATGGTTGATCTCTTGATACTCATAATTAATTACTTGATACATACTCATAGTTGATCAGTTGACGATTGAATTTGATTTGTTGAAACTTGTATTTAATCAGTTAACCCTTTTATGTGACGAGTTGAAACTTGCATTTGATCGCTCGACACTCCTGGCTGATGAGGCTGTGTTCCGTCAGCACGGCGCGGACGTGAATCGCAAGAACAGGGACGGCCACACGCCGCTGGACCTGGTGCGCGACAGCGACCAGGACGTGGCGGACTTGTTGCGGGGCGATGCCGCGCTGCTCGACGCTGCCAAGAAGGGCGCTCTCGCCAGGGTGCAGCGCCTCACCACGCCTGACAACATCAACTGTCGCGACTCGCAGGTGTGTTGGTGGTGTAGTTCTGTGCTGTGTTGGTGGTGTGGTGTGGCGCTGTGCTGTGTTGATGGTGTGGCGCTGTGCTGTGTTGATGGTGTGGTGCTGTGCTGTGTTGAGCTGTGGTGATGGTATGGTGCTATGCTTGCTGTCTCTCTTGCCTGCACTCACTGTCTTGCATGCTCAGCGCTTTTCTCTCTTCTTGGTCTGCATTTGCAGCCCTTCTATTTCCTTGTATTCGTTTGTATCACGTCCAGTATATCCGTTACGTTAACTTGTCATTATTTTTCTGCTTTCCGTGCTTCTGCGTGCACGGAACTTTGACTTTGGTAAATTTATTTTTCCTTGCATTTCCAATTTGACTGCTTTTGCTCCTCCACTTGTATTTAGTTGTTCGTTTTTGCAATAACTACAGGATGTCTCAAAAAGTATTCATTCTTTGACTGATGATCATTTTTCATTTGTTTTAGGTGCAAGTAATTTTTTTATGTTTTGGTTTCTTAAATTTGATGTTCTTTCTTTGATTTAACTCTGAAGACTTGTATCCATGTTAATATACACCTAAATCGAAACATAATGCTGTGAACCGGGAAGTCAAAGAGAGAGTTTTTTTCGAATCTCTTTATATCGTTTCATAATTTTAACGTCAAATTTCATGTCCACCGTCAACAGTGAAATACAATGCATGCTTGCATTTTTACTGTTAGTTTCTCGCTGTTTGTGCCTTCATATTCTAGCTATTGCCCTTTAGCACTCTTCCTGTTCTGTTGCCTGTTGCTGAATTCAGCAACAACTGCTCAACAACTTCTTGTAATTTTAGTGAACGTTCACCTGCTTCTTATTTGTGATTTAGTTCTGTAGATGTCTTAGTACGTGAAAATATCCACTTCAACTATAATAGCATTTGTAATTGCCTAGCGCCAGTTCCTGATTGCAAACATCACTTTGTTACGATTTGACTACCTAATCGCTCATTTATGGTTGCGTAGTCTGTAATAAGCTTGTTAAGTTAAAAATGCATGGTTACTCAGTAGTAAGCTTATGTGGGGAAAAATTTCAACCCTTGGTCTTATAGTTCGATGAATTTCTCATCTTGAGCAATTTGTCGTCAATGTGGGAGTATGTTTTTACGTTTGTGTAAAGTTTTCCATTAAATTAGTAATATTTGTATAGTGTTTCCTCGAATATTGCAGGATTGGGTTCTAGAACACATTGCAGTAGTGTGAAATCTGTGAAGTTGAAATGATGTACTTGTTATCTTACATCATTATAAACTCACTCCATACTCTCCTAAACCTGTCCTGCGCTCTTATTGTTTCTTCCTCGAGGCATGAAAGAAGCTAACAGTATTAAGGAGAAATTTAACGGTTTTTATTAGGCAATTAGTTTGAGCAGCACTAGCTTTGCTGATTTTCTTTTCTTCCGTTTCTTTGTTCAAACAATTTGTGTTTACATTCTACATTGGCTGAAAAACGTAGATGGACCAAACCCACGAAATCTGTACTGTGAAATGGTTAGGGAATACCGTAATTCGTATTTCGTTCATGTTCCAGGGTCGGAACTCAACCCCCCTCCACTTGGCTGCTGGCTACAACAACTTGGATGTGGCTGAGTACCTCCTGCAGAAAGGTGCCAACGTCAACGCTCAGGACAAAGGTGGACTCATCCCTCTACACAACGCCTCCTCGTATGGACACATGGACCTTGCGTCTCTGCTCATACGCTACGAGACAAATGTAAACGCCACAGACCGGTGGGGGTACACGCCCCTGCACGAGGCTGCTCAGAAGGGCAGGACGCACTTATCCGCCCTTCTGCTAGCTCATGGCGCGGATCCATTCATGAGGAACCAAGAAGGTCAGACGCCTTTAGACCTCGCGACGGCGGATGACGTGCGGAGCCTCTTGCAGGACGCCATGATGAGTCCTCCTGCAGCTGCTGCTGGGGGCGGAGCTGATGCCATGAGTCTGGTTGCTGCTGGTGGTGGCGGAGGATTGTCTGTAGTGCCCTCGATGTCCTCGTCCGTCTCGCCTGTGGTGAGCAACAGCGGCAGCGTGAGCCCTCCCCTCTCGGGCACTGTTTGTGGTCCTTTAGCCGCTCCGTCATCCCCCGCCCGAGGCTTGCTTTCCCCTGCACCTTCTTTGCTATCCTTGCTCCCCTCGTCCCAGCCCCAGGAAGTCGAAACAATCGTGATGCCGAGTGGCGCGAGCCTCACTTTTTGTCCCATGGAAAGCAGTGAAGCTGCTGCTGCTGTGGTGGCTGTTGACATGCCTGCTACCGTACACCAGCTCCTACGCAGCTTGGGCTTGGAGCAGCTTTGTGGGCTGTTTGAGCGAGAGGATATCAGCCTTGATGTTCTGTGTGAGATGAGTCACGACGACCTGCGCACGGTGGGCGTGGCGGCGTACGGACACCGGCACAAGCTCATGAAGGCTGCCCAGCGCATCAGGCAGCACCACAACGCCGTGAGCGGCATCAACAGCGGCTGCACAGTGCTTGTAGAGCTCTCTGCAGACGACAGGGAGTTTGTGGCTGTTGAAGAAGAGATGCAGAACACCATTAGAGAGCACCGCGACAATGGCCATGCCGGTGGGATTTTCTCCAAGTATAACATTGTCAAGATCCAGAAGGTGCGCAACAGACGTCTCTGGGAACGGTATCGGCATAGGAGAGGCGAAGTTGGGCACGAGTGTGGAGGCTCTCCCAATGAGCGAATGCTGTTCCATGGCTCTCCATTCATTTCTGCCATTGTGCAGAAAGGCTTTGATGAGAGACACGCCTACATCGGAGGCATGTTCGGAGCAGGTGAGTTTGTCTCAGTCATGGAGGGTGTTGAAGGTAGCGGATAAAATCTTTTAATTTTGTCTGTTTTATTTCCGTACTAGTGTATCAACCTCTTCAAATGTAAGCTACGTTTTCTTCTGTCTCTATTAATTAACTGTATTCTATATAAATAACTGAATTCGTACATGTATAATTGTGCAAATTGTTTTCTGATAGCTTCCACTGCTAAAAGTGTGTGATAAATGTGTCTATGATGCAGACGTTATTACTTATCCAATTTCTGGTATTAATTCTTTAAATGCTGATTCAATAAAAGTATTTCAATGCTAATAAATTTTGATTCAAAAAATAAATTTGAATGCTCTATGTACTGTTTGGATGTCTATTTTACTTTGTGTGCGGCTATCAAGTTATACAAGACGCTCTTGCTTTTCATCATCGATATAGTTTTAATTTTAGTCAGTGCCTTTAATTTTCAGCTTAGTGATACTGGTGAAGGAGCCTGACTAATCAAATTTGCAAACAACTGGAAAACTAAGTATTTGTATGCAGCATTCACAAAAAAAACTGTGATAATAAACTGCAATAATCCTGTAATGGATGCTATTTTAAAGCAGTTTCTATTATCAGAGTGTTGTCACGATTTGTAACCAACCCTGTGTAGAGGGACATATCCATACATTTTGGTGAAATGACTCCCGATGATTCTTCATTATAGGTAAACAGCAAAAATGAATTAAATTCTTCGTCATTTCACGAACCATTTGATTCTAGTGAAGCATCTTGCAAAATTTAATTTTGAAACCATGCTATTCATTTGCTGCAACCTTCAGGGTTTTGCGCCTTACTGAATAGTCTCGCTTTCTTCTGATTTCGTTTCAACAATGAAGGTGCGAGACCAGGGTTCATTTCAAGCTGCTTTAAATTTTTATTGTTCTCTTGCACAATTTCTTAGTGTTTTCTGTAGCCCCTTTTGTTACATCTCAAGAAGTCTATCATTTTGTTGAAAAATTGAAATTCCACGAAAGACGAAGTTTTGATACATAGACATCGCCTACCTCTGAAAAAAGAGATATAATTTGTGTGACTGGATTAACAAAAAAAGAACATGTGGTAATTTGTATCCCACCTGTAAAATTGTTTTCATGTACAGGCATTTACTTCGCGGAGCACTCGAGTAAAAGCAACCAGTATGTATACGGCATTGGTGGGGGCACTGGGTGTCCAGTGCACAAGGACCGCTCTTGCTACAACTGCTGCAGGTGAGGGCTATGTTCGTAATCTAGATACCAACCCTAGATATTTTTAGAGAAGACGACGTTAGGCTAAAAGATTTTCCCGTTTCTTTGAACTTTTGAACTTCTCAATTGAGACATGGTTATCAGTGAGGCCGTTGGATCTGCTCTCATTTGTAAACTGCCTCCTACACGAATACTCGGCAGTCGAGCTTCGAAAGTTGACTTAAAATCGCGTTTTCCACTCACTGCGGTGTAGGGCCTCAGAATGATTGATCGGGTGCAGGAATGCTTTCAGCGCTCTCGGGAATTAGGTACGTGAATTTGGGTGATGTTACCGAAATTTTAGCAGGTCAAAGTGTGTGACTATTATATAAGAAAATTATATATTTTCTCGCAATAATAAAAATGTTGAGTGGTGTGACTCTAAAGCCTCGTGTTTTGGAATTTTTTCAGGCGTTGAAATAAAAGCACGAAATGATTGTAACTCCGCTTATAATTCATTGATTCTAACAACAGATGGTTGTAAGGAACACTATTATTAGATTGGATCAGCATATTTATCTTCATCATCAGTAAGCTTGGTGAGGGGTAGATGTTGCATCGGCCGACTGTGGCTGCTGCCTGTCGGGCGCTTATAACCGAAATTTGACTATCCCATATTCATGTTTTAATTTTTCTTCAGGAAGAAAATTATCAAAATTAATTCACTGCGACAACACTGACTTATGTTTTTAGGATTGTTCAAAATTACACAGGACGTATTATTCATTGCAGTTGCCTCAGAGTGTGCAAAGTAATACACTTGATGTATGGCGTGTAAATTATTGCATGTAACACGGCGCATAAATGATTGCGTGTGACACGGTGTGTAAATTAATATACATTGCATTACAGGCAAGTGGTGCTGTGTCGCGTGACGCTCGGGCGCTCTTTCCTGCAGTTCTCTGCCCTGAAGATGGCGCACGCACCACCCGGCCACCACAGCGTCGTGGGCCGGCCCAGCGCGGGGGGTCTGTGCTACCCTGAGTATGTGGTCTACAGGGGCGAGCAGGTGCGTCGTGGCTTCTTGTTGTAAAACTTGGTCTGGTCCTAAAGATCTCTATGATTTCTAACTTCATGGCTTCTTGCAAAACCTGGTCTGGTCCTAAAGATCTCTATGATGCTAACTTCATGGCTTCTTGTAAAACCCAGTATATTCCTAATGATCTCGATGCTAACTTCAGTGGCTCGATCTGAAATCATGATATTGGACAGTGACTACAATAATGTATCGTGAAAGTGAATATCATTTTGTAAGTTAGTTTGGTTTTAACTGTAATTTAAGTCGGGTATCATGCTATGTTTAAATAACGATACAATGACTAGTTGAGTAAAATGAGATAAGCTTGCTTCTGTGAATTCGACGCGATATGTCCCACGTTGTCGAAGAGGTAGTAAATTTTGCATTACTACTGCTGTGCATCACCTACCTGATCGTGAAGACAGCATCTGTACTTGCAATATTACCTTTGATTGGCTACGGTCTCGTTTTCTGTGTCTTGAATTGCCCAAAGCAACTGTGATGAGTTGTATAATTTCTCGAGAATGTTCGCTTCTTGCGATATGCCCACGTACATCTCCGTCTGGGTGTTGGGCCTTGGTGCCTGGTGTGTCAACGTGCGATTTTACTTGTACTGGAGCTCCAGATGTCCTTTGTGTTCTGTCCTTTGCCTTGGTTGTCCTGCTGTCTATGTACTGGAGCTCCAGATGTCCTTTGTGTTCCGTCCCTGGCCTTGGTTGTCCTGCTGTCTATGAGCGTCAGTCTGCTGTTGCTCTTGGTATGGTGATCAATTCTCTGAGAACCCCAGACTTAAGCTTAAGTTTTAGTGAATTGCAGTTGAAAACTTGAGGATGAACTGCTCTATAGAAGGTTTTTGTAGTAAAATAGAGATTGAGGCCTGTTGGTGATGTGTACTAGGTATTGCTATTCTGAGTTAGTGAATGGAAGTCGGTTCCATGTTCTCTATAGCATGTTTAATTAAATTTTACCTCAAATTTTATTAACTTTCTGTTTTTTACTGTAAAAATTAGTTGTCCGGTAGTTGTTACATTTTGAATTTCTCATACGGTTTCGTTTTTGCGTCTATTCAAGAGTACTTAACCATTACTTTATTTTTTTGATTGGCGCTTCCCATGTGCCTCATAACATTCTTTTCATCGTGCGTATTCAGAGTACGCTATTACCACTCCATGCTTGTGGATTTGGATTGAGTGTTCACTATTGCTTTTCCATTTTCTATTGCAGGCGTATCCCGAGTACCTCATAACCTACCAGATCGTCCGTCCCGAAGAAGAACAAAACAAGGAAGAGAGTCCACCTCGGGACGCGTAGCCTTTTTGCTTTTTCAGTCTGTACAGAATCTACTGAAGTTTTCATCCTAGATTTTTTAAACAAGCAAGGACTGCTTAGTATTTCCTGGATGACATTCGTTTTCCAATTGTCTCTATTGACAAAATGACGCCAGATCATTTCATGTACATAGTTGAGAGATTGTCAGGAATTTATACTCGATGCGAGTAAAGTGCCCTGCCTGTGAACGCTAGGGTTTAATTTGCATGATGGACAAAAAGACTTAGCATGAACAAAATCAACTATAACTAAGCTGAAATAAGTTAGACTGAGAGCGAGAAAAGTCGAAGTTTGAGAGTAGTGCACAGGCCAAGAGCAGGCGGCTGTCATCTACCATCGAGTGTGTTACCTATATGGGAACTGTGAGGTAGGTGTGAACTGCTGCACAAGGTGTTATAGGTCATGAGTGGAAGATTCCTAAGAGGAAGAACCAATCTGGAAATGGTTCCACTTGTGCCTATATTCTCGTGCTGGCCAATATGTATTCTTAGGTGCAGTGCGCGAATTGACCTCACGCTCGCGTACTTTTTCCTTAGCCAAATTTGTGACACCTTTGTGTTACTCGGCCAAATCCTCACACCACTGACTCATTTTTGAAAATTTTCTCAAATTTGCGCTGCGCTTTTCATTTTTACTCCCAATATCTTTGTTATAATTTGACAATTATTACATGCCACTCTTTGAAGATCTCTGCTCTGGCTGTTATGCTTTTCTCAATCTGTTTCGTTCGTTGCTATTCAGTTATCTCATTCAGAGGACTAATTATATGTCACGGTTATTTTTGCTATCAGAAAAGTTACTTCTCATCAGACATGTTATTTTCTTTGAATTTTTATTGCTCTTTCGTTGTCTCATTCAAAGGACTAAATATATTTTCAATCTATTTTTGCAATCGTAAAAGTTATTACTTTTGTTAGTTGACATGCTATTTTCAAACAGTTTCTTTTCCTAGCAACTCACGAATAAAGTTTGACAAATGCATACCTTATGAAGAGTTAGATAATTTTATACTCGTGTAGCGAGTTGCAGCATCGCCAACATTCCACGGGCGAGAGCACAATCATAATTTGCATACAAAATGCTCATTTCCGCTTGCTGTACGCTGAATGTATTTGTGTTGAAAATTATGCGTAATTCATTACCTGGAGAGTTATAATTTCAAGCTTTTATAGCGATAGCTTCAGTATCAAATGGTTGACCTTCTACATAATACTCACTAGTTTTCTTGCTTTTTTATTTGCACTTCTCATGAGGTGTCCTTTTATCCTGTCTCTTATTTATTAAAGCGAATGCTGTGAAGACAGCATTTGTATTTGCAATACATATAAACTTAGGGGAGCTGTGCTCTTGTTTCCAGTGTCCTGAATTGCTCAAAGCAACTGTGATGAGCTACAGGATTTCTCTTGAATGTTGAACTCCCTGCAAGGCCCTATAGGTAGGTCCCTGTTAAGTCAGAAAGCCACTCTTCTTGTGTCGGTTACCATTGTTTTTATGCCTCTTGGTTGGTTGCCATGCGATCTATGAGCTTTGGTGTGCTCGTGGAGATATTGTTTAGTCATGCAAAGTTTGTTTCGTTTGTTGGGATGGTTATAAACGCGCTTTGCTCACGTATCTCTGAGCGCCTGCAAAGATTTCGCGTCTTACTTTGGTGGAGCTCCCTTTCTATGCATTTCAGTGTGGTAATTGACTACTCCGAGAGTAATGAAACGTGAAGGCTCATTGCATGCAGTTGTGTGGCATTACACGCGCTGGGAATACAGTAATGCTGAAATTGGAAAAAATTAATTCTTATTATTGTGTGGAAATAAAATATCTTTACGTTCCACGGTGTTGTTTGGTGCGTAGGACAAAATAAGAGACAATTGCAAATTTGTTCTCATAATTTATTTGGTAGATTGAAATTGCTTCTGTTACACAACGTTATATTTTACTCAATTAGACAAGTGAACACTTTTGAGCAATTAGCCATTGAGCCATTAGCTATATGTATGTTCAATGGCACATCAGTTTAGAATAGGCATAAAAAACGACCACATCGTTCCTTTGCTCAATAAAGCAGCCTCTACGCGATGCTTCTCCTCGTTTTTGCACGGCTCTCCCCCTTGCAGATACATCTCAGTGTCTCTCACGCGGCCCTTCGAACCCGTAGTTTTTGCAAAGCTTCATCTCGTAACCTTTTCTTGCTTACGTGCGTCAATGTGGTTTCCTTGCAAAATTTTTCAGGTACAGCTAATGCTTGACTGCTGTTGGTTGGTCGGTCGAAAAACACTAAGAAAATTGTACTCAGAGGAATATTAGAATCGTATAAAATTCTGTTTGACAATGAATTCAACTTGAATTTTGGAATGTGGGTAAAAAAATCAACGGTTTTTTCATTCCTGTTGTTTTAACTTGATATTTGTGCAAATAATTATTCTCACCCGTTTTGCGTATGTCTTCTAAAAATTTAAATGCATGTAACTTCTGCAAAGATTTTCAGCCAATGTGTGTCCACTTTTTTTAGGGATTTAGCTTCGTTGTCGGCTGATATTTCTTGCTACTTCCCTCGAACGGGGATCATTACAACGAATTTTTTATTGAACTCAAGTTCCTTTATTGTTCTGGGAATTGTTCAATATGGTGAGCAATGGTTATTTTAAAGTTTAGTTACCGATTGTCACCTCCGTGTCATCTAATTTTTTCACAATTTAATGGTGCCTCTATCTATTGTAGGTCAAGTGTTTGCTGATGTACGATTAGTTTGGAAATTCTACGGTTAGTACTAGGTTTTCTTTAATTCAATTATTAATTTTTAATTCAAGAGCACTAACTGCCTGTTTTCATTCCATTAGATAGATCTTGAATGTAATCATGACGTAGACGTTTTCATAGAAGTTTAAGTGAAAAAAAGTTATTGGTTCTTTGACCCGTTATTGTGATAGAGCGTCCGTGACTGTTCAAGATGCACATCTAGTGAAATGTTTGAAGCAACTTCCGGGGAGTTCTATCACTCTTTGTGCGTCTCCTATATTTTCACCAGTGAACTTTCAGTATTTTTTGGCTTTGTAGGTTGTTACAAAGCGCGGAGCTAGACTGTAGTGCAATACTCTTCTGCTGCTTAAGTATTAGGTTTCTTTTGTAATTAAGTAGGTGTGTTGTATCTAGAGTGGGATATGTTAATAAAGGTCGACATACATGTGATAGCTGGGAAAGTAGATCTTCTACTGCATAGTTATATATAGTACGTGTTTTTTTTTTTCATGGACATGCTTTCTTTTTTCATCTTCTGGTTTACATAGTAGATGGTTGTTTTTATACTACCACATCGTTGCATCGTAGCATTTTAGAATTTTGAAGCATGATTTGGTAAGCTTTTCTTTTAAGCCACGTTACATTTTAAAGTCTTTATTGTGCTCATGTTGAGAGTTTATGTTAAGTACCACATTGTGTATATTAGGATCAGTTGTAGTGTTAGAGAAGATGGTATGCTGTACATCGTGCGCTGTTAACATGTATCACATGTAGTGGTAGAAGCAACAGCAATTGATATTTTGGCGGTCGTCCACGAGAGTTTGCGAAGTGGTGTAGCGTGTGCGGTGCAACGATTTGTTAAGCGGCGTGCAAATAGATACGCAAAAATGTTGACTGCATTGTAGGAAACATGGACTCTATATAAATCTTGTGGCTCAATTATCTAACGCTGGAGAAACTCGCACATTTCGCTACTTTTGCTACTTTTGCTACTGCTTATTGTTTTGTTTCTGTTGGAATACTTTTATCCAGATAATCGTGCTGTTTACGAAGCATTCCATATTATTGCGTCCGTTGTTGAAACGTGTTGATACCCACAATTGGCAGAAGCCAGATGCTCTCGGGAAAAAAGCTCCACTGGCTTGGCCCTCATCTTTCGTAAATGACCTTGAACAATAGTCTGCCACGCAGTTCAAAGTTTTAGGATTTTTTACACAGCTCAACTCTTGAGGACTTAATGCAGTGTTCAAATACAGCCTATCAGGCCTTAACGAACAGGGCTTCATTCGATGGTCTATGTTTTCTTGCTATCGGAGTCACACTGAAGTTTTTCTCAAATTCAGGTGTTTGAAGAAGTCTGTTGGTCTTCATCAGAGCAGGTTGTGAGTGCCGACTCCATAGTGGTGTGATATGTATGGGCACAACTTCTCAAGCGTCTTTCCTTTCTTATGAGTGTTTACGTGTCAGAATTTAGTTATCACCTCACTAAACCCGTAGGTGAGCATGAAGCCTTTTCTCAATTTCTTCGGTTTGCTATGGTCATACTTCTTGGAAAAGTGATGAAATTGGGCGACTTGCGTGAAACTCGCGCTGTCCTTTCTGCTATTATTTGTAAAGGAAATTCTCCATAATTTCCACCGGTCAGTGACAGGAGGCGACTGCTTGTATATAATTGTATATTTCCCCCCAAGAATTTGGAAAAAGTTGTTCAGGTGTTTGTTAATCTTTTTTCGCGTGCATTTATTGTTCATATTGTGAACTAGTCCTCCGTCCGCCTCCTTGAGTGTTCCGTGACCGAATAGAATGTGCAGCAAGCTTGATATACAGGATAAACTTCTCAATATGACTTTGAGCAGAGTTTGCGGGCTGAACTGTTGAGTTGAAGAGGCAGCTCAAATGTATTTCATGCACTGACTGTATGTATATTACTGTCTTGCTATGTCTATATTTAGTTTATTGAGTGTTTAGTCTAAATGTACTCTGGAAAAATCAAATTTGCAAAATGGAATTATTCTCTGAATCCATTTTATCAATAGACAATCTAAAAGAAACTCGTGAACTATTTGTTGATTCTCCTCGTAGATCCAGTCTCATGTTTACAATACGGTTTTCTGGAGGTCGATTAACTCGAGACTTTCTTATATCAGAGCGCCCCTTAGGGGACACAACTATTGTACCTATGGGAATTAGCGCTCTCAGGGGGATTATGAGAGGTCCTGAGCTAAAGGTTAGGTAGGCCTTCTTTTTGTTGAAATAGGATAGTTTTTTTACGGACCGTCTTTTTTCGGTTCACTGCTGTGCTGTTTTTCAGCACCTACTACTTTCGAGAGGAAGAGAGGAAGGATGAAGGCTCCATTTAGTATGGAGTTGAGGGAGAGCGAAATCTACGCACAAGGTGTATAAAAACAGTAAGCTAAGAAACAAGTTCATGAAACAAGACAAAAGTTGAATCTTGTTTCATGAACTTCCTTCTTAGCTTACTCTTTTTATGCACCTTGTGCGTAGATTTCGCTCTCCCTTAACTCCATACTAAATGGAGCCTTCATCCTTCCACTCTTTGAACATCTTTGTTGTGGCAAAGGGGGACTAAAACTTCTTATAATCAATCATACCAGAGCGCAGCCATCGGGTTGCGTGCGAATATGCAGTCGGTCAGAAAACTCTCGATATAATTGGCGCTTATGCAGAGTGATGAAATTTTTCTAATATATATATAACGTCCAGCGCTTAAGATGTGATAGGCCCTTCTTTCGTTGAAATAAAATTAATTTTTTGTTTTGTTACGGACCATAATTTTTGGTTCACTGCTGTCCTGTTTTTCAGCACCCACTGCTTTCTTCTTCTTTAACTTTTATCTTGTTTCATAAATTTCTTTCTCTACTCAGCTTCTCAAGTTTTCAAATGACAGGTATGATTAAGTGGAATTTGATATCAGTTCGGTCTGTTTACTGGCAATTGTTGCTCTCTTGCTGGCCTACATGTATGCCATGTACGCTAGAAGTTTTTAGATAAATGAAAGTAAATTATGCTTAAAATCAATTCTGTCGAACCTCCTTTTTGACGAGAGACATCGGTGAATTGACGCATACTTTTAATAGAAAACGGAGAAAATCTTTTCTTGGTTAAGAAATATCATTCATACCGTATTTAAAATGTGTACTAGTTAGTTTTCATTCGTCACGAGATTAGCTACAGTGTGTGGTACGATCTATGCCTCTGTAGGTGTGCACGGAGTCAACTTTTTTTCATGTTGGAGATTTGGCAATATTGCATTACATAAGGGATATAAAAGTTTTCAGCTTTATCATCATCGGGTACGCCAAATGTGTAATTCATTGAACCCTAACGGCTTGCTTTAATAAGATATCGTACCAGATAATTGTAATTGTTTTAGATTATTGAATATGCTCCTAATTGGTGAATTATGAAATGGAAGGATATTATGTTGGAGCCGAATGGCATGTGCAAGCACAGAAATAATGCTTGGCTCTTAAGTGAGAATTTTAATATTTATACACTTTCAATTGTTCCTAATTTAAATTTTTAAATGTTGTGTAAAACTCCCGAGCTGGTTTACCAGTGGGAAAAATATGTCGATATGCGTTGACTGTGTTTTGCTTCGAATTTGATCAAACTAACCGAGGAGGGAGGCGGAAGTAGATCCGTAAACTGATCTGAGTTTAATGCAGAACCAGAAAATGTGACCTAAGTCATACGCTTGCAATTTTTGGTCATCGGTGTAACTTGACCTCAATAGAATGGATTGTTTCAACTTTTGTCTGGTTTTGAGAGTTATGTTAGCAGAAATGTGCCGACAAAGCAAGTGCAATCATGTAAGTGTAAATTAGGCCACATGAAAGTAAGCATTTTCAATGATTACAGTGTAGTTTTCTCGACAGGTCTGGAGTAAACTGCTTATTATACGATGTACTCAAGAACCTTTTGCTCTGTTATAACAACTCTCAACCAGGAAGAATTTTAATTATGGATGCTTGAAAAGCTAAAGTCCTGTCGATTTTAAAATGTTTGAATCATCTCTACCCTTGCTTAACTTCAAAGATGTGCACTGTAATACAAAAGTTTTACTTTAAAAAAAACGTTTCTTTACAAATATAAGTTTTGGATCGGCCTTCAAGTCCTCATTATATTTTATGAGATAGCGTTTGCAGCCACGTAACTGTTAAATTTTCCTGGTTAATTTTGTGAATGATGTTCAATGTAGGTTCACATTGTTTTGTGACGCTGTGTTCTTACATTCGCAAATGTTTTGTATATAATGTACGGACCGATCTCTACTTTTTTACTATTGCTCCCATGTGCTCTGGAGAAGTGGTTAACCCATTTTATAGTACTCGTACTATTGTTTCTATTTCCTTTTTCAGCACTTGAAACGTTACCATAAATGGCGTAGCCCGCCTGCTGGTATTTTGGCTTGTGAAAAATGTTGTACCAAACCTACCTACTTTGGTGAGAAGTCTTCTTTTCTGATATGATGCTGTCAAATTTATTAGTTGTCGTGCTCTAAAGCTAAAGAATGGACACAATTCCAAGCGACATGAAACAAAATGAGCATAACGATCTAATTAAAGGATAATACGAACGCACGGAAAGTTAGGCACGGAAATTCTTTACTGAGAAGTTCAAATATATAAATATATAGACGGTAATAAATATTTACATAGTGCAGCATGCTACGTCTACATTTACGACTGTGATGTGAGAGTTTACACTTCATGTTCACTTTGAATAAGATAAGTGTATGAGAAAATGTACAAACAATGTATACGTAGTAGACTCTTTATCTTTACATCGCATTCATCGAAAACCACAAGGAATATGCTTTAAGGAACGTAGCAAAGGCAAGTTATAAGAACATTCCGCAGTTGGAAGAGTTGTCAATATCATTTTCTGAAAACCAATATTGTGTACCTGAAGGTTGATATAACGAAGACTTTATACTGCATTCACATCGAGTGTAGAATACAAATGGTGTATACGCCATTACTCACTTTACTCAAAAACTGCTCTTACAGATAATAGACCAGTAAAAACTTGCCGATATATTTTCGTAGATCTTCAAAGTATCCTCAAATAGGAAGGCTTCAGAGGATCACGTGTTAACTCCCATAAAATGGGTTGACTCCCTAAGCTTCAATTAGAGTGAATGAAAGACGAAGAAAAGATGCTAACTGTACATGCCCTCGTTGGTCTATAGAAACTTTCAGGTAGCATTAGTGCACCTCTTCTAAAAGCCTTGCTACTCATAGCTCAATAGCAACACTCATGTCAGAAACATGCTTTTATTTATTCAATTTAGCAGTATTTTCGTTTTTTATCAAGTTTTCTCGCGGCTGGTGTTTTATGGTACAGACCTTCTGCACATGTATCATTGTAGCAGATTCTGCTGCGTGTGTGAGCTAGGAGTACCCAGTCATAGTGAGGAACGTGAATGCCAGAAAGCACAGTTTGCAATGAAAACCAGAAGTATTGCTTCCCTTCGATTAGTGAACTATTAGTCCGTTTTCGATAGCCGTCAAATACAGAAGGCAATTTCGAGGTTTCGACGTCAAACGAATAGAAAAATTAGATGAAAGTGTTGAAGATTAGCTCAAAATCCATTCAGTTTTAACATTCAACACTGAAAATGGCATACATTAGACAACACGTCCCTACATTTGTCTTTAATTCCATGAAAAACTGAAGTTGTGACCACCGGTGGGTTACATAGTAGTACGTAAAAGCGAGCTGCGACCCACATATGGGTCGCATGGCAATAAACGTGTTAATTTACAACTATCGCTCATTACCTCTGGCAGTGGCGCACGGGCAGCAAAGAAGCATTTCACAAGAGACTCGCATCACGTAGCTCATTCGGAATTCGCGCACCTCGAGCGTTGCGGTTCCGCGATCGTGAAAACCTTTCTAGACAGAATTAAATGTAAAATAAAACGTTGAATCCATGTTATACGGTTTGAAATTAATGTCATTAACGGATGTAAGTTAGAATAGCGTAACGAACGATTGACACAGAATTTCCTTGTTTTCGAACAATTTACTTGGCGATATCATTTTGCTTTGCCAAACATTCACAAAATCTAAGAAGAAGCACATTACAAGCTACAAATCAAATTTAACACCTTGACTGCGACGTGCGCCACCGGTGGTACACGGAGGTGATTTTCATAATGCTACTTAGCGGCCAGTAGTCGCAAACTCAATTTTCATAAATATTTAATCAAAGCTAAATGAAGGCACGATCCAGTTCATGTTTGGTATTTTCCAAATAGCTTACTACAATTGACACTAAATTTGAGTTTGGTGTTGAACTTAATATTAAGTAGTCGCAGTCAAAGTGTTAATTTATAAATCTATCACCCTTCAGGTTTCCCTGCAAAGAAGTAAGGGGAAGTCTTCGGCAAGCATTCAAGACATAAGTTACAGATCTCTACCATGTATTATAGCTTCGCGATCCAACATCTTCCGCGTGTGCAATAAATAGTAACTCAAAGTATACCGACAAAGTTTGACTAGTACAAGCTAATTAGAAATTCTATCCTTTCTTAAGCCTAATCAATCCCAGCTTATTATACTAGTTGTCTTGTAAATGGGATACGATAAAGCAAAAACATACAACAACTCTGATCGAGGTTTCCCATTTTAATTTTATCGCAACTGGGACTGGAATAGTATGAGCTCACAGTAAAAGTTCTATTCGTTTACGGGGCACGAAAAACTCTCAACGATAAAAAACACATTTCAAGCAATCAATATAAATAGATCCGCTTAATTTTTTTACGCATGTTTGACCAATCTGAATGAGAAACGACGCGTTGAAACGAGAGACACCTGGAGGCATGGCGATTCAAGTTTCGGGTAACACCCGCGAGCTGAGGCTCAGTCCCGCTCCCCTCCACCCGCACTTGACGCACTCCCTCACAAACACAAAATACCAGCGGCGGGCCGGTGGAGCGCCAGGCACGCGGCCGCATCGATCGCGCCGTCCAATTAAGCAACGAGCGGAGCTCAGCCGCGCTGTCGGCGTCTTCAGGGTCGCAAAGCCGGCGATGCATCGTGTCTCGGCCCCGCTTGCACCAATGCTGGGAGGCATTAACTGTACGTGCTAACGCTAACTTTAGGCTGACAGGGAATGATTTGCTAACACGTAATGATTTAGCTCACACGAAATGATGCACTAACTTTAGGCTGACTCGTAATGATTTAGCATCTAGCGCTCAGGAAACGTGAAGTAACTGTATTAGTCTTCTAGTTCTTGAAATTTTACAGCAGATTGGTAAACAGTTGCACACACGTTTCGGAAATATGGCGATTTAACTTCCTGTGGACTCTTTCATTCCAATGACACACAACAATGCATCCAGATGGCTTTAGTAATCATCTGAATACTAATTAGAAATTTAACGTTTTACAATTGGCATAAAATCGTCTACATGTTAACTCCACGAGTATCTCACCCTAACCAGTTGAAAACTTTTAATTAATAGTGAAATGGATTTTCTTTGAAGTATTTTCATTCAATTTTTTCCTGTTGTTTTTATCCATCCGCTATATTTAAACGTAACTTTTGACAAACTTATGAAAGAATTTCCAACCATCAATTTTCATTCAGGTATTTTTTGCTATTTTCATCCATATTTTTTAGATTTATCCCAATCACGAAACATTCAACTTAATGGTTTGCAAAATATTTCTACTCCATGACCCAAATTATTTATTTTTTCCGCAAAACAAATCTCCATCGGAATAAATTATTAAACTCGGAAGATCAGTAACGAGCGTGAATGCAGAAACCTGCCCAACAAGTGGAGAATTAATACTAGAAACTGAAGCACAACACTGCACTGTTTTTAGTGAGGAGGCTTCGTCTAGTTCGCCTTCCAGAGCTCCCGCGCTATGTCGCCACGAGCGAAAAGTTTTTGTTTTCTCTCTGTGACACACGCATCACCGGCCAGCGTCATGCTTCACGTAACCCAACTCTCTCATCTGCTACTACTCGTACTTAGTAGTCTGTCGCCTCAGGTTAGCGCAGTCTTCTCAAGTTCGGCAATGTTGAAATGAAAAAATGCAAGTAGGAGATGGGATGGGGCAAATAGGTTGTGCTGTGCACTGGGGACACACAAAGTTTTTATAGAAATTTTAAACATCAATTTAAATATTGTTTAAATGTGTTTTTTTTAATTCAGCTATAGAGTTCAATAAATATAAAGCAATGTTTAACCTTACATATTTTCACTGGTAATTTTTTATCTTTCAAAATAATGAGAACAAAGAGTGAAAAATATGTAAACATCGTTGAGCTATGCAGAGCAAGTACGACAAAAGCGGGGACTGCCAAGGTGATGAAGGTGCTTGTATTCCACGGTTTACTGCACATTCGATTAACTTAGAGCTACCGAAAAATTGTCCTCGAACTTATCCCTCTAAAACATTTTACACCCGTAAGCTTATCGAAGAAGAGAAAGCAGGAGTCAGATGAAACTCTAAAATATGAATGCAGGTGAGCGAAAGAATACTTGTGGTGGAAAAACCACGAATAAAATAAAATAGATTTAACTTGCGGCATTTTTATCGCCTGTTTTAAAACTTCAAAGATTATTCTGTATGCTCCATTCTCTAGTCAGAAATTCCTCTCACACAACTAACGCTGTGAAGAGCTCCCTAAAATGGATGGGGAAAAATTTCTCATGAGATGCTGCACTATGCACCCGTCTCCACGGAATACTCGCACTCGAAATTCGCGTTGTTCTATTGGCTGTCTTCATGATAATATAAATCAATTATTATTATTACTATTATTACATAAGAAAGTCTTAGCCTCCCTTAACCAAGACAAAGATGTTCCAAGAGAGGAAGGAGGACGGGTCCATTTAGTATGGAGTTGAGGAAACGCGGAATCTATGCAGAAAGGGCACAGAAACAGTAAGCTAAGAAAGAAGTTCATGAAACAAGCAAAAGTTGAAGAAGGAAGTAGTAGGTGCTGAGAACAGGACAGCAGTGAACCGAAGAAAGATGGTCCGTAACAAAACAAAAACCTATTCTACTTCAACAAAAGGAAGCCTACCTATCCTTTAACTCGGGCCCTCACATAGTCCCCCTGGGAGCGCTAGTTCCCATAGATACAATATTTGTATCCCCCTGAGGGGTAATATAAATGAAGGTCGTTATCGAATTTAGAGACATTTTTTTAAATTGAAATTAATTTTCTATTCTGGTACACCAAGGCCTATATAACATTCTATTCAAGGAGCATATGAATATTGATTTGGTAGCTGTTACTACATTAACGCAAAAAAATACCATGCGAAAGACGAAATACAAAGTCTACCACGTTCAGATGCTCCATACGGAAAAAAGAAATCAACCTAAAGGTACTCATTAATTATATCCGTTGAGATTTGCTGACCTCTTGAATTAAAATATGTCATCACTTTATGCCAATCGTTATACAGATATAGGCGAGTTAAAGCTTCTAAGACAAAATCAAAGAAAAAAATAGGGTTCATCAAATTTAAAATGAATTCTATTCAGAGAACAAGCAACGCGTTACAGTTTTCAAAAAAGAAAATCCCATTCTAAACACATTAGTATCTCAAATACTGCTGGAAAATACACGTTTTCATCAGCACAACACCAAATTGAAATCTCAGAGCATGTACATCACGAGCTTTGGAATCACCTGAACTAAAAGTATTGTCAAGTCTACAAAAATACCGTAGCTAAAGGTTTAAATGTCGATGATTTCAAATGAAAAAACGTTAAAGGAATATACTCGCACTGTTTTTACAAAGCATACCTTCTCAAGTATCATTACTCTCATATGACAAAAATAAGATGCAAATTAATTTGTACAACATTGATTATCGATATAAGCTTCTGATATCAATAAATGGCACGAAGCACTTAATAGTGCCAAGACCTTATCTTACATATTATACCCTGACTAAAGCACACATCACAAGAAAATGATGCATCACAATAGCAAGCGTCATGTTCGCTTGAGATTTGAACAAGACATTCGCTTGTTTGAGTCCAAATATTTAAGCTCGTTACTATTGACTTTCTGACTGAAAAGAGCGAAGGGGTACTTCGCTAGAGTACATTCCTAATAAATTCGAAGATTTTTGGTCTACCGTCTGACTAAGGGAAGGTGACATTGGGAGCAGCGGTGTTTCCACGAGTGGTGAGCGAGATGGGCTAGTTGTTTTTGAATTGGAACAAATGTAAAATTCACTTTTTGAAGTAATAGATGACACATTGGTTATAGAGGTTACAGATGCAACTGTAGAATATTTCAAGGTATCAGATGACGTGCTTTCAGAAGCTGTAAATGAAGATGCAGTTGTGAAATTTACGCAGAATGGAGCTTCCTTTGACGACTCGCATACTGATACAGTTTCTGATGACAGCGATGCAACAGCACTTCTCGATGAGCTGGTGTCACCCTCAGGCGGAGGTTGTCCTACGTGAGATGAGCGAGTGTCGAGCCCACCTTGCAGGCTGGCAATAGACGACTGTGACGCATCATGCGAAGTGATCACGCAGGCAACATCTCGCTTTCTTCGTTTTGCATTTGGGCAATAACCGTCCTCGAAATTGTCCGTAAGAAAAGGGGCTTTTCTTTCAAGTCCTCTTGAAGTTTCCGGTAAAATTTTTACCGATTCTCGACTTTCCGATTGGGGACCTTCGTCAGCTGCAAAATTTCGGTCTTCGTCACAAACCAATGAGAATTTTGGGGGAATCCAACCAGCGAACGTAGCAGTGGGATTCGTTGTTATTTCTCCTGTTTTTCTTTCTTGAGAAGAAACTCCGCTGGATAAGGAGGTATTATTTGATGACACTTTAGAAGACGATGAAATCTGACTGGAATGCAAAACCGATGTAGGACCTTGCGACTGAGATAACCTCGCCTCTCTGCGGCTGAGTATTTCTGCAATAGGTGGGAAACGAGAGAACAACGTTGATGACCTCAGAGCATCTCCAGCAAGGGGGTCGGGCTGCACCAAGGGCGCGGTCGTCTGCAAAGGCGAGAGAGGTTGTCTGGTGGACGACAGTGGTGCGGCGTTGTGGCCAGGTAGGAGGGTTAGCGGCGGCCTCGACGGAGCACTACTGCCGAGTTTCCGCACTCGTGCTTCCAGTGCCTCTTCCAGGTCCGAAATATAGTCGATGGCACTGTGAATGAGATCAACTCTTGGCAAACTACTCGCTCCAGGGATCAACGACCGAAGCTGCTCTTCGTAGCGCCTCATTTCCGACCGTGAAGACCCGTCTTCGTTCTTGACTTTCTCTTTCTTCGGCGGGGGAACTTTTTTGGCTTCTTCATCAGAGTTTTGCGCACGGTCTCTGGAAGAGGAAGCACCAGCACCACCACATCTTCCCTCCATCGTGACAAGTGGCACACTGACATGCGCCGCGCGCGCTCAATACCGACCGCGCACGATCTCCGTGAGAACAGGACGCGCGCGCGTGTCGGTCACGTGGCCGAGGGAGGCGCTCAATGCGCGCTCGGCGGTCAGTTCACCAACTCTGATTTGGGACACAAGAACGGGCGCAGCGCAATGTTCATTTACTGTCGTCTCAGGGGAGATACACACTCTTTGTTCGGATTATCTCAGTAATATATACCGCTCGCCTCGAGCCTCACTGTAATATTCATGTAATGAAGGACAAAGCCGCGAGGGATTCAGATATGAAGCTTGAGTGCAAATAGTGCCTTGACTACGCTAGAAATTGTCAAATAATAAACCAAAGATCTATAAAACTAAAAACAGGGCATTTTTGTACTATGTGAGACAGCTAGGATAGTATTACGAGGCATAAAATTACTAGAGAGCTCTGTGTCAACGTCCAAAAGGAAAGTATAATGGCTCAAGCAGTGCTGCAAACTTTTTTTGTGAATGAGGTAACTTTTCCTAAGATCACATTTGTATCACTGAAACACACTCTCGTCCATTAAAAGGTTACTATGAATATTGATGGGATTGACGCCCAATAACAGTTAGACCTAACCTTAAAACCGTGTTCAAAAAACATTTTTGGCAAATTTTTTCATAATAAAACTTTCAGCGCTGATAATATTCATAATAAGGCTGTCACACCACAGAACCACTTCAGTATTATCAGGCAGATTGCAAGTGATACTTGCTAGATTTTACGAGCTTAATTACGGGGATAAATGTAACACCTATAGTATCAAATTCACTCAATGTAACAGCTGCGAATAATCGGCTCCATCAAAGTTTTCCCACGTCTCAAGAGCAAAACGAACAATTCTATCCATAACAACAGGTTGCCCATTAGTATAAGAAAAGCAGTAACGCTACGCTTTGCTTTTAAACATTCACAATGTACATTGGTTCGCAATTCAAACCTGAATTTAATATTATCAACTGAAGAATACTTTTCGTGGTATGGAACGTAACATATTCGAGTTATCCGATTTTGATGCAAATTTTGAAGAATAATCTGAATTTATGCTTGAAAAATCAAAGGTTTAGATACGGAAATGATTGCATGCAGTAAGATTTGTCAGGACACTTCCCTTACGGCTAGTATTTGGCTCGTAGGTATTATTTCTCTCGGAGTACATTTTAGACACGAATTTTTTTGCAGCTTAACTTTTCCTCCCTGCAGCCTTGGTGACTAGTTTTGAACCATCATTGACTTTTCTAGTAGTTTCATAAATCTTTCTTGTAACCTCAGTACTATTTCATGCAAGCCGTGATTTTTATGGAGCTTCAGTGATATTCTGAACAAACACACTGATATTTTTTAGCAACCACACTGATAGTTACTGGAGCCACGCTGATACTTCTTGCAGCCACGCTGATACTTCTTGCAGCCACGCTGATGCTTCTTGCAGCCACGCTGATGCTTCTGGCAGCCACGCTGATGCTTCTGGCAGCCACGCTGATGCTTCTGGCAGCCACGCTGATGCTTCTGGCAGCCACGCTGATGCTTCTGGCAGCCACGCTGATGCTTCTGGCAGCCAAGCTGATGCTTCTGGCAGCCACGCTGATGCTTCTGGCAGCCACGCTGATGCTTCTGGCAGCCACGCTGATGCTTCTGGCAGCCACGCTGATGCTTCTGGCAGCCACGCTGATGCTTCTGGCAGCCACGCTGATGCTTCTGGCAGCCACGCTGATGCTTCTGGCAGCCACGCTGATGCTTCTGGCAGCCACGCTGATGCTTCTGGCAGCCACGCTGATGCTTCTGGCAGCCACGCTGATGCTTCTGGCAGCCACGCTGATGCTTCTGGCAGCCACGCTGATGCTTCTGGCAGCCACGCTGATGCTTCTGGCAGCCACGCTGATGCTTCTGGCAGCCACGCTGATGCTTCTGGCAGCCACGCTGATGCTTCTGGCAGCCACGCTGATGCTTCTGGCAGCCACGCTGAAGCTTCTGGCAGCCACGCTGAAGCTTCTGGTAGCCACGCTGAAGCTTCTGGCAGCCACGCTGAAGCTTCTGGCAGCCACGCTGAAGCTTCTGGCAGCCACGCTGAAGCTTCTGGCAGCCACGCTGAAGCTTCTGGCAGCCACGCTGAAGCTTCTGGCAGCCACGCTGATGCTTCTGGCAGCCACGCTGATGCTTCTGGCAGCCACGCTGATGCTTCTGGCAGCCACGCTGATGCTTCTGGCAGCCACGCTGATGCTTCTGGCAGCCACGCTGATGCTTCTGGCAGCCACGCTGATGCTTCTGGCAGCCACGCTGATGCTTCTGGCAGCCACGCTGATGCTTCTGGCAGCCACGCTGATGCTTCTGGCAGCCACGCTGATGCTTCTGGCAGCCACGCTGATGCTTCTGGCAGCCACGCTGATGCTTCTGGCAGCCACGCTGATGCTTCTGGCAGCCACGCTGATGCTTCTGGCAGCCACGCTGATGCTTCTGGCAGCCACGCTGATGCTTCTGGCAGCCACGCTGATGCTTCTGGCAGCCACGCTGATACTTCTGGCAGCCACGCTGATACTTCTGGCAGCCACGCTGATACTTCTTGTAGCCAAGCTGATACTTCTTGCAGCCACGCTGATGCTTCTGGCAGCCACGCTGATGCTTCTGGCAGCCACGCTGATGCTTCTGGCAGCCACGCTGATGCTTCTTGCAGCCACGCTGATACTTCTTGTAGCCACGCTGATACTTCTTGTAGCCACGCTGATACTTCTTGTAGCCACGCTGATACTTCTTGAAGCCCCGCTGATACTTCTTGTAGCCACGCTGATACTTCTTGTAGCCACGCTGATACTTCTTGTAGCCACGCTGATACTTCTTGTAGCCACGCTGATACTTCTTGTAGCCACGCTGATACTTCTTGTAGCCACGCTGATACTTCTTGTAGCCACGCTGATACTTCTTGTAGCCACGCTGATACTTCTTGCAGCCACGCTGATACTTCTTGCAGCCACGTTGATACTTCTAGTAGCCACGATGATACTTCTAGTAGCCA
This sequence comes from Morinoia aosen, assembly GCA_030386875.1. Classification (NCBI taxonomy): domain Eukaryota; kingdom Metazoa; phylum Arthropoda; class Malacostraca; order Amphipoda; family Talitridae; genus Morinoia; species Morinoia aosen. The sequence continues at coordinate 31,844,690 of CM059561.1, read as the reverse complement.
CGATGATACTTCTTGCAGCCACGATGATACTTCTTGTAGCCACGCTGATACTTCTTGCAGCCACGCTGATGCTTCTTGCAGCCACGCTGATGCTTCTTGCAGCCCCGCTGATACTTCTTGCAGCCCCGCTGATGCTTCTGACAGCCACGCTGATGCTTCTGACAGCCACGCTGATGCTTCTGGCAGCCACGCTGATGCTTCTGGCAGCCACGCTGATACTTCTGGCAGCCATGCTGATACTTCTTGCAGCCACGCTGATGCTTCTGGCAGCCACGCTGATGCTTCTGGCAGCCACGCTGATACTTCTGGCAGCCACGCTGATACTTCTTGCAGCCACGCTGATGCTTCTGGCAGCCACGCTGATACTTCTGACAGCCATGCTGATACTTCTTGCAGCCACGCTGATAGTTCTGTTGCAGCCACACTGATAGTTCTGTTGCAGCCACACTGATAATTCTGTTGCAGCCACACTGATAGTTCTGTTGCAGCCACACTGATAGTTCTGTTGCAGCCACACTGATAGTTCTGTTGCAGCCACACTGATAGTTCTGTTGCAGCCACACTGATAGTTCTGTTGCAGCCACACTGATAGTTCTGTTGCAGCCACAATGATAGTTCTGTTGCAGCCACAATGATAGTTCTGTTGCAGCCACACTGATAGTTCTGTTGCAGCCACACTGATAGTTCTGTTGCAGCCACACTGATAGTTCTGTTGCAGCCACACTGATAGTTCTGTTGCAGCCACACTGATAGTTCTGTTGCAGCCACAATGATAGTTCTGTTGCAGCCACAATGATAGTTCTGTTGCAGCCACACTCATAGTTCTGATGCAGCCACACTGATAGTTCTGTTGCAGCCACACTGATAGTTCTGTTGCAGCCACAATGATAGTTCTGTTGCAGCCACACTGATAGTTCTGTTGCAGCCACACTGATAGTTCTGTTGCAGCCACAATGATAGTTCTGTTGCAGCCACACTGATAGTTCTGTTGCAGCCACACTGATAGTTCTGTTGCAGCCACACTGATAGTTCTGTTGCAGCCACACTGATAGTTCTGTTGCAGCCACACTGATAGTTCTGTTGCAGCCACAATGATAGTTCTGTTGCAGCCACACTGATAGTTCTGTTGCAGCCACACTGATAGTTCTGTTGCAGCCACACTGATAGTTCTGTTGCAGCCACACTGATAGTTCTGTTGCAGCCACAATGATAGTTCTGTTGCAGCCACACTGATAGTTCTGTTGCAGCCACAATGATAGTTCTGTTGCAGCCACACTGATAGTTCTGTTGCAGCCACACTGATAGTTCTGTTGCAGCCACACTGATAGTTCTGTTGCAGCCACACTGATAGTTCTGTTGCAGCCACACTGATAGTTCTGTTGCAGCCACAATGATAGTTCTGTTGCAGCCACACTGATAGTTCTGCTGCAGCCACACTGATAGTTCTGTTGCAACGACACTGATATTTCACGCATCCTCACTAATCATTCTTGTTGCCTTAATCATCTCTCTCGCACCCATCCTGGTTATTCCTGTAGCCTTAATCATCTCTCGCATCTACACTAATAATTCTTGCAGCCTTAATCATCTCTCCCACCGTTAAATAAATATTTTTTGCAGCCTCACTTGTTTATCGCTCATATATTTCTTCGAATTCTTAGCTGGGAACTGGGCAGTAGATCATAATTTGAAATCGTATCTGAAGAGATATTTTTCAAATTTCTCTTTGCACATACATACACTAGATTTCGGTCCTTTGTTACCTTTTCAGTACCAATGAAAGACCGTAATATTTTTTAAAACACTTTTTTATTACTACTGTGTACTTTCAACAAACTGGTAAAACAGTAACAATCTTCTACTTTGAAAATGAGCACACTTCAATTTAAACAGCTAAAATTTTGTACTACTTAAACCATTCACTGCATTTGAAATTAGTGAAGAACCCACTTTATTTTAGTGCAACGTTCACTTTTAATCCAGAAGAATTATCTATATGCTCAGAAGAAATTTCATACGAGGAAAATCAGATAATATAGATCAGGAAATTAGTATGACGAGAAGACTGAAAACAGTTCCCGAGTCTTAACGAGGAATTGTCTAAAGCTGACTCGCGTCATGATGTGAAATCAGTTACTCCAGAATTGGAGGCTCAGTCAACCTTCCATTAGAGCTGCAGTCTCAATCATTAACTATTCTACACATATACTTCACTTACCGTGTCTCGATGAACTTGTTTTAAACGTATAGACTTACTTTAAAACGATCAAGAGTTACAAATTTCATTCACATTCCAATACAAATTTGCACATACCTGTACGTCATCACTAATTAGTGAATTATTCTTTCCAAGCTAAAGCAAGAACACAAATTGTTTTAAATCAGACATATTTTTAATTCGGGAGAACAGACTGCCCTAAAAAGAAGGGAATGTAAATTTAATTTAAGTGAAATGGTATAAACTCATTTCCGAGTGATACCGAAGAGAGGTCGGAGCATTCATGTAATCACTGATGCGCTCATCGCATCGAGCAACTTGCTCCACCTCGACATCAAGCTAACATTTTGCTGCAGGTAAATTAAGATTAGAACAGTAGCTGCATTTCCTTCCAAAGGCTAAGAGTTTACCCATGTGCTGATAAGCAAAACAATGTCTTTCGGAAGTTTGTTTATGAATTAAATCGACATTTTACTCGCAATTTTTATAGAATAAAGAATATGAAATTATCAATTAAACAGAAGACCGCTTTCTGTGCCATTCGTAAGCGCTTTTTATAAATAATTTTAACATACACCGATTCTTTATTTTTGAAGCATTGACTGAGATAAGTTAAAGAAAAAACATTTTTAAACGTTCAAAATATGTTGACAAATGTCATCTGCTTGTGCCGACTTGAATTGTCTGGATAATTGCAACATAAAAACTTTTACAACAGCATGGAAATACCTTAGAATTTGAGAACACGTGACGTTTGAGAATTTGAGAACAACATGGTTACCGAAATGACTGCTGAAATTGCGTTGGAATAACAACCTCACAATATTTAATTCAACCCAAACCTAAATAAACAAACTTTAGGAGTGAATCACGCCAGTTCAGGTGTATAAGGTAGCTCCGACAGGTACCAGTTTGCCGTCCCTAGCCATACGTCTGCGAAAAAATGTCTGCAGGTACTCACGAAACGCAAATTACGACAGTGTCGTACAGAAGCCACGCCACTGATTACCCTGCCAGCTATGTTAATGATCAGCTGATGGTGACTTAGCCTGGACCAGGTTGCAATTTTCAGCAAGATATCGTGGGTGCAAGTTACACCGAATGTGTCGCGACCCAGCCAGAGGGTGACTAAGTCATTGATTATTCTGAGACCGAATGCGCTCAGCGCCACTATGGACTTACAATATCATTAGCGCCGATGTCCATGTAAGACATAACTATGTAGTCATGAAACAGCACAAATTGGAATGGTCCAAGTAAAGCAGAAAAAGCATGCAAAAATGAAAAATAATTAAATTTACTAAGAACTTTCTGTCTCACTTTCAATATCAACTCGCACAGATTCCCTACTAAAAGAAGTCTGACTTCATGACATGCCTCGTTAACGAAACGCGTTACAAAGTTGAGTCTTCTTCAAAGCTTCGGACGCATGCAGAAACCAATAAAATCAGTACTCACCAAATAGCGCTGACTCGCTCTGGACTCGAGCTGCTCACTTGGTGAGCACCGATACCACAAATGCGCGCTGCGTCGTAGCTGCCGTGCGTGAATTGATCCGTAAATGAATACTCGTATTCATCTCTTCACTCTTCTCTTGGCGACCTTAAATCACGTACTTGATGTTTGATTGGAAACTGCAACTGGGCTTCTGTTTCACTAGCTACCGAGGAAAAATAGTTGTTAAAAAAACAACCAAACAAATGAAGCTATCGTCTCGACACCAAACAAAATAAAACGGTGTGTTTTGCATGAATGCATTCAACAGAATTGGGGTGAGATTTGATAAGTTAGATTGAGCCTCTCTAACCACAACAAAGGTGTTCCAGAGAGAGGAAGGAGGAAAAAATGGGGAATCTTTACACAAAGTGTGTCCTCATACAATAACCCCTTTCCATAGAAACAGCAAGTCAGGAAATAATTTTACGAAACAAGGTAAAAATTAAAGAAGTAATAGGTGCTGAAAAACAGGTCAGCAGTGATCCAAAAAAAAAACATTGTTCTTTATAAAACAAACGGAAAACAAATTTACTTCAACAAAAAAGAATCCCTACATAACGAATGCAATAGAAGAATTTCTTGTATTTCTTGAGCTTTATCTTTGTTGCTGTCAGAGCTATCGATCAGATCCCTACATAACTCTTAGCTCTGGACCTCATTTTCTCCAGGCAAGCTAAATCCCGTAGACACAATAGTTCCATTTCCCTAAAGGGAACAGAATTGGGAAGAAGAAAACTCGATGTCGATTACAATTTTACTGTCATGTTGCATCGCACACTCTTAGAGCATTTCACATCGGTGTTTACGGCGTTTCTACCCAAATTTCCACATGACGCCGGACGAAAATATCGTAGACATCTACTATAAAATTGAATTACCTGTTCTTATAAAGATATTCGTACCCAAGTTGTTTTGATTGACAAATATCCATTAAACCAAGGCGCAGATAGTGCAAACCATTACGACGAGCTGAGAACTCTAAGTTGAATTTACGAAGAATTCATTGATATGACAGAGCAGTGAACAGCACCTTTACCCAGTCTAACTTTTTCGCCACCGGCTTGCATGTTTTTCACCGCCCAAGTAATTAAATCGCTATGGCGGCGAAAACGTTTAACTGGCTAGAATGGTGATGCGGAGATTGCCAGCACTATCAGAACAGCCACACGAGCATGGGAAGCACTGCAATGAAGTCGTCGAGATTTACGGTCGATGAACCTGGGAAGTGGAAGTTGAGCGGAAAATTTGGATTAAGAAAGAAGTATTAACGTATCCCATGAAACTATTGTGAGAATGTCTGCTAGCATAACTATACAGGGAGTGACTTCAACGCGAGGGAAATCTACAAGTGCAGAGTTGGGAAGAAAGTGGAGTTCGAGGCGTGGCGTGTATGATAGGATGATATCAACATATAAAAGAACAAGTACGAAACCGAGAGGAGTGTGCAGTGCAGTGTAAGTTTAATGACTATTTTTGAATGCATAGACATGGCTGAGAGGTGGTCTGAAAAGATTAGTTTAGTTATGGTATCGAATGGCCCCATCTGATAGTGAAAAATAAAGGGCGAGGAAGACTAACCGTAAAGACAGAGATGCAGCTGTCTAGGATAAAGATAATTTTATTCCCAAAGAAAAATTTGAAAGAGCTTGTATTAGTGAAAAGAAAGAAATCAGAAGCAAGAAGCTGCTCTTAGATTGACTAAGGTTTGAATGAACACACCTAGAGAGGCGATAAGCGACCACTCATTACGAAGAGCAACACGCACAATAAGTAAGAATTTCCTTAGGTAAGGAAATCACAGTCACAGCCATAGCAAGGCCTGGTTTCCCATTTAATTATTATACATGAAATTTTACCACCAAGACGCTACCCTGGCGATTTAACACTTCATTTAATTCAATATCACTGTAGGATTCGTAGATTAACATTTTTACCTTCGAGCGTAGAATATAGGACAATAAAAAAAATACGAAGACACTTAAGCTCGCAGTTGATAGCCCAGTACGCCTGTCTTCCCGTGACAGAGAAACAGAGAGAGAGAAGAAGCCTACCAACTTAACTACAAAGCTAAACCCCTCATAAATCCAAAAATTTACCGATTCTGAAGTGAGAAACTCAGGTGACCACTGAGGATTGCCAATTCTTCAAAATACCCTCATGAAAGCCGACACTATCAACATCCCTCCGAGTTTAGCTCAGGTACCCTACATATTTCCGAGAAGCGCCACACCCACAAGATGTGCCGCGAAAGATTAGATTAGATGTTAGTTTAAGCCTTCCTAACCTCAACAAAGGCGTTCCAAAGAGAGGAAAGCATCAAGTTTGGAGTTAAAAGGAACGCGAAATCTAAGCACAAGGTGCATTGAAACAGATTGTTCAGAAAAAAGTTTACGAAACAAGATAAAAGTTCAAAAAGAAAGTAGTGGGATGTGCTGCAAAACAGTCCCCTGCAGCGCACCCCATGTCCCGAACTGGAGCCCGGCTGCACTCAGGCCATTTCCTGCATGAGCGTGGGTGCGACAGGAAGAACAGATACAGTGAAGCGCCAGGTATATCGGTGTAAGTAACTGGGCACTGATGTTCATCACCAAACTGATCTCTCACCCTTAAGAGATGCATTCATTGTAGTCTAGTCAACATTATAGTGGTTTCTGCAAATGGTGTGATTCGTCTGCCTACTCTTCGGGCTCAATAGGGAACAAGGATGCATCACATATAAATAAAATATTGAAGATGTGTTCGTCCTCAACCGCGTGGCGTGCCATAATTTCATCCTTCAGCTGACTCACACATAAAAAGAAAAAAATTCCTTGAGGAAGACTCTTTTTTTGTTTGATATTAGAAGCGAAACCATGTCTTGACTTGTACATTCTTCTTTATGGGGTTTCCCTCATGTAGAAAAAAGTTGTATCTTAGATACGAACATCGAACAGCAGTTTTCAAAGATCCCAATTTAAAATTAAATGAAAAATGCCCTTGAAGCAGTTACAACCGATGTGAAAGATGAGCACACTGTCAGGCCTCGAGAGTTGATATACCTAGATGGTTCGTTCGAAGCACTTGGTTGCCTCCACCAAAATCCTTACCACGCTCAGCTCTGATCGCACTTCCCTTTTCACTAACACAGCCTCATAAATGCACACAGATTCCAGGGTAAGAATTCACTCAAAGCCTCAATGGCAACGCTACAACAGAGGCAGCGGGAAAAATCAAGCAACAAACAGCTATAAAACACAGATCGAATCGGAGATAATCGTGGCGAAATAGCTCGCTGATGCTTAAGAAAAAGAAACAACTTAGCCAACCTAATTTATGACAAACTTAACAAATCTTTCCACTATCTGCCTAGAGAGATCCAGATTATAGATTAGATTAGATTATAAGTTAGTTTAAGCCTCCCTAACCGCTACAAAAAAGAGCGTATCGAAGAGAGGAAGGAGGAAGGCACCATTTAGTATGGAGATAAGAGAATGAGGAATCTATGCAGAAGGGGCATAGAAACAGTAAGATGGGAAAGAAGTTCATGAAATAAGATAAAAGTTGAAGAAGAAAGTCAGAGGTGCTGAAAAACAGGACAGTAGTGAACCGAAAAAAGGTGGTCCTTAACATAACAAAAAACATTTTATTTCAACAAAAAGAAGGCCTACCTAACTCTCAGCTCGGGCCCTCACATTTTTCCCCTGGGAGCGCTAATTCCCATAGATACAATATCTGTATCCCCCTGAGGGGAGAGAGATCCAGAACAGACCAAATAAGTTGGAAGACTCCTCGCAGGAAGCCACAGCTAGTGACCAGAATTAAGGTAGATATTAAGGATTGCAGGAGACCTAGCCAGAGATAAAGTCCCAGCTTCAACAGCCTGACCAATTACTTTCCCGGAAAGAGCATGAGTGTCAACCACGAAAATCTTCCACCGATTACGGCATCCTAACTGGATGTTACAATTTTAACATCACACGTTTTAGAGAAGCGACGTCTTCAAAGCATAATGTATTAGAGACAATCGGGTATGTTAATATCACTAAAATTCGGGGAAAACAAAAAATATTCATTAGAAACTAGGCTAATTTTCATCGTAAATACGATAAGCCTCAGATCAAGTAATAAAGTAGCAGCCTCAAAGGAACTGAACTACAGAATCTATCTTACATCTAGCCACGCAGTGAGCTACAGCATTAAAATTATCGATCGTCAACTACACATAAATTGTGAGGGCTATTTGTTATAACATAACACTGAAATGGTTAGCGGCATCAACAGGAATACAACAAATAACGCACGTCAAATACTTTGACTTGCACAAAAATCTCGATCAAGGTGAGAAGTAGAAACAGAGAACGACAAAAATAAAGCTAAGCAGTTGCTGTCTTTCATATACACATAAACTCGGCCTATGATGAGGTTTGTAAAAGTGCGCAGAGTGAAGGAACAAGGTTCCGCATCGACTCAGTTAGACTTTGGGTTTCTAGGAAAATTAGAGTAAATCTGTTCATAAAAGGTATAAGATTAAATCATATAAGTTAGTTTAAGCCTTCGTAACAACAACAAAGGTATTCCAAACAGAGGAAAGAAGGTATCGTATGGCATGGAGTGAGGGGTATCCATGCACAAGGCGTGTTCCTCCACAAGACAATATGCGCATAGAATTAATGAGTTAGGAAGTTCATTAAACAAGATATTCTAATATCTTGTTTAATGAACTTCCTTTAATGAAAAAGAAGAAAGCAGCAGGTGCTGATAAACAGGACGTCCGTGAACTGAAAAAGATGGTACTAAAAAAAAAACTATCCTATTCCAACAAGAAGGCCTGCCTAACCTCCAGCGCGAGGCTTCACATTTTCCTTTCGAGGCCGCTATATCCCTTAGTTACAAAATAAAATACATCAGCTAACTCAGTTACTCCAATAAGCACAGGTGACGTCAGGGGATACACACGCCAGATGACGATATCGTGCTCTCCGTATGCATTACTTCACTCGTACAAAAAATTCCATGGAGATTCAGTCACAGACAAAATATTCATATTGAGGAAATAATGCGGTTGTGAAAACGTCGCTTTCTGCACTTTCATTTTTGGCCAACAAGCACAGGTAGTTTTCAGGCCACATCAACTGGTTGGAAGGGGGAAAAGGATGCTTTATTCCAATCAAGCCTGATACATATCATCTTGTACTTTGGAAAGACAAAACTAAATAGATGCTCTTGATCTGAATAACTTCTAAATTAACAACTACGCATAAATAAAAAGATATTCATTAACAGTCAAATCGAATTCTTGCTTTCAAGAGAAAATTTGGTATCGACGCTAACAAGACGATCACACAGTTATTAAGTATAAATGAAGATTCAATGATGTTCATGTAGTTAGGGTTTTGAACAGTTTCCGCTCAATCAAGATAATCATCACGGTGCATCTCGGTCAATGTTTTCTTGAGTGTTACACTAGGGTGCAAAATTAAGCGGTCTCGCATAAATAGTCTCGGTTGGCACAGCCTGCTGCAATGAGCCACAAACACTCATCACGTTTACCGCGTTTACACGGTTGTAAATGGTTGGTTCAGTTGTGAGTAGCAGAATAGAGAAATTGACTTAAATACTTGAATATATTTTTATCCTTTCTAAGAAATTTGAAAATATAGCTGCACAAGACATTTCATCTGGTATAAGTTACTTCTTGAAGAGGTCGGGAAACCTGAAATATTCATTAATACCAATACGTGAATGAGCAGTTTACCGACTGGGCCTAATACGCGGAGAACGTGTTAAAAATTACAAAAAGATACCCTATAGGAGAAATTAAATAGAGAAGATGGCGCACGTTTAGGAAATCGGTAGCATAACATGACGGCCTCCACTACTAACTCTAGAGAGCAGAAAAAATAAGACCAGTCACCTACTTGTCTAGCAGACCTGCACCCCACATTTATGACTCTGCTACGTAGACGTAAATACTGAATGCAACCTTTTCAAAATCCATGAACGTGAATAGACATTATCAGTAAACCCCAAAGCTTGACAATCCTACATATTCTTTGAGAACGTACTACGGCTTCAAGATATGCATTGAGAATGTTTTTTGAGAGGATTTAATACTTGATTATGCACGAGCTACAATTATAAAATACCCAATAGCAAGGCCACCACACCATGTAAACACAGTGCAATTGATATGTAGGCATAGCGCGAAGCAGTAGCATCGTTAAGTGGAAACCATTATAAAGAACTGGGAGCAATGCCAAATTTCTCCAGTCATGTCATGTGAAAGTGGAAGTTCAAAATAAGTATATTTATGACATTTTCCATATCACGCTAATTTTTGGAGAAAGTCACTGCCGGAGAAATAAGAATCACGGACCAATTTCACAGTCGTTAATATGAAGTACAAAAAATTCCGAAAGCAGATTAATGTTGTTAATGTTCCAGAGGTAAAGAAAATAAGTTGTCATAGAAAACAATATGGCCAAGAGGATATGTAAGCTTAATATGGAAATTTAGCATAACCTTCCATAATTTTTCTGTAGTAATATTAAGCGACACCAAACCAGCAGTACTTGAAACGTAACTTATAGTCAGTCAAAATCGGCAGTAATATCCATCAGTGTTGAAATGCAAGTCGCGAGGAGAAATCTGAACAATACAATTGTGTCGCAAATTTTCTTCACTTCCCGTTTGAAGAAATAAAAAATATGAAAATAGATTCGTTACCAACTTTACATGGAATTTTGAAAGCAATTTTGAAAACAAGAACATAATAAGATAAAAAGCTACACGCAAATTAAGGACGTAAGTTTGCCGTCATGATATTGACATTCTCTTCAGCAAAAATCTTTGATTGCAAACGTGTCTCGTTGCAACGCTTGAGGATGAGATCTATTCTGGTTCAAAAGCAGCAAATGTAAACAGGAGAGAAAAACAACCGGAGAAACAGTAGAGCTGAGACAAAGTCCTTCAATACAACAAAAACTGGGTTATAGTTTCCTGATGCAGCAGCTATAACAACTACAGTCGATATTCTCAAGTGATACAGCATCTTGTGCAAACCCAGAATATAGAGACAAAATTTAGTCAGTTTTTCACATAATAAGATACTTAATTCAAGTAACTATGACTTATAATTCTCCATTGAAGGTGAAGTTTGACTGCGTGAGGTCACTGTATTATTCGATGGGGTTGCTCTTCATGGCTCCGCGAGGCTCTTAAAATGAAACCTAAGCTGGAAAAGTTAACATTCCATACAGTAGACTCAGCTCAAGTTGTGCTGCACATACACCTCCATCCAATACATGTAAAATGTCTTCAGAAGGAAACAAACCGTGTGTTCGCGTTGCTCGGCCGCCGTAACCATTCTTTGAAATCAAAATTTGCAGTCCCATGGGCCTACAAAAAGAACATAAAACTATTGCTAGCAGTATTTCATTCTAAGTAAGAGTAAGATTTAGCAAAGCCCCCTACGTAGATCAAATAAACAATTTCCTAACCAGTATATAAATACAACAATGAGTCTCACGCCCTCATTTCCTGAGTATTCCTTCCTCAATATGAGTAATCAAAATATTTTACCACAGTCATGGGTAGATAATAAAAAGTAAATAAATACGAGGCCTTGCTTGTAGCAACCGGCATTTTACAATCATTGAGTCAATACTCCACAAAAAAAATCAATGCATATAGCTGAAAACCTTAACAAAATCAGTATCACGTCAACAAAACATCAGTTGTTCATATTCTCATAGACCGCTACCTAACTGGCGAGAAAACGTCGATTTACGCCCTAAAAGTTACGAATTACCAAGGCAATGAAAAGAAAATACATGAAAAACATTGATAAACACTGTGCTCAAGTGAGAAGTGAGAGTTTATCTCTCAGTAAAGAAAGAAGGTAATGTAAACCCATTACACTACTAGCGCTGCAGGAAGCACAGTTGTAGAGAGAGAGCAATGCCAAGGCTAGCTCGGGCAGGCATTGATAGGCTAACATTTTGACAGCGGCTCAGAAACCCTACATACCCCCAATGTAGTAGAAGTAGTAGTTTGACAGAAGGTTACTAATGCTTCAGGTTCAAGGCCTAAACACACATACCCCCAAGCGTCAAGTCTACAAGATTTGCTGAAGGGATAAAAGATAAATTAAAGTTGTGACATTGAGAATGATCTGCTTCACTCACTTAGAACAGCAAAGGGAGTATAGGCGTGGAAGTTTAAGCCATATTTTAAATGGTGATTAAAAATCACAATGTTAGCATAGAGCGAAATTGAGAAATTGATTCTTCAAAAGGCACTCTTTGAAGTGCAGAACTACAAACCAAGAACGAGACTTTCTAGGATTGCATCATTTGCTTCACCATTAAATATCCAATTACTGCATATTAAACACATTGGTGAGGCAAAAACCGGAAGCACGTGGTGTGAAGAATGAATGCTCTTACAATCAGAAAAATAAAATACGAACTTATTTCTGTTGCCACAATTGAATCGTGGTTCATTCCGAATCAGAGAAACGGCACGCTGCGCTGCAAGACTTTTTTTTTCGGACGAGACACTTGAATATGCTTTGCAGTAAACATTTCAGAATCAAAATTATTGAGCTTCTTAACAAATGCTTATGAATCCAGTCAAAGACAAGAAAAATCGTCCGAACACAGAAACTGGCCTCAGTTATACCGTGGGTTGCCGCTTCAGATAAAAGACAATTTCCCAAAAAATTCTGTGCTTCGCGGAGTAAAGATAAGCAACTACACATAAAGGAGACTTGAGTCCGATGATGAATGTCACAGAGCACTAAAACACATGGTGGTATCTAGATGCCTCACTAAGGTGGAGAACGAGCAATACCACTTGTTAGTATAAAATTCCTGTAGAGATGATTGCTTTTCTTCTACCTTCAATCAGAAAGAATTACCTTATTTGTCAACACTCTCAATGCTTCTGATTATTCATTTTAGTTCGTGTTCGCATGTGAAATGTTTTCTGATCTAGAAAGAAATGCAACATTGAAACTCCTAACACACATAGATTTCAGTGGAGACATAAGTAGTCACAGAAAATGTGCTATGTCATAAAAAAATTTCCAAATGGTCTTGAATGTTGGAAAGAAACACACTGAAAAACTTGTGATATTTCGCATATTTTTAATTTTCTAACCTAAAATTGGAAATGATAATTTTCATCTTAATAATTTTAAGTGCTCTCCTTGTAACAGAATGCATAACCCTACCATAAAATAAACAAAGTACTGAATAAATTATGTAGCTATCGTACAAATAAACAGAATCCAGTGGTGGATGCAAAAAGACACAAGAAGAATAGGAACTTCCATTTCTAAAACATGGTTATAAGAGGAAAGCAATACTAGGGTGGAGTTATCTGCAACTATTACTCAAAAAACAAGCAAAACAGGGGTGGTATCTGTGGAAAGTTAAACAGGATTTATTTCATTGAAAATTCATCAAACCATAAACGAGCTAGCTATCATTTGACAGTGGAAAAAAACTTTGATCGCTAATCGAAAGAAATAGCTAAGCCTGACAGACAAGAACCGGCGTAAATTTGAATAAATAACAATGAAATTGAGGATAATGAATTAAAGGAAAAGAAGAAGCCACAGCAGTTCAAGAGGATCTTTAGTCGCAGAGAAGAGCAGGACAAGGGGCGGTGAGGGGGACATCAGCCATCAGAGGCCAGCAAGTACTGCAGCAGCTGTGGCGGCAGTGGCAGCAGGGGGATGTTCTCGGGCACCAGGCGCTGGAGGATCACTGCTCGGCATCCTGCCTTCAGGCTCATTGCTGCACACACGTAAATGTAACAGTCAACATACAGTAACCCTTCTAACGTCCGCATTGTGTACTCATATTACCGTTATCACAAGCACCATCATTAAACTGGCACCGGCATCACACAGTCACCAACGTCACAAGGAAGTGACTGCCACTCGACAGTGAACGTCAAAGAACACATTAGGGCACAAATTTCACAAGGAATAAAATATTTTAGTGCTGTTTATGAAAGAGGATTTTGAAATCCACTTTGACAGTAAAGGGTTAATACTCAATTTCGCAGAAGCAGGTCATGGAACTTTTCTCTCAAAACAGAGTTGTGACATCTGCCTGTTTCAGAACAAGCCTCAGAACTTGTCCTGATTAATTTCTATGACAAAAATAGTGCCAGACAAAATTCTTTGGCATCAAGATACTACTTGCCATATTAGACTAGCACTGATTTTGAACGAGAGCTGCTTAAGTAAACACATGCATTAACTGTTCTCTATATTCTTAATGCAGTCAGTATTCATAGCAATTGTTGTAGGGCCATCTGCTGTCAACAAGCAGTACTGGTACTAGGTAAACGCTTCCAAATGTTCACCGAAAAATGTAAGGAGGAAAGAGGGTAGATCTGTGGGTAAACAACAGTTAGCTTTTATGCCCCTACAACGTGCCGTGTCGCTCGTCTCTCTTCGTTCAGGATTTTTTGGTAAGAATGAAACAGGTCTCCCTCCAAACTCTCATACTCACTTGATTTGCCCCCGCAGAATTCCTCGTGTCCCATAACAGGAAATTTTTGGTCGAAGTACTGAAGTATAATAGAAAATGAGTTTCACAGAGCATATGAGGAATGAGAAAAATGCTAGGGGCACCACCTAACAAGCAACTGGAAGGAATTAGAAGGAGACCAAAATTTGTCGAGTTGCAATTTTAGTATGCGAGATTCTAGGATCAGAGCTTTTTATAAACCAGAACTTGCATGATGTGAGCCCTACATTCTGCCTAGAAATGCAGGCATAATTTTTCCTCACAGTTGAATATAATACACACTCATTCATGACCATACACAAGCCTCAGTAATCCCTGCATTTTACATGATGGATACCACTATTTCACTTTACCCCAACTTTTATTTCCTCAAATGAAATAAATTGCTAATTTCATTACAACAAACAAAACCCTACTACATACAATTTTATTTAAATACTTCAAATATTGTGAAGGGTTCACCACTTTCCTCATAAATAAATGATTGCCAGAATCTGACACTCTGACAGTACAATAGCTCTTCTGTCATTTTGTTTTTACATGCTCCTAGTAATAGAAAAACGCAGTAACAAGAAACTAATTTCAAACTTTCAAATTCTACATTTAACCAAAGACTGCATAATCTGAATATGTGTAGTCAAAATTCATTAACCAGCTGGCCTATGTTTACCATCTCTCAAACTCTGATTTTATTTTAAGTCCTTTGAAAGAAGTCCATTGAGAGAAGTCCATTGAGAGAAGTCCTTTGAGAGAAGTCCTTTGAGAGAAGTCCTTTGAGAGAAGTCCTTTGAGAGAAGTCCTTTGAGAGAAGTCCTTTGAGAGAAGTCCATTGAGAGAAGTCCTTTGAGAGAAGTCCTTTGAGAGAAGTCCTTTGAGAGAAGTCCTTTGAGAGAAGTCCTTTGAGAGAAGTCCTTTGAAAGAAGTCCATTGAGAGAAGTCCATTGAGAGAAGTCCATTGAGAGAAGTCCATTGAGAGAAGTCCTCTGAAAGAAGTCCATTGAGAGAAGTCCATTGAGAGAAGTCCATTGAGAGAAGTCCATTGAGAGAAGTCCATTGAGAGAAGTCCTTTGAGAGAAGTCCATTGAGAGAAGTCCATTGAGAGAAGTCCTTTGAGAGAAGTCCATTGAGAGAAGTCCTTTGAGAGAAGTCCTTTGAAAGAAGTCCATTGAGAGAAGTCCATTGAGAGAAGTCCATTGAGAGAAGTCCATTGAGAGAAGTCCATTGAGAGAAGTCCATTGAGAGAAGTCCATTGAGAGAAGTCCTTTGAGAGAAGTCCATTGAGAGAAGTCCATTGAGAGAAGTCCATTGAGAGAAGTCCATTGAGAGAAGTCCTCTGAGAGAAGTCCATTGAGAGAAGTCCATTGAGAGAAGTCCATTGAGAGAAGTCCATTGAGAGAAGTCCATTGAGAGAAGTCCTCTGAGAGAAGTCCATTGAGAGAAGTCCATTGAGAGAAGTCCATTGAGAGAAGTCCATTGAGAGAAGTCCTTTGAGAGAAGTCCATTGAGAGAAGTCCATTGAGAGAAGTCCATTGAGAGAAGTCCATTGAGAGAAGTCCATTGAGAGAAGTCCATTGAGAGAAGTCCATTGAGAGAAGTCCATTGAGAGAAGTCCATTGAGAGAAGTCCATTGAGAGAAGTCCATTGAGAGAAGTCCATTGAGAGAAGTCCATTGAGAGAAGTCCATTGAGAGAAGTCCATTGAGAGAAGTCCTTTGAGAGAAGTCCTTTGAGAGAAGTCCATTGAGAGAAGTCCATTGAGAGAAGTCCTTTGAGAGAAGTCCATTGAGAGAAGTCCTTTGAGAGAAGTCCTTTGAGAGAAGTCCATTGAGAGAAGTCCTTTGAGAGAAGTCCATTGAGAGAAGTCCTTTGAGAGAAGTCCTTTGAGAGAAGTCCTTTGAGAGAAGTCCATTGAGAGAAGTCCATTGAGAGAAGTCCATTGAGAGAAGTCCATTGAGAGAAGTCCATTGAGAGAAGTCCTTTGAGAGAAGTCCATTGAGAGAAGTCCTTTGAGAGAAGTCCTTTGAGAGAAGTCCTTTGAGAGAAGTCCATTGAGAGAAGTCCATTGAGAGAAGTCCTTTGAGAGAAGTCCATTGAGAGAAGTCCTTTGAGAGAAGTCCTTTGAGAGAAGTCCATTGAGAGAAGTCCTTTGAGAGAAGTCCTTTGAAAGAAGTCCATTGAGAGAAGTCCATTGAGAGAAGTCCTTTGAGAGAAGTCCTTTGAGAGAAGTCCTTTGAAAGAAGTCCATTGAGAGAAGTCCTTTGAGAGAAGTCCATTGAGAGAAGTCCTTTGAGAGAAGTCCATTGAGAGAAGTCCTTTGAGAGAAGTCCATTGAGAGAAGTCCTTTGAGAGAAGTCCTTTGAGAGAAGTCCATTGAGAGAAGTCCATTGAGAGAAGTCCTTTGAGAGAAGTCCATTGAGAGAAGTCCTTTGAGAGAAGTCCATTGAGAGAAGTCCTTTGAGAGAAGTCCATTGAGAGAAGTCCTTTGAGAGAAGTCCTTTGAGAGAAGTCCATTGAGAGAAGTCCTTTGAGAGAAGTCCTTTGAGAGAAGTCCTTTGAGAGAAGTCCTTTGAGAGAAGTCCTTTGAAAGAAGTCCTTTGAAAGAAGTCCATTGAGAGAAGTCCATTGAGAGAAGTCCATTGAGAGAAGTCCTTTGAGAGAAGTCCATTGAGAGAAGTCCATTGAGAGAAGTCCATTGAGAGAAGTCAATTGAGAGAAGTCCTCTGAGAGAAGTCCATTGAGAGAAGTCAATTGAGAGAAGTCCTTTGAGAGAAGTCCATTGAGAGAAGTCAATTGAGAGAAGTCCTTTGAAAGAAGTCCATTGAAAGAAGTCCATTGAAAGAAGTCCATTGAGAGAAGTCCTTTGAGAGAAGTCCATTGAGAGAAGTCAATTGAGAGAAGTCCTTTGAAAGAAGTCCATTGAGAGAAGTCCTTTGAGAGAAGTCCATTGAGAGAAGTCCATTGAGAGAAGTCCTTTGAGAGAAGTCCATTGAGAGAAGTCAATTGAGAGAAGTCCTTTGAAAGAAGTCCATTGAAAGAAGTCCATTGAAAGAAGTCCATTGAGAGAAGTCCTTTGAGAGAAGTCCTTTGAGAGAAGTCCTTTGAGAGAAGTCCTTTGAGAGAAGTCCTTTGAGAGAAGTCCTTTGAGAGAAGTCCTTTGAGAGAAGTCCATTGAGAGAAGTCCTTTGAGAGAAGTCCTTTGAGAGAAGTCCTTTGAGAGAAGTCCTTTGAGAGAAGTCCTTTGAGAGAAGTCCTTTGAGAGAAGTCCTTTGAGAGAAGTCCTTTGAGAGAAGTCCTCTGAGAGAAGTCCTCTGAGAGAAGTCCTCTGAAAGAAGTCCTCTGAAAGAAGTCCTCTGAAAGAAGTCCTCTGAAAGAAGTCCTCTGAAAGAAGTCCTCTGAAAGAAGTCCTCTGAAAGAAGTCCTCTGAAAGAAGTCCTCTGAAAGAAGTCCTCTGAAAGAAGTCCTCCGAAAGAAGTCCTCCGAAAGAAGTCCTCCGAAAGAAGTCCTCCGAAAGAAGTCCTCCGAAAGAAGTCCTCCGAAAGAAGTCCTCCGAAAGAAGTCCTCCGAAAGAAGTCCTCCAAAAGAAGTCCTCCGAAAGAAGTCCTCCGAAAGAAGTCCTCCGAAAGAAGTCCTCCGAAAGAAGTCCTCCGAAAGAAGTCCTCCGAAAGAAGTCCTCCGAAAGAAGTCCTCCGAAAGAAGTCCTCCGAAAGAAGTCCTCCGAAAGAAGTCCTCCGAAAGAAGTCCTCCGAAAGAAGTCCTCAGAAAGAAGTCCTCAGAAAGAAGTCCTCCGAAAGAAGTCCTCCGAAAGAAGTCCTCCGAAAGAAGTCCTCCGAAAGAAGTCCTCAGAAAGAAGTCCTCCGAAAGAAGTCCTCCGAAAGAAGTCCTTTGAAAGAAGTCCTTTGAAAGAAGTCCTTTAAAAGAAGTCCTTTGAAAGAAGTCCTTTGAAAGAAGTTCTTTGAAAGAAGTCATTTGAAAGAAGTCCTTCAAAAGAAGTCCTTTCTTGTGCTTGTCCTTTAAGACAAGCATAAGGTGTAAAACGCGCATATTCAAGTAGAATTACAGAAATCAAATTAGAAAGGCTTCTTTTTTAAATTATTATATAAGAAAGTTTTGGTCTCCCTTAACCACGACAAAGATGTTCTAAGAGAGGAAAGAGGAAGGCACCATTTAGTATGGAGTTGAGGGAACGCGGAATCTATGCACCAGGTGCACAGAAACAGTAACCTAGGAAAGAAGTTCATGAAACAAGAAAAAAGTTGAAGAAGAAAGTAGTAGGTGCTGAAAAACAGGACAGCAGTAAACTGAAAAAAGATGGTCCGTAACAAAACAAAAACCTATTTTATTTAAACAAAAAAAAAAAGCCTGCCTAACCTTTAGCTCGGGCCCTCACATGGTTCCTCTGGGAGCGCTAATGCGCACAGATACAATAGTTGTATCCCCCTGAGGGGTTCTTTTTTTAAATTTCAATAAGGTAAGACATTTGTTGATGGAAGAAACCATATAACAGGAGCACCAGGAACGACTGTTTAATTACGCTCAGTACAAAAGCTGGTCCAAAATTTAAGGATACAAAAAAGTTTATTCTTCATTCAAAACTAGAGGAAATCTTGCAGATATTACCAAAGGCTAAATTCTGAAATGCCAAATTCGAGAAGGAAAGCTAATTCATAGTTACTGAAGACAAAAAAGGTACATTTGGGTGACAGCACACAAAGAAACACAAACCTCATAATGAACTTTCTTGAGATCAAATAAACAATTTTACCCCCCACACCTTTTTTGATGTATACAAAACACCAACATAGAAAGCTTAATCTCACCGTTTGGGTTTAAAACAATGTAACTAAGTGGTTTTTAGCATCTAATGACAGGTTTCGACCACAGGCTGGGTTTCCAAACAATTTCGTCTCAGCAGTACAGCTGACAGTGTAAATTCCTCTCAGACAATTTGGCAACACTGCTAGCGGTTATTCACGACAATGTTATTAAATTAAATATTATTCAATAAAACATGAAATTTGGTCATTTTTTCCACAAAACAGGGGTTAACAATGAAATATTAGACCAAGAAGAATTCAGGCTGCTCGTTAAAATACTACAACGCTGTAAATAGTTTGAAAATCAGCCCTAAAGTTGAGCAGGGGTTCCAGAGATACCTGGTTCCAGGTGTCTCTGTTCCTCCCAATAGATGCTATATTGATAGATTTTACGAACGATTCTTCCCCTTAACCCTTTAACGCCCCAGAGGACACCAGTGTCCTCTTTCAAAATTCCCCTTCAATATATTTTATTTCTTATTCAATTAGTTCCCTAATGTGTTCTTTGAAGTTCTCTGCCGAGTGGCAGTTCTTATCCCATCCTGATATCGGTGACTGCCAGATGCCAGCGCCAGTTTAGTGACGGTGGTTGTGTTAACGGTAATATGAGTACAAAAATTCGGACGTTAAAGGGTTAAAAACAAGTACCAAAAACAAAATTAGAGCCACAACTCACTCTCATAGAGCTGTATGATGCGCACTCTCTTGGTGGTGCCGTACACGTCCACAACTGCGTACAGAGGAGCATCGTTGTAAGGCAGTAGTCTGGTAAACACTCCCTGGTCCTCGCCATTGATGATGTAGTGCATCTCTGCGTAGTTGTCGTCCTGTAGTGCATGCCACCATACAGTGATCCATCCATTAGCAAGACTAGACCTGCAGCTCATGTTTCATGGGGACAAGAAGGTGGGTAACTATTGTCAGCTTATGCATCCTCACTGATGGAGAATATTGTATGCTTATGCATCCTCACTGCTGAAGGGTTGTTATGTACCTTGGTACATAACTGCCAAATACACTTCACAGAGCTAAGAAAGGAATGTGACGAAGACCATATCCCAGTCGATCATCGATCACAGCAGCAAGACCAAACATCGCAGAAAGTAATCGATGGAGGAATTACATGAATTGCCTAGCCAGCTAAAAGGATAACAAACGTACATCAAACTGCCCTCACGGTCCCTGAGTAAGAGGCAACGAAGGTTCGACGCGAGCGATCGCGCCCGACTGCGGACGAGTGATACATTGAATTCCTACTTGTAATCTACTGTTTAGACATAAGGGATGTAGAATCTATGCAGAAGGGGCATAGAAACAGTAGGTTGGGAAAGTTCATGAACCAAGATAAAAGTTGAAGAAGAAAGTAATAGGTGCTGAAAAACAAAATAGCAGTGAACCAAAAAAAGGTGGTCCTTCACATAGCAAATAATATTTTATTTCAACAAAAAGGAGGCTTACCTAACTCTTAGCTTGGACCCTCACATATTTTCCCACTGGGAGCACTAATTCTCATAGATACAATAGTTGTATCCCCTTGAGAGGATTATTCATTTACAATTCAACTTACTTCACAATAAGTGAATGAAATCATTGCAGTTGAGAGGTTAAGAATGGAGCAAAGATCTTTGTGGCAGTTCTGTGATGCTTTAATCCAGTTGACAAGACAAAAATAATTTCCTTATTCTGCACGAGACGTGGCATAAGTGCAGCATCATTTTAGTTCACCAAGTAGAATTGTTTGAAATTGTTTATCAAAAATTTGAGGTGAAACACGCAAAAATAACAAAAATGAAACACGCAAGAAGTAGAGCATGCACCTACAGTGTCATAACTTGCTACTGCAGCTTTGAAGTTTAACTCATTGAAAACCTCTTGTTTACAATTCATACAAAAATAACCCTTGAACACACAAATTTACCCTTTTTGCTAATCAATGGGTAATTTTGAATGAATGCTCAGGATATGTAGATATTTTACGTAATTGAGAATATGATGAACCAAAAATAAATAAATAAATAAATAAAAAGAGGCGCATAAATAGCTTGAAATGAAATAGTGACTTTACGTCTCAAAATATTGACTTTGCTAACCCTTAACTTCAACATTTTAACCAAGGTAATAAGACTTGCATTAAAATTGAAAAAAGTTGTAAAATTTGTGCTGGTGAGATCAAAATGCAGTAGCAAATAATGAGTAAGAAATAAATTGGTTGTTAAACAATGTTTTAATTAATCAACATTTGAACAATTTTTTGGAATTAGATACAATGGTGCCTTGAAAAGCAACAAACTTCCAAGAGGCTATATGAAACATGGCATTATCAAGCTCATAATCTCATAAATAAATACTACACATAGAAATATGAACTGATTAAGAACAGTGAGGAAAAAGCCAAACTGATTCTGAATCTGCTCTGTGTTACTTCTACTTCACCACAGTGTGAAGGCCATAAGGCTTAAATCCATTGATGACCCAGTGATAACGAGAGCTCCTGCAACAAAACAATTCACAGAAAACGCTCTGACCTGCGGCAGGAAGAGGAGACCTATCCTGCTGCCTGCATCCGTTGGCAGTGGGAGCAAAGCGGAGTCTAAGAACCTAGGTGCAGATGGCAGGAGAGCGGAGCGAGGCACAAGGCCTCGGGATGTCCTGATGTGGTCGCCTACAGCCAGACGTGCCAAGCAGCTCACGTAATGCTCTTCTGTGCCTTCTTCTTCATTGCTCGCTTCCCCTTCTTCCTGCACCATTGCAACCACATCTGACACAGCCTCATTGACGGGAAGTGTTCTTGTACTGCCAGCGTGTGTGCTTTGCAATTCACCATCTCCATTTTGATGACTGCTTCTATTAACGCTGTGCGTGTTTGCATTACTTCCATTGAAATTTTCACAACTCTCATCTATAATGGGGGAATCTATGGAGTTACTGACTGAATCTGAACATGAGACTTCTAGTGCTTCATTTCTCCTTAACGTGATATCAGATTCTACCGATTTTAATGCATTGCAACTGCTCGGCTGGCAAAAAGAACAGTGACCTTCAAAGTTTGATGCTGAACTAGATCCTGCCTCACTAGAACACCCATTTTGAGTTCTCCTCAGCATCTTACCATTTTTTGCTTGGCCAGATAAACATGCACCACAGATAAATTCGGGAGACACGTCCAGAGGATCACTAGTTTCATTGGCCGTAACAGGTGAGCCTTCATCGTCAAGAGCCAATTCTTCTAGTAATTGAGACACAGACTCTTTTATGCTATTGCTAATTCGTGTAGCACTTTCGCTAGCACTCAACACAAAAGGCTCTTCATTTAATGAATACAAACCCACTTCCTCACCAGAGGCAGAACAAGCAGGATGTGCATTTTCAATTTGTAGAGTTTCCTTACATATAACACTAGGCATCTGTGTTGTATTAAGTAATGGAGGACTCGTTTCCAAAGCTGAGTTGTGCATATCAGTGTCACAATGTGGAGGAAGAGATCCATTTGACTGGGAAGAATTTTCACCTACAGATCTGATACTAAAATTTATACTTGGATGGTTTGTGGCTTGCTCAGTCAAACTCAAAACTACTCCATTAGATGCCGTACTAGGAGAGAAGGAGCTATGGCCATTTGACTGTGCTTCACTCCACGCAGAAGTCAGATCAAGGGCTTTAGAATCAGGTGGATGTCTGCTGTGGGATGTTTCTTGAACTAGGGAGGAGGCTCTTTGACGTTGCTGACTGGCACAGGTTTGGCCAGCACGTCTTCTGCTCCTGCGTCGGTCACTGCCACCACTCTCAGAGTAACGCAAACGATTATGGTGCTTTGTGATGGCGCAAATCCAAGAATCACCTGGAGAAGTTTACAATTTAATGTTGAATATAAGAATACTCTCGTATAATATTGATTCATTACATGTTAAATCCAAGAACCAACCACCCTATCAATCAAGTCATAAGGGTAAACGGAAACTTCAGATAATTCATTATTAAAAGACAACATAAATTCATCAAACTT
Source organism: Morinoia aosen (assembly GCA_030386875.1). Lineage (NCBI taxonomy): Eukaryota > Metazoa > Arthropoda > Malacostraca > Amphipoda > Talitridae > Morinoia > Morinoia aosen. Next base: position 31,821,633 of record CM059561.1, on the reverse strand, counting down.
TGAAAAACAGCTTTTATTAGAAGTCTAGTGTATCGAATGAAACTAAAACTGGAGCTATGTGGCTGAGATAGCAGTAATGAAGCCATTGAAGATTAGATTTGATTAGATACATTAGTTTAGCCCGTCTGAGTGCAACAAAGGTTTTTCAAAGAGAGGATAGAGGAAAACACTTTTCAATATTGGAACTTATCTATGCATGAGATGTGTTCCCACACAAAATCCTCTGAGCATTGAAACAGTAAGTTAGGGAGGAAGTTCGAGAAATAAGATGAAAGCTGAAGAAGAAAATAGTACATGCTAAAAAAACAAGACAGCAGTGAACTGAAAAAAGTGTCCCATAACAAAAAAAACTTTATCTATATCAACAGAAGGAAGGATTATCTAAATTTCAGCTTGGGACCTCAAATTTCCCTCCTATGAGCATTAATTCCTAAAGATACAATAGTTGTATTCCTTTGATGGGACAAAAAAAATTTGGTATAAATCCATACACATCAAAGAAGTTTTAGGAATATCAGAGTTAAGTTAGATTTTTAGTGAGTCTCCCTAATCCCTATCCACCACAAAGGCAATCCAAAGAGAGAAAGGAGGAAGGCACCATTTAGTATGGAGTTAAGGAAATGCAGAATCTATGCAGAAAGGACATAGAAACAGTAAGTTAACCCTTTAACGCCCCAGAGGAAACCAGTGTCCTCTTTCAAAATTCCCCTTCAATATATTTTATTTCTTATTCAATTAGTTCCCTAATGTGTTCTTTGAAGTTCTCTGCCGAGTGGCAGTTCCTATCCCATCCTGATATCGGTGACTGCCAGATGCCAGCGCCAGTTTAGTGACGGTGGTTGTGTTAACGGTAATATGAGTACAAAAATTCGGACGTTAAAGGGTTAAGAAAGAAGATTATGGAAAAGTCAAAGTTGAAGAAGAAAGCAGTAAGTGCTGAAAAACAGGACAGCAGTAAATAGAAAAAAAGGCGGTCCTTAACAAAACAAAACTATTCTATTTCAACAAAAAGAAGGCGTACTTAACTCTCAGCTTGAGCACTCACATTTTCCCCCTGGGAAAATGTGAGGGCTTATACATACAATAGTTGTCTCTTCCTGAGGGTTCTAGGAATTTCATGATGAAAAATAAAAATTTTGGATTACAAAAATATATCTTCAGTGCTCTGAAAAACAATACAATAAAGTGTTGAAAAACATTGTAAATCTAAATCTTGTTTTTTAACACTTTGATTTATTGTATTTCAGAGCACAGAAGATGGATTTTTTGTAATCCAAAATGTCTGTTTTTTCCCATGATATTCTAAGCCATATTGGTTTTCCATTTTATCCTAGAAGGTCTAAGTTGTGATGTTTGGTTTCCACAAAACCAATTTAACCAAAAATGTTGACATGTTAGATTTGGTTTCCTTTCAATTATGCTCATTAACCATAAAGACAAAACAGTAGCATGAAGCAGAGTACAAATAGCACATCATTCCCATCAAATTGAAAAACACGGAGTTTTGAATAACAATAGCACAGATATACTATAACACAGAGGTTTGAATATTTTGACCAACAGGTAAAACTCAAATTATTTCTAAACTTGTCAGCATTGATTGGAACACTAGAATAAAGCCTAACAGTCAAAAAACAATTAAACCAATTTTTTTATTCTGATAATTGCCATTATCCTTTTTACTTGCACACATCAATGCAGCAGATACCATGTATATTATGTACCTCGGTTTGAAAGATCCGGCAGGGAATAGAATGGGAGACGAGCTGTTGGGCTGAGCTGAGTGAGGCCCAGCCTCATGTGGCCAGTCCAGCCTGGCTCTGTCTGCTCGATCTCTACCAGAAATATCTCTCCAGGCAGCACCGGTTGCTCGGACACGGTCACTGCATTGGCAAAGCTTGCTTTCCTGTGAAACACATTCAAATACTTAAACCCAATATAAAACGAGAGACAAGAATTTGAAATATAACTGAGATGAGAAAGTCTCAACATTTTTTTATAGAACATCAACATTCAATTAAAGTCAGAAAGGTAGAGTCATGATTATGCAATAACTTTTATAGTATGAATGCAACAGCAGATAACTTTCCACAACAGCAACACAAAACCCACATTGATTTAAATACCAGATACTATTCATCCCATTTTGTAGAACTTGGGATGCTACTGAGTGAAAACAATTTTGGGATAAATATATCAATTATAAGGATCAACTGTATGTATTTAAGGGTTTAAGATAAATGTAGTAAACAAAAGTGAAATAATTTCATGATTAAAACCATTGCACAATAAAGAAAAACTTACCTGTATGCAACTGTGTTATTCTCCAGCAAAATGACATTATTTCCATGATTTTGGCTGAAGCACTTGAGTTGAGGTGACCTCTTGGTGCACTCGTCTGGCTCCATTAAGAATTATTTTATATAAAATGCAATTTAATTCATCTGGAATACCTGGTATGAGAGTATAGGTTGAGCATTAGTTTTTAGCTGGCCTAAAAATATTGAATATGAATTAGTTGAGCACAATACCTAAATGGCATTTAACTGAAATGCAAACATTTCTCCCTGCCCTGGTAAATAACTCATTTTCTTTCTTAGAAATATTGAGAAAATATTTCCTAAATAGAAGCAATGAAAAAATGATTAAATAATTTTACATCACTTGACTAAATGCTTCAAAGGGTCGGCATTTTTAGAAGCGTAGAGAGTAACAAAAAATGTGCAAATAGTAAATCTTACAGCTAGGAAAAATTGCATGAGTATATTTTGCAGATAGATCTGCATTTTATTAATTTCTCCATGAATTTCAGCACACTCAATTAGTCAGTTTTGTGGGGAAATACTTCACTCGTGCAATTTTTGGAAAATACTTCGCTTTAGGAAATGTCTAAAAAACCGTTATCACTGGTATTATACTTCGCTTTAGGAAATGTCTAAAAAACCGTTATCACTGTTATTCTCGAGCATGAGAATGTCGACCAAAGTTTATCCGTGTGTGTAAGGACAATTCGTCACTGTTCGGTCGGAAAAACAAGCGGCGATTGTTTGGGGGAGAGGTAGGCGTGTCAGATTTCGCGGCCTCAAGTGCGGTGAGCGCAGGCATAGAGAACAACACACGCACGATACAAGCGCACCCAAGCCGAGGCTTTGTAGGGCAAGGAGGCGGACGTGACGTCTGAACACAGGCCCGCACAACCGGAGCCAATCGCCGCTCGCCAAAGCTATGACGCAAGAAGGTGTGTCTCAACACGCACCAATGAGAGTCCCAGACGTCAGAATAAGCAAGGATTCCGCCAATGAGGTTGCAGATGCTGCCTCTGTAGAATGGAAACGAGGAGAACGATCTCGAAAGAGGGAAGCGAAACACATATAAGGATGCGAGATGAAGCCTCGGGAGGAATTTTTGAACACACGTGAGAGACTGCGCAAGACGTCTGAGGGTGTTCTACACAATAGGCCAGCCTCGTCGGCTGGCCTTATACCCAACTGCAACTTGAAAGTTAATAATTCGAGGCACATAAAACAACGTTGGACGTCGGAAGTCATTGGAGCACCGTCTTACAAAGGAAGCCTAATCGAAGTAAACCAGCCTCGCATCGGGGATCGTCATGAATAAACGCGTCGGAGATTCAACCAAGAGCAATCAACATCTGTGCATCGGGGTCGAACTCACAATCAACTTCAGCGGCAGTCGTCAACATTGCAAATGGCAAACAGTTAAGATCGCTCACCAACACTGCAAAGTTCAACGCATGAAACTGCAATGAATCAGCTCACAACCGCTTCAAGGGATCAGCTACCCGTAGAAAGAAGCGGGGGGAGGGCACCACTGCAGCGAGGTAGCAAGAGATCAGCCTACGCCAGCAGCAAGCCTAAGCTGCCACGCGGAACATCAGCAGTGAGCAATAGCATCGGCAGTGGATACCCATCAGTGAATCATTTATTATCAAAAGGGCGAGTGTTTTATAGTTGTGAGAGCTCTTTTAGGTGGTGATTGAAGTTCAAATTCAGATGTAGATCAGCACACAGAAAAGTGCTTTTCAAAGTATCGCGAGGAATCATCTAATTTTTGGCTATCAATTTCCTGTGTCTATTTAGTCGAGGATCGACTTCCCGTTGTATGATTCGACACCGTGTCACAATTCCAGGTTAAATCGTGATGTGTTATTCTCGCAAATATTATGATTTGTGTTACTGTGGATGCGTGAATCGTTGTCAACGAGGGAGTATTTGTAACTTGAATGCTCGGTAAGCATCACCTTTGTGTCATGTCGTGTTTAAATATTTGCGGCGGTAGAAACTTACGTACTTTTCATTGACGCCGTTGGGCCATTTCAAATCATTTCGTCCCCATGCCTTGTGTGTTTATCCACGTGTTTCCCAATAAATTCGTGTTAATCTTGCTAACTCTTTTATTCTCCAAGTCTGGTATGCAGGTGTGCGCAAGCATAAAGGATAATACTATAACATGTTTGGGGGTTGAGACTCCCCCTGCGGGCGTGATTAGTAACCCTTTTCACGTATCGCGACAGGAGAAATATGTCAACTGTCCTATGCAAGCGTACTGTCTGTATATTGGCTTGGAGAATTTTATTTAATCATTTTCAGTTGCTTAAAGAATTTTTTATATAAATTTTGTAATGTTCCCTCAAGAAAGAATTCAAATAACAGTCCAGTCGTTTTGCAAGGATTTGTCCGGCATAGTATTTCGCTTGCTCTTTGTAGTTTCATTCCTTTAAATAACAAGCAGTGGAGCACAGCCGAGAGTTGTGGCTGTGAGTCTTTCCTTAAGGAACTGCCGTTCCGCAGTGTATAATTGCCTACTATTGAGCTGGAGTCGTAAATGCATCGGAATGTAGGGCTCAGCTACAGTACCGCAGATCGCTTGGCTCCAAATTAGGCACCAGAAGTGCGCTTACTGAGGCATGTGAATTGGAGTAGTGCTGGGCCATTGAAACTTTCTTAACATGATGAAAGATTCAAGTATCAATGTTGAATTCTTGGCTCAAATTTGTCATGACAGTGAGTGTATCAGTTAAATGTCTCTTTATTGAATGATTTTATTTCTCGGACTTGCAAAACCATCACAGTCTTGTCAAATGCTGAAGTGAGTCATAATAACTAAAATTTTCATTCTTCAAAAAAAAAAAATCACAGTTCAATGTGTTATGAGTAGAAGTGACCGGTGTGCGTGAATAAATAAAATATGCAGCATTTTGCTGAGATAGAACTACCTCTAAAATTTTTTTTACATTTTTCGATCATGCAACGGGATAAAATTGTGGCTGGCACAGTGTGAGCCTGATATCTATGTAAGCAGCATGGAAATTCTCTTAAATAGTCATTTCATTGTCCATAAATTTTGTGTGTGCAACGCTCTCTTGAATATAAAATTCGGTTTATCAAGTGCCCCATGTTAAATGTATGTGTCTTTACGTGCTATTTTCCCTGGTCCTTTTGAGTGTGGTTCCATTTATGAAGTAAATTTCTAGCCTAGATGCGCCAGTATCGCCGGTGCGGCTTTTCGAGCCGGCTTTCAGAGTCATAAAAATCTTGATGAATTTTTCTCCCTAAAATTTGGTTAAAAAACTTGAGCTGGAACATATTCAAATTACAAACATGGTAAGCCTACATAAATTGTCATGTTCTGAGGTGCTACAATCGCAATTGATTCTCTCTTGTTCTTTTATGCTGCAGTTGGAAAATAACAGTTGAATGCCATTGTGATGAGAATTTGGTCAGCATGCATTGAGCGCAGGAAATCCGATGCCTTTTGCTGAGCTGGTACTCGTGTTGAGCTTTATCTGGAATATATAGTTCACAAAAATTTCAGTGTGCTGTTTTTTTTTTAATTGAACGGTTCTAGGATTTATCACCTTTTAATGTTCATTGGTTTTATGCTTAGCTCGATGGCTCTGGAAACTAACGCCGTAATTTTAGCAAACACTGCCTTGTCTCGAGTGAATCTTTGAAGCAAGTTAAAGTTTACCAAGGTTGAGGCATTGAGTAATTAACTCGGTTGAAATTTTCATTTTTGTGACGCCTCGCTTAAAATAACTCACAGAATTTTTTGGCCTCGTGTGCGTCAAGCTTCTCCAATCAGCTTTAGCAACATAATTCATATTTTCCTTCGTTGATATTAGAGTGCTTCCATTATTTAAATTGATATCTGCTGAGAAGCAGTAATGGGAATTTTTTTGAAGCAATTTCCCTGCTACCGGAGGGGCGGTAAATTTGTGTTGCAAATTGTTGAGGGAATCGAATGACGGCACTTAAAAACAAAGATTTAAATGTGGTTCTGAGAGTAAGTTGTAAGTTCAACGATGCTGCACATTCAGTTCGTGGTCTAATTTTAGGCATTTAGAAATAAATGACGCCTCTGCTCGTGTGCTAAGTAAAGTAAATTGATCCTCCTTTTATTCACAAGATCATGATGCTAAGCTCCAGTGCATCAGAGTGAGAATTTAAATAATTGCTTCAATAATAATACACTAAAATCACTAAATATTTTGGGTAAATTTTCCCATGTGCCAAGTATACAATCCAGTTCGACCCTGACATGAGTCAATCTATACCTTTATATCAAATTCACTGAGCATAAAAATTTTGCTTCCTTAACTTTTATAAATTCATGATGTTTAAAGATTTCCTTTGATGTGAATTCGACAGTAGAGCGTAGTAATTTAAGATTATTCAATCCTAGCTGCCTTCAGGTAGGAAGGAATTTTTATTATATTAAGTGTCTGTAGATTTTAAAAGGTAAACACGTGGATTAAATGCAATTTTTTTGTAGTCTAAACGGTTACAGGTCGCCGATAAAATAATTTTTCTGTATCAGTTTGAACGCGTATTGAATTTTGAGCTCGCATTTTTGTTTAAATCGTTGATTGCCCAGAATAGGAACTTTCAAGTTGATGCTCACCATGATGAATTGAAACTTTTAATAATTTTGTTAACACTGGAATATACCACCCAATTGGAGTTTGTTCCTAAGGAGTTAATGAAAATTAAAGAGGAGATTTGCTGTATCAAGGAGGATTTTTGCTGTATCAAAGTGAGAATTTCATGAAGTCAGCTACAATACTCGATGTATAAATTTCGTTTTTGAAGTTGCAAGCGTAATGCATTTAATATTTTTATAAACTCTTAAATGATGCTGTCCATTCTCGTCGGTAATTCAAACTGAATTATTGTGTAACACTGAGAGTGTGTTCTTGCTTAGGCAAAGTTAACGAGTTAGCTTCACGGAAATATGAGCGTTTCACATTGTCGGAAATGTACAATATTCCATATGGAGACTTTATTTTCTTTTAGATGGATTTAATACAGCGTGAGAATTGAAATGAAAAGCATTGCAGTGAATACATGGAATTTATCTTAACAATAAGAATCAGCGTGACAGTCTGCGGTGCAGCGAAGCTATGTAATTTATGGCCGTTCTGAGCCAAGGCTATAAAATTCTCTTGTGCGTGAAGTTAGGTGTGGTATTACGTGAGGTTATAATGTAGGATTTGAAAGTAGGAAATGTCTGAGAGAGTATGATCAGTAACATTGGTATTGTGGGGAAATACTTCACTCGTGCAATTTTTGGAAAATACTTCGCTTTAGGAAATGTCTAAAAAACCGTTATCACTGTTATTATACTTCGCTTTAGGAAATGTCTAAAAAACCGTTATCACTGTTATTCTCGAGCATGAGAATGTCGACCAAAGTTTATCCGTGTGTGTAAGGACAATTCGTCACTGTTCGGTCGGAAAAACAAGCGGCGATTGTTTGGGGGAGAGGTAGGCGTGTCAGATTTCGCGGCCTCAAGTGCGGTGAGCGCAGGCATAGAGAACGACGCACACACGAACACACGCACGATACAAGCGCACCCAAGCCGAGGCTTTGTAGGGCAAGGAGGCGGACGTGACGTCTGAACACAGGCCCGCACAACCGGAGCCAATCGCCGCTCGCCAAAGCTATGACGCAAGAAGGTGTGTCTCAACACGCACCAATGAGAGTCCCAGACGTCAGAATAAGCAAGGATTCCGCCAATGAGGTTGCAGATGCTGCCTCTGTAGAATGGAAACGAGGAGAACGATCTCGAAAGAGGGAAGCGAAACACATATAAGGATGCGAGATGAAGCCTCGGGAGGAATTTTTGAACACACGTGAGAGACTGCGCAAGACGTCTGAGGGTGTTCTACACAATAGGCCAGCCTCGTCGGCTGGCCTTATACCCAACTGCAACTTGAAAGTTAATAATTCGAGGCACATAAAACAACGTTGGACGTCGGAAGTCATTGGAGCACCGTCTTACAAAGGAAGCCTAATCGAAGTAAACCAGCCTCGCATCGGGGATCGTCATGAATAAACGCGTCGGAGATTCAACCAAGAGCAATCAACATCTGTGCATCGGGGTCGAACTCACAATCAACTTCAGCGGCAGTCGTCAACATTGCAAATGGCAAACAGTTAAGATCGCTCACCAACACTGCAAAGTTCAACGCATGAAACTGCAATGAATCAGCTCACAACCGCTTCAAGGGATCAGCTACCCGTAGAAAGAAGCGGGGGGAGGGCACCACTGCAGCGAGGTAGCAAGAGATCAGCCTACGCCAGCAGCAAGCCTAAGCTGCCACGCGGAACATCAGCAGTGAGCAATAGCATCGGCAGTGGATACCCATCAGTGAATCATTTATTATCAAAAGGGCGAGTGTTTTATAGTTGTGAGAGCTCTTTTAGGTGGTGATTGAAGTTCAAATTCAGATGTAGATCAGCACACAGAAAAGTGCTTTTCAAAGTATCGCGAGGAATCATCTAATTTTTGGCTATCAATTTCCTGTGTCTATTTAGTCGAGGATCGACTTCCCGTTGTATGATTCGACACCGTGTCACAATTCCAGGTTAAATCGTGATGTGTTATTCTCGCAAATATTATGATTTGTGTTACTGTGGATGCGTGAATCGTTGTCAACGAGGGAGTATTTGTAACTTGAATGCTCGGTAAGCATCACCTTTGTGTCATGTCGTGTTTAAATATTTGCGGCGGTAGAAACTTACGTACTTTTCATTGACGCCGTTGGGCCATTTCAAATCATTTCGTCCCCATGCCTTGTGTGTTTATCCACGTGTTTCCCAATAAATTCGTGTTAATCTTGCTAACTCTTTTATTCTCCAAGTCTGGTATGCAGGTGTGCGCAAGCATAAAGGATAATACTATAACATGTTTGGGGGTTGAGACTCCCCCTGCGGGCGTGATTAGTAACCCTTTTCACGTATCGCGACAGTTTTTACCTCAGAAACTAAAGTTCTGATCAGTGCCTTGCATTCTTAAAATGATTACACAATTAGCTATCTTTACAATACTATCAATTTTACCTCCTCTTTGTAGTTTAAATTTCTACAAATCAATTTTATTACCACTCATATCTTGGTAATGTTGAGATTACATGATCTCTTCTCTCTGTCTTACTTGATACGTGCTTATGCTTGGCCAAGCATACACTTTGCATGATGTGCAGAGTAAATTGGAATATTTTGAAAACAGCAACTACACATAAACAGTTTAGAAAGCACTACAGAGCAAGAAGCAATAGTTTACAGGTACCATGTTTGTAAAATAAAATTTTTCATAGTTTTAGTGATAGAAAATAATCACCACTCGATTGATTCAATTCTGTGTAGAACATGTCATTTTTCATCTATGAATACACAGTTCTCATTTCCAAAGCCATTTTTCAAATTTCATCCATTGAACTATTTATTTTTAAATTAATTTCCCCTATTGTGTTTGAAACCTCTCTAATTTTTGTAACATGAGAAATAAATGTATAACTTGTGACATTGATAATAATAGTGAATGTTTTTCAACATGATAGAAAAAATTAAGAAATTGATAGGTTTCCTACTTTCATGCTTTTCTTACATAAACAGCTAACACAGCACAACATAGCTCATGATAATTTCTAAATTTTTATACCAGAAACTGCATTATATTACTTTTTAATATTTTTTTTCATCCTACCTTATTTAACAGTATTATTTCATATGTTTAAGCTGATCTAACCACAACAAAGATGTTCCTGCCTAGACAAGGGATTAAGGTACCATTCAAAATGGTGCTAAGGAAATGCAGAATCTATGCACCAGGTGTGACTCCACACAAGATCCCCCTGCACAAAGAAACAGTAAGTTTGGAAAGAAGTTTGTAAAACAAAATAGAAGTTGAAAAAAAGTCAGAGGTGCTGAAAAAAATGGCCCTCAACAAAAAATCTAATTTATTTCAACAAAAGAAGGTCTACATAAATTCAGCACAAAACCTCACAACAGTATGAGTTCAAAGAAGATAATTTTAGTTACACTATTTCACACATGCCTTACAGTATGAGGACAATTATCAAGAAAATGACATTGAGTCAAGTTAATAATAACACTTTTGAAAGTCTACCAATTTTAGCAGGTTATGTAGTTTCAGACAATATACAAGATGTTGCAAAATTGTCACTTCACTTTAAAATATGACGTTCCTATAACTTCAAAGTTGAATAATTTGAAAATTATGCATCAGCAAGCAGAATGTCATTCATGTAAAACGTTTTTAAATGTGTTCTTTTAGTGATTCTTGGGAACAGAATTTTTAGTTTCGGTGAGCACTTTAAACTCCATATTGACCAAAACCAGTTTCATTACTCCCTCACTATGTACATAGCTCACAAACAGCTTTGTGTAACAATGGGTAAATGCTAGTACCCTGTCCCAGGGTAGATTTTCAGGAAACTTTTTTATACCAGGACACAATGGCAAACTGGAACTAGATTGGAACAAATTGTAATAATGGAAATTTAGCAAATTTTTGTGAACTATTTAGAAGTACATTATAATCAAAATTGGCACCATAAATTAGAACAAATTTAACCTAAAATTAGTTTAGTATTAGTAAAGTTAATTAGCCTAAAATTAGTAACCTAAATTAGTAGTATTAGTAAAATTAATTAGCCTAAAATTAGTAACCTAAATAACTGTTATATACATCTTTTTTCTACATGAAAGAATGAACTTAGACTGGTTTGAGTGATAAAAGCATTGCACACCTCCTCAGACCATGTTTCTTCATGAACTGATGAGCGAGACTGCGCCGCAGACAAACGCGTTACAAGGAAACGTCATTCATCATATTGAAAAGACAATTTTATACCATATATCTTGTTTGAAATGGCCTTCGAATTATTTCGTTAGAAAAAGGAAACTTTCGGCTTTAGGAAAAGGTAACTTTTTTGCTCAAAAACCACTTCAGAGTAGTAGTAAATCATTGTTGTTCCTTGTGAACGAGACGTTAATCATGTGATAGAATACATCTACGTTATTTCTACGAGAATTAATCGCTTTTTGGCCTCGTACCAGACACAAATTCACCTCGTTCCTCAGAAATGAACTTCTGAGAGTTCCATTTGCTCCGGAGAGTTGTTTCTTCTGCGCCGCAGCTACCTAGCAGCTGTATTCATGGTAGAGTATACGTGCTGTGGAATAATTATATGGTAAATTACCTTTTTCGTTAGAGTGCATAAATATTCACATATCATTTGGGTTTGTCTTAGAGTAAGTTGTATGAGACTTTATTTTTTGTTTATAATTAATGGATGCATGAAGTTAAAGAAAACTTATTTTTGCTCATGAATTTTGTGGCTTTAACCCTTTAACGCCCAAGTGGACTGTACGGTCCTCTTTTAAAAATAACAATAATATATTGTATTTCTTATTCAATTTGTTCACTAATGTGTCCTTTGAACTTCACTGCCGAGTGGCAGTTCCTTCCACATCTTGATAAAACTGACTACCTAATGCCAGTGTCGGTTTAGTGATAGTGGTTGTGATAACGGTAATATGAGTATAAAAATGTGGGCGTTATAGGGTTAAATTAAATATTAGGCATTAGGTCTAAAAATGTAATGTGAACAAGGCGTGACATCCGAAATGACAATGAAGAGGTATTTGGGAATGATTTTCTTCCTTTGTTCATGTTTGTGAATAAAATGCAATGAACAATTTTTGAGTATAAAGTACGCAAAGAGATCCTCTAGGGAACTCAATGAAGTCCATCCCACAGATAATTTCAACATTGATATATGTAATTCACTGTAAATTAAGCAGTTATTTGTTATCCGATAAAACTACTCTCCCCAAGCGTTTTTGGTTTCGTCTTTGATGACGATCGCGCGGGAAGCGAGAGTGCATTGCAGTGTTGCTGTCCGACTCGCTCCTTGAATTACTGAATATTTCTCGATGAAGTTAGATGGCAGATGAAAGAAAAAAGCCCGTTTATTTTGCAAAAATGTGATACATGAGATATATTACAACATGTTGGGTTTTTTAAATTAAAAAAAAAGTAACTAATTGAACTCACAACATTTCATATATCATAAAATTATGAATCATAATCATCGTAAAACAATATTTAACATGACACACTTGTGTTCAGTAAAGCCAGCTGATACATTTCCTTACATGATATATGCAAGTTTTGATAATAGAGGATTTCAAAATTCAATTTTGAATACTGTACAAAATATTTCCCTACATAACCATTTTTTGTTGTTGTTCAATGCCAGAGAAGAAAAGCTATTTGAAATAATGCAATTAATGACTCTAAACATGCTTAGCAATTTGTGGAGAGATTGAGTGTTTCATTTACAAATGCATCCAGTGCTTTGATACTCAAGTGACCAACCCATCCACAGTCACAGCGCTAATGCTGATTATTAAATCGTGTCAGTAAACTATTTGAAGTTGAAAGGTGCGGATGTGCTGGAGCGTTTCTACTTACTTTTATTCTGATTTGGTAAGTTAGCCAATAGTAGTTTTTTATCTCTTTTATTCGTAAATAACCGATATTTTAAGAAGATATTTCAAAAAAAGTGCAGAAGTTGTATAACTACTTTGAAGATTTGCAGTCTTTATATAATTAAATACAAATGTCGATGTATTGCCAAACATTCTGAGGACCACAGTGAAAATAAGTTTAAAATCCAGGTGAATCTGAAGGATATGACAGTTATAGATTTTGTAAATTTCGATGCCTGAGCATAGTTAATCAGATCAAAATAAACAAGTCTTCTTCTATGCACTTTCCGTCTGAAATGAGTATTTTATTAGTTATAGCGGTAAATGACTTACCGCAACTCCAGTGTTTGAAGCGGCAAGTAATTCAAGGAGCACGTCGGACAGCAACACTGCAATGCACTCTCGCTTCCAGCGCGATCATCATCAAAGACGAAACCAAACCTACCGCTATACCTTGTTAAATACTCATTTGACAAAAAGAGTATAGAAGAAAAGTTGTTTATTTCAAAGTTATTACCATGATTCAAGCAACAAAAATTTCAAAATTGATGAGTAGCTGTTTATTTGAGCGCATTTGTCATCAAAGATGAAACTAAACCTACCGCTGTAACTCGTAATATAATCATTTCAGATGGAAAGTGCATAGAAGAAAACGTGTTTATTTTCATTCAATTCATTAGGTTTGGGCACCGAAAAGTGGAAAATCGATAACTGTCATTTTCTTCAGATTTACCAAAATCTGTTTTATTTTACCGGTAACTTACGCAGTACAAATGAGGTTTTGCTTGCTAGTCGTTTCAATTCCTATAAAATGTTTTCACGGAATTTAAATGAAGTATTCTACCGTAAAGGGCCTGTTGGAAATACACGCAGCTAACTCATTATTGTCAGTCGTAGTACACGTAGTTTGAGTTACATCGGAACAGCGCTTTATCGTAGGAGCAGAATTCTAGAGTTATCATTTTTTTCCCATGCTATCTCCAAAGTTTTATTTTGCTACAAGAAGATGAACTGTGTATAAGAGTTTGGTTAAAAAAAAGGTAATTTTTGTCATCAGGGACTCAACACGCTTTTGTAAGTAACAGCTTATATGTCAATAACACAGTATCAATTTTTGCATTAAATGAAAAAATATTTTCAAATTCTGCTGTGCTTCACCCAGCAGCAAGAGAAAGCTAAGAACTTTTGAAGGATTTGTCCAGATTCACGAAACAGACAGAGTTGGACAGTACACAAAAAGCCCGAATAGTTGAAGAGTTAAGATTCCTTCATTATCAGTGCTTCGCTGGTCTCTCTTCGTTCTGAGATATTTTTATTTTCCAGAACATTGTGGTGAAGCTCATAGAACTCAAATGATTAATATTGCAGGAGAATGATTCAAAATATAGTCATAGCAGTTTTGCATATTACGCAATTTATTTTGAGACTAATTTAGACGAGCACAATAATTTAACCAAGTGCAAGCAGGTTAAGAACATTTAATAATAAATAGATTTCCTACTGATGTTCACAATTTGGTATTGCCAAACATGGAAATAATGAAAAAGAATATCAACAGCATGGATGCAAAAAAGCTATTTATTGTTTCAGCAGCTTGCTTATATTACTTCAAAACTCAGCTAAATTCAATAATTGAATAGTTTAAGGAATTTTTGGTAAATGTTGAGGATTAACTGGGAATCAATATTTGATTTTTCGGTGCCTAAACATAGTTAATTAGATCAAAATAAACAAGTTTTTTCTATGCACTTTCCGTCGTGAATAAGTATTTATAGATCGAGTGACCGCCATCCGTACCGAGTGGCCGCCATCTTGGAGCTGATGTAAACACAATTGTGGACATCACCTTAATGGGTGGGTTAGAACCTTTATTTATAATTTTCACTAGAAGAACTGTGGCTCCCCCTCACAACCCAACCTGTTTACGTTTGTAATAGGTGGTTAGCTTCCATTATTAATTAAATTCCGCTTGGCATTGTCGCTGCATTGTTGGAATGTCCAGTCCTTAGGTGCGCGAAAGACAGTTCATGAACGACGCTCCTATAACTTTGAAGTTGAATAACTTGAAAATAACACATCAGCAAGCAGAATGTCATTCGTGTAAAATGTTTTTAAATGAGTTACTTTAGTGATTCTTTGGAATAAAAATTCTTAATTTCCTTGGATCCCCTAAACTCAATATTGACCGTGTTTTTAACTGAAATACCCTAGAAGTTTTTCAGGCTTCATGGGGTTAGCAAATAATACATTAAAAAGTACCTAAGCGTATTCTTATGGCTCAAGCGCGCAACGCAACTGATATGGAAGACGAAAATTTCCAAGTTGAATAATTTAAAAATAAAACATCAGCAAGCAGAATGTCATTCCTATAAAAAGTTTTTAAATGGGCTCCTTTAGTCATTCTTCGAAATGGAATGTTTAATTTTGGTGGATCACCTAAACTCAATATTGATTAAAAAAAGAAATTTCATTGACACAACCTTAAACTGCAACAATACATTTGGTAAATCTGAAGGATATGACAGTAATCAGTTGTTCACTTTTCAGTGGCTAAACCTAATTAATTGAATCAAAATAAACAAGTTTTCTTAGATACACTTTCCGTCTGAAATGATTACACTGTTACCTCGATACTCGACCGCCTCTATACTCAACCAAAAAATTCAAGTAGAAAATGCTTTGGATCTCGAACAGATTTTTGATACTCGACTAGCCGAGTCGACTCGAACGCACTCCTCGGCCAGCAGGTAAGCGTCAGTTTGACTCAGACCGCCAGCGGAGTAAGACGTACGCAGTTTGTTCAAGTTTTTTTTCCCAGATTTAAACTTTTTCGTGTTGCTCTAGCCCTTAATTATGGGTCCAAAGAAAAACAGTGATAAGGGGAAGGCAAAGAGGAAAATAGTGAGGACCACTATTGAACTGAAGAAGGAAATTATTGCAAAATATGAAAGTGATGTACGAGTGTCCGACCTTGCATTGCAGTACAAAATGGCAAAATCACCCATTTCCACTATCTTGAAGCATAAGGAAGTGTTAAAGAAAGCTGATGTTGCAATGGGAGTGACAGGAATTAGTAAGCAAAGGCCTCAGATAATGGTTTATAATGCTTTATTTATCATTATCATATACTGCTTGTGCACATTTACGTCTTTATTGTTGCTTAGATACAAAATCTTATAATATTTTAGGTATTTTTCTTAATGGTATGAACAGATTAAATTACTTCCCATTATTTCTTATGGGAAAATTGGTTTTGGTGTTCGAACAAATCGGTTCTCGACCACCACCTCAGAACGGATTATGGTCAAGTACCGAGGTACCACTGTATATTACAAGTTATAGCAGTAGGTTTAGTTTTGTCTTTCCTGACAAATGCGCTCCAATAAACAGCTACTTATTGATTTTCAAATTTTTTTTGATTAAATAATGGTAGGTAATAAGATCAAAATAAACAACTTTTCTTCTATACACTTTTAAGGTCAATATTTACTTTAATGTTGTCACCGATTTTCATAACTTTGTTGCGAAGAATCAATAAAGGAACACATTTAAAAATGTTTTACATGAATGACATTCTGGTTACTCACTGATGCATTATTTTTGAATTATTTAACTTTGAAGTTGGCTTGTGTGCAACAGGGAAGCGTGCGCGCCTAGCCTAATTTAATTAATAATGGAAGCTAACCCCCTATTACAAATGCAATGAGGTTGGGTCGTGAGGGATAGCCAAAGTTCATTTAGTGACATCCGTTTACATCGACTCCAAGGTGGCTGCCGCCATGGCGCCACCCAGTACCCAAGATGGCGGCAGCCATCTTGGAGTCCATGTAAACGGACTTCACTAGAAACCTTTATTTATAATGTTCACTAGAAGAACCGTGGCTACCCCTCACAACCCAACTTCATTACGTCAGTTTTAGGGGTTAGCTTCCGTTTCTATTGCAAAAACAATTACTGCTTTTGCGCAAAAAAAGGCCATTCAAGAGCGCCGTTCGTATAACTTCAAACTTAAATAACTCAAAAACTAATCATTTTCAAGCATATCCTCATTCATGTAGTTAAATCGTTTTAAAATTTACTACCTATATTACCTATCTATAGCAACAAAATTATGAAAATCATTGACAACATTATAGTACATATTGACTCACTATTTTTTGTCAAATGAGTATTTAACAAGGTATAGCGGTAGGTTTGGTTTCGTCTTTGATGACGATCGCGCTGGAAGCGGGAATGCATTGCAGTGTTGCTGTCCGACGCGCTCCTTGAATTACTTGCCGCTGCAAACACTAGAGTTGCGGCAAGTCATTTACCGCTATAACTAATAAAATACTCATTTCAGACGGAAAGTGCATAGAAGAAAACTTGTTTATTTTGATCTGGTTAACTATGCTCAGGCATCAAAATTTACAAAATCGATAATTGTCATATCCTTCAGATTTACCATACATTTTTTCTTACTTTTTTTTTGGACAGCCTCTGTTGGTTTGAAATTTTTTTCAAAAAGGTGACACTACAATTTCATCTTTGTACAGTATGTCCTGCAAAGCTTTAGATATGTTTGCTACCTAGTTGAGATATTTCTATAAATTTTTATGAGGCAAATAAAAAAGGTAAATGAAATTTCGATTGGTTTTCAATAGGGAGTGTACTAAGTGAGGTTTAAAGTAGATGGAGATGCTCAAAACCTGCCCGAACTATGTACCAAAGGCCCTAGCAAATTAAGCAATAGCACTTAATTAACGGCAGTCACGGTACTTGTTTATAATGAAAACTTTCGCAATAAGGTTACTTGCCGGTTTTGAGCCTATAATATCGTGTTTAGATACTACGTCCTGTCCGCTCGATCAGTCACCACCTTTACACACCTAATTTGCCCACTCGTCACACGATATGAAAATTCACCTAATTTAATTATCCGAACATCACGGAACAGCGAAGGAATCACCTCTGCGTTCCGCTCACGGTTCCGCTAACGAATATCTGATTTTCAATGAAATTACAAACCTCTAATTTTACACTAGCGGTGTGGAGCGACGGTGAACTTTCTACAGATCCTCCCACGAGAAGATTGAGCGTCAGAGCACACCAGCTTGCTTTTACATTGCCGCTCAATTCGACGCTTCTTCCCCCGAGAGAGTAATCGTCATCAGTATTGCTCTTGCAATACTGTCAGAATAATTTGCAGAACATGGATAGAGCGACGGTGGGGAGCGCGAAGACACCGTCACTGTAAAAGGCCTTGATATTTCCATTTGCTTTAAGTTATGACGTAGGAAAAAGTTAAGTGTTGTGCTTACACAATTTTTTTTCAACTGCTGAATGAGTCCAAGATTATCACGTATCAAATTAAGAAGAAATTCACTCCACATTCTTTATTGAAACACTGTCAATCTTAAAAAATTTAATATATCTGTAGTCTATGATAAGCAACGTTTCGCTGTACAAACATCATTTTCATGCTAAAAATATGAACTTGAACTTGAACTTGAAATTGAGGGCCGACAGCGTCGGGGCCTTTGTAACGGCCTACAATTCCCTCCACAGTTATCACACAAAGAGTTCAGTGCCTGGTACCAGACTTGTCCACTAAACTACTCAGGATTTACCAATCCTTGTCACAAGCTGCCATTGGATGGCGTCACTGGGATAGCCAGTGCGTCAAAACACCATCCCCAGGCATATTGGGTCATTACTGACCATTCTACCTGACTGGCTCATTCCAGTCACTGTCTCTTACTCCAGGCACGCACAAGAAACAATTTCATAGCTTCAATGATACTCAAATTGCACTCCTGATCCAATCCAGCAAGACAGCTCATACCGCAATCATCTTCAGCACATCTGGCATACCACTCATTCTCTCCATACTGCTCAAGCACCACATTCATAAAACTTTCTCTCTCTTGCTCATACTTACTACATTCCAGCACAAAATGCTCAATTGTTTCCTCCACTCCACTAATACACTGCCGACATAATCTGTAATTATTCTCATTCCACCTCCATGTACGTCTGTTCACACTCAATGACTTACATCTCACAGCAAACAAGAGTTGACTTCCAAAACTACCATCATAGAACATCTCAAACTTAGGTGCTTCTTTTTCCATATACCAGTCAAGTGTAGGCTTCCGCACCATGCTAAGCCTCCACTTATTCAATCCATACTCTTTTGTTTTCCTCTCAATCTCTTTCTTCCACCTCTTGCAGTCCCACTCAGGCCCTACACCTCCAGGATTTATTAAACTCCAGTCATCCACAGGTCTCCCAATTCTAACATGAATAATCTTTTGCATACTAAGCTTCCTTGCATGCCCCCAACACACTTTCTCCCAATAGCTTACACTCAGATTCCATTCAAAAATTCGCTTTACCCATCTGCTATTCTACATTCTTTCAATTCTCACCTTATAATTCAGCACTGCCTTCATCATTCTTTCTGAAAATAGGCTCCACCCAAGGTCACCTCTAATGGCTTCTATGAAGTTCTCCCAAAGTGGGGAACTAATTGAATTTGACTTTTAAAAGTTGAATTTGAGGAATTTATCAAGTGACAAGGAAGATGTTCTTCTTATTCAAAAGGGTCACCAGTGCTCCGGGTAGAGCACACTTAATTGCTAAATGAATAATTTAAGGCCTCTGACTCAGAAGGAGTTAGGCGGTATTCGGACGCAATATTTCAAGCGTCTACAATCAACAACAAAAATTACCACAAGCCAACACCGGAGGAAAATGAGAGAATAGTTTCACTCGCCGGTATGGGGATTTATTGAGGAGAAGGTTGCACGCTGAAGTGTGAGGCTTGATTCTTGTTCGAGAGACGATCTTGGTTAGAGTCCGAGGGGTTTTGTATAACTTCAGACGATTCGCTCAGCTCAGGCTTGTGGAAGCGTGTGCTGGAGTGTGAAGTCGATGATGGTGTAAGTGTGGGAGGTTCCAACACTAAGTGAGTGGTGAATTTAGTGATGAGTATGGGGGTAGCTACCGGTTGGGAAAACTCGGTAGGAAGGGACTCTCGACCCAAAGGTAGTCACAACTAAAGGTTCAAGCGGCTTAGCTGCAGGGATGCAGGCCTTCCAGTATAGCGAACTTTGAATATGAGGAGAAGCTTGGAGGGAACACTTGGAGGAGGTAAGCTCCTTACATTAAGAGGTCAGGGTTTGGTTCCATACGTGTTTGTGAGTGCATGAATGAATGGTCCAGCAGATCCTGTCAGGGGAATTCGTGCTGGATTATTTTGAACACATAAATTGAGTCCATTCATAACACATGTGCAAGGCTGCGCAAACTGCAACATTAACAGGATAAACAATGGCAGGAGTTCGGTGATAAGAATCAGTCCGCAACTCTAGCGCCCGAGTCGCAGCCTGAATCATCTTAACACCAGAATCAGTGTTCCAGACCAACTGGTCACAAGCTCTATCCTGACATTACAAGCAGCAGCACAACTGAGTTTAAATGAACTACAGCCAAAAATAATAGCTAAAGCACTGAGGTAATTAGATAATTAATGTACTAAGATATAAGTATGAGAAAAGGTGAAGTCTCTATACTCTATTATTCAGATGAGCAAGAAAGAATGATTATTTATGTGACTTGACTTGAGTGAGTGACTACAGAAGATACAATCTCTATTGGTTTAAATAACCTATCATAGCTTCAATTCTCAAGATATGAATTTAAACATTGACTAAAAATTGCAGAGGAATTCCAAAATTATTTAAACCTGACTTAATCAAAATACAAAAGTTGAGAACACAATTAATTAGAAGCTGGAACACACAAAAGATGAGCAAACCAAAGCTGATCTCTGTGGACAGCAAAGTGTCTTAACACTATGCTCAGCACTAAAAAATATCTAAGGAGCAAATGCCAACATCGGCTAACACTGACAGCACAATACGGCATCATCGGAGAATAGCAAACACGATAACAATGACAAAGATGTGGCAGTGAGCTTGAGGCTGGTGACTAACTAACACTGGCACAGAGACAACATAGTGAATATTTCTACGACACAATAACGAGAGCTCCCTAACACGGAACAAGTTAAGACACAACACAGGAAAGTTAAGACATAATACACACTTATCGTTACACTTGATACTTACAATTGCCCGCTCTGGGGCCCAAGCGCTAGGAGGATCTATAAGAGAATGACGGCTCTGCCTGGGAAGCCGGCCTTATATGCGCTTTGAGCGGACGAGCGTTTCCGGAATTTTCCGGAAAAGGATGAACTTGCGATATGGTTCTAGGTAAAAACGCCGTTCTTTCTTGTCGAAGTATTTCTTTGGTCAAATTTTAATAGATTTAAGGGTAATGTTGAATGAAAATAGTGATCTAAAATTTTAAGAATGATTACGTTAACTTTATTTAATTTTTAGAAGATGGTTTTAATAATTTATGAAATTTAGACTGAAGTACTGCTGAGGGCGATCACTACACTTCTGTAGCTGTCCATTTTGGAGCACCCAATGCTAACCGTCCTACCTTATTTTGTATTACATCCAGCTTCTCAAGATCACTTCCATTCCAGGCAAGAGCACTCATACCATACATGACACTAGGTACAGCAACATACTTCCACATTCCTCTCACACATTCATACTTGTTGGCTCTGTATCTGGCCACGCTACTTAATCGTCCACTCCACTGCATAGCTTTTGCCACTTTCTCACCCTTAGTTCTAGTGCCTCCATCTTCACTTATCATTCAACCTAGATATTTGTATTCTTTTGTTCTACCTATTCTGATTTCTCCAATATTCCACAGTCTGTCTCTATCAGTCTCATCACTATTGTTGGCTTACCGTCAATTCTGCTCGGTGCCTCCACCGCCAGCAGAATCGCCAAGCAGCTGCCGCAGCTGGTTGACCTTCCTCGTAGGACCAGAGGAATTCCGATCGCAAGGCACCCGCCTTGCTCACAGACGTAACGAAAGAAACACGCCGGCACAGAACGACGAAAAACCGAAGAGCGAAACCACACGCGCGACTACTCTTTGTTGGGAAAGATTTAATTTTGGGAATTTAACTAATTTATGTCCTTTTGTGCTAACTGATTGGTGCTCTTGTGTTTTGGGGTCATGTCGAGAATAATCAATTTAGCGAATGATTAACGAATTAAAACATGAGAATTTAGGAAAATGGTAATTATGATTTCATTCTGCGTTTTTTTTTAGAATTTAGGGAAATTATAATTATGTGTTATAAAATTTATTTATGTTGATTAAAATTCCAGCGGTGCGGAGGTGTAGTCTCTTCAACATTTGTGTGTGTTACAAGCCAGAATGTCTGGACGGGTGTGTGTGGTGAGCCCCATAAAGGATGTGTTGTTTCAGAAAGGGTGTGTTGTTTCAGGCAGGGAGTGTGTAACTCTATCGAGAGGGGAGAAATAACAATCTCAACGGTTGAGCACCAAGACGTTCGAAAGTGCTGACGCCTTGGTCCAGGCGATAGCTGTGTATATTATGTTCTCAAGATTTTTGGCTATACAAGCAGTCTGCTGGCCCTCGGCGGGTACCGCATGCTGTGAGGGTTAATTGCACAAGCCTCGAAACTACAAACACAGTGGTCGACAGATTTAAGGGTCCAAACACTTGAGCATGAGAACCCTTAGAGCGATACAGTTTCCACGAGAGGTGTTGTCAAAAAAAAAAAAAATACAGGGGAAAGATGTAGAAGGGCCAACGGCGCTCAGCGAGAATCCCGGGAAACCTCATAAGGGCGGAGTCAGAAGTTCACGCCAAAAGGCTCTAAGCCAATACAAACGACCCTGAATACCCTTTCAAAAGTCGATTGGTCGGCACGGAAAAGGAGAGAACCGCGCTCTTGAGCACAGCGTCATTACTGAGGGAGTGAATTCAGTCTGCGTCGACGGGCGTCGTGAGAAGTGCGTTTCTTTTATCAAGTGCAATACTGGAAATATAATTTAAAAAAAATGAGCAATACGTAGTTAATTTGGTAAAATCGTTTTTTGGGGAATTTGCTAATCCAAAATTTTCTCTTTCCATTTTGCAGAGAAGAAATCTCACACAAGACCACTGTGGATGAGATGTAGAAAGTTATAAGAAAGTTTAAACGTCGATGGGCCGGGTAAGACTCATGTTACTTATTCGCGATAGATGCTGTTGAAAGGATGTATACATATGATGATAAATCTGCGCCGTTCAATTAAATATGGCAAGAAAATATTGTGAATATGAGTGAGGTAGATGTAATACAAAATTTAATGCCCCTTTATTGAATGAAAGATGAATATATTTGAGGAAACGTGATTGACGCTATAATGAGTAACAAGTCATAATTCAAATTTCAGGTGGGAAGGTAAAACTGGATTAACTGGATTAACTGGATTAAACGTACTACAAGGCAAGAAGATTCTCGGGAGTGCCGGGATCAGCATTTCGCAATAGACTTTCTGTGTACTGTGCACAAGACAGAAATTTGAACTGAAGCTGTTTGTAAAAGAACAATTCTGTGGTTTGAAGTGAGACCACCTTCTGTGCTGCGGGAACGCAAATGTTGGCAGGCCTCATTTGTGGCATTTTATGTAGGAGCAATATATGGGGAAGCTGGCCAGCGGTAGCATTTACTGTCATTCTGTTATGTAGGCTGTTTAACACATGAAATTTCTAGAATACCATTACTCAATGTACACCAGTTCTAATGCCATACATTGCGTGCGCTTATCGATGTTCTGTATGATGTATTGCCGTAAATTATAAATTAAGTGAATTTTCACGTGTATAAAGTCCCCCAATTTTAGTAGCAAGCAGCCCCTCATCACAACTGATGCGCTCTGAAAAACGCGCATTGAGTAAGTCGAGTACAACGTACATCGGTGAGTACTGCCCAATTTTAGTATACACATGTTGTAGTAGTGTTGATTTGTTTTGGGCTTGCCCATAAATTTTCCTTGTGTTTCCTGTGCATTTTATTGAGGTATGCCAACCCCTCAAGCGAGCATTCGGTCTTCTCATTAGTGTAAATTAATGAGAGACGAGGCAGACAGCCTTCTCGTGACATCTCAATTTGGCAAAGATCAACGCGATCGCTTTGTAATATTTTGTGAGTGTAGTATGACAGTTGCGTTGTATTTTTTTTTTTTTTGCGTAGTTATTTCATGTGCAAAACGTACAGAAATTCAGTAGAGGTACATGTCTCGTAGTGATGATTTCCTGTGTTCCGGTGCATGAGAAGCCAGCAAGCACACGGCCATATAGATCAAGAAAGTGAAAGTGGTTATAAAAGTGATAAGTTTGAGTGAGAAAATTCTAGTGTGTTCACTCGATTAATTTCAAAGTTTCAGTAAAGGTTTTACAGTGAGTAGGTTTGAAAAATATTTGAGTGATCGCAAAATTTTGAGTTTTGGAAAAGGTGAATTGGAGAAAATCGCCACCATGCCTGCACGGGGGAGAAGGAACAACGCAAGGGGGAACGGACGAGTGGCGCCACCGCAACCTGAAGAGGAAGAAGTAGTTAATATGCCTGTGGTAACAAGTTGCGTGGGGGCCATTGGTACTAAATTCAGGAGGGGCGACGATGTAGGGGAACATATGGCAAGATTGAAGTTTTTGACGGGCAATCTGAATAACAGCGAGCAGGTGAAAGCCTTCTTCCTATGCCTAGGTCAACAAGAGGCAAAGGAGTGCAATCTAATAATTGATACACTAACGAACCTGCGAGAAGCAGAAACATGGCTGCGCTCTTACGCCGATCAAGTTGAACATCCGACGCAAGCGCTGTTTGAAATAGTGACCAAGAAGCAAACAAGCCGAGAAGGAGTTTCAGAATACCTGACGCGCCTGGAAAGGCTGTACAACGAGAATTATCTGGAACATCCGGAACGAATCCTTGTAGATTTGATGTGGCTCGGATTAAGGGAGAACATCACAAGACCATTTCGAAGTGATGCGCGACCTACGACAGTACAAGAATTGAGGGACATGGCAATCGAGGTGGAAAATCGACGGATAGTACCAGTACCAAGGGAAACGACAGAGAAGAGGGAACCGGAGAGAGAGAGAGCGCAGCGAAGCGAGAGGAGGCCACAGCATGAGACTGCACGTGTCGGCCATACGATGCGGCATTCACCACAACGGCCTAGAGGCTACCGCCATGAAGTGCCACCCTGGAGAGAAAGGAACAGACAGACACGACACTCTCCTTATCATCGAAGAGGAAATTATGAAGCACCCCACTGGAACGAAAAAGGCAGACTTAGGAGTCATCAGCACCAAATTTACCACACAAGAGAACCACAGCCGCAACCGGAAGTTACACCTGCACCTGCAATGGACTTGGCACAGTATAAAGCGGTGCCACCGCCGTGCGTCAACTGTGGAAGATTTGGGCACCTAAGAGCTAATTGCAGAGTGCAACAGTTTGCAGGACAGCCAAAAAACGGAATAGGAGACCGTTAGCTCCAATAATAAATCCCAGCGTGATACTCCAAGTGAATGGTGCACCTGTTACCGCACTTCTTGACACCGGAGCAAATATATGCTTGGTAAAAGAGCGTGTGGTTGCGGGAATTAAAAATGCTAGTGTGAAAGGAACATCGACTGCATTAAAAACAATTGGAGAGGAACCCGTGCCGGTGCTGGGAAAGATTAATGTGCCAATCAAAGTTAACGGTCAGAAAATTGTACAGAGATGTTTTGTTGTGCGGGAAAATGCATTCCCAGGAGACCTGCTAATAGGAGTGGAAGTAATGAACAAAGTCAACGCAAAGCTAGACTTCGGAAAATGTAGGGCATCATTCTTTGGCACTTACGTGAACATGTTTTCAGCACCAGGACACGCTTCTCCGAAAATTCTGTGTGTGACGCGGGAAGAAACATCTGTAACTCTGGCTGAGGACATTACAGTGAAGCCTCGCACGCAAGCCATGGTAAAGTGCCGAGCAGATGGCAAGTTTGATGGGAAGGAAGTAATTTTAGAGCCTAGAATTAAGTGGGCGCCGTACGTCGGAGCCACCGCTGCAAAGGTACAAAACGGGTATGTTTTGATGCCTGTACTTAACCCTTTTGCCGAAGAAATCGCTCTGACTGAAGGAGCAATAATTGCAACATGCCACGAAATCGCGAATGAAGATGCAGCTGCAGAAGAAACCAATGCGGAAAATAACGAAGCAGAAAATCGCCGCAGAGAGAAGCGCTTTCAGCAAATTAATGAGCTTGACCTCAGTCACTTGGATGCTGAAAAACAAGAACAAGTTAGGAACCTGCTGAAGGAATATCACAAGACGATTAGTGCAGACGAGATGGATATTGGCCATGTGAAAGGAGTGAAATACAAAATTTTGCTGAGTGATTACAGGCCAATTCAAACGAAAGGGTGGCGTATTCCGTACACCAGCCAAGAAATTATTGATAAAAAGGTCTCGGAGATGATTGAAAGTGGAGTTGTGCAAGAGAGCACAAGTGCTTGGAAAAATCCGCTCGTACTCGTAAGGAAACCTGGAGGAGGCCACAGAATTTGCCTTGATCTGCGAGCTGTGAACATGCGAGTGGTGAACGAACATTACCCGATTCCCAACATCATAGGAACCCTGGAAGAAGTTGCTGGGAAAGAGTACTATTCCATTGTCGATGCAAAATCAGCCTTCCATCAAATTGAGCTAGATGAAGAAAGTAAGCAGTACACTGCATTTCAGACTCGACAAGGCAACTTCGAGTACGCTCGGCTGCCTATGGGACTCAAGCGCTCAACATCAGTGTACCAGAGAGTAATTTGTCATGTTCTGAAAAGGCAGCTTGGAAAATTCGCCGCAATTTATTTGGACGATGTGTGCGTTAGCTCTATGACTTTTGAGAAGCACCTAGAAAATTTGAGGGAAGTGTTGCACGAATTTCAATGTGCCGGAGTCAAAATAGGCTTGGACAAGTGCAAGTTTGCGCAAAAACAAGTGAAGTACCTAGGATGTTACATCAGTCGTGAGGGACTCATTCCGGACCCCAAAAATGTTGAGGCCATGCAAAATTACCCTAGGCCCACAACCGCACGCAAAGTCCGCTCGTTTGTAGCAGCGCTCAACTTCTACCGGCGATTCATTCCGCATTTCGCTACAACAGCTGCACCTCTTAATGCGCTGACTAAAAAGGGGGCAAGATTCAAGTGGGAGGAAGTACACGAGCAAGCCTTCTGTAAACTTAAGCAGCTCATGATAGAAGCTCCAGTTCTGAAGAAACCTTCTCTTAATGAGACGTATTACTTGAGCTGTGATGCCTCAAATGAGGGCTCTGGCGCGGTCCTTGCGCAAAAATGTAACGGTAAGGAACAACCGATTGGATACTTCAGCAAAAGATTCAATGATGCTGAAAAACGTTATTCAATAACGGAGCGGGAAGGATTAGCAGTGGTCGCCGCTGTAAATCACTTTTCACCTTACCTGTACGGCAATAAATTTGTTGTGATTACTGATCACACGGCTCTCAAATATTTGTTCAAAGGTAAAAATACCAAGAACAACAGAATTATGAGATGGGCCCTAAGCGGGGATGTTGGGAAAGATTTAATTTTGGGAATTTAACTAATTTATGTCCTTTTGTGCTAACTGATTGGTGCTCTTGTGTTTTGGGGTCATGTCGAGAATAATCAATTTAGCGAATGATTAACGAATTAAAACATGAGAATTTAGGAAAATGGTAATTATGATTTCATTCTGCGTTTTTTTTAGAATTTAGGGAAATTATAATTATGTGTTATAAAATTTATTTATGTTGATTAAAATTCCAGCGGTGCGGAGGTGTAGTCTCTTCAACATTTGTGTGTGTTACAAGCCAGAATGTCTGGACGGGTGTGTGTGGTGAGCCCCATAAAGGATGTGTTGTTTCAGAAAGGGTGTGTTGTTTCAGGCAGGGAGTGTGTAACTCTATCGAGAGGGGAGAAATAACAATCTCAACGGTTGAGCACTAAGACGTTCGAAAGTGCTGACGCCTTGGTCCAGGCGATAGCTGTGTATATTATGTTCTCAAGATTTTTGGCTATACAAGCAGTCTGCTGGCCCTCGGCGGGTACCGCATGCTGTGAGGGTTAATTGCACAAGCCTCGAAACTACAAACACAGTGGTCGACAGATTTAAGGGTCCAAACACTTGAGCATGAGAACCCTTAGAGCGATACAGTTTCCACGAGAGGTGTTGTCAAAAAAAAAAAAATACAGGGGAAAGATGTAGAAGGGCCAACGGCGCTCAGCGAGAATCCCGGGAAACCTCATAAGGGCGGAGTCAGAAGTTCACGCCAAAAGGCTCTAAGCCAATACAAACGACCCTGAATACCCTTTCAAAAGTCGATTGGTCGGCACGGAAAAGGAGAGAACCGCGCTCTTGAGCACAGCGTCATTACTGAGGGAGTGAATTCAGTCTGCGTCGACGGGCGTCGTGAGAAGTGCGTTTCTTTTATCAAGTGCAATACTGGAAATATAATTTAAAAAAAATGAGCAATACGTAGTTAATTTGGTAAAATCGTTTTTTGGGGAATTTGCTAATCCAAAATTTTCTCTTTCCATTTTGCAGAGAAGAAATCTCACACAAGACCACTGTGGATGAGATGTAGAAAGTTATAAGAAAGTTTAAACGTCGATGGGCCGGGTAAGACTCATGTTACTTATTCGCGATAGATGCTGTTGAAAGGATGTATACATATGATGATAAATCTGCGCCGTTCAATTAAATATGGCAAGAAAATATTGTGAATATGAGTGAGGTAGATGTAATACAAAATTTAATGCCCCTTTATTGAATGAAAGATGAATATATTTGAGGAAACGTGATTGACGCTATAATGAGTAACAAGTCATAATTCAAATTTCAGGTGGGAAGGTAAAACTGGATTAACTGGATTAACTGGATTAAACGTACTACAAGGCAAGAAGATTCTCGGGAGTGCCGGGATCAGCATTTCGCAATAGACTTTCTGTGTACTGTGCACAAGACAGAAATTTGAACTGAAGCTGTTTGTAAAAGAACAATTCTGTGGTTTGAAGTGAGACCA
Source organism: Morinoia aosen (assembly GCA_030386875.1). Lineage (NCBI taxonomy): Eukaryota > Metazoa > Arthropoda > Malacostraca > Amphipoda > Talitridae > Morinoia > Morinoia aosen. The sequence continues at coordinate 31,792,810 of CM059561.1, read as the reverse complement.
CCTTCTGTGCTGCGGGAACGCAAATGTTGGCAGGCCTCATTTGTGGCATTTTATGTAGGAGCAATATATGGGGAAGCTGGCCAGCGGTAGCATTTACTGTCATTCTGTTATGTAGGCTGTTTAACACATGAAATTTCTAGAATACCATTACTCAATGTACACCAGTTCTAATGCCATACATTGCGTGCGCTTATCGATGTTCTGTATGATGTATTGCCGTAAATTATAAATTAAGTGAATTTTCACGTGTATAAAGTCCCCCAATTTTAGTAGCAAGCAGCCCCTCATCACAACTGATGCGCTCTGAAAAACGCGCATTGAGTAAGTCGAGTACAACGTACATCGGTGAGTACTGCCCAATTTTAGTATACACATGTTGTAGTAGTGTTGATTTGTTTTGGGCTTGCCCATAAATTTTCCTTGTGTTTCCTGTGCATTTTATTGAGGTATGCCAACCCCTCAAGCGAGCATTCGGTCTTCTCATTAGTGTAAATTAATGAGAGACGAGGCAGACAGCCTTCTCGTGACATCTTCACAACGGCCATGAGTACACTGCCGACCGAGCAGCTGCGATGCGGGGCGTTGCGTCATGGTACGACAACTGTCGCATCGTACGACAGTCCCACATCTCCCCCAGTTTCTCGGGAAACTAGTGTGGCGGGGTGCCTAGCACTCGTACTCGCTTAGGTACGAGGGACGCCGTCGCTCACGGCGTGACCGCCTCAATTGCCCCGGCTCCCCCTGGGGCTGCTCCGCCTCTCCATCGATAGCGGCAGGCTCCTCGCCCTCTTCCTCAAGGGAGTCTTCACTAAACTCGTTATCTGCCGCCGGCGCCACTGGCGCCGCGTTTAATGCGTCCACCACCACCCTCTCAGGCAACGCAAGAGGAGCTGCGCCACCGCCGCCACCTCCGCCGAAGATAACTGCGTCGGGCACCGCAGCGCCATCAGCGCCCCTATGATTCTCGGGGACACGGCCCCGGTCACCACCAATGCGCCGTCTCCTGACGTCGCGCACATGCCTGGGCATGCCGTCTACGCAGACCACGTACTTTGACACGACGCTGGTAACCTCACCTGACGTCCACTGCTTCGTGCATGAAGGCAGTGGGGGCTTCACCCACACCTCATCGCCGACAGCAAAGCTGTTGCTCGTGCAGCCATCAATCACCCGAAGATTGACGTCAAACGGCACTCGCCAGCGATACCGAAAAATACCGCTCGAAGGGACTGAGCCCGCCTCAGTGTCCTTCCGGGGCGTCACATTATACCAAAATGTAGCCTCCTCAGGAGTGATACCTCCCCTGGCGGCGATCCTCTTGATCTTCCGATGATTTCTCTCCACGATCCCGTTGCCGCTCGGGGCGTAGGCGGCACGGAATCGCAGCGAAATCCCCCACGCATCAGCGAACTGTTCCACAGTCGCTGATCGAAACGCCGTCGAATTGTCCAGGAGCAACTCGTCACACGGCCCTCGCTCAATTACGATTTCACGCAAGTGAGCGACAATACTCGCTGCTGACTCATTCAGCAGCCGTCGCCAGATGGCGAACCGCGAGGGACCACAGTCAACCAATGACAGGTAGAGCTTATTGCCATAGTGGGTTACATCAATCGCAACCCGGCGCCAACTCTCCTCCACAGACAGATCCCCCCGCTCCACGAGATTTTCCCCCCGCAGCGCAGGATCGATCCACTGGCAAGCCTCGCATCCAGCCAGCTCACGCTTCACCTGTTCGCGCGACAGATCACTGCGGATCTGACGCGCCAAGTAGAGCGTCCGATCGATGCCCAAATGATGCGGCAGATGAGCCGCCCAAATGGCATCCTCGACACTCTCTCCAGTGGCAAGCACGGCCGCCACCTCTGTGCCGGCTTCCCCACCATCGCGGTAACTAAGCCACCTCTTAGGTACCCTGGTCAGCTGGTCGGCCTTGTTCTCGATCGTCGAGACGAAGCGAACAGACACGACCAGACCATGCTCGGCGATCGTCTCACGGATCACCCCAAGACGTCGCTTCACGAGCATCTCCGCCGCACCCTTCGTGCGAACGCGACTGCGACCATCGACAGTGTTGTCCATCCATGTGACGACTGTCCGGGAATCGCTGGCGACCGTGAAGGTCTCAAAACCCCACGCAATCGCCAAATTGATACCCCGCGCCACCGCTTCCAACTCGGCCACATTGATGTGAAGGTGGTCCGACTCTTTTCGGAGCCAGGACGCATCCTCCACAATGCGGCCATCGACCTCAAGGGCCACACCCACTCCGAGGGAGCTGGCGTCAGCCCACACGGTAACCGTGCCGTGCGAGTCGACACCCCACACGCCCCCAACGGGGTCGTCCCGACGAACCCGCGCCAACAGCTCCGCCGCCAACGAGCTGACAGAACCGTCAACCGGGTCGTCCCAAGAGCCGCTGCACCCCAGCCGTTTCAAGAAACTGCAACAAGGACGCAGCCACGCCGCCACGGGGTAATGGCCGACTAACCGACCGCACAAGGAGAACAGCCCTCTCTTCGTCAGGCCGGCATTCACCGAGCCAAACTCGGAGAGAGCAGTCCCCCGCGACATTCGAAGATGTCCGTTGGCATCTTTCCGCAAAGATATGCCCAACAGCCGGCCTCCATCCAGGCACTCAGGCTCCTTCGACACAAGTCCGTACCGTGCCAAATGCTCCCGGAGCTCCTGCGCGCTGAGAATGGACTCACACACCACTACATCATCGATATAGTGGTCCGTCCCTCGACGAACGCGATCGGTCAGCGACAGAACCTTGCCGAGAATCACCGTCATGATTCGAGGCGCACACGAGAGGCCGAAGCCCCAAAAAAAAAAAAAAAAAAAAAAAAAAAAAAACATTTTATTTCCAATAAAGTACAAACATGAAATGTCGATACATTGGTTTTTAAAACACCTTAACATTAACATCCTTAAATGATTATAACACATTGGTATCGTAATACCCGTGTAAAATGTTGAAACAAAATGATTGATAGAAAAGTACAACAAAATTGAGTTCCTTTCCTTGCCTAATCTGATTTTGAACTAGGAGAGCACAATCCTCGCGACGTTCATTTGAAAAAACCCTTTCATTAGTACGCACAAGTATTGAAAAATGAAAGCGAAAAATGCATTCGAATACCTTAGCATAGAAACCCTTAATTGCTATTTGTACATGGTTATCGTAGTATCCATGTTAAGTGTTGGAACATATGATTTAGATCCTTAATTGCTATTCATACTTGGTTATCGTAATACACATGATGGTTGTCGACACAGGATTTAGGGAGAAGCACAAGTTAATAAAAAATAATCATTAAAATGTATAAGAGGATCGTTTGCATTTGGAGGGCGGCACTAAGTTTCAGTTTCTGTGTTTCAATTTCTAAGTTTCAATTTCTGAAGTTTTTGCTAGGGATTGAAAATTTATCTTATTTTACGTTCGTTAAGTCATTCTAATATTGATCTTGCTTACTCCGGTCGAACAAAATGAGCATCACAACTGTTTGTTCCACGCAGCGGAATGAGGTTGCTTTCCACAATTACTAGTACTTCATCTGTGGTGGCCGGAAATGGAAATGGAGCGTATTATTTTTCTAATAAATTATCAACTCCAAAATCCAGGAATTCCTTTCGCCCATCCGACAACACTTCACTCCCTCCTCCGGTGATGCCCCGCATCCGGTCATGCCTCTACATTTGGTTACGCCTACATTTGTTTATATCTTACATCCGGTGAAAGCCCACATCCGATCTTTCATCCTTATGCAAGGTGTCCCAACGATTATATTTGCTATAACAATACACAAGATGGTTATGATATTTCTTACTTGCGCAAATAGTACTTTCGCAAAGAGTACATCGGGGTTAAAGACATGAAAAGTATTGTTTTACATCGCTAGATGTAATATTTTCAACATAGGTGGAACCTTGCAAAAGTTAACTATTTAAAATTAGTGTTGTCGTAGTGTATTCACGAGAATAAAAAGGTAAGAAGAGTTTATCACACAAAGCTTACGACAGTAATTCGAGACCAGAATAAGAAGATTAAAATGATGATTTTCAAAGTTATGACATTCGTCAGATCCGAGGCCTTTTTAAATGTTTCAACGAGATCGAAGTAGAGAAAGTATGTACTAAGATACCCTCACATTTGACATCCGCTCTCTCTCTCTTTGCGGTGATTGATTTGGGTTTGGAAATGCAAGATGAAAGTGAGTCACTTAGAACACAAAATTCCTGTGACACATAGCTGAAAATACTCTTGTTAGGGTGCGTGTTATTGGATCACGAGCCTGTAATATTTGCTACACAGCTGGAACACAGATATACACAAAAAAAATTGCTAAAGAACTCCGTCGCATGTTCAAAAAGCTTCAATATGAGCGAAAAGTATTTACGAGTATCTTAAAGTTAAGACCATGACTTGAGATCGAATACATGAGGATCGTAATATTTATATTGATTGATTTTGAAACAAATGGTTGGGAGAAAAGTACAAAGAAAATGCATTCCTTCTATTGTGTTGATATCAAATACATGAGGATCGTAATATTTCTATCGGTTAAGTTTTGGAACAAATAATTAGGAGAAAAGTACGTAGATAAATGCATTCTCTCCCTTGTGTTGGTCTGATTTTAACACTGGATTTTATTTCAAGGGGTCAGGAAAACATTGCATATGTGATACGTTGTTAAGAACACTCAAGTTGGTGCATTTCCATATTGAAATTTGAGCTTGCGAACGTTGGAACTAGTGAAATGAGGGATTAAAGGTTGAAGGTACAACGGGTAGATCCAAAATTAATTTGCATCTTTGACTGCTAGGTTGATGTTATAGGCAGTTTTACATTGTTTTGTACCAACTGGTAAGCTAAAATACCTGGTATGGATGAAATGAACGATTTTACACTAACGGAAAAATTTAAATTTCGTATACTACAAGCTTTGGCACAGAAAAATTTACCGGATTCAAAATAGATGAGAGGGACCGATGTACAATGCCAACCGTAACATTATCAAGATTGCTGGGGCAAAACGAGAAAGTCAAAACCACCTCAAATGGTGTGGCCGAAAGCACACTGGAAGAGTGTAAAGGACGACACTGCGTCTCTACAGGATCAATATGAGCATTTTAAAAGGGAATACGTTCTAAACTTACAGACACGCAAATACGTACACCGATATCCATACGCATGTACGCACACACGTACTGCATGTACGCACCCCTCCAGCACGTGCTGCAGTTCACACTTATTGTGTTGACGCAAGATAGAGAGCCATTTTAGTTTTGAATTCTCTCAGTGTTTGAGGGGTTTTGAAGCTCTGGGGGAGTCTGTTCCATAGTAAGGCGCCTGATACTGACAGAGCCTTCTGCCCGATGTTGGATGAACGGTATTTGACTGAGACATCACGTCTCCTGTTCGGCCTTTGGTTCGTGACGGTAGGGGAGTGGAATTCCACTATTTCAGCACTGCTATGAGGAAGATATAAAGAGGAGAAAACGTATTGGGCTTTGTGCGCCTGGAACCTTTCCCGAATCGGAGCCCAGCCAAGTTTATGCAGGAGAGGTGTTACGTGGTCATGCTTTTTGAACTTACCGTTGCATACAACCTTTGCTGCAAAATTCATGCATTTTTGTAGGTCTTTCTGAAGATCTTTGGATATACCTCCCCAGACCAGGCTATAGTAGTCAATACGTGATAAGACCAAAGAATGAACGGCCAACAATCTAGATTCTTCGTCAAGCATATTTTTTATACGATTGAAAAACAGTAAGGTCCCGTGAATTGCGTTGCAGGTTTTATCAACGTGGGATTTGAAGGACATGTTTCTATCGAACCAAATACCTAAATTTTTTACTTTTTCTGATGGGTGAATTGTATCATTCCCAACTGTAAGAGTTAGATCTAGATTTTGAATGTTGTTTATTGAATGCTTTGACCCAAAAATAATGAATTGTGTTTTGTTCGCGTTTAGCTTGAGACCATTTTGGTCATACCATGACTTGAGGCTGATCAATAGAGCTTCAGCTCCTTTTTTCGTCTGTGGTATTTCTGCTACAGAGCTTGTCATTGCAATTTGGACGTCATCTGCATACATGGAGATTCGTGTGTTAGAAGGCATTGGAGGGAAATCGTTTATGAAAATTGAAAACAGTAGCGGGCCCAGAATTGATCCTTGAGGAACACCAAAGCTGTTTTGAAGGAATGGGGACAACTTGTTATCCAAGAGGACTGCATGAGACCGATTTGAAAGGTAACTTTTAAACCACTGTCTATCCACTCCTAAATTCAGTATTTTTCGTAGGAGTTGATTATGTTCGACGCTGTCGAATGCTTTAGAGAGATCAAGTAGCAGCAGAAGTGTTACATTTTTTTGATCGATGTCGTTGTATATTTTTTCAGTGATGTTAAGCAGGGCGTCTTGAGTGCTAGTGTTCTTCCTGTAGGCATATTGATTTCGATGAAGTAAATTTGACTCGTCCAGGTGAGATGACAGTTGATTCGTTACTACTTTTTCTAATATTTTGGACAGGACAGGTAAAAGGCTGATGGGCCTGTAATTTGATGCTGTATTTATGTCACCAGTTTTATGCAACGGTCTAATTATAGAGTGTTTCCATTGTTTTGGAAACTTGTTAGTGGCTATTGATGTGTTGATAATCAAACGAATAAATGGTGCTGTGACTGGAAAACTGTCTTTTATGTATTGGAGGTTGATTCCATCATGTCCAACTGCTTTTGTGTTTTTCAATGAGTATAGAATAGTTTTTAACTCTGGTAAATCGATAGGGCGTGGCTTCCACAGGGCGCCAGCCTTTGAAAGTGCAGTAGGGCATGAACTTTCAACTGTCCATTTCCTCGGACTGGTTTTACTCACTTCATCGAAGACTTGGGCACCTACTTTTGAAAAGAAAGTGTTGAACTCAGTGGCTTTTTCCAAAGGATTTTCAAAATCACTTTTGCGCTCTAAGTTTTTATATTGAGCCACCTCACTAATGATTTCCCATGTACGTTTTGGATTATTTTTTGCCATGAATAGTTCTTGGTGGAAGTGAGTTTGTTTTGCTTGCGTGATTTTCTTCCGAAGAATCTTTCCAAGTTCTTTATATCTCCTGTATAAAGTAATGTTTGACCTGTTTTCTTTATACTCTCGCAAGTAAATTTTCTTTATTCTGCTTAGGTCTTTAATTTTGCTGGTAATCCACAGAGTGCGTTTTGGCCTAGTTTTTTTGGTGATATAAGGAGCGTATTCATTTAGAGCTGCTGTAAAGTTCTCGTTAAAGATAGAAACCTGAAAGTCCACATCGTCAGATTGCATCATGCTCTGAAATTCGGTGAGCCTGTTTAGAAGTTTTTCATTAAATAGTTCCGGCGAATATTGACTTTTTAGGCGGTAAGTCATGAGACGATAGTTTTGTCTTTCCTTTGCAATATTAATTTTACATTCTACAGAGTGGTGATCGGCGACAGAGGGTGATATTACTGTATTTAGTATTGCCGTAGGTTTGTTTGTGATTGCTAGATCGAGGAGAGTCTTAGATACTCTTGTAACGCGAGTCGGTTCTTTAACCATTTGTGAAAGGTTTAGTTTGTACAACAGTCTGCTAAGCTGATTTTCTACATCCGTTAGGTCAATATTAAAATCACCGAAAGCAAAGAATGACATTTTTGGAGCTAAAATTTCTTTGAAAATTTTCTCAATGAACTCTACTGTTTTTGGTAGAGAAGCTGATGGGTGCCGGTAAAGGCTGCAACCAAGACCAATCGCGTCAAAGCGTAAGGCACACCCTTAAACTTCACGATCTGGTACCGCCACAGATCCTCGGAAACGTGGATCTGCAGGTACGCGGACTTAAGGTCGACGACCTTAAGCTCGCCCCGCAGCTGCCGCCACTTCCGAATCTTGTCGCCACACACAGCGACCATGTCATCACCAGTATGACATTCGACAAAGCCGTTCAATTCACGATAATCCATGACCGGACGGACTTTGTCCTTCGTTGGTTGCACGACGGCCAGCAACGGAATGACGCCCGGGATGGGGCCATGCCATCGCCTCAACCAACCCTTTGAGATCCAACTCTGAATCTCCGCCTCATAGCGCTCCCGCACGTGAGGCGCCTGAGTACATCCGTACTCCGCGACCCGAGTCTGCAACCCCTTGGGCGGCTTCTCGGACCACCGCCAACTGACGGTCCATCGACCGTCAGCGAACCTAGCAACAAAGTCAGGGTCGACGATCTCGATCGGTGCTGGCGCACCTCTCGACCCCACCGACCCCGCCCCTGTCACCAGGCCGGCTCCCAGCTTGGCACGGGCGAGTCCATTGCTGGACCCCCCACAGCATCCAGCTGACCGGGATCTCCCCCAGTCAACAGCATACTTCGAGTCAGGACCTCTTCTAACGGTGACGCCCCCCATGTGATCGATAACATCACTCCCGAGGAGACAGTCCACGCCAAGGTTCCCCAACTCCGGCATGACGAGCGCAGTGACACCAAAGCAATGCCCCTGCAACCCGACTACCACACGACAGTGCTTCCCCGCATGGGAAGTTCTGCCGTCCGCCGTTACCAACGGCCGCCCCGGCCGGGGGCATTGGCCCACCACCACCCGCGGACAAACCACCGTCCGCTCGCTCCCGGAGTCTACCAGACACCAAGAACAACGCCCATTCAAGATGGCACGAACGACTGGCAACCGACGCCCCGTCGTAACGCCAGTCGCTCCGAGCGATTTTAAATCGCCCCGACCCAGCGACACACCCGTGCCGCTCAAGGTTCCTCTCTCCGAGGGGGCGCCATCACCTCCCTCGGGGGGAGGAGACCTCCGGTAAGCTTGGCTTACCCGGATTCCATTGAGGAGGACGCGTCGCCCCGACTGGCGTCCTCCGCAGAGAAACCCGACCCACCAACCGCAGGCCTACCTACTGCCGGGCAGTCGCAAGCAAAATGCCCGACCTCCCCACATGCAAAGCATGCAAACTTCCTTTTGGCGGGAGCCTTCATGGCCCCCCTACCAGCAGGCGCCGCCGCGCCTGGCTTCTGCGGGCAAACCCGCACGCGGTGTGCACCGCCGCAGCGGTAACAAGCACCTTTGCCACCACTGCCCTGCTTCCCCGAAGCAGCAAGGTCTGCGCCGCGCCTGGCCTCCTGGCCACGCCCGGCAGCAGCCCTCTGTGCGGCCATTCTCTCCCGCACTCTCGACACCACATCGTCGAACTGCGCAGTATACGCGTCCTCCCGCGAAACTGCCCACGTATACAGAGTAGTGGGGAGACCTTCATAGAATTTGACCCTAAAAATCAAATCCTTCTTAGTCGACCCCACCCTCCCGCCCAGACGCGCCAGGTCATCCAGGTACACGTCCACCGACTCCCCGGCCCCAAGCCGACGGTCGGTGAACCGCCTATACGCTTCCTGCATAGGCAACGCAAATTGCAAAACCAGCGTAGACCGAACTACCGACCACTGAGCCGCATCACCGACAGTCATCGAGCGAAACACTCGAGCGGCGTTGCCGTCGAGCATGAACCCGATGACGTCGGTCGGAGCTACCCGCTCCAGCTGGCAGAGCCTCTCCAGGTTCTCCAGCCACTCCAGCGCGTCGACCGACCCATCGCCAGTCAACTTAGGCAACTGCCTAGACAAACGGTCGAGGATCGGTCCACGCGCCTGAGTCAGAATGTTAGCCAACAGGCTAACGTCCACGAGCACACCCGACGTGCTCCCCGCCGGCGGCACTGGCGATGCCGCATCGCCAGCTCCGGCTGCCGCAGCCTTCCCAGCTGCGTCAGCCACCTCAGCTGACGCAGCCGTTCCAGCCGCCGCCATCTTGCTGCCCACAAGAAGGCTACCACCGCCAAAAAGCCTAGATAGCTTGTTGGCTTACCGTCAATTCTGCTCGGTGCCTCCACCGCCAGCAGAATCGCCAAGCAGCTGCCGCAGCTGGTTGACCTTCCTCGTAGGACCAGAGGAATTCCGATCGCAGGGCACCCGCCTTGCTCACAGACGTAACGAAAGAAACACGCCGGCACAGAACGACGAAAAACCGAAGAGCGAAACCACACGCGCGACTACTCTTCACAACGGCCATGAGTACACTGCCGACCGAGCAGCTGCGATGCGGGGCGTTGCGTCATGGTACGACAACTGTCGCATCGTACGACAGTCCCACAACTATTTATAACCATAACCTTGCTTTTGTCGGCACCGAAGTTCATCTTGAAATCTGTACTATATCCGTTCACAATGTCAAGCATCCTTTGCAGTTCATGTCCACATCCACTAACCACAACCACATCATCAGCATACAACAACATACAACAATACAACAATATACAGAAAACTTTTAGTCACATTGATGACATAGAAATTAACTACTTTAATAATTAGACTGCATCAGATACAGTAAAAATGCACCAAATATCAGCGAAAAAATAATAAAAATAGAATTTGTGCCACAAGAATAACTACTTGAAGGACTAGGTAACAGTATTGTGATGTTTTATGATTGCCTCTCAAAGGTGAGATAACACAATCTTTTCCTATTAGCCGACGTCTGTTTGTGAGTCTTGCGTGAAATTAAACATGGTGATACGGGTATTCACTTATCTGGGGAGGTTTATTAAGGAAAACCAATGAGTTTTTTCCGGAACGGGAATTTTCCGGACAGATGCACTACTTTCAGCCAGGGAGAAGTGGTAAAAATTGTACAAAGTCTGTATGAGAACACAAGCGCTATATACAGGTTAGGAAATTTGGAAACGGGGCAAGTGAGGAGTGTTAGAGGAGTGAGACAGGGCTGTACTCTGTCTCCCCTGTTGTTTGGATTGTACACAGAAGAATTAGCAGTTCGACTGAGAAGGAGTGGCTTAGGACTGAAAGTTGGTAATGAGAGACTGAGCTGTTTGTTGTATGCTGATGATGTGGTTGTGGTTAGTGGATGTGGACATGAACTGCAAAGGATGCTTGACATTGTGAACGGATATAGTACAGATTTCAAGATGAACTTCGGTGCCGACAAAAGCAAGGTTATGGTTATTAATAGTGATGAGACTGATAGAGACAGACTGTGGAATATTGGAGAAATCAGAATAGGTAGAACAAAAGAATACAAATATCTAGGTTGTATGATAAGTGAAGATGGATGCACTAGAACTAAGGGTGAGAAAGTGGCAAAAGCTATGCAGTGGAGTGGACGATTAAGTAGCGTGGCCAGATACAGAGCAAACAAGTATGAATGTGTGAGAGGAATGTGGAAGTATGTTGCTGTACCTAGTGTCATGTATGGTATGAGTGCTCTTGCTTGGAATGGAAGTGATCTTGAAAAGCTGGATGTGATACAAAATAAGGTAGGACGTGTAGCATTGGGTGCTCCGAAATGGACAGCTATAGAAGCCATTAGAGGTGACCTAGGGTGGAGCCTATTTTCAGAAAGAATGATGAAAGCTGTGCTGAATTATAAGGTGAGAATTGAAAGAATGCAGAATAGCAGGTGGGTAAGGCGAATCTTTGAATGGAATCTGAGTGTAAGCTATTGGGAGAAAGTATGTTGGGGGCATGCAAGGAAACTCAGTATGCAAAAGATTATTCATGTTAGAATTGGGAGACCTGTGGATGACTGGAGTTTAATAAATGTAGGAGGTGTAGGGCCTGAGTGGGACTGCAAGAGGTGGAAGAAAGAGATTGAGAGACAAACAAAAGAGTATGGATTGAATAAGTGGAAGCTTAGCATGATGCGGAAGCCTACACTTAACTGGTATATGAAAAAGAAAGCACCTAAGTTTGAGCTGTTCTATGATGGTAGTTTTGGAAGTCAACTCTTGTTTGCTGTGAGATGTAAGTCATTGAGTGTGAACAGACGTACATGGAGATGGAATGAGAATAATAACAGATTATGTCAGCAGTGTAATAGTGGAGTAGAGGAAACAATTGAGCATTTTGTGCTGGAATGTAGTAAGTATGAGCAAGAGAGAGAGAGTTTTATGAATGTGGTGTCTGAGCAGTATGGAGAGAATGAGTGGAATGCCAGATGTGCTGAAGATGATTGCGGTATGAGCTGTCTTGCTGGATTGGATCAGGAGTGTAATGCGAGTATCACTGAGGCTATGAAAGTGTTTCTTGTGCGTGCCTGGAGTAAGAGACAGTGACTGGAATGAGCCAGTCTGGTAGAATGGGCTGTAATGACCCAATGTGCCGGGGGATGGTGTTTTGACACACTGGCTGTCCCGGTGATGCCTTCCAATGGAGGCTTGTGACAAGGATCGTAGATCCTGAGTAGTTTAGTGGACAAGTCTGGTACCAGGCGCTGAACTCTTTGTGTGAAAATTGTGGAGGGAATTGTAGGCCGTTACAAAGGCCCCGACACTGTCGGCCCTCAAGTTCAAGTTCAAGTTCAAGTTCAAGGGAAGTAGTGAAGTTCAAGTTGATGAATTAGTAGTTAATGGTTGCAGTGTGCAAGATAGGATGCAACTGGTGAAAGCAGTTGAAGAATACTGGGAGGACATTGGTGGAATGAATGAGCAGGTTACAGATAATGCACCCATAAATTTTCTGATTGATGAACGTGAACTGCAAATGGAAGACGAAATCACTTGTGAAGAGATTGTAAGTTTTTTGAAGAAAGTGAAAAATGGAAAGGCATGTGGCCCTGATAAGATCCCATATGAGTTCTATAAATTTGGAGGAGAGAGTGTGGTCAGTATGTTGAAATGTTTATTTGATGAGATATGGAAGAGTGAAAGAGTACCGGATGACTGGAACAAGTGTAATGTAGTTCTGTTGCATAAGGGTGGACATAAGAGTATGAAAGAACTTAAAAATTACAGACCAATTGCACTGGGTGACACTGTATGTAAGATATTTTGTGGTATTTTGAATGAGAGAATGAAAAATTTAGTTGAGGAATTAGGAGTCCTAGGTGAAGAACAGAATGGTTTTAGGCAGGATAGACGTGGGGAAGATAATCTGTTTGTAGTGAGTGAAATAATTGAGCGAATGAGGAAGGATGATAAGAAGGTGTATTTAGCATTCCTGGATATTGAAAAAGCGTATGACAGAGTGGATCGGGTTAGGCTCCTTGAAGTTCTGAGAAAAGTTGGGTTTAGCAGAAAAATAGTAAAAATTGTACAAAGTCTGTATGAGAACACAAGCGCTATATACAGGTTAGGAAATTTGGAAACGGGGCAAGTGAGGAGTGTTAGAGGAGTGAGACAGGGCTGTACTCTGTCTCCCCTGTTGTTTGGATTGTACACAGAAGAATTAGCAGTTCGACTGAGAAGGAGTGGCTTAGGACTGAAAGTTGGTAATGAGAGACTGAGCTGTTTGTTGTATGCTGATGATGTGGTTGTGGTTAGTGGATGTGGACATGAACTGCAAAGGATGCTTGACATTGTGAACGGATATAGTACAGATTTCAAGATGAACTTCGGTGCCGACAAAAGCAAGGTTATGGTTATAAATAGTGATGAGACTGATAGAGACAGACTGTGGAATATTGGAGAAATCAGAATAGGTAGAACAAAAGAAGGTCAATGTGAAGTTTCATGCAATCACGGAAATTGATAATGATATTCCAAACAATCACTAAAGGAACCCATTCAAGAACGTTTTTCAAGAACGACATTCTGCTCGCTGATGCGTTATTTTCGAATTATTGAACTTTGAAGTTTGCCGTCGCGCGCCCAAGGAAGCGAGCGTAATTTAATTAAAAACGGAAGCTAACCCCCTATTACAAACGTAAAAAGGTTGGGTCGTGAGGGGTAGCCACAGTTCTTTTAGTGAAAAGTATAAATAAAGCTTCTAAACCACCCATTAGGGTGACGACCGCAATCTTGTTTACATCGGGTCTAACATGGCGACCACCATGGGCGCCGCCATTTTGGACCCGATGTCAACAAGATTGCGGTCGTCACCCTAATGGGTGGGTTAGAAGCTTTATTTATAATTTTCACTAGAAGAACTGTGCCTCCCCCTCACGACCCAACCTCTTTACGTTTGTAATAGCTTCCGTTATTAAATAAATTACGTTTCACGATCTCGCTTCCTTTGGCGCCAAGGCCAACTTCAAAGTTCAATTATTCGAAAATAACGCATCAGCGAGCAGAATGTCATTCATGTAAAACGTTCTGAAATGTGTTCCTTTAGTGATTCCTGGGATCGGCATTATTATTTTCCGTGATTGCATGAAACTTCACATTGACCCAAAAGAATACAAATATCTAGGTTGTATGATAAGTGAAGATGGATGCACTAGAACTAAGGGTGAGAAAGTGGCAAAAGCTATGCAGTGGAGTGGACGATTAAGTAGCGTGGCCAGATACAGAGCAAACAAGTATGAATGTGTGAGAGGAATGTGGAAGTATGTTGCTGTACCTAGTGTCATGTATGGTATGAGTGCTCTTGCCTGGAATGGAAGTGATCTTGAAAAGCTGGATGTAATACAAAATAAGGTAGGACGGTTAGCATTGGGTGCTCCAAAATGGACAGCTACAGAAGCCATTAGAGGTGACCTAGGGTGGAGCCTATTTTCAGAAAGAATGATGAAGGCGGTGCTGAATTATAAGGTGAGAATTGAAAGAATGCAGAATAGCAGATGGGTAAAGCGAATTTTTGAATGGAATCTGAGTGTAAGCTATTGGGAGAAAGTGTGTTGGGGGCATGCAAGGAAGCTTAGTATGCAAAAGATTATTCATGTTAGAATTGGGAGACCTGTGGATGACTGGAGTTTAATAAATCCTGGAGGTGTAGGGCCTGAGTGGGACTGCAAGAGGTGGAAGAAAGAGATTGAGAGGAAAACAAAAGAGTATGGATTGAATAAGTGGAGGCTTAGCATGGTGCGGAAGCCTACACTTGACTGGTATATGAAAAAAGAAGCACCTAAGTTTGAGATGTTCTATGATGGTAGTTTTGGAAGTCAACTCTTGTTTGCTGTGAGATGTAAGTCATTGAGTGTGAACAGACGTACATGGAGGTGGAATGAGAATAATAACAGATTATGTCGGCAGTGTATTAGTGGAGTGGAGGAAACAATTGAGCATTTTGTGCTGGAATGTAGTAAGTATGAGCAAGAGAGAGAAAGTCTTATGAATGTGGTGCTTGAGCAGTATGGAGAGAATGAGTGGTATGCCAGATGTGCTGAAGATGATTGCGGTTTAAGCTGTCTTGCTGGATTGGATCAGGAGTGCAATTTGAGTATCATTGAAGCTATGAAATTGTTTCTTGTGCGTGCCTGGAGTAAGAGACAGTGACTGGAATGAGCCAGTCAGGTAGAATGGTCAGTAATGACCCAATATGCCTGGGGATGGTGTTTTGACGCACTGGCTATCCCAGTGACGCCATCCAATGGCAGCTTGTGACAAGGATTGGTAAATCCTGAGTAGTTTAGTGGACAAGTCTGGTACCAGGCGCTGAACTCTTTGTGTGATAACTGTGGAGGGAATTGTAGGCCGTTACAAAGGCCCCGACGCTGTCGGCCCTCAATTTCAAGTTCAAGTTCAAGTTCAAGGGCAACCGATACAGAAAAGTTGACCAGCTGGGTCAGTTCCGCGGCTAACTTCAGTCGAGCTCGGAGCCTCGGAATGACGAAAATTGTGGTGAATTAAAGTGAAGTTGCTGAAAAACTGGTATAGTTTGTATATTCACGTGAGTACAGTGTGTGACTTTGTATGGAGTGCTCGTGAGAGTAGTTTTTTTTGCTGCGTGAGAGTTGAGACTGAGCATTGGACTTTGGTGTGGTGACTTGCAATTTTTGACTGAGGTGTTTTGACTGGTAAGCTTTCTTTGCATATAAAGAGTATAGTGTGTGACATTGTAGAGAGTGACTGTGAGAGTAGTAGGAAACGTTTTTGTTTCTTTTGGTTTGATAACTTGATTTTCAGTAGATTTGGTGAGTGAAGACTTCTTCTGCCTGTGAAATTTGTACTGAGAGAGAAGTCTGTGTTTGAGGATGGCAAGAAATAGGACTGGTCGTAGGAAGGGAGGTGCAAGTGGAATGGATGAGGAGATTGAGTGCATGACTTGTAAAGAGTGGATAGATATAGATGCATGCAAAGGTTTGAGAGAAATGAGTCGGAGAAAGTTGAGTGATCTTGTGTTTACGTGCTGGAAATGTTTGAATGATGAGAGTAAGAAGTTGAAAGAGGAGGTTGAGAGATTGACAATTTTGATGGTTGCTTTAGAGGCTGACTTGAAGGATGAAAGGAAGCTGAACGAAGGAAAGAATGAGAATGATGCAAATGCAGTGAATGAAGAGGTAAATGGTGGTGCAAGGAGTGCAAATGAAGTGGATGATAATGCAAATGATGGTGCAAGGAGTGTGAATGAAGTAAATGATGGTGCAAATGTGACAGATGAGAGTAGAAAGATGAATGAGCATGATGAAAGAGGTAAAAATGGAAAGAGAGTGAATGAGCCACCTGTTGTGGTGCCACATGAGGTGCAGGAGCCTGTAGTGGAAGCGAATGAAAGGAAGATGAATGGAAAGAATGATCTGAGTGAAAGAAGTGAGCAAAAGAGTAGCATGAAAGGGAGAGTAAGACCTATGATTAGAATATGTGGAGATAGCATGGTGAAGAATGTTGATAGGTTCGTATGTATGAGTGACAGTAGTGGATGTATGAGCATGAGAGGGAAAGGAGTGGAGGAGATTTGTAGGCATGCTGAGAGAGTGATAGATGGAATGGATGAAGGAATGGTTGTTCTGCAAGGAGGTGGCAATGGGTTGCTTGAATGTGGGAGAGAACGTACGGTGAATGCAATTATGAAAGTTGTTGATAGAGCGCGGAAGAAGAATGTTAGAGTGGCAGTGACTAGCCTCCTAAGAAGGCCTGCGTGTGATGAGGAGTATGAAAGGGTGCGAAAGGAGGTGAATAGAGAGTTGCATGAAAGGATTATGAGTATGAGAGCTGAGAGTGTGAGAAAGCGTGAGCTGGGTTCCAGCTTCCTTGACATGGATAGCGTGATCCAGGATGGGTGTTTTCTTGGAGATGGAGTCCATCTTACAAAAGAAGGTGAGATGAAACTCTCCAAGAAATATATCCGGTGGATCAGGGCTACTCAGGTCATAATGGAAGCTGGAACTGGATGAATGAAAATCCGTCAGAGCAAAAGTGAGGAACGTCTGGAATTGTCCAATTGTGTTGTAAGGTTTGGAAGTATAAATGTGCGTGGATGGAATGCAGGAAAGTTAGATGACCTCGTAGTAGAATTTGAGAATGGAAAATTGGATTGTGTTGGTGTAGTAGAGACCCAAATGCGTGATAGAGTCAGTTTAACATGTAAGGAGAATAAGTATCATATGATAGGAAAAGGGCGTGTAAATTGGCAAAAAAGAGCTGGTGGAGTTGGTTTGATTGTAAAGAATGCTCTAAATTGGAAATTAGAGGAACTTCCTGTTGGAAATGAACCTGAAAGTGAAGATTTGTTAGCGATTAAGTGTGAAAGAATGCATGCCAGAGAATGTATTGTTGTGATTGTATGTTATATGACAACTGATGGGATTTTAGCTCATGAAGAGAATGTAAAAAAGTATGAAATATTAACAAGGATTGTACGAGAACACTGCAGGTGCCCTCTGATTGTGATGGGTGACATGAATGGCCATGTTGGTATACTTGGTAAGCCGGTGAATGCAAATGGACAAAAATTGATAGATTTTTGTGATGAGAATGAACTTGAAAACCTGAATGTAACAATAGGAAATGGCTTGCATACATGGCAAAGCAGGGAATGGAAAACTGCAATTGACTATATGATTGTGAATAGTAGAGCAAGAGAGTGTGTCAATGAAATGTTTGTAGATGAAGATGATTTTGATATTGATAGTGACCATAAAATGCTTGTGCTTGAATATAACTGGGGTAGAAAGGAGTCAATGCAAAAGGTCAGTAGTGTGAAAGAAAGTTGGCAGATAAAAAAGGCAAACTGGGAAGAATTTAAGAATGAATTGAGTAGGTATAACTGGAACAGGTGTGGAAATGTAAATGACCTAAATGGTGAGATTGCAAGAACCTTGTATGATGTGGCAGAGCAAAAGATTGGTAGAATAAAATGTAGGAAAGGGACAGGGAATGCCAGGTGGTTTACAAGTGAGATAAAGGAAGAACGAATGAGAAGAAAGACTTTAAATAAGAAACAACGCAGTATGAGGAAAATGTATGAAAGAAACAGAATTACTGAGGATGAATGGCAGAGTGCATGGAATGAGTACAAGGACCAGCAGAAGAAAGTAAGGAGAATGATTAATGAGGCTAGAGTTAAAGAGGAGAGACACCAAGTTGAAAATCTAAGAAAGAAAGGTCCGGATGGAATAAAAGATTGGTATAAGTTTATACAAGGTAATGATAGAAGTAGTGAAGTTCAAGTTGATGAATTAGTAGTTAATGGTTGCAGTGTGCAAGATAGGATGCAACTGGTGAAAGCAGTTGAAGAATACTGGGAGGACATTGGTGGAATGAATGAGCAGGTTACAGATAATGCATCCATAAATTTTCTGATTGATGAACGTGAACTGCAAATGGAAGACGAAATCACTTGTGAAGAGATTGTAAGTTTTTTGAAGAAAGTGAAAAATGGAAAGGCATGTGGCCCTGATAAGATCCCATATGAGTTCTATAAATTTGGAGGAGAGAGTGTGGTCAGTATGTTGAAATGTTTATTTGATGAGATATGGAAGAGTGAAAGAGTACCGGATGACTGGAACAAGTGTAATGTAGTTCTGTTGCATAAGGGTGGACATAAGAGTATGAAAGAACTTAAAAATTACAGACCAATTGCACTGGGTGACACTGTATGTAAGATATTTTGTGGTATTTTGAATGAGAGAATGAAAAATTTAGTTGAGGAATTAGGAGTCCTAGGTGAAGAACAGAATGGTTTTAGGCAGGATAGACGTGGGGAAGATAATCTGTTTGTAGTGAGTGAAATAATTGAGCGAATGAGGAAGGATGATAAGAAGGTGTATTTAGCATTCCTGGATATTGAAAAAGCGTATGACAGAGTGGATCGGGTTAGGCTCCTTGAAGTTCTGAGAAAAGTTGGGTTTAGCAGAAAAATAGTAAAAATTGTACAAAGTCTGTATGAGAACACAAGCGCTATATACAGGTTAGGAAATTTGGAAACGGGGCAAGTGAGGAGTGTTAGAGGAGTGAGACAGGGCTGTACTCTGTCTCCCCTGTTGTTTGGATTGTACACAGAAGAATTAGCAGTTCGACTGAGAAGGAGTGGCTTAGGACTGAAAGTTGGTAATGAGAGACTGAGCTGTTTGTTGTACGAGGCCTGTCGAAAAAGTATCCGACCTTAATTTTTCCCGCGCAAAGTAGTGATTCTAAGGCGGCGCCACTGTGCACGGTGGAAGGAGGAATCTTAATGCGCATGCTTGACTTTTTTCACCGCATTCACTTGGGCCACTCACTAGCTGGGGGTCGCCAAGTAAGGTGCTGTTCTAAGTGTTTGTCGGATTTAGTTTTCTTGCAAGATGACTGAACGAATTGAGCAAAGACACTGCATCAAATTTTGTCAAAAGCTTGGTGATTCTCAAATTGAAACAATTCGTAAGATTCAGCAGGTGTTTGGGGAAGATGCTATGGGTGTAACATAAATTAAGGAGTGGTTCAACCGATTCAAAGATGGCCGCACATCAGCGGAGAGTGAGCAGCGTTGTGGCAGGCCCAAAACTTCTCGGAGTGCAGCTGTTGTTGAGAGGGTGCGAAATTTGGTGATGGCAGATCGTCGTTTGACCGTGCGGGAGATTGCCCAAGAGGTTGGAGTGAGTAAAGATTCTGCACATGCCATTTTGACCAGACATGTGGACTGCGAACAACTGGCACTTGCATCACGACAACGCGCCCGCACATTCATCCCATTTGATCCGCAATTTCTTGGCCAAACATGGAATTACGACCGTTCGCCAACCTCCCTACTCTCCAGACCTGGCTCCTTGCGACTTCTGGTTGTTTCCAAAATTGAAGACACCACTGAAAGGATCCCGTTTTGAGAGTAGAGAAGAGATAATGCGGAACGCGACGACAGAGCTGAACACCATTCCAAAAGAAGACTTCCAGAGGTGTTTCCGGCAGTGGAAGGATCGGTGGGCTAAGTGTGTGGAAGCACAAGGAGCCTACTTTGAAGGGGATTAGGGTCCCAACCCCGTCAGGTTGTTGAAGTATTTTTTCTGGCCAAAGGTCGGATACTTTTTCGACAGGCCTCGTATGCTGATGATGTGGTTGTGGTTAGTGGATGTGGACATGAACTGCAAAGGATGCTTGACATTGTGAACGGATATAGTACAGATTTCAAGATGAACTTCGGTGCCGACAAAAGCAAGGTTATGGTTATAAATAGTGATGAGACTGATAGAGACAGACTGTGGAATATTGGAGAAATCAGAATAGGTAGAACAAAAGAATACAAATATCTAGGTTGTATGATAAGTGAAGATGGATGCACTAGAACTAAGGGTGAGAAAGTGGCAAAAGCTATGCAGTGGAGTGGACGATTAAGTAGCGTGGCCAGATACAGAGCAAACAAGTATGAATGTGTGAGAGGAATGTGGAAGTATGTTGCTGTACCTAGTGTCATGTATGGTATGAGTGCTCTTGCCTGGAATGGAAGTGATCTTGAAAAGCTGGATGTAATACAAAATAAGGTAGGACGGTTAGCATTGGGTGCTCCAAAATGGACAGCTACAGAAGCCATTAGAGGTGACCTTGGGTGGAGCCTATTTTCAGAAAGAATGATGAAGGCAGTGCTGAATTATAAGGTGAGAATTGAAAGAATGTAGAATAGCAGATGGGTAAAGCGAATTTTTGAATGGAATCTGAGTGTAAGCTATTGGGAGAAAGTGTGTTGGGGGCATGCAAGGAAGCTTAGTATGCAAAAGATTATTCATGTTAGAATTGGGAGACCTGTGGATGACTGGAGTTTAATAAATCCTGGAGGTGTAGGGCCTGAGTGGGACTGCAAGAGGTGGAAGAAAGAGATTGAGAGGAAAACAAAAGAGTATGGATTGAATAAGTGGAGGCTTAGCATGGTGCGGAAGCCTACACTTGACGGGTATATGAAAAAAGAAGCACCTAAGTTTGAGATGTTCTATGATGGTAGTTTTGGAAGTCAACTCTTGTTTGCTGTGAGATGTAAGTCATTGAGTGTGAACAGACGTACATGGAGGTGGAATGAGAATAATAACAGATTATGTCGGCAGTGTATTAGTGGAGTGGAGGAAACAATTGAGCATTTTGTGCTGGAATGTAGTAAGTATGAGCAAGAGAGAGAAAGTTTTATGAATGTGGTGCTTGAGCAGTATGGAGAGAATGAGTGGTATGCCAGATGTGCTGAAGATGATTGCGGTATAAGCTGTCTTGCTGGATTGGATCAGGAGTGCAATTTGAGTATCATTGAAGCTATGAAATTGTTTCTTGTGCGTGCCTGGAGTAAGAGACAGTGATTGGAATGAGCCAGTCAGGTAGAATGGTCAGTAATGACCCAATATGCCTGGGGATGGTGTTTTGACGCACTGGCTATCCCAGTGACGCCATCCAATGGCAGCTTGTGACAAGGATTGGTAAATCCTGAGTAGTTTAGTGGACAAGTCTGGTACCAGGCGCTGAACTCTTTGTGTGATAACTGTGGAGGGAATTGTAGGCCGTTACAAAGGCCCCGACGCTGTCGGCCCTCAATTTCAAGTTCAAGTTCAAGTTCAAGAAGCGTGGCCAGATACAGAGCAAACAATTATGAATGTGTGAGAGGAATGGGGAAGTATGTTGCTGTACCTAGTGTCATGTATGGTATGAGTGCTCTTGCCTGGAATGGAAGTGATCTTGAAAAGCTGGATGTAATACAAAATAAGGTAGGACGGTTAGCATTGGGTGCTCCAAAATGGACAGCTACAGAAGCCATTAGAGGTGACCTTGGGTGGAGCCTATTTTCAGAAAGAATGATGAAGGCGGTGCTGAATTATAAGGTGAGAATTGAAAGAATGCAGAATAGCAGATGGGTAAAGCGAATTTTTGAATGGAATCTGAGTGTAAGCTATTGGGAGAAAGTGTGTTGGGGGCATGCAAGGAAGCTTAGTATGCAAAAGATTATTCATGTTAGAATTGGGAGACCTGTGGATGACTGGAGTTTAATAAATCCTGGAGGTGTAGGGCCTGAGTGGGACTGCAAGAGGTGGAAGAAAGAGATTGAGAGGAAAACAAAAGAGTATGGATTGAATAGGTGGAGGCTTAGCATGGTGCGGAAGCCTACACTTGACTGGTATATGAAAAAAGAAGCACCTAAGTTTGAGATGTTCTATGATGGTAGTTTTGGAAGTCAACTCTTGTTTGCTGTGAGATGTAAGTCATTGAGTGTGAACAGACGTACATGGAGGTGGAATGAGAATAATAACAGATTATGTCAGCAGTGTATTAGTGGAGTGGAGGAAACAATTGAGCATTTTGTGCTGGAATGTAGCAAGTATGAGCAAGAGAGAGAAAGTTTTATGAATGTGGTGCTTGAGCAGTATGGAGAGAATGAGTGGTATGCCAGATGTGCTGAACATGATTGCGGTATGAGCTGTCTTGCTGGATTGGATCAGGAGTGCAATATGAGTATCATTGAAGCTATGAAATTGTTTCTTGTGCGTGCCTGGAGTAAGAGACAGTGACTGGAATGAGCCAGTCAGGTAGAATGGTCGGTAATGACCCAATATGCCTGGGGATGGTGTTTTGACGCACTGGCTATCCCAGTGACGCCATCCAATGGCAGCTTGTGACAAGGATTGGTAAATCCTGAGTAGTTTAGTGGACAAGTCTGGTACCAGGCGCTGAACTCTTTGTGTGATAACTGTGGAGGGAATTGTAGGCCGTTACAAAGGCCCCGACGCTGTCGGCCCTCAATTTCAAGTTCAAGTTCAAGTAATGCGAGTATCACTGAGGCTATGAAAGTGTTTCTTGTGCGTGCCTGGAGTAAGAGACAGTGACTGGAATGAGCCAGTCTGGTAGAATGGGCTGTAATGACCCAATGTGCTGGGGGATGGTGTTTTGACACACTGGCTGTCCCGGTGATGCCTTCCAATGGAGGCTTGTGACAAGGATCGTAGATCCTGAGTAGTTTAGTGGATAAGTCTGGTACAAGGCGCTGAACTCTTTGTGTGAAAATTGTGGAGGGAATTGTAGGCCGTTACAAAGGCCCCGACACTGTCGGCCCTCAAGTTCAAGTTCAAGTTCGAGAAGCTGAAAGAAAGACAGGGAGTTGAAGAATACTGGGAGGACATTGAGATTTTGATTGATTTCTGTGATGAGAATGAACTTGAGAACCTAAATGTAACAATAGGAAATGGCTTGCATACATGGCAAAGCAGGGAATGTAAAACTGCAATTGACTATATGATAGTGAATAGTAGAGCAAGAGAGTGTGTCAAAGAAATGTTTGTAGATGAAGATGATTTTGATATTGATAGTGACCATAAAATGCTTGTACTAGAATATAATTGGGGTGGGAAGGAGCCGATGCAGAAGGCCAGCAGAGTAAGAGAAAATTGGCGTATTAAAATGGCAAACTGGGAAGAATTTAGAAATGAATTGAGTAGATGTAACTGGAACAGGTGTGGAAATGTAAATGACCTAAATAAGGAGATTGCAAGAACTTTGTATGATGTGGCAGAGCAAAAGATCAGTAGAATGAAATGCAGGAAAAGTACAGAGAATGCTAGGTGGTTTACGAGTGAGATAAAGGAAGAACGAACGAGAAGGAAGACTTTAAATAAAAAACAACGCAGTAAGAGGAAAATGTATGAAAGACGCAGAATTACTGAGGATGAATGGCAGAGTGTATGGAATGAGTACAAGGACCAGCAGAAGAAAGTAAAGAGAATGATCAATGAGGCTAGGGTTAAAGAAGAGAGACACCAAGTTGAAAATCTAAGAAAGAAAGGTCCAGATGGAATAAAAGATTGGTATAGGTTTATACAAGGTAATGATAGAGGTAGTGAAGTTCAAGTTGATGAATTAGTAGTCAATGGTTGCAGTGTGCAAGATAGGATGCAAATGGTGAAAGCAGTTGAAGAATACTGGGAGGACATTGGTGGAATGAATGAGCAGGTTACAGATGATGAACCAATAAATTTTCTGATAGATGAACATGAACTGCAAATGGAAGACGAAATCACTTGTGAAGAGATGGTAAGTTTTTTGAAGAAAGTGAAAAATGGAAAGGCATGTGGTCCTGATAAGATACCATATGAGTTCTATAAATGTGGAGGAGAGAGTGTAGTCAGTATGTTGAAATGTTTATTTGATGAGATATGGAAAAGTGAAAGAGTACCTGATGACTGGAACAAGTGTAATGTAGTTCTGTTGCATAAGGGTGGACATAAGAGTATGAAAGAACTTAAAAATTACAGACCAATTGCACTGGGTGACACCGTATGTAAGATCTTTTGTGGTATTTTGAATGAGAGAATGAAAAATTTAGTTGAGGAATTAGGAGTCCTGGGAGAAGAACAGAATGGTTTTAGGCAAGATAGATGGGAGGAGGATAATCTGTTTGTAGTGAGTGAAATAATTGAGCGAATGAAGAAGGATAACAAGAAGGTATATTTAGCATTCCTGGATATTGAAAAGGCGTATGACAGAGTGGATCGGGTTAGGCTGTTTGAAATTTTGAGAAAAGTTGGTTTTAGCAGAAAAATAGTGAACATTGTACAGAGTCTGTATGAGAACACAAGTGCTATCTACAGGTTAGGAAATTTGGAAACAGGGCAAGTGAGGAGTGTTAGAGGAGTGAGACAGGGCTGTACTCTGTCCCCCCTGTTGTTTGGATTGTACACAGAAGAATTAGCAGTTCGACTGAGAGGGAGTGGTTTAGGACTGAAAGTTGGTAATGAGAGACTGAGCTGTTTGTTGTATGCTGATGATGTGGTTGTGGTTAGTGAATGTGGTAATGAACTACAAAGGATGCTTGACATTGTGAATGGATATAGTACAGATTTCAAGATGAACTTTGGTGCCGATAAAAGTAAGGTTATGGTTATAAATAGTGATGAGACTGATAGAGACAGACTGTGGAATATTGGAGAAATCAGAATAGGTAGAACAAAAGAATACAAATATCTAGGTTGTATGATGAGTGAAGATGGATGTACTAGAACTAAAGGTGAGAAAGTGGCTAAAGCAATGCAGTGGAGTGGACGGTTAGGTAGTGTGGCCAGATACAGAGCAAACAAGTACGAATGTGTGAGAGGAATGTGGAAGTATGTTGCTGTACCTAGTGTCATGTATGGTATGAGTGCTCTTGCTTGGAATGGAAGTGATCTTGAAAAGCTGGATGTGATACAAAATAAGGTAGGACATGTAGCATTGGGTGCTCCGAAATGGACAGCTATAGAAGCCATTAGAGGTGACCTAGGGTGGAGCCTATTTTCAGAAAGAATGATGAAAGCTGTGCTGAATTATAAGGTGAGAATTGAAAGAATGCAGAATAGCAGGTGGGTAAGGCGAATCTTTGAATGGAATCTGAGTGTAAGCTATTGGGAGAAAGTATGTTGGGGGCATGCAAGGAAACTCAGTATGCAAAAGATTATTCATGTTAGAATTGGGAGACCTGTGGATGACTGGAGTTTAATAAATGCAGGAGGTGTAGGGCCTGAGTGGGACTGCAAGAGGTGGAAGAAAGAGATTGAGAGACAAACAAAAGAGTATGGATTGAATAAGTGGAAGCTTAGCATGATGCGGAAGCCTACACTTTACTGGTGTATGAAAAAAGAAGCACCTAAGTTTGAGATGTTCTATGATGGTAGTTTTGGAAGTCAACTCTTGTTTGCTGTGAGATGTAAGTCATTGAGTGTGAACAGACGTACATGGAGGTGGAATGAGAATAACAGATTATGTCGGCAGTGTATTAGTGGAGTGGAGGAAACAATTGAGCATTTTGTGCTGGAATGTAGTAAGTATGAGCAAGAGAGAGAAAGTTTTATGAATGTGGTGCTTGAGCAGTATGGAGAGAATGAGTGGTATGCCAGATGTGCTGAAGATGATTGCGGTATGAGCTGTCTTGCTGGATTGGATCAGGAGTGTAATTTGAGTATCATTGAAGCTATGAAAATGTTTCATGTGTGTGCCTGGAGTAAGAGACAGTGACTGGAATGAGCCAGTCAGGTAGAATGGTCAGTAATGACCCAATATGCCTGGGGATGGTGTTTTGACATACTGGCTATCCCAGTGACACCATCCAATGGCAGCTTGTGACAAGGATTGGTAGATCCTGAGTAGTTTGGTGGATAAGTCTGGTACCAGGCGCTGAACTCTTTGTGTGATAACTGTGGAGGGAATTGTAGGCCGTTACAAAGGCCCCGACGCAGTCGGCCCTCAATTTCAAGTTCAAGCTAGTGGACGTCTTCAGGGCTACGGTCTGGCTGGATCAATTTGTGCGATACGATACGGTGTGCACGTGCGTCAGATTCTCCGACGAAAATTGTGGTGAATTAAAGTGAAGTTGCTGAAAAACTGGTATAGTTTGTATATTCACATGAGTACAGTGTGTGACTTTGTATGGAGTGCTCGTGAGAGTAGTTTTTTTTTGTTGCGTGAGAGTTGAGACTGAGCATTGGACTTTGGTGTGGTGACTTGCAATTTTTGACTGAGGTGTTTTGACTGGTAAGCTTTCTTTGCATATAAAGAGTATAGTGTGTGACATTGTAGAGAGTGACTGTGAGAGTAGTAGGAAACGTTTTTGTTTCTTTTGGTTTGATAACTTGATTTTCAGTAGATTTGGTGAGTGAAGACTTCTTCTGCCTGTGAAATTTGTACTGAGAGAGAAGTCTGTGTTTGAGGATGGCAAGAAATAGGACTGGTCGTAGGAAGGGAGGTGCAAGTGGAATGGATGAGGAGATTGAGTGCATGACTTGTAAAAAGTGGATAGATATAGATGCATGCAAAGGTTTGAGAGAAATGAGTCGGAGAAAGTTGAGTGATCTCGTGTTTACGTGCTGGAAATGTTTGAATGATGAGAGTAAGAAGTTGAAAGAGGAGGTTGAGAGATTGACAATTTTGATGGTTGCTTTAGAGGCTGACTTGAAGGATGAAAGGAAGCTGAACGAAGGAAAGAATGAGAATGGTGCAAATGCAGTGAATGAAGAGGTAAATGGTGGTGCAAGGAGTGTGAATGAAGCAAATGATGGTGCAAATGTGACAGATGAGAGTAGAAGGATGAATGAGCATGATGAAAGAGGTACAAATGGAAAGAGAGTGAATGAGCCACCTGTTGAGGCAGGGTTGCGGAGTCGGTGGAATAAATTTGCGACTCCGACTCCGACTCCACCTTTCCAGAATTTGGCGACTCCGACTCCGACTCCGACTCCACCTTTTCAGAATTTGGCGACTCCGACTCCGACTCCGACTCCACCTTTACAGAATTTGGCGAATCCGACTCCGACTCCACCTTTTCAGAATTTGGCGACTCCGACTCCGACTCCATTTCTCTTGAATTTGGCGACTCCAACACCGACTCCGCCTATTCACAATTTTGTGACTCCAACTTCATCTATTCATAATTTATAAGATGAATATTATATTTCTTAACTAGTGTACACAGACCGTAAAAAATGACAAGATTCAATACCTTTCTTCAACAAATTTTCGTTTGAGTGGAGTTTCCATGCTTTCAGCTTATTCCAAAGGTAACTTAATTTTCTTATAAGAGTAATAAACACTCAGAACACAGCATTTTTGAGCCGCAAGAGAAGTAGTAATAGCCATTCGTGTCGTATCCAAGATACAGAAATTCAGCATTACTGAAAGCAACTGCGAACTTGTGTATGTATATTTTAATATGCAATACAGTACATTGCAATACAGTATATTGTAATATACAATACAGCATATTGTAATATGCAATACCCCGCCGAACTCGGCATTCACGATACAAACTTGAGTATATAAGCCTCTGGATCGCTCTAATTGTGATGAAAGTGACTTATTACAGAGGTATTGCACAACGAAAATGAGTGTATTAATTGACCGTGAACTGGAACCAAGACCGCCAGTGCTATTTTTTCCTATCAATTATTCTTAACAGCGTGACACAAAACGTATAAATAAACACACGACAGTCATTCTTAGTAGTAAACGGTTGCAGGTGTTGAAACCTGTGCATATGTTCATTATATTCTTTATTAGCGAACGACTTTTAAATTGACTACAGATTGTTAATAATCAAGATACTAGTGTACATGATTGGTCAAAAATGACGGGATCCAATGGTATCGTTTTAAAAAAATCTCAAGATAAAAATGGCAAACAAATATATCCATTGTAATAGTACCCGCGATTAAAATACAGTATTCTCGTACTTGTGCACTGGTAAAACTCGTATCACAGATACGGTCATTAAGCATCTTTAAAAATGTCACAAACGCACACAACAACCAAGCAAATTGTATAACATAATACCTACCTGAATTGTAATTTAAATTATTGTTCGCAAGAGGTTTTTAAAAAATTTGCCATACCTTTTAAGCATTTAAATGCCTTTGAAATTTAAATGCGATGAGTCGCATTTTCTTGACAATTGATTCGATTTTCACGCAATGTTTTTTACTTATAAACATAAGTGAGCAGATGCCAGGTTTTTCATATTTCGATGGTATTTATGATACTGTCCAAGCAAGCAGATTCCCATTGTAATGAGATAGGGGAAATTACGCACGAGAACATATACTTATCATTGACGGACACCTGGCTTTTTATTTTACCGGGTGTCCTATAAAAATGTTCCCGATTTTTAATTAATTATATCTCAGCTTTAAATTAACATATTTTAATTGCCTTTTTTCACAATGTAGTAAATTTTGTTTCCTTTTCGAATAATTTAAATTTTTGAAAATCGGTTGAATAACCACTGTACAATGTCCAATTTACTGAAACGAGCAGAAAAATTAATTGTTCAGAGGAAAAGTTTTTAAAACAATATTGATATTCTTCCTTATTTTGTAGTTTCCATAAAACTGAACACGCAAAAATTTTAAGGAGTAACAAATCATTACCTTATATAACGTTTAAATAAATGAGGTAATTTTAGTATCCAACGACATACCCTCCATTTCTCTCAAGGCAAGTATTACTTCTAGCCACCATTGAACGAAGAGTTTTACCCATTATGCCACCGTTTGTTATCAGTCCTTGAAACACTATTATTGAGAACACTTGAAACTTGAAACATCTCAGAGGTTTTAAATACTTAGTTGTATGTACGATACATCGTTATGAAATTATTCTTAACAGTAGGTATTGGGAAATGATGAAGAACACCAGTGTTGTTTTTAAAACTTTCCCTTTGAACAATTCTTCTACCCCTTTCAGTAAATCGATCATCTTGAAGTTTATTCAACTGATTTTCAAAAACTTAGATTATTTCAAAAGGAAACAAAATTGGCTAAATTGTAAATAAAAGACAATTAAAATATGTTAATTTAAAGCGGAGATATTATCAATTAAAAAGTCCGGGACATTTTTGTGGTACACCCGGTATAGTATTGATTGTTCTTATACAATAAATGGTCAAGTGTCTCCTTTCAACAAATTAATAAATAGGTTTAGCTATTTCGCGAGCGTAATCTCTCCTATGTTAATACAATGGAGTTTTAGGATTTAAAACTTAAGGGCAACTGCTCGAACATTTATTTCAAATACAGAAGAACTTCAAGGGAACAACAGCAAGTCGTTTCCCTTTTCTCCTGCGCAAAAAGAGAAACCGTACCCAAGTTAGGCAGATCTTGAGGATTCCAACAGTACGCTCAGCAGCGTCCTCTGTAATATTTTTATTATTAAATTCCTTTAAAATAGAGACCGAAGATCTTCTTTAACGTAAGGTTAGTTTTTAAAACGATACTCGCTAAAAATAGAAGACACCCAATGGACGCGGCCGGTCATCAGTACGGTACTCCGGTAGGAAATTTTAGAGGCGTTCTGAGTAGAGAGATATACAGAGTTTTAAGATGTCTGGTCGCCGACTAGCTGAATATCGTATCTTATTGTAAGATTGCATATAGCACTAAGATTTTAACAATTAATTGACAATTAATTACCTTGAATAGTAAGTGCCTATTCAAGAATCTGCAAAAGCCGGGTCGAGGAGTTCAAGTCGCAGAAAGAGACTACTTTTTACGCAAGAGAAATAAGTTAGAGGTACCAGACCCACTTTTATTAAAAGGACGACATGCTGCCCAAGCAGAGCAAGCTCAAAGATAATTTAATGAGTGAACGCCAAAGCGTAACAAGTAATTTTAATTAAAGCTATTTAAGGTTAATGCAGGTCTGCTAGAAGCGCAAACATGCTTAATTATAGAAAGTTAAATTTAAACACAAAAACCGAAAAGAAAAGATGCAGCTGCAAAACAAAAAACAACGAACAAAAAGATCTCATTTCATCAGTTTCAAATTTTTGTCTGTGAACTAAGAGAGGCCAACTGAAGAAAACTTTTTCTTCCACAAAGCCGCCATCAGAAATACGGAAAATATTCAACAGGAAATTTCATTGAACAAACAAAATTGGCTGTCCGTCTTTGTTGGTTGATCTGTCTCCCTTTCACGCTCTTGAAGATGCTTAACTACTGTATCTGTGATGCGAGTTTCACCAGTGCACAAGTACTAGAATATTTTAATCGCGGGTGCTATTAGGATGGAAATATTTCTTTATGGTCCACATCTGAAAGATTTCGATACAGACAATATCGAATCCCGTCATTTATGACGAGTCGTGTACACAATTATGTATACTGAGTGTTTCAGAACACGAGGTACAAAATTGCACATCAAGTAGAAAATGGCCAAATAAACACTTTTTTTCATATGAAATTCTCCCCAAAAAAATCGGGGTTGGGAGGTATTAGGTGTTTATTGTTTTTAAGGTTGAAATTTAATGGCACAATTACTCGCGATATTGATTCTGAATTTACTTTGCAAAAATTGTTCAAAATGTGTTCCACCTACATCTATGCACTTTTCGAATGTTAGCCTTAACGGCTGCCGAATATTAGGAAACACGTCTGGCATTAAGGTATCTCACCTGCAGCCACTGCAATTCTGGCCACAAGATCTTCCTCAGACTCAATGGGTGTAGCATAGACAAGACTCTTCACGTGTCCCAAAAATTGAAATCGAGTGGAGTCATGTCAGGAGATCTAGGAGGTCATGCAACTAGCACATTTCGCCCGATCAACGTAAATTCAAAATGAATATTGCGAGTAATTTATTCATCAAATTTCACCCTTAAAAAAATAAACTGCTAATATCTCAATGTCTCTTTCTTCGGAAAATTTTATAGAAGAAAAAGTTTTTATTTGGATATTTTCTAGTTGGTGTGCAATTTCTTGCCTCTTATTCTGAATCTGAAACACCCTGTATATTACTGACAAGTGTTTTCTGAGAAGGTAATGTAGGCATTGTCTACACTGAGAAGCATAGATATGTATCAACAGTTTTTTATTACTAAGTATGCATTAATTCAGTGAAATTATAATAGTTAATTCAATGACTATGATTCAAATCACCAAAATTATGATATACGTGTAGATAAGGTAGGCCAGATTTGCACACTGCCTTTTCTTCTCTGTACCTACACTATGCAGGGTAACAATGCAGAAAAGGTGTCATATTATTGCTCAACTCTATGTTACATTTCGGCTATATATAATAAGCAAAAGTTGTTCTGCTTTCATCGCAGAGGCCTGACGTTTTCGGAACGTTTTTTACGAATAAAAGTCACTTCTAGCTTCTTTGCGTGTAATATGATACTATCTCTTATTTTCGTCTAACTTTTTACTTTGTATTGGACACTTTGTTATTTTAATAAGCGCCCAGGTTCTTCTCATTTCGTGTTTTTTGGAGCAATTTGAAACGTTTCCAGCAAGAGAATTTGTACTATCGCATAAATGCAAAAACCATTGCAACTGAGATAGTGCAGTGTTTTCAGTTACAATATGTGTGTGACTATAAGTGAAGTTTTTGCTGGTGTGTGTAATTATTTTCATTGCAGCTCGTTTACATTGTAATTTAATTTTTTTCTCAAGTGTCTCAATGCCGATGTAGATAACCTTACAACATTTCCAAATCTTCCTTAACAAGAAGTAATTAATTATATAATGCTACAAAACAAATACTATTTCAGTTTTTAAAAATGTATCAAGATAATTATAAAATTCTCCATTCCAGCGTATACTTGCTTAGAAACTGGGGAGTGATACAAAGATAAAAATTAAACATGATGATGATATCGTGAAATACAATATAACTCTGAAAGAACCAAATTACATTCAAGGAATAACTTGAGAAATGAGCATAAATATTTATTATTAATACATGTTAACTTGACTTAAAAACACGGAATCCATATCAATTTTGATAACATGACTTGAAAACTAGAAGTCTTTGTGCACTAGACCATAGCTTCAAGTTTCAGCAAAGACTACTCATTGGCAATGAATCATAACCTAAAGACTAGAAATGTTTATGATCATTATCAATCAATGCATCATTTTCAGCATACAGAGTTACCACTCTTTATGTGAGTACAATGTATTGCATCGGCTGAAATGTTCTACAAGTAACTTGCAGCACATTTAATACTATTTTCCAGTTCCTATGTATTAATTGAAGGAAAAATGAGCAAAACAGAAATATACAGAATGAATTTGCGATGCTTTCAATTACTAATTCCTGCTTTTAACTACAAAATATACATCAATGCTGGGTACAAAAATTATATTTTGCACTCGTATGTTTCTCATATATATATCTGTGCAAACCCTCAATGACTAGATAACATGACGGTATTAGGTGATAGGAATAAATACGCTGTTTCAAACTTAGAACAAAACAATCAACAAAAATATTGCGTATTTTTTAGATTTTTCAGCAAAGCATTCTAACTCTGTTTTGGTTTACTTTTAGTTTTAAAGAATTATAAATAATTTTTAGCAAAAATTAGAATCGAAGACACCAAAAAAGAGCGACTCCAACCACGACTCTACCACATCCGAATGAACGACTCCGACTCCGACTCCGACTCCACCACATTCGGAAAAGCGACTCCGACTCCGACTCCGACTCCGACTCCGACTCCATCACACTTCAGAGTAGCGACTCCGACTCCGACTCCACCACACTTCAGAGAAGCGACTCCGACTCCGACTCCGACTCCACCCTAAAACATCCGACTCCGGCGACTCCGACTCCCGACTCCGACTCCGCAACCCTGTGTTGAGGTGCCACATGAGGTGCAGGAGCCTGTAGTGGAAGCGAATGAAAGGAAGATGAATGGAAAGAATGATCTGAGTGAAAGAAGTGAGCAAAAGAGTAGCATGAAAGGGAGAGTAAGACCTATGATTAGAATATGTGGAGATAGCATGGTGAAGAATGTTGATAGGTTCGTATGTATGAGTGACAGTAGTGGATATACGAGCATGAGAGGGAAAGGAGTGGAGGAGATTTGTAGGCATGCTGAGAGAGTGATAGATGGAATGGATGAAGGAATGGTTGTACTGCAAGGAGGTGGCAATAGGTTGCTTGAATGTGGGAGAGAACGTACGGTGAATGCAATTATGAAAGTTGTTGATAGGGCGCGGAAGAAGAATGTTAGAGTGGCGGGGACTAGCCTCCTAAGAAGGCCTGCGTGTGATGAGGAGTATGAAAGGGTGCAAAAGGAGGTGAATAGAGAGTTGCATGAAAGGATTATGAGTATGAGAGCTGAGAGTGTGAGAAAGCGTGAGCTGGGTTCCAGCTTCCTTGACATGGATAGCGAGATCCAGGATGGGTGTTTTCTTGGAGATGGAGTCCATCTTACAAAAGAAGGTGAGATGAAACTCTCCAAGAAATATATCCGGTGGATCAGGGCTACTCATGTCATAATGGAAGGTGGAACTGGATGAATGAAAATCCGTCAGAGCAAAAGTGAGGAACATCTGGAATTGTCCAATTGTGTTGTAAGGTTTGGAAGTATAAATGTGCGTGGATGGAATGCAGGAAAGTTAAATGACCTCGTAGTAGAATTTGAGAATGGAAAATTGGATTGTGTTGGTGTAGTAAAGACCCAAATGCGTGATAGAGTCAGTTTACCATGTAAGGAGAATAAGTATCATATGATAGGAAAAGGGCGTGTAAATTGGCAAAAAAGAGGTGGTGGAGTTGGTTTGATTGTAAAGAATGCTCTAAATTGGAAATTAGAGGAACTTCCTGTTGGAAATGAACCTGAAAGTGAAGATTTGTTAGCAATTAAGTGTGAAAGAATGCATGCCAGAGAATGTATTGTTGTGATTGTATGTTATATGACAACTGATGGGATTTTAGCTCATGAAGAGAATGTAAAAAAGTATGAAATATTAACAAGAATTGTACGAGAACACTGCAGGTGCCCTCTGATTGTGATGGGTGACATGAATGGCCATGTTGGTATACTTGGTGAGCCGGTGAATGCAAATGGACAAAAATTGATAGATTTTTGTGATGAGAATGAACTTGAAAACCTGAATGTCACAATAGGAAATGGCTTGCATACAAGGTAAAGCAGGGAATGGAAAACTGCAATTGACTATATGATTGTGAATAGTAGAGCAAGAGAGTGTGTCAATAAAATGTTTGTAGATGAAGATGATTTTGATATTGATAGTGACCATAAAATGCTTGTGCTTGAATATAACTGGGGTAGAAAGGAGTCAATGCAAAAGGTCAGTAGTGTGAAAGAAAGTTGGCAAATAAAAAGGCAAACTGGGAAGAATTTAAGAATGAATTGAGTAGGTATAACTGGAACAGGTGTGGAAATGTAAATGACCTAAATGGTGAGATTGCAAGAACCTTGTATGATGTGGCAGAGCAAAAGATTGGTAGAATAAAATGTAGGAAAGGGACAGGGAATGCCAGGTGGTTTACAAGTGAGATAAAGGAAGAACGAATGAGAAGAAAGACTTTAAATAAGAAACAACGCAGTATGAGGAAAATGTATGAAAGAAACAGAATTACTGAGGATGAATGGCAGAGTGCATGGAATGAGTACAAGGACCAGCAGAAGAAAGTAAGGAGAATGATTAATGAGGCTAGAGTTAAAGAGGAGAGACCCCAAGTTGAAAATTTAAGAAAGAAAGGTCCGGATGGAATAAAAGATTGGTATAAGTTTATACAAGGTAATGATAGAAGTAGTGAAGTTCAAGTTGATGAATTAGTAGTTAATGGTTGCAGTGTGCAAGATAGGATGCAAATGGTGAAAGCAGTTGAAGAATACTGGGAGGACATTGGTGGAATGAATGAGCAGGTTACAGATGATGCACCCATAAATTTTCTGATTGATGAACGTGAACTGCAAATGGAAGACGAAATCACTTGTGAAGAGATTGTAAGTTTTTTGAAGAAAGTGAAAAATGGAAAGGCATGTGGCCCTAATAAGATCCCATATGAGTTCTATAAATTAGTGATGTACCGATGTATCGGTATCGGCAGTATCGGCCATTTTTAGTGGTATCGGTATCGGCAAAATCCGGCCGATACTTTACCGATACTTTCCAAAAATACGTATTTTATCATCCAAATGAAGGTCATAAATTATAAAAGTAAAAGTATTTAACCTAATAATACTCGTGTGTTTATTTATATATTTATTTGGTGTCCGCGTTGTGTGAGTTTGCGGTATCATGGATACCGAAAAACTCAGTGTAACATTAAAAGATGGCGTTTCCATGCATTTAAATATTTGACATTTTATCAGGATAGGTTTTGTTAGGATAGGATAGGTTAGCTTAGATTAGGATAGGCTAGGTTAGCACAGGTTAGGTAATACTGTCAGAATTTTTTCTCGGGTCCGCCTAGTTTAACGATGACATTCTCCATGGAATCTCCGCGGGTCCTGCTACTATCTAATAATACCCTTGGTTTATTTGGAGTCCGCTTCTTCCATTTTCTTTGTCACGCTCATGAGGAGAGTTATAGTGACCGTATCTGTGATACGAGTTTCACCAGTGCGTAAGAACAAGAATATTTTTCATCACGAGCGCTGTTAAGATGAATACATTCGTTGGGCATCACATTTGAAAAATTTGTTCAAGAAAGTTAGTGAGTCCCGTTATTTTTGACGGGCTGTGCGTACTTGTAATCAAATAAAGAGCCTATTCATACCTAGTAAATTAGATAGCTAACTGTTGAGTTATAGCGTTCAATCAGGCCCGCTAACTGAATTCACTACTTTGAATTCCCGATGAGTCACGGTCATAACTGAAAGCTATGTTAAATGAATAGTTAAACCCTGTAGTTACATAAAATTTTTATACTTTTACGACTAAACCTTTATAGTTTCACCTAATATCTATTTCTTAAAGTATGTGACAGGCTAACAAAAACCAAACCAATTTAATAAAGTTGAAGGTGCATTTGAAAGTTTTTGTGAATTTAATATAGAAATTGCTAAAAATTCTATTTTAATTTAGCTTGTAAATCGCCAAATATTACGAAGCTAATAATTTATTTTAGCTTAGCATGCATATCACCGTTCATTACGAATCTTGCATTTTTCTTCTATGTTAAGATGTTTGAACAATTCACGAACAATCTTATAGTTCAATACATCTGAACGGGTTAGTTGATTGCTTTCATCGCAACTTGATGAATTCAAAAACGAGGAAAATTCCAATGAACTTAATCATATTTACTAGGAATACGTTTCGGAGTCCAGCTCCATCATCAGTTCGTAAAATTAAAATTCATTACGACTACAATAAAAGAAAAAATAAAATGTTGGATACAGTCATTAAAGAAAATCACGAAAACAAAAAAATCAAAACATGTCCCAGAGAAAGTAAAATCGACATGATCTACTTCCTTTCAATTTACGATGGGTAGGAACTGTCAGAATTGTTGAGGGCTAGTTTTCGTTTAAAAATATGTAGCGACTCTGAAATTCTGAGGTCACATGTAGTTGAAGCCGAATCTAAGATTTTGAAGTCCGGAGAGGATATCGGTTCGTTGCATTTTACTGCGTGATTTCCTACGAATTGTGCGAATTCATTCCCCGTGCGGAAGCTTCAACCCCGATGTTCGGCCATTCTGATATAAGAATTTTGTGCCGTAATGCCGACGTACGATGATGTGCACTGCACACAACTGTAAGAATAAATCAGAAAGGCTCTTTCTCCATCAAAAGCGTATCCTTGTACCGGAATTGTATAATTTTATGGTTGCTTCATTTTTCCGGTACAAGGATACGCTTCCGATGGAGATGCGAACTTCGATCTCTGATTTATTTTTAACAGTTATACAGTTGTGTGCAGTGCACATCATCGTACGTCGGCATGACATCACGAAATTTTTATAAAAGAATGGTCGAACATTGGGGTCGAAGCTTCCGCGCGGGGAACTAATTAGCTTACTCCTCACACTCCGCAGTACGTAATCACGCAGTAAAATGCAACTAAATCTTAGATTCGGCTTCAACTGCATGTGACCTCAGAATTTTAGAGTCGCTTCATATTTTTAAACTAAAACCGGCCCTCAACAATTCTGATAGTTCCTACCCATAGCAAATTGTAACTAAATAGTAATCTTGTCGATTTTAGTTTTTCTAGGACATGTTTTAATTTTATTTTTATTTTCTTGATTTTCTTTAATGACTGTATCCAACATTTTGCTTTATCTTTTATTGCAGACATAATGATTTGTAAATTTACGAACTGATGATGGATCTGGACTCCGAAACGTATTCCTAATAAATATGATCAAGTTCCTTGAAATTGTCGTTTTTAAATTCTTCATCTTATAGATGTTTGCGTGTTTGCGGATATTTTCGGTTTCGGGGCTTACCGAATTTTAATATTTTCTTTCGCCAAAGTATGTACTCGTATTTGGTGTGAATAACACGAAAATGAAAATCCTTTTTTGGAGAAACTGTTGTTTTGGTCCACTTTTGGAGCCAGTTGCTATTATAGCTAGTCTACATTACGTTGCAATACGATTAGAAACACATATCTATTGAATGGATTTCTTTTGGTTGTTTTTCTCAACAATATAGTTATCATAGCAAGAGCATTTTATTTTTCACAATCGGAACCTTTTTTGTCAATATTTTTGTATTATTAGATATGTAAGGAAATAATTTTATTATAACTCCCATGTAGGAGTTATAATGGTTTTATTTTAATACAAGGGTGCACGGCCCGCCAAAAATGGGATTAAATACTTTTCATGAACGAATTTTCAAGATGTAGATGATAACAATAACAGTATATCCATCCTAACAGTACCCATGATGAAAAATATTTTTCGCACCGTTGAAACTCGAATCACAGATACGGCCATTATATCTATCCTTATGAGGGTGAGTGACAGAGGAATGGAAGAAACAGACACCAAACAAATAAACCAAGGGCAAGGGTATTATTAGGTAGCAGCATGACCCATGGAAATGCCGAGGACAATGTCATCGTTAAGCTAGATGGACCCATGGAAAAATTCCGTCAACATTATCTAAATTATGCTATCCCAATTCTAAGTCGTGACTCGCACCGCCGCAAAGCGCGTTCACGACGCGAAGGCCTAGCGATCGTCATTACATGGTAGCAACTGCGGTTCTTGTAGACCCTACACCACTAATGCGTTGTCCACTGTTGCCAATACGTAGAACGGAAAGTCGGGTAGGTTTAAAGTGTTTATGCCGAACACATATGCACAAGAACACACAAAGCTCTCTTGACTCGGAGTTCCCCTCCGGTGACAAATCACCATTACTCAAAAATGATAACTTCGGGCACAGCTATTCACCAAATTACAATATTTAATTTAATGTCTTTTAATTATTCAATATGGCCTGAAAGCTGCACAAAAGCGACATGGTTAGGAAAATGCGCAAATTACGGCGATCAAAACAACCTATCCAATACTGCTAACCTATCCTGATAAAATTTCAAACATATCATTGCATGTACAGACGATCTTTCAATGTTACACTGAGGAATTCGGTATCCATGATACTGCAAACTCAGACATCCTATGTTTCTTTAGAAGCGGTTACCGAACTAATACATAAACTAACATACAACGGGTATTATTAGGTTAAATGATTGTAAAAGTATCGGTATAGGTAGTAGTATGGGTCAAAGTATCGGTATCGGCCAAAAAATGGGTATCAGTATCGGTATCGGCCAAAAAAATGGTATCGGTGCATCACTACTATAAATGTAGAGGAGAGAGTGTGGTCAGTATGTTGAAATGTTTATTTGATGAGATATGGAAGAGTGAAAGAGTACCGGATGACTGGAACAAGTGTAATGTTGTTCTGTTGCATAAGGGTGGACATAAGAGTATGAAAGAACTTAAAAATTACAGACCAATTGCACTGGGTGACACTGTATGTAAGATATTTTGTGGTATTTTGAATGAGAGAATGAAAAATTTAGTTGAGGAATTAGGAGTCCTAGGTGAAGAACAGAATGGTTTTAGGCAGGATAGACGTGGGGAACATAATCTGTTTGTAGTGAGTGAAATAATTGAGCGAATGAGGAAGGATGATAAGAAGGTGTATTTAGCATTCCTGGATATTGAAAAAGCGTATGACAGAGTGGATCGGGTTAGGCTCTTTGAAGTTTTGAGAAAAGTTGGGTTTAGCAGAAAAATAGTAAAAATTGTACAAAGTCTGTATGAGAACACAAGCGCTATATACAGGTTAGGAAATTTGGAAATGGGGCAAGTGAGGAGTGTTAGAGGAGTGAGACAGGGCTGTACTCTGTCTCCCCTGTTGTTCGGATTGTACACAGAAGAATTAGCAGTTCGACTGAGAAGGAGTGGCTTAGGACTGAAAGTTGGTAATGAGAGACTGAGCTGTTTGTTGTATGCTGATGATGTGGTTGTGGTTAGTGGATGTGGACATGAACTGCAAAGGATGCTTGACATTGTGAACGGATATAGTACAGATTTCAAGATGAACTTCGGTGCCGACAAAAGCAAGGTTATGGTTATAAATAGTGATGAGACTGATAGAGACAGACTGTGGAATATTGGAGAAATCAGAATAGGTAGAACAAAAGAATACAAATATCTAGGTTGTATGATAAGTGAAGATGGATGCACTAGAACTAAGGGTGAGAAAGTGGCAAAAGCTATGCAGTGGAGTGGACGATCAAGTAGCGTGGCCAGATACAGAGCAAACAAGTATGAATGTGTGAGAGGAATGTGGAAGTATGTTGCTGTACCTAGTGTCATGTATGGTATGAGTGCTCTTGCCTGGAATGGAAGTGATCTTGAAAAGCTGGATGTAATACAAAATAAGGTAGGACAGTTAGCATTGGGTGCTCCAAAATGGACAGCTACAGAAGCCATTAGAGGTGACCTTGGGTGGAGCCTATTTTCAGAAAGAATGATGAAAGCGGTGCTGAATTATAAGGTGAGAATTGAAAGAATGCAGAATAGCAGATGGGTAAAGCGAATTTTTGAATGGAATCTGAGTGTAAGCTATTGGGAGAAAGTGTGTTGGGGGCATGCAAGGAAGCTTAGTATGCAAAAGATTATTCATGTTAGAATTGGTAGACCTGTGAATGACTGGAGTTTAATAAATCCTGGAGGTGTAGGGCCTGAGTGGGACTGCAAGAGGTGGAAGAAAGAGATTGAGAGGCAAACAAAAAGAGTATGGATTGAATAAATGGAGGCTTAGCATGGTGCGGAAGCCTACACTTGACTGGTATATGAAAAAAGAAGCACCTAAGTTTGAGATGTTCTATGATGGTAGTTTTGGAAGTCAACTCTTGTTTGCTGTGAGATGTAAGTCATTGAGTGTGAACAGACGTACATGGAGGTGGAATGAGAATAACAGATTATGTCGGCAGTGTATTAGTGGAGTGGAGGAAACAATTGAGCATTTTGTGCTGGAATGTAGTAAGTATGAGCAAGAGAGAGAAAGTTTTATGAATGTGTGCTTGAGCAGTATGGAGAGAATGAGTGGTATGCCAGATGTGCTGAAGATGATTGTGGTATGAGCTGTCATGCTGGATTGGATCAGGAGTGTAATTTGAGTATCATTGAAGTTATGAAAATGTTTCTTGTGCGTGCCTGGAGTAAGAGACAGTGACTGGAATGAGCCAGTCAGGTAGAATGGTCAGTAATGACCCAATATGCCTGGGGATGGTGTTTTGACACACTGGCTATCCCAGTGACGCCATCCAATGGCAGCTTGTGACAAGGATTGGTAGATCCTGAGTAGTTTAGTGGACAAGTCTGGTACCAGGCGCTGAACTCTTTGTGTGATAACTGTGGAGGGAATTGTAGGCCGTTACAAAGGCCCCGACGCTGTCGGCCCTCAATTTCAAGTTCAAGTGAGTCGTAACTACCAGGGAGGAGTAACCAGCGAGGTATTGGTAGAGGATCTTTGGGCAGTAGTAACGATCCTTCAAGCCAGCCAATCATGCAGTCAGTCAGGTCCAGATCTGTAGGCCAGGCTGATTTGAGTTTTGTTGGTTTAAACTCACTTTCTTCTCTACCAGCTGCAATCATTATAGCAAGACAAGTCCTGTGTTATGTGCAGTATTCTAGATTGAATGCTAAGTTTTTTTCTAGGTTAGTATTTCCTGAATTATTCAGCTTCTCTGAATATGAGTAATGCCTGTAACCACCTTGATTCATCACTGTTATTCGTCATCATTACTCTCTTGTAAAGAAGTCCTCTGGGCCTAACATGACACATTAGAAATACCCTGTAAGGCCTGGTGTTGTTGCTGCTCCGGCCGATGAGTTCCGTTTTGCGGCAAGTGAAGCAGCGGCCTTACTTATATACTCCTCCTGCGGTTGGTATCAATTATACGCAATGGAGGAGTTGGAACTTTTTCTTAGATCAATTTACATTGAGAAATATTATGATTACTGAACATAAATGACTAGAATCGAGGTTTGAGGGAGTAACTAGGGTAGAGCACTACAAGTACCCTCCCCCTTGAGAGAAAGCAGTTCGAGCGATATAATTTAGTATATTAAAATGATGCTGCAGAGCGTTGGTACCAAACGATATGAGACGGAGGGATGAAGCCGAGCGATGAGGTGAGGATGATTCTAAAGGTGGCGTTTTGTTTAGAATCTCCTACAAAAATAATTATTCGAGCAACAACTAGCAAGCTAGGGATAAAGATTAGTCGAAAAAGGTAAATATATATTGTGGCCCGTGGAATTATTCAGGACAAAAGACTAGGTAGGCTTCCTACCATCAACACGTGTAGCGTAGAACGCTAGCACTACTCTACATTGGTTGTAGATGAACTATTTCCTATTTCTATCATGTCTCAAGGTGAATAATGAGCCAACACTCCCAGGTCATGGGATTACTTCTCCCTTTCTTTTTTTTTGTGTTTATTCACGTACTTTTAACAATAATAACACAAGTAGACACAGAAAATATAACCAGATGCGGACAGTAATACCCTACCTACTTACACATTACCCTAACAAAATACACACACCTATAACGCAGAGGCTACCTATACTAGGAGTAACCCAGCGTGGCAGCAACCCTAGCGCAACTTCCCCTCAGCAACCACGGCCAACCCAAGTCGGGCTTGCAAGATAGCAAGGGGTGACAGAAGCGCAGCAGTCCAGGGGTACAGAAGCGTTAGGTGCAAGAGCAATGCCGCAGCTAGCGATGCCGGAGTGCAACAGGAGCTGCCTGAGCCCAGCAGGAGATGCGAGGTGCGGCAGTGGCAGATGCCAGAGTACGGCCGAGGTGCCAGCGTATGGCAGTGGCACTTCCACGATGACAGGATGTCCACGGAAGAATCAGCTGTTGTGGGCTGTCCCTTGGCCCCAAGGTTGTGGCAGACACGACAGAGCTTCGGGTGATGTCTCCGGTGTTGCTCTTTGTCCTCAGCTCCTACTCTCCAATTGGAGGTTGATTGGAGGTTTGGAGGTCGATCTGGAGGTTTGGAGGTTTGGAGGTTTGGACCGGAGGTTTGGAGGTCGATTTGGAGGTCTTCCTGCCAATCCACCACGCATAATAAATAATAACTTACAATGATAGTACAAGCAATAGAGTACATAATTTCTCACTTTTGTCTAATTACTAATCAATATCATTTACAATAAAGTATTTCAATCAATAAATAATTAAATAAACGTACACATTCCTTCATTTCGACCCTATTGCTGCCTATTACTCTTACCCTTGCTGGATGGTGCCGCTCTTAATAATTTGCCTCCCTACTGTAATGCTGCACGTAGAAATTTTCTCCTTTACTATTTTACATTGATACATCTGTTCTGAAACAGAAAAATAGGGGTTAGGGGAATAGGCAGATTGCGCCATCTCATCAGCAAACACGGTTTAGGAGACTGGTGAATCGCCCAATTACACCATGTTACAAATGCATTATTTTTTGTTTCAGACATTTTATTCATAAGCCTTGGGAAATTTCTTCTTTGAACTAAAATTACAGTGAACCTTTTGACCAAGTTTAATTTTATTTCTTTTTGATTAGTGCTAAGGTAATTGCTGCAATGCATCAAGTTTCTGCAGGCCAGCACGTGCTGGTTGTGTGGGAGAGCACCTCGACCGAAGCTGATGTCAGGTCGCTTGTCCTGCCTCTCAGGGTGAGTGCTGAGCTAAGGTGAGACGTGTTGGTCTGTCCTGCTTATTTGAACGTTTGTTGGCGGTATAATTTTGAGGTTCTAATTCATTACTTATCCATGTATTTCTTATCCTACATTCAATATAAGTTTTTATTTTTAACATTTTTTCCATATTTTTGTATTGATTTTTCTAAGAGCCTATTCTTGCTCGAACATTTGCATTTTATATTTTGAGCATTTATTGTGTAGATATGTCATTTTAAAATTCTCATTTATGATTTCTTTCTACTATTATTCATTGCATATTCTGGTTTTGAGTATTGTGAATTCTCATTTCCAGCTCATACTTGTAGGTGTACGATTTTATATGGATTTTTTTTATGTGGTAAATTAATTATTATATTTTTAGAGTAGTGGAATTTTTGGTTGCTGTTAGCTGAGCTGCTGGAATTCATTTTATGAAAAATACTGATTTGTTCTGTTTTATTTATTTTGGGTGACTATTTGCTTCACAAAAGTTGTGTGCTGGTAAAATGTGTGGCTGGAATAATTGCAGATAGCACCATTGTGCTGAAAAATTTTAGTCTCATTCCATCAGATGTAAAACAGAATTGTGAAAGATAAGAATAAAAGTTGTATTATGATATAAACCAAGATACAAACACATTATGTAAAAATCACCAATTTAGAAAAACAAGTATAAATTTGGCATGGTGTTGGTAGAAAGGATATAAAACTGGATTGGCAAATTTTAGTATGATTCCTGTCCAAAAATAATCATCTGCAAAGCTTAGATTTCATTTGCTAATGATTGTGGTCCTGTACATGTATATGTCCCCTTAGGAGGATACAATTAGTGTATCTATGGGAACTAGCGCTCCCAGGGGGACAATGTCAGGGCCCAAGCTGAGAGGTAGGCCTTATTTTTTGGTAAAATAAAATGTTTTTGTTATGTTAAGGACGACCTTTTTTTGGTTCACTGCTGTCCTGTTCTTCAGCACCTACTACTACTTTTCTCTTTAACTTTGGTCTTGTTTCATTATCTTCTTTCACAACTTACTGTTTCTATGCCTTTCTGCGTAGATTCCGCGTTCCCTTAACTCCATACTAAATGGTGCCTT
This sequence comes from Morinoia aosen, assembly GCA_030386875.1. NCBI lineage: Eukaryota > Metazoa > Arthropoda > Malacostraca > Amphipoda > Talitridae > Morinoia > Morinoia aosen. Next base: position 31,748,136 of record CM059561.1, on the reverse strand, counting down.
CCTCCTTCCTCTCCTTGGATCGCATTTGTTGCTGGGTAGGGAGGCTAAAACTAATGACTAATCTAAATCTAAATCTACATGTATATTTTTTTTATCAGTATTTGGGTGTGCTTGGATGAGTTTTCTAAAATAATTCATTTCCCATTTAGTTGCAATTAATAATTCCAAGCTTTACTTATATTACTCACAAACAATTTTATTACATTACTGACATTCAGTCAATAATTCTTTCTTCTGTGAAAATTAAAAAGTCAATAAAAATCATGCATTAAGTCCACCAATTTGGGTGAGAAACTTGGGTTGTGATTTGAATAGTAGCACCGAGCGGCTAATATAGAAAAGAACTTTGAAGTAAATAGGATGCCTATTACTGAATGTGATACCTAATGGTGCATGTCTTTTATGTGTCATTCAGAGAAGTGTTCATGTTCTTCTTTTAACCCTGTGAGAACTACTGTCATTCTTGAAGACATGAGAGAGAATTTAGGAGATTTTTACACTAGAAGTGTTCTGTTGAAAAACTTCCACTTGATTGTATCTTTGATCATTTACATAATGTTGAAGTATTGTGCTCAAAAGAAATAGGTAGGTCTTCATAGAGTTGTAAACCATCTTTTTTCTGTGATAGAACTATATCAGTCCAAGCTTATTTCTTTGAGCAATTCAACCAGGAGATAGCCATGTTGTGTTGTGCATTTATCATTGCATACTTTTAAACTGTTTGGAATTAATAAGTTGCTTCTATCATGTTTAACAATGTGTATTCCTCATCAAATATTCTTTACAGGTAGAGAGTTCTGTAAGAATATTTGATGAGTGTTTGAGTAGAATCAACTGCCAATTTTGTTTACCTTGTAATTGAGATTGTGTTGAAGATGCTAGGTGACTGATTTATATGTTGCTGAGCAGGAAGTGGTGGGTAGCAGTGGCAGTGTGGCTACAGAGTCAGCGCACATGCTGGCCCATTCGTCCCTGCCTTCCTCCAAGTACGATGTAGCACTGCTGGGCATGTGCTTCCCTTTTGCCAGTGAAGCATCTTTAGATCTACTGTCTGAAATTCTGCGTGTGTTGAAACCTTCCGGACAACTGGTGGTGGCCTCAAGTAATGTGGATTCAGTGACTTCGAATCTGAGACTGTCCGGTTTTTCGGATGTGCAACTGATGGGAGACCTCAACCTCACTGATGAGCAAAAGGCTGTTAGTGATGCTCTGGTGAAGGAAATAGCTGCCGTAAAGCCTGACTTTGAGCTTGGTTCTTCCATGCCTCTCTCTTTTGCTTCCAATGTTGCTGCTGCGTCAGATGAACTTGACGACCCTGACGATCTTCTCACTGAGGAGGATAAAGTTAAACCTGATGCCGCATCTCTCAAGGTAAATTTAGCTTTCAATATATAGCCACTTGTCATTTTGTGCATCTACATCTGACTTGTGTCTGAAAGGGGATGGGCCTTATTAAATTTATGCTGCCGCACTTAGTGTTTGCATGAAACATGCAAGAAGTACGTAAATTCTGGGTTATCTAAGAGTTTTACTCTTGTATACCTGCAGTTAAAGAGTTGGGGCTTGACTTTTCACAGACAGTCAGGAGAAACATTGCTTGTGCAGTTTAGAAATTGGTATAGCTTGTGTACAAAATTGGTGCGATCAGTACTGATTTGAGAAAGATTTAGTCGTGGTGAGGTGAGTGTTGTGTTGCTATCTCTGAAGAATCCATAAAAGAAAAATAAGTTGCTTATGCCTTTTAGTAATCAGCTCTTATAGTTCTTTCATTTTTTCATTGCAATTTTTTTGGAAAGTTAGTCTTGTTAGAATTAAACTGATGCTGGGGTTTATTTTGCTATTATGGTTTTCACTCAAACATCATGAATATGGGGATAGATTTGCCTTTTTCTTTTTTCATTCATTACGAATTTTCATTGTTACATATTTCTTCTTCAAAGTCATCTTCAGCATTGTAAATTTTTTCATATGGTAACTGTGTGATGCTTGTCATCAAACTCAATGTTACCAATCATACCGTAGTATTCATGTTGGTACTCACATGTACCAATTTATGCTAGTGCCTCAATTACTTTAGATGGTGCTCACGTGCACCAATTTGTTCATGCTAGTACTCATATTTTCAATGTGCTTTTGCCTGTGATTGTATGTACAAGGATGCTTTTGTTGACATTCATTTCTCTTCAAATATTCAGTGCTTGTATAAAAATACGCATTATACTCAAGCAAATAAAATATTGAAAACATGTTGATGTGCCTCTTTTATGCATCAATACTTATACTTCTAAGTTGTAATATTTACACTTCCGTGATGTGACCTATTGCAATGTTACCAACTCTATATATCGTTGCCAGGTATGTGGCACGACTGGGCAGCGGAAGGCCTGCAAAAACTGCTCGTGTGGCCTCAAGGAAGAGCTGGAGTCGGAGGACCAGGCAGTAAAAGACGCCGCCAAAAAAGATTTCAAGTCGTCGTGCGGAAACTGCTACCTCGGAGATGCCTTCAGATGTGCCTCTTGTCCCTATGCGGGCATGCCGGCCTTCAAGCCCGGCGAGAAGGTGAAGCTCATGGACAGCACTTTGTTGGATGCTATCTGAGCTGCATTTGGCTTGGTCATCTAAGCACGAGGACCAGTTTGTTTGGCTTTCTGAGCAGATGGACCAACTTGCTGAGCCTTCGGAACACAGTTTATTGGGTCATTTAAGCTTTAGAACGTAGGGCACTTGTTTGCCAGCACATATTCAGCTGTTTGATACAGAACTGGCTCTTGTTTTCTGCTACAAATAATTACATTGTTAAGACTGCTCATAAGACCTTGTCTTTGATGAACGAGTGTCTGGTTTGAATATTTCTTTCTTGAAATGAAGGTAAAGCTGTTACTGCATCCAAAGGTATCTCAAACTTGAGCAAAGTACGCTGTTAAATTTGTCGTTGCAATTATGGTATAATTTTGTAAGTATCTATTGGGTTGTGTTCATGTGCAGGTATTTAGTTTCAGCACAACCTATATAAAAATTTTGGTTGCCTTGTGCTGTAACATAAATGGTTTTGTTCTGTAATTATCTATTCAAATACTCTCGTATTATTAGTAGTCATGTCAGATTATTTATAAAGTGACTAACATTTGACTGTGGCAATTTCTTCAACTGCATCTATTCTTATGAAGCCACTACTGAGTTTAAATTGTTGACAGTAGGGATTACAAATGTGTTTTGCTTCAGTTGCTTAAATTTATTTTGGAACATGCGCATATTTTCATTTATTATACAACGTATTTCATCAGAAATAACTTGCCTTGGCATTATTTTTAAACAATGTTGAGCTTCAACTGAGCTGCAGCTTCCCGCATTGTATAACGTTGCAGCGCACCTTTTTCTCTTTTTTTCTTTATGCTTTTACTGATGAAGGTTTTGAGGCTTCCTCACGCTATAGAAACACAGTATGCGTCTTAACTTTACCAACTTTCTCTCAAATGTGTTCTTGTGTCTTATAGTTTTACATATAAGCTCAGAATATAACCTGCTGACCTAATTGTTAAATTTATTTGCGTCGTCATGAGCGTCAGAACGTTAAGTCATGTCTGACGTGTGAAGAGGATGCGTTTACTTTGGAGCTCTCGCATGTTTTACTTCTGGATCCCAAATTCTGAAGTGACTTCATTTTAGGTTTTGTTCAAAAAACAAATTTTACGCACATCGGAAGCTATGTAGGCTTTGGCAAAGAAACTATATCATTCATTGTTTCTCGTTTCAAAATTACAGGCTTGAAGAGCAATTTTGTGCTTTGGTTTTGCCTGAAGTGAGTATTTTTGTCTTCTCAGTCTTCAGCTCGTTTTCACTGCTCAATCTATATTATGCTGAACGTAAGTTTTGATGATGCATTTTGGCCTTGTTTCGTTGTCCAGCAATTTCATTACATGAATGTTGTTGCTGAGCATGTCTCGCTGTTATTGCAATTAATATTTGAGAAAATCAGTGGCCAGCAGACGTTTCCTTTTCAGCTACAAGTTAGGCTTCTCCTCTTCAAATCCTGAGATTGATTTTCATGTGCTTCATGTGGATTGTGTCCATCTTTCTGAGCAGCATTCATAGCAATCTCGTGCCGATCTTACGCTAATAGTTGAAAGATTTTAGTGTAATTTTTCTTGTATTCAGACCCTTTTGTAGGCCCCCCTTTTGCGATGCATGTAATTTTGTTGACATATTTTATCTTTTCTTGTTTAGGGTTCCGAGTTACGTACTTGCTTCATTGCCGGGTTGGGCAGAACAAGTTCACATATTTGCGTTAGCATTAGTGTTGGTGACAGAGTTACGTTGCGACTGCGACACAGTTGTGCTCCGACTGAGGCTAAATTTTGCTGGACGAGTCAGTTTGGTGGTCAAGCAAAGGTGTAAGCACGTAAATAATATCGTACTCTTTGAAAAATACTTCATATTTAAAGTTACTTATTATTTTGTAAAATGAGGAACTAGTTAGTATTAAGTACGAAGAACAGTAGATTGTATTCCGCCCTAAATTGTATTGACTTACGGCTGTCCTGCGTTTTTTTGGAATTACTGCGGAAGTTTTAATTCAGAAGAAATTAAGGGCTGTACTAAAATCCTCGAGATTCCTTGGGAATAAAATTTAAAATATGTACGATTTAATTACTCTACCTTGAACATCACTGTAATGCATAGAATGCAAGTAAGTTCGTAAAATAATTTTCATAAACCATTCCATAGTTAACTTTAAATTGTCGGAAGATAGCTTGTTCGAGACGTACGAACACGTAAGTGTAACGCTACCTCTAGACGTAAAGCGTTCCAGGCACTCGAAATTGTTCAAAGTGAGAATTCCAGAATTGAATCTCACACTTTCTGCTCTTGGCTCATTGGAAGAGAAAAGGAATATGATAAATCTACAGGATTTTACTAACAAAGACACTACATCCAAGTACATCGAGTACTTTTGTTTCTTTCCATAGTTATTTTGTAGTTTTAGTTATTTACCCAGTCTACAATACCTCCGAGCTGGGTGCAGTAACTCTTTACAGGTAAGCTTAGTTTTCATTGCGCTTCGGTGCGCTCACCTTGGATGAAATGAAGCTAACGTTATCGCATACCAGCGCAATTTAATATCTCGGTACTAGCAACTGCGATTATTGCAATGAACATTCTCACTTTGATGACAACCAGCGGACGCAGTTTTTATTGAACGCAGTTACTAAGTGATGCAACAACTTGATTTCCTAATGCGATTTTTAACGAAAACAATCCACCATCAGCAGAATGATTGATTGCCTGTGAACCGCAAAAGTGATTATTTTACGCTGTACCAATGATGATGGCAGGTGAAGAAATTTAAAACGTTACCGTGATGATGCTCTAAAGTCTAAACAAATGGCTCATTCCTCCAGGCCTGCTTGAGACGTGATAACGAAGCATAGCACGACATTGATAACCAAAGTCGCAGTCATGTGGAGCTGTGCGGAATGTTAAAGTATTCCCGTTATTTAAATTGTTATATTCCAAAGCGCGGGTTAATGTCGGACCCGAACAAGCTCGAATCTGCTTTTATTTTACGTCTCATCAGGAAAGAAAAGATAAACACGTTTCCTTTGATAGCTTAAACTGAAATTCAATTTTTGATTCAAATTTTAAGTAAGTTGTAGCAAGCAATTTAGAAAATAGCCCATTAACTGGATCGTACCTTCATTTAGCTTTCATTGTGTATAAAAATTAACTTGGTGACTAATTCGTTCAGCAGCATAATGAAAATCCCCTCAGTGACGATACTGGTGGGTCCCTTTGCAGGACCTATAACATAGAGAACTATCGTTGCATATCTTCTAAGATTTTCCACATTAGCTCCGTTCCAAGTGAAATTAACGATAAATTGGAGCTAACCTTATTTTGCCCTAGCAATTGATAACAAACTGGGGGACTTGTGCAACGTCAAGTTTTCCATCACAAGGGCAAGTGCTTAAAGAGGCGCTGTCAAAACACCAGACTACACGTTCAGATCAGCTACTCAAATGACGAAATGCTGCCCCATCCATACAAATGAGAAGTCACCACCTGTAAACTTTTGGCAGCTCGACCCTTTGAAGAGTAATTAAACAGTTGTTAAGGTTCTCTCAACAACACAAGAAATGGGAAAGTGAAATTCACAGCTTAAGAATGAAAAACAGATATATTACCTGGAAAACTTGCCTTTTTAAGGCGATGCAAAAATAAAATATACAAAACCCAAAATGGCACATGACAACTATATAGTGTGGCTGTTCCTGAGGCGAGTAACTCGCTGAAAGGAAAGAGCACGATCAGCTAAAGCGTGAAAAGTACATAACCTTCTCGTTCCCAAAGTTTGATATCTTACCCAGATGTGTTGGAAGGCCACTCCTTTGGTGCATACCTCTTCATGAAAGTCAATGCGCTTTAAAGTAATTTACAAAAAACTTAAAATTATAAAAATATCATTAACTAGCACCTTAAAAAATACAATGGAAAATCTTAGAGTTTTCGACAAAACAAATTCAACCTGTTGACCGTCTGTGTCTCCAGTTATCTGCACCTGGCAGGTTGCATTTTCACTTTACTAACTCATGCAGAGTGTTTTATCATCGCATCTGTCCATATACATGCATCGATTTTTCATCTATCAATGATGGTCACACTGCACATACCAGTTCTGTAAAACTCCAGGTAGAGTGACATTGTGGATGCGCCACGGCTACACCGCAGTGAACCTTCGGTGCAATATAGTCTAAATAACTGAAGCGCTAGCAAACCTATGTTACTACTACTACACCGCAGTGACGGTCAACAGGCTAAGCAGCACAGCTTCACCTCTGTACCTCAAAGCAACTAAAGGGAAAGCAATACAGCGGGGATTTCTCGAGATACTTTGAAAATATAAGGTACATCAAATCTGGTTTGTCGACACCTTTCCATAAACTGGACCAATATAATTGACAGAGTACAAGGAAAGAGATTCAATAGTTCAGCAGAAAATAAAATTAAACATCGAAAATTCTGGTTTCAAACAGAGATCATGTCTCAGATCTGAGATTCTCATCAGATATCAAGCTAAGCAACTTTTACGTGGCGTTTACAGTCTTTGTGTTATACGGACTAGTACAACTTCCTCAAATGTTGCAACAAGCAGAGAGGTCTAACAGTTTATCAGCCCTGCTAGACAATTTAAAATTTAGTTTTGCTATCAAATTTGCTAACTTAATTCAGAGAACAGAAGATATTCCTGCAACATTTTTGTGCGGGTAAACCAGAAATTTTTCAAACGAGGTGGAACAATTAAATACTTTTTCACCCCAATTTAAGGATTCAATTCTCACATGTCAGAGTCAAATCAATTTAAACATTCAATCAATTTAAACTTGACACAGCTATACTTAACCAAATAATTAGTAATATCCCCTTATCACCAGCCCTTTAGGGATTCCATTTAAAGAGCATTATATCGCGAATGAATATAAGAAAAATGAAAGACAAATTATATAATGCATGAGGTGTCAAGAAAGAACGTCTTGCCCAGTTTTATTATAAACGTCGGAGTTACTCAATGGCAGGCACAATTTTGCCTTTTTACTTTCTGTACAGAATTAGGCTAGTAAGAGTAAGAGATTCACGTTACTAATTGTTCAAGGTTAGGCTACTTTCTTCATAAGAGAAATTTTAAAATATAAGCAGACCAGAGCCAGTTACCCAACAAGTATGCACAATTTCACAAAAACAGGAAGCTTAGAATGCATACCAAGATAGCAGCCATCGGGCTACAGACAAATCCCTTTCAATGATAGTTGTAATATGACATGTAATTCATATTTATGAGCAGTACACGGATTAAAACAAACTTCTACCAAGAAAATCAAAATAACAGACATTAAATAAGTAAGTTGCATCATTTATACATATCTCTCGATGAAGCCTGAGGCACAGGGTAGGTTATGTTATGCTAACATAACAAATAGATTTATTTTTAACAAATATTTCATAGAAAATACCAATTTACTCAACAGAAGTAAACTATCTAAAAAGCGAGCTTTTCTTCATTTTAGATTTCATTTTCTTAGCATTCAGATTACTATCCCCTACATGTTTACAGTGATTTGCCAATATTCTCTGGTACTTATCTTCACTGTCAACGATAGTAGCTGAATTTCCTTGAGAATCTTTCTCATCATCGGAGTCGGAGTCGTTATCGAAACAGACGCCCTTCTTGCGCTTCATGACTTGGCTGTTTGTAAAGCCTCGCGATGACAAAGGGACCTTGCCCAGCTCCTCTCTGCAGGCGACACTTGGGCGTACGCTGTCTTGTGACGGAAGTGGCTGGTCCTCCTTGATGCATGCCGGTGGCTGAGAAGCAGCAAGAGCAGGTCGACTCATCTGTTCAATGGACGCGCTATCTGGAGTCAACTTTGGTGGTATCACCAGACTTTCCGAACGGAATTTCAATATTGTGTTGCTTGGAGCAATCAATGAGCTTGATGGGAATGAAATGGGTCCAAAAGTCGTATTCTCAGAACTTGATTCTGAACGCGATTTGCTATAAAGAGAGGTAGAATTTAGCCTTTCAATGTTGTGAGTTTCAGAAGTTTTAGCTTTAGCTGAATTTGAGAAATCATCACGTGCAGCACGTTCCTCTTGTTTTCCGAGCCAATCTTCTAGGGCATCTTCATTTATATCATCATCATAAAAGTGATCTAGCTCTTCACAGTAGCTCATGTTCATATTGATACTCTCATCATGACCATTGCCGATAACATCCGCATCTTCAGTTTGACTAGCGAGCTCAGAGGGCATCGCACGTGGAACGGCTGATGAGGCACCAAACGAGGAGGTCTCATTTATAGCCATGATTGAGTCATCAGCCAGCACACTAGACAAAACCTCAGTAGAGGAGAGTTTCTTCTTGGGTTTCTTGAGCCAAACACTGTTGTCAGGAACTGGCTCTTCAGGCTCTTTAGCACCCGCGCATGCATCTGCGGTCTGGGCCTCGACTGCCAGTGTTGTTTCCTGGAAGGCAAACAGAGCGCTCACACACCAATGACTGGATTGAGGCAGACATCGCTGCAAGAGAGTTCAGCAGCAAGTAACACATACCTACCTCGACAGTGCTATTATAGGCAATCATTAATCCATACATAAGAGGGAATGGACAAAAGGCTACATGCGCTAGCAAACCTTATCACACAATTTATAGTAATGATGAAAATTTTTGAAGTTGCCAAATAAATGCTCATGTTTTCTTTACATCGATTAGAAATTATCACGTGATTTTAACTAGAGTCCTTGAAAACCATTAAAACAATTTTCAAATCTACTCAATTTGTTAGGAATACTCTAGAATGCTCGATTTACTTTAGATAAGTTATCTGTAATCAAAATAAAAAATCACTACAAAATATTTCCGTGCTTCATACAGCATGACAACACAACTAAATACTTGATATAGAGTTTAAATTGAATAGTTTAATAGTTTGCAAAACGAAATAAGAAAGCATCAGTTTCTTTTGATTATTTTATCTGTTAGTTTAAGACTCCCCATCCTCCACAAAGGCGATCTCAAGTGAGCAAAAGAACGGACAATTTAGCACGGACTATAGAGAATAAAAAGTTTAAGCACCAAGTGTGTTCCCACACAGAGACCCCTTCGCATAGTGAAACAAGCTGACGAAGAAGAGGAAGAAGGGAAAAAGAAGAGATAGCAAAGAAGGCATTCAAGTTGGATGAAGCAAAGCGGCCTGTCAACAGCTGAGACAACAATCTCCATAGCATAGGATAAACAACCCTAATTACCCTAAACCTATCAAAACACATGTCTTCCATTCAGGAATGATGGGTCATACATCTGTGACCGAGGCATTTCTTACGTTGACCACCTTACTGTAAACACCAGCCTAAGAAGTAGTCTGACTCCAGCGGCAGCAAAGTTTGAGCTGGGAGTCGGTCAGTCAGGAGTCTTAGAGAGAGCGAGGCAGGGTGCAGACCTTATGGTGTATCGCGCAGGCTAATGCGTGGATTGTTGCCCCTATATGCTCTACTCGTACGCCGTGTTTTCTGAGCAACACGTGCGGTTGTCAGGTTTGACAGTGTCGTCAGCACTTGCGCCTGCGGGCTGCCTCGGTGGCTCTACTTGTGCTATAAGCTCGTGTGTTTACGCTACCTGAGTCGAGGACTTTCCTAGTCTCAAGTCGTCTAACTTTCCAGTGCGTTCTTGTCAGTTTCATCCTGTAAACAATCTTTTTAAAACTGTTTGTCAATAAACATGAACTTTTAATCGCATTGCAAATGCTAGTTAATAAAGTGCAATTCCTTAGGTTAATTTAACCACGTTTTTAATTAATTATCAAACTACCGGAACTGTTATTAATATTGATATGGCCTTTCAACTGCATGGAAAAGCGGTAATTTCCGTGGAAAAGGAAAGAATAAAGACTTGGAAATAATTTATTGAACATCACAGTCCATTGTGTATCGCCTGTCGGCAAATTTATAGTGGTCAGGAATCCTGAAGTCGTAGTTTATCGGCCACAAACTTGGTGTCAGAAGTATGGGATTGTCGAGCTAATTGGACTGTGATTCGTTGTTCCTGTGTTTCTCCTAAGTGCAGTGCAGTGATCTGTGGCAGAAAATTTAGTGTTCCGTAAATCGCGTTTTAACTTCAGTGAACTATTAATTTGTTACTTAAAGTGAGCATTTTTCAACTGAACTTTAAGAATTCAAGATGCCTAGTTCAGGAGCTGCTGGTTCTTCAGCGTCAGACCGCAGTGGAAGTGGCGGTGAGCGTAATTCATCGGATATGGGATTTGTGATAGGTCGTTTAGCGGATGCAATTTCTAATATGAATAGGCGTGTTCAGCCGCCTCCTCCACCTTTCGATCCTTTTTCTCAATCGTGTGACATCAGGGAATTTTTCAGGATTTTCGAAGTGTATGCGTTGCATACGTACGGTCCTGAGGAGACTAACAGTGATGCGTGGCTCATTTCCTTGCGTGCGTTACTGATGGGTAGTGCGCAGTCTGCGTTGAGTGCCATGGGTGCTAGCAGATTAGGTTATCAGAATGTGAAGAAGAACTTGATCTCTTTGTTCACTCCTCGGGATGTTTTCGACACTGCAAGAATCTCAGCCTTCATGACGTCACAACGAGTTCCAGGAGAGTCGTTTCTCATCTACGCCATGAGACTAACAGGTCTTGCAGCATCAGCGTTCGGATCCATTCCTGAAAGAGACAAGATGATCATGAGTAAGTTATTAGAATCACTACCTATCGATATTAAAGCTCAAGTTAGTATGCAAATGTCAAACCGTGAAAATCCTTCCCTTGATACTATGGTGCAAATCATTTCTGCTTTAGAACCATTTTCTGTGAAGGCTATGCCTGTGCAAGCAATTGCTCTTCAACCTAGTTCTGACGAGTTAGAAGTTTCCGCGTTGAGTAAAAATTCAGTTAAATATCCTAACTCGAGAGAATTTGTTACTGTGCCTCAAACTAAAAAGTGTTTTTCTTGTAATGACCCCGGGCATTTTGCGAGAAATTGTCCAAAGAGAAGGCAGTCTTACTCAGATCGTGTTCCCAGAACCGGAGACGGTGATGTAACGTGTCAATTCTGTAACGGTAAGGGGCATGTGCTGGCTCAGTGTAGACAGTTTAAGCGGGAATTTGGTGCTTGTAATTGGTGTGGCGAGACGGATCACAAGTCTTTTAACTGTAAAAGTAAGCCAATGTTAAACTGAGTTCCGCTGTTGAAAGTCGGGAACCAACGGTGGATAGCTCTGACCCGGCAAATGTAAACCTTTTGATGAAAACTAAATTTTCCGCTGAAAATAAGTGTTATCATGGAGCAGGAAAAGACAATGTTGTTGCAGATGCGTTGTCTCGAGTTGTGGAATTTCCTATTAGCAGTGAGGATGTGGATAAGAACTATTGCGTCTCTTTGAACGGGCACAAGGTAAAATTAGTTCCTGGTGGCCCAGATTCACTTTTTCAAGGGCTTTCGCTAGGATTGTGTGACAGTTTAGATGAACATGTTACTATTCGCGAAGAGACTGTGGACTTAGTTTTAAAGAACCCTCGTGCATTAAGACTTTCTTGTGACAAGAGTACGATTAGGAAGCTGAAAATTATGCGACAAAGTGGTGTTCTGCCGGAGTGGTTTTTGTTGGACGCTTTTGTGAAAAGGTTTAAAGTGAATGTGAGTGTTCATGAAGACGGCATCGGTGTTGTTAAATTTGAAAGTTCTCCCAGTGATCCTACCATTAATTTACAAAGTTTACGTGGTGTGCACTTCAATTTACTTCTTCCAGACGGAGAGACTATCAATGAAATATTAATTCAGCATATAGACACTATGATCAAATCAAATGATGACTTACCTGTGCATGAAGTTCAGCCTTCCCAGGTGCTGTACCAGCTTGAGGACGATGGGACAGCAGAGGCTGCAGTGACGCCGTCAGCGCGAATTTTGTGTAAAAGGAAACCTCAGGATTCTGCAAATTCTGAACAAGCTCCTGTTTCGAAAAATAAAAAGGACGTAATTATTGACCAAACATCTCTGCACATTTCTACAGAAGAACTTCAAAAACTACAAAAAGCGGATCCTCTCATTTCGTTGCTCATAAAATTAATAAAGCAACAAACTTCAGAATCTGAAATTAAGAAGAGATTATCAACATTTAAAAACGGACGAACTTTTCTAAAATACTTCGACACGTTGGTGGTGAATGAAGATGTGCTGTATGGAGGCCTTCACCGCGTGCCGGTGATCCCTGCTCGAAATCTTCCCAGCATGGTTAGAGAGTTCCATAAAAAATCAGGACACATTGGTCGCGATAAAACGGTAGCGGCAATGTTGCGACATTTCTTCAGTCCGAGACTCCCACCAATCGTTGCTTACGTTGTCAGAAAGTGTAACATCTGTCAAAGGTTCAAGGGTAAAGCAAAAGGTGGAGCGCCTCAATATCGACGTATGCCGAAAGCTCCGTACGAAGAATACGCTGTGGATCTCTTGGAACTTCCTCCAGGGCGAGGCAATGCGAAGTACTTGTTGGTTGGCATCGATCTCTACACGAAGTTTGCCAATGCAGTCGTGATTAGAAACAAGAAGTCAGCGACAGTTGCCAGAGCTTTGGAAAACTCCGTTTTTAGCACCCTGGTGAAGCTTCCGGAGACGGTAATCTCGGACAACGGTCCCGAGTTCCGAGGGCGACCCTTCATTTCGATGTTGAGAAGGCACGGAGTTAAACACTTTAGAACAGTGCCGTATTCTCCGCAGTGCAACGGTGCTGTAGAAAGGCTTAACGCAACCCTTAAGAATTTGCTAGCTACAGCGTGTGAAGAGAACAAGACGCCATGGACAGATCAACTTACAAGAGTTTTAATTATATATAATAATACGCTTCATTCCGAGACTGGTCATGCTCCAGCGGACTTTTTCAACGAGATTGCAAATAAACTACCTATTCCTTTGTCGCAGCCTTATTGGCGTTTTCCTCATAAGAATTTTAAGCCATACGAAATCGGTCAAAAAGTTGCGAAGAAACCACCTCATTTACCTTCAAGTAATAAATTCTCACCAAAGTTTGACGGTCCATTCATAATTGAAAAAGTAGATAAAAATGGCATTACTTATAAAATAAAGAAGCTCGATGGTTTTAATTCACAAACGGCTCATTTTAATCAACTTAAACCTCGAAGAAGACGACGGCACAGTTTTGGGTGCAGACACTCGACACGAGCAGCAGGTACGAGACAGACGCAGCAGACGACAGTTCCAAAAGACGAGCGAGATGGTGGCACAAACCCCGGTTTTACCGGATGAGCGAAGTTCATTCCCAGACTTCACGATGATAGGCGGTGTGGGCTTGTCTCTGTCGAAGTTGGCTGACAAGATTTGCGAAGCAACAGAGGAGCAGCAACGAGCAACTCAGGCTGTCGCAGCTTCACCAACAGACGAAGAATTGAGTCAGACGGACGAGCAACAGAGCTTGGAATGGGAGAACTTAAGCGATGAAACTACCGAAGTTCCAGCCATGGATGTTTCAAGACTCAATTGCGAGAAAGTAGCTCCAGCCCCAGCCCAGTTGAAGCCTCGACGTGACTCTGAGAAAAATAGTCAATGCTCCTCGCAGCATTGGACGAGATTTTCGGCAAGAAATGCAGCGGAAGCGTTAGTCGGAGCACTTGCTTTGAACAGCGCGAGGCAAGAGTTTCCTTGTTTCGGTGCCGACTCTGCGTTCAAGTTCGATATGAAGAAGACGTATCGTGGGTCGACGGGCGACTTCCAGCTTCCAGAAGATATTCGTGACTTCGAGCGAGTTTCTATCTCGGATGGGCCGGACCTTTCCGACCATATTCGTTGTGAGATGAATTCAGAGTCTTCTCGATTCGATTCAGATAGCGATTGTTGAATAGTTTCTAAATTTTAACTCGTTGATTGAATAAATTATCCTTCCTGTGTGTAATAAAGCATAATAAAAAAGTATTAGCATAATAAAATTTTGGCATAATTAGATTGTTTTAGATCAAAGTATATTGTCTTAACCTATCTATACTATTGTCTTGTGTTTTAAATATGTTACGTTGTAAGGTAACATACCTCCCGCCTTAAATTTGTTGTTAGATGGCGTTGGGGGGGGTGTGACCGAGGCATTTCTTACGTTGACCACCTTACTGTAAACACCAGCCTAAGAAGTAGTCTGACTCCAGCGGCAGCAAAGTTTGAGCTGGGAGTCGGTCAGTCAGGAGTCTTAGAGAGAGCGAGGCAGGGTGCAGACCTTATGGTGTATCGCGCAGGCTAATGCGTGGATTGTTGCCCCTATATGCTCTACTCGTACGCCGTGTTTTCTGAGCAACACGTGCGGTTGTCAGGTTTGACAGTGTCGTCAGCACTTGCGCCTGCGGGCTGCCTCGGTGGCTCTACTTGTGCTATAAGCTCGTGTGTTTACGCTACCTGAGTCGAGGACTTTCCTAGTCTCAAGTCGTCTAACTTTACAGTGCGTTCTTGTCAGTTTCATCCTGTAAACAATCTTTTTAAAACTGTTTGTCAATAAACATGAACTTTTAATCGCATTGCAAATGCTAGTTAATAAAGTGCAATTCCTTCGGTTAATTTAACCACGTTTTTAATTAATTATCAAACTACCGGAACTGTTATTAATATTGATATGGCCTTTCAACTGCATGGAAAAGCGGTAATTTCCGTGGAAAAGGAAAGAATAAAGACTTGGAAATAATTTATTGAACATCACAGTCCATTGTGTATCGCCTGTCGGCAAATTTATAGTGGTCAGGAATCCTGAAGTCGTAGTTTATCGGCCACACATCTTTCATGAAGCTGTTGTCTCCAAAGTTTCGCTCATCAAACACGACTGTTCTAAAACTCATAACGACGATGCATTCATGACCCAGGGTTACAAGTTTACCATTTTTTTACCTAAAATTTACAGTTGTGGCGTTGCTTAAAATGAAACTAGGCCATAAAAACCAATCTGCATTAGCAGCCCTGAAGAGTTTCTAGATGTTTAAAAATCTACGCAGTTAAATTCACTTGCAAAAAACAAAAATAGTGAGAATTTCGGCCAGAAAAAGGCCAATCAGACGTGACCTTCTTCTGCTATACGTAAAGATTGAGCACCAACCTCAGCCTGGTGAGAGGCCTCTCTCCCGAGCGGATGCCAGGGCAGCCCGTGCTCCTTGCAGAAGCTGCGGATGTGGGTCACAAACGTCTGGCCGAACTTCTTCACTTTAGCCGTCGTCATGCCTTCCACTGTACCACAACACACGACATTTAATAAAGTAGAGAAATGGGTGAGTGGGCAAAACGAATCTGTAGCGAATTAGTCAGTAATGAGTACGAGTCTGTGTTAGAGTAGCCTGTAGAGAACGAATCAGTAGTACAGTAGAGCAGTCAGTGGAAAGAATGAGTCAGTAGTCAAGTGGTTAGCAGAGAGAGATAGAGTCAGTAATCAAGTGCTCAATGGAGAGAACGAGTCAGTAGTAGTGTTGTCAGAAACGGGCAATTAGGGTACGACTTGACACTACCTCTAAGATTAGCTGAGGTTCAAGATGAATATAGGTTTTTAGAAAACTCCTTAGACAGTGATCTCAGGACCTATTCTACACCTAAACAATTGACGTGCGTCACCCATTTAGCATTTTTTAGCTCTTCATGATTTACTCTTACTTCGTGATTGCAGGTTACATCCTCATTAGTTACTTAGAAAATTAATAGATTGAAGTCATAATTTAGTGGAGTTGGAAATAGTTATCAAATACAAGACTTCTTTACTCTTAGTGAGTCGTGGCCACTCTTGCTTCCTGCACACACGTTACTTTAATCCATAATTGCTGTCAACCTAAGCTATCAACATCTCTCGTTACCTCTGACATGCTTTCATCGTACATTGGACCTCATCTCATCTTTAATCCGTTCATTCTGCAATACCTTATCCAACTCGTACACCACACCTGATCTCCGTTGTGTTATTTCTCCATCTATTCATTCCTCCCCTAATTAAACTGTATCACATGCATCTTATCTTCTAAACACATCTTAATGAAGTTTAATGCCTTCATCTTAATGTAAACAATCTTAATTCTTTCACTATCTCTCCTTTTAAACTACCATTTTATTTTACCGGCATTCTCATTCCTTGCCTACTTCTTATTTGTAAGGCCTTGCTCATATTTTCCTTTAATTCAAATATAATCACCAAACTCTTTAATTTCTCCTCTGGAGCAGCAGCCAGTGCTCTGCTTTCATTTCATTCTGCTTTCAATTCATTTCATTCATACACACGGGCTCGGTCAATAGCATCGCCGAAGTTGAGATCCAGTTTTTCAAACAACCTATTCTACTACTAAATTTAGTTTCAAAATCAGCATCAATGGAAATGAATGCTGGAATACTGGACATTCTTGATAGCGTCAATTTATATGTCGCACTACTGTCACGGAAGAGAGCAACACACTCGCCAGGTCTACTGAGGCACTTGACACTAAATATGCACGGCAACATCATGCAACTCTCGAGTCAGCCAGAAAAGCACAACAAATCAATTACTAGACATTTTCTCAAGCCCGAACATAAGCTTAACCATCACGTATAAATTGTTCACTGCATACACTAATTTCAACCTACTCAAAAACTCGCACATAGAAGCGCATTTAACTCCGTTATATGTTTTATCAGGACTTAGTTTTTCTCCAAGTATAACTCTTGTTTCAATTAAATCGTTGTCATGCACGAAATAAAATGTAAAACCTACTAACACTCTTATTCCTCAAAAATATACAGTACTTTTCCTTTATCCGGGGCTTCTACCTTTTAGCTCTCTTACTTAGCCAATTAATAACTTTTTTCTCCATAAGAACTTCTGCCAGTCATTTTCCACCAGCACTTGGAGCTCTGGTATACTTTTTCTTTCCTAAACGAGCACAAATCCAATTTATGAACATTTTCATTAGGAAAACTACAACCCAGTCTTTACCAATGGATTAAATCAGAATTCATAAAATTAACATTAAATAAATACTTGAAATTTACTGTTGTGAAATTACTGATAGATCATAAAAATTATACAAGCAATCAACTTAGATGCAGGCAGGGTGGGCGGTAATTTATTCAGAGTGACATCTCGTTGAAGATGAGCGTGTTTGTAATTAAAGTCACAACATGGGAAGCTACGGCGTCAGTTACGCCTTTTTCATCATCAGCTATTCCCTCAACCTGGGAAATGCCTCGTACGGAACATAGAGTCCATGTGGACTCTAGGTAGGCACTTCGTGCTTCCTTTGGTCTATCGCATACATGCACTCATCACTCGCTCGTCCTTCTAATGAACATTGGTATAACATGTCCATAATGTGATTAGTTTTATAGATCCTGCACTTAGAGCAGGAAAACGGAAATGCACAATTAAAAAAAAATTGTTGTTAGAATACCATACAGAGGAAAGTTTTTAGACATGATAAATGAACTCTAGCACACAGAAAATAACTCAAGTTTTTCATGCGCAGCTGGAAAAGAGCATCCACATTCGAAAGAGAAATTATTTGAAATTAGTTTTGTTCATCACCTATGCTTAAAATTGTTACCACACATAACTAAATTACCCCAATGCTCATTAGTGTTTCATGAAACTCAAAATATGCCGATGAATGAGAGTCGAGAAGAGACCTTTGAGGAGCTGGTGCACGGTTGAGGGAATGGAGGAGGCCATGTCCAGCAAGGTCTTGTTGTTGGCCACCATGTAGGGCATGTAGCCGCTCTCGTCTCCCAGCTTATTGCGCACCGTCACCAACGACTGGTACAGGGCGCTCTGCGCAGACATAGTTAAGCCACACTTGAGGTCGCTTTTCCATCGGGGTGGGTAGGAAACGATGTGGACTTTCTTAACACGTTGACTGCGATTGTGCGGCTGCTACGGTCAGTTTAGTTACGCTAGAAGAAGTTGCTTTGAAAAACCGGCTTTTCTGCTCTAAAACATTTTTATCCTTTTAAAAAAGCATAGAGAATACAATTGAACTATAATATGTTACCTTTTACTCTAAAATTTATTTCAGAAAAGGTAGCAAAATAGTTTAAATGTTATTTGTATATTCCAGTAGGTAAATGAACAATTTACCTAGTGGTACACTTATGTACCACTTTGGAGTCAAAGTGTTAACGCATTCACTGCAATACGACCCACTGGTGGTTGTGCCCTAAGTTTTTCTTGCTGTGGAAATGACCTATCGATGGGACGTTTGAAAAAGTTTTACCAATCTTTTAAAATTAATGGTATTTATTGGATTCAGTTAATGTTTGGTATTTATAAAATTTCTAACTTTCGAAGTTAAAGTGGAGTTGAATACTGAACTTCAGTTTAACCCATTACAGTTAACGTGTTGACAGAAGCAGAGGAGTTTCAAGTTAGCATTATACTAAATATTTGACTGAAGCACTGAAAATACTTTTACGTCAGCCAACAGAGACAACTTTAGCGTATTATCCATTAAAAGTGACACACAGTTTTGCGTATGAGTTTTTGGCGTGAAGTCAAAAGCCTCTGGCGGAACACCAGCTCCTCAAAAATGTACATGACAACTAGCCTAGGGGCGTGCCAATAGTATACAAACACTATGACAGAGCTCGGACAAATTCATACCAATAATGTAAATATTACGTAGGTGTTGACACACTTAGACTGCGACGTGAGCCACCGGTGGTCACTGAGGGATTTTCATAAATATTTCACCTAAACTATGTGAAGGCATGATCCAGTTGATGTTTGCTATTTTCACAATGTTCTCAACAATTGACTTTAAATTTGAGTTGAAAATTAAATTTCCGTTTTGCCTGCCGTGGTCAAGATATTATTATTATAAATTTCATAAAATTTCGACGCCGTACTGACATTTGACCATAAAATTAAGGAAAAACTATTTCGATTCACTCATAATTACTTGAGTGAGTAATACCAACCAACACGAGTTACAATACCAACACGAGTTTCCACGTTACCAACATTAGTATTGACATAGACAGAATTAAGGAAAAATATCTCGATTTACTCATAATTCTCTATATGAACACGAGTTTCAAAAACAGGTATTGACATAACCATAAAATTTAGGAAAAATATTTCGACCCACTCACAATTCCCTACATTAACGCAAATTTCAAAGCAAGTAAAAAAGGGCCCCCGACCTTGAGTTTGAGCACTTGAGGATCCTCAGCAGGCTGCGGGGGCGGCTGGGGAGCGGCAGGCGGGAGCTGCGCACAGCTGGGGGCAGCCTGCGCCTTTGTGTGGCTGTACAGCTCCGTCAGCGACCTGCCAGCGTCACTGCATTACTTGCATGCCACACTTGTGCATTTAGGCTACGCCCAAATGTTACATTGAACCCAGTAGCCTCGACTTGATCCTACACTAAAATGTTATATTGAACCCTGTAGCCTTGATTTAATTCTATACCCAAATGTTACACTGAACCCTGTAGCCTCGATTAACTCCTACTTTAATCCCACTCAAATGTTACATTGAACCCTGTAGCCTCATTTAATGCTATAACCAAAAGGTACATTTAGCTCTGTAGCCTCGATTTAATCCTATTCTCAAATGTCACATTGAACCCTGTATTTAATGCTATTCCCATATGATGAACTTCACCTTCACTGGTGGTCACAAGCTGGATTATTTCCACGGTGTCAAAGCGAGATAATGGCTTTTTTTTTACTTAATTTAAGCTCCATTTGAATGTTGAAATTTAATTCAGTAGTTTTATCTTGAATTTTGATTTCACCCATCAAAGTTAACGTGTTAACGAATACTTATGTCCTGGTCTGAAGCAGACGACAGCAATCCCCTCACCCGTTGCTCGCAGCCACCGCTACCCTGCTGTCCTGGTCGCTCCTGCCGTAGCCGTGACAGGGCACCGCCCTCTTGATGACGTAACGCAGCTCTTCTCTCATCTCCGTGCTGGGCGCCAAGCGCACTTCGGCGCTGTAAAGTGTGAAGAGCAAACAGTCAATCCCGAGTAAATCCAGTCAGCAAACGAGATCTTGAAAAATTGTGAAAATCAGCTGTCCAGCCATTATGATAGCTGGTAGGATTTCCAAGAGCTTTAGTAAGGAAGTAAAATGCATATTGCAAAGCGGAAAAAAGTTTACTGAGCTTAGTTTGTGAAAGAGAGAAATTCAGATCAAGACTTAACCACATGACTCTGGGAGTAATATTTTCGTAGTGTGCGTGAATAGTAAGATACTGTCCACAGTTTGTGATCTGAGAACTATGATGTGATCGGAACTACGTGGCGGCCATTCTACCACATGGCCAACACCATTGGCACGTTCTCCAAACCCCATGCGATTTCTGTCTCCAGGGTTATTTAAAAATGGAGTTTATGAAGCACCTCTATTGACTTGCAAGATTTAAGAGCGTATCATCCACAATGTTGACGAACTTAAAGACAACTGTGAAATGATTCGAAAATCGATACGAGCAAAGAGTGAACGATGCCCAAAGTGTCTCGCAAGCAACGGTGGCCATTGGTCGGAAGAAATGAACTAATAGGGACAAGAGTTGAAAATTGTATTGTTATTGAAAGTAATGTTTTCCTCCTAATAATACCTTTTCTTTATTTTTTGGGGTATTTCGATACTCAGCACTATTCAAGCAAAGGAAGTAAGAGATAATGTTTTTAAAGACCCGCTCACGCAATAAGAAAAATCCAATCTGAAAATTAGCAAAACAGTTCTTAAACTATTATTATAACTAAGAAAAAATCTTTTGCTATGAAAAGACATTTCACACGTTAAAATCACACTAAGTTTAAGTCTCTGCAATCAATACTTACTGATTTTCCAAAAGGAAACATAGAAAATTATCACTCAGTGCAAGCTGCGCACAGAAATCTATCACTGGTTATGGCAGAAAGAAGTTCATTACATTTTATTATTATTATTATATAAGAAAGTTTTAGCCTACCTTAACCACAACAAAGATGTTCCAAGAGAGGGAGGAGGAAGGCACCATTTAGTATGGAGTTGAGGGAACGCGGAATCTATGCAAAAGGTGCACAGAAACAGTAAGCTAGGAAAAAAGTTCATGAAACAAGAAAAAAGTTGAAGAAGAAAGCAGGAGGTGCTGAAAAACAGGACAGCAGTGAACCGAAAAAAGATGATTCGTAACAAAACAAAAACCAATTTTATTTCAACAAAAAGGAAGCCTACCTAACCTTTAGCTCGAGCCCTCACATGGTTCCCCTGGGAGTGCTAATTCCCATAGATACAATAGTTGTATCCTCCTGAGGGGGAAGTTCATAAAATGCTACTGGCGTTGTGTGGAGATTCCCCTCCCAAAAATTCGCGCCCACCTATCAATTTATTTAGCGACAAGAAACATAAAATAGCAAATTGATTCTGATGGGTGATCAGGACAAACTATGAACATTATGTTCAGGTCATCTGCTGCAAGCGCGGCTTAATTTTCACTTACATTCAACCGCCTACACCGGCTATCGGCTACCATTCCGCCTACATGGCGCATTTCATGACAGAATGGACAAAATGGCTGAGCAATTTTTGTACACGACTTGCTGATCAACCGTGATCAAAATTGCTCACAGAAATTGACTGACGCAGGTCAATTCACTACTTGGTGCAGAAATGGTTTATTTGTTCCCACAGCTGACGCGCTGTATAACTTGTAACATAGTCAGTCGGGGCTGTCTGACACTTATCAGCTCTGCAGGACTCACAGGCTACGATTCTTACGCGTCGCACAACTCATTGGCTACAACACCCAGGAACCACAACACTACAGTACCAGGACTCACTAGCTACAACACCCAGAAACAAACAACACTCACCAGTCGCAGGACTCACTGGCTACAACACCCAGGAACCACAACACTCACCAGTACCAGTACTCACTGGCTACAACACCCAGGAACCACAACACTCACCAGTACCAGTACTCACTGGCTACAACACCCAGGAACCACAACACTCACCAGTACCAGGACTCACTGGCTACAACACCCAGGAACCACAACACTCACCAGTACCAGTACTCACTGGCTACAACACCCAAGAACCACAACACTCACCAGTCGCAGGACTCACTGGCTACAACACTCACCAGTCCTGCGAGAGCGTGAGGCGCCCCTTGCTACCGAGGGCCAGGGCGCTGTACGAAAATGCCCTCACGCCAAAACCACCGCGCCCTCTGCCGCCGCCCCCCGGCGTGACCAGGTGCTCCTCCAAGTACCCCTCCAGCGCGAGCTGCTTTCCTGAGCATGCCATCGAATTACCACACTGAAATATTTTTTGTTTACATTAATAAATACTCCTCGTTGCAGGTTTACACGTGCTTTTGAAGTCAATTTCTAATTCTACTTCTTGTATTGTCAAGTGTCAACAAGCGAATGTTGACGAATTTCATAGATTTTTTTTAAATTTTGCTTTATTTGTGCAAGAGTTCTTCATATGTTTAGTTATATGGTATGGTGAAAAATATTGGGCTCATGAACGTACTGGGGTTTCAGAAAGTCATCGTTAACATGGTGCAGAGCTCACTTATGAATTACACACTTTGTGTCATTGCTCATCTCTCTCTCGCGTAAATATATTTCTATTAACTCTATATTTCTCAGGGCCTCAGAATCCAAGATTTTTTCCTCCTTCTCAGCTCACTTTCACAAGAACAAATTCAGTAATTTCACAAGAACAAATTCAGTTATTTCACAAGAACAAATTCAGTATACACAGCTTATTTACTCCCATCAACAATTCTTTTGTCTTTGTCTCTTCCAGTCCTCAATAATTCTTTCAGCGTCCTTTACGCTTTCCTTTAAGAGTAATGAAATTTCACTTCATTCGCTTATTAATTTTTTTCATCAGATTCTAATCATGCCTAATCTAACCGCAGAGGTAAACAAGTCTTATGTTCTATGACTTATTTAGAACATAAGACTTGTTTACTTCTGCGAAATGTTTTTCGAATCACCTTCGACTGTTGAAATTTTATGCTTCAAAACCTCTTTCAGTGACATGCAATGATGTACACAAATTTCTGAATATTTTCACTAAAATTTTATTTGATCCGTCTCTCAGATACTGCTCACTTCAGTATGCGCGACAGTCACGTGAGGGGTTAGGATAGAATATGAAAGCAAAGATTGCTGTTAAGAAGAAACAAATTTTTTCATCTGTGTAAAATATATTACAAAATTCGGGGAGTTGGTACTGTTGGATTTGTTGCACTAAAGCACCTCTTGCTATGGCACGGCCAAAAAATTTTACAGTTTGCAAATTGATGCCTAATTTTTACGATTGTTGAGTACGATCTGAATTGGATATTTGTACCAACTTGCTTTTACTGTGAACAGTTTTTTTGTTGGTAGTTAGCACTTGTTTTTCCCACTGCTCTTCGTCATCCAGGAGAATGCGGTTTGTTGTTGATAAAGCTTTTTATTCGGACCGAGTTTACTCATCTGTTAAAAGAATGATTAATTAATCTGGTTTAACCTTTCTGCCAAGGCATGGCAAGGGTGTTTTGGTTATTGGCATGCCATGCTCGATCAGTGTATGGAAGAAATTCTACTTAATTCCTTCAGGAAAATTCCCTCAAAAAGAGGGATTTCGCAGCTTGAAGTCCCTTATTATTACTCTTACAGGTGTGGAGACTCGAAGGTCCTCCACTGGCTCATTCATTGCTGCCATTTTCAAACCAACTAGTCTGATAACGACTTATGAGCCACAAGTCCTTCACGAGCTTACAGATGCTAGCAAGCTGCCCAGATCTTTCATGTTTATGATTCAATCCCCGAGACCCTTTCATATATTCGAGTCCACAAGACACCATAGGGTTATCCAGATTCCTTCTACTTGCTAGAGGGAGAATTCACTCTTCCTTTTTCCTAGCATCTACTTAGAAACTCGAACTACTATCTCGATAATTCGCCATTGAACCTAATGCTTTAACCTGAGTTGCATCCATTCTACAATGAACTGAAAGCAAAAAGCCATAAGCTCTTATCTAGGTGGGTTGTCATCAGCCTTTACGGAGCTCAACGCTCAAATTTTGATAAGCTTTCCATTTTAATTAACTAGTCTCTTTCTC
The DNA here is from genome assembly GCA_030386875.1 of Morinoia aosen. Taxonomy (NCBI): domain Eukaryota; kingdom Metazoa; phylum Arthropoda; class Malacostraca; order Amphipoda; family Talitridae; genus Morinoia; species Morinoia aosen. The sequence goes on along the minus strand of CM059561.1, from coordinate 31,723,526 downwards.
ACACCGTTTCTCGAAACTCTAATGTACCTCGATTATTGTTCATACATCTACTGCCCAACCATAATAAACCCTGGCGTTCTGACGTAATCGATAAGAAAAAAACCCTGTCAAGTATTTACTCACAGCTGTAGCCATTTAGGTAAATCTATAATCTTGCATGTTTTTTTTACAATTTTTGATGATGCCAAAGAAGTCAACAATTTGCTTTCTCCACAGGCACTGGCTTTAGATGGTTGCAAAACCTCGATGAGATTAAAATCATTTGATGGAACTAGCAAAGACAAATCTCATCAGCACGTGACAATTAGTGAAAGTTTTAGAAGCCTGTAAACACCAAGGGTTGAATCTTGAAAATTTGAAATTATTAAGCATCACATTTTCTGCCATGCACCATTCTCGACCATATTTGACAGCAGCACCATTCTTGCAGAAAACAGAAATACAAAAAAGTCCAACCTTAAAAGCATAGAACATTCACATGCATGTCATTCTTAACTCTCGAACACAAACCCTAAATAATTTTCACCGGTTTCAATTTTTCGGGTGCAACTTGAACTTGAGATATACGTCCTACGTTTAGGAGGAGACAAAAGCACCAGGTACCACACCAGGACTGACCTAGGGCTTTCCAGTACGACTCGGTCCTGTGCTTCCCTTTGCCAAAGACCGGAAGCTTGCGCCAGTAGGGCTTGACCTTCTGGCTGGTGCTTCCTCGCAGCACCATCACCACGGAGCCCAGGGCGCTGTACTCCCCCACACCCTGCACGCAGACGCGGATATGAGCTGTGGTGCACGGTGTGCTGTCGTGTGGTCACAGCACTCTAGGATATTGTGGGAGTAGTAGTATGTGATGACCTATACCCACTCGAGAGTAGTTGTATGTGATGACCTATATCCACTCTAGGATATTATGAGAAAAGTTGTGTGTGATAACCTATATCTACTCTCTTAAGATTAGATAAATAAGTTTGAGCTTCCCAAATCACAACTTGAGGGTTTCAAAGGAAGGAAGAAGAAAGGCATCATTAGGAATAGAGTCAACGGAACAAAAATCTATGCAAGGTATGAAAATGGTAGGTTAGGAAATAAGACAACAGTGAACGGAAAAACGATGGTGCGTATCAAAATAAAATAAAAAATTTTTCAGCTTCAACAAAAGAAAGGCCCCCCTATCCCTGAGCTCAGGACCTTATTTTCATCTATGGAGTGCTAATTCCCACATGTACAATATTTTTATCTCCCTGAATGGATATCCACTTTTTTTTCTTGATAACGCATAAATGAGTCAGTAAAATTTAAGGAGATATTACATATGAATTCAAGAAAGACAAATGATGGCATGCACAGCGGAAATCACACGAACGCGCCACGAAGAAGAGTTGTACCTGATATTCACCGAAAATGAGGCAAGTGTGTGACTTAAGCAAACCAGGAAGAAACATGAAAAACTTTGCTATGGTTCCAGCAGCAAGAACACAAAAAAATGCAAGTTCAATGTAAACGCATTCTTAGAGCTATTTTTTACTATGAAGCCAAGTTTCTATAAAGTGTTCTTGAATAGAACACTCCTTGCGCTCACACAAAGCTTCAAGGCCCGTTTACACTGGGGCAAAAACAGGGTTGGGCAAGCGCTTGCTGCCCACAACTGTTCACTCATTTTTTGAAACACGCGCCAGTCTCGTAATTTAATCGGCATCTAGACACCTGTGAGGATGGATGCGAGTGAAAAAGAGCTGTGAGCAATTATTTTAGAGTGTGCTGCTGTGAATAGAAAAAAAGGTAGGCATCGCAGCATTTGGGTTAAAAAATGGTTGCAGAGAAGAGATGAGAGGGGTTCGTACACTTACATCTTCAGAGAACTTTCAGTTGAAAATAAATTGGATTTTCAAAACTATACAAGACTAAAACTACACTTTTTTGACAGTTTGCTGAAGAAAATAACTCCAAACATAGAGTGAAAAGATGCCATTTTGAGAGAGAGCATTCCTCCTGGGGTAAGATTAGAGATAACCTTGCAGTTTTTGTCATCAGGCTGCTCGTATTCATCACTGCAATATTCGACAAGAATTTCAAATTCTGCATTGAGTTCAATTGTTATTGAAACACGAGAAGCTATCTACGTTGCATTGAAGGATGACTACTTGAAGGTTAGTGAAACAATTATTTTTATATTTTGTTTATTAAATCCTTTCAAAACAATTCCATTGTTAAATCAATATTTGGCTTCAACAATAACAGTCACATTTCGAGTTTATGTCAATATAGCATAAAAAACAAACTTGCATCATAAATAAGTGTAGAATGGTAAAAATTTTAAGCAAAAAATTTCTATGATATAATAAAAATAGACATAATTCCCAGCATTTGTATTGCAAAATGTACCTAAAACACAAAAGCTAAGGTGAAAAGATTATATTAAATACATAAATTGCACCTTTGATCACAAAAGATTTCTAGACTTATTGATAATACCTAATTGTATACAGATCTGCTAAACATCGCTAGTATAAAAAGTATACGAGTTTCATCTTCCTTCACAATACAAAATACTTTTAATTGTAACTAAATAATATCTAAGTTAGGTCATCAAGCAATGATCATCTATCATCTTAATTTTGATTATGTGTCGCCTCCCCCACCAGTAAGGCTGAAATTTTAAAAGTATATTTTAAACCACTCATAACTTTAGGAGAAAAATGAAAATATAAAGTTTAGTTTTAAGGGTCAACTTTAACTGAAATTACAATTACAACAACTGGATATTCTCTAGGCCAGCGGTCTCCAAACTTCGGCCCACCACATATTTCATCCGGGCCGCCAATCAAATCCTTGTGTGGTGGTGTTGAAAAAATAATTATTGTGCGACTGGTGTCGCTGAATTAATTCATTTCTTTTTGAATTTTTTATTCCTTCAGCCCACATGAATGCGGGAAATACTTTTTGTGGCCCTCACATTGAGAAGTTTGAAGATCCCTGCTCTAGGCTATTTGGAACCGATACAATTTGTGAAGTTATCTGCAACATGTTCATATTTCCCATGTACAACGCATCATGTATTATTTTTCTTGCAATTGTTGCCTGTGTTTTATCCATCTTTCTGATTTGTGTGGCCACCACTACACCGAATGCTGATGAGTCGTCTTCCTCATCTATCTTTTCCAGCAATTTTGGTGGTGCAAGCTGAATTAATTGATCATTAGTATCTACCTTCCTTTTCTTTTTTGTAAACCCATTTGGGCCTGGCACAACTTGAGGTTGAAACTCTTCTGATAAGCTAGTGGTTGGCAGTGTCAAAGTGTTTGTTTGTGAAGTTTCAGTTAGCAAAGGAGTAGATGGTGTAGAAGTAGATGGTCTAGAAAGCGTTGAGGTTTCTATGGTTGAATCATTGGGAAATTCTTCATAATTAGTGTTCAGAGCCTCATCATCTTGTGCATCCTGTAAATAAAAAATCATCATTGTAGTCTTTAAATAACTTCCTACTACTTTTGTTTCATTTTACAAACACCGCAAACCAAAACATCCAGCCATGTAAACATGTAAACATCCAGCCTCCTCGTGATACTGGATATTATTATTATTACCATGAGAACGCACACAGCATTTTGCTTTTCGTAGTAGTTGATGGTAATTACAAATTCATTTATGTAGACGTAGGATGAAACGGGAGGGTTTCCAAGCAAAAATGGAGGGGGTTCCTCCACTCAGAAAAATGCCAGAGAGCGACAGAGTCCTGCCATTCGTGCTTTTAGCCGATGATGCCTACCCACTGAAAACCTATCTGCTAAAACCGTACCCATACAAAGACCAAACAGAACTACAAAGGATAGCTTCGTACAGGATCTCTAGAGCTCGCCGCACTGTTGAAAATGCTTTTGGGATTTAGTCCAACAGATTCCGTATTTTTTTTTCACCACTGTTAAATTAAAACCGTCGAAGGTCGAAAAAATAGTGCTGGCCTGCATTACGTTGCACAATATGCTCAGAAAAAAATATTTAGATGCCCATTGCCCACCTGGCTCAATTGATTCAGAGAATAAGAAGACAGGAATTGTAACTGAAGGGACATGGAGAAACGATCCACAATTGCAGGGAGTACAGAGAACTGGCAGAGAGGCAGGGAATGAGGCAAAGTACGTGCAGGCACAATTTATGGAGTATTTCAACGCAGAAGGAGCACTAACATGCCAGTGAGACATGGTTGGATTGTAATTTGTAGTTGAATAACTACTACCAAAATGCAGTATATACCCTTCTTAGTTCTTTGAGTTAGATTACTTTTCCTCTCATACCATTATTGAAATTTGCAACACTCACAATATTCTGAATACAATATACATCATTAATATTTTTTTATTTAACTAATTACAGTACGTGCCATGAACTAATTTGTTGTTTCCATGTCGCACGTTCTATTTTCAAAAACTTTGCAGTTACGAGGTGTAATTTCTACTTTTTTCAATTGAAATACTTGTACATAGAGTCGTTGATCTACGTCGGAAAAAATTCCCACCTTTTAGAGTTTAGTTTAGTTATCACAAAAAAATGATTACTTTGAAAAAGCGAGTTTTGTAACAATAGCTCCTATAAATAACAGGATTAAATGTTAGTTTAAGCCACCCTATTCGTAGCAAAGGCGTTCCAAAGAGAGGAATAATGAAGGCACAATTTAGGATGGTGAGTAGCGAACGCGGATTCTATACACAAGGGGTGTTCCCGCACAGGATCCTCTGGTTATAGAAACAGTAAGTAAAGAAAGATGGTTGAAACAAGAAAAAGTTCAAGAAGAAAGTCAGAGAGGCTGAAAAACAGAGTAGCAGTGAACCAAAAAAGATAGTCCTTAAAAAACAAAAAAAAAACATACTTTATTTCAACAAAAGAAGGCCTACCAAACTCTGAGCTCAGGCCCTTACATTTTCCCGTAAGAGTGCTAATTCCCATAAATACAATAGTTGTATCCCTCTGAAGGGCTCTAAATAATAACTCCGCCTAAGCACTGTGCACTGAAGTTTTAATAATTTACGAATGAAAAATATCATTCAAATTGTAAAGCTTTCAACAAATAACATTTCAATTCTTAACAAAATATAATTAATTCATTTCAATGCTTTTGGAAAACTATCATGTGATATTACTTACGCTTTTTGAATGGTGAAGCTGAATGTCTTCATCAAGAGTTGATATAGTTTCACGAAGAGCGCCACTATCACTGATGGACATCAATGAATCAAAGCACCAAAGTTTTGGTGAGTGCACTTGATCTGTTCCTGCGCCAGATTTAATAGATTCTCTTGTTATCTTCATTTCTTGATGAAACTGGGAACGCAATGTGTGAATTTTCTTGCAAACTTCTTCAATAGTAGAGTTCACAGAAACATTTCAAGTCTTCAACTATTTTCGCAAGTGCTCGTTCCTTGGCAATTGTATTCTTATATTCCTTAGATTTTACTCTCCATAAGCATTCATGAGCTCTGTATAGTTCAATTAAGGTTTCTACTAGAGCGTGAGACCATACAAATGTGGTGTTGCTATCCATAGTTTAAGCTGAAGCATTAACGTACAAACTACCTCACACAACCACGGACAGCAGCCCACTGAGTGCAGCGACTGTGTTGCAAGAGGCAGGGCGGCTGTGAATCGCTGAATCGGATGCCTGCCTGAAGCGCACGTAGCTGCTGCACAGAGGGGCGGTGAGGCGCTTGACGCCCGTGTGACGCCCTTAGTGTAAACGGGCCATTATGCACACAGGCGCCGGTAGATTTACTTTCCGATTTACTGGAGCAGGACAAGCAGCAAGCACGACTAAATGCCCAAGCATGAGTGCGGCCAAACGCAATTTGATGGCAACTGAATGAGACTTTCTTGCAGTCACACACCTGCACCACCTCCAGCAGCAGGAGAGCGTCAGAGGTGAAGTCGTACAGGCCGGCGCTGTCGAGAGCTCCGTCCACACGCGACACGAGCGCCCCCCTCGCACCGCCGGCCGCCCTGTGGACACAGCACTTCGCAGGTGAGCATTTGACATTAGACAGCCATTAACATTAACATTTGACAACCATGAACAGCCATTAACATTAGCATTTGACAGCCACGATCAGCCATTAAAATTTACATTTACATTTGACAGCCATGAACATTAACATTAGGCAGCCACTGCTACTTCCGAGTTAGTCTACAGCATTTTTGTAAATATTCATAATCTGTCCTTCATTTAACAAGAGCAAGACGATTTCAGCAGTGATCCACAGCAACAGTTTTCAACAGATTTATGCGATGGAAGTTCAAAATAGTCATCCGTTCAGCGCATGAATATTCCTGGGTGTTTTTCCACAAGTGTTAGAGGAGTGACTGGTTGCACATCAAGTGTTATTGCTTTGGTGTACCTTGTCCTGAGGGCCTGCGAGAACACTGCCCCAATAAAATATCTCACGCTCAACGAATATCTCAAGGAAACAGTTCTGAATATGCTGAGCACAATAATTATGATGGAGAGTACGCTGGAACTACTGAGGCACAAGAGCGAGTGGCTCCAACCGCTCATTATTACAGCAGGGCAAGTTGACCACAATACACTAAATCTTCAGTGACGAAAAAAATTGTCGTAGTGTTTTGCCATTAAAAAGATCAGTATCTAACTTAAACACGTTTCCTGTTGTAGGTTAAATTGAAGTTCAATATTTAATTCAAATTTAAAGTCAATTGTAGTGAGCAATTTTGAAAATAGTAAGCATTAACTGGCTCGTGCCTTCATTCAGCTCTTATTTAGTATTTATAAAAATTGAGTTAGTGACTGCAGGTCGATCAGCAGCATTAAGAAAATTCCCTCAGTGACCACCGGTGATTCCCTTCACAGGAAATGTGGCAAGAGAAAACTCAAGATATTCTCCAGCTTACCTAGGGAACGCATATCTTGTGCATTCAGCAGTCTCATGTTAACATGTTAAGTGAGGTTGTAAGAAGCAGCCTTGAAAAAACGGCCATACTGCTCAAAAAAATTGTGTCTTTCCTAAAAAAAGTGAAAATGTAATAGCATAGCATGGAGATATTTAACCTCGTATGCTTAAATCTCTTCTAAAAAATTTATTGAAATAATTGAAATACTGTTCCTTCACACAGATACGTAGGTGAGCAATTCACCTCGTGGTGAAGCGGCAGTGAAAGGTTCTCAAGTTTACTATGTGAGATTGAGCGCACCGTCTGGTGCAGTTGTCGCAGCAGGAGGGCTGTGGCGGCACGGCAGCGGCGGGGTCGAAGTGCCTCAGCAGCAGCGCCCGCCTGCACTCGCTGCCCGCACTCAGCAGCTGCTCCATCTTGCGCTGCATCTCCGCCCTGTGGTCCCGGTGCTCCCCCTCCTGCAGCTGGCCCAGGAAGTACCTGCAAACATTACAAACGTCAGAGGCACCTCTCGAATATTAAGTACAGTGCAAAGTAAAACAATTGCGATCATAAAATGCACAACAAAACAATGGCTATTGTAAAACGCACAGCAAAACAATTGCTATTGCAAAACGCGCAGCAAAACAATTGCGATTGTAAAACGCGCAGCAAAACAATTGCGATTGCAAAAAGCACAACAAAACAATTACAATCGTGAAATGCACAACAAAACAATTACAATCGTGAAATGCACAACAAAACAATTACAATCGTGAAATGCACAACAAAACAATTACAATCGTGAAATGCACAACAAAACAATTACAATCGTGAAATGCACAACAAAACAATTACAATCGTGAAATGCACAACAAAACGATTACAATCGTGAAATGCACAACAAAACAATTACAATCGTGAAATGCACAACAAAACAATTACAATTGTGAAATGCACAACAAAACAATTACAATCAAAATGCACTGAAGCATTAAAACATTTAAACTGAAACACCCATACGTTTTGATATAAACTCAGCTCTCGCGTTAGCGTCATGAGGAGACCTGAAGTCTAATACTTACACCAAAGACATGGACTTGGGCATCATGATCACACCTCACACAACAACCGCGACTCACTTATTGAGGGTAAAGTCCTTGGATGAGTAGAAGACGGTGCAGACGCTGGGCAGCCCGTCCCTGCCGGCACGCCCCACCTCCTGGTAGTAGCTCTCCAGGTCACGGGGGGCACCGTAGTGCACGACGCGCCGCACATCCGGTTTGTCTATGCCCATACCGAACGCCACCGTCGCAGCTATCACACCCACCTGCCGCAACCATCGTTCATAAGTCACATCACTGACTCCAATCAAGCAAGGTTACGGTAATAAGTAACAGGATTTATATGAAAGTTGAATTGAAAATTCAATTATTTTAAGCCAACTCAATACAAAGACACTGTTACTGTGATTAAATAGTTCGTGATGTCACTAGCATAAACATTTATGGTCTCCTGCACACAACAAGATTCACAGGTTCTCTCGCGGCACCAGCAGGAGAAGAAACAGTGAAAACTTTTGTTTGACACTTTTTAGGAAAGATATCCTCGATTCCCCAGAAAACAAATTTCTAAGAATAGTTTACAATTAAATTAAATTTTGAATTTATTGTATCAAGGGCTTTCCTTCAAAATATGCAAAAGCTATTAAGTTGTACAGAAAATATTAGTGGATCTCATTTTTCAACCCAGTAAGCAATGCTACAATTGGTAAAAAAAATCATATTCTGTCAAAAAAGGCATTAGTATTCATATTCTTTGCAGTCGTACATAACTGATAATATAACATAGTAGAATTGTACGTCTCGGATGATTTCGACTTCTTACACACAATTCATTAATGTGTAATGGGTTAACCAAAAAACGTAAGGATTCGTTCATACGCACAGCAGAGGAGGCAATTAAAGTTTTACTACACGAGGAACTACAACTTGTTGGTGGTGTGCCGTCCTGGGCAAAATATAAATCTCAACACAATATTTCAGAACACAATGATATTGTCGACCAATAATATTGGTCGACACAATATTTCAGAAAGCGGTTGTGTATTCCGCAAAACTGAGCCGCTTTTTAGGTAAGTTCTGATTATATAACTTAAGCCTTCCTAACCGCAGTGAAGGTGTTTCAAAAAGAGAGCAGCAACATTTAGTACAAAGTTAAGGAAATGAAAACTTTATTCTCAAGATGAGTTCCCACACAAGATCCCGTGCATGAAGAACATTAAGTAAGGAAGGAAGTTTATAAAACAAAATAAAAGTCAGAGGCGCTAAAAACACGACCGAAGTAAACTAAAAAAAGACGGTGCACAATAAAACAAAAACCTATCCTATTTCAACAAAAGGGAAAGCCTACCTAACTTACAGTTTGGGACTAGATATTTTCCTCTGGGAGCGCTGATTCCCATAGCTACTAGAGTTTTATTTCCCTAGGGGAACTGGGGAACTGAGCAGCTTCCCTGAGGCTATTTGTGTGCAGATAACTACAGCAATGAAAAGGACCATTTTTCTTAGCACTGAGGCGGTCAGCCACAACGTGAATGATACCATGACTGAGGGCCGCCTGCCTCAACAACGCCACTTCCAAAAGGATCACGTGCAAAGATCACACGAGAGACTAAACCTCACCACGGTTCTGCCAGATGTTTACTTGCGTTTTCAGCTTATTTCAGTTTTGCTTACACATTTTTACAGCACAAATACCAATAGCATTACCAAGAACAAGCGAGAATTCCTAGGGCATTTTTGAAAAAGGTTTACATGCTATCAGCAGTTTAAAAAAGGAACCTTTTTTGCACCTGAAACTTTATGATGATTCAAAATTTCCAACAATCTATGAATCAAATGACGTTAAGAACCTGGAGCTATGATTGGCTAGGGCATCGTTCCAATATTAAGTTATAAAAGAACAGTGCTGAAAATTTGATAAATTATTGTTGCAATAGTGGATCTAGAGGTATCTGTATATCTCTGCTCTCGACACTTTGACGAGTTCTTTCTGTGTTTCCTGACCGTCATTGAACAATCACGTCACCATCCTAAACCCATTTTCAATATGCCAGAAAATTCAACCCATACTCATACCATTTCTTTTTCCTATTCTCACAAATTCAGAAATTGCATTTGCTAGTACTGATTACTGTCGAATCGTTGTATGCTCTTATAGTAACTTTGGACAGGTTTTCTTATTAGATATCTCACTGCTATTTTCATAATCGTTCACTCAAAAAAAAAGCTTCCCTTGCTCAAGATAAGCAAAACGGGGCGCAGATTTTGACAAGCGCCTTCACTTAAACCAGCCTGATTACCATCTTCTAAATAAGGCATAAGTCTTGAATTTCATGAATTATTAGTTACATCATTTGCTGTATCAAAAGTTATTCATTGATCACATCAAATAAAGTCTTATTAATACACGTGATCACGACTGACACGTAAAACTTCATACTTGAAATGAATATTGATGGTGGAGAGACCTCATCTGCAGACCATATACTTCAGCAATATTTATAAAGTATTCCCAACAATATAACCAAGCATGCTAACTCCTCATTGAAGCCCCTCCAAGGATGTAGTGTTCAATTGACAAATTTCTAATACAGCAAAAAATAAAATTAAAAAGGTGTCAATACCCATTTATATTCAAATAAAAGTATCAAAAATGGGAAAGGTATAAACTGATAATGACGATAATAATAACAATGATGATTAAATGATTACCTTTTGAGTATAAAAAGCTATCAACGCCATTTTACCACGTTTAACATCACTGATTATGTTTGGTTACTTTCATTTGCATTGTATTATCAGGCCATATTTACCATTATCAATTTAAAGTTATAAGTCACTTGCACACAGATGGAATAAAAATAATTCTCATTGCACATTAACTATAATCACCAAGGCGGGTCGAATTGACCATGGGAAAAAAAATTCATTTGAGCAAGCGAGAATATTTGGTCCAGCACATTTAAATAAAATAAGAGTATATTTTATTCTTTTATGTATCGAGAGTTCAAAGTCTAGTCACCCCCAGAAACAGTTAATGAATCTGGTACGGGAAGCTACTGCTTCCACAAGGTTTTTCAAATGAAATAAATGTACGAGTATGTTTCATTTGTATAAATAAGAGTATGTTTCACATATTTCTGATTTATATTTCATAAATGATCATGTCTAGATACCACAGCAACTGAAAAGATTGACAAGAATAAAATAGCGATCTGAGGTAACAACTCCTGTGGTGGCTTCAGAAAAGAAGATTCCAAACTAAACCATCACCCAGTCACAATAACAGAAAAAAGAAACAGAATCTAATGCGTCTATTGCGGACCTCTGCTGGCCGTATGAAAGAATTGTTATGGCATGAACTGTAACCTTCCTGTAAACCCATTACACATCAATAAATTTGGTGTTAGAAATCGAAATCTTCAGAGACGTATATGTTATTCTATCATATTATTATGGTATATATGACTGCGAGCAGCAATGTCCTCCGTGCACACCATGGCCACTGGCTAAATCTAAAAGTAAATCCTAGGAAACTATATCCATGAATATAACTGGGGACAGTGCACATCTGGCCTTAAATGAAATAAGACTGATTTCTGAGAAATCTCACCTTTAGGATAAAAAGACTATGTTGGCTTTCCTTAGCTACGTCGGTTTTCCTTTTTACCCTACATCTGACCTTGTCCCTGACGAAGTCTTCATGTGCCTTCTTGCGGATCTTTGGCCCGAGTCCTGCGTGGTACACGCCACAGTCCAGACCGGCACCTGAGGGCAGACGAGGGTTCTGTTACTGGTGATGGTGGTGACACTCTGACCATAAGCTGACGGTGACACCCAGTTCTCAGATTACATTCTTAAGTTAGTTTGAGCCTCCTCCAAAGGTGTTCCAAAGAAAGGAAGGATGGAAGAAGGCACCATTGAGTATGGAGTGAGATAATGTAGAATCTATGCACAAGGTGGGTTCCCACACAAGATCCCCAGCGTACAGAAACAGTAAGTTCAGAAAGAAGTTTATGAAACAAGATAAAAGTTTAAGGAAAAAGTATAAGGCACAGAGAAAAACAGCAGTGAACCAAAAAAAAAAGTACATAACAGAAGTGAACAATTTTTTCAACAAATACAAGACCTGCTTAACTCTCAGCTCAGGATCTCACATTTCCCCTGGTAACGCTAATGTTATGTTATGTTATGTTAGAATTAGTAAGGTAATGTTGATCAAATTTTTTTACGGGTCGATCTAGCATAACAATGGCATTGTCTGTGGAATTTCCACGGGTCCTGCTAGTTCCCATAAATACAATAGCTGTCTCCCCAGAAGGACCGCTACAGTAATGACAACCCACTTATAACACACCACCACCTACGTTCATAATGTTAGAGCAGGGATTGGTGGCACGAAAACAGCTGATGTTTTTGCTAAACAGTCCTGAGGGGCAGGGGAAGCAATGCTTTAACAAAATATTTCGCGCATTTTTGCAGGCTGCGAAAGGCAATGAAGCAGTTCTAGATAGATTGAACACAACAATTATTTAACCCTTTAACGTCCACATTTTGTACTCATGTTACCGTTATCACAACCACCATCATTAAACTGGCACCGACATCAGATATTCATCAATTTCAGGATGAGGAAGGAACTGCCACTCAACAGTGCAGTCCATAAACACTTCATGGAACTAATTTTACAAGAAATACAATATTTTGAGGCTATTTTTGGAGGAGGACTGTACAGTCCACTTGGGCCTTAAAGGGTTAAGGAAAGTACAATTGAATTACCAAGGCACCAGGGCAAGTAACTCAAAGTGTTCAGTATCACGGCAAAACATGATCTGCAGTGCAGACAGAGCGGGGAGGAGAGACAGAGCAAGATTGCTGGCAAATAAAGTACGCTATAAGACATGTTACGAAAGAGAGCAAAAGGTAAAGTTTGATTGGAAGGTTGTCTTCTGACGATAGTACCACCACCCAACCACCGCGTGAACACTTACAATAACACAAACACCACTACCAATAATAACACAATTATAAATAATGATTATACTCTAATAGCAAGAACACCGGCAGAAACAATACCATTACCACAAATAAGAACACACATCACCACCACCACCACCACCAACAAGAGAGGCAGCTCACCCCTAAGCGCAGCAGCAGTGTCCTCGGTGCACTTCTTGGTGGGGCAGTAGACGATGGTGGGGCCCTCGGCCTGCGCGTCCTGCAGCAGCGGCCTGATGTCCTCACTCGGCCCCGCGCCCTTCGCCCTCACCTCCAGGTACAGGTTTGGGCGGTTGAAGCTCGTCACCGTCACCACGGCATTTCTGAAGCATTGTGTCTTCACTCAAGGAATTATACCTGTATACCTAGCAAAAAGAATTGTATCGGCAGTTGAAGAATTATGTATCCAGCAAAAAGAATTGTATCGGCAGTTGAAGAATTATGTATCCAGCAAAAAGAATTGTATCGGCAGTTGAAGAATTATGTATCCAGCAAAAAGAATTGTATCGGTAGTTGAAGAATTATGTATCCAGCAAAAAGAATTGTATCGGCAGTTGAAGAATTATGTATCCAGCAAAAAGAATTGTATCGGTAGTTGAAGAATTATGTCTCCAGCAAAAAGAATTGTATCGGCAGTTGAAGAATTATGTCTCCAGCAATAAGAATTGTACCGGCAGTCGAAGAATTCTATATCCAGCAAAAAGAATTGTATCGGCAGTTGAAGAATTATGTCTCCAGCAAAAAGAAGTGTGTCAGTAGCTGAAGAATTGTATAACTAACAGAAAAAGTTGTACATCTAGCAAAACAGAATTGTACATCTAGCAAAACAGAATTGTACATCTAGCAAAACAGAATTGTATATCTAGCAAAATAGAATTGTATATCAAGCAAAACAGAATTGTACATCTAGCAAAACAGAATTGTACATCTAGCAAAACAGAATTGTACATCTAGCAAAATAGAATTGTACATCTAGCAAAATAGAATTGTATATCTAGCAAAATAGAATTGTATATCTAGCAAAATAGAATTGTATATCTAGCAAAATAGAATTTTACCTCTAGCAAAACAGAATTGTGCTGGCAATAGAAAAATTATACTCACAGAAAAAACAATCGTATCGGTAGTTGAAGAATTTTTTATATCCAGCAAAAAACCTTTACTGCTGCTGCATCTCCACAGCACACAAAAACAATAGGCCAGGATTTTATACATGTATCTTCTCTGATCTTTACTTAACACACCTAGCCCACTCAGTCCAAAAAGGTCAAGATATTAAAAACAAAGCTAATTGGCAAAATTCATGTAATGTTTGCTGCTGATATTCAAGTTCAAAATGTGGAAGCTACAACATTATGCCTTCAAAGGTTACATCTCTGTAAAACCTTTATAATGCCAAGCGAATGCCAGTGTAAGCGCAGCTTCCCAGTGAACGCTTTGGATGAAACAAATGAATAGACATAAAACTACAAAGGTCTCCCCGAGATAAAATACTCCCAAAAAATAATGCCTGTCGATTTCAAGTAATCTTTCCTCCAACATATTGGTAAATTATTTTCATCAATAATTTAAAGTGAAATATTTATTTGTAAAAATTTCGAATATTTTGTTAAATTTTCCTAGCTAAGAAAGCACTTTTTTGGTGCACTGGAGACAGGATCTCAGGCTTACCTTACACTTATCAACCAACACTAAAATAGTACAAGAACTTGACACAGATGCAGTGGAGGCACAGCAAGAAAACCTGGCTAGAAAGTGATTTCTATTTTAACAACATAATTAAAAAGTGGTAGCCTCTATCTTAACTAGAACTAGTATAACTTGAGATGGTGCACAAGAAGAACCTAGTGCAACATGGACCAGGAACACCAACAAACTGACTGTCCCTGCCTCTGGTACCGAGAGCTGAGGTCGCACCTGAGCCTGAGAGATGCAGTTATGTCCCGCACGACAGGGGCGGTGGCGGTCGCTGTGAGGCTCATGATGGGCACCTGCTGGAACGTTTGCCGCAGCACACCCAGACGTCTGGGGACGAGAAATACACGAGCTATAACTCGTGAAATAATCAGCTAGTAAATTATTAAAATCAGAAGCATGCTAAAAGAGACTACAGCTCAAGGTGACTTGTTTCAGTATGACAGAAATGCAAGGTTAACACCGAAAAGAAAACCTAAAAGTTGAAGATGTTCCCCTAGAAAACAAGATTGGTGTTAAGAAATCTCTCCCAGTGCAAACTAATACATCCACAAAAAAAGCTACATTTTACGTGCGCTAGTGTGTTTATACACTGCCAAATTGATTATAAGTTAGTTTTAGCCTTCCTTACAACAGGGATATTCAAAGAAAGGAAGAATGAAGGTACCATTTAGTATGGAGTTAAAAGAACGTGGAATCTATGCACAAAGTACGTTCCTGCACAGGATCCCATGCTCATAGAATCAGAAAGTTAAAAAAAAGGTCATGAAATGAGATACAACTTGAAGAAAAAAGTCACAGGAGCTGAAGAACAGGACAACAGTGAATCAAAAAAGATAGTTTTTAACAAGTAAATAAAATTTTATTCTAACGAAAAGAAGGCCTACCTACTTTTCAGCTCAAGACCTAACAATAAACTGCTAGAAATAACACCCTAATGGGCAGACACAGCATAACTCGTAGCTGTAAGCAATCTTGAAGTCCCCGTTGGCTGTTAGCACACTTTGTACTTCTTGGCAAGACTAATATCATGTCATTTTCTGCCACAGTTCATATTGTACCTGTAAGCAGTGCCAAGAAATCGTGTCCTGACACAGCATCTATTTTACCTGTAAGCCACCCTGAAGTCGTAATTCACTGGCTGGCACAGTGCAAATGGCAGCCCTGACGTTGTGCCTTTATTGGTTGACACAAGATATATTTGCAGCTCTGAAGCATTGTATCCATTGGCTGACGCAGAGCATATTGTACCTGTAAGCAGCCCTGAAGTCGTGCTCCCATTGGCTGAGACAGTGCACACTGTACCTGTAAGCAGCCCTGAAGCCGTGCCTCCATTGGCAGAGACAATGCACACTGTACCTGTAAGCAGCCCTGAAGCCGTGCCCCCATTGGCTGAGACAGTGCACACTGTACCTGTAAGCAACCCTGAAGTCGTGCCCCCATTGGCTGAGACAGTGTACACTGTACCTGTAAGCAGCCCTGAAGCCGTGCCCCCATTGGCTGAGACAATGCACACTGTACCTGTAAGCAGCCCTGAAGTCGTGCCCCCATTGGCTGACGCAGTGCGCCTCGTCCACAGCAAACAGAGTGATGCCGCCCTCGCACTTGTCCAAGTCTTGCAAGGCTTCTATACCAACTGCAACAACAACATATTACATGCAAACAACCACTAACTGCAGTGACAGGTCTAATTAATGATACATCTGGGAAATGAGATTTATTATTGACAAAGGTAGATTTTAACTGACTGAAGCCACTATCATTCTTGTAATTAAGACGATCAAGTATGGTCGGCCAGTTTTATTAAAATTGATTTCTTTTAACAAAAAATACTAATGTTCACATGGCAGGTAATGGTAGTGTGTTAACATTTTGGAATAATTGTGGAATGAAGAGTCTGAGGTTCACTGTTGTTAAGTAAAAAAAAAAATGATCCAAGACTGGCTGAAGCAAGAAAACAGAAGTCACTTTAGGAAACAACAACACTTTTATTCACAAATATCATTTTGCTCATACATCGAAATAACTGAAGAATAAAAATCAACTAGGTGCAGAGATAGTGAGAGTAACTCATAACTCCACAAAGAACAAGAGTACCAGGTCTCACCCTCTACAAATTCAGGCGTGACGTACACGACCCTGAACACCCCAGAGCGCATCTGGGTGTACACGGACCGGTCCACCTGACCACTGCCCAGGAAGCAGGCAGGGATGCCAGCAGCCTGAGGGGGCAGAGGAGCATCAATCACTATCCATAAGGCAAACACGTTGCTGGCCTCAAGCAAACGGAGCCTGTTAGATTAGATTAGGTGTTTGTTTAGGCCTTCCAAACTCCTACTACTACGTTCCAAGGAAGAGAAAGCCATCATTTAGTATGGAGTAAAGGGAATGCAGAATCTACGCATAAGGTACATAGAAACAGTCAGTTGAGACAGAAGTTTATGAGAGTAGTAGGTGCTGAAAAACAGGACAGTAACAAGATGCTGTAAAGCCAGACAAAACCTATGGAAGGCTCAATGATGTATGTCATTTAGGGTTTACACGATGTAGCAGTTTACAAATATGTATTTTTGAACTCAAGATATGGAGTAACAATTTCATGATAGGAGTTTATCTCCAGAAAAGAAATACCTACTATGTTCTCTGGTGAACCATGACTTGGTTTTACAATATAGAAATACAACATCAAATCAATGGGGTACATGATGGATTGAACATTGCACTCCCATGTCTAAAGTATTCAATTTAAATATGGTCAAAATGGAGAAGCGACAAATTTAATTTAAAGTGGATACAAATTTATGAGCAAATATATAAAACCAGTTCAAGTGTATATTTAGAACAAAAAACCTCATACACATCACCAAAACCAATAATTTTAAAACTAAAACTCTTCGATCATAAGCAGTCAACTTACAGACTGCTGGAGTTCAAATTGCATAAAATAAATATTAACAGAGGAAAACAGATAAATCAAACCTTTAGCCTCAGAACCTGGTCCTGCATTAGTGTGACCAGAAGACAAATATGGTGTGAGAAAACAAACAAACTTGGAGTTCTAGGACCTGATTCTGTATTGGAAAGATGAGGAGACGAATATGCCTAACCAAGAAAAACTCAAGTACCTAAATCACAGACCTGGAGCCCCAGAACTTGGTCCTGCATTAGAGAGATGAGAGGGGACACCACAACACAGACTCCCCCCTTGTACACAGCAGGGTACTGGTAGCACAGAGACTTGCCGTAGCCAGTTGCCATTACCACGTTGTTGTCCTTGCCCTGCACACCAGACACATCCATTACCTTCAGATTTATTAAACACAAGTTTCTTCATGAAAGATCAATAGAAATAGAAGCAGAGTTAAATTAATATGTTCTTTGTACAACTAGCCTTCATCTACATGTTAAGGCACCTTCATTTTATGTTGACAGGCATAATTGTGATGTAAACAAAACAAGCTATTTTGTTCTCTGTTTAAAAGTCAGTTAATTCTCAATATTCATTTTTTTAGTTAAGGTTACCAGGAAACAGTCAGTCCATGCACAATATATGCATCGATGGTTAGAATTTACAACAAAATATTACATAATGTATCATATGAGACATGTCTCAAAAGTAATACAGATTGAGCTCAGATTTTGTAATTTTTGTTAGGCCAACAAATTTTTTAACTGAAATTTTTTTACTAACTTGAAAAATATGGCTTGATTAATACATGTGACAACATTCCAGCACATTAGTTCAGTAATTTGGATTAACACTGCATAACCATCTTAAAAAAGACACTCAAAGTATGGAGAATAACACTATTGTTATTCATACATCGAAATAACTGAAGAATATTATTCATACATTGAAATAACTGAAGGATAAAAATCAACTAGGTGCAGAGATAGTGAGAGTAACTCATAACTCCACAAAGAACAAGTGTACCAGGTCTCACCCTCTACAAATTCAGGCGTGACGTACACGACCCTGAACACCTCAGAGCGCATCTGGGTGTACACGGACCGGTCCACCTGACCAGAATGTACTATATGACCTTGAGATAAATCCATTTCAAATGATTTTGTTAACCCTTATCATATTCTTCTAAAATTCATCTCAAATAACCTGATTTGCTGAAAATTAATCAAATAACTTGATTTGCTAACACCATAAGTCACTTCAAAATGAAAACAGAAATGAGCATATGAATGTATTGAAGATATGAACCTGCTTAAAAAATATATATTCCTAATCCATAGAGGGCTTAAAGAAATCCTGTTGCAAAGCAGAAACCTTGAGGGCAGCACTGATGATCCTCCACTGCATGGGGCGGAAGGAGGTGTGGCCAAAGTGCTCGTGCAGCACACTCAGGTGGTGAGGGCTGGGCGCTTCAGTGGTGTATGGCGTGCTTAGAGCACTGATGCTCTCCTCATGTTCCTGGTTCAAATTGATTTAGACTTATATACTGCAATATACACTGATATATAAATATGGTAGCCAACTGAAAAACAAGCTTTCAGTACAAAAAACCTTATACCAAATGATAGAGGAAATGTTCAAAATATTTTATCAATGCAGTGTTGCAGCTGAAGTATGAAGTTGTGAGTATGTTAAGTTTAAGATTTTAATTCATCTCTACTCTGTTATTGTTTTAAATCCACCAGCAAAAGACACATCTGTTCAATTACATTCTGACTAGTAACAGATTGAAATTTCAACTTTTATTCACCACACATAAAAAAATATTCATGTATTGAACAAAAAGAATTTAATTTTAAGCAAAAATGAAACTAAAACTGTATTATTAGTCCCCCAAACCAAACTGTATTTATCCTTTGACTGTTCGTGACTTACGTATTTTTTTTCTTTATTTCAAATGCAACCAAGTCAGATTAAACAAAACTTAATTTTCTTAAATTAACTTTTCTTGCCTTTGATTTACCTCATTAGATCTGTACATTTGTCAGCGAACAGATCAAAACAAAATACACAAGTACTCGGTAGTAAAAGGATCCTGGTATTCATTAACAGTGAACAAAAGTTATAAGTGCACCAGCTTAAGATGATAGGCAGTTAGTATTTACCTGAGTAGCCTTTGATGTACCTCCATCAGATCCACCCAGCATTTCTTCAACAGCCGCTATTTCATTCTCAGTGTCCAACCAGTCAGCATCATCTCCCCAGTCATCCATGATCAATATAAAATTGTTTCTCTCACATACTGAAAAATAGGAAACAAATAAAAACATAATTTTTTTGTTGGAAATTGACATTTACAAACTATAAAAAGAGCACCTTTAACTGTACTTTAATTTCCCCACGCGGACAAGGTTTAGCACTCAAAAAAGTGAATTGATAGTTTAAGTGATAAACCTAAACAAGGTGGTAACTAGCCACTGCAAGGTCAAGACTTTACCGTAATTGAAGAATTAAAAAATGTTGAGTTAGAGAACTGAATCTGCAGCACACTTATATGACCTTACTTTTAACTCAGTTATTTTTGTTTGCCATTATTTTTGCCCCTGCTAACCTTTCTTTTGTAAGTTATTCTTCCTATCAGTCGAAAATTTGTTCAGAGTTCCTTAATATTTTGAAATTTAGTGTTCCATAAACATCCAATTTTTCAATGCTTTTATTTGTATTTACTTTTGCTTACTGTTTTCATTTCCATATTCTGTTTTATTTTTTTGTGTTTTTGTGACAGTATCATACAAACATTTTCATCCGACAGAAAACTGACCGATAAATGCGCAAACCCCTACCAGCTTTCCTGATCAGCACATGGAAATGCAGGTCAGGTTCTGCAGGGATTATTTTACTTTTTTTTTAATTCTGAGTAGAAAAAAATATTTCAGAAAGTTATAATTTTTCCACGGAATAATTGATGAAAATTGAAATTAAAAAAGCTAACAGCATTGAGAGAAAGTTTAAAAAATAAACCATGATATAACAACATACTAGAAATGACTAAACCAACAAAATATACAGTGATACTTTCACTTCTTTCAGACAGAGAAGATGACAACATAATTGTATCTTCATGTTCAAGAGTTTTCTTTTTTGATGGGTAGCTTCTTGCATATCTTTTGAGAAGTAGGAGAAGAAATCTGAAGTACAAGTGAACAACAGATTAAAATGAACTTGCTAAATCTATTTTTCTTCTTTTTTTTACAACAGCTTTTAAGAAATTCACAGCATCATTAGGTTTTCATTAATTGGGTGAGCCACAATTTTTGCAATGGATAATGCTAATAATGAAGATATTATTAGTTATGGAGTTCAGGAAAGAAAGAAAATAATCAGAAAACTAAGTGACTGGCATATCACACCAATATGAAATAACCACAACAACATGGATGCCTTTGCATTAAAATAAACTACAAGAACTATATAAATTCAATACTAATCAGGGCATTTCAACAGGATGACAGGAAAAAATTCATTATCAGACAAGTAACTCTCAACATAAGCTTCCATAGAACAGGTAAAAAATTTATGCATCAGTGCTTCAATATGTATGAAAATGTGTGCCATTATGAAAGCTGCCTGCGGCAATGGTCTGCCAAAAAACATCACACATGCAGTAATACTGAATAAGAATTACATATATGATATTAATAAATAAGCATCACATATGATAATACTAAAGAAGCATCACACATATGATAGGACTGAACATGTGGTAGTACCAAATAAGTATCACACATATGGTAATATTGAACAAGCATCACATTTACAGGACTAAATAAGCTTTACATATGAGGTAGAACTGAATGAGCATCATGCAAATGGTAGGAACATAATCAATGAACATAATGAGCATTAGAATTATCTATATATTAATACGCTTGACACAAAGTTGGTGTGTAATGCCCTCATCAATGTTTGCGGTATCATGGATAGAATAGGCGAGATAGGAAGGATAGGTTAAATTAGATTAGGTTAGGATATTCATTATTTTATATTGTTTTCTGTAGCTTTGTTTTTGTATTTCTAATTGATTTTATATTTTATTTTTTTTTATATTTGTTTTATTTTAATAAATTTCTTTTCTTATTTATTTGTTCAACTTGGTAAATGTGTAGGAAAGGTCAGTAATGGATATTCCACTTGTTGTTGCCTAAACATAGTTAATTAGATCAAAATAAACAAGTTTACTTCTATCTATGCACTTTTCATTTTAAATGAGTTTTTTTACGAGTTATAGCGGTAGGTTTAGTTTCGTTTATGATGACGAATGTGCTCGAATAAACAGCTACTGATCGATTTTTGAATTTTTGTTGCTTGAATCATTTTAATAACATCGAAATAAACTACTTTTCTTCTATACACTTTTTTTGTCAAACGAGTATTTACAAGTTAGCGCAGTTGGTTTAGTTTTTTCTTTGATGACGAGCGCAAAGGAAGCACTACTCCATTGCAGTGTTGTCATCCGATGCGCTCCATGAATTACTTCCCGCTTCAAACACTTGAGTTGCGGTAACTAATTTACCGCTATAACTCGTCCAATACTCATTTAGGATGGAAAGTGCATAGAAGAAAACTTGTTTATTTTGATCTAATTAACTATGTTTAGGCAACAATAAGTGAAAAATCGATTACTGACCTTTCCTATGTATTAACCTTCAATTTTTTATTTTTTTTATTGATCATCTTTTTCATCTAGTTAGTTACATTTATTATTTATTAATGTTTCATTTTTTTATTAATTATTTTTTGTTTCTATTTTTTTATATCTATATATTAATACTTTTAAAACGAAAGTACTCAGGTAGTGCTCATGTCCAAGTTTGCAGTATCATGGACACAGAGTTCCTGAGTTTACATAAAAAGATCACCTTTACATGCATAAATACATTTGATATTCCATCATGTTAGTATACTTTAGGTAATGTTGATCAAATTTTTTCATGGGTCCATGGTTTTTTATGTTCAACATATCAGGATTGCTTTGGTTAGGATAGGATAAAAGAATATGTTAGGTTAGGATGGGTTAGGTTAGAATATATTATGTTAGAATTTGTTAGGTAATATTGACAAAATTTTTTCATGAGTCCACCTAGCTAAATGATGACATTTCTTAACATATTGATTACAACAATTCAAATGATTGAGGATACGATAGGTTAGTAAAGGTTATATTAGGTTAGGCGATAGCTTTGGTTATTGTAGGACAGTAGGATATGTTAGGTTAGGATAGATTTTGTTAGAACATGTTGTGTTAGAATTTGTTAGGTAATGTAGGCAGAATATTTTTACAGGTTTTTCTTAGGAATCTTTCTATATCAAAGAATGCATATCAAATACATTTTTTTTCTTACTTAACTTTGTGTGCTTGGAAGTGAGTTAATTATTAAAATTGTGGAAGCTACATGGGTTTCTGCTCATTATTATGA
The DNA here is from genome assembly GCA_030386875.1 of Morinoia aosen. Classification (NCBI taxonomy): domain Eukaryota; kingdom Metazoa; phylum Arthropoda; class Malacostraca; order Amphipoda; family Talitridae; genus Morinoia; species Morinoia aosen. The sequence continues at coordinate 31,700,514 of CM059561.1, read as the reverse complement.
AGGAGTTATGACTTGCAGTTTGTGTCTACAAAGATATTATATATAATGGAACAAGCAGGATAGGATAGATTAATATGTTAGGTTAGCAAGGGTTAGGTTAAAATGTTATATTAGAACTTTTTAGGTAATTTTTGCCGAATTTTTCCTTGGGTCTCCCTAGCTTAAGGATGACATTGATTAAGTGAGGTTACGATAGTTTAGGTCAGGATAGGTTAGCATAGGTTACATAATGATCAAGACATTTTTTCAAGGGCCAACAGTTTTTTCTGTTTGACAAATTATCAGAAATGCTTTAGTTAGTGTTGTATAGATTAGTATTAAACTAATAAGTATGGGTTAGGTTAGATTTTGTCATGTTAAAATTTGCTGGGTGATGTTCATCAAATTTTCGTATGGGTACAACTAGCCTAACCAAGACATTGGTTAAGTTAGGTTACAATAGGTTAGTTTAGGATAAGTTAGAATAGGTTAGGATATATTAGGATGGGTTTGGATAGGACAGATTAGGATAAGTTATTGTAGGTTAGGATAGATTAAGATAGGTTAGGAGAATTATTTATTCAATGTCTGATGATATTAAGGTTAAGTTACTCAAATCATGAGGATTTTTCTCCAAATTTTAGAAATAAAGCTATGTGCTATCACTTGAACTGAGCCTCTATTTTGACATTCTATTGAAATAAGATCATTTCTTAGATGATACACAAGAACTGATAAAATACATAATACAAAATTAGATAGCAAATTTAAATTGGAAGATAATCGCATGTAGACCAGACATAACTAATAACAAGTTAGTTTATCCAATATGGGACAAAATACGTTCTACTGTCTCCCACTACAAAAAGTTTTTGTTTGAGTATTCTAGGTTAGGTTAGGTTAACATTGCATCTTTGGGATGCTTTATTTCCAATCAAGCCTGATACATATGATCTTAGCATTGGTTTTCAAATGTCTTATAACTAACCCTATATATAGGACACCATGACGGTTCCCCCGTAAAGCCGGTACCCATTTCCGACACCTGGGTTGAGTGGGGTATTGTGCTTGAGCTTTCCCTTATGAACTTGAACTTGAGGGCCGACAGTGTCGGGGCCTTTGTAACGGCCTACAATTCCCTCCACAATTTTCACACAGAGTTCAGCGCCTGGTACCAGACTTGTCCACTAAACCTATACCCAACAGGGAAAATCTCCGCGCCAGCGCTGGGAACGAACCCGCAAATTCCAGTATACAAGTCCGATCCCTTAACCGCTGTGCCACGGAGAGCACTATAATTAAAGTTCTACATCAACTCAAGCATAAATTTAGCAAAAAGTTCAGAAATGAAATTTTACAACAGTAAATTGGAGATGTACAACACAGACATTTCCGGGCTATTGAGAGTTTGAAACTTAGAGAATTGAATAGCTGTGATGGGAGGCAACTGTGAAATGTCATGGCTTAGTGTAAAAATTTATATTTTAATAATGCACTAAAGATCAAGGTTGTTACAAAATATACATTGCACGAGTTATTGCTGAAAAAACTTGTATTATAGGACAAATAAAACAGCCAACTTTTCTTTTTCTATAGATATGTCAACCAAAAAAGGCGTGAGTAAAATGTGAACAGTATTTTTCTTCAAGTTTGACGCCAAATTTTGTAAGCAAGAATGACGTCATGCGATTACTCATTCGTAGGCCAAAATGTTCCGCAGCTGAGGCGACGGGAGAATTGGTCGGCACTCCTATTCTCCAATTGGATGAAAAAAAAAATGTTCGGAAATATCGTCGAGAATACTAAACATCTATTGAAACGGAGTATTTTTTTAATGTAAAATATATCTGCATCTTAGAGCATACTAACCAGTCTATTTTTATGCCCAAAATCTAACATATTGTGACCGTTGTCTATCACTTGTCAACTCATGAAAAACTGATAGCCTAGACAAGTGCCGAATTCTAGCACGTAAATCATATTTAATTGATCATTGTTCCTTATACTCTAATTTTAAGTCAAGTTACATTATTTTTGATTTATTGTTTGAAGAACGATTTGTTGTCTCTTAACCATTGTATCTGTTAAAAGAATAGTATTCAACAGGGTAGGCCTTGTTCAAAAAATGTCTGTGATCCAAGCAATTCATTTTATTTGCATTAGCTTACATTGGTAAACATTTAATTTGTGCACAAGGCAAGATTTTTAATGCCTAAATTACATGTATTTTCTTAGAACTTGAATCAGCTGATTTTCAATTAACTCTAATAACTGTGGACCAATAGAAAAGTGAACAAGATTAGCCATGATTAATCAGGTGATGGCTTTGCAGTTTTGTTTTATATTGAATTTAAAAGTTACCACTCTATGAAAGTCTACTTTGTCATAAATTACATCAAAGTTGTATTTCATGACAAAGAGCATGCTATGAAAATATGTTTTTGTCAGGGATCTTGGTATAAATTTTCTGTTTTAGTTGTCAGAGTATAAAGAAATAGTTACGTGAAGTTAAAAAAAAATCAATGAATAAAGTAAAACCTTAATAGATCAGCAGCATGTTGTTCAGTGATGTGGCATATTTCAATTATTGACTAAACAAATAAAACCTAAACTAAACCTAAGAAACTTGTTAAATTTTCTTATGTAAAACTAGTAGGTAAATCTGAAGGATATGTCAGTTATCAATTTTGTAAATTTTGATGCCTTAGCATAGTTAATTAGATCGAAATAAACAAGTTTTCTTCTATGCGCTTTCCGCCTCAAATGAGTATTTTATTAGTTATAGCGGTAAATGACTTACCGCAACTCCAGTGTTTGAAGCGGCAAGTAATTCAAGGAGCACGTCGGACAGCAACACTGCAATGCGCACTCGCTTTCAGCGCGATCGTCGTCAAAGACGAAACCAAACCTACCGCTATACCTCGTTAAATACTCATTTGACAAAAAAAGAGTATAGAAGAAAAGTTGTTTATTTTGATGTTATTACCAGTTGTCAATTTTACACTTTTTGGTGCCTGAACCTAATTAATTGAATCAAAATAAACAAGTTTTCTTCTATGCACTTTTCATCTCAAATGAGTATTTTATTAGTTATAGCGGTATATGGCTAACCGCAACTCCAGTGTTTGAAGCGGCAAGTATAAGAAGCACGTCGGACAGCAACACTGCAATGCGAACTCGCTTTCAGCGCGATCGTCATCAAAGACGAAACCAAACCTACCGCTATACCTCGTTAAATACTCATTTGACAAAAAAAAGAGTATAGAAGAAAAGTTGTTTATTTCGATGTTATTACCATGTTTCAAGCAACAAAAATTCAAAAATTGATGAGTAGCTGTTTATTCGAGCGCATTCGTCATCAAAGAGGAAACTAAACTTACCGCTATAAATCGTAAAATACTCATTTGAGACGGAAAGTGCATAGAAGAAAACTTATTTATTTTGATTCAATTAATTAGGTTCAGGCACCAAAAAGTGTAAAATTGACAACTGGTAATAACATCAAAATAAACAACTTTTCTTCTATACACTTTTTTTGTCAAATGAGTATTTAATGAGGTATAGCGGTAGGTTTGGTTTCGTCTTTGATGACGATCGCGCTGAAAGCGAGTTCGCATTGCAGTGTTGCTGTCCGACGTGCTTCTTGAGTTACTTGCCGCTTCAAACACTGGAGTTGCGGTTAGCCATATACCGCTATAACTAATAAAATACTCATTTGAGATGAAAAGTGCATAGAAGAAAACTTGTTTATTTTGATCTAATTAACTATGCTTAGGCATCAAAATTTACAAAATTGATAACTGACATATCCTTCAGATTTACCAAAATTAATTTGTCCTAATGAAGGTTTTCTTGGGTTTCACGATGATTATTCTAAATGGACAAATTGTAAATTGCCTGTACTATTTTATTTTGCTTAAAGGTGCTTTGGTCAATATGCAGTTTAATGCGCTCTCAGAAATTAAAAATTCTATTCCAAAGAATCAAGGAACACATTCAAAAATGTTTTACATGAATGACAGTTGGTCAATATGCAGTTCAGGGGATCCACCGAAATAAAGAATTTCATTCTAAAGAATCACTAAAGGAACCCATTTAAGAACGTTTTACACAAATGCCATTCTGCTCGCTGATGCGTTTTTTTCTAATTGTTGAACTTTGAAGTTGGGTTTTGCACGGGAAAAGAAGCAAGCGTGCCAAGCAAAATTTAATCAATAACGGAAGCTAACACCCTATTACAAACGTAAACAGGTATGATTATGAGGGGGAGCCACAGTTTTTCTAGTAAAAATTATAAATAAAGGTTCAAACCCACCCATTTGGTTTGAGCGACGTCAACAATTTTGTTGACATAAGCTCCAAGATGACGGTTACCTAATATGGTTGCAGCCATCTGGACTTGATGTAAACACAATTGCGCACGTAACCCTAATGGGTGGGTTTGAACCTTTATTTATAATTTTCACTAGATGAACTGTGGCTCCCCCTCACGACCCAACCTGTTTACGTTTGTGATAGTGGGTTAGCTTCAGTTATTAATTAAGTTCTGCTTGGTGCCCTCGCTTCCTTTGACGCGCAAAAGCCAACTTCAAAGTTCAATAATTCGAAAATAACTCATCAGCGAGCAGAATGGTATTCATGTAAAACGTTCTTAAATGGGTTCCTTTAGTGATTCTTTGGAATAAAATTCCTAATTTTGGTGGATCCCCTAATCTGCATATTGACCTGACATTCTGCTTGCTGATGCGCTATTTTCAAGTTATTCAACTTTTGAAATTTTTGTATTCCACAGCAGTTCGTCAGTTGCGTGCTTAAGCTGGAGCTGTTAGAGTACGTTTGGGTACTTTGTGATTTATTACCAGCCAACCCCACATAGTCTGCAAAGCCTGAACCCACTTCTAGAATGTTTTAGTTGATAACACAATAAAGGTTATCACCCAAAAATATTAACGGGATTGGAATAGTGAATACTTATTAAATCTACGTTATTCACTCCTACGGTTTTGCTAATGTTCTACGGTGGCCACCATATTGAAAATGATGCCAACTGCATATCGATTTCAGTATTCACTACCTCAGTCCTGGTCATATTTTTGGGTGATAACCTTTATTGTGTTATTAACAAAAAATCCTAGAAGTGGGTTCAGGCTCCAAAGGGGTCGGTTAATAATAAATTACAAAGTACCCAAACATACTCTAATGGCTTAAGCATGCAACGCAACTGCTATGGAAGATGAAATTCAAAACTTGAATCCCTCAAAATAACGTACCAGCAAGCAGAATGTCATTCATGTAAAACATTTTTAAATGTGTTCCGTTAATGATTCTTTGAAACGGAATTTTTAATTTTCATAAGCGCATTGAACTGCATATTGAAAAGCTTTTAAAGCAATTTACTATGCTTTTTTAGAGTTAATTATTGCTATTTAAAAATGTATGTTCGACCTTATAATCAAATTCTTCTTAATTAAGGATGGCTATTACTATGATATATGTATTCAACTAAAGCTATGACTTGTTACAGAGGTGTCTTCTGATTTGCTGTTAATTCTGAGAAACAGTTGAAATTTATCATGGCAGACCCAAAGTATGCTGGTCTTCCAGGAATTGTAAGTAGATAATATATGTTTTTAACTTAGTATGTTTAGAAATATTGTAAATGTTCAAGTATATATTTTTTCAACAGATTCATAAAATCTTTTTTATGTTTGGGAATTAGCGCTCCTAGGAAGAATATATGAGGTCCCATGCTAAAAGTTGGATAAGCCTTAATTATGTAGAAATAAAATAGGTTTTTTGTTTTGTTACAGACCATCTTTTTTTGGTTTACTGATGTCCATTTGTTCAGCATCTATTATTTTCTTTTTCAACTTCTATCTTGTTTCATGTATTTCTTTATTAACCTGCTGTTTTTATGTATCTTGTGCATAGATTGTGTGTTCCTTAACTCCATCCTAAATGGTGCCTTCATCCTTCTTCTATGTGAACTTTTTTGTTTTGGCAAGACAGGCTGAAAATAATTTATAATCAATAAATCTTACTCATATATTAATGTCTTACTTTCATGTATGTACAGTCAAGCATGAATTGACAACACTGTTATACAGAAGTATGTAATGTAGATATTTTCTAAAGTTTCTAAACTATTTTTCATATCTTTCAAGGCTTACTTGATTTGCAACTAGTGTAATAGTAGGCATCAGATCATTTGTGTTATTTTTACAGTCAATTATTGGACTGACATTGCTAGTCATGCAATTAACTTATTTATGAAGAGTAGGCATCAGATCATTTGTTTTATTTTTACAGTCAATTATGGGACTGACATGGCTAGAGTCATGCAATTTACTTATTTATGAAAAGTTTTGCAGTAAAATTGTAACATTGGTATTGAATTTACACTACATCTTTACTTATAATTTTGATAGCTACATTTATAGTTGGGGAAAAAACATAAAAGTTGTTTTTGGCTATTTTTTTTGTAAAAGTTGATGCCAAAATAATGTTCCTTCCAGGTATATGACCAGCCAGATGTTTATGAGACAAGTGATCTCCCAGAAAGTGATCAACACGAGTTTGTTGATGCCCTGGAGGCCAGTGATGCAGTTGATGTTCTGCACATCTCTGCCAAAGACGCGCATGGCAAGTTCAAGGACAAGATTCTTGACTCCACGTGTGTCGATTTCTCCGATAGAATCTCAACCAAGTCAAAAACAGGATATCGAGCAAGGTAAGTGTTGCTCATTTCTGGATACAAAAATTCTTCATTTTACTATGAACTTCAAAATTGTTTGATTATGTGCTTGTTACACTTGAGAGATACAATTAGAAAATAAAATGGTTTATTTCATGGAAGAGCTTTTTATCAGTTTCCTTGCTTTGAAATTATTGTTGTAAAATATACAAAATTTGTATGATTCAGTTATATTTTGACTCATGAGAAAATTTAATTAATTGAGTTATAATACTCTGCACTGTTTACAATGTTTACTCTGGCAGTACAGCATCCATTTATATTGAACAGGCCATCAAAAATTTTTTTTTATATTATGAGCATGTAATTTGCTGCTGCATCTAACATTAATTAAGTTACCTTTATGATCTCATTAGTGTGCTGCAATTTGTGATTTATATTACATTTTTGAGAGCTTTCCAAAATTGTTAAACATAAGGATTTGGTAATGATAATATCCATGTTATTCTTTAAGTCTGCATATGAATAACTGCCTGTTGCTCTGAGTGTAAAAGTTGTCTTAAAATTTCAATTCATGTATTATCACTGGACAGTAGATATCATTTTTATAAACCGAGATGTTGAGTTTAATATTTACACTTTGGAAGGAATATTGATTTTAAATTTTTGCTCACATATTTTAGGCGCATAGAGTGGGACACTGCTGGCAAGGAAGAAGAGGAGGATGAAACGATCGTGCAGCGCTACAACCGTCTCATGTGTGAGGTGACCGGGCTTCAAGAAGACTTGCTGCAGTTCAAAGAAAAGGTGCTGTATTTCTGTAGCTTATCTTTTTACTTAAAATGTCCCAGGATGCCCTTTTTTCTAGATTGCACATTGCAGGCAACATCACGCTGGCATGAGGCTCAAAAGTTAGCTATGATGTTTATTTTTAAGTGTAGGTAGTACTAATGCTTAACTGTTTAGCATGTTTATAGTTGATAGCTAAACCTCTTTTAAAAGTGCTGACTGTAAGTCATTTCAGGTGATGAAATATATTGACTTATCCCTCTCACTTTATTTGACATTTTTTTCTGGTGAAAAATAACTACTTTAAGAAATGAAACATAAGTCTTGTCAGTTAGGTATTTTCTTTGCCTAAATTAGCTTCTGCTTTGCCAGTCATCATGAATCTACTATTTTTTTAGTAAATGCCAGAAGAAAGACTTACATAAAGTAGAAGAGGAGTAACAAACTTAGTGAGACAGTGACTAAATGTGATTGTGATGTGTGGCATAAGATTTGTTGATAGAATTGATTACTTTAGACAATAAACGTGTAAGTGGCATCACTCTCTTTGGGTAATGGTGATGACAATGAGAAGAAACTAGTGTATCAGTAGTATCCCTCTCACAGAGTGGAAATAATCACTATGATAAGAAACTAGTGTATCAGTGGCATCACTCTCAGGGAGTAGAATTAATTGCATTAATTGCAAGTGTCAATAGGCCTATGATACTTCTGTGCACATCCTTCATCAAATTATGATTATTTATTATTATTAAAATATTATTTAGTATAAATTGAAATTTAGTGTAATATAATTTAGTTTAAATTTGAAATATTACCATCATCCATTTGATTTCTTTGCCATTTTATGGTGATGCTACATAAAATTTTTACATAAACCCCACATTATTCTGATGCAAGTTTCATGGTTTCAACTCTAAAATAGCCACTCTGATCATGGTTGCCATTAGAATCCCGGTAAAAAAATGAAAACCAACAAATAATTTTTAGTGGGAGCATTAGTTATTTTTCTTAGTGCAATTATTTTAATGCTCCTGGTTACTTAGAACTGGCCAGTGTGTCTGATGCCTGATTTGGAATCAGGGCACGGAAGAGATACCGTTTGGTGGCAGCAAGGAGGGCGAGACGGTGTCAGCGGTGCAGCTGGAGAGGCAGGTGGAGGAGCTGCAGACGCAGCTGCTGGGGCTGCAGCTGGAGAAGCAGCTGGGCTGTGATGTGGTGGAGAGCATCGCAAACCCTCACCTCACTTCACACAAGCGCCTCACTGCTCTCATTGAGGCTTTTGCTCATGTCAAGGTGACCGTCTTTTGAAGGGAAGGGGCACTCTTTTGGTGAGAGTAACGCCTTGTTGGGAGAGGGACTTCTTTTTTTTGTTTTTTGTTTTGGAAGGTGATGCTTTTATTGGGTGGTGACGTTTGTAATAGAAAAGTAAAATTCATTCTGGGAAGTATTAGGCTGGAAAAATGTGGTTGTCCTGGGAAATGATGTTATGCTGGAAAAATAAGTTTATTATGGGAAGTAAAGTTATGCTGGAAAAATCAATTAATTCTGGGAAATAAAGATATGCTGGGAAATCCCCTCAGGAGGGGTAGGATAACCTATAGGTTTATGTTAGTTAGATTTATCTATTCTATGCTAAGGGGACTGGTACCGCTAGGAAGGATACTGTTAGGTTTCCTCAGCTATAGATAGGCTGACTTATAAATTTTTTTTTGTGCCTGCTTCGTTCAGTTTTCATGCCTTCTTTGCTATCTTTTGTTTATCTTTCCTTCTGAACTCAGGAGGATACAACTATTGTAACTATGGGAATTAGCACTCCCAGGAGGAATAGGTAAAGTCTTGAGCTGAAGGTTAGGTAGGTGTTCCTTTTGTTGAAATGAAATTAGTGTTTGTTTTGTTACGGACCATCTTTTTTTGGTTCACTGCTGTCTTGTTTTTCAGCACCTACTACTTTTTTTTAGAACTTTTATCTTGTTTCATCAACTTCTTTCCCAATTTGCTGTTTTTATACACCTCGTGCATAGATTCTGCATTCCTCTTAACTTCATACTAAATGGTGGTTTCCTCCTTCCTCTTTGAAATGCTTTTGTTGCAGTTAGGGTTGCTCAAATTAACATTTAATCTAATCTTTCCTTCTTTGTTTATCTTCTTTTTTCTTATTTTTTTATCCTAACTTGATGTTTTTGTTGGACGTTAACACTTTAAGGTCCACATTTTTTACTCATGTTGCCGTTATCACAACCACCATCATTAAACTGGCCCCGGCATCAGATATTTATCGATTTAACTATGAGGAAGGAACTGCCACTCGACAGTGCAGTCCAAAAAGCACATCAGGGAACTAATTTTCCGAGAAATACAATATATTGAGGCTATTTTCGAAGGAGGACCGTACAGTCCACTTGGGTGTAAAAGGGTTAATGGTTAAATTTGGTTTCTTTATATTCTGCTCCTACAACTTTGCTTACTTTGCCATAAAATGGTTGATTTTCGTTCTAGCTTTCTCATTAAAAATAAAAATGGCAGTCATGATTTTTCTCTTGAATAGTTTTATGTTCCATTGAAATTTCGCTACTTTTTTTGCGTAGGACATAACAGAACAAAATAGGTGAGGGATTTACCCCAGCTTTTGTCATGGACAAATTTTCTAATTTTGTGGTGTAAGCGCGTATTTACTTCACAGAAGAAGTTTTTTATATTAATATATTTATATACATCCCTTTATGAGTATTTATGTGAGCAAAGGAAGAATTTATTGCTTTATATCAATTTCTGTTTTGCCCTACAAGAAATAATTAGTAAAATGAATTCACCAAGACATTCTTCATGTTCTCCTTATTGAGGCTTTGCTGTAAAAAACCCATGCTGTGGTATCAAGGAGCAATAACTCTGTAGTGAATAAAATTTTACTCATGTGGTGCTTGTTATTGGTGCATCAGTGACAGCGGGATATCACTTCAAGCTCTTGTTTTTGTTGCAAATCCTGGTGCAAATTTTTTAAGCGTAAACAGAAACTTGACAAAATGAAAATTGTTGTTGCTTCTTCAGTAATATTAATTGACTTTTACATTACATTTCTATTGTTTTTAAGTGAACATTTCAGATTTCTTCTTAACTCAATTTTAAGTAAGATGCTGTAAGTTTGCATAAAATGCGCTATTGGTTTCAATTCAGCACAGCATTGCATAGACGAAGAATGAGATCACTTCTTTAATTTTAACATAATTATATGAATGAAGGGCTCTAACCAACAACGAAAAATGATCAAGTTTAGTCAAGATGAGTTCTGTGCATATAAGTCAAGTTTTATGCTTAGTATTTGAAAATAGAAAAAAAAGCCTTTTTCATATGGAATGGTACGAATATTTTTGAGTGGGGAATAAATTTGTCTTGATCGGTTTTAGGGTAGGTTTATTCTGAAGTGAAATTCTTTAACTACTGGCAGTGTAGTGTAACAGTACATATACCCTATCAAAAATGGCTGTGTTTTTTTGTAAATCAGAGCAGTGATTCATTTGAGAAAACGGATTTTTAATTAAAACTTAACATGCGTATGTTTCCATATTTCTTCAGTTTTGCATTTCTTTCATGATAACTGCAAAACGAGTCTAAGTCATGGTAGAGGAAACAAGGTGGAGTCCTTTCTATGGAGAAAAATACACCTCTTGTTCAGCTATCCAATTTAGTTAGGCTTTATTTAGGCTTTATTTCAAACAAACTTTACGACATCACTATTGTGACATGTTATTAGGGAAATAGTGGTGCTAGATTTGGGCTAGCAGATTTGGGCTAGCAGTTCCAAATGCAATATAAACGATGCTTTTAGATCGTTGCCCTGATCTCAGCATTGCTGCACGGTTGACAAAAAAATGACTGGTTCGACACTATCTCTTTTTCTACCGTAGTCTAAGTAGCTTGAGGGGACGGTTCGGGGTAAAAAAAAGTCTGTAAGTTCTCGGTGGATTTCTCTGAGATATCTACCGTAGGTGTAAAATGTTTTGAATATTTTTTTTATTTGTGCGTATCTTTCGTAACCATACATGAAAAAGATTATTTATAAAAAAAACATGAAAAAACATGTGTTGCGGAAAATCCTACTCCTCCTACAATTTTGAACTCAGAGAACTGAGAAAATATTTTATAGATAGGAAATTGTCTTTTCCAGAGATCCGGTGCAAAAGTTTTTCGATTATTTGATTTTTTGAGCTTTGAGAACTTTTTTTCCCTAAAAATGACCTTTTTTCCACTTTTTTGAATAATTTGCTTCTAATTTTTAAGGTGAATTGAAATTAAAAAAACTTTTGCACCGGATCTATTTTCCCTTTCAAGCGCTATCGATTGGTATGCTTGCCATCTCTGTACCTTCAAAACTGTGGGAGGAGTAGGTTTTCGAAAATCAAAAAGTGAGTTTGCAGAAACACCATTTTCCAAAAAAAAAAAAATTTTTCGTTCATTACTGATTTTTAAATTGAGTCTTATGAGCGATTCTGTACCTTCTTATGTACCTTTAAAACAGTGGGAAAGGATCCATATCAGAAGTCAATAAGTACAAGTTTCACAACAGGTTTTTTTTTTTAAATTGTTTTTTCAAATCTGGCTAATTTTTTTTTTCAATTACCTGTATTGCTTTGTAGCTCTTTTTAAGCCCTTTCGATTGATATAATTGCAATTCCTGTAGCTATAAAACTCAGGGAGGCGTTTATGTTTACATAGCCAGCTAATTAGCTGATGACTCAGCAGCCGGACTCAAAACAAACACTCAATTACACCATCATAGTTTATCACTGAGTAATAGAATGTTTCATTTGAGTACAAAAGCATTTCAAGTAAGGCCATGAATGAACTCTCATGCCATTCCCGTAGAGAAACACTCAATACTGGCTCGTAATGGGGGGGGAAGAGGGAGGTCACCCATCCATTGGTGCACCCCAAGGTCACACTAGTGAGCGTCTTTTACCCCGTCCAGAAGACTAACCAATTGACGTACTTGAAAGCCAATTATATCGTTGGATGCGCAAGAAAAATCTCTATAAGATGAATTTATTAACCGAAAAATGACCATAATCCGAAAATAGACCCGAACCGTGCCCTTAAAAGGACAAAAGCAATTTAAAAAGAACAAAATTTGGAGTCATAATCTAATGTTTAGGTACCCAGTTTACAGGAGAGCAGTGACACCAGACAAACATAATAAATAAGTAATTAAGGAAGCAATAAACTGTTTTGTAAACTGTTTTGTACTCGTAAGTTGCGACGTTTTTTCAATGGGGTTTATGTTGTACAGGACAAGGCCGCGAGCGCAACGAGCAGCAAGCAGGGCGCTGCAAAAGACGTGGGCAAGGGGCAGGCTCCAAGTGACATCACGTACCAGCTCTTTTACTCCCCTGAAGTGTCCAAGTTCAGCCAGCTCGGGCCTGCTCTCCAGCTCGAGAAGAGGATTGACCGCCTTGAGAAACTGCTTGGCAGTGACCAGGACAAGATGGTCAGTTCTTCGTATGTCGTCTTGTGTTGCTTCCTAAATTGTTGTACTTCACACATTTATAAAATTTCGTTAAATCGTTGATCGTTTCTGCTATGATGAATTCTGGAAAAAAATGTGCTGGAACGTTTTGATGTACGTACATCATCTTCAGGATTGATCACATTCGAAAGCATTTTCATGTCACATCTCTAAAGAATGAAACCACTTCCTAAAAAAGTTAGAAATTTTTAGCCATCATGTCTAGAGTAGTCAGAACGGTAAACATGGTATGAATGTCGCGAAAACAATGCTCTCTGAGCACGTAACGCAGAGGGACTTTCAACCCTCACACATAATGAATATAGTACACCTTTGTGCTTGCATGGTACCCACATAATAGGCATGGAAAATAAAAAACATTGGAAGATTAAAACACATTCTGTTTAAGATGCACACGTGGAAAATTGGCACAAGTAAACATATTTTTATTGCAACACTCATTTTCGCACCAGAGCCCTCAGGCAAGATGTTAATGATCTGCGACATGATAGTTTTATCCGGCATAATGATGTGACATAGACAAACGGAGAAAAATTCGCTGCAGGACATCAATCCTGCTTATCACACGGTATTCATTATAAGGAAGACCTCCTTGTAAATTTGCACTTGATGCCTACATTCATAACACTCTCTGCGCGCCAAACAAAGATCTGCACTGTTCGGCGTGCCTCTTCTTCCCTTCATTCTTCACTATTACAACTGGAGTAAATACCCTGTCGTTGGCCTGTCGAGGCTCGAACACAGCCTCCAGGCTTCGTCATTAGCGTTGAATACCAGGCTGACTGCCCGCTGCAAGGTTGCGAACGCTCAGCCGGTTGTGTCGCTACAGGCCCTCGGATGTTAGGCGTTCACAGCCCACGTCTCCGCGGTCTCAGCTGCCGCGCAGGCCAGCTATCCCAAACCCGCCTGTGAATGATTATCATTTTAAGTGACAAGCTCTATATGAATCTTCATTCCCTGCAACATACTTACTTCACATGGCATTGATTTAATTACTTCTTTACTCCCCTTTAATTCTCAAAATCAAACATAATTTATTTCCCTTTGAAATCAATCCGGATGAGTATTTTACCCCCCGCTTCACAAAACAGATCACAAAGCACTTTGTTACATAACAAAAAAACATCAAGCCTGCAATTCAATAATAATTAGCATCACTGCGTCCAGAAGTTAGACGTACTACGTTTCGATGACTCCACATGAATTATCAATAAATTAAACCACGTATTCTCACCTCCCCTCTGGCCGTCAGGAAGCCTACATCCTTGCCACTGCACCGGTCAAATAAATCGGTTCTGCCTCCTTCTACCCCTTTTATACGTCAGCCGCACAAAGGCTGCGCATCGAGGGTTGAGCGGGATGCCCGCGCAAATCCTCGCCCTCTGATTGGTTCGTTCTTAAGCGTCCTTTCCTTATGCGACGTGTCCCTCTCTCCACTTTGAAATTACTCCGCTCTTTACTCTCAAATACCCAGACTTCTTCGTCCCCTGTTCGTAGCCAATAATTTTTTTTTGACCCACTATTTTTCTGTGCTATTTTGTTTATTTACAATAACTCCCGTATATGTGATGGATTTCGGACTAGCCCTTGATACAGCCTCTACCTCCTACGTGCTCCTCCCATCTGCTGATGTGGTGCACCCCTCATCCCCTCACGATCCGCGCACTGCTGCAGAGCCGGTTGCTTGTTGCGTAGCGTTGGTTTCCATGTATATATGCCTAACATCAATTGTATCCCAACATGAAAATGCGAGACAGAAAATGAATTACTCTTACTTCAACCTCCTCACGGGCATACAACTATTGTATCTATGGGAATTAACACTCCCAGGGTAAACACATAATGTCCTGAGCTGAGAGTTGGGTAAGCATTCTTTCTCTTGAAATTGAATGTTTTTTTATTTTATTTGTGATTATTGGATGCTCTCAGAGGAAAAAAAAAGGAGGTCCCGATCTAAAGGTTAGGTAGGCTTTCTTTTGCTGAGCAAGAATAAGGGTTTTGTTTTATTATGGACTATCTTTATTGGGTTCACTGGCTGTTTTTTCAGCATCTACTACGTTCTTTTAAATTTTTATCTTCTCTCATAGACTTTTTCCTATTTAATTTTTTCCATATGCATGACATCTTGTGTGGGAGTATACCCGTTCCCTTAATGTCATACTAAATGATGTCTTTTTTCTTCCTTTCTTCCTTCCTTCGGAACACCTTAGTTGTGGTAAGAGAAGCTTGAACATACTCATATAATTTAATCTGCATCGCAATATCATTTCATTCAGAATGGATATTTGCTGATAATACCTGTCATTCTCAATTTACACCTAGTATTCTCCACTTCCCTCTTGTTTCACCTCCTAGAGGTCATTATTCGGATGTTGATAGCAATATTGGGCGCACAGAGCCGGCTGTGGTCGTGGACGCGCGAGGGCAGCGTGCTGGGGGCCGTGACGGCGCTGGGGCAGCGGCTGGCGCTGCTGGAGCCTGCGCAGCTGGACCACATCGAGGGCAGGCTGCACGCCGTCCACACCAAGATGAACGTCATTGCTGAGAAGGCTGAGCAGTCGCCTGAGAAGGAGACTAAGGTAACTTTTCTCATAGGGATCTTGTTTGGTCATGGATGAGTTACTGTTGAGAAGGGAACAGGAATTGGTTTCATTCGGTGATGCCAAAAATGGATTTCTCTTTCTTTGAGTTACTCCCCTCAGGGGGATAGAACTATTGTATCTATGGAAATTAGCGCTCTCAGGGGGAAAATATGTGAGGGCTCGAGCTGAGAGTTAGGTAGGCCTTTTTTGTTGAAATAAAATATTTTTTGCTATGTTAAGGACCATCTTTTTCGGTTCACTGCTATCCGGTTTTTCAGCACCTACCTTTCTTCTTCAACTTTTACCTTGTTTCATGAACTTCTTTCCCAACTTACTGTTTCTATGCTCCTTCTTCATAGATTCCGCATTCCCTAATATCCATACTAAATGGTGCTTTCCTCCTTGCTCTCTTCAATATGTTTTTTTTTTTTGAAGTGGTTAGAGAGGCTTAAACTAACCTATAATCTACAATCTTTCTTTGAGTTACTCTTTGCCACGCTGAGCAGTCGCCTGAGAAGGAAACAATGGTTACTTTTTGTCAGAGGCAATCCAGACTAGTTATGTCATGGATGAATTACTGTGGAGGAAAGAACAGGAATTTGGTTTATTTAAAAATATCAAAATAAATTTTGCTCTGTTTGAGTTACCCTTTGCAACGCTGTGCAGTGAACGGAAAAAGAAATATTTATCAGTTTTTTAGTGTTACTTTAAAATGGTTGGATCTGAATTGCATTTTCCTTGAACTTTTTACATTTAGGTGAAGTGTTTAAATTTTATCTACATCACTGCGTCGAGAAATCATGAGTACGTTCAGTTAAATGTCTCTACATAGTTATCAAACCAATCGTATGTTGAAAGATGCTGTTGTGTTAGACCAGTATTTCGTCACTATAGATGAAAGAAGATGCTGTTGTGTTAGACCAGTATTTCGTCACTATAGATGAAAGAAGATGCTGTTGTGTTAGACCAGTATTTCGTCACTATAGATGAAAGAAGATGCTGTTGTGTTAGACCAGTATTTCGTCACTATAGATGAAAGAAGATGCTGTTGTGTTAGACCAGTATTTCGTCACTTTAGATGAAAGAAGATGCTGTTGTGTTAGACCAGTATTTCGTCACTTTAGATGAAAGAAGATGCTGTTGTGTTAGACCAGTATTTCGTCACTTAAGATGAAAGAAGATGCTGTTGTGTTAGACCAGTATTTCGTCACTTTAGATGAAAGAAAATGCTGTTGTGTTAGACCAGTATTTCGTTACTATAGATGAAAGAAGATGCTGCTGTGTTAGACCAGTATTTCGTCCCTATAGATGAAAGAAGATGCTGTTGTGTTAGACCAGTATTTCGTCACTATAGATGAAAGAAGATGCTGTTGTGTTAGACCAGTATTTCGTCACTTTAGATGAAAGAAGATGCTGTTGTGTTAGACCAGTATTTCGTCACTATAGATGAAAGAAGATGCTGTTGTGTTAGACCAGTATTTCGTCACTATAGATGAAAAAAGATGCTGTTGTGTTAGACCAGTATTTCGTCACTTTAGATGAAAGAAGATGCTGTTGTGTTAGACCAGTATTTCGTCACTATAGATGAAAGAAGATGCTGTTGTGTTTAGACCAGTATTTCGTCACTATAGATGAAAGAAGATGCTGTTGTGTTAGACCAGTATTTCGTCACTTTAGATGAAAGAAGATGCTGTTGTGTTAGACCAGTATTTCGTCTCTTTAGATGAAAGAAGATGCTGTTGTGTTAGACCAGTATTTCGTCACTTTAGATGAAAGAAGATGCTGTTGTGTTAGACCAGTATTTCGTCACTTTAGATGAAAGAAGATGCTGTTGTGTTAGACCAGTACTTCGTCGCTTTAGATGAAAGAAGATGCTGTTGTGTTAGACCAATATTTCGTCACTTTAGATGAAAGAAGATGCTGTTGTGTTAGACCAGTATTTCGTCACTTTAGATGAAAGAAGATGCTGTTGTGTTAGACCAGTATTTCGTCACTTTAGATGAAAGAAGATGCTGTTGTGATAGACCAGTATTTCGTCACTTTAGATGAAAGAAGATGCTGTTGTGTTAGACCAGTATTTCGTCACTTTAGAT
This sequence comes from Morinoia aosen, assembly GCA_030386875.1. NCBI lineage: Eukaryota > Metazoa > Arthropoda > Malacostraca > Amphipoda > Talitridae > Morinoia > Morinoia aosen. Next base: position 31,682,856 of record CM059561.1, on the reverse strand, counting down.
GAAAGAAGATGCTGTTGTATTAGACCAGTATTTCGTCACTATAGATGAAAGAAGATGCTGTTGTGTTAGACCAGTATTTCGTCACTTTAGATGAAAGAAGATGCTGTTGTGTTAGACCAGTATTTCGTCACTATAGATGAAAGAAGATGCTGTTGTGTTAGACCTGTATTTCGTCACTTTAGATGAAAGAAGATGCTGTTGTGTTAGACCAGTATTTCGTCACTATAGATGAAAGAAGGTGCTGTTGTGTTAGACCAGTATTTCGTCACTTTAGATGAAAGAAGATGCTGTTGTGTTAGACCAGTATTTCGTCACTATAGATGAAAGAAGATGCTGTTGTGTTAGACCAGTATTTCGTCACTATAGATGAAAGAAGATGCTGTTGTGTTAGACCAGTATTTCGTCACTATAGATGAAAGAAGATGCTGTTGTGTTAGACCAGTATTTCGTCATTTTAGATGAAAGAAGATGCTGTTGTGTTAGACCAGTATTTCGTCACTTTAGATGAAAGAAGATGCTGTTGTGTTAGACCAGTATTTCGTCACTTTAGATGAAAGAAGATGCTGTTGTGTTAGACCAGTATTTCGTCACTATAGATGAAAGAAGATACTGTTGTGTTAGACAAGTATTTCGTCACTTTAGATGAAAGAAGATGCTCTTGTGTTAGACCAGTATTTCGTCACTTTAGATGAAAGAAGATGCTGTTGTGTTAGACCAGTATTTCGTCACTATAGATGAAAGAAGATGCTGTTGTGTTAGACCAGTATTTCGTTACTATAGATGAAAGAAGGTGCTGTTGTGTTAGACCAGTATTTCGTCACTTTAGATGAAAGAAGATGCTGTTGTGTTAGACCAGTATTTCGTCACTATAGATGAAAGAAGATGCTGTTGTGTTAGACCAGTATTTCGTTACTATAGATGAAAGAAGATGCTGTTGTGTTGGACCAGTATTTCGTCACTTCAGATGAAAGAAGATGCTGTTGTGTTAGACCAGTATTTCGTCACCTTAGATGAAAGAAGATGCTGTTGTGTTAGACCAGTATTTCGTCACTTTAGATGAAAGAAGATGCTGTTGTGTTAGACCAGTATTTCGTCACTTTAGATGAAAGAAGATGCTGTTGTGTTAGACCAGTATTTCGTCACTTTAGATGAAAGAAGATGCTGTTGTGTTAGACCAGTATTTCGTCACTATAGATGAAAGAAGATGCTGTTGTGTTAGACCAGTATTTCGTCACTATAGATGAAAGAAGATGCTGTTGTGTTAGACCAGTATTTCGTTACTATAGATGAAAGAAGATGCTGTTGTGTTAGACCAGTATTTCGTCACTTTAGATGAAAGAAGATGCTGTTGTGTTAGACCAGTATTTCGTCACTATAGATGAAAGAAGATGCTGTTGTGTTAGACCAGTATTTCGTTACTATAGATGAAAGAAGATGCTGTTGTGTTAGACCAGTATTTCGTCACTTTAGATGAAAGAAGATGCTGTTGTGCTAGACCAGAATTTCGTCACTTCAGATGAAAGAAGATGCTGTTGTGTTAGACCAGTATTTTAAGATTGTTTCGTACACATTATGTAACATCTGTGGAATACATGCGTCTTGGAAAATTGCAGAAGGAATTGCTATGCCTTCCACTAATTTGCTCAAAACTCGTTTTACCAAGCCCTTCCTATCATAATATGTCGTCTTAATATTTCAAGCATTTGCTCGAAATCCTTGATTTCCTTTTCATTGCAGTGAAAATGAAACATGATTAGTGAGAGTGTTCACCAATACTGAGGTTAACATGTTTGTAATCTATTAACACATTTATGGCGTAAAATTCTGATTCAAATGCACACCTACGTTCCTAGTATCAGTAAAAACTATTGCAATGTCAAGAAGGACAAAAAATAGCTCGGGTACAGAATGTCTGAAGAATTTACGTCATTGATGCAGAACAGCTGGCAGCACATTTTCTTTAGAGCTAACTTGGCTACGTTATGTGCCACAGCATGTACTGCCGCCAAGTCAACTTTAAAGAACTAACGTTACCCGCTATACCAGTACAATGACGTGAATATTTAAAAGTTTTGGCTTGTAGATGGCTCGAGTGAGAGCGTAGTAACGCTGGCTGTGGTGCAGGTGCAAGAGCTGTACGAGCTGATGCAGAAGTGTGACGTGATGTGCTGCGCCCTGCCGGAGGTGGTCGACCGGCTCGTCGCTCTCCAGGGGCTGCACAATGAAGGTGTGTTTTGGAGTCTGCTCGGGTGCTCTATTGCTAGTCTGCGACTGGACGCTTTTGACTTTGGGTAGCTTTCAGGTTGTGTTTTGTTGTTATGGACAAACTGAACTTTAATTTAATATGTCTGTCTAACTCGTACTTTGTAATTATATTGCTGCCTTATTGCTGTCCCCACTTTGTTTTCAGTAAAACCATGAAATGTAACACCGTTCAGTTAACCCAAAATTCTGGTGTTAGACTGGGGGAAAGTTCAACCCCTTTTTTTAGCAATACCATCAATCAAAATTCAATTTCTTTGTCCTCATTTTAGATAATTCAAGGGTTTTACTAACACTCGCTGGGGGAAAAATTGCCTTCTTCTTGGTCCAAGTTAACATGATATTCCTTCAAGCTGTAATGTGGATACGATTTTTTTCAAATATCCATTTTTTATTCTATGTGCAAATTTTTAATACAACCGTTTTGAATTTGAATTTTGAATTCTTACTAAATCATTGTTGTAAAACGTATGTTGAGTTATATCACCCTCGTAAAACACGGTTATCAAGCAAGTTTTATGGTAAAAAGCAAGTTTCCTGAAAACTGGTTCATAACGGGTGGTGTAGTATTTCTAATTAAGTCCCCTTGTAGTGTGCAATTAGTGTTAAGCTTGTTTATATTCAGGATCCTCTATGGCTTAGGCCATTTTTCTTGCTGTGGCGCGAGCTGTGTTGCCGTGCTGAAAGTGAGGGCCTGAGCTGAGAGTTAGGTAGGCCTTCTTTATGTTGAAATAGAACTTTTTTTTAATGTTTAGAACTACTTTTTTTCAGTTCACTGGTGTCCTCTTTTTCAGCACCTACAACTTTCTTCAACTTTTATCTCGTTTTATAAACTTCTTTCTAACTTACTGTTTCTATGCATCTTGTGAGTGGATTTTGCGTACCCTAATCTCCATACTAAATGGTGCCGTCCTCCTTTATCTCTCTCTAAGCTCTCATGAGTTGTAAATTCTAAAGGCCATGTAAATTAATAGATGATGCTGTTTACAATTTTAGTTTGAATTGTACTTGAAATGTAATATGCTGCTGCGACTCACTGTGCGGATCATTTGTTAGTGGTAATGGTGGTTAAACAATTATAATAATTATAATCTTTTCTCTCTTTGAAACGTTTTTTTGCGGTTAGGGAAGCTTAAACTAACGTCTAATTTAATCTGCCATGCTGGAAAGTTGACGTTAGCGTGTCATTCCAGCGTCGCAGTTCCGCCGCACGCTCCAGCAGCTGGACGTGTCGCAGACTCAGCTCAGCTCTAGCGTGGAGAACAACGAGCAGCTGCTCAACTCCGTCAATGAAAAGTTTGCTGAGAACTTGGCCCTCATCAACGCCAACATTGCCAGCCTGGACGCCAGGATTCAAGCTCTGGACAAGAAAAGCAAGAAGTGAAGGGAGTGTTGATCTAGAGCAGGCGTGTTGGCATCTATCTTTATTATAGCAGTGCACCGAGCTGGTGAATGTATTCCATTCGTATATTGTGAGTTTTTCACTGCGTTCTGCACTATTTGTGATAACTAAACCTCATCTGGAGTTGCCTGCTTGTTCTTGATAGCTGCGTAAATCATCATCTCTTGCAAGGCCATCGTAGCCAGGCCTGCTACTGTGAAATCTAACTTAGATAGTCTTGTGTTTCGTTGGCGAACTACCTCCCTCGGAAGCATTTTTGTTACTTTTTTCAGTATAATTTTGGTACTTTTTTCAGTATAATTTTGGTATTTGGTGGACTGTTAGTCTCAACACCTTGAATCACTTTAATGAGTTTGAATTGACTTCCAATTTTGTACCCACTCACATGACGCAAAAATATTTGAAAATATTTCTTTCCAGTCGAATTGCAATCATTGTTCGCTTGATCATTTTATTCTGTTTTAAGAAGAAATGTGGTCGTGAAAATTACGCGAGGTGTCGCGTTTTCTCTTTGATTCAAAGGCTCTATATTCTCTTCAATCATTTCAAACTTGAAAGCTTTGCACATGTATGCATATCTTACCATTTAACCGCTAATATCTAACCTCTACTTTTAAATTTGCAGTCGCCGCCGTTGCTGGCCGAACGACGTTTAAAAAGATTTTCACTCACTAAGTCCTCATTTTGGTACAAACAAATTTTTTTTAGGCGCTTCGTGTAAGGAAAGTACAGAAGCCGTCTGAGAATGTTCTCTTTTGTGCCTATGAGGTCTGATAACCTATGTTGAATTGAATTTGTTTATAGATAACTATTTTGTTTGTGTTTGAGTTATTAAATTATTCGCTGAATGCTTTTTACCAAGTATTATTTTTATTGATTTTAACTAGTGGTTCCATCCATAGAGAGATGTATTGACACAAAATTGTAATCTGTGATCGGGTATTGCGTGGCAGAGTTGCTTTGCAGCATTTCTTTGTCTCGACCGTCTTGCTTTTATTCTTTATACGTTATAAAAATTTGGATGTAACCATTTGATGTTAAATTTTTTTATCATATTACCGTTATTACAACCACCGACATTTCAGTAGATTGACTCTGGCCTCATTGTCACGGGCATCAGGACAAGGAGGGAACTGGGACTCGACAGTGAGCTCCAAAGAACACATTGGTGTGCAAGTTCGAGAACAAAATACATGTGAGGTATTTATAGGAAATAAATCTGAATTCCACCAGGAGAGTAATAGGTTGTTTTGAATTTATAATACATCATGAGTGATTTGTTTGCAGGATCATGGATCATGCTCAAAATATAACTGAGAATATACGGGAGAAGCATCTGTCAATTGTCCAAGAAAACGCAACTTCTCGGAGGATAAGATATGGAATTTTTTTTTTTTCAAAAACTTCTTGGCTTGTAATAAATAATGAAACGTACACAGTTGTTGCTGGGTTGGTTGGTGATACAAGTTTACCAGAACACAAACACAGGAATATTTTAATTGAGGGTACTATTAGGATAGATATATTTGTTTGTCATCCAAATCTGAGAGATATATTTAAAGGAAATATCGAATCCCTTCATTTTTGACGGGCCGTGTACACTAGTTCTGAAATAAACGGTCAGCGTTTCCTGCTGCAGGCCCCCAGACAAAATAGGCTAGGCAGTAGGTTCAGGTTAGTTAGGTTTGTCTATGCCATGCATGTCATGGGACTGGCACCACGGTAGAGGAAACAAGGTAGGGTCATTTCTATGGGAGAAAATACACTTCTTCTTGTTTGGCTAGCCAATAGAAATGCTTTATTTCAAACAAACCTTATGACGTCACCTAAACACAGTGTCGCTAAGCCAATAGTGGAGCCAGATTTGGGGGTAGCAGTGCTACCAAATACAATATGAGCGCTGCTATTGGTTCGTTGCCGTGACGTCAGCAAAACCACACTATCAGCAAAAAAAGACTGGTTTAAACCTACCTTGTTTCCTCTACCGTGACTGGCACCCACTGAAGGATACTGTCGGGATGCCTTAGCCATTGATAGGCGTTCGGGTCTTTCTTCGCTATCTTTTCAATTTGTTTTTCTCTTTCTTGACTTTTCATTTTTATGCGCAGGGTATCCTGTATGGGAACACCTTGCGTGTAGATTCCTTTTTCTACACTCAATACATTATGGTCGCTTCTCATCTCGCTTGAGATCGCCTCAGCTGTAGCCAGGGAATTTTGAACCAATCTAACCTAATAATACCCGTTGTGTGTTTATTTATATGTTTATATATTTGTTGGTGTCCGCTTCTTAAGAAACCGGAGTTGAGTTTGCGGTGTCATGGATACCGAATTCCTTAATGTAACATTAAAAGATGGCCTTCACATGCATTAATATCTTTGAAATTTTATCTGGGTAGGTTCGGTTAGGATAGGTTAGGTTTGGTTGCGTTAGGTTAGCATAGGTTAGGTTGTGTTGACGGAATTGTTTCACGGGTCCATGTAGCTTAACGATGACTCTATCCCTGGAATTTCGATGGATCCTTCTACCACCTAATAATACTTTTGGTTTATTGGTTTGGAGTCCGCTTTTTCCATTTCTTTGTCACGCTCATAAAGATAGTTATAATGACCGTATCTGTGATACGAGTTTCACCAGTGCACAAGCATAAGATTATTTTTTATCAAGGGTACTGTTCAGATAGATATGTTGGTTTTTCATCCACATTTGGAAAATTGATTGAAAAAGGCATTGAATCCTGTCATTTTTTTTTGAGGGGCCGTGCACACTAGTACATATATAATTCCTGCCCTATGTACTGTGTGGGACTGAGCAACATTACTGTCGGTAATTTATTTTCACCAATGAATAATTATATTTCATTTTTATTAACTGCCATCATATCAGTTGCACAGGTTTCAATAATTTAATAAGTAGCCGCTGTAGGTGTTCCTTAGGAGATGTTTTTCAGACCTCTAACTGTCTTCAGCTTATATCTGTTTTCATTGCCTTTCTTCTTAACTAACTGTTTCCATGCACAAGGGATTTTTTGTGGGAACGCACCTTGTGCATAGATTCCGAGCACCCTTAACTCCATCATACTAAACGGTGCCTTCATCCTTCTCTATGAAACTCCTTTCTTGCGGTTAGGGAGACATAAACTAACTTATATAACTTATTAACTGACATCTTTGCTCTCCACCGCTCCACGGCGCGTCACCAAGGTTTCTTTAGCTGCTGCTACACTGTTGTGATAGCTATATCACTTTAATTCAATAACGCTTTTGTGTAATTTATTTTAATTTATCTTTTATATAAGGTGCAATCAAATACACTTGAACAACATTATTTATTTACGTATTTATTATCACACAGGCAAACTACGGTCAACTATACACACGGAAAACTTGCATGCGACAACAACTGCCTCCAAATTGTAACAAGGTGAATTAATATTCTAGTGTCGAGCGTCCTAACTCGACACACTAACTGGACCAACACGAGCAGGAGTACTTGCTAAATGCTGAGCGGTAACGTAGACACTAGAGAGCTGTTACTTCCAGCTGCTGTTACTGTTTCGCGAGGTGCGGAGGCCAGGGGGCTACAGGGTCAATGCTCTTCAGAGCTCGTATTGTTTCATGCGAAAATGAACAGAAATGTCAGTCTTGGAGTGCGCGTCTGACCGAAACAAGCCCATAGCTATCAAGTTTTGTCTAGGTCTCTGAGGTTTCAGTCGCGCGACACATTTACGAAGCAGTTGAAAAGAATCTATTTTTTCGTTTGCTTGTCTTTTGTATGAAGAAAGGAACATCTGTACCTCGCGCATTCAATGGTTTATTTTGTCATCGTTATGATCCTATAAAGAAAGCTGTGAAAGCTATTGAGTTGGTGAAGGTTGAGTGATCTTCATCATTTACTTCCCTAGCCGAAAAAACCGGCTTTCTGATGCTCGTATACACCCGCTGTGCCCTGAGGCTGCAGATACTTATGAAACTTTCTATTTCTGCAACAACACTTAGCTTATGAAAGAAGTATTGAGCTCATGGTAGTGCATTTTACGGAGATGCAAATCATTTTCCTCCTACTTGTATGAACAACTTTTCACGATGCTGCTTTGTGCACGCGTTTGTTAATGGTGAAATGTTGAAAAAATTGGGGGTTATCGACTTCGTAGCCCGGCTACGCGAGAGCGTGCTAGAGGACATTCTGTAGAAGGTGGTCATGTCTAAGTTCAGTTAAATAAAGCGCGAAATATCCATAGACTACAGTCTTTTTTCTTCGTAAAGATCACCCATAAGACAAAAGTTGTTTTCGGCAAATTTGGCATAAACACTGGCGTCTCTTCTGACAAACAATGTTGAAAAACATGAGAAGTTCAGTGAACTTGCAGTGTATGTTTGTTATTGTTTTCCTGTGAGTATAAAGATTTATGCCAACTAGCCAAAGTTTGAAATATCGGGTCAGTCAATGGTAAACGGTAGTTTCACTTCGACCATGTAAGTAAAATAACATTTAATTCATGATACGTTATCGCATAGGTATCAATTGAGACTTTCATATGCAAAACGCTCCATCAAAACTTACGTCTAATGAGCATGGCCATCCAGGCATCTATGGTAGAAAAACACTGGCGCTTTACCGTGTTGTTAACCATTTTTGGACGTAATTGTACGCTTATTTAGAAATAACAGGACGATTTCATGGAGCTTTTATACAGCTTTATCACGTCAGTCAAAAGTACTACTGTTCGTTAAAAAGTGGTTCTTGGGAAATAACAGCCCCTGCGTGCATATCAGAGAATGGTTCACTAGAACTATTCCCCGCATCGCAAAAAAAGACCAACACCAGCAATGCAAGCGAACGCATATGTTTTTCTCCGTCCTTCTATTTGTTCCCCTATTTGTTTTTCTCTGCCTATCAAACTCCCTTTCTTGAGTTTCTTTTTAGTATCCACGCCCAAGCGTAAGGGAGTGTGAGAATTTCATGTAGCAGTTATTCTGCAATATGAGCAGTGCGGGAAACAGTACGTATTTGAAGGCGAAAAATGAAAATGAAATGTGTTACTCCAACTGTTCTTCCGCTAACGTGACTTAAGACTTAAGTTAATGTGACTTAAGTTAATGCACTAAAAATGTACAGGATTCACGAGTAAACGGATAATTAGCAAAACCTTGATCGAATACTTCGCCGTATAGCTATAGATTCCTTTATTTTTTTTACTTTCGATTATATCCTTTCTTGGAATTAACGTCAGTATGAAATATAACGTCAGTGTGAAAGTAGAGGTGCAATTCTCCCCCAAAATCACCAGCCAGTGAAGACATGGCAGGATGAGAGCATGAAATTTTTACGTTTGCATGGTGCGAGAAGAAAAAGAGCATGGAAAGTCAAGGAAGCAGAAGCTGCTTTTTTGAGACCCATTGAGCAGACATATATCGTAGTGACCCGCACCATTCACGTAAGTCGAGTTGTGTTGATCGAGAGCGCAGGTTACTTGGCAAAATTGCGGATCATTCTTGTCGATATCAGCACAATCTCGAGCGGCCGGTCAGTCGGGTGCCTGGAGGTAATTAAAAATTTCTTAACAGAAATACATTCATACAATAAGCACTGAGCGTGCAAGCAGTATTATCATGGATGAAAAATACGTATCTTAGCCAAAAATTTACAAACATTTTAGAACAAAATAACAGTATTTTTTGTGTTACATCAAGATGAATTCTGTTGAATAGAAATTCAAAAGGCATGATTCTATGTGTTTATAAAATGAAGCCATTCATTTAAAATGCGATTACTCTCTTGCTCTTTACTTTGTTTTGCTCATAGGAAAAAAACACAAGGGGAGCGGATACTTTAGCGTTTTATAAAAGAGGCATTGTCACGTTTAATAAAAATAAAAATATATATTCACGATATTAACGGGTATAATAGCATAACGATCAAAATGGTACAAAAAAACTGTACGTAGGAAACAAGGGGAAACAGGTTCATCTAGAAAGTGTGGAAACAAAACATTCTTGACGAGAAAAATCGACATTGTATGCAGCGGCCTGTGGAGATCGTCGACGAAAGAGACACTCGGCGAATTTAAAATGATTTTTTTCGAGGACTTGTGCGTCGTGAGTTGATGAAAATATGTTAAGTATTTTCAAGTTCTCCACGATGACAGTTAGGCACAAAATCTCATAAAATGTTCTTGGTTTGCCTGGTAACGTTTAGATTGGACCATCATAGGCTGTGGTATGGGTCACAAGAGTCAAGGGTCTCCCTCTACGAAAGCAGTGGGAAAGTAGAACTGCGGCAACAACCTCATGATGCTGTCCATCAAATTGAGATTCTCCTCACCGAGCAGGCGCTTGGGTGTAGTTCAATGCTTTGTGGTTGTTCTTGTTGAATTAGACTTGAATTGGCTACTTTGTGTCGATACAAAATGAAGTCAGAGAACTTTTCCCATGTGTTTTATAACCAAATTTCTCTGTTAATGGAATTTTCGCCTTCGGGGGTGCAGAGATATTTTAGAACGACATTGCTCGCATCCACAGGGCAAAAATTATGGAAATATTTGTATTTAGGGCATGCGGGATCATTTAAGCACGGGGACTGGCGACCTCAATCTCCAGATCTGAACACCGCTGAGAATTTTCGAATGAATTTGAGAGGAACGTGTGTGCCTCATTACTACTCCCTTCAACAATGGGCTTATCGGAAGAAATAATGCTTAGACCTAATTTGTGTAAAGGATTCTCAGAACTCGATCTAAAGGAAAGGAGAGCTACAATTTTAGAATAAATAGCAGGTAGAATGAAAGCTGAAATTCGTTTTTAAGGTGAACCAATTGGTAATCAAAAACTCCTAGAGCCAGGGGACTTGAATGTGGTCAAACAAGAGTTAAGGGCCTTTTACACTAGGGGACATTTCGACCATGATGCGCGACCCGTGTATACGAGGCTCACCACTGAGGCTCATATTTGTGTGTGTTTATACGAAGTTACCTATTCGCTCCAATCGAATTCGTAATGCGCGACACCCAAGAGCCTCGTAGCTACCGTGGTGAATAGGGAACTTCGTATAAACACACGCAAATATGAGATTCAGCGGTGAGCTTCGTATACACGTGTCGCGCCTCACGGCCGAAATGTCCCCTAGTGTAAACGGCCCTTAAGGAATACCTGCATAGCAGCATGTGAGTCACTCCTGGTGATAAATAAGAGCACTATAGATCTTTATTGTGCTCACACCTATTAACTAGATTACGTTACTTCATGAGGTTTTCACACCTTCGTTTTTAATTTAGTACTCGCAGATAGGATGCAATCATTCCCCTCTCTGAAGGCCTATAAATGGCCGCTGACGAGTTGTGTACAGTTGAGGCTAATTTGGACGCCATAGGGTAAGCGCTCACACGGCATGCTGACTGATGTGTGCTCGTTGTGAGAGCAGGTTTCCTAAACTCGGATCGATGGTTATTAGGAGCCCATAAACTACTCTCCAGAAATAAGTGAGAACTGAAAATCAACATCATACCCTCTTCAACGAAGCGTAGACTCACAATTTGAAAATTTCTTTTTACGTTTTAATTCAAGTGATGAATGAAATTTAGACAATCTTGTAAGAAATTATCATGATCAAACACTCATGAAATTTCATTGTTTAATATTTCAGCGTGAAATTATTCAGATTTACTTTTAACCTCGCATTGAAAGTTATGTATTGCATCTATATTCAATTTATTTTCTGAAAATTGTTCAATTCAATGTAATTTAGCCATGTTTAGGCATTGTGTAAGCTTCCACAAGAAATTTTACTCATTTTTCTCGAAATATAAGCATTTGGTCGAAATTCATGCACCACTCGTCGAACATTCCCTAAACTGTCGGGGGCGAGTCTGAACTGACGAGTCCCTATATAGCCTCTGAACCAACCTCTGCGAGGATGAAGGGTAAAAGCCTCGGCTGATGTATGTGAAGGCGTCAAAGTTAGACATGGATAATAAGGAAAATTATAGGGCACAATTTACATGCCCATATTAATCGAGACAACCACTAACCTGCGCTTCAGGCATTTTCCTGCTCGTGAAATTGACGTTTGGAGTGCTCAATTTCAGCAGAAACATGCTCAGGGAGCAGCAAGAGTTAGAAATCCACCGGAATTCAAAAACTAACCGAAGTTGGGGAAAAAATCGATGTTCAGAAAACCGCTGGAATTTGATAAGCCCCCAGAGTATCCGAACTCGTCGATGCGTCCGTGTGCGCGGTTCTGCTTCATTTAGGGCGAGCACCAGCGGCCCATTCGCGTCCAACCTTACGAAAAGCGAGCGTAAGTTGAAGTTTGCGCTACTTCCGATCACATCCTAGTCCAAAGCAACTGAATAGAAAAGATTATTAAACAGCGATGCCCTCAAAGAAATGCTGGAAGACGCAAAACGATATGTAATCAAATAACGCTCGTGATTTCGGCCTCAAAAATGTTCGTCAAACTCACTTGTGATTTTGGCGTAGCCGATGCGAGCGCTGGTGCTGCGTGCGCTGCGTCTCCGCTGATAACATTTGTGGTTGTAAAGCCTCCGCAGTAACTCCAGCAAGGCAATTCACCTTCTGAAAAAGATATGTAGTTCAAGTGGAAAATGTATTGAGAAATTTTATTACAATTTAAATATAATTTAAAAATTTCAAGCGTTGACGTCCATAGGTTTCATAATTATTGTTTGGTATAATGAAGAAAATGTTATCCAAAGATAGGAACGACTTTATTTCTGCATGAGGACTCTGTCACGTACACTAAGATACTTTTTTTACTAAAATGCTGAGACTTGCATATCGTTCATGCGGTTCATTGCACAGATCTAAGCAGAATGTATTTTATATATGAATTTTAATGAAAAATGTTTTATACCATTTTTCTAGTTCTCTTTTTTATTGAAAATTCGAAAATACCGAAATAGCTGCTTCGAAGATCTAAAAAGTATTGTACTACCGTTTCCAATACGCAGCACCTGCACAGCGTGTCTCATATGTCGTATACTCGGATACAAGACTGAAACTCTGGAATATTTTCATTTCCTTTCCGTTGGTAATAGAGAAACGTTGAATATGTATTTATATGACTAAGAAAAGAAAAATTATGATGCTCTTCTAGTGATGGCATGGATTGAATTTTCTCAACAGTAAGATAAGGACTAAATTCCGTTGCTATTCATACATACTTTTTCGACAGTCATGGTTTTCATAAATATTCATCTTAGAAATATCTCAGGAAAAATTGTCATTAATACCCTCTAGAAATATAATATATACGTAAGCAGAGTAGGCCAAAGAACTAAATATATGTGAAAGTGTAAACGCACAGATGTGTTTATGTATACAAAAGAAAAATTTTTATTTCCAAGTTGCCACATGAGATACATGCCAACATATTGGCTTTTAAAAGTTTCTTAATATAGGACATCCTAAAACAAATGTTCCATACGAGGAGTACTAATTGACAAAAAATCCAAGGTGTACAAGTAGATAAGCCATACGAGGCATAATAATAGACAAACTATACGAGGTGTACTAATAGACAAACTGTCAAATATATGTGTGTACAAATATAAGTATGCAGTGGGATCTCGTACTTTGTAATGCTCTTCATAAGTTCCCTTAAATAAAATCATAATTTATCGGGCATTTTTTTCGTTCAAATGATAAATAATTTCGTCCAAATAATAATACCATATTTCGTCCTGAGGTCATTAGATGGTCTGGAAGACTACTTTTCTCCGTCCCTAGCGTGTACTATAATCCACAAGATAATACAATTTAAAGTAGTAACTCAAAATAATGACGAGCTACTTTACTGGGTGAACACAAAATCTCGTATAACTACAGAATACAGCAATGTTGCATCGCCCACAATAAGTTTTTCGAAGTATGATATATCAAAACATAACGTATGGGTAGAAACGGAATTAAAGGGCTTGTACGGTTCTATTATTTCGATGGAAGAAAAGGCTAAAATTTATTTATCACATCATTTATATTTATTAACTCTGGGCCTTTGAACTTGAATTTTTCTGCTTCGAATAACAATGTTTGAACTGATCATCAACAGGCTTAGCTGTTAATTCAAAATTATGATACTCTCCTGTGTGAGAAAGCAATTTGGCAAGGGCGATACGGTCATTTATCTAGAAGTTAAAAAAAGATTTTAACATTTATACGAAAGATAATATTATCCCCCAAATCTGACACTAAGCTGGATTTACCCCCATTAATCAAGCCACTTTTAGCTAGAGTATTAAGGGTGTATATCAAGCCGGCATCTAAGGGTGGTGCTCCAAGCTTCTTTTAGCAGTCATGCGTAGAGGGCCACCCCTAAGTAAATCAACATTTTGAAAATGGATTATCTGTCCATTACTTTACCTAAAGCCTCTGGAGTTGAAATGTTAACTTCCTGAATACTCTTGTGTCTTAATTCCCATAAATTATCTAGTCTATTTTTATAAACTCTTTCCTATAAATGTCTCATGAAGAAAAAATCCCAAGACCGAGATGGCCGCGACCCGTCTCAATTAACGTGAAATTAATTTGTCTAGAAAAAGTTTTTTTTTAGCGTAACCATTGACTCTCCAGCCGCATTAGGTGGAACTTCATCTTGTTGGAAGAAGGTATTCTCTACGTTCATATTTCTTAGCTCAGGCTGCAAACATTGTGGAATCATCAGCTTATACCAGTTTCCATCAACTGTCTGCATAATTAACCACCAGCATCTCCAAAAAAATACGGGCAACTGATTCTTGCAGATCTGAAACCAGATTATGCTTTTATTTTAGCTGGGTGACACAACATTAATAAATTCTAAATTCTGTCCGTCATTTAAGACTACTCCAACTTCTTTATACTTCATAGTTTCTTTGATATCTATTTTTTAGAAGGGTAAGTAGCGTATGGGCCTCCCTGCAATAAGCTACTGCTGCAGGGGGGCATCAAGCCACTCTGTAAATATTAAGTTGCTATCAGCATGTGTTTTCAATCAACTCAGCTAATATTGATAAAATTTATCAAGTGTTGGGAAGCTCCCTATTTTCCAATCTCTGATCCACTTTCTTCATTATTGTTTACCAATTTTCACTGCTACCGTCACTACACATGCTGTGCCACTTTCTATTAAACTTAATTCACTATGCTCTTCAAGAGGTATATCAAATAGATGTGCTATGTGGGTTACTCCGGGAGATTTTATACATAAATTCGGAATAAAAATGTAATTCATTAACTAGTGCAGTTTTGAAACCATGAAAAAAGTGTGCAAACAGATTGTTTTGAAACCCAGGACTCGTACATTTACCTGCGCTTTAATGAAGTTATCTTACGAATTTATTACTAGGAATCTTGATAAAGTTATTGTAGAAACTCCCGTGGTGCCGGGAGTTATCCGATTTAAAATTTGCCATTGATGGAAGGTTTGGAGTATTATTTTCTTTTGATGTAACACGAGCACTTTCATACACAAATAATGGATAGTGAATATTCCAATTTAAAGCTATTGAATGAACTAAGGAAATGTTCTGATGAACAGTACAAAGATGAGTTGTACAATGAATACCGACCACTGAAAAGCAAAGTACGTACTGTAATTAAAAAAAACATTTAACACGTTGACTGCAATGGGTTAAACTGAAGTTCAGTATTTAACATTAAATTTAAAAGTTATTAGAAATTTTATACATGGCAAACATTAACTGTGCCCGTTTAATAAAATTAATTTTAAAAGAGTGTTAAAACATTTTCAAACGATCCATCGATGGGTCGTTTCGCAGCAGGAAGAGCTTGAAGCACGACCCATTCATGAGTCGTATCGCGAGCAACGAATAAAGTTTATTTTAGTACGATTAATTAGGGCAATTTTCACTTTTGAAGAATTAGTCCTTTAAAATGCTTGGAAATAATGTTTTTGAAATGAACTCTCACTGACCCACTCTCTTCATGGCTGTATTGGTGATAGGTAATTGAATCGAACGTAGCAAAGCCTTTGTATCAATTTCCAGAAGAATTTCTCTCACTTTCATGGTAGTGTCGTAGAATGGGAAATAATCCACACGAATTTTATGTCCACTGGGGAGTCAGGAAAATTAAGCATGTTTTATAAAAAGTGTATACAAAGTGTATTCACTAGAATAAGTTTTTCATCGGAACATTTATGACATACAATAAGACTGGATAATACTACTTATTCGATTCCATATATGAATAGAAGTGAATAAAAAATATAATATAAAATAATTTTGTAGTTCTGCTCACCTATAATTATGGTTTTACTGTACGCAAAACGATTATAGAAGGCTATTGAGCAAGAGAGGTCGGTGTTACACCTACACCCAAGATAATTTTGCACCCAAGATGACCATTTCACTGATGTGAAAGGCACACTTCTTTTCGAATTTCATTCAAAAAAGTACGTGCGTGTCCAAAAATTTAATTGAATACGTAAATTAATGTGGATTTTTCAGGATATTAGTTGATACGAAAAGAACTTATCCTAGTTTCATTAAATACAAAAGTCTTCTACTTCAATGATGAAAAAAGTTGTGCACGACGCTGGACAAATACGAAGGCTCTACTGCACGATCACCACGGTAGAGGAAACGACACGGTAGTTTCCTCTACCATGACGATCACTCAATATTTGCTAGGCCCAAATTCAGGCTGTAGTACTGAGCTGAACTTCCTGAAGCTGCGTCGTCTCATTCTGCCCACGATATGTCACATCAGAAATGTGGCCTCTAGTACTTTCTGATGGTTTTTAAGTTATTAACTTTGAACAGATTCTCAGGTATACATTTTATTTCTTCAAATTTATGATCATTCAAGATAAAAATCTGTTTTTATCAGAATTTTATGACCCTACTTCAAATTAGTTCAAAGTTTTATTCATAACAATAAAGTAATTATTACAACAGTGCATTATTTATTTATTTAAACCTGATTAAATTTTTATTCTTGAAGAACGTATGCATTCATGATTGTATTTGATTTCTCTCAAGTCTCATTTGACTCTTTACAGATGTTACGAATGACTACAAATGTAATACTAATCTTAATCTTTTGAATTGCTCATCATACGATATCATAATTACCATAGAATACCTCCTTGTACTCCTTCGATTAAAAGTTTTAATGGTGTACTGAGTACCTAAATTACTTTCGCATAGAAAGCACCGCTGATTTAAATGTTAAAATCTATAATTTGAGGCTATATTATAAATCCTCCTATCGTTGATAATTAATCACATTTTTGAAGAACTAGTTACACTAACGAACCATCTTCTTCCGGTTGCTACGAAGGATTTGCTTGATATTTCATTGAACAGTCGAAGCTATCTCATTTACATCAGTGTGTTCAAACCACAAATGCTTGTGCTAAGAATATTTTATTTACTGTAATGCCATTCTTCAACAGTGATCAAAATAGGATATGTAGGTACAACGACAATTGCAACATTTGGGTGAAGCAACGACAATTGCTTCTTGGGTGAAACTATTTATTTTTTTCGGTAGAATAAACATTAACGAAAAGTTTATGAAGCGGTAAATATTAAAGACCGAAGAGGAACGCTAAAAACCAATATGCAGAGGTACTGAATTTGCTATTATACTGCAGGCGAAGCAACTCGCATGCCCTGCTATCATTCACTCCAAATTTATGGAGGTTGCTGAGCAAAAATTATTCAAAGCAATTCTGACAGATGGTCTTGACATTTAGGAAAGCACACCATGCAACATAGATAACGAAATGAAAATGATAAACATGAGAGAACGGCATTGCATCTATACCTATGATAATCTTATTCGGGAAGGGTTTATCCCAAATTTACTGATATGAAATTCAACACCAGTTGTTTGGGGACAAATTTTTCTCCAACAGCGTAACTATAAGATGCAGTGATTCGAAAATACTATTGAATTCGAAATGCATCAACGCGTGTTCAACTGCCATTCAAAGACATTATTAAATGCGAATTACCTCAACGTGTATCCTTGTCTCAGCCAGCAAAGCAACAAAGCAGGCTTGGGCAGAGCGGCGAAGGAATAGAGCGATAAGAACGACTTGAAACATGCGATGCATTAGGCGGTATTCTGACTTGAGGATGCAATAGGATCTTGGCTTGTAGTGCGTGCGTGATCCATTTCATTTTCGTCCTGTGCTTCAGATGAAAGCGGTACAGAAGACGGAGAAGCTGGGCAGTCTGAAAGTCCGACAGCATAAGCAATGGTCTCGGTATGAGATGATTCAGTCGAAGAGTCCGAATCATACTCAGAGGATAACTTGACTTTAGAGCTATCAGATCGGGCTACAGGGTTCTGGGTAGCAGATTGAAGCGAGGAAGTGCAAGGAAAATCTCTCGAAATGAATACAGTAGTTTTAGGATTCGTTGAGACATTCTGCAGCTCGCCGTGTTGGGCTTCCTCGCTGACCTTCAAAGAGTCACCAGAGGATGACCTGGATCCTAATGCGTCAAAATTAGAATAAGACGATGACATCACGAGCGATAATATCGGGCGCGGACAATGGACTGCTTCAGAAACAACATTTTGCTGAAATGAAGGTAATTCTTGATCCCTGGTTGTCGCAGAGCGGCCTTGGTTCTCTTCGGAGCAGGGCTTGGGGGAATCCGAAAATTCTCCTGTTAGGAATTTCTCTTCATTAAAAGAAGACGATTGGTAATGACGCAAAGATGGAGATGAACTGATGGGAAGAAACCGCCTATCTGATTTTGGAGTCGAACGTTCGTCAAGTCGCGTTTCGAGTTCTTCTATTACAATCATTTTATTGTCTAGTTCTTCTTGCATCGACATCAGTTTCACTTCCCATCCACTAATTTCGTCACACTTTTCTGATAATTTTCTTTCATACTCAGATACACGTGTCACAAGAAGTCGACCAAATTCTGCTTTTTCATCCATCATAACGGATTCATAATAATCTTTAGTTTCAGCTAGCTTGCGTGCAAATTCAGTTTCTAGGTCCACAAACTTATTTTCAAGTCTCTGTGTTTCTTCATCTTTCCTTGATTCAACTATGTCTAACTCAGCCGTCAAGTCGCGTCGCAACTCGTTGATTTTCTGCTGCAAGGAACTCACGTCAGATACGCTGGCACTCTTCGACCTCAATCCGGAATCTTCCCGCTGCAGCGGCGCTCCTGAGGCACCCAACTTTTCATCCAACATTGTCAGCTGCGATGCGAGAGCCTTTGAAGCGTTTGAGTATGAGACATTGTCTACTTCGTCTGTCTTCTTCAAACCCTCCAAAATTCCACGTAACTGCGCATATTGGTCTTGAAATTCACGTTTTTCCGTCTCCAACACATGCAGTTTATCTTGCAGATACTTAACAGTGGCGTTTAAATCTGTCACTTTTGAGCTGAGACCAGAATTCTCTTCCTTGAAGGACTTCAGTTCGACGTACATGTTATCCTTGCTCTCACTAAGGGTATTTTTCTCAGCTTCTAGTGAAAGAATGAGCTTTTCCATGTCCGCTACCATCATATTCTGCATTTCCAGCATGTTATGTTGTTCTTCTTTATGTGCTTTAACTAAAGCTCTCTTATCGGCGTTAAATTTCTCCAATTCCAATTTCAGCCTGGCCAGTTCATCGCCCTCACTACTTGAGCCTTCGATGTTGTCAGTGCAAGACTCTTCACCATCTACTTTTTTCTCATCAATATTTTCAGGGGCAACTGAGGGTGGTAGCGCAAGATTCACCTTTTCGCTTGCTGTACCGCAATCAGGGCTGCAATTATCATCTACGACAGATTTATTTGCGTTACTGTCTGCCGGAGCAGTTTTGAGGTCAACCAGTAAAGTATTTGACACTAAATTTTCTGTTTTGGTATCGCCACCACTCGCTGAAGATTCGCTTGATTTAATAGAAGACTTTAGGTTCTCGTATTCTATTTGAAGTACTTCCTTTTCTTTTATTAACATGTCTATGCGATTTTTCTGTTGTGTTTCGATTTTTTCCAAGTCTATTAACTTATTGTTTAAAGCCTTGCATCGATTTGTTAGCTCTGTTTTTTCCTCTTCCAAATCCAGAATTTTTTGCTTATCATTCACGCATAGAGAATGTATTGACTCCAAATTTCGTTTTTCCTCCTGAGTTTTTAAAAGGTTTTCAGACAACCGTTCATTCTCTGTCCGAGCTTCTTCGTATGTTTTACTTTCCTTGCACTTTTCAATTAATAAAGAATCGCATTTGGTATTTAATTCATCGATATGTTGCTTCAGTTCATTAATTTCACTCAGCAATTCGTCTACTTTGAGCGCAGTAGCTTTCTTTTCAGAAAGAGAAACTACTCGGCTGTCATCACTGGACTGAAGTTTGTCTTCAAGAGTCCTGGTGTAATCCATCAGCTTCCGTTTAACTTCATTCAATACGCTAACTTTATTTTCCGTCAGTTTTAATTTTTTCTCCATATTTGCGTTACGACTGTTCACTTCACCTAAAGTTTCCTCGAGTTCGGCAATTCTTTTTTTCAAGATACCCTCCTCTCGGGTGCAAAAATCGATAATTGCTTGCGTATGTTCTTGGGAAATTATTTCTCTATCAGGATCACTACTGGAACAAACCACCCTTGAAATCGATTCCTGTTTCGCTTGAGGACACAAAACTACATCGTCTAATTTAGAACAATCACTTGCCACTCGGTCCTGGGTTGGTCTACTTTCTATAGCACTAACTATCAATCTTAATCGTTCAACCAAGTTTTTTTTTAGTTCAGATTCTTGCGATTCTGATCCACTAGCTTGCTTTGTTTCATCCGCGTTCTCAACAACCTTCGTTTCACGTACTTTGACGGATGATGGATTGTCGGTTATTTCTTGATCTGATTTTACATCCTTCAAAAGTTTAATAGTGGACTTCAGAGAATCACATTCAGAGTGCGACCGTTCAAGTTCTTCTTTCAAAGTACTAATGTCGATGTTTAGTTGTTTCACGTCGTTCAAATGACTTTCAAACGATTTATTTTCCAGGGAAATACCAGAGTTGTCTTTGGCAGCTTGAAGTTTTCCTTCCAGTTCTTCAATATACTTATGTTTACTGGACAAAATACTTTCTAATTCATTCACCTGTTTTTCAAACGATTCAATCTTTTGTTCTTTTTCAGCAACAAACTTTTCAAACTCAGCCTGAGTTGCAAACGGGCACCAAGTATTTGAAGCTTTATCGTTCTTCACGAGCGGAATTTCTTTCCCGTCTACGTCCAAGTCTTTGTCCTTAGTGTCACAAATGAGGGGTTGAGTTGCTGAAGACGTAACTTCAGTTTTTTGAGTGTCAGGTGTAGACGCCGAGGCCAACAGAGCTGCACCACATCCAAGTCTGGTGGCTGCCAAGACACTACTTAGTTCCTCAACCCGACGAACCATCGAAGCTATTTTGGCACTGTTTTCGGGTGAATTGTCAGTAGAACTGGCCACGCTCGCTTGACCAACACAAATAAAACGAATCAATTCATCTTTGGCACAGCTCAGTTCGCATTCTAGTTCTTCCAAAGAGCCAGACCAACTTGTGATGAGTTCTCGTTTCGTGTCATCATTTTCTTTTACTTTACTCAAAGTTTCATTTGATTTTCGGCCAAAGGAATCTAGAGAACTCTTCAACTTTTCAATTTCTTCATTTTTGTTCAATTCAAGCTCTTCGAGTTTTGAAGATATTGTTTTCATTGCAGCATCGTGCTCAGCTTTGCTCGTTTCATTACGCTGATTGCTTTCTTCTAGTTTAGACTCAAGTTCTGCCTTTGCTGTCTGAAGCAGAGCACATTGTTGCTCTAGCTCGCTTACAGTGGACTTAGATTCTTGAATTTGGTTTGACAACTTGTGTTGAAGTGTAACCAGATCTTCCTGCAAGCATCGATAGTTTTCGCTGGACTGCTTCTGATTATTTGTAAGAGTTTTCTTGAGTTCTTGTACGGTGGCATCTCTTGCTTTTAGTTCATCATTGTATTCGTCATCTTTCTCATGAAATTCGCAACTAAGAGCAGTGTTCTTCCTAGAAAGATCTCCTACCTGCTCTTTGAGCGATTCTACAAGATTCTTCTGATCATTTAAAGCAATTGAAAGTTCAACAGATGCTTCTTCTAATTTACTTTTTTCGAACAGAATCTCACGATTCGTCTCCGTCAGTGTATCATACGAAACTTCAAGCTGTAGTCTAGCTTCGCTTTGTTTTAACATATCTTCTTTCATTCTTGCCATCTCATCCTTAAGACACGTAACAAACTCGTTCATTTCATGGTTCTGAGTCTCTAGACGGTCTTCCAGGATTCTACAATCATCTTCTTTCTGTTTTACTTTTTCAGTCAATATTTTCACGTTGGCAATTTGCTCATCATTTACGGTAAGTTTTTCGATCTGAGCATGTAATTGAGAAATTTGGCTCAGGTATTCTTGATTCTGTGTCTCAAGTTCAGAAGTTCTCTTTGACAACATTTTCTCTTTTTCCAACCCCTCATCCTGCAAGCTTTTCATCCGATTCTCCAGTGACAATTTTTGAATAGATAGTTCTTTTTCAAAAGATTGTTTCATTGTCTCTCGAGTTTCGGTGGAAAGCACAGCAGCTTTGGCTCGATTTTCTGCCTCGTCGATATTCTCTAAAAGCGTTTTCTCGCGGCTGACCTGTATTTCTACTACTTTATTCAGGCGATCAATTTCTCCACGTTTACTCTCAACTTCGTTCAATAACTCATCTCTTTCATTCATGACTGCAGCCACGAGCGTGTCAAAACTACTTTGTAATTGCAACATTTTTCCTTCAACGAGTTGAACCTTTTCTTGAAGAACTTCGCATTCCTTGCGTTTCAGTTCTCGGTCTCGAGTTAAGGCTTTCAAGTATCTACCAGTGCTCCTCAGTTTTTCCGTCAATTTCTTGTTCTGCTCTTCGAGGATGGAGTAATCGTCAAACACATCATCCGGGGGCAAAGAGTCTAAGTTTTCTGCTGAAGACTCGATAGGTGAATCTTTTTCGTCACTGACTGATCGATCATCTGAATCTTCCAGATCTGAGGTTTCATCCCGTTTGTCCACTATTTCTCCATTTTTCTGTATAATTTGTTTTGTACGCTCTTTGGATGGAGCTTTAATTTTTTTCTTCTCACCTGAAGTACCTTTACTTTCGGCCCCATTCTCAGTCGCTGTCTCCACAGATTTGAGTTTTCCTTGATTTTGAACGTTTCCCTCTAGAGATATAACACCCCCTGGCTCTTTGGACTTAGCGATTAAAGCCTCTTTGAAACTTTCATTTTCGTTTACTAAGGTCTGAAATAGAGTTTCTTTGGCATCTAGTCGTTCTAACATCGACGACACTTGTTGCTCTAGTAAGGCCTGGTTTCTTTTTGACGTAAGCAATTCATCTTCTAGCTCAGAAAATGATTTAGTTTTAACTGAGATGCATCGACCCATTTCATCTTTAACATTTTTTAATTCAGAGACCAAATTCGACAATGAGATGATTTCTTCGACCGGTACAACACCTATAGTTTGACTTTTATTACCATTCATTGCAGCATGCTCGGTTGCACTGGACTCACGTGGGGCTGAAGCTCTTACGAAAACGTCTTTAGTGAGAGCGGAGAGCACGTCCCCGGCTCCTTGTGCTCCGCCAGTAGAGGCTTCTCTTGAATGGCCGTTGGGTTTCTCGTCTGGTTCACCAGACGCTCCAGCTGCTGCCTCGAGTTCTTCCTCATCGAATAAAGAATTACTGGAGGTCGTTACTCTGTGCAGGTATTCCGTAGCTTTAAAATCAAGCTCTGCCATTTGCTTGTCTTTCAATCTTAATTTTTCTTCTAAAACTTTGAGTTTTTCATCAAGGTGTTTTTTCTCTGTCTGATACGCCAGAAATCGGCCATCGGACTGTTCTTCATCTTCATTGCTGTCGTCTTCTTCATCTTCCATCTGCTCGACCATGAGTTGCCTGCTCTCAGTCAGCTGGTCGAACTCCTCTTTCAAGGCAGCTCGATCTTTTATCACATCACTCAAGAACTCTTTCAGAGCACAACACTCGTCTTCTACAGACGCCGCTCCGGACAATTCATCGGACTCATTACTCACTGACATATTTAATGTCCTCAACTGAAACTGAAGTTTTATTGAAAACTTTAGAATCTAGTTTTGGCGAAGACGAAATTTACATACTGACATGAAAAGAATCTGAAAAGGTAACGATAAAGTATTCTTTCTTACTTCATTACCGTATCATACAAGGCACTGTATAATAGAGTAATAACATGAACACTATTTTAAAGATACAAATAAAAAAGTTGATTAACTATAGCAACGTGACAAACGTTTGGAAACGAGCACCTCAATATTCAGGTTGTACAACGTTTTGAATGACAGGAATATAACAGAATGACAAAACTGATAATACGAGTTTCTCGATGTTTAGATTGAAGAATGCTTTAACTCCTCATGAGAAGGGCATCCACAGCAGAGCACTGCCGTCAAAGCAACACTGACAGACTCTAAAAGTGAACACATTATACCTCAGCACCTACCCTTGCCCAGGGCTGGCGTCCGGCCAGAGTATGCTCGCCAAGGACTGTTTTCACGCATAAATCTTTACCTCATGCTGTTAACACATGTCCGTTGCACGAACAGCAATAATATTTATCATGCCGTCGAATATTATTTTGTTATGGTCATCATTAACGAAATCGTTTGATTTTTCAGTTCCAACAGCGCCGAGGTCGTACAGGGTGTTTCATCAATATACAGTTTCTGATGATGTATTTGATTCTCAGATCTTGTGTCCAGTCGGTGACTGGAGTAAATGAGAACCTTCTGTCATTTGTACAAGTGTTCTAACGTTGGTCCAAGTCCTTCCTTCGAGTGTGATTGGTCTTGTTAACGAATATAAAGTTGGCCTTCTGCAAGTGTGCACACACTCAAAAAAAGCGAATTTCTCTCTCAAATAAATGTAAGATTGTTGTATTGAGAAAATCAAAGCAAAATTAGACTATTGAACATTTCTTAAAGAATTTAAGTGGCCTAACTGGACAGACGGGAGTAGAAGCTTGAAAAAGAATAATCTGGAATATTTTCTGCATTAACTTATTCACGATTAATACACGAAATTAGTTTTGTGCTAACACTTACACACTAGCAGAATACAAGTTGTTACTCTATCGACGGTGTCGTGGATGGCCGGAAAAAATCTGCAAATAAATGTACAATTTACCCAATTTCAGGGGAACACCTGCCCCCACACTCTACAGAAACGTTCATTAGATAATGCCATCAAACTTTCCATTTTACTTCTTGGCTTAGTTATAGTTTTAACTTGGATGACCAGACATACCAGTATCCATTCGCGTCACAACTCGCAGCGAAATTAAAATCTACCTGGATTTATGAGTGCTAAAATTTCCAATAAAATTTCAAATACTTCTATGGCATTCAAGGTGTCCTTAAAGTCTCTTTACCATTTAAAAAAATTATTACAAATGCAATTGATATGATTTTTTATTCAGATTTGTTGTACTTAATTCGGTATTTATGACAGTTTTTATTTCATATATTAGACATCTACATGGGTACCATTAGTTGCACGAAGCACTTCAAGACGGCTTTTTGCCATCGGAAATACCCAAAAGAATACAACAATCAATACAATCAAACAGCAAAAAATATTTGCTCGCATTGCACTGTCATTATACATTGAATTTCGAAGAAACTTCATTCTCCAGCGGACCAAGGAAATTCAAGTTAAGCTCAACTATTTGGAATTTTCAATACATCTAATTTTTAGTTTCAATTTAACATAAACCATCAGTGTAAAAATGAGCTAAAGCTTTCCTGAAAATCTGAATTCAAGAACAACAAGGCTCATATTTTTAGACGGTTCATCAGTGCCCACTTAAGTGCCTTTGGCGTTGCATTTTGCGCTGAGCTGTTCAGTGCGGTCTGACGCTGTCAGTGCCAGCTCTGTGACTATACTCGTAGTTCACAATGGCCTGGCGTGCCAGGTACAGTACATGTACTCAGGTGTGCCAGGTACAGTACATGTACTCAGGAGTGCCAGGTACAGTACATGTACTCAGGTGTGCCAGGTACAGCACATGTACTCAGGTTTGCCAGGTACATTACATGTACTCAGGCGTGCCAGGTACAGTACATGTACGGAAGAGACGCTTCACCAATTCAGTTCGTTGGGCAACGTAGAATTTGGAGTTGAAAAGCACACTCTATTTCACGCGGAGTGAACGTCTAGGTCATTACATTGTGCTTTAACTTTCATTTTCGTTACTTTTAACAAGACACGAAATTGATTTTAATTAGCTGCCAGTTTTACGGCGCAGTTCAGAGCCAAGCACTAAAGAATTCGTCCTTGATACGAGGGTGTATAAAGATACTTTTCTGAATGAGATTAATAGTTGTACTACCATCAGTCGAGTATAATTGGGAAACCTGAGCTGTCTAGCAGGAGAAAAATCGTAACTTTCTCATTCAGACGAAATTTCGTTTTCGAACAGTAAAAAAGCATTCTAATCTGTCTGCCAATCTGTCAACGTTTGAAACGAGAAAACTCATGGCAAAAACTGCAACTCAATAACCTTCAGTCAGCGATGCTCTCTTTTGCAAAAAACGGACAGGCTTTCTCCTCATATTTCCTTTCATTAATCAATATTTGAGACAAAAAAGCTCGTGCGACTAGACTGAAGTCCGATTATGTAAAGTCAGAGATGCTTTTTGACAGTAATTATGCGTCTCCGAACCTCAAAGCGACCAACACAAAGAAATAATCTGAAGCCTGCCATCTGCAGCTGGCAGGGATCTCGAGCTGTCAGAGCTTCAGCTGCCAAAGCTGAGCAAACATCCCGAGGAGGACATATATGCCCGCGTATGTTAATGGCACTCATACTCTGGCAGTGATGACGCATACCCTTATACATCTGGTGATAATGACGGATACCACACATCGCTGAGGACTATGACTAATACTCACATTACTCACATCACTGATGAAATGACTCATATCTACATCCCTTTGATCAGATCGAGGAACACCCACATCCATCTAATGTTACTGACACACCCTCATCACTCTGGTTACAGTAATTCATTCCCACACATCACTGAACACGGGATTTTTTCCCTTCACAGCTTTAGAAATCATTTCATAAACATGCCTCCATCACTCAGATAAGAGCTCTTTGTTTGCACTGGCTTGATATGATTCCAAAAACATTTGTCATAGTACTGTTGTCTCGCCGAGAAGACCATGTCTGTATAGCGGAATGAAATATAAACTTCCTCAAAATTTTTTAGTAATAATCCAAGTAAACATTGGTTATAGGTCTCTCGTCGAGGTTTGCAAGGCTTAGAAATTGACGCAATAAAGTTTGACGGAATGAGGCAAAACTGCCCTTGACTAACATAAATTGTTTTTCCTTTATCGATATCGTTGATATTGTACAGAATGGCACTTATATTTTAGGTAATAAATCTTGCCATAATTTTTCAGTATTTATTCAGTATTGTTTATTTGTAGAAGCTAGAACTGTTATTATTTTTGGAATAAATGGACATGTCTTCTGTTGCAGTTGTAAAATACAGTATGTCACTAACCTAAACACCGTGTAATGAACCTGAAAAAAATTTGCTGCACAAAACACATGCACAGCTTCTCTCCTCTCCCTTATAATCCATTTTATCCAAGGTGGTTAAAAACTGCATTCTATGTTGGCGTTTATTCAACTTCCAATGAGCATCGCTTCTGAGTACGTGGCTGTATTCTCAGTGAAGGAAAATGGTTCAGAAGTGACCAATTTTTCGCTTTGACATCGGTGCGGCACCGTTTACAAAAAGTGCTCATTATTTGGACATTTAGATTTCTCTATTTAATGGCAAAATCACCCTGGAATATTTCAAGATCTTCTGACACTTACTAAACGTGCATATATTTTACACACCTACATAGATATATGATCAATTGGAGTTACTGAAATTAATTTAGGAAAAGTAAGTTTCTATTTGATATTTAAAATATCTGCAATAATAAGAGTTTGGACTGAAGTGTGTTTTTGCCTTGTTTTTGTATACAAGTGCTCGTTGTTCCCTTTTAATTGATGCAGCTACGGAACCCTCCAGATTGGGGGGCCACGTCAGAAACGTACTCTTCAGTCGTGCTCCTAAGTCGTCGTATGTTTGTGATCCCAGCATATTTAATGTGATGTGAACAGAATACTGGATGAGAAAATCTTAGCTTCAAATTCACTTTGAAGATTTGAATGTGAGGCGCATAATTAAGAGTTTTAAGTCACATGTAGTCGTGATGCTATTTTCCTGTACATTTAACTAAAGATTTATTACATATTTTTGAACCATTCAAGTTGTTTAAATTTTTAGCGTAAGATACTGAAAGAAAAATGCCCCCACTGAACTGAAAGTACTGAATAGCCATTGAAATAACTAAACCACCATTTGAAGAATGGCTACTAACTTTTCAATATAATTATAGATATATTTATTAAAAACATGGAAACATGCGAAGATGGAATTCCAAAAATTTAACTAACCACGGATTTTTTTACTTTAGCAAACTTTCAACAGTTTTTTGGTTAATATCTAGGGCGATTACCTCAAAACTTCTGAACGTACAGGGAACCATTTGGTATCTAGGCTACAAGTAAAATAAATATTCTTAGGCAATGAGAAACCTGTACACAAAAAATTACATTACGATGACAGAAAAGCCGATTATTATAGAAGAACGTCATCGTAGAAGAATGAATGAATTTATCAAATTTTTTGTCGAAGCAGATTTTAGGTGTATGATGCTATTTTGAATTTCGAGCGTACACTTCATTTTCTTGGACCAAAAGTTGAGAAAAACCCGTGACACTCATTTTAGGGTCAGTTTTCAGAGTGAGTAGATAAATACTGCTGATCATTCACTTTTATTCAAACGTGGAATTCTGCAGCAAACTGTGACAGTCATTTAGTTGCCTTCCTGTCTCGCCGATACAGTAGGCCGGACAAAAGAGACGGTTAATTTAGTAAATGACCTTCTCTTTTCATTGTATTTTTCCTTATCTTTTGTATCTTATCTTTTCAGAAAATTTTGGCCCACGAAATTAAAGCGTATTCTCAAAAATTCTCAAAAACACAGTTCAATTTAAGATCTGCTTCGGCAATGAATGGAAAATTGATGTAAATCCCCAATAAATAAATTCCTCTACTTTGACGTTCTCCTAGTAATAGAAATTTCTCTTTATCATTATACTAAACCGTATGTCCCACAAAAACCCAAACCGAGTATTTATTTTCCTGTATCAGTAATACCATCTTAAGAAAACCATAAGCATTTAATTTCTAGCAAAATTATCCTTCATAATTAACTTACAGAAAAGGTATTACTGATAATGATGGTATTACTGACTCGGAAAAATAAACACTCTCTTCGGGTTTTGTGGGACATACTGTATAATAAAACGCCAGATGCCTCCTTAAATTTATGAATGAATAAATTTATAATTTTTGTGCGTTATTTCTTATACGTTATTACAGTGTGAATTTCATTGAACACATTAAATTGGTTGGTCCGTCTTCCTCACGGTAGAAGAATCAATTTAGGGTGAAACCCACGGTAGAAGAAACAAGGTAGGGTCAAACCATTCTTTTTTTCATCGACCGTGTGGCAGTGCTGACGTCAAGGCAACGAACCAATAGTAGCGCTCATATTGCATCTGCAGACAACACTACTAGCCCCAAATCTGGCACCACTATTGGTCCAACATGTTGCAATAGTAA
Source organism: Morinoia aosen (assembly GCA_030386875.1). Taxonomy (NCBI): domain Eukaryota; kingdom Metazoa; phylum Arthropoda; class Malacostraca; order Amphipoda; family Talitridae; genus Morinoia; species Morinoia aosen. The sequence continues at coordinate 31,653,429 of CM059561.1, read as the reverse complement.
CGTCATTAATTTTGTCTGAAATAAAGCAGTTCTATTGGCTAGGGCCTTTAAGCGAACAAGAGGAAGTGTATTTTCTCCCATAGAAATGACTCTACCTTGTTTTCTCTACCGTGGTCTCGCTTTCACGCCTTTAAAGGATGCTTAATGACTGTATCTGTGATACGAGTTTCACCAATGTGCAAGTACAAAAATATTTTAATTACAGGTACTATTACGATGGATATATTTGTTTGTCATACACATCTGGAAGATTTGTCGAAAGAAAATATCGAATCCCGTCATTTTTAACGTGTTGTGTGCACTAGTACAATCATATTATTTTGCCGTAGAATTTCCCAGTCTCTAAGAAGACTACTCTTTTCTGTAACCTAGATACCATGGAGTTCTTCTTATGTCCAGAATTTTCGAGATATTAGCATTGATGATAGCTCAAAAAACACGTTGAAAATTTGATAAAATAAAAAATTTGTTGCCACTTTTACAACTTAAGGAAGTCCTCCCAGGCCCCTGCCAGGCCCCTGTCGTTCCGATGGTCATTTTTCATGTTTTTGTTGGAAAAGGACTTAGGTGGTGGACTATTCGGTCCTAAAGCGGCCCATAGACGATCAATTTTATTGTCAATAAAATCGACAATAATGGATATTGACAATTATACTGATCGTCTGTGGGCTTGATGACGACCGTCAAATAATAGACTTAGTTGGCAAAAAAAAATTTCGTCAATATATTGAGTCAATGATATTGACAATTAAATTGGTCGTCTATGAGCCGCTTAAAATTTTATGGCCCTACGGACAATAGATCCCCCCAGGGTAAGGGGATCAAAATCTTCAATTTTCGACCCCATTTCGACCCCATATAAAAAAAGAAGAAATGGAAAATTTGCGACTTTACTTTTGTTAGATATGTTCCAAGGATTCTAAACCTGTTTTTTTTTGTTCTAGCATAAAAACTCATTGAGTTCTATTCTTTTGAAATGCCAATACCAATGGACTAAAAACCAAGATGTCAATTTTTTTTCAAAAACTAAGGCCTGAATCAAAAAATGTATGAATGAAATTGTGTTTCTTTTCGAAAGTTACATATAATAGTCAAATTTCATAAGAATCAGACTGAAAACAAAAAAATCATAATTTTTATGAAATAAGTAAAAAATTTTTTTCATGGAAATTACAATTCACAGTGTGAATATGAAGTTATGCGTGGAGATTGTCGAAATAAAAATGGAAACAGCATTCAATTACATAAATTTTCCATTATATTACAATTCAACAAAAAATTTTGTTTTGGCCTGTAGTGTAGTCACTTATTTTCAAAATTCAAATGAATAGAAGTCATTGAGTTTTTATTCTATGAAGAAAACAAAGACAGTTTTAGAATCCTTGGAACATTTCTAACAAAGAAATATTCATATTTTTCCAATTTTTACATTCTATTTTTTTTTATCATAGTTCAAAACCAAAAAATTCGGTTTAATATTGGTAAAATGTCACATTAAAAAAAAAAATTCAAATACAAAATATCTGAATATATATCTTTGTTAGAAATGTTCCAAGGATTCCAAAACTGTCTTTGAATTTGTTCTAGCATAAAAACTCAATGACTTCTATTCTTTTGAAATATTGCTAGAAATGACTCAAAAAACTAATATTTCAAATTCTCCGAAGAAACTAAGGCCTAAATCAAAAAAGTTCTCGAATAAAATATGTTTTTCTTCCAAAAATACATATACTGGCCAAATTTCAGACCAATCGGATCAAAACTCAGATTTGACGGGAGGACCCCCTAAACTCCATGTCTATTATGGAGCCTAGATGTCCCCTATATACAGGTTGTTTTTTAAATACGGCACCCAGAAAAATCTTAAATAACTTTTGATAAAATGAACGGATTTTTGAAAACAAGACGGCAGTAGAATTCTGGGATTTATATCTTTTATTTGAACTAATTTTTGAAGATGACAATCTTCATGTGGCGTCCACTCGACTGTAAGTGTTCGCATGCTTCTCATTGCAGCACTGGTGAGGGTGGGATCGATCAATCTTATTTCTGAGATGATGGCATCCTTGAGTTGGGTCAGATCCGTCGGTTTGTCACGATAAACCCTTGCCTCCCCCACAAGAAAAATTCTAATGGGTATTGATCAGGAGACTTGCGGGCCACTCAACGTCCTTTGTCCAGTTCGTCATCTTGGCTGCAGTTTCAAACCAAAATGAATTTTACTGTGTCCTCTGATCCTTATTTTGGCTGTTGTATCATGAATAAGTAAGTACCAAATAAAAGATATAAATCTCAGAATTCTAATGACGTTTTGTTTTCAAAAATCCGCTCATTGTATCAAAAGTTATTAAAGATTTTTTCGGGTCCCATATTTAAATAACACCCTGCATATCTATTGTGGTCGTATAGCTGTCGATACCATGTAAAAGCACAAAAGCATAGTTATTAGTATAATACATAATTAGAGGTCAATAAATGACGAACATCAACTCATCTAAGAAAAAAGGATATGGAAAATGGTTCTTGTATTTTTCTCTCGGAGAATCCGCTTTTACAGTGGCAGTTGCTCGTGAACTAAGATGCAATGATGGTTCTGGCCCCAATGAACTCAGCAGTTCGCGAGCAGCGATCGCACCTTCGCCAGGCTTTGCTCCCTTCTCCTGCTCCGCGTTTTGCAGGTGTGTTCGTGGGTCCTTCTCCAAAAGTTATCACAAAGTATTGCTGACAATAATTAATATGGAAAAGTTTTTAATTTTACTTTCACTAGTTAACCTTATTTGATGTTTAAGGTCGTCCAATTAAATTTGCGAAATTCAAATGTGAATATATTACTTGTTGTTGAAATGATATAAATTCACAAGAAAACTACTATTTGAGGGTGCAAGGATAACACTACAAGAATGATGTGAGAAACACTTTTGCTTCGTGATTATGTAAAGTGAGTTTTAAAGAATTCAAGAAAAATGTGTCATGTCATTTCGCATTTCTGTGATAGGGAATAATGCACTGCAACACTTCGGTGTAAATTCAAACTAAACTATCGACCGATTACCTTGTGTATAATTTGGGGTCAGCATTTCAAACTCTGCTGAGTTGGAATGCCTGTACTTATTCTAGCTGATTTTGTCCACTTCCTACTATCCCCACAGCGAAAACTTCACACTTAGCCTATGTAGTGCAGTTGATTATGAATCCATAATTAGGTTCAAATGTAATTTATGTATGAAAATTTTGCAGCTCTTCGTTACTTATAAGTGATATCAATCTATCACTGTGTCTCTGTTCATTGCATGTACCCGTGTCCATACGTAGCTAAAGAGAATACCGAGAGGATGAGAAACCTAAGATGTTTTTTGTTGCTGCTCTCAAACTGTAATTAGATTTTCCTGAATGTTCCGTTAGAAAATTAGGAAATATCTATTTTTACGTTCGCTAAACCAGTTTAATTTTATCTTAATTACTTCTGTCCACTATAATGAGCAACACAGCCGGCAGCTCAATGTAACAGGACGAAGGTTGTTTTTATTTTTACTATTATTTTCTCATCTTTATTTTCCATTTTCTTCATTCATATTTCCCATCCGTACGATGAACAAGCTCTGAAATTCATTTTTGTGTGTGTGTTTACCTGTTTCTAGGTGTGAGTGTTGTGCTATGTTTTTTATAAATTACTTTCGGCGAACATTGTCTCACTACTTTGAAACCATTTACGACGGTGTTTCAGTCGGTTTCGGTAGAGCGTTTTCGTCTCTTTTCTTCTTTCGTTTTTCACTTATAGTGAAGGACTTCCAAGGCATTCGCTAGTCATAGTTTTTATTTCAATCAGTTTACTCTGAAATCTAACTCGGAAATAACTCTAAATTGTAGTAAATAAAATTAGTACACTGACCCGCTATTTAATCCACGTCTACGTGCAAAAATTTCGTAGATATTTGCTACTCATAAGTGATGTCCTGCTGTTAATGTATCTCCATTTTATCTCATGCATTTATGTCCATGTGATGTTGAATAGAATACCGAGAGGATGTCAAACCCTAGATTTTTTTTGTAGTTGTTCTTAGACTGTAACTTGATTTAATTTGAAATTCTCTTAGAAAATTAGAAACTAGTTCATTTTCGCGTTTTTCGAAGTCTTTTTTCTTTTTATTTATTTATTTTTCTAGTTATTTTCTTCGATTACACTGAGCATATACATATGCATGTACACACACACACACACACACATATATATATATATATATATATATATATATATATATATATATATATACATGTATGTGGGTGTATATATATGTATACACACACATACATGCATACATGTGTATGTATATGTATATCTCCTAACATATGTATATGTACTGTATGTACTTTTTTCGTAAAAACAAAACCTCAAGGCCCATTCCATTTCACTTAGTGCTCTGCGATAAGTTGACACTGCACCACTATTCAGAAATAACTCGATGGTCTAATAAATAAATTATTGCACTTGCTGTTTCATATGTAGATCTATCACTACCCCAAACGAACGGACATGATATAAAGCGTAATTTGAGCAAATGATTCGTAAAAAAATATTTTTCTGTCCGTACAATGAGCAAGCAATGAATTTCATTTTGCGTATATGTTTGTTTACATGTTTCTAGATGTGCGTGTTGAGCGATGTTTTTTTAAAATTACTTTTTGACCAACTTTTTCTCACTACTTGATAATCATTTACGACGGTGTTTTAGTCTGATTCGGTAAAGCGTTTTCCGTCTTTTCTTATTTTATTTTTACTAATAATTAAGAAATTTCAAAAGATTCTCTAGTAGTATTTAAATTATTTATAAGTTGCCAGCTTTCTCTTTGTGAATAAAATACCCAGAGATGATATTTTGACTGTTTCTATCATTAACATAGTTAGCTCCCTACAAGGCTATAGTACGCCTCGTATGGTTCGTCTATCAATTAAGGACTTTTACATTAACAAAATTTCAAAATCCAATGCGTTGAACATCTCATGTACCAACTTTTTTGGAAATAAATGATTTTTCTTTTTTTTTCTTTTAAGTATTCTCTACGATGAACAATATACATCCCACCGTCAACTTCATCCTAATGTCAATTTTTTCTCACTTCATTAACACTCCAACAATTACACTGTAATATTCCACAGACTTTTACGTTTCGACGTCCGTTATTTGAGCGAAGTAAAATGAGTTTGATTAAATTAGTCAGAAAAGTTAATGTTGCATACGTTTTCTGCATGCGAGAATGTTTAGTTTAAAGAAGAAATAAACTGACATGGAGTATATTGTTAACGGAAATGTTTAATATTTTATTGCAAAATACAGACACTCGTCGGAATCTGAAAATAAATTTGCCTCAATTTTCCCGCAGCAGACAAATGGCTAACTCAAATGAATATGCTAGTGTAATCTATAAAATTGAAGAAGTTTAACCATACCTATTATTTTTACCTCTTTCCTGCTTTGATTTTCTTATCCTAGAAAGATCTTTGTAAGTAAGTATAATTTAGTATACTTAAGTAAGTACTACTTATTATAAGTAAGTATATGTATTAGTAAAATCGAAAAATAAGACTATTTTTTCGCTGTGCTTTGCCTATGTAACTTTCAAGTGATGACGGTTAACTACTCTAGAAAAACTTCGTTTTTCATGGTTAGAAAATGATTCGGTACACTCCACAGCCCCGGCGTCAAGTCACACGTACACCACCGGTCTGCCGCAGCAGCGGGCGGTGTGCCAGACGTATAAATAGCTGCGTGGTAGCCTCATTACACCGGCAGGTCTGAGGCACAGCCTGTGGTGACGACCTCGCTGAACACTGACGGAATGTGGTTCCGTTGCATGGTACAGGGTAATGAATATCCTCTAACGACTATCCAAAGGGATTCTGCTTCTCACACAATCGCGATAAATCAATATAAGACCTTCATTTCAAAGATGTGAACTGGAGAACTTCCCTCTTACGACTATTCGGAGAGATTCTGCCTTTCACGCAATCGCGATAAATCAATATAGGACCACCTTTATTTCAATGACGTAAACTGGAAAAACCCCCAAGCACTACCCGGAGTCCTCAAAAAAAAAAATTGTGCTGATGAAGCAGGATAAAAAACTTTTAGGTATAACAAAAAAATTCATTAAGTCATATCACAAGACGTGATGATTTTGACGTCCAGAGTCTGATGAGGCACAATTAACGATGTCTTTGGAACAATGCACGGTAGAATAAACTGTCTAATACATTGTAACCTTGACGTTATTAGCGTCACCTAAAGTTGGCTGGATGACTCATCTGAGGACATGATTCAAATACAGAACTATTATAGCCACCACTCGCTACTTAATAGTAATAAACGTGGCAGAGGCGTCAGCTCGTACATAACTAAATACATAGTTTCGAGAATCGTAGTAAGCGCAACTATGAATCGTGGCCATATCGAAACGTTATTCATAGAGCTGAAGAAAAACGGTGAACGCATTATAATTGAAACTGTGTATAGGCTTTCAACAGTCTGTCCGGTATCTTTTCTGAATGTACTCCATAATATTGTGTCTTAACGTAACAAGTCTTTATACAGTGCCACATTAATCTGTGGTGACATCAACTACGATCTTCTGAAACACGAAAGCTGCGAACAAATCGGACATTTCATGCTTTTCAGTCTAAACCTTTCCTTACAATCATCACGCAGCCTTCGCGTGTCTCATCAGAATTTGTTACACTGCTCGATAATATCTTCTTAATAGATTCGAGTGATTTTCTTGCAGGAATAAAAGCTCACGACTTATCAGTTCATTTCCCCGCGTTTCTCATTAAGGAAAATGTCTTCATTACTTGTACCGAGCCACTGGCTGGAACTTACTCATATCGTTGCATAAATAAATCATATTTGGGAACAATGCGGACTCTTCTAGGATAATTAATGCCAACACTGAACATCTATTAACAGGACAATAATGCGACAAACATTGATGACGCCATGCTAAACTTGACTGAAATTAAAGAGAATGTATATAATCAACGTTGTCCGATTATCACGCGTACAATTACACCAAAAAATAGGCAAAAGCCTTGGATTACTGAAACAACATAACAATAGAAAGAAACGTCAAGAGAACCTCGCTCTACTCTGTACGAAGGGAGAATATCTTAAGAAGCGTATTACAGATGCAAGAATTATGTGACGCAACAAGTAAGAACATCAAATAAGATCACAATTCTTTTTCTTCACACCTACCAATTTCTCTATCGTAACTTCCGGCATAAAGAACTTGAAAAATAAATCAAGTGGATTAAAAAAGTTCTAGGCTAAAGTACTATATGGCATAGCAAATACAATAGCAACATTCATATCTTTCATCATCAACCAGTCGCTTTTCCTAGGTATTTTCCCAAACTCTCTCAAAATTACCAGAGTAACCTCTATTTTAAAAATGGGGATAAGACTTGCGTTAAAAATTATAAACCACTCTCTGTACTACCAATTATTTGCAAAATATTTTAGAAAATCGCATGCAAAAAAGTGTGTTTTCATTTGGAACAAAAATAATTTCTCTATGTTAAACAATATGGTTTACGTTCGTAAAAATCAAGAACACAGGCTGTATTGAATCGTGTATAATACCTTTATTCCAATATTGACGAAGGAAAGCTTATTTTATACGCGTTTCTTGACTTTCGAAAAGCATTCAATTGCGCAGGCAATAAAATTTTACTTTCAAAACTCCTTAAAAGAGTTGCACATGATTAGTTTGAATCCTACCTAACAAATCAAAAGCAATACATTGCTATTAACGATGCACAGTCGGAACTACTGACAGCCACGGAGTACCTCAAGGATTTGTCCATGGGCCTCTCTTATTATTAATCTTTATCAACGATATAGTTACATATACTTCTTTATGCCAATTCATATTTTTTTCCGACGTCAGCATGCTTTCTACGGCTCCTCATAATGAAAATCCCATTTTAGTTGCAGAGAATATGAATAACGAGCTGCAAAAGGCTTAAATGCGGCTCAAAGCTAATAAAACATGCCTCAATATCGATAGGGAAAAATACATAACACTCTCACACAAGCAGAATGCGGCTCTTCCAAGCATTAAAAATGATGTGGTACAACTGGAGAAACTAACTCCAGTAACTTCTTGCGCATTAAAATAAATAAACATTGGACCTTCAAAGAGCATATTGCCAGTATCAATACTAAATTATAAAAATCCGTAGAAATCTTCAAAAGAAAGTAAAACATGTATTACCTGAAAAGCTTTAAAAATGCTCTATCGAACGCTCACTTCACAATATTTGCAGTACGGAATAGAAGCAAAGCACAAAACTAATAAAAATAAAACCAATTTTCTCTTTGCGCTGCGAAAAGAGCCATGAGAGCGCTAAGAAAATGAGAATATAATGCTCACCCGAATGATTCTTTCACCAGTTTAAATAAGCATACTCAAGCATTTGGATTTCTAGAAGCTCTTCATATGTAATTTCATGCGCAAAACATTGACTAATGAGGGCTTCACTGTAACGAGAAAATTATCACAGTAAAACTCCTTAACAGCGAAACAAAATTTTCTCCGATACCAGAAAATATACGATCTTTTTAAAAAAAAAATCTAGTCACTATCTACCCTGAATTTCATACACTGAATAAAATTTGAATTTTATAAAATTAACCAGTTTCATGATTTGGTGTAATAAAGAGGCACTTTTGTTTATAATCCAAGGCCATTTGATTAACTGGAAAAAATATTTTTCTGCACAGATTTTAAATGCCACTTAACTAAAGTTTACTCAATGTTGAGGGCAAAAAGCTAAAAAGGCCACACCAATGTTTGTATTCATAAATTGAATTAGAAAGTCATATTTTAAGTAACTGATCTGCTTACCGACTGATTAAAAATTTAGAAGCAACAAGTCAAAAAATTGAAATAATCCATACAATAAAACTAGAGTAAACAAATAAGGGACCTATTAATGTGCTAGGATTCCATTCATGTTGATAGCCTCAACAAGTTTTGGCGGAGTGCGCAAAAACAAGAATTCAAGGAAGATTGCTCCGTTAGGTAAAAATGACATCACGTAGAAGGTATACTGCTCCACATTGCTGCCCATTTTTGTTGACACTTTTTAATATCCATTTCGAAACGTTCGCTATCGGGTTCAATTTTAGAGAATAGATTGGATGAGGTAAAGAAGGACATTCTCCTGACGAAAGTCTTGATCAGGCGTGCTTTGTGCGTCGCTGCTAGAAGATTGTCGGTCCTCTTGGCAGATCCATCCATCACCACGCAAACGAGGGCTCTCAGTCTTAATGGAGCTTTCAGTATCATCTCAACTTGATCATCCGCTGCTTCACATCTCTGTACAACTCAGAGTTTCTTTGCGCCTCTGGAATAAAAAGGCACCCCACACCATGAAGTAACTTGCGCCTCGGTGCCGCAAAGAAAACGTTCCAGGAGGGAACTCCTGAAACGTTGAAGATTATCAGGATTGTTCAACTTATTTTTGTTTTCTCATCATAGAACAATTTTTAACGACCTAGTCTATTGAATGGTATGACGAATGTAAAGATATCTATTTGAAAGAAAATGTTACGAAAATCTGAATGCATTTTTTTTGTAAATTTTTTGGGACCTGGGACAGATCACTGGTGTTTTTTCCTCGAATAATGGAACACGGTATAGAAGGCAACCACTCTCGTGCAGTGTCGCAGGTCAAGGAAGGGGCAAAAAAATATTTCTATTGCCCATCCAAGCCATCAAACAGAGCCATAAAATGTCTGGTAAATCAAGTAAAAAGACTGTACTCTGAAATTGGGAATGGAGAAAAGGTGTTAACATCAATGTATGTAGCAGAAGGCGCAAAAAGGCTTAACTAAAACGAAAAGGGAGCATTTAAAAACCCCTGCTGGCTGCCAGAGGGCAGAATATAAAGGCTAAAAGTTTTCCATTCACTAAAATAAGATAAAATTAATTGGTAGAAGGGATAACAGCGAGCTTAAAAAACTTTATGAGAATAGGGGCAACTTCACCGAAACCGTCAGATAGGTTGGCGAGCGATATGTTACACATGCGCGTGAACGCAAGGTCAATCTCAATCTCAACATCTGTGATTAGTAACAACCTATTAACCAAACTTGTCCTCAAGCTCATGATCAGGAATGTCCTGCTCAAGGTTACCATTCAGGGAAGAGTTACTGGCCAGAGAGCCAATCAAACGTTCAATTGAAAAATGTTTTGGGTCACACACAACAAATCGAAGCTTAAGCTAGAAACTCCATCCAATAACACGCTCGCTAAAGCGGTGCAATACCCAATAATAATTACCATGAATGAACCAGCACATATTGCTCACGTAATACAAAACAAATTAAAAGCTTTGTCTGTTTCATCAATTATTGTTTTATTTTTCCATAGAGTTAAACAGTAATAGCAGCATGTAATTTTCAACATTTGCTTGTAAGAATATAAAGTTCACTCACGAACATTTGAAACTATCATGATAACCTCGAAATATTTTCAAAGAATTTTCGTAAAAAGTAAAAAGGCGCTCAGGGTTATTAACAAATAAAAATTTTTATTGACGCCTAAATTCGAACTAATAAGCATAATTGAATTTTGGCTATTATATCTTCCGATCACCAACATCAACGAGGCCACAACTATATTCTTTGATCACGAGGTATCGTAATTTAAGGACTTCATGCTTTGGACTTTTTTCTTTCGTTAAAATTTTGCTTTCGGATGTTGTACAGGTGTTTGTTCGCTATACGCGTATGTACGATACCATTGAGCTGCGCGCTGGCTTCCGCTCAAAGAAGTTTCTATGTTGTGACTTTGATACAGATGTTCTTTTCCGACTTCCAGTATCGGAAAGAAGTTAGCTACCCACGCTTGTCAAAGTAAGTGTGTTTATGTTAGGTTTTGAATAATTTCTTTCCTATATCAGTCATGACCCTTTAACGTCCAAGTGGATCTTTAAGATCGAGTTTGACGAACAATTTTAATTCATGTTTCTGTCTTAAACATGTACCTGATGCAGTTTTTGACGTTCACTTCCGAGTAGCAGTTCTCTTTTCATTCTGAGATTGATTGCAATCTTGATACAAGCACCACTGATTCAAGCGTCAGTGGTTGTGATAGCGGTATTATGAGCCAAAATCCAGACGGTAATGGGTTCACGGGATAACTAGCGGATTATATTATTTTACAAACAAAACGATACGCACAGGTGGACTATGTAAATGCCAAAAATTGGACTAATCTAAGTCGTAATTAGAGTGAGATTTGCATGCGGTGTCACTAAGTCCGTACCCTCGTATACAGTATCCTAAAAAAAAATAAAACAATTCAGCGACCGATAAAAGAGGTTCTGTGAGAAATAAAAAACTATTTCACCGAAAGAAAGGTCAACATAACTTTTAGCTTGGAACTTTACATTGTCCCCCTGGGAGCGCTAATTTCCATAGATAAAATAGTTGGGTCCGCATGAGAAGACTACGACATTTGTAAACGCTCATACTATTGGCGAGCAAGAATTTAATTTGCTGTACAGTAATGATCGATTGAAGAACAATGAAGAGAACAAATCGGAAAGCTTCTTTATGAATATCATTCTCGCAACGTGAATTGAACTTCATTAAACTGTGACCTCTTCGTTGTGCTGGTAATGACAACGATCGTTTATTACTTTAAGAGGCCTCAGCAAGGCCTCACTCCGATCAAGAAGAAGAAAACGATCGTTTAGACATCCACTGATATTTATGCAGCTAAATTACTCAACTGAATGCATGGCCGAGTACCCGCATACTTACCTCAACCCTGTAATGGGGTTAATCTTGAACGAAATATTACGCTAATTGCCCTTAAATTATCATTCTTGTAACCCCGTTAGGTATAAACTTTTTAATCGACGCATTTAGATTACAAGGGTCTCCAAACTTTCTCGCCTTAGGGCCTTACTGATTACTCTGTTAAGTCTCAAGGGCCAAAATCGTTTCAAGTTTTCTCCCATTATCTATAATTTCTACATTAGGCGCCGAGTATGTGCCCAAGTACGCGCCATTAGCTGTCCCGAGCCGAATTGATCATACTGGCGGGCCGGATTTGGCCCGCGGGCCAAGAAGAATTTATCCTTTGTATAGACTTGAAACGTTGGTCTCTCAGTCTCAGAAGGAATGACCACAGACTTGTGTGGAGAAACATATGGACTGAAAAAACCACATGATGGTCTCCTCAATGTGCGCCAACTAAAACAAATGAAAATGTGAGTTATTTTATGACTTATTACAATATTTATGTTGTAGAATCTACGACCACCATCCCAATGTCGCGAAATAGCTGTCATTTTTGTACAACTCCGTAGTAGTTAACTACAGAAAATTATCGTGCTATGAAAATGTGAGTTATCTAAACCCCGTCTGTTTAGTTTCTTCTGGTTGAAGAATATCTAACTGGAAATCAAAAGTGCTCCTTGCAACGAGCATTATATTCTAACTGGAGGTCAAAAGGGCTGCAACGAGCATTATATCCTAACTGGAGGTCAAAAGGGCTGCAACGAGCATTATATTCGCTTAACTTCACCCTTTCTCGTGAGGTGGTTCTAAAATATGAACCACTATACAATGCAAACGCATGATAAAGTTCTTGAAGTAATTCCTGTCTTTCACACTTTGACCGCGATGTGAACCACCGGTGGTCACGGAAGGGATTTTCATAATGCTAATGATCGACCAGCGGTCACAAACTCAATGTTCAGAAAGTTAATAAAAACAAAATGAAGGTGCGATCCAATCAATGCGTCCTATTTTCAAAATCACTAGCTACAATTGACTTTAAATTGAAGTTAAAAATGAACTTCAGTTTAAGCCACCGCGGTCAACGTATTGCCACGTTCCCCGCGTATTGGGCCATATGTGTACCATTTGGTAAATTGCTCATTTACGTACCGGGATAAATGAATGACATTTCATCTGTTTCGCCATCCTTTTGAAAGGTGAAATGTCACCGTACAGTTTTATTTTTCATATTGTTAGGAAGAATGAAATTGTATTCAAGCAGTACAAGTCGATTCCTCTATTCTGCTACTTGCAATCTGACCAAACCAACCGTTTACAACCGCGGAAACGCGGTCAACTTATTGAAATAAATGTTTGGCAATGATCTACTTTGAAAACTGTCTCCCTCAATAGGTTCAATCACAAGTCACAGGCGTATATTTCTGTCCATATACCTTCATTTCCCTAACCCTCTGTTCAATCTCATCTACGTAACATCGAAAAGCATTGTGACCTCTTCACTAGAAAGGTAATTGTTGAAGATCCGGACCGTATAGTTGCTGTGCATTAAATTTTCGAAAATGAAACTTGGCTGTCGTAATTATAAAACATTTCTAAATTGAAAAGCCAGACTTTCAGTTTTTGAGCAGTGATGAGCGATCGAGCTTCTTGAAAACAACGAAGGAAGCAAATTACCAAAACTTCAATCCAAATATCATTCACGCAACGTTAAAAACTTTGTTAATTAAATGTGACCTCTTTGTCCCACTGACAACGACGACGACGATCTCTCAGCCTTCTACTGATTGATGTTGCTTAATTACTCAACAGCATGCATGACGGAATTTCAGCTCTCATTTAGCTGACATGCGCGTGAAGAACCAAACTTCGAATTGATATTACCTACTAATAACGCGGTGTTAGTTGATCATCGCACCATGGTCCGTGGTCTGTTTAGTCCTATGAATCATACTTGGGATCGATTACTGTTTTACTGAACTTTTACACAGCAGAAACATCCAAAAAAAAGTGTATCTGTCCTTTAAACAGAAAATTTGAAAACTGAGTTCTGTTTCAATGCTAGGGATTATGAGTCCAGACTTTTGTGAGTAAAGAAATCTTCGTACAGTAGAACCACGACTCTAAAATCACGAAGGAACTCTAATATAATATACGCAAATCTCCAGTGGAATTAACCAAGATAAATGATCATACTTTGAAAAATGCCAGTTTTTATGCTGAACCGTTTCATTTTATGATAATTTTAGAATTTCTGACTAGAGTGAACGCGTGTTCTTTCACGCACTTCATTTTCTCAACGAAAGCCTGTCAATCTGGAGTCACCTGGTGAAGTAAATACTCTGTACGTTTGTTGACTGACTTGACCCAATGACCATTCTTGACACAGCATGAGGCATTATCTGATCCCTAATCGAGTCATCAAATGATTGTGCATGAAAAACGTTTATGCTATTTGCATTCAACAAAACTTGCTTCTTCTATACCTCTAACATATTTGATCACTAGGAGGTAAGAAATCTGATAAAAAGGCTCCAAGGGTAATTATCATTAGAATATTAAAATCTTGATTGCCTCTTCCTATCGGAACATTAATCACATAAGGTAATCAAGTAGATCTAACTATTTCTGCGAAATGACTTATTTTGATAGAGTAATTTCTGCACCAAAGCAACGTTGAAGAAATGGATATAAGTAAAAGTCTTGCTTTTTGCGAAGTCCAACGATTAATAAAAGAGCAATGAAAATCGCTTCAATAGAAATCACATTTCTTTAAAAAACATTTCAATAATTAAAAAGTACGTTTCGACCAATTTTTGGTCATTTTTAACTATCTGAAAAAGTACAAAATCATCGAGTTATAACAAGTTCAAATGACATTCATCAGTGGAATAAATGACATAAAAAAGAGAGACAGAGACTACACTAATTGCAGAGGGGAGGCTGATTGCGTATTGTTCAAGGTAGGTTTATCTTTTAAAATGAACAGGGATTCTAAAATGCTAAGGTTAATTGTACCGGATGTAGAAGAAATTATTTTAAAATCGTCTGGCCGAACTGGAAGGTCACAACTCTATGCATAAGAGCGAATAGCAGATTGGGGAGTGGAAGAGAGTATTTATTTAGTTCGAAAACTCATACCGGCATGCTCAGTAACACGAATATCCAGGGCTCGAACGGTCGAACCCACGTATTCAGACGCACTCCGTGCGCAACAATATCTATAAATGACAGAGCAGGGCATGCCTTTAGGTCGCTTGTCCATGTAATTGAAATGAGACCCTGTTTTATATGCATTAACCAATACTATTTTGAAGTCCACATGTAAAAAGTATTTAGACAAGAACAAGTAAAGATTTTTTTTGAGCTTTTCGGACTGTTTGCCATCGAACGGAAATGAAAAATAAAATTGTTTCTTGCGAGTAGTAGGTAATGGTACGTGAGAGTAAAATTTATGATTTAAAAAATTCTTGACAATTCTGCAATTGACTTTAAATTGAAGTTGAAAAATGAACTTGAGTTTAAGCCACGGCGGTCAACGTTCCCCCCTTATTGGGCATATGTGTACCATTCCGTAAATTGTACGGGTAATTTTACTCTCCAATAATGAGAGATAATTGTGCTTCTCCGTTTCCATGGTAAACTTAATGTTGGGATGTTGAGAGTTCAAATACGCTATATAAATTACAATTCATGGACTTTTAAACAGTATCATCTGTAGACAGTATCTATGTATAATCTGTAAAATACTGGCTTGAAATCCACAGGGCAAGAGTCAAGCCATCGTTGTTCGTGATAGCACATAAAAATATTAGCTAAAGTGGGCCTCAGTGACAGACCCATACCCAACCCATCAAGTTGTTGATAAAATTTGTCACCAAACATAAAAGATGAATCAAGAACAGAGAGCTGTTCAAACCCTCCTTCAGCTCTCTGTTCTTAATTTATTTTTTTATGCGAGCAATTTCATGCATGCTAATGGGAGAAAGGACAGTCGTGTGCCGAGAACCATCTGAGTAAGTGCGTCTTAACCAAGTGTTGACTGAAAAATATTACTTTGAAATAGTACGTGAATATAGCGTGCGTAGAAATATTTTCACATACAATAAGTTAACATTTTTAAAAATTTTGGTATCGATAATTTAAATTTCTCTATCTATTTGCAGAAAAAAAGGGGATTAGAGAAGACCACGAGGGTCGAAGGGAAAAAATATCGAAAGAACGTTAGGAGGGTGAGAGTTATTTTGTTCACAAGAGAGGCTGTTCAAATATATATATATATATATATATATATATATATATATATATATATTGAAAAATTAATGCCGTTGAATTAAATATGAAATGTATAAACGAGCATAATTTGTGCGAGTGCGATTAAAAGTAACGAGGTGATAAATTGGCTTGTGCAGGCAGGGCGGATCGATCTCTTTCGTGAATAAACAGGATGACGTGTGAAGATGCAGAAGTGGAATTATCAGAAAGTAGTTGCCAAAAAGCATATTTCCTGAACTGTTGGTGATCGGAGCAAATAAACTTATACCCGTGTGAATGTGCTTGTAACATGGAGGCGGGATCATGTCATGTGCTGCCGGAATATGCAATATATATAGGGGACGATTTCCTGTAATGTATTTGGGTAAAGCTAAATTTGTATGAAGGGGTGTTGGCCGGCCAATTCATTAGGATAGCGTTTTCATGAGGGATATTGCGTTCGCCTAGTTCAACATCTCTATCAATCGCGTTATGTGATTATACTATAGGGTAGCATGTTGAGGAAGTGTAGTTGCAGGAGTACTGTGTCCTGGTGATTTGTCGATTGTACGGTAGGCTGATAAACGTGTCATAGAATTTAATGACGTAATCATAAAAATTATGCAACGATATCTTGCGGATAAAATACCGAACGACGCAAGCAGCATCTCTCGTCGAGGCGGATGCGCACAGAAAAACGCGCTGTTGTAAGTGGGTCTCTTCACATCGGTGAGTACCTCAATATTTGTTTTTGTAATTAATTGTAATTACCTTGGTGTGTGAATTTCCTATTTCATTTGTGTTTCATTGAGGGTGTTATCATCATTGAGGGTATGTGTTTTCTTTCTCGTGTATTTCACGATTTCGTGGAGGTATGCCAATTCCTCAAATTTCGAAAATTCCGGTCTCTTCGTTAATGTAAATTAATGAGGGGCATGACTAAGTCTCGTGACAGAAAGATGTACAGATATGTACTTACATCTTACATAATACATGTCAAGCAGAGAATATTTGTTTTTGCACCGCAAGTGCCTAGCGAAAATAGAGTAGACATGAAGAATATAAGTTTTTTCTAAAGATCTAGAACACCCCTAGCTCAATGCCTCTCTAACTTCATTGAGGGTAGAGTAGATAGTCTTCAATTTTGAAGACACTGGGAAATTTAGAGCTGTGGATATATGTATAGAAAATTATTGGCAGTACTAATTATTGAAAGGAAGTGTTTTATCCTCTGTCTTCAGGCCATCAAGTTGAGCTGAGCGTTGGTCTAGTGCCGACTCAGGCCCGACGAAGGTGGCAGGAGGGAAAGTTCGGAGTCTCACCTCTGCCTCCGAGTAGGCATCGCATAAATCATAATTCGAAAATCGTAGGGAAACTACTAGAATTCATTGCGAACCCTGAATGCTTTGCATAAAACTGGTAATGATTTCGTGAGGAATATTTTCGATTTCCAAACACTGCTGGAGCTGGCTTCCGCAGTTTTTATTTACCGTTTCTTATCAATTTCTATACCTAAGGCTCATTAGGCATTTCCATGAGTACATGTATAAATTCATTTATGAGCCCTCATTCATCCCACAATTCGAAACGCACCGATTTCCTACGTATTGCCACGGTGATGAAATCCTTACGAATCAGTCTCTCCCTACGGTAGCTTATTGTAGATACGCTGAACAGGGCTGTAATATTCGCTACGCGGCATCAACTATAATAAAAATTTACCTCAGGTGTTATTATGATAACCATTTATAATTATTCTTCACTTTTGTATGCCCAGACGTCTCTATATTCTCTAATGGAGACCTTGACGTACGTGTCCCTATTGTTGAGACTGAGTTGTCTCACAATCCGATCCAACTGCTCACGAAGCGATGAGTTTGCATGCTTATAGGATAAAAAGAACAAACGGAATTGAGATCGTTATAATATCGCATATTTTGGATTACAATAAAAATCAGTTTTAGCGTTGTGCAAAACAAATTTTCTGGTGAGCCAGTGCTGCTTCTCTCGCCTCCTATATGTGATGATTGTGGTCTGCTGTCGGCCACCCTCCCATATGGGGAGGAGCAGCCTGGTATATGTATGTATGTATGTATGTATGTATGTATGTATGCAATACAAATTTTGATATTAAGAACAATGCAAGCAATTTGGAAAATTGAATAATATATAATTTGTTTGAGATGACAATAATGAAACAAAGAATACGGAGAACCAAAACAAATCACACACTCTTGCACAGCCCTGCCTCATTCGTTTAATGACGGACAGGTTTTCAAAAAGTACATAGGCTCTAAAATGCAAAAAAGATTTTAAAATGAAAAGGAGTTTAAAAGTATCTTTAAGATACCCATCTACAACAGGATAGGCTTCAAAATTATCAAAGCAAGGTTGCTGAACTCCTCAAAATTCTAGAGAAAAAAATCTTTTTCCATCATCATCCTTCATATAATGATAAAACGCCACGTGTCTCCTTGAATTTCTAATAAAAAATAAATGTCTATTTATTTGTTGCGTAATTTCTCTTATGTTATTACAATGGGGATTTCGTTGAACAGATTACATTTAGGGAGAATTTTATACACTTAATCGGTGGCTCAAGCATGTATATTGTACATGCATATGCAGGTTTCATTAATATACTTACTGCAATGATGAAGAGTTCATCATAGCAGCAATGAGAGACCAGAATTGAAAATCGTGAGAAGTACAACTGCGAGATAAAATTTTAGATTAACGTTACTTTGTAATTTGAATACCATCATTCATCTTGAATAAGTTCTTCCTTAATGCACTTTACATTTGACCGATACACAGCTTAACATATAGAAATAATGATACACGGTTTTGAGTTTTTGTGTGAGCTGCCATAATGTAGGCGTAGCGGCTGTAGATGAATCCGCTTGTAACGTTGGAGGTGCTGTAAATATTTTAATCCAAATTTAGCGTGGTGAAATAGCATTTTAATGTGCTAAGGTTCAACATCCAAGCTGCATTTAAGAGGAAGTTTGCATTAGGCAAACTCGTCAAAGATTGAAAAAGTAAAACGACATGCTTAACACATTACCTGCGCAGGGACCCACCGGTGGCCATTGAGTGAATTTTCATTATGCTGTTGACCGACTTTGAAATCACTCAATTTCTATAGCTACTTAATGAAAGCTAAATGAGGGCGTGATCCAGTTAATGGCTGCTATTTTAAAAATGGCTTCCTATTATTGACTTTAAATTGAATTGAATATTGAACTTGAGTTTAAGAGACTACAGGAAACAGGTTAAACGATAATCATTTCATACTTAGTAAAGGTACAGAATAAGAGCATTACTTTAACGCTAGGCTACCTTATCCACAGAACCATCAAACGCACTCTTGATTATTATCCGTTAAAAAAGCTGATGAAATTTAACGACATCCGTGTACCTCGAGGTGGCATATTTGCATAAGCTTAGTTTCCATGTTTCTGAAGACCAGAAACCTAACTTCACGTGCTTGTGTTGCACGGAAAGTTTGAATTTCTCCTTTTCTGGTAGGTGCCTCGAGTCTCCCGAGCCAATGGAAGTCTCTGAAAATGCCTTCGTTGGCTTCAGACTCATTGAAAGAATTTCCAACAAGAAATGTGATTCCCTTAGTCTCTCTGGGAAATTTTCCGTTCGTTTGCAGGTGTACAGTAACACTGCACACTCTAACTTGTCTACCGAAGTCAATTTTCCCATACGTTGTACCGAAAGTAGTCGAGTAGCAATAGCTACATTCTTCCAAACCGAATCCATAAACGCCATCAACCAAATGCGCAATTACTCTTTCTCGATATGCGGTTGGACTCGGTTGACAAGATGCCATTGCTTGAGCATTCGTAGCGAAGTTGAAGGGTCTACTTGTGTAGCATTTCTTGTCCGGCGAGTTTGGGTCTCGATAGTTGGGCGATACCATTACACGTGAAATGATGCATGTCGTACCATCATAGCACCACAGGTGACACCAGATTGTATCGGCACACATGCGATGACACAGCTCTTGTCGATTGAATTTTATAGTCATTTGGACGTCTTCGGAGTCGCCTGGAAGCCATGTAGAGCTGTTGATCAACACTGGTTTGTACAGTGATCGCGTCAAGCCAGAATTTTCCACGAAGACGTCACTTTGGGCCAAGCACACAAGAACTCCTAGTAGGGTACAAACCGGAAGCATTGATCTGTGTCGCATCGTTCGTAAAGATTTCTCTAACCGTTTAAATTAATTTTTGTCCGAATAGTGAAAACACTTTTGTGCGAAAGGAGTGTTCATGGGTAATTTATTCCCCGTTGAACGATTTGCTCATTTAATCGTAACACAATGTGTTCTAAACGTCGATAACATTCTGTGTCTATATTTGAAATAACTTTTCTTTTGCTTGATGCCTATCGTTTTCCCCTTCGGTGAGAGACAGTTGTGGGAAAGTTAAGCTGTGTGCTGAGTTGATCTGGAAGAAATAAAGATAGTGAAATTAGAATGTTTAATGTAATATGTAACTATTCAACTCCGTTCAACATGAAACAGATTATTTAACGACACCTTCACTAAAACCTTTATTTTATCGGTCAGACTTTCTGCTCATAATTGCGCGTGTGACGTCAATCATGGCCAAGTATCAACTTAATCTTATTCAAGTGACTTTTCGAATGCAGTCTTTCATAATCACCTGGCTTCTGTTTGTCTTTTGATGATTTTCGAGCTCAGATTACCCGAGATTCAGGAAAAACTCAACGTATAGCCAAATGCAAAGCGTAATGTAATTATTATACTATCAAGAGTTACTTTGACTTGCCAGGAGCGTTAATGGCTACCAAGGTAACCTGAAAACAGAGTGCCCTGACTTAAAAATTCAAACTAAATAGGAATGAAATGGAAATATTTGAAACGAAAGAATATAACTCGTTCCGCGGAATTTCAGAAAAATATTGTGTTTTGAATTAATTGCTCGTGTTAGGTGAAATAGTCATCGAAATTTTTCAATTAATAGAAATAATGAAATTATACGTCGTATGCATTTTTTCATCTTTCTATATCTGCGTAGAAGGGCTTGAGAAACTTCAGAATAACAGTAAGCCGTCACACGGAGACCAAATGGTAACGTTTCATCATAATTTTCTACAGTCAGCGGCACCAATCGGTCTGTCCAGCGCAACGAAACCGTCAGATTTCAGCCTTAGTTTGGGACTTAAACCATGATTACCATGATTAACTAAGGCTGAAATCTGACGGTTTTGTGGCGCTGGGCAGACCGATTGGTGCCGCTGACTGTAGAAAATTATGATGGAACGTTACCATTTGGTCTCCGTGTGACTGCCGCCTAATTATTTGGATGAAGCAAATTTGCGAATTAGTAGCGTTTGGATTTTAAACACCACATGAACTGACGATTTCTTAATTATAAAAAATCGCTGACGCAAAATTTGTACCTGAAGGAATATACAAGGTAACTAAAAAAGTTCTGTCTGTTTTTAAATAAAAAAGAACACGCTTCACAGTATGTGTAACTAATATTTAGTCTTCGAAGTAATCGCCATCGGCATCCAGCACCTTCTGCCTACGTGTCTCCAGCTGTTCAATCCCCTTGCGGTAAAACTCGGGGGCTTTGGAAGCAAAAAATTCCGTGAGCGCTTGGCGCTAGTCTGATTCATTGGTGAAGGATTTCCCACGAAGATGATTATCCAGGAAGTAGAAGAGGTTGTAATCGGATGGGCGCAAGGTCAGGTGAATAATGTAGATGGCACAAAATCTCCAACCTAAGTTGCTGTATTGTATCACTGACCACTTGCGGGAAATGCGGCCTGTCGTTGTCATGGAGGAAAAGCACACCTCTACGATCCACCAGTGTTGGCTCCTTCTGGCGCAATGCCTGTTGCACACGTTCCAATTGCTGTGAGTTTTGATCTCCAGTGACCGTTTGGCGCGTTGGTAGCAGCTCATAATGAAATACTTGATGACCTGCACATGTCCACCAGACACAAAGCATAATCTTGCGTGGGTGCATAGGCGGTCTTGCGGTGTGAGGGACAGCATCATGAGGGGCCACCAATGTCTGGAAAGCTTAAGAGTTGCTACATTACCCACTTTTCATTGCTGGTAAGCACTCTATTGAATTAGGGTGCGGTACGGTGGAGAGAAAGCAGCGATACGCAGGCTGCCACTCGTTGTCTCCGGTGGACCTCCAACAGCGTGTGCGGAATCTACTTGTTAAGTTTGTGAGCCTTATCTAGGCGGTGCAGGTGATGTACCTGTTTCATCGGAAAGGTTGAACTATCTTGCAAGTTTACAACACGTTAACTACTGTACTGCTCAATGGCCGCATTCAGGACTCTGTCATTCAACCCCTGTGGTCGTTCACTGCGAGGCTCATCACGGAGGGACAACTCCCGACTTGAATTTTTGAAACCAACGCCTTGCAGTACGTTCATTCACAGCACTATCCCCAAACGCTTGACATTTGCGGCGACTTGATGCAGCTGGTGCTAAGCCCACTTTGAAGTCGTAGAGCAAGCATCCCCGAACGAGATCCGTTGACACTTCCATACTTCTTCGCTGTTGTCTGGCTTCTAGCTGATGGCCAAGACGGTGCGCGTGTTTTTATAACGTCTGATGTTCTTATTTTCGCCTGTTCGAGTCTGAAAACAATTGCTACGCGCATTGCGTACATATTTCAACTTCATTCAATGGCTAATCAAAAAACAGACAGAACTTTCTTGGTTCTTTCCTGGAATTGAAGCAATGAAAAATTGTGGCAGTCTATACAACCACGAGGGATAGGAATCGTGGGTCCAAAATTTTCAAAAACACCTCAAGGTTCTCACCTTGGCGCCACAAGCACGAGTCAGCACTTGAAGCAAGCTTGTGTTAGGAGGGCCCCACTAACACTGTTATTTTACAGGCAAGTCTAGCGATGGTCAATAGATATTTCAATAGAACGTTTTGTATTTCTTTCGCTAACGAGATCAGCTTCCTGATTGACTCCTGAACTTACTCATGAACGATGTCTTTGATTGAAAACTTTTGAGAGCGGAAGGTTTCATTAGTACATACTTAGTGGGTCTCATTCTTCGTTTTACAAACGATCTAAATCGGTGTAATTGACACTAATAACACAACCTCCGTAAGATTGTAGAGTGACTATAAGATGATGAAAAGTAATCGATGACCTAAATGAGTATCGGAATACCACGTGAAGAAGAATTTTTCTTTTTATTATCTGATAATAACATCCACGTGTGATTTTAGAGGCAAGCCGACATTCAGAAATTCATTACAGTATCTTCCAACAGAATTTGGAGCGCACTGCCACTTTGCCACTACCAGAACTTGACATTTTTTCGTGCTTCTACCAGCAAAAAGTAAGATGCTTCAGTGTCGTTGAAAATTAAATTTTTTGTCTGATTGTTTTCCCATATATATTTATATTATTTCAACTACAGTTATGTGTGAGAGAGCACGTGAGACAGGCGAGAGGGAGTGCGCTGGAAATGCCTGCGCCTCGGCTCGCGTTCCCTGAAATCAAATTATAAAACTTGTTCTTGAAGGCCTAATTGGTCGTATCGTACACTTGCACTTCCATAAATGTAACTTTTTTAATCAAACGCAGAGGCTCGGTCTTTAGATCCATTACCTATTAAAATTTGGAGGCAGAGCGCAACTTGTTTTGCGTGTTATATTACTATATCAGTCGAGCGCAATGGGTTTGACAATTGCGATAAAAGCACTGGCGTTCTATTTTACTATGGTTTTTTGAGCGTGATATGAGGTTAGGCTACTCTTGTAAGAGCGTGTGCGTAGTATTGCTCTTTACTTGAAAGGATTTTGTGTAATACTGTGTAATAGTTCAAACTCAGAAAACATGCAAAACAGAGAAGGAACATCTTACCTCCTTCTCTGTTTTTTTTCTCGTAATTTTTTTTTAATTTAACGGAAACTTATTTTATAAATGTTTTTTTTTGGTAGACTGTTAGCTCTCTAGTGAAAGCGCTGTTTTGCGCAGTTCAGTTAAAGCTAAAATGCTCTCGGACACATCAAATAAAGATCAGATTTTTTAACATTTTTCGCTTTGGTCGCGTACTGCAGACATTGGAAGCTCTCCTTGACCAGTCTTTCTGCTCGAACTTTCTGTTTTTTTTTTCCTTTACCCGAATACACAGCATCTGAAAACACTGCAACATCGCTTGGACATCATGAAAACGTGAATATCTTATTTGAAGTTAATGACAAATTACACTATTCAAGAAGCTTTATACTAAGATGAATTTTTTACTGGAGATTCTACTTTTGAGAATGGTCCTGATTACTATTTAAGGCTGTTATTAAGATCCCTGTTATTAAGAAGGCATTTTTTCTTGGTACTTTATGCGCTGCATATGTCTCACATAGCCTAATACTTATCTTCACTAACACCCTTACATTTAAGCGATACCGGGAGTAGGACATCAACGAGTAACTGTAAGAACAGTGTAAATTTCTCAGCATAGAGCAAAACAGACAAAAATACTACTTTTAATGGACATCTGAATTCGTTACGAATTAGATACTCAAAAGTTATTCACGATAACAATTTTCCTTATGCGGCCGCATTTATTAAATGAAACAATGAAAAGAGTTATTCAGAGTCAT
Source organism: Morinoia aosen (assembly GCA_030386875.1). Lineage (NCBI taxonomy): Eukaryota > Metazoa > Arthropoda > Malacostraca > Amphipoda > Talitridae > Morinoia > Morinoia aosen. The sequence goes on along the minus strand of CM059561.1, from coordinate 31,628,730 downwards.
TGATTACCTAAGGCAACTTCGAGCCCCAGTAACCCGTAATTTGTAGATCTTTCTCAATGATTATATCAGTCACGCCCATGCCTCTGATCTCCAGTTCTTATTCATTGAAGATCCCTACCATTCCAGCCAAATTAAAATGATTACTTCGGCCTCTGTAACACTGATCGGAAGCATGCACTGAGCAAGCCGTGAGACGCGAGCGCGCATCATTGCGTCGTCACAAAACCGCCACAGAGAGGAGCTTCGCTCCCCCATTGCAGCGCGCTACGAGAGGAAACGTACAAACTTGGACAGTAGGCTGGGACACGTCGATTGAACACTTTTTCATGTACACTAAATATTTCAAAACTCCTTAGTCTTCAAGACATAGAGGTTTAAATCGCATTTCCTCTAAGCTCAAGGGTGCCTGATTATAAAGGATGTACTACCACAACAAATTTCAGTTATTATTTGAAGAATAGTCGACACTTCCTCCCAAGCATCCATCAACCGCAGCCAAAGTCTTCGAAATGTGATAACCCAAAGAGGATATTGCAGGCTTTCAAACCAAATTTCATACTTTCGTGACAATTATAACACTACTCATGAGTAATCCTATAATGTCGCAGTCTTAACTGTTCCCAGTCTTAAATGCAATTCTTAACAACGTCTATCAAATCAACGTTTAATCACTAATTTTACTAAAAATGAAAACATACACTTGGAGCAATCTTACCGCACCGCCGTGTGTCACCAAGACACACCGCCGTGTGTCACCAAGACACACCTACAAGTTGGCCGAGAATGTAAAGCGGCATCCAGCGAGAGGACGTCCCCAGAGCTGTCGTTACTTAGTATTTTCTCCCCTATCTATATCTTTTATATCATTACTGAATTCATGGGTAGCAATAATTTAATTTACACTTTTTTGAAAAGGTTTAACACCTCCCAAGTGTCCACACTGAAGAAAGTTTTAAAGTTTTTAATTACATTTTGCATTTGTGTGTTTCAGGGATCCTGTTTGTGAAAAGGACCTGTCGAATAAACCCCTAAAAAATGGCTCCCCCTCAAGAAACGGTGCAATGTGTCGCATGATTTATTGAAACAAATTCGGATAAACAGACTCAACGAAACTTCAGAACTAAATATGGAAGACATCCACCATCACGTCCGCCAATTCGTGTGTGGCGCAAGAAATTTATGGAGACAGGGACATTGTTAGACATTGCCACAATTGATGAGGCTATGCTGAGGTGAACATGGCAAGAAATTGAGAACCGTCTTGATGTTCTTCATGTAACCAATGGTGTCCATGTAAAAGTCTATTAAATGAGGTAAAAAACTAATACATGCTAAATATTAAAGAACAAATTTGAATGTAATATCCTATCAATTGTATCTGTAATAAATTTTTAAAATGGTAAAGAGACTTTATGGACACCCTGCATTATATTCATCATGGATTATAAGGAACTGATGTCGGAAATATAATTTTTTCAGTTTTACACATTTAAATTTGCTCCTAGTGGCATCTTACTTATTTCTTAGCATGAAGTTAGGGTAACTGTGGGATGTTTCGCAAGTCATAGTGCGTTTGCAGATATTAGCCTTCTACAATAGTAATGAATCGCAATTGTTTCCAACGATGGTATCATTGCCTGTTTATTTTGAGAAGAGATTATATTGATATGTTAGTTCAAATGATGATAAAGCTAGCTATGGGCGCGATTTATTAAGTCCGCGTTACCAAAATCGACATTTGTAATACACGTCATTTGCAGTTAGAGCGAAGTAATAATTTCACAAGAAAATACATTCATGCATATATATAGTGGTGGCGGCGATTCATGATGGATTTTTGACAATAATGATTTAGACGAGAATGAAGGACAAAGAATAAAACAAAGTCTGATAATTCGGCGATAAAATAAGAAATATATAAATTAATAGACGAAATAAAAAACCATAACAATTGATGCCGCAGCTGTGAAATAGAGATAGAAAGAAATGGTTCATCCACTTTTGACATAGTACTGTAGGATCTGAATTATAATTTGTATTGCATGATTTCCTTATGCCCAAAAACGTAATTTTACAATGATCAATCAACAATAACATCACGTGAGGAGATACAAGAAAATCCAGTCAAACTGCACAAACAAAGATAGCAGAGCTTGGGACTTCTATCACCTGTGAAGCGATAATGTGAGACTATTTATCTTGGAAAACATATTTCTGGCCAACTTCTACCGCTGCGAGAGCTTTGGTTGAGAATAGAAGACTTAGTACGGCTTATCTCCCTGAGAGTGAACGAGTTATGCTGTAGTTCCATAGCTTGTACTGAACAAAATGCCACACATGCATCAAGTGTTGTGTGTCATGGGAGTCGCAGTGTTGTCCATCGGTAAGAATTGTAATGAATGCTATCATTGCAAGTTCAGCTTCATTGGATGCCAATATTCATGATTAAAGTCTTCTGGTAAGGTTAAAAATAGTATTCTCTACTCTTCTAAACGGCTAAAGTTGATCAAAAACGCGGCAAAATGTATTTTAATGTTTGATAAATTATTAACCACTTTTGTTGAAGATTATTAGTTAATTTCATCTTAATTTTTAACTTATTTTTAATAATTTCACTTTCATTAGCAGCCTATGTGTTCCCTCAATTCGAATGAACATAGGAAAAGTCTTTCAATGAAGAAGAAAGATAGAAAAAGGATTTCACTTTATTCTCTGAATGATCTTAAGGACTGATTATGGGCTTCAATGCAAGAAACTGTTTAAGTAATTCCACAAAAGAAATAATCTTTAGTTTTTCCTGAATATTTCATGTAGTCACGATGGTGTTTTCAGTATCATATTGAAATATTTCGCATCTTTAGGGAAAAAAAATTTTAGAAGATAAGTGCTTGATCACATTAAAAGATGCAGCTACTCAAGAGCAGTCACCTCGTCGTGCACGTGGCTGCAGCCCATATTGTTAACCAGGCCAAAGTCCTTAGACGATCTCGTCAACTTTATCTGATAATCTCACACAGTGAATGTAATGCTTGAAATTCTCCGTCGACTGTGTGCCCTGTGAGCCTTGCAATCACAGTTCATGCTGTCAGTAACAATAGCTCGACTTTGACTTTGTTTCCAGACTTTGTTTTATTCTTGGTCTTTCATTCTCGTTCTACATCATTTTTGTCAAAAATCTATCAATGAATCGCCGCCATCACTATATTTGTGCATGGACGTTTTTTTATGTGAAATTATTACTTCGTTCTAACTGCAAATGACGTGTATTACAAGCGTTGATTTTGGAAACGTGTTTTTTTATTTCAGTAATTTTCAGTTCATTATTTCCCTGAAATTGAGGACCAAATATTTCTCTTTCTGAAAATTAAATTCAGTTAAAATGTTGCTCGAGGTAATTGAATTTAGCAAAATAAACGTTTCATAATGTAATGTTACCTAGATGATGAGTTGTTTCCATGGAAATAGTCACCATGAATATATGTATGGTACCAATTTGACCTTCATGGAAAGCACTCAAATGAATTTGTGATATTCATCTAGTTTTCGAATAATTTGATTGAAATATCAAATACATTGATACAATCAAATACAGTCAAATACAATCAAATTGTATTTGATAATCTGTCAAGTAAAGTAAAACAATTTGATTATATGGATGGGTTTTTGAACAACCAAAGTAGCCTGGAGAAGTGAAATGAAAATTGTTGCCTAAATAAAGGTGGAAAAAAATAAAGATTGACAATTAGGGTATTTTTATTAGTAGTTCCTTCTCTAGTTACACTCCTAAAGGTAGGAGAGGAACTTGAATCCGCATCTCAATGAAATACTTCCGATTGTTCAGGACTGTCTTGTGTCTCGGCGGACGAGAACCTGTGCCCCAGCAGCAGCGAGGGCGGCCGGTACGACTACAAGCAGGCGAGTGGTTCTTTAGGACTGAAAGATGAGATTTTAGCTCATTGCAAATGATACAATTCTACGTACGTGACAATGACAATGCCAATTCTTTACTGTTCGGTGCAGCGTTACTCAGTTCACTCAGTTACCGCATGGTGTTCCGGGACAGCGACTCTCCGCGCTTCTATGCGCAAACATGAACGTCCAACATCGCGCATTTAAAAAAAAACAGAAATTATGAATTTCTCCAGGTGCTGTGCCTCTCCATTTTATTCTACGACGCTCAGCGCTCGGGAGTGTTGCCCCCTGACCAGCGCTTCACCTGGCGCGGCGACTCCGCCCTGCAAGACGGTGCAGACAACGGAGTGGACCTCACGGGCGGCTACTACGATGGTGAGTTGCACCGATGTTAGAGTTCTACAGGCGTTAAATTTTGCTGTATTTCATTTGAAAATAGGATAATAAGTGTATATGATGAGTTGAACCGATGTTAGAGTTGTACAGCCCTTAAATTTTGCTGTATATCATTTGAAAATAGGATGATAAGTGTATATGATGAGTTGCACTGATGTTAGAGTTCTACAGCCCTTAAATTTTGCTGTATTTCATTTGAAAATAGGATGATAAGTGTATATAGTGAAGTGGGGGAAAATGAAATTTTTAATCACAGGGCGGCAAGATGCTGAGGTAAATAAGTTAAAATTACAATTTATTAAGGTCGAATTTGAATATTTTGGTCAGAAGAAGGCACATTCACTAACACTGGCCAGTCTTACACCATGCGAGTTGAGTTTTTGTGACTGAGAGTGAGATATTCAGCAACTCATTCTCGGGTGCAGCAATCCGTTATTCACAGGGACAATCTCATCCTAAAATGCATTTAATCGTTCTGCTAAATAGAGCTGCTGAGTTGCTATGTTCGGTTGTTAACGTTATTCTTCCTCGTCAGGAGTCGAGGCTCAGCACAATTATCTAAAATGATTAACTGCCTTCTTTTTCACGAACATTCCACAATTTAATGAAAAGAACATTATCACACAAACACGAACGTTATTATTTCATGTCAATGCCCAAAGGAAAAGAAAGTAACACCAATTTAAAAAAAACTTTTATTTCAGAGCAAATAAATGATATAAGATCAGTGTTTGGAAGTTTGGAATTCAATTTTCAAACAAGAATTTGTGAGTTCTTCTTTCGAATAATTTAATCGATGTTTGAAAATAGGCAGACCATTATTTTTCGTTTCGTTTCCCTTCCTGCTTCTATCCTATTTTACATAATATGTTTTTTCATTATATCTGCCTAAGATCTTGGATTAATTCATCTTTTTCAGTTTTAATACCCTTAGCCATCTTTTCCTAACATATTCCTTCTTAACATAACATAACCAAACATATCCTCACTGACGTTTACCAATTTTGACCTCTTTTACTTGATTTTATATAGCCTGACCCGACCTGACCTGACCAGACCTACTTAATTAACACAATGACCGCGATCGGTTGAACTGAAGTTCGATATTAAACTCGAATTCAGAGTCAATTATAGTGAGCAATTTGAAAATAGCCATCATTAAGGGTACCTTCATTTAGGTTGGATTAAGTAGTTATAAAAACTGATTTTATGACTACTGGTCGATCAGCAGCATAATGAAAATTCCCTCCGTGTACACCGGCGGCTCACATCGCAACCAACGAGTTAGTATAAGAAGTTTCTTGCTTTAAAATAATCAATGTGCGGCAAGTTCAAGTTAATTTAAAATGTGTGCATTACTACGAAAGTATTACTTACGCACAGTCTGATTGACACATTGACGAAGCGCCAGCAGAATTATAATATAAATGTAGCATACAATGCGGAACGTTTATGCAAGAAATCTAAGAAACTATTTGAGAATCAGAAGAAACACGGTTGATACGCAACTGACTCTAACAATTGAATGGTATTGAATAGAATAGGGGAAGAGAACAAACCGCGTGGTGCATTCTCGGTTTACTACCAAGTCCCCTGCCTACTGGAGAATAGATTAGATTAGATGTTAGCTTAAGCCTCCCTAGCCGCATCAAAGATGTTCCAAAAAAAGGAAGGAGGAAGGCACCATTTAGTATAAAGTTAAGGAAACGCAGAATCTATGTACAAGGTGCATAGGTACAGTAAGTTGAGAAAGAAGTTCATGAAAAGATAAAAATTGAAGAAGAAAGTAGCTCGGCCATCAAGTCCTGAGGATTTATGTGGATCCTCGATATTGAACTTTTTTCTAACACTTTCACTGCAAATACGTTATCTACAAGAGGTAATTTAATATATATACGTCGTGGTTGAAAAATTTCAGTCAAATCATGCCAGGTGAACATTGATGTGAAGTATGAGTTTAAATTATTTTTTATCGTCTGTTTGGGCATGCCCGTCAAAAGCAATCAGTGGTTCAATGGTGTCTGTTTAATTAGTCTTTGTTTCTCTCGATCCATCTTTCTAATCAAGTCCAGGCTTCTATCAAATTTTGTGCTCACTCAATGTGAGGATTGAATGCATATGCTCGCGGTGCAGTGAAACATTGCCTGAAAATATTCTTTTGTTATACCATTTGAGAAAAGTCAACTTACGCTTAAATAGAAAAATATGAAAAATAATTAAAGGTGTTTGATTTTAGGTGTCTCCTAACTTCATTTTGCTGTATTTACTGCAACTATTTGTATTCAGCATATATCATAACAGGTGCATTCCACATAGTTTCAGCAGTTAGTACAGCTGTTCAAATAATAATGAATGAGTAATAATAATGAATCGAGTTGCTATACATCTTTAAGCTCAGACCCCCTCTAAATGATACTCACTCAAAGTGTTTTTCCTGTTCTCGTTGCAAATACATGATCTTTAGTTTAGGTTTTTTAATTGTTTTATGTTTTATTTTTTATTTTTAGATCTACGACTATTGTCTGTATATGTTGTAGTATTCTTTTGCATAGTACAGTTTTAATTTACTCATATTCGTTTTGTTTTGTCGCAGAATTTTTTTTCTTTTGCTGAAGATGAACTGTTTAGTTCGAAACGTTCAATTTTATTCATTTCGACTTTACTATTTGTAATAATAAAATGGAAATTCGTACCGCGATTTTCGTTTTACTTTTCATTTTAAGAATAAGACGCATCAATGCGGATTCAGTTTTAAATAATGAATCAGAGGAAGAATAATCCGAACCTTCAGCGAGTAACTTTTTATTTGATCAATTCTTCGCTCGAAGTAACATTCAAATTAATTCCCTCACGAGAGAAAGTCTCTGTTTACAGTACGACCAGACACGTGGCTAAAATCCCAAGCAGCACATTCGTTTGATTGGAGTGAGAATATTGGCTCGAACTACGTATGATGCAGGCGCTGGACTATACACAATCAAACTCTGTAACTTGACTTAATTGGCACGCTTATTGGATACAATCGTGATAATAATTCCTTTAAGTAGTGAACTCAACTTTCATTATTTTTTTCGGTTGCCGGGTTCATCGTTTTCTTTTCCATGCTATCAAAAGAGCACGCATGGAAATTGTTACTTTACTACCTTCGACAGCGACAGTGACAACCTTTAATAATTCGGCTTGAAGTTGCAAAAACCTCATCTTGGAGTACGAATAAAACTCGGGTGCAAGGAGTGCCAAACTGGTAGATAATGGTAAAATTAGAAATTATGATCTCAGATGCTCATGCCCAGCCAGTGACCAGAGTCCTTGCCCCCAGGATCATACTTAATCATGATAAAATTAAATTGAGCGAATAATTCTCGAAATTTAACCACCGTCATGGTCAATTCCTCATTTTAAGCTTATATTTAATTAATTGAATCATCGTATTAGTGAAACACACTTACGCACTGATGAGCTGAATAAAGATCCAAATTATTTTGGGTGCAGTTTTGAAGTACGAAACACGTGCTGTTCTTGAACGAAAATCACTTCAAGAATCGTTAATTTGGGTCAACGGAACATTTGTGTCAGATTCAGCTCCTTCCGTTGCCATTGGAAGCATGACCACGAGTTCCACGGGACTTTCATTGATGCATGATAATGACGCAGTAACGAGGAGTTCATGCATTCGAAAGTCAGATGACATTCTTGAGGGAGCAGTCAAATTTTGCTATTCATTTACAAACGACTGTCAGGTTTGGTAAGGACACCCACAGAAGTAAGTACAATAATTTATCTTGCTTTTTTTACCATTATGTGACTTTTTACTATCCAAGGATTGTTTATTTTCAATATCAATCCCTGAGATCTTATAGATTTTAATTTTTTTATCACACTTCCCTTTCAAGTTAGAACAGATTCACCTCGAACGTATTACACGCAACTTATTCATGAAATACAAATATTTGAGTCACTTCAAATTATTCAAATTAGTATGAAAAAAATCTGAACATGAATACGTGATTCATAAACGAATTTATGGGGTACTGTGTGAAAACTGCTGAACAGTGATCGTGATGCATTGGAGATGGATTTGCGAAATAAAAAAATAATTTGTCCCTATATTCCCAGCGGGTGACCACGTAAAATTCAACCTACCTATGGCCTTCACTCTCACTATGCTGGCTTGGGGAGTCGTCGACTACAGGGAAGCTTATGAGCAGGCTGGTAAGGAGTAATTTAATGGTAAAATACGTAAACTGTTGGGCGTGGGGCCCATCATAACCCTGCACATGCGCACAAGAGCTGAATATACGATCAACTCGTTGCGTGATTTGACGTTTCAGGGCAGGAACTTAAAACCTTCATTTTTTGTTTGACTTCTTCAACTGAACATGGAGCAATATTGTTTCACTCTATATTACAAAATTACTGAAGGGATTTAAACACTCGATCGATCATTGTCGATTGACGTAGTTATAGAAAGACCCGTGCGCTTCTTAGCACTTTGACTGCGACGTGATCCCCTGGTGGTCACTGAGGGGATTTTCATAATGTTGCCGACTGACCAGCAGTCACAAACTCAATTTCAACAAATACCTTATTAAACTAAATGAAGACACAATTTTAATGTTCGTTATTTTCAAGATTGATCTGTAAAATTACTTCGAATTTGAGTTGAATATTAAACTTCAGTTTAACTTGCTGCAGTTAGCATGTTAACATGAAACGAGCGTCCTATTCCTTTGCTACTGGAATTGTACTGCATTTAAAATTGTCATTCTGTCACTTGCTATTTTGTAGGTTTAATTTTTAAGTATTTAACGTTTATTCATATATTTAGACACTGTGAATGTATATCTAATAGCATCTGTTTAACTATTATTAAAAATTTTTAAATTATGTTTTTATGGTTATCTGAAGAAAATTATTGCTCATTGTAGAATTATGTGTCGGAATGAGATTCAATGAAAGTTGAAGAAAGAAAATCGAGGCTTCGAAGTTAGCAAGAAGTATAATCCTTCCACCTAATTACTATTTAAAAATAATTTTCAAGAGGGAAGTATATTTTGATCTTACGTCAATGCAGCTGTGAGCCCTGTGTTTGTAATTGGCGGTTTCCTGAGTTTTATTCTGAACATTTAGTTATTCTTGATAAGTTGACGTCATGGAATAAAAATTTAGGCATGCCTATTCTGCTTGTAATCCACGTCTCAACAATTTTCATTTCAATCATAGATTGTAGTTTGCTTATTGAAACAATCGCAAAATGACTTTAAGAAAATTGGTTCTTATAATGTAGGCCATGAAGTTTCCACGGAATTAACCTCGCAACGAAGTATAGGAACCTCTCTGTGTCAGCTGGAATTGCGTCTGAGTTCAGATGGACTTTCGTTCGGATTTATGCGGTGTTTTGCCTCAGGTCAGCTGGAGTACGCGAGGACGGCCATCAGATGGGGGACAGACTACTTCCTCAAGTGCCACTCACAAAACATGACGCTCTACGCTCAGGTGCGCGTAATTTCATTCTTTCGCGCAATTATTAGCCCATTTTTAATTATTTGCCGGGGCATCTATGATTTTAGCTGCCCAAGTATCGCCTCTGGCCAAGTGTGGGCGGCTGAAACCATAGATGCTTCAACGGAAAAGTAAGACAGGGTGAAGTTCTGAACCCCATGTGTCATTTACAATCATGCGATCATTTTACGGAAGTTTTAAAGTCACTTTTCTGATTTTCCGGTTCTCGATGTGTGCTGTTCGTCATGTTATGTACAAAGGCTAAACTATGACATAAATTGACGAGACTAAATGTGTCGTACCCTGCACTCGGCACTCGAAAACAAGATTTTTTTTGCATTGAAAGAAAATCCATCAGGAGTCATCTAAAATGGCATCACTGTACGCAACCTAAAGGAAACAATTCAATCAACGCACCAGGATTCTATCTTGATCTTTATATAGTAAAGCAATTGCAAGGTGTGAATCTTGGACCACTTCAACTTCTATTTCTAGAGCTCACAAGAAGTAACTAATTCCTTGTATGGAACTCTCAAAATATGTCTCTATTTAAAACATCACATCGATTGGTAGGGCGAAAAAAGTGAAATATGTGTCGCAAAATCATGCAAAATTCATGTACCTTTAGAGTTGGATGCGTGAGCTGTTTTTATTTCTTAGAACTGCTTCAGAATTTTCGAACAGTTCGAATACTGGACATTATGAATGATAAAAATACATGCGATGTTATCAATCGAATTTCATATAGGAACTGGTCTTCTCACAGAAACGGCGGAATAATGATAAAATCGACTTACTTGTTTTGAACATGAAAATGTCGTTTTACGTACTGCGTCATGAGAAATTTTAAGAATAATGTAAAGATTTCCTCCTTCAGAGATAAGTACAAAGTTCACTTCCGAGCGGAGGAAAAAATGACAGTGCGCTTTGAAACCACACAATTGGCCAAAAGGCATGGAAGCTACCCTCTTCGTACGAGCATATACTCATCAATAATGAATTCTAGAACTTGAGTTCGCGAGTTCAGCCTAAAAAGGTGGACGAACTTAATCAAAACCTTATGAAGTTTTTTAGAACGTTGAAAGAATGTATTGAAATAATTTATTACATCTGTGGAATATCGAAGCATTTCGAGCCTTTTTAATATTTCTTGTTTGCGAAACTACCTCTCGTTATTTCGTAAATCTATACAAGAAAACAAAAAAGTTTAAAATTTCCCGATGAACAACCAAGAAAACTATAAACGGCACAAACCGTCCCAGTACTGCCAGCCTTCTCTTTGCATAGCTCGTTCATGATAGTGACTAACATGCATAGCTCGTTCATGATAACATGCATAGCTCGTTCATGATAGTGACTATTAGTTCGCCACCGCGAAATGCTAATCATAAATTCCGTGGTCTCAGGTGGGCGACGCGGAACTGGACCACGCATGGTGGGGACGGCCGGAAGACATGACGATGGAGCGGCCGTCGCTCAAGATAGACGTCGACGGACCAGGTGAACCATCGAACCACCTCAATTACAGCCACTGTAGCTCTTGCTTTAAAAATAAGTTTCGGAGTGTAGAGAAATTATTATTAACAATTATAGTCCAGTTGATCACCTTGTTACTAGAATGAGAGATCGTGATCGCAACATGTGTCCAACGTTGACAATTTTTTAGGAATATCTTAGCTCATCATACCGGACTTTAGTGCCCTAATTAAACACTTATTTCTCTGAAACTCTATTGTCCTTTTGGTATCGTTTGAAGTTTCTTACGTACAAATGAATACATTTCGAGTTGTTTTATCAATGCAGGCTCTGATCTCGCCGGAGAGGCGTCAGCTGCTCTCGCGGCTGCGTCCATCGTTTTTTCCGTAAGTCTGATTGCTTTAAGGCATCATTTCGATTGGATAGTGTGAACACACAAGAGCAGGTGCACTGTTGAATTTATTTCCCACAGGATTCAACATCAAACACTATCCCGTTGCTCAATATAATGAATCAAACTCCGGAACAGGGGTCTCATTGTCAAATATTTTACTTACCCGGATTGATTCGGTTTCTTCGGCTAGGGTTTGTAGAAAATCCTTCACCCCCAGAAAATGCACTCGAATCTTTTGAACATAGATAATAAAACACAAACTGTGATAATTTTCATTCGCAATTTCACGAAACTATCCGAGATATTATTTTTCATCTTGGCCTTCCTCGGCCTGTTACCCTGTCAATTCTCAATAGGATTCTTTCTGCAGAGGCACGAAGTTTTTCTTATGATATTTTTGCTCATTCCCTCGGCAGAAGTTTCTTCAAACTATCCACAGACTATTCTTACAAGTGCTAAACATTTTAAACCTACTCATAGCATGTAGATACATGATTTAGACAATTTTAATAACTCTATGATTTCCGAATTTAACATATCTGTGTGGAGGATGGACAGCTGTAGAAGCTATTAAAAGTGGTGTGGGGTAGAGTCTGTTTTCTGAGTGAATCATGACGACTGTCTTGAATTGTCAGATTAAAATTGAGCTAATGCAGCATAATACAGGTGGGATCTACGCAATCATGTGTGGAATTTGAGTGAAAGCTTTCTGAAGAATATTTTATTGGGGTAAGCAGGAAAGCTGGGTATTTAAAAGTTCGTTTGTTTTAGTATTGAGAAACCCGTGGATGATTGTTTTTTTTTGCGGTACAGTAGTGGATCTGAATGGGATTGCAAGAAGTGGAAGAAAGAAACTCTTAGACGAACGAGAGAATATGGTTTTAATGAATGGAAACACAGCATGAGAGGAAAATCTACGTTGACGTGGTGTAACAGGAAGAATACCACGAACATAGAGATGATTTTTTGAAGGATGTTTAGAAGTCAACTCTTGTTTGCTCAATGTTATAAGGCTTTAAGTGGTGTAAACAGGCGCACCTGGAGGTTTATTGAAGAGAATTATAGGGGACGTATGCAGTGTGATAGCGGAGTAGAACAAACAGTAGATCATCTAATTTTGGAATGTAGGAAGCATGAGCAATTAGGCGTGAAAGAGCTCCCCATGAATGTGTCGTTTGAGCAGTATGGAGAGAACTATAGTGGTGTGCCAGATGTACAGAATGGGATTCTGGTACAGATTTTCTTGTAGAGTTGATGAAGGATGCAACCCAACTGTTGTTGATGAACCTAAGAATTTTCTACTGAATGTGGAATAGGGGACGACTTTGAGCTCTCAGTTACCTAGGGAAGGTCTAATGATTTGCAGTCTTTGAGGGCTTAATATACAAGTTGAATCTCCCAGTGATGCCCTCATGGTTGCTGTTGCATGCTATGACCCAGAATGACCCTCGAGTAACTCCATCAGACGAGTCTGGTTCACATGCAAGAAATTTGGGGAAAACGCGCTGTTGTACTCGTATGTGTCATAAAGAGAATTGTAGGCTGTAATCAAAGCCACCACTGCCGTCGGTCCTAACTTTCAAGTTCAAGTTAAATTTTAAAAGGAGTTCAACAACGTACGATTTTTAAGGGCATATATAAATAAAATAAATAAAAATTTGAAACGAACAACAGTTTTTCGAAAATCATGAGTTGTTTTATGATGAATAACATTTCCAGAAAAAAAAATATTTTTAATTTTCAACGAATAAAGTTCTTTGACTTCTAACGCATCCTATAAGTTGACTTGCCTTCGTTCCGTGATATTCGTTTGGTCAAAATGCTCTAGTTTTTTCAAGCAAAATTTGACGTGAGCCGCACCCTCCCCCAGTGCAGAAAAATTATTCGAAATGTTCAAACGTGTTCTCCTCGCCATGGTAAAGTAGCTCATGGTGCATTAAGTCATCTGAGAGGAACTTGCTGATGTACTGCTACGACAGAACGCCAATTGTTTTAAAATCCGTCCCCTGACAGGACTCAGACCCTGAATACTCAGCGGAGCTTTTAGCTGCGTCTAGAGATCTCTTCGTCTTCGCTGACGAGTACAGAGCGACCTACCACGAGTCTCTGCCTGAGATAGGCAATTACTACGTGTGAGTTCATCTCCAGTACAAGAATACTGTATATTTTGTAATGGGGATCAGTTTAATTTACATGTATTCGTACTGCTTACAACTTGAACCTTCTGCGTTATTACTCGCGTACCGGAAACATGTCATCTGATATCTTGATTTTTTTTACAAAATCAAGCTTAAAAGAGTGGCTGGCATAATTGTGTTTCTTCAAAAGTTTAGAAATTATTGTATCCAAGTGAAAAAATGGTTGAATTTTGAAATCTAACACATCTATTAATTGCAACCTATTTTAATTAAACGATTAAGGCTGTACACTTACGGGAAGTAGAAAAGATATGTAGATTTTGATTCTATTAATGCTAGACGAGGAGGTGGTGCGAGCGCTTGATAAGCTCAAGCTTTGGATTACCGACAATTCGCTTAATTCACATGTTCTTTCGTTTCAGTGAGCCAAAAGATTTATAAATTTGAATTCATTCATTCTCATCCTATTTTTGGACTTATTTCGAACACATTTTGAACACATCAGAAATCAAATGCGTCGATTTTATAACTTACCCAATTTTTTGAAGAAATGTAGCAGTTTTGACCTTATGCATTATTTGTATTACTATACGAGGGGCAGTTTTGGACTTCTAAGTTATTGTAAGCAAAACAGGGTTTTGTTTTATGTTGAGCCGGGCAATTGACAGGCCCTATTTCGGATCATAAACCACCTTACATGAATAAATTTTTAATTTTATTTTGTCAAGCTCGCCTGACTACGGTGACGAGCTGTGTTGGGCGGCGGTGTGGCTCTACCGAGCCACGGGCGAGCAACAATACAGAGACAAGGCCTACGACTTCTGGGTGGAGTTCGACATGGGTTTGCCGCCCAGCTTCTTTGACTGGGGCACCGTGAACGCCGGAGTTCAGGTTTGGTATCTAAGAAGTGTTACACTTGAAGCTAATTTAAAACAGTCACACTCCGCATTGTTAACCCGCATGAGTGAGTACACACCAGGATGAAGATGAAAATATTTATATTTCGGTTGAATCTGTTGAATGGCTGAATCAAACATCTGTTTGAGGTCCACGCGGCTGATGGTAATACCTACCGCTTGAGAGAGGGAATTCAAATAAAAAAGGCGAAAGATTTTAACAATGCAGTAAATCGAAGATTTGAATTCATTCACTTCTTGTCAATAAAGATCTGGATCTTTTCCAGATAAGCCCTGCCACTAATGCAAAAAGTGCACGCGCGAAAAGGTAAGCCCCGACACTTTCTGCCCGCTCCAATTTAGCGCACGCACGCAACTTTGAGCTATTTCTGATGTTTACACATTTGAATATTTAAATGCTCCCCTAAAAACTTTTTCTTATCCGCCTCTTAGCTCATTTTGTGCAAAAATTGTCTACGTTCGGACTTAAAACCTGTAATAAACTTGCTGACGCTTTTTATTAAAAATTATTTATTATTAAATAATTTAATAATTGAAAAATTAATCATAAAATAATTAATTATTAAATTATTGACGATATGTCCCAATTTCACCCTCTTCAAAAAAAAACTAAAAGTACAAGTTTCATAGCCTCTTTTCATAATTTTTTTGGGTGACGGGGGTTTCCTTTTTGGCGGGGCTTATCTGGAAAAGATCCAAAAATCGCATACGTGTCACACGCACATTAGCTCATGACCAGATTTCAAGCTCTTCATTTTTCTCTAAGTAGATACGTTATGGGAAAAATTAGCAACAAGCGGCTTGACTTGATCAATCAACGTAAACAAACTGCTAGTTCGTATGCACAAGAGCATAAATTTGCTCAATTCAATAAAATGAAAATTTAATGCCGATTCACAGCGTCTCAGCGTCCTCAAGAAAATAGAGCACGCAAAAACCAAGAAAAGAATGCAGTTTTGAGGTGTGAACGAATATTGAAGTAGAAGGATAACCACCATTAATGATCAGCCTTATACAAGCGTTTCAGCATCACATATCTTTTCCGAGATGCAAGAGCAGAGAGTTACATTTTCGCTTAGATGGTTCGGAGTTTCAACCTCACATTCGAACGGTGCATTTACCAGAGCAAGCCTCTCGGCTGGTGACGTAGAAAACGGAGAAGGCGAGCGAGAGGGGATATCCTTCCTTCATAATCAGCTTCCACTTAGCTCTCTCCTCGTAAATTGAACAGTGGAAAGCTACTGCAATTGATAAAAAATTATCCGGTAAGATAGAGACGTTTGTACAACATCAAAAAGGGATAGTTATATCGCTATACGCCTCCTTTGCGGTAGACTGCTTTATAGTACTTTAATGGTGATAGATGACAGCGTAGCTTTCACGGATTGGCTAGAACTCGTATGTGGATGTTCTAACGAACGACAATCAATCCCATGTTTGTAAGCTCAGATTTCAAAGGAAGGGCTCAGCATTGATTGAATACAAAGGTGGGAGAACAGTCGACTGAGAATTAACTTCCTACATACAGTTGGGAAAAAAAATCATCTCATTGCGGAAGATGTAGTCTTATAAACAACACCGGTGTATCCTGTCCTAATTGCAAATTTAATGCTACTCATACGTCATGAATTCTGAAAAGAATAAAAAAGATTACGTGTTGAAAACTGAAAACCATTGGTTTTGTACTACATGTAGCTCCTTCACCCATAATCTTTGTAGTATTAATTATAGTCCCATTATAGTCTCACACGCTTTTTTGGATAGTTGTATTTACTTTGAACACTCTTTCTAAATTTTCAACTTTGTAATACCTGTTGTGAAGGACTATAAGAATTTTGTGGTATTGTGATGGTAATAATGCATTTTAGAGAATGACAACAAATTTTTCTATTCCAGTTTATGAATTTGACTCCAGCTTTCAGAAGTGAGACCAATGTGAAAAGTTAAAAATTACATTTTTCTGAGCAAAATAATCGGCGCTGTTATTTTAAAGATTTTCCAAAACTGTTTGTGAGGAGATAATAAATTCGATAACCAATAAAAGAACTCGTATTTTTCCACCCTGCCTCAATTTCCTAAATTGACCCTGACTTTCTCGCAACAGGTGCTGTACGCTCATGTGTTTGACGACCCCCAGTACATCTCCGCAGCTCAAGAGTTCATGATAAGAATGCGTAACACCACCCACACACCTGGAGGTCTGGTCTACCTCACCCAGTGGGGTTGCCTGCGACACGCCGTTAACGTTGCTTTTGTTGCCATCAAGGTGACGGGGTCGCACACTATTTGTGAAATTTCTTCTCGTACGGTGTTGGTGTTCAAACGTTTGTTGGTTTGTTGCTGGGTCTGTCAACTGATAATATACCAATGATACTGCTCGATTTTTTCGAATTGAAAATCAACTTAGCCAAAAGATCATGCAAACCACGTAACCAGCATAGGACAGGGATCGAGATAATTGTTAAGCCCACACGAACTAAAGAGGACGGGGACCGTAACATTTCTTTTGGGTATGATGAGAAAATAATGTGTTGCAGGCTGCAGAACTCGCCATCGAGCCGACAATCAACAGAGCATGGGCAGAACAACAGGCCCATTACGTGCTAGGTTCGTCAGGACGGTCTTACGTCATTGGGTACGGAGTTGACTACCCCGAACGTCCACACCACAGGGCCAGGTCAGTCGTGCAAAAAAAAGATTCATTCTAGTCACCTTGATCAATTTATCACTTTTATCTAGTCTTATGCAAGGACATAATGATGGTTATCGTTTGTCGAGTTGGTATTCATTTCAAATACCTTGTGAGGAAAGGGAATTTTACCTTTTACCAAGTGGAAGCAATACAAATCTCGCAGAGTGAGGCTTAGAGACCTTATCTCGTCACGCGAACGCGGAGCGTTTCTACCCACTATGATACTGTGAAGATTATTTGCATCGAGAATATTTACAGTGATATTCATGGTATTCGTGAATAATTTCATTACTTAATGTATTTTAAACCCACTTAGTATTTTTAATGGTTTTTCAGTATCATGGGGCAGAGCTCATCGAATGTCACCTATAAGCGTCGCAATAAATTTTCTCCTTTTTCTTCGACATACTGTTTCACGGTGCCCACAGATCCAACAGATTACAGGGCCCAAATCACCATATACGCATGAGTGGGACTACGATATTTACGCGCATTGGATTCTACTTTTATGAAAATGTTCAAAGGGCAACACACACGGAACTCTGACGTATTAAGTTTCTTGGTTGTTTAACTAAAAAGGCAAAATAAAAATTAGATTCATCAGTATATGGATTCAAATGAAAAAATATGTATAGTACGTGAAAAATGTATTGAATCAAACATTCTTTATTCAAAGTTTAGAAGTGAAGCCTTTACTCAATTTTACTGCTCGGTGACGGTTGCCATTTGATAACAATAGACTTTCCTCATTTAGGGGTGATAAATTCACTTCTTCTTCAAAACAAAAATTTAACAACTCCATACGATTCTTCTTACTTTTTCGCTTCCTCTAATTCTTCAGGGTTCCCCAAAGATTTTCAAATAAGTTGAGTTCCCAGGAAGTGGCTTGGCACCTAAAGGAGATTAGTCTTGTGCACATTTATTAATTCTCGGGTTAAATTTTCGACGCATTTATAGGGTCGTTTTACGTTCGGAGCGACCACTTTTGATTTGCGAACGATCTCTTTCCATTTGGGATAAGATTCTTCTCCAAAATGTGACGGTACAAGACACCTTCTATTTCCCTTTTAAACATGTGGGGTGCCATAGCATCATGCGATTTTTAAATAGCCTTAAATTTCAATGCTATCACTTACGAGCTCCAATGTTGGCGTAATATTAGGATTCAAAGGTTGTCTTCTCCGATCTCCGACCACGACGGATCATATCAAAAAAATTTAATTCTCGCTCTATCTGACAAAAACCAGTGTTACAAATCTGTTTTTCTGCGTCTAAATATTCTTTTATAATTTCCAATCGACTTGCTATACGTGCTCTCTTGCTAACAAGGGAGTTTCATGACCTTTACACCTATCGCTTTTGTGTGTGCGTAGTTCTTTACAAAGAGTTTCAGTCAGAGGCTTTAAGAGTTCTTAACGGCTTATTTTTAGCCTTTCTCAATCTTTTAAAGCAAGCAAAAACACTGATCTTCTTTGGTGCATCTGACCATGGCAAGTTGGTTATTTTCCCTTATATCTTAATTATGCGAATAAATTAACCCATGGAATATTATGATACATTTCACTAAGCAGAAGTCCTCTGATTTGGACTTGATTTATTATACTTCATTTTTTACATTTCATACATTGTTTGTGATGTTTGCTATATGACTAGGTCAAACGTGACCAAAGAAAGTTAAAACTATTCAGTGAGAAGTTATGCTTTAGAATCACAGCGCCAGTACGTACATAGACTTTTGAGCTCATTCCAGAAAGTATAAACGATCTTTTTCAAGAATATGTGGTGTATACTGATCCGACCTATATAAGTCATTCAGCTTTTCACTCGAGATGCACGGCAAGTAAACGAAAACGAGGCTATGAGAAGATATTCTCGTTGGAGGAATGTTTTCGTGCTTGCCTATGACGAAGTACTGGCATAGACAAAAAGGCATCGCTCTGAAGGTGAACATCAATACCAGTTACTGTTCTTTAGAGGCTATTTCACAAGTTATTTAATTCAGCGCTACTGATAGTACTGAGGTCCAACAAAAAACGAAACCAAACAACGCTGCCGTGTTTCCTTAATTGCAAAATATGACGGAGGAACTGGTGAGGAACATGTTCGTTTTTGCAGTTCGTGTCCGGATGCTCCCGAGCCGTGCGACAGCGGCTGGGCCCTCAACCAGTCTGGGCCCAACCCTCAAGTGCTGTACGGGGCCCTGGTGGGAGGCCCTGACATTGTAAGTCTTGCTTTGTGTGGGCGACAGTTGCTTTTTGGCTTCATCCACTCTGTTGTTAATTATAGTAAGTCATGCTTTGTGCAGGTCATAGTTGGCGTTTGGGCTTCATCCACTCTGTTGTTAATTATAGTGAGGCATGACTTGTGTATAGGTCATAGATGTGTTTTGGACTAAATTCACCTCTGCCGTTAATTAAATTTTCTGTCCTTATACGAGTTGTGTGTTGATAAGTAAGATAGATTCAATTTCTACTTTATAGAATAAAAAATCGCAACAAAAATTGTGTGTCTCGTACCGAAAATAGATTAACTTTCTAAATTGCAAGCCATTTGTTTAGAGATATGCCATATTATATTTAAAGTAAGATGTTGTTCATATCGATGAAGTACAGCAAAATGCATGCAAGAATGAATTTCTTAAATATTCAACTGCTGGTTATGTGAGGTATGTTTTTTATGATTACACAACAATAGGGCTACATTTTCCTGGTTTGTAATGAAGAGCATATGCGTAAGTTTAACTTCAGATATATTTATAGAAAATGATATGCACTAGGAAACATCTGATGTCTACAATGTAAGCGAGCAATGTACATTCACAACATGCTCTATTCGTATTTAATATTCTTACAATAACTGAAGGAATTCTTTACTGATCTTCTGTTTCATAACATGGTTATACTTGTGAAAAATTTAATGTTTTTTATATTGTAGCTAAAGATGGGGGCCCATGTAACGTTGAATAGTTCATAAGTGTAAGTTAGCCAAAATTTGTGCATTAAAAATAAATAATGTGTGTAAAACTCACATTTTTTATAGCTCTGTAGAACTTATGTACTCCCCATTTTTTTCACCTAAATTATGGTTGCCCATAAGTTGCAAGTTTACTGTGCTTTATGAATGACATGCCTACTGCGCAGTATGTTACTACAAATCAAATATTATATTTTTAAATAGATTATTTGAGTTAGTCATAACGCACTCAAGACCCAGAATGACTAATTCACTGAGTATACGACAAAATTACACTGAAACTATAACATATGACATACTATGCATTTCATCAAATTTACGTTAACCATTAGAAAACATAGCAGGTAGATGATTGGAGATTATGAAGAAGTTTTCACATAAATGAAGCTGATTACATAAAACACTGATAATGTGAGGTCACATTTTCATTTACAAACATGGGAGTAATCAAACACGCGATGTTCGCAGAACGACAACCACTCTGATGATCGGAGCGACTACGTCCACAACGAAGTGTCCCTTAACTACAACTCTGGACTGGCATGTCTGATGGCCGCTATGGCGTCGCAGTGAACGTTTGCGTGCTGTGACTTCGAGACACCTAGCAAGAAATTTGCGCACCTTCAAAATGTTGTTGGTTTTTTCTCAAAACGAACTGGAATGAATGGTATCCCATAAGCGACTTTGAAATATTTAACGTAATATTTACAGATCCTATACCGAAACGTGAATGCTTTGCTTGCTAATTTTCCTTTGCCTTAATTAATTGTTGCGAGATTGGAACATTCTGATTTCAGCGCACAGTCCACATCTCAGGCTTTGTGGTAGTGAGTGTTGCAAAATGATATATGAATGAAATCTGATTGACACTTGTAAAAATAATTACAGCTTCTCTTCATTGACGTTTAATAATGAAACAATAATAATAGTTCCATCTATCCAGTTGAGCATTCGATGAGAAATACAATGAAGCATGAATTTGAAAACCTTTGTTTCTGTCGAGAAAAAATCAATGAAGGGAAATATTAAATTATTTTAAAAAGCTTACTTGTTTTACTTCCTTTACTTGTGTTGATTTCTACTGCACAGTCGTAATTTAGGAATCATGAATTTTGCTACAGAAATTCAGCTATAAGGCTACAGAAAAAGTGAATGTGCCTGTGTGACGGTTGAGCGATGGATTGGAAAGGGTGGCTTCTATCTTTTGGAGTTTTGAACTTTTACCGAGCAGCAACGTACTTCGATAGGAAGAGATCTGAAAGCCTCTTTATCTCATGTCATATTTTAAGGGAATCTACACATCTTTTCCAGATGGAGATTGGTCAGGGTATGTTACAAGTGATTAATGATCTTTTGCTTCACTTTGTCGTTTAGGTTAACTAGAATTACTGCAAGCGCAATACAATACGCTACTTGGACCCAACATGAAGATTTTCAGTGGTGGTTCCAATATCTCCATTCAATAATAAACATCCTAAGATTGAGTAATTTTACAGTGAGAATTTTAAATTGGCGTTATGGTGCCCCAGAATGATATTAGTGTTTTCTTTGGGTTTCATATCTACTTGAGTTAGTTTGTAATAAATATAAAACCTCAGTACACGAACACAACGGTAAGGTAAACATGCAGTACTAGAAGTACGTACATTCTGTGAGAATAAAAATGTATTTTCTTATATATCTTGGCGATATCTTCTGCGGTGATGAGATCTACGATTTTGTGCATGCAGTTCACTGGCTGTAGTAATGGTCTTAAGCAGAATTTGAGCTTTTCTAATATCTTCTTACAAGTCTCAGCTACTTTTCAGACCATTATTATATTTTTTTTGCTGGGCTTGAAAGTTCTTTGCTTTTAACGATGATTGCACTGTACAGTTTGATGCTGCTTTATTGAATGAAGATATAAGTGTTTAGGTGCTGCTCTTATCAGCTACTGAGCACATTGCATGAACCATCTAGAAAGTTCTATATTTAAAGCTCACGAAATGAAATAATTTAAGCCTTCTATAATCAAAATCTTTTCTTGTGCGATTGCTTTTCTTACCCGTACACGTCCAAAAATGTACATAATTTTTATAGGCAAATTATCCCTACATGTACAAAAATGCTTAACATTTTTTTGAGGTCAATTTCCTTGATTTTTTCCCCATAATCTAATTGTATGAATTTTACTTCAAATATTTAGAAGGTTAGATTTGATACATTTCGTCAAGAATTTGTTCAATATATAATATCTTGGTATACGAATATTTGTCACCTTCAAATGTACAGAACTATTCATGTTACCATTAAGTAGAATCAGTGTGTCATGACAGTTAGTAATGCTAAGGATAAGTAATGATTAAGTAATGTAGTGGAATGATTAAATGTTGAAATAATTAAGTAATGACAAATATTAAGGAGGTAAAGATTTCCTGTAAGTGTAATCATTAAGTAATGATTCTAATAATGGTTTGCTTGTATTAAATAAATTGTTTAAGTCGACATCACAAAAATGATGGACACTCAAAATTATGACGTGATTGATAAATTGATCACGAATGAATTTTGAAAAATAAAATTGACTGAGCAGTTAAAAATATGAATGTTTTAAACATGATTAGCTAAATGATCATAACTTTTAGGATGCCAGAGCTAAAAAACATTTCCCAACCATAGGGATTTAAAAAAGATGCACAGCTACGGAAAAAATAAAAGATCGACATTATAGAATTTTACGTACTATTAACCCGTGAATATATAACTTCATTCTCATTTCTATAGAACTAGCTAATTATTTCATTGAATTAGTCTTCTCTACTACAGTATTTCTGAAAATTTCACTAGTTTAGAAACCTGCCATGTCCTGTCCTGTACCTATTTTATTTACAGGTGTCACACAGCAGTCGATCGTATGGTGCTCATTTAAAGTGAACGAAAATGTAATGAAACGACTACTTCAAAGGTGTCATACACCCTTTCAAGTTGCAATTGGTATAGAAATCTAAAAGAAATGCAAAGAACTCTTGGAAGAAATGAATATTTTTTTAAATGCAGAGCACAGTTTAATTTCAGTTTCCTGGATGTATACGTGCGCGGTTCAGGTTTTATTATTCCTATTCAACTGTCATTCTTTATTAGCAGGATATGTATTTCGTTCGATTTTCCTCACCCTGCCATCTACTCTTATGAGGAAGTGCAATTTGCTTTAAATTGGCCTTGTGCATTTAGTCACCTGTTGCAGTTTGTCCAAGCTACGAGTCTGACCCTGTCCATCTAATTCTCGAATTTCCTAAAGAGGTGCACGATACTTTAACCCTTTCGCAACCAGCTGCTCTAGTTTTTTTCTATTCTATTTTCGGCACGAGCCTAATTTCACAGCAAATACCCCAAAAACACGAGAACGAGCTTGCTTGAATTATGGATTAGAAGCAGGGAGTTACCATAGTCTCTCCGACAATGAGAGGAGAGGAAGATATTAAGGTAAAATGAAAAAGAGAAAGCGGAACACAAGACACGATTTACAACTGCATTAACTCATTCTGGTAGTAGCTAGGGTGAGGAACAAAGTCTTACGAAGGAAAGAGAGATTTAAAGCTACATCGGTATCAGTGAGTTAACCTTTCTCGATGACATTTCGAACACTTATTATTCATGAGAAAAGGGGGACTCTGCGTTGGACATACACTGGGTAACTAACATTACTTACATATAGAGGAAACGAGAGCAATTAACAGACAATATTAATACTTGTCTCCATTGTCCGCATGCGAACGGATACTCTCGTGCAATTATAATAATATTGTGGGAATATTTACTTGTTTCCTAGATGTGTCGAGATTATTTAAGCGATTTATCATGTATTTCATAGTAGTAGTAGTTGGTGCCAATTTAAATGAAGTGTATACACGAGTTTTACAAATCGGTAATTGTTTTCATGCTTCCTTTCTACAAAATTCAAGCCTCTTAGTGAAACACTTTATATAAAGCCCAGTTATTTAAATGTACAGGAAATGTTGGTATAAATTGTTGCTACAATACCATAACTTTTGTGTGGGTGATTACTAGCACAAGGAAGAAGAAACAAGGCATCATGCAGTGTCGAACTTTACTAAATTTAAACTACTTGAAGAAAATGTGTGTAACTACACGGGTAAAGAACGTGCTTCCTCATTTGAAAGTGTTATGAAGTATTTTATGCAGACAATATTTGTTTTCGGTAATTGTATTCAATTCCTCAATGTTTCTCCAAAAGTTGCAGCATCTGCATCAAATAAATTCTTGTAGTCATCCTTGTGGTCATCAATTTCTTGCGGTCATCAAACTGACAAACTTATTGTTCGAGGGTGATCATGGCTGCCATGACACCCACAAAACCTGCGTTGTAGTCCAAAGCCACTTCGTTGTGGACGTAGTCGGTGCGGTTGTCAACGTACACATCAAACTGCAATGCAAAACATTCTATGAAATAAATCTGTTCTAAATATGATTTAACTTAATAGTACGGAAAACTGAGTGCTTTCATTAATTGTAAGCATCCTTAGAAATATTGTTGAAACGGCTTTATATTTCTGGCAAGGGTTTTCAAACGCCAACCAATGCAATGGCTATATTAATTTGTAGCGTGACCCACTATTTTGTACCACAATCAGTGACATAATCCATAAGCGTACAGCCCCTGTTATATTGAATTGCATGCGAAAAAGTACGAGATTAATTTATTATCAGAGATTAGGTTACTGATGACATCATAATCTACAGTGTATCTCGCTTCAAGTTGGTTTTGAGTCACTCTAGATCAGGGTTCTCCAGCCTGGAGTACATCTACTCCTAGGGATACATTTGCTTATCTGATGGGGTACATTTAACAAGAGAGAGAAGAAATATGTTTATATTTTGTATATTTTCGAATATTTATGTATGTATACATTACAAAATAATTTTTTCCCAAAGAGGGGTACATGCCTACTGCGAAATAATAAAGAGGTATGGTCAGAAAAGGTTGAGAGCCCCTGCTCTAGATCATCGCAGAGGTGGTTATCCTCTAACTTGTCGCACTACTAAAGTTACTGATGCTGTCAAAGCAAATGCAAAAAAAAAAAATTGAGGTTAGTTCTCAAGATAATAAGTTGTACAAAAGCAAATGACGACACACTTACAGAAATGCTAATGAAATACAGTAAGTTTCAAACCATTCAAGACGTATATATGTCATTAACTCACATTCCTCTTTAAAATAAACGACCAAAGAGGTTGTAGTTTTTTTTAATATTTTCCAGGAGAGTAGAAGCATATATAATTTTTATTTAGATGAGAAACATCTACTGTTGAGGCGAAATTCAAATACCAGATTAACACGCTACAGGAAAAGTCATTTATGGGCATTAAAAAGGTAAAAAATAGTTTTCACACCTCAATCTGAAACCATGTACCCATATTAAAAAAAGTTCATTTAATCTTCTTCATTGATGGTTTTGTGAGAAATTTTCAGACCATAAAAACATACTCTCAATTTGGACCAATAAAGAGCGAAAGCGAATACGCAAACAATCATTGAACAAATTTGAGCTCTTCCTCATATGTAAGGTTAAACGTTCTTGAAAAAACTGATTGTAAATTGTAAATGAAACATGTAACGACATCAATCTCCTCGAAATGAGTTTTGAAATGCTGACAACAAGCATGCCCTAGTGATATACTTGAAAGTTTTCTCTATCTGCCCAGACACTTTTATGAAATTACCTAAAGGCAAGACTAATGGCGGTGTTAAGCTCGTTTTATAAAGTTTTAGAGGAAAAAATGTATGCTTTTTCTCGTCGATCTCAGCCCAATGTTCTTTCTATTCATGAGTTCGGGAGTATAAAGCATGTGCTTCCTGCTGCACTATATCTGAAACTCAAAAGCTCGCCGTCAAAAGCCCCGAGAGCAATTTCTGCGATACTTGCAGTGCAATGCTGCAGTGCTTTTGAGGTACTCTCGACATTGAGTATAATAGGTGGTTATGCTGTGAAAATGTCACATGTAAATGTGTCAATTATTTTAATATTTGTAGCGGAACTATAACCCTTTTACTATTTTGTTATTCCAAACACTTCGCCTTCTCCTTAGAACTGCAATATCCATTAAGACATCTTCTTACTCGAAATTGTGAACTTGCGGTAAGATGAGTGCATTAACAACACTCAGGTCCATCAAGAACGTTTTTATTTTAAATTAATTAATATGCTTTCTTATTTTCATTTTTTTATGGTATTTCGGTAATTAAGCATGCATGCAAGCCTATATCTACCGAAGGTCATGGACTGTTAAGAGACACAAAATGTGGGTATTTTAATGGCAATCGGGGAAGGTCAACTAAAAAACTCACCTGGTCAGGGCCCCCAACGAGCGCCCCGAAGAGGGTGTGCGGGTTCGGCCCGGGTTGATTGAAGGCGTAGTCTGGGTCGCAGGGCTCCGAAAGATCAGGGCATGAGCTGCAAAAAGAAGTTTGATTTCATCTCGATCAAAGACAGACGGTTGAAGAAGACGCAACTTGAATATGCTGGTCTGCTCCGTGTGTCATGAAATACCAGGTGTGACTAACATCATGACTTGAATGAGAAAATTGTGGTAGCATTCTCGTTTAAATCACGTGTGAAGCTCTCAACAAGGAAAAGGTTGTTCAATTATACGTACACCAGCAAGAAATATCGAGTGTTCGATTACGTGCGTGCACATGTGTAAGAATCAGAATATCCGCCGAATTTAATAATATTGCTTACTGATTACGAATTTGTACCGACAAAAAATATTGTGAATAACATCTAGAAAGGGTTAATATTGCGCTCAAGTTAGTACGAAATTAGTTGTCATGTACAGGCTCATCCATGATATGATTCACATGAATAGAAGTTATCCTTCAAGTATTTGAATGTGTGCCGTCAAACTTATAGAGAGAAAGGTGAATTTGCCATGAACCATGAATTTGCTATTAATTTTACAGCAACTGAATTTATGCTCACTGGAATTTTTTATAATTAATTCCCCCTCAAAGGATTTAAATCCTTTTACCTAAGGACCTTATATATGTTGCCAACTCCATAACAAAGTTATGTAGTTTATTGTTCGAGAAATTGTAATTGTTGGTGCATGAGGAAAGGAAAGTCATGAGGAAAGTCATGGAAACTCAAAGTCATGCAACGAGACATGGCTAAAAATTGAAAAGAGAATTGATCAACGGAATCATGTAACGACATCAACCTCCTCGAAATGAGTTTTGAAATGCTGACAACAGCATGCCCTATTGATATGCTTGAAAATTTTCTCTATCTGCACAGACACTATTATGAAATTACTTGAATTTGAAGTAAAAAGTCGTAATTATCAGTCTAAACTGGCAGTCAACAATGCATTCATCGAAATAAAAAATTATGGATATTAGGGGAGCTCTTCTGAACGTTGCATCGAAATATGCATTACATGACCTCACATAGGTGTTTTTTGATGATGGTCAACGTAGAGAAAAATCAAAATATGCTATCATTCATTTGCATTGAGATGATCATTACGATTGAACCTCAAAAGTGCCTACCTTGCCCGGGTATATTGGCGGCTCACCTGCTCCTGTGGTGAGGCCGCTCAGGGAACCCAACTCCGTAGCCGACAACGAAGGAGCGGCCCGTTGAGCCCAGGGCGTACTCGGCCTGCTGGACAGCGAACGCCCTGTTCTCTGTCGGGTCTATGCCCAAGTCCGCGGCCTGGAATTGTGGGCTTGTAATCAGGTTCAGTGAGAATTGGCAGTGTAATAAAATTTGATGGGAAATAATCATACAACTTTTGTAAAACATAAAACAAGTTAGGTAAATTATAGAATATGTTAAACTGGAAGAAATATTTCGCCGGCAGTTTCAAGCAAGCCAACGTTTCCGATTGTGTGATATGGTGTTGACCGTGCTCCCAAGAATATTTGCATAGTGGTTTTCAGAACAAATTGCATCTCTTTTCACAAATGGCGTTTAATAACTCAGAAAGCTCGTCAACTTTTGCAATGAATATTCTAGTTACTCAATTATATACTATTATATATTATACTATTATATTCATTTGCAATTATACTCCTTAGTTTTTGACCAATCTAAGCAAATAATTGCTCAAATGGAATTTGTGCTTTAGGGCCAGTTCTAATTACTATTATGGCATCGATCGGGGTAGTCATTGCCTTTTCAATTAATGAGGTTTTCCTCAGGAAATGATAATAACGGTACTTACGCGGATAACATGTCCACGAACTACAGGCCATAAGAATCTCATCACAGATAAGATTTTACGCCCAGTGTTACAATGGGAATCTGCTTGCTTGGATGGTATCATAAGTACCATTCAAATAATATGGAAAACCTGGCATCTGTTCACTTTTGATGGCTTCTAAATTCGATGACCTGCATCCTATACTACAATGGGTCTCAACAACATTACAGTAGCTCCTCACCCTAAGGGCAGTGAAGGCAGCGTTCATGGCCAGCCTGAGGGTCCCCCACTCCGTGAAGTACACGAGACCCAGAGGAGTTTGGGGTGCGCTACGGATCCAGTCCGTGAAGAGTTGAACAGCTTCAACGTACTCGGCATCACCGAACAGCTCCGCGTAAAGCAGCTGAAGGATGAATCAATCAACGCGATGTGATTAGCTAGGATCGTTTCTTCAAGTTTTATCTTACCGTCTCAATGAAGTCTCTCGAACACGCGAGTTCATTATCACAGCCAGAAAAGCTTGTGTGAGTTTGGGTTAAAGACTCTTATATATATTTATATTTTGATTGTTACCGACTCATGTAATGTTTAGAAGAGCTGGTTAGTTGATGAACAAAAATGCCTCACTAATTATTGTGGATCGTCAACAAGGATATTCGTAACAGGTCTTTTCTTTCGTTTAGATTTTAGAATGTCCTTCATGGCTAGATTAAGAAGTTTATTTTCGGTTGTTAAACTAAAATGAACAATTTGCAATTTAAAATAGGAGTAATCACAAACTACCGATATACAATTAATAAATTGTACTCAGTACATACTATGTATATGTACCGACGAGAAGACAGATAATTGAAAATGTAGAACGACAAAAATCCTTTGCATGAAACTTAAAAACCTCGAAAACTAGAGAAAAACGTAATCCTACTATGCAGCGGTTTTGGTAATTTGTTCTTCTCAAATTATTTTTGAATAATTTCTGTTTCCAAGGTCTCCAAAAACTTTTCTGTTGGAACGTACATGTTTTGTGAACGTCATTTACAAAAGGCATCTTTCGTTGTTTTTTTCGGGTTCATTACATCGTTGAAAGGTTCAGTTATTTCACGTTAAAACTTTTCTACGATGGTTAAATTCCGCAAAAAATTCAGTTATTGGCCACCGAATTCACAGTTTATTCTGTAATGTGTCACTGCCAGTATGAATAAATGAAGGAGACGCACATACCATGTTGTTCCTACGGTTTTGCAAGTCTACAATTGGGGTGTCATTTCAAGGCTTCACAACACGGTCGTTCTGTTGACTAGATGTATAACTCTGCCTGTCATATCTATTTCTCATAAAAGTTTGAATACTTCAGCTATCAATCCTATAGTGGATAGTTTAGAGTGCCAACAACTGGGGATGCATTACAACGAAATGATAAGGGTCTACAACCGCATGTAAAAACAATGCGAACTCAAAGTTAAGGATTTTGTAGCTACGCATGTGGTCATGTATATGATATAAAATGGCAACGCTCATCCTCGAGGACCTATGTTTTTTGCAATTGCTTCAAATAATTTGAGCGATAATATTTTCACGCATACGTGTTTCTACAATGAAAACAAAGCCAAATGAAATAAAGGAAACGCTAATAAACATGTTATACAGTCCGTTATATATTAAATTCCTATGGTAGCCTTTGCTTTCAAATTCTGCAGTTATTTTTTTACCGACAGAATGTTTGCAAAGTTTTAAATGAATTTGTGCTTACAGGAAATAAACTCAAATAAGGACTAATTCACGCATCTTAAAAAAAAATTAATGAAATTGTTTCCATTTTAGTTTGCTGAGGCAGACATTATGGCTAAGTCGTACACGAACTAAATAATTTTCAAATTTTTGTAAATGGACCTCTAATCAAAGTACATAACTCGAACTTAATTTAAAAATTATACTAACTAGAACACAGTTTCAAACGGGTATGATGATCGAAAAAGGTTGAAAAATAGGGTCCTTGCGTCGAAAGTTTACAACAAAATCTGGTGCTCAGGCCCATTAAAATAAGAAGAGCATGATAGGTCGGCAGCACATGAAATGTGTTGATATTGAACGTATTTTCTTTCTGCAGTTGGGCAAAAGTTTGTAGCCGTTTTGCTTTATTTGCCTTGTTTTTTGTTTTGTTTCTGCAGTTGTCGCATTCAATTCGCAATGTATGATCATTGCAGAAATATAAATTCACAAATATAGGTAGATAATATTTACAAGGTAAGCGATAATAAATAATATGTACGTGAGTACGTATGTGTTGGTAAACAATCACAGCTCGTGCAACCTAAAGTCGACGTAACACCGAACTAATGTACACAAAAGTTTAAGAGTTTGTGTTTTACCAAAGTATTTTCGAAGCGTTGGGAGAAATCGGAATCCATAGCTCATATTTCAGTTAAAATGACGTGTTTCAGTTTGAAAAAACAGTGAAAGGTTTCATACCAACTTCGCAACGTTTATTATCTTAATCAAGGCGTTTAAGAACTTCATCCGTACCAGTTGAGACACCGTAGTGGGTCCAACTGAAAACGCCGCCTAGCAAAAATCCTTAATTTAGATTCGAAACTTTTTATACTGTTATTTATACTTGCGCTCCGGCGTTCTTGGTGCCCCAGTCGAAGAGGTAGGGCGTCTGCCCCATGTCGAACTCCACCCAGAGCTCCGCCGCCCTGTCCGCGTACGTCTGTTCTCCGGTCGCTTTGTAGAGCCACGCTGCCGCCCAGCACAGCTCGTCTCCGTAGAAGTCCGATCTAATCCAAACGAAAGAATTCAGGCTTGATTACTGTTTCAGTACGAGATTGTTTGGTGAGCATTTGGATCATAATTTCGAACAACGGAATATTAAATCCAAAGAATTCAGAAGAAATTAAATTTCAATCAAAAGTCTTTAGAGTTACTGCACTTAAGATAAAAGCTCCAATCGCTCGAACTCGATCTGAGAACTTAAGCTCAAGTGTAAAAGCTATCTATAAAACGAGACCCAGGTATGGTTAATGAATATACAAAAATAAATGCCTGCATTAGAATGTGCTGGAACAGTATTGGGAATTGCACTATAATGGGAAAAATCAACATAGGGTCGTTAATTAGGCCTTTATTTCAGAAAGGGCTAGTTTTCTCCAACTTTGTCTCTAAGAACTTAATGCTTGTACTGCATTTTGTAGACTAACACTTGCAGTACATTTTACTCACGATTTCCGAACGAATTTAAATTCGCCTGATTTTAATTTTATTATTAAACAATTAGCAAAGAATTTGCCAGTTTCATGTTTTATTAAACATCATTCGCAAACGCACGTTTATGTTAAATTTTGTTTGAGACCCGACCCTAGATGTGACGAAGAAAAGGAACAGTTGTCATATTGAATTATTTACTGATGGAGAGACAGATACCTACGGTATATATATGAAGCTTAACAATCCTTATTGCATAATGTGCAACAAATGTAGGGGAAAAAAACCAGCTATAGGCAGAGGAGCGACTATCACCTCCATCTGCCCGTGAACGTAAACATGACTGAATGAAATTCTTGCGACATGCATGTGATCGTTGCTCAGTGAAACATAACATTAGTGATTGCAAGGAATTTCAGTGCAGTAACCATGAGTGTAAAAGGGTATATAGTTTTAATTTCAAGTGCACGAAACGGTTATTTCATAAATGAATAAAACTCACAGAACGAATGAGATAATTTCAGTACATTACCTCTTCCTTCTTCATCCGGAATACATCATAGATGATAAGTACATGTGACTTGCATGAATGATGCTGAAAATGGGGGACGAAATGTGGAATTATGGGGCTAAAAGTCTGAGAGACGGCCTGTTTCCAGCGTTAAAAACGAATGTACACTTGCCCAGCCTGATTACCCCGCGGCATGACACGCTGGTAGCAACGCGAGAATGGAGCACACTATCGGTTCGGTTGTTCTATGTTATTATATTTATGCATAGCATTGCGTGCGAGTGTGCAGAACTCCTTGCCCAGCTATGTGAAATGAGGTCATTCTGTTTTTCTAATGAAGTAAACACAATTCTGGGACGATAGATCATGGAGCAGTAATTTCCCACGAGAACTGTGATGAAAATGCGCGTTGAGACACCCGGCCACGTAGTGTAACAGTCATTAAAAATTTTAAGATAATTTCCCATTTATTTTCATGATATGTGCAATGCGTTCTTCACTGTTTGATTTAAAATTGCTCACGTGTAATACGATCCAATCTCAGGAAGCGAGTCGTGGTAGAAGGCGCGGTAGTCGTCTGCAAACGTGAAGAGATCTTCAGCTACGGAGAGCAGCTCAGCTGAGTACGCCGGGTCGGAAGTCTGAACGATACGAAAATAAAAAAGAATATAACTCTACATCACTGTAAAATTCTATCAAATATCGTCGTACTTAAATTTATGATTGCTCATTTCAGAATGGCTGATCGAAATATCCTATGTATATCCTACTCAAGAATGCGCTTTTTGCAATTTTAGCTCACATTTATCAGAATCTCTACATGAGTGGTTGTATGCTTAGTTCTATTCTTGTGCCAGGTACTGCGCTCTATTTGTATTGCAGTAAATGATTATCTTACCAGACACCAATGTTGTGACGTACAAAGAATATCGTTGAAGACCAGTAAGACTATAAACTACAATGAAATTACATCTGCCTTGAAAAATACTATTTTCGTATTGCTTAAAATATTTGCAGTCTTATCATGTGTTGGGACTTGAAAACACGGACTGTAATTTAAGATTATTGGGGGCTGAAAAGATTTCACTCACAGCAAAAACGATAGATGCCGCCGCTAGAGCTGCCGCTGCTTCTCCTGCTAAATCTGAACCTGTAAAAATGAAACAATAGGTAAGAAAATTACGCGTCATTAAATTTGAAGGCTCCA
This sequence comes from Morinoia aosen, assembly GCA_030386875.1. NCBI lineage: Eukaryota > Metazoa > Arthropoda > Malacostraca > Amphipoda > Talitridae > Morinoia > Morinoia aosen. The sequence continues at coordinate 31,595,206 of CM059561.1, read as the reverse complement.
CTATGAGGATCAAGATTGTTTTTGCCTCGGACTTGGCCTCGTATATTCAAGCACTTATAAGAAAAAACTACGAATAAACTCTTTAACGTCAGCACTTTTACACTCATATTACAGTTATCACAACCACCGTCATTAGAGTAGCATTAGCATCAGGTTAAAGGGAAAAAGAGCTGCCACTCGTCAGTGGACTTCAAAGAAGGGACTATGGAAGAAAATTTACAAAAATTACGATACATTAAAGATATTTTCAAAAGAGGACCAAGTGGTCTCCCGGGGCGTTAAAGGGTTAATAAACAAAATTACTCATGCTGTTTGTTATTTCCACAAACCAGGGCCGTCAGTGTCGATTTTGATAGAAGGTCGCTCCATGGTCATGTCTTCGGGGCGTCCCCAGAAAGTGTGGTCCAGGTCTCCATCACCCACCTGTGCATTCCAAATACTAATAACTGCACTTGTCAGTCGCTGTCAATATTTCTGGGTACGATTCATTTTTGATTAATTAAAAAATTATACAAATAAAATTAGTAGCTGGACACTTATCTGCGTCTTTGATGAAAAGAGCTACAGCTAAGAAAAATAATGCTCATCAACGTCAAGCAATACAAAATTTATGCCATTATTCATAAAATCTTGATTTAATTAAACAGACGAGTATATTTGTGTAAGCTTTATAGAAGGATTAACATGCGTTAGTACATTTATGCCTCTCATCTTACTATAGCCTATACGTTAGCGTAGTATTTCATCTTTTGAATCTGGTAGACCGACCTATGATAGGCTTACATTGAAACTACAAGAAAGGCGAAAAGGGGTTAATAATGTGGAAGAAACAAAATTAACTGGGCATAACATCACGTATCTATTTTTTGCTGCCAAGAATTGTATACATTATTTTTTAATAAAGACATATAAATATCGAGGTTAATTTGACGTCGGATGAATAACTCTAACCGGATAAGGTGTTTTAGTCTGGATAAATACCGCTCTTTTAGCGATATTGTTATATAGATGAAGTCTAACGCAGGGTTGCCGATTCTGGTACGTCCCTGAAACTGGACTTCTAATGGTTATCAGCTCAGAATTACCATTCAGAAGTCGTCCAATCAAATCATCTTGGTAGTCTTCGGGAACAGCTGGTATCGAATTGGTAAATCTAAAGTCGACACGGCTGCGCTATGTGCCAGAATCATTATAATTTGAATTCTTATTTTTTTCAAACATTCCGCAAAAAAAGTACTCTGAAAGGTTGTGTTCTTGCACACAGCGTGGTTAAGTCGACATGAAAGGACTTGCACTGCCATCTTTTTGTAACGACGACTTGAAACGATTTTGATACCCTGTCCTGTGCACTCGCGTGCGCTGACATTTTCAATTCCTGTGCGCTCGACAAAAGCAGAATCTTGCCATAAGGCCTGAGTGGGATTAAAATAAGAAGACTATGTTCTATTTCCGTTGGAGGCAAATCTTTTTAAATTTTTGCTCAGCAGGACGTGTAAGTCGAGGAAATTTAAACGAATGGGCCCATATAATGACGCGAAGCATCAATACTGATCGTCGAGAGATTTTTGTGGAGATCGTACAGGAGGGAAATCGGGTTAAAAAAAACTCATAGAAACTTATAATGAGAAGAAAAGAACGGCGAAGTACGAAATATTATCAAAATTTTTTCAGCAGTTTTACCTGAACACTAGCGAGGTTTTCCTGCTGAGGATATACATGCTCACTAGTTGGTGGTGAAAATAAATTAATTCCAAAATCTATTGAACTGATCAAGAGACTCTAACTTAATTCACATTATTGAATTGTACAGAGGGAAAAAACAAGCTGGAACAATTTGAAGAATTTCTGTTTTTAAATTTTGTTATTGTACCAAAATAATTTGAGTAGATGGAGGTTCAAAGACACGCATGACAATAACGTTGTTTAGTAAAAGTTTTTGTTAGAATACAACTTGACTACTGGGTTTAGTTTTGCCGGTGGTTCAAACACTCACTTTTATCAATCGCTGGATAACTTACAAAATGGGAATTTTAAGAATTTTTACTCAAGTAACTCACCGATATCGATAGAGGTTTACGATAGAAATTTTGCTTCTAAACGATTCATAGAGATATCACAAACAAAAAATGAACAGAATACTTTTATTACTAAAGAAGCAACTGAAAGTTACAGAACCTACATCATCAATCTCGATCACTACAATCAATATTCAAATGTCTCAAAGTTAATTTCTAACGAGGTATATGTAGAGGAGGAGATATGTACTGTATATAATCTAGTGTCTTGTTTGATTTCAAAATCCACTTCCACGAACAATCATAATACGTTTTACTTCTTGTCTGTTCAAAATCCACTTTCTCGAACAACCACAGTAAGTTTTATTTCATGTCGATTCAAAATCCAATTCCATTAACAATCCCATGTTTCATTTCATGCCGAATTTATATTATAACGTCATCTTTGGAGATATTGCAGAGGGGACAGTTTCGTCAAAAGCTGCAGTATCAATACTCCTAAGAAAACAATGGCGGTGTCCACTTTACTTAACTCACCTGCGCGAAGAGGGTCAGTTCTGCTGTGTGGCACTTGAGCAGGTAGTCGGTGCCCCACTTGATTGCTGCCTCAGCGTACTCCAGCTGACCTGGGCTCAAAAACAGAAGAAGATGTGAATTTCACTTTAATCGAAATGGAATTTGAATTTCACTTCACTCGAAATGAAATTAATAGGTCTGATCCTACATTCTGCGAGAGATTTAAGCTGTTCAGTTTAAATGACGAAAGTGGGGCATCGAAAGTATAGAATTTGGAAGAGCACGAAGCCTACCTAAAGTAAGATTTCCATAAGGACACTCTTAGAGTGAAAAGTAAGTCGTCTTATTCAACCTTATGAACAAGGAGAAACAAAGGACTTGAGTTAATTACAAGGCTTCTCGGAGACCTGGGCTTCTCATCGCTGGTTCTTGCCTGATACTACCGATGTACAAGCAGTGGAACTGAATTTTTGCAATTTTAATGGTTGTCAATGAGCCCAAGAAAAATTTATTCACATGTATTTTGTACATAAAACCAAATCAAACTTTCGTTTCATACTAAACTCTCTCACTTCACTAATATGAGATAGGTTACTCAGCTATATGATCGTTTTCTTAGGTCTACATATAGAGTTGGTTACTTTGTCACTGGGTAAAAGTATGGCGAGTAATTTACTAGATAATTATACGGTAGATAATTATTTAATCAAGCAACGTAGCACAAAACTTCGCGTCTTTGTCATAACGTTTTCTGAGTTAAACAGCACGTCAAAAGATGCTGTGATACTCAATCGAAAAAATCATACATGAGAATTCGTTCAATACTTTCCGCAGTGCAAAAAGCGTGCACTGTAATTATTTTAATACCGTTAGGATTCGCTTGAGAGGAAACCAGACCATTTTTAGGGACAAGGTTACATCGAAAAAAATTAAACCTGCTTATTGTATTCTTTCAAATCAGGGTAGTCCTTTCCTTGTTTCGTATCTATTGTAAAATTAGAAGCTAGCGAAAATTATCTTACGAGTCAAAAATGTTGTAATGCTTCTTTTATTTCTTCGTCTCATGCGCCCGTTGCATCACATACTTGCCTTTCTCAGGTAACCCGCACTTACCAACACAAACCCACTTTCACGCATATACACACCCAGTCCCTCACAGACACACAAAACTGCAGATACTAAAGGCATATCCAGCGACTGCGAAATTACGGCATATCCAGCAACAAATCATACCCGCGGCCTCGTATCCTTCTCTGTAGGAGATCACTCCCCAGGCCAGCACCGACAGGCTCGAGGAGAGGGGGAAGTGGAACTTGACGTGGTCACCAGCTGAAATTGAAGAGCGACAGGCAGGTTTTTACTGTCAAAATACACTTACGGGTAATTTTATTTTGACTAAGGACATTTTTTTAATTTGCTCTTTGAAAAAGAAGGAAGTACCGTGAAAAGTTGTGGGAGGGACAGTGTAGTGATTAGTTCCAACCCAACCTTTAAGCTCTGCTTTTAGACGTGGGTTCAATCAAATGTTCGGCAACGCAAATACTGGATTTTACAAGAGCTAAAGAAAGCTATTGTTTCAGGATGGTGTTGAGGAATAATTTTAATTATGGACATTGTTAAATCATTAAAACTATATCAAAAATAATGAAATTAAGGTTCATTTGAAGCAATGCTCTGCATGTGCTGAAAAATGAAAAACGACACCACAGTGTTTACACTGCACAGGAGTGTGGCAAATGATGGATAAATTCATAACTGATATTCACTTTGGTTGCTATTATTTCTGGCGACCAATGTTATTAATTATTGAGTGTGTAATTAGTTTTTAAGTCATCAATGCAATTAAAGATGATTTCCATTTTGCTGAGCATAGAGTCACATAAGTCTTTTTATTCTTCAAACCCACTGACTTCTCCAACAAGCAGTACTGTGATGATGCTCACAATTGAAGCATGAGAGCAACCGATTTTCTCCGATCGAAAGCAAGCAGAAGCAACTCTTGCAGAAATCCCGACGGCGCTACACATAATGTGCTTTCCAACACTTCTGTCAACTAATGCAAGGTAATTGTTGGCTCAAGACTTGTTTCAATCGCATTTTGGTTTTCAAACTTTTAATTTGAAAAGATTGAACTAGATGTATCGATGCGTGCCAAGCCGCGTAGAGAACGAATGAATGAATTAAATATCGCGCAACCATAAATCTACTTGAGGACTACCAATAAGAAATTATTATCTACCTCAGCACCTAAGATTAAACTTGCAGATGTTTTGGGGAAGCGAGTAATGAGGCTGATCAAGTGTGATTAGAGATCTCCTATCGCTGTTTCACATCAGATCTTTTGGATAAATGGTACAGATATGAACAGGCAATGCTGGAAGAAAGCAGCTTTTGTGCATGTCAGGGAAGTTAGTTGCTGTGGAGTAAGAGAGTAAAGATATTGCATGGAGTTGCTTCAGTTGGGTGCTGAGGGAGCGAAATCGCGAGCTATCAATATCAAAATGTTGCATACAAGCGTCGAAAATGGTTTTGATGTACAATAGACTTTTGGTTGTAAATTAATTAAAAGAAAATGACTTTCTTCTCTCAAGAAAAGGAGTCACAAACAGCTGATAATAGAATAAAGAATCTAATATTTATCAAATCCCGTGCATGCTGAGCTTACGCAGCATAGTTTCTTTAAATATCGTACACATAATGAACAAAATAAGCTTGTGAACTAGTACCCATTTTCCACATAAGTTGAATGGAGAATTTTGTGTCGAAGTAATTCTTGAAGAAAATAAAATTGAGGACCCCCTTAATTCAGTCCAGCTCGTGGCTACTAGATTTGGGCCTAGATCCTTATGACTGGAAGGCAAGGCTGTTTCCTCTTAGGTACAGTGAACGAAGGAGATGAAATAAAGTTTAGAATAGAGCTTTATCGACTAGAAATGGTTCAGCATCCAAATTAAACATGCATAGAAACGATTATCTTCTCTAGAAAACCTGTAGCGATCTGCACTTTCTTCTAAGGATAAAAATCTGACAGATATCGAAATGTGGATTATGATATTTTAAATATTTTGCTGTATTTCTTGCGAGTCGACTCGAGCCTTCGCCGACGAATGCTGCTTATAACCAGAACAATTCTACGGTACACTGCTTGCTGGTTCATACAGTGTACAAACCCTCATCGATAATTTTTTCTGTGAAAATTTACTTAACGTCTTCCACTGACCGTCGTAGTAACCTCCAGCGAGATCCACTCCACTGTCTGCTCCGTCGTCCAAGGCAGAGTCGCCCCTCCATGGGAACCGCAGATCAGAGACGGTGCCTGACCTTTCGGCTTCGTAGAAGAGAATAGACATGCAAAGAACCTGCAAAAGTAGGTGCGAGCCGTCAACAGAGGAAGAGAGACGCTTTGAACGAACAGAGCGTTTCAGTCAACCTTCGCTAAATATCGTACGGGATAGGAACCATACCTCAATTATGCATGAGGGACTTAATTGAAGAATGTGTCGTATTCTTATTTGCAGAGCCGTGTTGGATTCATTCTTAAAGCAATAAGAGTAAACGACACAATACATAATGAGCTGTAGAAAGAAAAGTGACAGCAAATTAGCATCACAAAAAAAGCTAATTATATATCAGAGTAAACGTATCATCTGTTTCATAAACGTGGTTTTATTTCAGAGAGACCAATATTTCGTCTGACTGAACATCCAACGATCAATACTTCATCAAAGGAGTACAGATTTCTATTTCACTAAGAGGTTGAGAAAGGAGAGTCGAGGGACAACTTTTAGGCTATAACATCTTTTGTTGGGCGTATTTAAAATGATTGCATTATTGTGACATGAGAAGTCTTGAGACCATCACCTGCTTGTAGTCGTAGGTGTTAAAGTCACTGCTGGGCGCACACGGATTTTCATCCACCGTAGAGACGAGCATTCCTGAGTGCAAGACATTCGCATTATATAGGTTATCCGTATCATATTTTTTAGCTGAGGCATCAGTTGCTGCAGCAGGAAGTGCGGGACTGTAGAAAAGAAATGCTTAGTATGCGCGACTCCTTTTTTGGCTTCACTGTTGTACATAGAATATTTGCCTGCCAGGAATCAATCTCAGAATTACCCTGAAGGCTTGTACATGAACTTCGACTATCAGAAGCGACGATAGACTGCGCATGAGCTCTTGATGGAACGATGAATATGTGACTATATTTAAAACAAGATGGATATGGGTAATAATTTTTCCAAACGGAAAACGCTTCCAGCTTTCAATTTTTCCATCTTTTTCATAGAAACAAACCAGATAATTTTCGAGTTACTTCACAAGGGCGAGAAAAGGTCGCATGCAACTTCGTCATTCCTTTGCATATAGCAGGAAGTTCTGACTTAGTCTGTGGCTCGATAGTTTTAAGCATCAGTTAGGAGACATTTTACAGCAGCATCTTGGATATTTTAGAGAGAGCTGAAATTTACTTTGATGTCGTCAATTCAACGCCATGCGGGGTTTCTCCGATTGAATAGCATAAACTTATATTGTTCCTTACTGCATGCATTTGTAATTTTACTGATTGCGCCACCAGTTACGTTCGTCACTTCATAGTTAGTTATAGAAAGTAGTGTTGATGGGAAGTTGTCAGGACCTGCTGAGATTAAAATTCTTATTATACCGAGGTTTCAATTAAATTTTATATTTAGGTTGTTGAAACTGAATTTGAAAGCTTTTTTACCCTTCGTTTTACGGTCAAAACAGATTTTTCAGCTCTTGAACGATTTGTTTTGGCTATTAACACAAAGTGAATTTATCTTTTACGCAAGCCAGACCCACAGACAATTAGCCATGGAGTTCCACAAGGATCTGTCCTTGGGCCTCTCCTATTTCTAATTTTTATCAATGATATCATTAAATCTACATTATTCTTCAAATTCATACTTTTTGCCGATGACAGTACCCTTTCTGCGGTCCTTCCAAACCAAAATCCCGCTAGGATGGCGGAGCGTATAAATAATGAACTTCATAAGGTTTCATTGTGGCTTAAAGCTAATAAAATAAGCCTTAGTATCGATAAAACAAAATATATTACATTCACATACAAGAAAAGTATATCTCTCCCACGCATTCAAATTAGCGAAGATGAAATCGAAGAAACCAACTCAAGTAAATTCCTGGGCATCATAATAGACAAACATCTAACCTTTAAAGAGCACATCGCTCATATTAGTCCAAAATTATCAAAATCTATCGGAATCCTAAATAAAGTTAAAAATTTCCTGCCTGAAACAGCCTTACAAATGCTCTACCGAACGCTCATTTCACCATACTTGCAATACGGAATAGAAGCATGGCACGGAACTGATAAAAATAAAACCAACAAAACTTTTACCCTGCAAAAAAGAGCCATAAGAGCGGTAAAGAATCTAGAATATAATGCTCACACAAATGACTTATTCAAAAATTTACGAATACTTAAGCTTTCGGATCTCTACAAAATCTCCTTTTGCAATTTCATTTACAAAACATTAAGAAATGATGGCTACAATAGCCTAAAACAATTATTAACTGCGCAAACTGGTCATCACGACCATTTAACCCGAAATAGAAGTAAATTCATGCTTCCTTATTACTCAAAGGCTTGGTCACAACACAGTATCCTCTTCGTTGGAACTAAAACTTGGAACTCAATACCTGCGGAGATCCGTGAAAGTAATTCTTATAAGGTATTCAAAAAAATCTTGAGTCTCTCTTCCTATCAGATTACTAGTCGTGTAAGATCACAGAGTCAAACCTTGTCCCCTACATAACTGGTCCTAATAATGTAATTTGCCTTGATTAATTTCGCCGATCTTCAGTCTGTTCTTGAATCGTTTGTCGAATATACTGTTAAATCTAGTCCATATGAACTATATTGTAAAATGAAGTATCTAATTTCGAATTAATTATCTCATTGATCAGTCTAATGCGTCTCTAGTTTAAGTGAATTAGGTTAAACATTATTGTACTCCTTAGACTAACATTGACGGTAGGATGCCCTAGAAGTCACTGAACTTATTCGGGCCCACAGGTAGCTATACTCAAATTTGACCATTGTACTAGACTTAATAAACATTCTATCTCTATATCACCTGTGGTAAATAAATTGTTTAAATTGTTTAAATTTTATCAGAGTAGACTCACCCATGCAGACGAGCAAAGTCGCCACCAAGGCGACCTCTACCAAGCGGTGCATGCTTTTATATTGTTTGTACTGTACAAATCCTGATATCGTCAGTCGAGTATTCACTCTAAAACTCTTCCACCTCCTGACGTCCGTTCTTGGTTACCCAACGAGACAGACTCAATCGTTTAGGCTAAAGCTTTGTTGTTAGTTATATTGAAGACCTTGAGACGTTTATCTCACGACAGCTGACACAAATCTCGCATGATGAAATGTTGCCTCTTCAGTACAAGGCTTGTTTACACAGTGCTGATACGAGGGAAGGAAAAAGCTGCGCTCAAGTTTATATAGCGAATACAGTAGAAGTTAATATATAAATTTCTAGAAAAACAGGAAAGCTTCTATGTAATTAAATAGGCTTTCATAGTATAGAATGCTACATTGAGGATATTAACTCTCGGAGGATTTCATCAATTACTAGTCAATGTTTTCAAACTTACAATGATCTAGCACGCCAGAGTTTCCGAGACGTTCTAATCGAAATCTGTCCAAATTTTCTCTCGGAAATTTGAATTTTGAACGACTCTAAACAGGTCATGCTAAAATATCATTTACGTTTTTATTGTGGATGCAAACATTATTTTAATGCAGGTGTTAGTGATGCACAGTGATATGCTTTGAATGTATTGAATGCACATAAATGCTAGGTATAAAATATGGAATTTTAACGAGCATTCACTAACGGAGAAACACTTTCGTACTAAGCCCAAGAGAATTGAGTCTCCAACAATTAAGTTGATATCTATGAGAAGAAGGTGTAGCTAGATACCCATGAGCTTATCGGAGATCAAATGGAGGATATAAAAATGCATTGGTCAGCAGGAGCAGAGGTACACATTAGCATCAGAATTCTCCTCAGTTTGTTCGAGGAAAAATGAGAGGCTTAGTGCAATGAGGGAGCCACCAGGTGAACATTTGGAAATCCTGAAATTAAAGCATTTACATGCTAGGAGCAGGATTCGCACGATGCCTCTTCAGACTCTAAAAACATTGGAATCTTCTTTCTTCACTGAAAGTGAACCGTTTAAGAGGGATCACTAAAATTCCTAGACAATACTTCCGGAATGATCTTCATTCATTTCTGAATAATGTATTTTCTTCACGGTTTTCCTCGTGTCATTGTCCTCATGAATTGTCATGTTTCACTTCTGATGAGTATAGCAATCGACTTAACATGAAAAGGAAAGAAAAGAACAGTATGTTTCGGAAAAGCTGGCTCATGGAGTTGACAAATTAGTGTTATAAATTCATTAATGCAGCGATCATATATATATATATATATATGTATATATATATATATAATAGGAGCGAATTATACACTGAGTTCTGTAATTTCATAGACAGGGATTGGAACAACTAAGGGCATAACAGTGAAATGCACTCATTTATGTTACTAGCTTAAAGCTATTAAAAATCATACGAAAACAAAAATTGAAAGAATCTTACAAACAAAAAAGAATGAGCTGAGACACCGAACAGAAACACCTTGAAGGAGATAGCTACCGCTATCATTGATAAATGAGCTTCACGATTGCAATATAACGACCAATTTTATTGAGCAGATGATGAAAGGAAATAAATAACGGCGTATATAAAACTAAAAAGTACACTATGAACGAAATTAAGTTGTAACACACGATTCAATTTTAAAATGAATGTTCTATTAAGTCGATGGATTTGAAAAATTTTTCATTTAAAATAGGATGCCTCGACAGTCAAGATCCTCTTCAGCGGTTGTTTGAAATTAACAATACACACAAATGCTTACAGAAAAACGAATAATCATCAAAACAAAGCATTTCAAGAACAACTAAAGAGTGTGAAACATAGCTGAAAGGTAAATTATATTGGATTATACGAAGCTATTGACAATGGAAATGACGACTGCACGTCGTTGAGCTTCGCTTTTTATTTGCTTATGAATAAGGACTCAAGTCTTCTAAATTCAAGGTTTTAATTTGTAAAGATTAAAAAATTCTGCTGCAACACAGGAACTTTACGCGTACAATGTTTTAAATGGCAGCATTTAGCTGGATAGGTAGGCTTTCTTTAAGGACTGGCTGTTTTAACTGTCCAATGCGCTCAAAACTCTGCTCCTCAGTATGACCCGCGTACTCAAGCCGACACAGTGGGCAACAATTCTCATAAACAATTTGAGAGCACAAGCGCAGGCGGCTTATCTTTGAAAAAAAAAATTTTGTACCGGAACTTGCAAAAAAAAAGGATTTGAAAGTCAGCGCGTTTGAAAGATTTCTGTTTGAGAAATCGTGACTACTTTTACAGATTTTCTGACTAGAAGCCCAAAGAAGGGTAATGACATGAAGAGCTTATTCTTCTCTACTGTCGGCTATAAGGCATCGAATCATACTTCAAGCCTAAAAATTGCATAATATTATTATATAAAAATTATATGAATGTTCGCGTTTAGAAAAGTAATAGTTAGAAACTGTATTTTCCTGCGTAACGATAAATAATTGGAACAAATTTCTCACTCACGAAATATAGAGGCCTTAATGCTTTGAATTTACATTTGTATATGAGGGATGAAATCTAACTTAAACCCATGACAGTGAGAGTATTTTTTCGAGTGTATCATATCATAGAAGAACAAGAAATTTTAGACAAACTATCTCGTCTCGTTACGGTTCGAAGTAAATAGCTGGAGACTTTCCACGAGTGTGCTACGTGAATCCCGTGGGAAAATATTCGATCAACTTTAGTATATGATTTCTTTAAGGGATCCGAGAAACGTAAATGACTTTAAACCCTTCTTCTTGGAGTAGTATTCAAAAAAATATAATAAGCATGTTGTAGTGCACTGGTGAAAAAACCCTACATTTGAAAACAACGGAAAAACCAATTTAGTTATTAGTGGTGTGAATGTTAATACAATATAACTCCTAAACAGTGTAATCGAAAAGAAAGAAATGTAAAAATAGGGTAACCAAACCACTTCACCAGTATTTCCTAAACATCGTAGGTATCCATATAGAGGCGCCATCTATGTATTACCGAGAATGTTACACTCACTCACAATGGCGGAGGTGTATTTAATTGTAAATTCTTTCTATTCCAGGCATTGTTTCTTTCCCAGCTTCTCAAATTCTAAATAAATCTCAAGGCATTTAAGAGCAGTTGCCCATTTAATTGGAACATACTGACTCGTCGGAGTCAGTACGGAGTTTGGAAAGAAAATACCTCATGAGGATATCGAGGAGCAGTTTGGTATTAATAAAACTACTATTTACCAGGCCAAGAAAAAGAGGAAAAAATTACAGCTGCTATTTGAACAACAAAAAGGCACGAACTCGCAAAGGAAAACGTTACATGAACCAAAAGATGTTGGTTTTGATAAATGTTTCTTTACTTGGTTCTCAAAGAAACGGTCGAAAGGCATGCCGATATCAGGCCCTATTCTTATTGTTAAGGCTGAGGCGTTGAAAGAGGAATTTAATATAACTTCTAATATGCCATTTTTAATATGAATTTAATATGACTTCTAATATGCCATTTAGTCAAGGTCAGTTGAGCGGCTTCAAAAATCGGGAGCGGAGGCGACAGTTAAGCATTTCCGGTAAAAATTCCGGCTGAGTCGCCAGCAGTAACAAAATTCAGGCACACTTTCGAAAAAGCTTTGGTGGAATATGATCTAATATCTAATACCAGATCAAATTTATATCGGTGATGAGACGGGACTTTATTGGAAATGTTGGCCTGTGAAAACGCTTGCTTCAAGTGGTGAAAGAGCCGCTGAAAATGAATAAAGAAAGATTATCGGTGTTAACTTGTGCCAATGCATTTGGAAAGTACAAAATAAGACTTTTAGTGATCGGTAAATCCAAGTGTCCAGTGAAAGAAATACAACATTTACCTGTTGATTACCGTTCTCAAAAAACGCTTGGCTGAATGAAGTGATTTTTAAAGAATGATTTTTCGAAGAATTCGTTCCCGCAGCCCGAGAAAATATGCCTCAATTGAGCACTTCTAAAGTGAATAGCACACTTCTCCTCGATATTATTGTAGCGCACATCCTGATGAAGAAGAACTTGTTTCCGATTGTGGCCACATTTTGCCTATTTTCTGCCCCCAAATGTTACTTCCTCGATCCAACCTATGAATCAAGGCATTATTAAAAAACTAAAATCTCTCCATAAAAACGCTCTCATGATACAAATGATGCAGCAAAATACTGATCCAGTAGATTTTCAGCACCGTAATTTCAACGTTAAAAATGCTATTATGGCAGTTACGTGTGCATGGGATGATGTTAAACATGGGGACTCTATCAAATGCCGGGCTAAACTTAACACCGAATTTTATCAACAAAGTGATGTGTGGAAGACATAAAGATCATGGAAAATACAAGGACCAAATGCTGCACACAGTACACTACAAACTCTTGATGATCAGGATATAGATCACTGGATTGGAGAAGATCGTGATAAAATGTCTCATGCACCATGTGATCATGGAAGCTTTGAGTGTCTCGTTAACCAAGATAACAACGCGAGTGAACCCGATGACAAAATTGCAGCTGCTCTAAGATATCGTGTAATTTCCTTCGTGTTATTCGTGAGTTGTTTTTCCTGGTGTGTTGTTGCATGAGTGATGTTTTTGTACGATGTTGAATGTCTGGTCATTTGTATCTTGTTGTGCCATGTGCGTTGTTGTATGAATGCTGTTTTTTTTGCGAGACGTTGTTGTTTGTTTGAACGTTGATTATTTTTGATGGAAAGTCTGGAAGACGTTCCAGCTGTCTTTAAACAAACTCTCTTAAAACATTCTACACTGCAAGGGTGTCTACACTGATATCGGATCCTAGCAACCGACGAAACGAGTTCGAACGATAACTCAACACTCCTAATGGCGCTAGATGAAAACGTAGAACAAATGACGTAAATTTTGTCATTTTTCATTTACTTACGCGAAAAATTGTGTGGTTACTGGTCTGTGTGATGGTTTGTGTGTGTGTGATTGTTTGAACATGCTTGTTCGCGTGTACTTCTTTGTGAGGGATTGCTTTCTGTGTCGTGGTTTGTGCGTGTCATTTTTAGTCGGTTTTGTTGCGAGTGTTTTTTGTCTGTGTTCATAGTTGCTTGAGCGTGTGATCCCAGTCTAACTTTTTTGACGCGCCATTGATTTTCATTCATTCGTTTGGTTGTAATTTAATAATGTTACAATGCTTCGAGCTTGTAGTGGCGCTATATTGTGTTGGTGCTATAATGTGGCGGTGTGACATTGTGATTGTGCTTATCGTGGTGGTACTAAAATGCGATGCAAAGTTGTGGTGGTACTATTGGTATATGGTTTCAAGTTTTGGTGAACTGCTTCTATGTGCTAATTTAACTGCGTGAACAGCAAGGGCATAAAATTAATTTCTAGGTTGGAAAATAAATAAATACCGGACCCTGGATTTTTCCTTATGATATTATTACTGCAAGCAGAAAAAAACTTGAACTTGGGCAGCGACCATTTGTTTTACCGGTATATAAATAAATTAATTTATAAATTCACAACGTTTATCATCATGATGAATTAGACAAACCAATACTAGAGACAGAATGTTTTATGGTTGACACATTAAGTAAATATCGAAACTTGATTTTCAATGAAGAAATAGGATCACGAACAAATGGAATTTGCTGGGACAAAAAAGGGTATGTGTGCAAATTAATTTTAGAGCTACATGTATGGTTCAAAATATCCTGCTGAGTTTTAAATGTACTGTACATGACGTTTTGTGGTTTTGTTATTAGATCTGCTAACTAAGCAAAGAAAAAGGGAGAAATTGTTTTTCGATATTACAGCCCACTTATTTTGTAGCGTTTACCAAATGAGAACTTCCAGTCTATCGTATTAGATCATTTTAAAATAGGTTTTTGCAATTCATGAAAATTTTCTGGATTATAAGCATTTTTTGTGAAAATAGCTTGTAGTAGTCGTATTTATGATACATAGATTGTCTTTCAACTTTAAACGACGAAAAGACAAAATTTTTCAAAAAAAATTAGGCGAAAGTTGTAAAAAAGGATATGAAATGAAAGTTCAAAAGTGGACTCTAATGTAGAGTCATTTACAGAGGACAATTCGAACTTTAATTGCAAAAGAAATTAATTTTCGCAGTTAATTAATCTATTTACATAACTTATGTTCGCATTTTGGTCGGAAATTAATTTTAAATATTCTTCTTTTCAATAACAGTTATTTTTGGCCTGACCGCTGTTATAGTTTACAAATTACAGCATTTTCACAATCGCTACATGTTTTCAACTTCCTAGTTTACTGTATAATTTTTTAGCCAATAAACTAATTGATTTAATTAATTGTTCACGCAGTTAAGTTAGCAGATGGAACAGTTCAACGCAACTTTAAATACATATCCCAATAGTGCCACCACAATTTTGCATCTCGTTTTAGTACCATCACAATATAGCGCCACTACAAGCTCGAAACATTATTATATTACAACCAAAAGAATGCATAAAAATCAATGACGCGCCAAAAAAGTTAGACTGGGATCATACGCACTAGCAACTACAAATACAGACAGCACACACACGCAACAAAACACACTAAAAATGATACGCAAAAGCCACGACACAGAAAGATATCCCTCACAAACAAATACACGCGAACAAGCATAATCAAACAATCACACACAGACAAACCATCACTCAGACCAGTAACCACATAATTGTTCGCGCAAGTAAATAAAAATTGACAGAATCTAGGTCATTCGTTCGACGTCTTCATCTAGCACCATTAAGAGTGTTGAGTCTTCGTTCGAACTCATTTCGTCGGTTGTTAGGATTCGATGTCAGCATAGACCCCGTAACGGTGTAGAAGGTTATAAGAGGGTTCGTTTAAAAACAGCTGGAACGCCTTCCAGACTTTCAATAAAAAATAACCAACGTTCTAAGTAAAATCAAACGTAGAGCTTTATGAAATGACTCATGACCAACAACATCTTGTAAAAAACAGTATACAACGCACATGGAACATCAAGATTCAAATGACCAGACAATCAACATCGTACAAAAACATTACTCATGCAACACCACACCAGGAACAACAACTCACGAATAACACGAAGGCAATTACACGATATCATAGAACAGCTGCCATTTAGTCATCGGGTTCACTCGCGTTGTTATCTTGGTTAACGAGACACTCAAAGCTTCCATGATCACATGGTGCATGAGACATTTTATCACGATCTTCTTCAATCCAGTAATCGATATCCTCATCATCAAGAGTTTGTAGTGTACTGTGTGCAGCATTTAGTCCTTGTATTTTCCATGATCTTTATGTCTTCCACACATCACTTTGTTGATAAAATTCGGTGTTTAGTTTAGCCCGGCATTTGATAGAGTCCCATGTTTAACATCATCCCATGCACACGTAACTGCCATAATAGCATTTTTAACGTTGAAATTACGGTGTTGAAAATCTACTGGATCATGTTTTTGCCTGCATCATTTGTATCATGAGAGCGTTTTTATAGAGGCATTTCAGATTTTGAATAATGCCTTGATTCATAGGTTGGATCGAGGAAGTAACATTTGGGGGCAGATAACAGGCAAAAATGTGGCCACAATCACAAACAAGTTCTTCTTCATCAGGATGTGCGCTACAATAATATCGAGGAGAAGTGCGCTATTCACTTTAGAAGTGCTCGATTGCGGCATATTTTCTCGGGCAGCGGGAACGAATTCTTCGAAAATCCATTCTTCAAAAATCACTTCATTCAGCCAAGCGTTTTTTGAGAACGGTAATCAACAGGTGAATGTTGTACTTCTTTCATTGGACACTAGGATTTACCGATCACTAAAAGTCTCATTTTGTACTTTCCATATGCATTGGCACAAGTTAACACCGATAATCTTTCTTTATTCATTTTGAAACCTGTAGCGGCTCTTTCATCACTTGAAGCAATCGTTTTCACGAGCTAACATTTTCAATAAAGTTCCAACTCATCTCCGATATAAATTTTATCTGGTGTTAGATCATACTCCAGCAAAGCTTTTTCGAAAGTGTGCCTAAATTTTGTTGCTGCTTGCGACTCAGCTGAATATTTTTTACCAGAAATGCTTAACTGTCGTGTACCATCCCGATTTTTGAAGCCACTCAACTAACCTTAAGTAAATGTCATATTAGAAGTTATATTAATTTCTTCTTTCAATGCCTTTGCCTTAACAATGAGAATGGGCCTGACATCGGCATGCCTTCCGACCGTTTCTTTAAGAACCAAGCATACAAATGCTTATCAAAACCAACATTTTTTGGTTCATGTAGCGTTTTTCTTTGTGAGTTTATACCTTTTTTAGTTGTTAAATGGCAGGTATAATTTACTCCCTCTTTTTCTTGATTTGGTAAATTGTAGTTCTACTAATACTAAACTGTTTCTCGAAATCCATATCAGACATTTTTTCTAAACACCGTAAAACTTCACATTTTTCCAAAAGAGTCAGTATCCCGTTTAACGTTTACTGCCATCTTGATGGGCAACGCCTGGTAAATAACTTTTAGATTAATTTAGAAACCAAGAAGCTGGAAAAGAAACAAACCCTGGATAGAAACGATAGGTAAGTATATCTCCGCCATTGCGAGTGTATGTAAATTCCTCGGCAACCAATAGGTCTATGTGTACCTCCACTGTTTATGAAATATATAAAGTGTAAAGTGGTAAAGGAATTCTGTAACATGGTTTGGCGACCCTACTTTAGAGCATTTCTTGATTTGCTATTACGCTGTTTTAGAGTAATACTGTATAAACATTCCCTCCATTAATAACTAAATAGGTATTTCCGTTGCTTTCATACTCTGAGTTTTTCCATCAGTACGCTGCAACATCCTTATTATATTTTCTCAATACTGCACCAACAAGAAGGATTTAAAGTCATTCACGTTTCTCGGATTCCTTAAAGAAATCATATCTTAAAGTTGATCGATAATTTTCAAACGAGATTCACGTAGCACACTCGTGGAAAGTCTACGGCTTTCTACTTCGAACTGTGGAGAAACGAGATAATTTGCCTAATATTTCTTCTTCTTGTGTAAATAATATGATACCCTAGGAAAAACACTCTCACTGGTATGGGTTTAAGTTAGATTTAATCCCTCATACAAATGTAAATCCAGAGCATTAAAACCTTTCTATTTCGTGCATGGGAAATTTGTTCCAATTATTCATCATTACTCAGGAAAATTCAGTTTTTAATGATTATTTTTCTAAACGTGAACATTCACCTATTTTTAAGTAAATGAATTATGCAATTTTTAGGTTTGAAGTATCATTTCGATATCTTACTGCCGACAGTAGAGAAGAATAAGCTACCGTACTATGGGCCTCTAGTCAGAAGATATTTAAAAGTAGTTACGTTTTCTCATTTTGAAATATTTTAAACTTGCTCATTTCAAATCCTTATTCCCAAATTCCTGTACAAAACTTGCTTTTCTTTCAAAGGTAAGCCGCCTGCGCTTGTGCTCTCTCCAATTGTTTCTAAGAATTGTCGCCCACGGTGTAGGCTTGAGTACGCGGGCCATACTGAATTTTAGTGATCCCTCGTAACGGTTCATTTTCAGTGAAGAGGCAAAGATTCAAATATTTTTGGAGTCTGGAGCACTCCGAGTAAATGCTTTAATTTCAGGATTTCCATATGCTTACCTGGTAGCTCCCTCTTTGCACTATGCCTCTCATTTTTCCTCATACAAACTGAGGAGAATTCTGATGCTAATGCGTACCTCTGCTCCTGCTGACCAATGCATTTTTATATCCTCCATTTGATCTCCGATAGGCCCCTGGGTATCTAGCTACACCTTCTTCTCATAGATAAAAACATAATTGCTAGAGTCTTAATTTTCTTGGGTTTAGTAAGAAAGTGTTACTCCATTAATAATTGCGCGTTAAAATTCTACATTTTATACCTAGCTTATATATATGTGCACTCAGTGCTTTCAAAGCTGATGAGGGAAGGAAAAAGCTACGTTTAAGCTCATATTACAAATACAGTAGAAGTTAATCACTTTCTGGAAAAAACAGGAACACTTCTATGGAATAAAATAGGCTTTCATAGTATAGAATGTTACACTGACGATATCAACTCTCGGAGGATTTCCTCAATTACTTGTCAATATTTTCAAACTTACATACAATGCTCAAACACACCCGAGTTTCAGAGACGTGTTCTAATTGAAATCTGTCCAATTTTTCCCTCGGAAATTTGAATTTTGAACGACTCTAAACAGGTCATGCTAAAAGATCATTTACGATTTTATTGTGGATGCAAACATTATTTTAATGCAGGTGTTAGTGATGCACAGAGATAAGATGTAAAGCCTGTGAGCACCAAACTGTATTTCATAGTGCCAGAATATATGATTTGTCAAAGTCGTTGCTAGTGATTAGCCGCCTGCAACAGTTCGTTGCCGCTGATTAGAATGAACAGCCAAAATTACCGCAGAGACACCTGCAGCAACGGTGCAAGAAAATTGCGGTGAAATCGATCATATTGTCTATCGCTGCGCTTATGTTTTGCTATTACTGCATCAAGCTGCTGTATTACTTTACCAACTTTCACGAGGAAATATTCACCAATATTGAGTTAGAATTCGTTACTTGAAGAGATCGATCATTTTTAAGGTAACTTATGAGCTTAATTTTGACATTGCTATTATGAGGTTTTGGAAGTGTTTACACTCGTTACATTACTTAGGGAGTTAATATCACAGTTACTCCATAAACAAGAAACTGCAAATAGTACTAGAGAGCGAAGAGCTTGAATTAAAACTTTGTAAACATGTGTAGAATATACAAACCGGTTCACTTTATTTCTCTAAACGTAGGATAAACATTTTGAACTTTATATTTCCTGTTTAAGGAAGCGAATAGTTGATTTATTCAGCAAATTTATTTTATTATTTTTCATACATTTGTAATCGGTCAATTTTTCAAAAGTCTAAGTTGATTGATAAAAAGAAGATCCAATGAATGAATGAAAATTAACTTCAAATTTTTCAGAATTAAAATATTCCATTTTCAGTTCAATGAAACTTGGTAGAAAACTCCCTATACTAAGATTCACTACACTGAAGATGAAATACAAGGATTCCAAAAATTTTACAATTATAATGTTCATTTTTCATTGGTTCTCATTTCTAGCATTTATTTTGAAAAGCGAAGGAAGTTGAGCATTTTCCGTGCACCGATCACGACTGAGTGAGGCCCGCCAGGGCAGCCATGACACCCACAAAAGCAGCGTTGTAGTCACAGGCAACTTCGTTGTGGACGTAGTCGTTGCGTTCGTCCGTGTAGCCGTCAACCTGAAAGACGGAAAACGCGAAGTGATATTTCTCAAAACGATAACCACGCATCGGAAGGTTCATCCATTGTACTGCATGAAAAAATGGGAAAAAAGGACTACGAGAGAAGAAAGGTATTAATTACACTGGTATACGCGAAGAAAATTTCCTCTTGCATGGAATTTAAGAGCAGTGTTAGACTAATTTCAGGGCGCTAAATTCAAATCTGGTCTTATATTTTTTCTACAACATCACGTTTTGGCGCACTAGGTATATATCCTATTTTCATGAATTGCAAGAAAAATTCATCCTTCTATTCCTTCGTGTAGCAAAAGAGCTGTATTATACGTTTATTTTGGTAAATTTACTTTTCATTTAGCCTCCCAATAAACTAGAATATATAATTTTTTCTTTCAACATGCATTAGATTCCCATTTTTTATAATGCGAAATTATACAAACAGATTTCAACTTGCACAATATTTGTCGGCAGGTAGGTTTTATAATTGAATTTTACAATGATTTTTGTTCTTTATTGTTTTTATCCTGCTGTTTTCCGTAAAACAATGCATAAGGTGTGGGGGTTGGGTTGAAATTCAAGGAACAGCTCAGGTAACTAACAACTTTTTTCTTGTATTTCTCTGCAGTATGTGTTGCTGATCTAACAATGACCTTTACTTCTCACAGAAGACAATGCTCAAATGATCCAAATATACAAGGTAAACAAAAAAGTACTGTCCGTTTTTTGATTAGCCATTGAATGAAGTTTAAATATAAACGCAATGCGTGTAGCAATTGCTTTCAGATTCGGACAGGTGAAAGTAGAAACATCAGACGTTATAAAAACCTGCGCACCGTGCTTGGCCATAAGTTTTAAGACCCCCTATGCACCCGCGCAAGATTATGCTGTGTGTCTGGTGGACAAGTCGTCAAGTGGTTCATTATGAGCTGCTACCGACGCGCCAAACGTGTCCATTCCTACCAACAGGCATTGCGCCAGAAGGAGCCAGCAGGTTGAATCGCAAAGGCATGCGTTTCCTCCTTGACAACGCCAGACAGAACGTCGCGCGAGGGGTCAGGGATACCATGCAGCATATCTGGGAGACTTGGTGACATCCACCTTATTCACCTGGCCTTGCGCCATCCGAATACCACCTCTTTCCCTCCCTGGATAATCATCTTTTTGGGAAATCTTCCACCAATGAAGCAGACTTGCGCCAAGCCCTCACGGACTTTGCGTACAAAACCCCCGAATTTCACAACAAGGGGATTGAACAGCTGGAGACACGTTGGAAGAAGTTGC
This sequence comes from Morinoia aosen, assembly GCA_030386875.1. Lineage (NCBI taxonomy): Eukaryota > Metazoa > Arthropoda > Malacostraca > Amphipoda > Talitridae > Morinoia > Morinoia aosen. The sequence goes on along the minus strand of CM059561.1, from coordinate 31,573,867 downwards.
TGGATACCGATGGCGCTTACGTCGAGGACTAAATAGAAGTTACACACACTATGAATCGTTTTCTTTTTTTTGTTTAAAACGGACAGAACTTTTTTGTTACCTAGTATTTTGCTGCATATGTGGAATCTTCACTTTGAAGACTCAGAGGTGCAACATGCATGACTGACTTTGTTAAGAGCGAGTATTTTGCGTACTTCGAAGTTTCACTTGGAGACAAGGCAAGCATTGGGTTCCTCATAAAGTGAGCAAAACCTGTGTTGAGACCTTGAGGTCATGGTCTCAAGGAAAGAATGTTGAACTTACGTTTGGAGTGCCTATGGTTTGGAGAGAATCAAGCAATCATTTCAATGACTGCTATTTCTGCCTTATCAATGTAAAAGGTTTCAATAAGAAAAACAAGCAATATTTGCAATACCCAAGTATCCATCCAGCTGTTCGACCAATTGTCCATAGAGAAAAAATACTTGTACTAATATTTACTGAGCTTCCAGAAATTGATGACAAAGATCTCTGCTCACCTGCTTCTGATGATGAAGAAGACACTACAAATATTTTTAGCCATGTGATGAATATTGTGACGAACCAATTCTGTTTACTCAGTCTGCTTTGAATGCTTTAGTTAGAGATTTTATCTAGGAAAAGAGTTTGCTGGACTGTTGACTTCATGTTTTCTAGAGAACCGAATGTTTAAACCCGGCACAAGTGTCTCACTTTATCGGAACTGGGAAACAGAACTTCGTAAGCGAAGTACTTCGTAAGCTGTTCAATTGTACTGATGGAGAAGGACTACTTCTTTTTATGGGACTTCCAGCATGTGATTTAAGGGATTGAAGACTTTTGATTGACAGCTCTAAAAGAAGTTTGAAATGTGTTCTGTGACGTATTGGTAATAAGTATGGCTCTGTGCCTATAGGTCATTCCGTAAAACTTAAAGAAAAATATAACAATATCAAGATAGTTCTATAGAGGTTGTAATATCATGTTCATGGAAGATTAATTTGTCTCTATTTAAAAATGGTGACATTTCTTTTAAGTCAGCAAAGAAGGTGCTCAAAATACCCCAGTTTTCTGCATTACTGCACCATGGGACAATAGAGCTACAACTGAATATTGAGTGCAATCAACGATCCTCTAGTGGATAGGAAGAACATTGTCTTTCCTCCCTTGCACTTAAAACTTGGATTGATGAGCAGTTCGTCAAAGCTCTTGATCTCAGTGGAGAATGCTTCAACTATATCTGTTCAACTTTTCCTGGTCTTAGTGAAGAGAAGAAAAAAGCTGGAAAATTTGATGGACCTCAAATAAGAACACTTATGAGCGATCCAAATGTTGTCACATCAATGAAAGAGACAGAAGAAGAGCTTCGATTGCATGTTGTAATGCGGTGCAAAGCAGACAACTATGAAGAGATTGCGGAAGAACTTCTAATGAGCCTGCGAAATCTTGGATGTATGTAGAATGAGTATCAAGATTCACTATTAACCCAGCCATTTGGGCAATTTTCCTCAGAACCTTAGGGATGTGAGCGAGGAACAAGGGGAGCGTTTTCGTCAGGACATAAGAACGGTATCAAGGCCAGTGGGACTCACATATGATGTGGATTATAGCTGGAGCTTGATGGGAGACAACCCAAAAGCTGTACAGTGTACAGCAGAGATCAGCCAAGAAAAGAAAGTTCAGATCTACTATTCGGCATTGATCTGTGTACATTGATCTGTGTACTACTATATATATATACGAGTATATATATATATATATATATATTTATTTACATATTTTATATTTTTAAGTCTGTCACTATACTTGACTTGCTGTACAGAGATTTTGTAATCTTTGTTATTACTGGTTTAAAATATACAAAATTTAGTACATCAAATCACGTGTTTTTATCATGAAACCTTTGATCCATAGGCGGATGAGTAATTCTCATCAAAAACTGGAAAATGGAACATCTCAAAATCCCGATGTGATAGACAAAAGCTGAGTTCATATTCATAATCAACAGACCAAATTTAGTTGGAATTTGTTTTAAAATCTTTTACCAGAAATGTAGTGTTGACCAGCTGGTTTGGAACTATGAATCAAGTTAAGCATCCCTATATTGCTGAATTTGTTTACGACTTCATTGTAACCTGAGCGTTAAAATTGGCGAATGAATTTTGGGGAAATTTTGAGATATGAAGCATTTATAAATCAAATTGACCATGAATTAATTATTAACCTAAAACCAAAACAAATTTTCATGTTTGCAGCTAGTGCACATTACAAATGGTCTGCCTTTTCGTCATCATTATTGTAGAGAATATTAATAATATTGGACTCTTTGCTTAGATAAGTTATAGGAGGTTTATTAAAAATTTGATAGCCTCGTTTATGAATCATTACGAATAACATTCCATAACCAACCAAAGCCATGCTCATCACAATTTCAAAGTTAATTGGCGAAATTAAAATTTAATTTTTCAGAGGCGAAAATTTCCAGGGCTTCGATGATGTCCGATTTCACAATAATCTTTCATGAAAAATTTAAAAATAAATACATTTAAAACCAATACAAATCTAAAAGCGAACATTTTCAATACCAAGGCTTTTGTGAATATATTCAAGGGGTAGATATTTTGACCGGATTGCAAGCTTTTCTGTTTAGTTACAATTTTATTGGAGCTTTGATTGTCGGCCGCAGTAAACTTAATGTGGGTTCTTGCTACATCCAGGACTTCTGATGTACGAGTATTAACTTTAATACTTGTTTGACGATGTGTTCAATTCTTACATCAAGTGCAGCTAGCATTTCAGAATAACGTGCTATAAGAAAATATGAATTACATGTTTGAAAAAAAAGAAATTAGCTTTCGAGAATATAGGCATTGAAACACGTCATTTTGTGAATAATGGAAAATTGGTACGTGGTATCTTGGAAGAACGTACAATTTGTTAGAGTACGAATCAAAAGCCGCGGCATCTCATGAGTCCAAATGGAGACGCTATAATGTTATTTCATAATTCTCATCATCAGTTCAATACGAATAGATTTCTTCGATCTAATAAAAAACTGTTGTTAAATACCCTCGAACAAAAACATTGCATAGAGTGATGCTCACGTTAAAAACTTAAAATAATCCAAATATAAATCTTTTAAAGGCACACTAAAAGGCTTTTCTAGCTCAGAGTTTGATTAGGCACATCCTAGTATTTTTTAAATCCTACTCCCCTATGTTGACTGCCTACTTTCGAACAATGGCCCCTCTAAGCCAGTAAACCAGTTCAAGTATATGTGACACACAATATCAACCGTTTGTTTTGCTTTAAACCGACCAATCTTTCTATACAGCCGTTCAAGTTTACGAATTCCGTGATTGGAACACCAACTCACCGAGTCAGGACCTCCGACCAGAGCTCCGTACAGAGTGTGAGGGTTGGGGCCCGGCTGGTTGAGCGCTATGTCCCCATCGCAAGGCTCGGACAGGTCCGGGCAAGAGCTGGATGAGGAGGAAGCCAGATAAGTTTAGCGTTAGCTTGAGATTTTCTTAGAAAGAAATGCGAGAAGTGAACGTCATCATTGGGTGTTCAGAAGATATATTTTGGGTTGTGTTAATAACGTTGTTGAGCTGAATCATCATATCGGAAGGCACAATTATTAAATGAAAGCATTGAGCTAAACTTTTGCATTGTGTGGCAGAATGTTATTCAATCTCATTCTCTTAAAGCTAGTCATAGTCGGGTCCATTCTTCTGCTTTTCTACCATAAAATTCTTCTGTTCTTCTGCGTTGAGAGCGGGTGAAATCTGACAGTTCTTTGCACTGGTAAAATTAAAGGAAGTGACCGAACTTTCTAATATTTTTAACACAGTATTTATTTTGTTTTTCCTAATAAATTCTATGAAAACTTTTCAACGGCTTTGAAACTTCAAAGCATTATTACTCGTTTATTTCCACAGGTCGAGCCTAAACAATAGAACAATATGGTTCATATTTATCTCCATATATTTATCTCCATATATGGTTCATATATTTCCTGATGTAAAGTTTATTTTTCTTTTCCGTTTCAGATACTGATGATGAGTGTAGTAGTACTCGAAAGCTTTATTTTTAAACAAAGATGACTTCTTGAAAGATGTTTTTACCCTCCTTGATAATTCTATATTTATCTCCTTATCATATATTTATCTCCTTCATATTTATATCCTTTTGCCTTTATTTTGTGTTGCCGTGCGTTTAATTATGCCGATCACCCGAAGATTAACTGCCAGACGCTACAAGAGAAACAGTCAGAAGATGCTTGTAACGATGAACCAAAAATTTTAACTTTCATCTTGTGAACAGTCTTTGGTGTTACTTCATTTTTGCTAAGTAAAACCAGTAGGGGGGTAAAGCTGGAGCTGAAAATCGGTATATGAGACTTCTTTCGATCTTGACTTGTGAAAAACCCTAGACAGATAAAATTAATGAGTAAATTTTAAGAAAATTATCTTATTTGATCATACGTACATGCCCATTTTTGGAAAATGATTGATTGCTTGCGAAAGATATCAAAAGAAAATTGTTAAAGCGAATCTCAGTTTGAGAGCAAACAGCTTTTTTTACTTGAACGCAGCAGCCACCAGTTTGTAGAAGTGTTTTGAAGACAATGATACATGATTTTCATCTTTTATCCCGAGTTCCATCTAAGCTCATACTGGTGAAAGGAGTTCTAATCATTTTCATAAAGCGTGATTGAAAATAATACTCCAACCACGATAGTCATTTCTAAATCAAGATACCTGAATTTCGTATGACTGAATTTGAATAATTTATTGGTCATCAAGCATTAGTTTCCGAACGAGCAAGGTCAGGAGAAAATATAATTTATAAAATAGGGTTCCCTGCTTGAAGTTTCAGGTGAAGCAGTGGACATGATAAACAATGATTAGCGAAATTTCACGTGACTGAAATAATTGAAAAATTCTCGGTTATTAAGCGTTAGTTTTCGGAGCGACCACTGCGAGGTTATAAACATAGGAGTAATTCATAATATAAAATTCCTTCTATGAAGTTTCGGATGAAGCAATACGCATGACAAGTGAGACCTGCTTCTGTGGTGAGGTCGCTGAGGGAAGTCCACTCCGTAGCCGATGACGTAAGACCGGCCTGAGGAGCCGAGCACGTACTCTCCCTGCTGGGCTGCCCATCCCCTGTTCTCCACTGCGTCTATGCCCAGATCGGCGGCCTGTTAAAAGGTCCATGAATTGAACGCAGCGTTGATATCGAATCTAAGAACACGAAAACTGTAATTTGTGTGCAGCAAAGTTGTGGTTTGTTACGATTTTAATGACAACCGCGTGTCGCAACAACGACTGTATTTTAAACTGTGAGAAAATAAATGGGATGATCATTAGGTAGACACATGAGATACGATGAACTCACTCTCGTCAATAGAGAGCACTAGTGAAAATCTCAAAAGCAACAAACGCGTACTCAGGAAATTTTAATGCGGTGTACTTGAATTTGAATTCCACTTCTCTCTCGCACAAGCGCTCTTAGAATTGCGTACACCGATCCCACCTAAAAAGAATGTCTCCAACAGCTACTCTTACGTTAAAGGTAAGAGGAATAATGCTTTTACATGTAACTGAAGAATTAACAGCTGTCATTGCAAATCTCTTGTGTTTTAAATTTTAACTAAATTTTTCCCTACCTTAGTTGAAACGTTGAACGATAAGCAGCGATAAACGAAATCATGACATTCAAAGCCAGCTGTAATTTATATCTGCATTCTTAATGTGTATTGTTCATCACGTTTTTCACAAATATTTAATAAAATTGTATTTGTATCTTAAGTATTTTCACCAATAAATGCAAGATTAAGTTCCTCGTCGGTATTCCATGAGCATGCGCAGTGGGCATACTTTTGTGTTCGCGTCTGTGTTACGCTATTTGTCATTTTGTATTTATGTAGGCAATATTGGCAATTAAACATTCATGTAAATGTTATAATCTTTGTCTTATTAAAGGGATAATGATAATCTCAGTTCTTGTTTGCGTATATGTGAAATCTGGCGAAGTTAGCTCATTCTCTATGGCCAAAGTTTCTTCATTTATCCCATGTTCATTATTCCAGTGATGCAGACTACCGAAGGAGATAGAATTCTCTCCTGTTCGATGCACATTTTAATCTTTAACCTAAATTTTCATTCTACTCATTCCGCGGTTAATTTTTGATTTTGGAATTTCAACTAATGTACGCATTTACGACTGCTCAAATACTCGTAGTTACTGATGTGTATCTGATGTTCTGTACGATTTGTTAGACCTGCTAATCTAGATAGCTTGTTATGATAGCTAATCTAATTCTCCAGGCTAGGATATTCATTTATTTTTAGATGTAAGGACTGTCCAGGATCCTCAAACGTGTGACTTAACTGAATTTTTGGAACTGGCTGGGTATCAAATCACCGATGTGAGTTAACCCTGAATCAGTATTCAACTTTCGCAAAGCTGATACTTTTCACTAATGTCGTTCATTGAATTAGTAACCATGAATAGCAATTTCTATTTATATTAATTTTTTTCATTATTGAGTACGGATTAACGACGAAAGAAGACGAATGAAATGAAACATTTACGTGTATCCTTAAATAAACTGGAGGATCATCTGAAAGCACCAGAAACGTGAAAGTTGAGTCTAGTTTAAAGATGGTAGCATTCCAGTCTTTTTCCCGGGTGTTTTTTTTTCAATCCTGAATAATAAAATATTAATTGAAATTTAAAACGTATTCTCACGAACGCGAGTGAAAATTTTTAAAATTATTCATAGCTTCAACCTCATTCTTAAATTCATGAGATCCCCGCTGATCTCTTATTACTTTAAAGATGTCACCCAAATATTGTGCTCTGATTATTAGAAATTATTTGAAAATAGTTTAATTGCAAATTTTTCATGTGTATGATTCTTGAAAGTTTTGAAACGAGGTGAACAACACCTGGAAATTACGATGCTGCTTGAAAGCTTACGAAGACGTGAAACTGGCATAAGAGTCCATCAGTAGTGAACTGATGAAATGTGATTAATGCTTTTCTTGCAAAAAATTAACTTTGAAAAATGAGGACTTCAAGCCTGAAAATAAATTAAACCAAAAATTTAAATTACGCTCAAAGAAGCCGAAAAAGTTAGAAACTTCGTTTTGCTAATGGTCACACACCCTCAGAGCGATGAATGCAGCATTCATGGCATGCCTGAGACTGCCCCACTGGTTGAGGTAGACCAGGCCGCCGGGTGTGTGGGGAGAGCTCCGCACCCACTCCGTGAAGAGCTGGGCCGCTGAGGTGTACTCATCGTCACCGAACAGTTCCGAGTACAGCAGCTGCGGGTCGAGAACTAGAGTCTTATATTTATTTGTTGCCATCGTATGAGCAAGTGACATGTTTTTGAGGCGGTATGTAAACGACATGGAATGTAAGTTGCATAAGATTGCTTAAACAGGAAAGTAGAAGCACAAAGACGTTTAAAAACTGAAGACTGATGTGATATAGCGTGCCTTGCTGTTAAAAGAATACTAGGTAAGAATTTGTCGGTCCAGGGGGCAATTGGATAAAAATTCCGAAGTTGGCTCTTAAAAATAGAGCAAAAATTCCAATGTAGTACGTACATGTGTAACCTCGAGTAAGCAAAATAAAAGTCCAGATCACAATAGCAACAGCTAATCCTTCCGGCGACATAAATTTACCATAGGCATACACTAGCATTGATGGATGACGAGTGGAGGTCGAATGTGAAGTATCGGTAGCAGATTTTGGATTAGAGAAAACAAGCTTTTCAAACATAAAAAGCAAATCGCTTCACACTTGCTGGACTGCCCGAAATGAATATAAACCACGGACAAATATAAATGCTAATATAAATTAAGAGCGAGAGAAGCTCAAAATTTGAAGCGAGCACCATCCACTCAGAGAATTCGAAACTTTGAAACAGGAATCAAGAGTATATGTTCTATAAAAGAATTCGAAGACTCAGTTGAACAACTCTATATTATAACGTAATAAGCGTACGAAAATAAGAACTAGAAGTTGCATATTATGCATGACTATATTAACGAAAAAATTACAGAAAGCCAGTAGCATATAAGAACGTGTTCATGACTAAAAAGTATACTTGGAAATTGCTTTGGTGCTTTTTCTTAGTTGTTAGATACAGCTGGAAAACTGCGGTCTCCGAACCAATTTTTCCATCTATGTTGAGAAACGGGCTCGTAGTTTAAAAGTGAGAGTACACTAATAAAGCAAGGATTCTAAGGGTACAACTGGAGTAAAAACATTTATTTATTAACGAGATTAATTTATTTAATAATAACTCTTACTATCACCGAAATGCAATTTAAAACCTAAAAATGATGCGTTCAGTGTTAGTTTTGAGTTTTTTGCTACAAGTAGCCACGTTTGAATTGCAAGCAGACATGTTAGTGCCCGACAAATTTTATTTAGTTAACAAAAATTGTTCCCTACTTTACAATTGCATTTTTTGCAATTATTCTCATCAGTAGTTTCAATGCGTTGTATTCATTCATGTTCATAAAAAGTGTGTTAAAATTTAAAAATATTAATTATAATCCAGGTAACTACAGTTAAAGCACAAGCGTTAAAATCAATTAAATTTAAAGCGATCTTTCCGAGTTAATGTGCTTGCTTCAGTGAATCATCTGATTCACCAGTATCAGAAAACAAATGTTTTGTGAGGATGGAGCTAATTCAACCTCGTAAACGCTAAAATGCTTCGCAATAGTGGAGTTGATTTAATCGAACCTGCGCTCCGGCGTTCTTGGTGCCCCAGTCGAAGAGGTAGGGCGTCTGCCCCATGTCGAACTCCACCCAGAGCTCCGCCGCCCTGTCCGCGTACGTCTGTTCTCCGGTCGCTTTGTACAGCCACGCTGCCGCCCAGCACAGCTCATCTCCGTAGAAGCTTGAACTAATTCACAATAAAAAAGATAAGCAATACTTACGTTCGCTTAATGGCTACGGCATAGCACTCTTTCGTTTAACATAATGCTTTGTTAGTTGCATGATAATGTGGGCAGGCTTGAACGCCCCGCGTAACTCAGAAATTTATACGCTGATGAAGTTGATGTACAACGTTTAACTTCGCGAGATAAGCGCAAGATTGGAAATACTGGGTGTGGATGCCGTTGGAAAAAAATTAATATGAAACAGTTCCCGAACAAGCTGTCTTGTAGGAAAATCAATGAATCAATAATTGGATAGGTATATCAATGTTTCAAGGAATTAGTTTCGGCATGCTGTGATTCGGGGCAATTACTAAAATACTGATCAAACTTTAAGCAGTGAACATGGCGCATATTACATTTGAAGAATGAATTTCTCGAGTTGGAAACCTTGCATGCCTTTTATGTAACTTTATCACACAACTGAACATCTTATTTTAAAGAAATCTTAGCAAATAATTTACTAAACAGTAAAACTAGCTTGGAGATTCCAAAAATTCTGTAGCAGGGGAATAAAATCCAATGTTTGTTGCTTGTTCCTATATCAATCGTCATAAACTCACCCTCCGCAGCTTTGTGCATCTAATGTCACAGACTGATGTTATTCAGTAGATAAATTATTGCTCTTCTAGCTCACCGGGACGAAAATTGTCAAGCTAATGTTTTGATTGAAGATCCATTTAACACCAGGAGAAAACGAAACCGCATCTTGAATCGATTCGAAGGTAAAAGCATAAAACTAATTATTGATAATTTTCAGCAAATTCTAAAAGATAATAGTGTCTACTAAATTGACGAGAAAGCATTAACATATTCTGAGATTAACATACTAAAGCATTAACATAGCAGACATGAGGGAATTGTGAGATCAGTTCAGTTGAACAGTCGTGCGATACCAAAAGCAATACAAAATATAACTATAAGAAATATCTTGCTTAGCGCCCGTGAGCTGCAGATCCTTGAGAGTTGTGGAACTCAGGAGTTTCGAACGGATCTCAAATGGTATTTGAGCATATACGAAGTGTTCCCAATGCAGAGAGCAATAATAACACTCTTCCTACACCACATTACTAACATTTTATTCGGAATTACTGTCGCTATTCAAGATATACATCACCTTATGCAAACTTTGGCTTGAAGATTAGTTTGTTATTCTCACTAATTGACAACTAGAATTAAGCATCATTTTAGCTGTACAACTGGACTAATTTTTATAAGGTTAGCATAAAATGACGTCGTAAAACTCGATGATCTTTTAGCTGAAAACATTATTTTACACAGACCAACTGAAATTGTCGAATGTAATGCAAACTGAAATACATAATAAAGGTTCCGAATAAATAAGTGGAAGTAAACTTTTTATTTAAATTCAAAACCACTCAAGTTATCTGGAGTTCAATTCAGCGAAATAAATCCACACACCCGGCGAATAAGCTATTTACAGTGTACAAAATAACCCCATATTTTCCACACCCAGAAATACAGTCCAAATGGCGTTTCAAATTAAGAAAACCAGTCACATTTTGTTTCTTACTCATAGTATGATCCAATTTCCGGAAGAGAATCGTGGTAAAATCCTCGATATTCGTCAGCGAGAACGAACATCTCTCGGGCCATCTCCAGTAACTCCACCGAGTAGTCCGGGTCTGTGTCCTGGCAACAAACAGAAATTGAGGCAAAAGTGCTCGTGAGTCATCAACGTTATTTGTGTTAGTTTGATTTTCAACATGTAAGGTAGAACAGGGCTTAATTTCAAATTAAATTGATTAGTTTAGTCAAAAACCAACCGAGTGCTCTTCTTGAAGATGTTTTTATGGGCAATTGACCATATGTATTCATATTATTTAGGTACATACTATTGTTATTCCCGAGAGGATTTTAATTGGTAATGAAATCCACGATGGAGAAATTAGGAAATACAATTGAGACATGTAGGAACATAATCACAACGATGTGAGTCTTACGTGTATTTAAATCGAAATAACACTTTTTCCAACGAAGTATCTCGTCAAGGATTCTTTAAAACGAAAGAAACATGAGAGCAAGCAGTTAACTGACCCCCAAAAAAGTGCCATCGTACAAAATTGCGTTTTTCTATTCAATTAAAAGCATTACGTATATTGATAAAAGCCCATTCAATAGAATTAACAAATATTTTCAAACTGACGAACTCAATAAGTTCATTGATAACGTACTGCGAAGACAATGGACGCCGCAGAGAACGCCGCCGCGACCTCTGCTGCTAGCTCCGAGCCTGCGATACAAAATGTGTTAGTCTTGGTAAATTTGGAACATTACCGTCCGTAAGTCAAATTTTCTACCAATTTAGGTCGTAACAGTGCAGCTGCCTGTGTAAGAGTACCTTGGTAACACTAGGGGCTGTAGCATGTAGTGCAGCTTAGTCGACTTTCGCTACCAGCTGTAGCGCTATACCACGAGAACTGCATCTCCAGGTTCATAAGCCAATCTCTAGGAATATTTCAGCAGAAAATTTGTATTACCACAGGAGGAAGGTTTTATTCATGCCGTTAGTAATAAATTGGAAAACTTCAAAGCCGATTACAACCAGAACAAGTTCTATTATTTTCATACCGTCCTTCCTACTTACGGTATGGACAGCTGTCCATACCATGTTGCTTTGATTTTCAAGATTTGATGGAAATTGCACGGCAAGTATAAAATAAAACGATTCCTAATCCAACTACCCATGTCTCACTCTTATCTTCCATCAATATTCAGGGGTCTGACATAGTTTCGTTTGAATTCACTTCGAATTTTAATTCCACATGCAGTAACAGAAGATGCCTGAGCCTCCACTCGTTGTAGCTGCGACTAGTAAATTAAAACATTTATCCCTCTGTTCCAATTAGGGCAGTATCCCACATACTCTCAACACGTATTTATCTGGGTGCTTAACGTTCAACACTTCCAGTTTGTGTTGAAATGCTATAAGCTATACTTATTTATTTCCACTATATACATGTATAAAACTATGATACAATGTGCATGCATATGATGAAAACCATTATCAGATTTAAATACAAATATAAATTACTTATTAAACTAATTCAATTCCAATAATTCAATGACGCTAACCTCAGGGTAAAAATGGGAATGTATCTGGGGGAGATTTGAAAATCCGACTCAAGAGAATAAGTACTGATTTAACCTCACTGATAATCAGTCTCCATTGCACGAAGACATCAGTACCAATGCAATATTATTCAGAAAAGTGAAATGATGATCGTTTCTTTTTCAGATTTCAGACATTAAATGATTACAAAGAATTAAAGGAGGAAAAACGCGTTAACCATCAGTACCAGTAATAAATATTCGCACTCCCTTACCGATTACGACATCCACGAGTGCAACTCGAGAGTAAATGAAATAGTAATTAGAATCATGTAATTCAGCGAATTGAAAATCCATTAATTGTTAACGGCAAAAGTTTGTGACTGTAGTGCATTAGACAAAGTTTGTGACTGCAGTGGATGAGAAAAAGTTTGTGATTACAGTGCAGAAGAAAAAAAGAGTATCTGTATCCCTACGCTACTGTTTGGTACATGCTGTATCACTCTGCTCCCTACTAGAAAAATATAAGGCCCTGAGGTGAAAGTTAGATGGGTCTTCCTTCCGTTGACTCAGAATACATTATTTGTTTGTTGAGGACTATATTTTTTCGATTCACTGCTGTACTATTTTTCAACACGTAGTAATTTCTTCTCTAACTTTTATCTTACTTCATAAAAATTTCTTCTTAACTTTCTGTTCCAATGCGATATGGGTTTTGTGTGAGAACACACATTGTGCATTGATTCCCCGTTCCCATAAGTTCCATACTAAATTGTGCTTTTTCCTTACTCTCCTTAGAATACTTTTGGTGTGGTTCGGGAGGGTCTTATTCTGACCAGGAACTGGATTTACATAACACTGACTAGAGAATTTTAGTCTTCGTGACACTGACCAGGATTTTCTGTGTCTATTTTGAGCGACGGCCGCTCCATCGTCATGTCTTCTGGCCGTCCCCACCATGCGTGGTCCAGTTCCGCGTCGCCCACCTGGAAAATTATTCATTTTGTCTACATTATTATACTTACGCAGTGAGCATAATGAATTAGAATTTACGGGTTTTGTTGAAATAATACATATTTATTTATTACTTTGCATTGAGTTTCGAACAGCTTGACCTTTGAATTTAGTACAATTGCTGTTCATGCAATGCAGAGTAGATTTAATAATATTTCAAACAATTTTCTGACTGGTCCTTTGAATTGATTAATCAGGTCCTGAGGCCGATTTCGTCCCAATACACAGGCTACCACGTCCTACTGCAATAATATTAATAGTGCAATAATATTAATTAATAGTCACCACGAGCAAGGAAAAATGAGCATCAAATACGTAAAAACTCAATTATTAATTAAAAATCGTTCGCTAAAGAGGATTTCTGGTTCTGAGTCTTAATGAAGAACTCAAAAGTTTGCAAAAATGCTCGCCACGTACAAATGCTTGGTTTAAATTGTCTACTTAAAACTGCAGAATATTTTTTTCATCCTTTGCTAAGAGTGCCAAAAAAGTTCGCGCTCTTTGGATTGAATTTAGATAGGAGTTTTTGAAATTTTCTGGAATTATATTTTCCACGTAATTCATATCACAATACGTACAGAATGAGGCTACGCATCGTGATTGCGAGCGAGGTCAATGATAGAGTCCATGATTCGTAAAGAAAAACTCTTTTTCACTCAAAACTTCTGTTTTCATTGTACGTAAGTCCTAAAAACCCTTCAACCAAGTAAGTAAGGGAAATATGAACCTCTCCTGTTACACGATATCTATTCGCTTAGCTTGGGGAATATGGGAAACAACTATCTTATTATTCTACTGCTTCCCATTAATGACATGCATGATCCCTATCGGAGTGGCTACAGTCTTGAAGAGAACAACGTAAGTATGGAGAAAATATTTTTTTCCGGAAAATGACTACGCTAGTTTCTGAATCGGGAGCTGCTCTTTTTTGACGCTCCTGTGCAGTTGTTCATATAGTGAATGAAGTTTTCAAGCTAGAGGCCGATATATTCATGGGTTGAGTGATAATTTTTGATACCGGGGAAAGCTCGTAAGTAGCGCTAATCGAACAGTTCGAAATGAAACGTATACCTGAAATAGGAGAACTCGCGTTGTAGAGATGAAGTTTCTAGGAAGTTATGATTCGTCAATATTTACATTCTTACAAATTCTCAAATACCTTGAGACACATTAGTTGCTGGGGTCAAAGTGCTCTCAACTTCAAAACTGTGACAAAATTGACTTTAAAAGCTGTCACTCAAACGAGTGTAGAGGATAAAGTTCGCCATGTGGCACTTAAACAACTGCTACTCACCTGAGTGAAGATGATCAAACTAGCCATGCAGCAATTCAACAGCTCGCTCTCACCTGAGCGTAGAGGGTCAATTCTGCGGTGTGGCACTTCAAGAAATAGTCAGTGCCCCACTTTATGGCTTGCTTGACGTGATCAAGCTGACCTGTGTTGATGAGAAAGTATCGTTAGTGTTGACTTGACCGCGAGAAAATGTTAAGTAAATTGTGTATTAAGATATTTTTCAGTTTGGTTCGCTATGGTCATTCAATTATGAAGTTGAGCGTCATTGTGACTTAGAGATTATTCAAATATGTGTAATGAGGTGTGAACACATTGTGAAATTAATTACTAAATGATCAGAGAGGAAATACATCCTAAATTGATATCAGTTAAATACGAGGTTAAGAGCTATCTTACCGTACGTTGTTACTGTAGAGAATAAAGTGCCGTCTGTACGGTGAATAATTTACTGAAGGTTAATTTAATTGGTTTAGATTGAAATGTTAGCTTACGCGACCGTGACTGTAACAAAGGCATTCCAAAGAGAAGAAAGAGGAGGGCACCAATAAGCACAGACTTAAGGGAACTTTTTCCATGCACTAAGTGCATGAAAAAGTGAGTTGAGAAAGTAGTTTATGAAATAAAATTCAAGTTGAAAAAGAAAATATTAGGTGCTGAAAAACAGGACAGCTGTGAACGGAAAAAGATGGTTCCCAACAAAATAAAAAACTACCCTATTTCAACGATAGGAAGGCCTACCTAACCTTTAGCTCGGGACCTCACATATTCCCCATATGAGTGCTAACTCTCAAAGACGCAATTGATACGTTCCCTTGAGGGGGTAAATCTAATTCCGCAAGTGTAAATTCCTCGTACAACGTATTTCAAACTGTTCTCATTGACGTTTTGCTAGTTATTCTCTTCACATATTGTCCGCGGTACGTTCAGAGCTCTTGCACCGGATATCACTGTAATAGTATGTGAGGTGAAATTCTCACCCATAATGCCAACGGGGTTTTTATCAGAGAAATAATGCTCCTGAGAAATAACGCAGAAATATCTAGAACTCATGAACGTAAAATGCCTTTCTTTTAACGAAAAATTTCAAAACTGATATCCCTCATCTAAAGTGGTTGGGAATAGAATTCAAAGCCCAGTACGATGAAGTATATCTACTCCAATCTGTGAATAGGTAATTACACACTTCAATACGCTCATCGAAACCTATTCAATAGCTATGCTTACTGGAAATTAAGGTTCTCATTCTCTGCTACGAAAGATTTCTACATTTCTAGAACTTAGCGTGACAGCTAAATTGACTCGAAACAAACAGCGAGACAAACTGCTTTGTCCAAAGGTATCTACTACAACTGGAAATGACCAGTGGCGTAGCAAGTAATTTTCCTGCAAAATTTGCCTTGGAACTATCCTCAAATTTGCAGTTGAAGGCGTCGAGCCTTAATAACTATTCTGAAGTTGAACCATCCTACTTGGAATACTACTTTAGAAACTGTACTAAAAGTATCGTGCTCGGCCATAGATAGACCTACCAGAGATGGCGTATCCGTCAGGGAAAGCAATCACGCCCCATGACAGCATGGTCACGGTAAAGGCCTTCGGGAAGTGGAACTTGACATGGTCGCCCGCTGTAGAATGGATACACATACACATTTATTAAGTTTAAAATATTTTGGTGCTCCGATCCTTGGGTTCGTCGTCTAGTTGTTTTTTAACTCATTGTGAAAGGCAATCTAGGAGGTTATCTAGAATTCGCAACATTTGAACTATTGAAGAAGACGATCTTTAGATGGACGGAAACTCAGGCAATACTGGTGTCTTGAATTTAAACTTGTGAGGTAATGAACCCGTATCACAGATAAATTCATCGAAAACTTCCAGCTGCCCCATTGAAGAAGTCATCAGCATTGTTGAGATCCTCTTTCAAAATTAACAATCGAAAGACTACGAAGCTAATTCGACGATTATGAAACAGTGTATGATGTGCATTGAGGCCAATCATGCTGGCATCGCTCTGTTGCATTAGCGGTGACAGCTCAGCTGCGATGCTGAAACTGTTCTGGTGTTCACCGTAAAAGAAGAGGTCCACTGTTGCAGGCCACGTAACTTGGAAACACTCTTGGATGCGATTCAAATAGCGTGATCAAAAATTTCTTTGGAGACCGTGGTGCGAAGTACGAAATCAGTTGTGACATACTCCGATATGTATCGATACTGAAGGCAATCGATTTGAACATGTAATCTAACTATTCCCACATTTTTTGTCTAAAAAAATATTTATTCAACACTTTAATTTTATTTACATTGCTCAAAAATCTAGCTTTGTAAGCAGGGAAATATATTTTTCCGACAGTTCAAAGTTTCTATGCATTTTTTGATGCACCTTGAAAATTGAAGTAATTTTAGTTAATGATAACAATTGATAATTTTTATATTGTAGCTGTGACAACCAAATCACCAAACGTTTTGAAGCTGTGTACTGACACATGGTTTAATATTAATCCTGCAATTTGACTACCCTGAAAAGCTCTGACATGACTTTGATAGGAACAAAGAGAATGAAAAAAAGGGACTGCTTATGAAACAGAAGTAAAGTGTTCCCAATTTGGGATGATTATTTTTATCTGCCTCGAATAAAATTTTGGACCGAGGGTAAACATGCTTGAAAACCCGTGACCTGTGACAAGGAACTCTAGTTAAGTAAATGAAATTAACACAACCATCATAGGAACCGCTTTAGGTATTCTTTAATTAACTTGTATGTAGGTAACTGAAAACGTTGCTTCTGAAGCTTCATTAATACGAGTGTCCTGATCCTGTTACACAGACCATCGTAGTATCCGCCGGTGAGGTCGACGCCGTTGTCAGCTCCGTCTGTCATGGCGGAGTCGTTCCTCCAGAGGAGGCGCTGCTCGGGCGGCAACGCACCTGAGCGCTCAGCCTCGTAGAACAGGATTGAGAGGCACAGAGCCTGGGTCAGGAAGAAACGTGTTAGCCGCGCATCCAAGTCCATTCTTTTACCAAAATATATGAAGAAACTGAAGAATTATAAATGAGAATACCTTCTTACAAAGACAGTTAACGTTCAGTTACTTGAAAGAGTACATCTTCACAATGGAAGTGCATTTTTGCTCCGTCCTAAGTTGAAGTTTTTACAATATTGTTTAAAGAAATGTGTTATCCAAAAATATAAGTCTCAAAACAATTATCATTTGTATCTTTTACATATAATAAATATAAATCTTAAGGGCACATAAAGTACGGAATACAAAAAATTTGAATACCGAACAACTTTGATTCAATGCACTTAGTTTTTGTTTCAATATTTTGTTATTTAATCCAATACCACAGTCGAATTAACAAGGTAGGGTTAAACCAGACTTTTTCCCTCGACCGTGCAGCAATGCTGACGTCATAGCAACTAACCAATAGCAGTGCTCATGTTGCCTCTGACAAAGCTGCTGGGCCCAAATCTGGCACCATTATTGGCCTAACGACACGTCGCAAAGGTGACGCCTCTAAGTTTGCTTGAAATAAAGCCGTTCTATTGCCTAGCCAAACAAGAGGAGGTGTATTTTCCCCCGTAGAAGCGACTCAACCTTGTTTCCCCTACCGTGTCCAATTCCCTCATGAAAACGTACCTGTGAGTGAGTAAGATGAAAACCTTTCCCCAGAAAAACTATTCATATTCACTGCGAGTGCTCGGCATAAAATGTGTGGATACATTTAAAAGCAATTAGTGGCGTTGTTGAAAGATAGTGAATAATACTCGTTGAAAGTTGGCTTACAAATTATCTATTTCAAGGGATTTTATTTCGATCATCTAGTTAATATTTTTATTATCCCACCAGTTAAGATTGGTATTACTGAACATCATTTATATTTTGGGTCGCACTAAAGCGTTTGGAGAAAGCATAAGATACATTTTGCATAATCACGACGCATTCCTCTGAGGCGAGGAGTTTCTTTGACGGCAGAGTGCGATCATAAGTCGTTGACGTCCTAAAGAAAGCCTCTATAAATCAGGATGCCTAAAACTGTCTTCTTCAGAGTTGTTGCATGCATCCCTTGTGCGTATCTGTGATATATAATGCAGTGAGAACATTTTCTTCTGAAAGAACGCTTGCCTCCTTCCGTTAGTCCGCTTCCTGAAGAACTGGAAATGCAGGGCTTATAGCTTGTTAAAGGAACGCATTCTAATATGAAAAAAATTAAATTAAAAAAAACATTCACTATTTAAAATAATGCATTTTTATATTGAAAATATTATTCCCATGGACAAATATATTTAATATATCGGTTTGAGCACCAACAAATGGTTTTTGCTGGAAATTTGACGGCTCTTTTACATTTCAGTAACTTGGAATAGTGTTATTTGAAGGTAACTTGTAGACAGGCACCGAAAGCTACTTTTGACTCGTACAATATGAAGTTCAGTGCGAGTTCCAGCTATGACTTGTGTTTTCTTTCTAAGAACAAATCCTGCACAGGATGATTTTTATAGAGTTAGCACTTTTCACATCCCATTAGTTTGGATCTGTATCATGAAAGATCGTAGACTAATTAACAAGTTATCAAGAAGGAATATCGTAAAAATTCAAGTGACGGGATATTTTTTTAAAGCTAATTGAAAGGGATTTAGATAGGGGAAGTTTGCCGCATAACAAGTCCATGGGTGTGTGTGTTGACGAATATTTATTCTAGATGATTGAGTCTGCACTTGTGAATTATTACAATCCTCGTAAAGCTAAAAGATCATTTAAAATGGCTAGAAATAATTTTATCATTTACAATGATTACTGGGTAATGCACACAATCATCAGCCCTGTGACAAAGGTTGAGTAAGTTGATCCAGAGACCTGAAATGCTCGTGAACAGGAGGACTTAAGGAACAGGGAACTCAGAAGGTTGATAGAATCTTTAGTCTTCTGAGTAATTATAACATCCGTATTGCTGCCTCTAAAAAACATTGCAGCTTTATGGAGTCCTAACGCAACACAAACGAGTAGCACTTTGAAACTTGGACTACATCAGTTGGAGGAATTTTGAGGTTTGAGGTAATGAGAATACACTTACGGCGAAACAGATCAGGACTTCACTTATAGAAGTTTATCGTCATTTGGATTACTCTCTGTCTTCGATTGTGATGCGATATTCATGACGTGGCAGACCTACTTAGAAATGCCCTGGGAATATCTTTTTCCGCACGCGCTTTACAACAGCTGCATGTTTGGCTTCACAACTTGAGCACCATAACCGACTGGATTGAAAACTTAAGCATTACAACCGACTGGCTTCATAACTTGGACAGCACAACCGACTACCTACACAACTTTAGCGCCACAACCGACTTGAGCATCATAACCGACTACCTACACACCAGTGACCTAGGAGCTGTAAATTAATCCAATGACACGAAATGCTGGTAAATTATACGATGTTCGGGGGCGTAAAGCTCTGTAGACTGACACAGTAACAAGTAGCACGTAGAGGGAACCTCTTCTGCTGTGTCCAATAACAAGCAAACGCTTTTTATTGGACGACTTGAAGGTACTTGAACACTGATGAATTTTGCAGAGTAGTGAGGTAAAGTCCAATGTTTTTTTAATCTAAGACTAATAATGCTATTTATTTTCATAATTATAATGTTATTTATATTTCAAGTCGGGTGCTTTGACTGCGACAACTAAATATTAAGTTGAACACCAAACTCAAATTTAAAGTCAATTGTAGTAAACTATTTTGAAAATACCAAACATGAACTGGATCGTGCCTTCATTTAGCTTTGACTAAGTTTTTACGAAAATTGAGTTAGCGACCACATTAGCGGCATTATGTATGAAAATTACCTCCGCGTACCACCGATGGCGCACGTCGCAGTCAAAGTGTTAGAGAAGAACTCACCTGCTTGTAGTCGTAATGGCTGGAACCCGCGCTGCTGGGGCAAAAGTCATCCTGCGCTGACGAGGTGACGATACCTGCAGGAGCACAAGTATTTATTTTCGAATTATTGAGATTACAAGGTGAAACAGCTATTAAATGTTTAGCTAAATTTTTAAGGAAGAATTTGGGTCCTATAAGGTGTGTTTTTAATGGTGTTTTGCGTGTTATAAAGACGCGACTATTTGGTATAATGAAGGAACTTCCAGGTTTTATTTGGCTATCATGTAAGAAAAGTTCAGTGTACATAGGCTTGAACAATAAGCAGGCTTTAACATTGAATACAAAGCAGAGAAATTTTTAGCTTGGATATTTGAGTCCGTGCTACCCACAAGTGGACTCACCGAAGCAGACGACCAGCGCCGCCACGAGGGCGACCTCCACGGAGCGAAACATTGCCCTGCCTTGCACAAACTTTTCTGAGCACTAAATGTGAATCCCGTAGCAAAACTGGGCACTGAACTCGCTCTGACTACCGCAAGACGTTTGTGGTTTTGTTGTGGCGTTTGCACGTGCTGTAATGGCGGATTTTTCAAGGATGAGATTGCCTTTATCTTTTTCACAGGCGATATGAGGCACACGCCTCGCGTTATCTCTGGTCAGATGTTTATCCATTATTTGAAAAATAAGGATTTTGATGATGAGTTACTTCGATCGTTCATTCCGAGAAAAAACTGGTTTAATGCTACAATTGACCAATATTTAAGAAATAATGTTGACGCATGTTTCAAGTCGTTATTGTCGTTTGAAGCCATAATTAATACATCGGAGCATTTCTGTTATTCTCACGTTTTTCATCCAAGCTCTTGAGTCCCCTGGTCTCGTGATGCGCTCCAATATCGCTCAGATAAACTCACATGTGCACCCACAGCTGACTTTCCTTAATTAATGTTTGTCACCTGAGTACGGCTCTCCAAGAAGCCTGATTTATTTGTTCGTTTTGAAACATTTCTACGTGATGTGTCAAGTCATTGGGCAGCTTACTGTGTTGAATTTTTGCCATGTCGATGAAAACTTCTTACAAATTTTGTTCTCACATTATTAACTATACGTAACTTTGCATTAATGTATCAGATAAACGGTGCGTTCGTACATCATAAATTAAAGGTACATAAATGAATACTAACTAGAGAAATAATTAAAGAATAGTTAGAAATAGTTAAAAAATTAATGAGAATAGAACTGCATAAGTGTATATATGTATAAATTATCAAGAAGAGTAAAGGCGTGAAAATGAAAAACTGCGTTAATGGCTCGTAGGGTACGTTTCACTTTTATGGTTGCAATCTGACATTCACAAAAATAAGGTAATCCACTCACTTTCCTCAGCGAACACGCCTTCACTTTGCTGCTGATTGGTTCGTGGGAAAGTGGAACTGGCACAATCAGGTATGAGCAGAGATACTGACTGCCAGTATTATCAAAGTTCTTGTGAATCTTCCCAATATAACAGGAATAATACTTCAAAAATTTCCTTCATGTCTGTTGTGCATAAATGTGTTCTGTTAAGAATTGAGAATAGCGAATTTAAAAATGAAACGTATAACCCCGACGTCTTTCAAACAGTGAAACAAATAATTTGACCAACCTGAGCCCTTCTCTTTTTCTAACCAATTAGCCAGACCTACTGTATATCATACCAGGGTAACAATAATAGCCAAAATTTGATCATTTTTCAACCAATTATGATGTCGAAGTACTGGAATGCAAGAACACGATCCCTATAAAGATGAAACACTAATTTCGTTGGACCCAGTCGTGTGGGAATACATTTAAATGAATACTGTACCACTTTTCATCCACTGATGGATTTGAAATAATTCCGATACTTGGTCCAAACTTGTTTGAAACTGTCGTAATTTGATATTGAAGGAATGTTCTTCAAATGTTTTACCCTCGAAAATTAAACACCTGTGAACAGCAAATGAATGTGAAACATGTGAGCACATTATGATGCGAACGTGAATAAATACACAAAAATGTGAACACATAAATTAGAATAAAGTCAACATGGAATAAGTTATTTTAAAGAACCGAAAAATGCATTGTCTTTGGAAATGAATAACGATTTGCTTTTGCACAATAAAGTAACTCGAGAGCACGGATAAGTTATTTACTTAAAACACATGACAACCTAATTAAGATGCAGATTTAATACAGCGTCGTTAAGACTGCAAAGTTCGGAACAAAAAATGTAATGTGAATCATGAATCAGAACAGAGATGAGATACAAATACTTACTTTAATTAAAACACCGAAAAGAGCACCCTTTTCGGGAACTTTGTGTTGGAAAGTCGTAATCGCTCAAAATAAATTTTGTTGCATTAGTGACAGTCAATAACAAGTGACGAACGCTGCATCAAAAGTGTTGTGCTCGTAATTCATGTCAAATCTAATGCTTTAGATTTCAATGAAATTTTCTCGCTTAAAGTTTATTGAAACAAAATAAAGTGTAAATACAAATCAAGTTTGAGTTAACACTGCTTTGAAATAATGAGTAACAATTAGTAGCGTCAAAAAAATTAGCTTTAAAGGGTTCTAAAGTTTGAAAGAAGGTTTTACTTCTGAAATTTTTTGGTTGGTTTATATTATTTGATTGATTTAATTACGTAAAATGTGATTACTATTATATCATGTATATATCTGTAAAAAATATAGTGTGACCATCAGGGATTTTGCTCCGAAAATTGCTCACCTGAAAGTAACCAAGGATATATAAGGTATAGACCAGAATCAACATAAATTGTTTACTTCATTCTCCAAGGTCCACGTGATTTCATGTAACAGATCCACATAATTTTACGTCTTCTCCCAACAGGTTAGATCCACATGATACCACGTCTATATCTAACAATTGCCCACGTCATTCCACGTCTTCATCCAACGGGTCCATATAATTCTGCGTCTTCATGCAACAGGTCCACGTGATTCCTTGTCGCCAAAGTCATTCCTCTGCCTCGGTTGAATAAGTGCGCATTTGTTCCCAGATAACCGCCCAGGAACTAGAAGCGGAGCCTCTGTCGACATGGACATCGTCAGGTGACACGTCTGCTGAGCTTCACGTGCTCTAGAGGTGCGACTTGCAAAGCAAGAGATTTCTTTCCATTGACCTGAAAAGTTTTCATTCATCATCGAAGATATAAACTGAATATTAAACTACCTCAGAACACGTGTTATCAAATTTTTGAAGCTAATTCCTTAAAGCATTGTTCGAAAGAGAGGATGAACTATGTAAAATTTTCCCTGACGATAAGTGTCTTTTTATCCAACGCTATGTGATTGTCGTTCTATATTTCACAAACTTTTCAACAACACCAATTAGAACCCTATGAATAACTTGAAAATTTGAATATCAAATTGCAATTTTGAGTAAATGTGTAAATATTTCTCAAGTGACATGAGCATCAGCGCTTTGTAATATACTACCTTTAATGCCTCAATATGCGTAGAGCTAAATCATAAATCATATACAAATACTTCGTCTGTTTATTCCTAGACACCATTCCCGAGCATAGAGTTGGGTAGGCCTTCTTTTTGTTGAAATATAATATTTTTGCTAAGTTGAAACCCATTTTTTCGGTTTACTGATGTCATATTTATCAACACTCAGTACATTTTCTTCAACATTTTTTTTTTTCATAAACTTCTTTCTCAACTTATTGTTTCTATGCACCTTATGCATAGAACCTTATGCACCTTACTCCATACTGAATGGTGCTTTGCTTCTTCCTATCTTTTGAACGTCTTAGGTGCGGCTTGGGAGCTTTACACTAGCTTCTAATCTATTATAATAATATCATAGACACCAATGTATTTACACGTATGTATACGTATTAATAAATCATATTTTAGTTGTTTACAAAGAAATATAAAATGCATAGAGACACAAGAAAAGATGACGGGCATAAATCTCAGAAAGTAAAATTTTGAGTACGGTCATTGAGGTGAGCATTCCTAATACAAAAAACACGGAAAACATTGCTCACACTCGCCACTGTCAGGCCTATAAGGTGTTATTTCTTCTCTCTATTTTTGTGAAGCGTCGACTGGCTATTTCGATGGGAAAATATTTTCATAAATAATTCATTCCTGTGAGGCATCACAGTTAACAATATAAATACTTTCGGAGGCGATAGCAGCCTAGTGAGGCTACACGCTGAGCCAAGCGGCTGTTTTGGATGTGAAAATTGATTTCAAAGTAGGAAAGAGGAACATAACTAGTATTTTTGTTACACCATTCGAAAGCTCTTCACGTGAACTTTGTGACGAAATAAATTTTTTCTTGTACATTTTCAATCGATAACATTAACGCATATGACTTTGAATTTAGACTCTGTTTCACTTTTTGGCGGAAATATTTTGCGGTTTTTAAAATATTTTCTTCAAAAGTAGGATAGTTATTACCGCGAACAAATTTTCATCAAAATCAGCCGAAAAATTTAATTTTTATAACAGGATATTTTCTGGAAATAATTTTTGCAGTGATGTAACTTTGTTAAAAGTTTGATTTTTCGAACAATAAAATCACCATATAATATGGTTTTGATTGCTCTAGCTATGGCTAAATTATGTGCATCAAATTACTCAACACCTTGTATATGTATATGAGAAAATAACGAATTGTGATATGACACTGTTTTTATTTAAAATCAAATCAAATTGTGTATTACGACTCAATATCATTAAAGGTAATATAGCATATTATTTTATGACATTAAGAGTCACAATATATCATATTATGAAATACAATTTATCTAATTTGAGATAATATATTCTGCATTATTAAATAATTTCAGTGAGTCATCGTTGTTATTTTGGTTTGGTGTCAATATAATTTTTAATACAAAATAAGTTAGATATTCGTATAAAACAGGTAAAATTATACGAATTGTGTTTCACGCCACCCGTGTGTTGTCTCAGCGATTTAATTCTTAAAATGGCTTTAGTTATTTCTGTTTTTTTGAGAGACATTCTTGAGGCATGATGTCACTATGTTTGATAAGTTTGGAATAGCGTATGTACTTAAAACGTTTCCGTAATTGTTCGAAGAATATATGTAGACATTTTCAAAACTCACTCTCATGAAATGTACAGAAACCTGATTTTGTTTTGTAACGGTTTTAATAACGTCACTTTTTAATCAAGTTTTCCAATGTCCTTCAAGGGACTATCACTCACGTGCTGGTTTATCTGCAGTGGGCAAAAAAATCAGCTGTCAATGCGAACTCACGTGAACGCTTCCCAGACTTGTGCGGGTTCTCAAAGACTGCATCGTGTGGAATCACTAACTGCAATAACAACAAACGTCGTAATTGCAAGTTGACCTCGAGCACCTTTCATATTCCTAAGAATGCTCAATTAATAATAATGAGAAGTAGTAAAACATTCTTTTAATAAAACTTAGTGTAAGATTTAAGCAAAGTATTGTTTCATAGCTTATAAGCCATATCTTATTTCAAGCACTCGAATGAATAATCAAAAAGTGAAATTTTATAGTGGAATTTGCTTATCGTGGGTTATCGTAAATTATATTTTGCAGGCATAGAAATCTAAAGAAAGTGCTGTAAATAATTGGAAACTTGCATGTTATTCGTGAACACTGAAGATTTATTAATTTATATCCAAGTGAATTATATCAGGTCTTAAGACGTTCTTTCTTTACTGAGTTATTTTCAGTGTTATGAAACATGCTGAAGTTTACCTTAAGGCTTACAAATATTTTCTGAGTGATGCCACTTGCATTAGCTTGTTTAAATAAAATAGTTACTTGAAGCCCTGTGGCATTGTTGAGTTGTTATCTAACAACCTTTTGAGGAGCGATGCCATACTAAAATCTTTTAATATTTGACTTGAGGCTCGATCTCATATTAAAAATGTTGTTATTATATGCGGTGTTGTACCATCGGACTATTAAAATCGTCTTAATCCAATGATTAAAGAAAGACCGATGCTATATATACTAAAACCATTTTGATCTATCATTAACCTGCTGCGCCATACCATACTGAAATACTTACAATCTGACAATTAACTGAGGCACTTTTGCATACACAAATCGTTTCGATCTATCATTTACATGAGGTTCGATGCCATACTAAAATCGTTCTAATCTAAGATTGAATTTGCATTCGTTAGTGGAAAATGATTTACCATTATACATTAAAAAACGGCGAAAATGCAGTTCTCCAGTTTATGAAAGTGAAATTAGGTTTACTCTACGTTATGTTAAATGAATTTTTCTACATTTTAGAATATTAATAAATAAAATCATTCGATTCATCAGTAAAATCGCAACAAATAATGTCGATTAGCCTCAAGATGGATCCTGAAAATTAATCCCAATTAATTAATCAATCAGAATTGGGAGGAATTTCTTTTGTTTCGTACCAAAATTTCCTGACGTCACAGTTTTTCATCAATAGCTGCAGTCCGCAACAGCTGGGAATGAGACAGCTGGACGCAACTCATGCCTCAGATACGGCGGCATGCGATGCAGCTCCAGCTCACGACTGCAGTACACGTACGACATGGCGCTGGCGAAGGTCTTCCTGGTGCTCATCCTTGCGGGTGAGTTCTTTTGACAAAGTTTTCGATTTTTTCCGACAGGGATAGAGTTATGCTCTTAAGGTTTTCAAGCTTCAGTTTGTGTTGTTGTGCACCTTCTTCCAAGGAATTTTCTTCAGAACTGAGCATAAGAGAAACACGTAGCTGTAGCAGTTGGAGCTGATCATTTTATTAAAGAAAGATTACCTAAATAGATACTTTCATTATTTAAATATGAACTTGTAAAAGCCCGAATTACTTCATACGCTGAGAAAAATTGCAAACGCACAAGGAGGTAGAACATAAAAGAATCATACCAAGGATTTGAAAAGACGTTTTGATAGATTCGATAAATATAACTAATTCTGGAAAATAATTTCACTTCTGTCACAATACTGCAGAGGAGGTCCTCGGCGTACGAACGAGTACTGTTCTTACGAACGCTTGTAAACCTGTCTGTTACAAAAGTCGGAACTTAGGCCTAAACATCACAAAAATATTTCATTACATAGATAAATTATACTAACTAATCATAAGAACATGTGCATAAACCAGTTTGTGGGCTGCATTACCACATATTTCGTCGCGCGATAAAAAGTAGTATTTCGCGCGGATCGTATAGCTACGAACGCATCCCCGTAGAGCCATTAGGGTTTATGGACACTCGTTCGTAACGGCGAGTTGTCTCAAGTCGAAATACCCTAAGCCGGGACTCTCTGTACACTGTGGCAGCACACGACAACTTGGGTTAAAGAAATACGGTGAAAAGTGTGACACATAGCATCACAGCCTCACAGGCATTCCATACCCATAATAAATTTCTCATTTTCTGTTTTTGTGCTGCAAAACTTTTGGAAAAGGAAAAAAATCCATCCTCATTTTAAATTTCAAAGTATGATTGCATTGCTAAACTAATTGCCTAATATTAGTTCTGTATTCTAAAAAAATGGAAACTGTTTGCATTAACAGTTTTTTTTATTTGTTTCTAGTTAGCTAATATTATTGGTGACGTTCTTAATAATTTCCATTAGTCGACAACGGCCTTTTTTAAATCAAATTTGATTGCTTAACTTAAAAACGGTTCAATTGATTTGATGAGTGTTTCAAAGCTTTTCGAATTTCTTGGGGCTATAAATGAAACAGTAGCCTGATAGGAAAAATAAATTTATTAGGAGAATGTTCATGAAAGGTGCAGGGTATAAAGAATTTCCATGAGTATGTATACCATGTTAATAATCTAACGACAGCGCAATTTATTTCTTGCTCCTTAACCCAGGAGGCTTGCTTGATGAACAAATAAACCTTCGTTAGTTCGATGAACAGGAGTTTTCCTGTAATTAAATTGCCTGTTTGCTCACAGGGAATTAATCGTGTGTTCACGGTGAACTTTTTAATATTTTCAGGGGCGGCAGTGGTGGCCGACGAGAACCCTTGTGCTGCTACCGGACAAACTCCTTATGATTACCAACAGGTGAAAAGACTAGACCGTGTTCTTTTAGTAAAAGTTAGCCAATATTCTGAATGCATCTTATCTCGATGTCCAGAAATAAGTATTCAAATTTCCTCTGTCAATGTAACGAATATAGAAGTTCTTTATCAAACAATGATATACTTGTGCCATTAATCATGTGCGAGAGAGTGAAAAGGAAGAAATGGGGATGAAGTGAGCAGTAACTTCTCCTGTCTTAACATTTTCGTTTATAACTAAAAGGAAGTTATTATTATCAGAAAACACATACTCTAATTGATTTATTTTTCATGCTCAGTCAGTTGTATATTGTGTCCATTACAACATAGCGTTACCGCGTTCAGTTGACACACACACACACTGCAGGTCGGTGACGATCAGTTATGCCATTAGAGAGATTTCTCAACATTTTAGTAGCTGAGCATTTTTCCAAATTCTGAGACTATCCTAAACTGAAGCAGTGTAGCTGACAGTGCAACATTGCAGGCGCTCTGCATGACCATTCTCTTCTATGAGGCCAATCGCTCGGGTCCGCTACCTTCGGACATGCGCTTTGACTGGCGCTTTGACTCCGCTCTGGACGACGGTAGCGATGTGGGGGTGGACCTCACCGGCGGCTACTACGACGGTGGGTTGCTTTATTGAGCATTAAATTATAACTCGTGTACCAAAGAGTGCTGGTGTAATCAGGTCACTGAAAAGTGCAACCGAATTTTTGAGCAGTGATGGTGTGTACAATACGTGTATGTAATCAATACGTGTATCGTGGTAGGATACCCTAGATCAATACGTGGTAGGATGCCCTAGAAGTCGCTGAACTTATTCGGGCCCACAGGTAGCTATACTCAACTTTGACCATTGTATTAGACTTAAGAAACATTCTACCTCTGTATCACCTGTGGTAAATAAATTGTTTAAATTGTTTAAATTGTTTAAATTGTATAAATTGTTTAAATTCTTTAAATTGTATTTAACACATGCATGCAATATGCAATCAAAAATTGAGAAAATTCTATTCGCGAGAGCATTTCGTGTATTGAGTAGTGCTGGTGTAAACACGACTTTTTTTATTGGTGGGAGAAAATGAATTTTACAGAAGTTAGAATCTTGTTCGGCTGTTCAAAATTGATTTCCCTTTATTCGAACGAATTATGATCGTTTCTCATTTTTTCCTTGGTTGTGAAATTTGATATGTTGGATTCTTATCTCCACGCTTGACCTGCATTCGCTCATCATGCTGGTGGATATACTTCACTTTTGTTGCTCACGAATTTTTTTTCATTGGTACCATATTGTTCTTACTTGGAATAAAAGTAATTATTATTTATGTGATGTTTGCCTTCATGCATATATATGTGTTAGAAGCGAAGACAATTAAAGCCTTCATTGCAAATGAGACAATGAAAGCTGGAACGTATAACACGCGAGAGAAAAAAGGAAAATTTTTTACCTTAAACAAAACTTTATAACTCGGCCACTTGTCTTTGAAAGCTAGAAAAATGCGAAGATGATTATTAATGAAGCGTCTTGAGCCCATTTCGACATTAAACTGAGTCTAGGCATTTCAGAACATCTTTCCATAAACAGTTACTGCACAATCTGTAAAATAATATCGTACATACTTAGTTGTTGTATATGTCGGGTGCGCATTGGGAAAAGAGTAACTTTTCTGCTTTTAGCCTGAAACGATCTTCAGGGCGTCTTTTATTACGGCTTTGGGCGAAAAAAACAAATGATGCGTTTACTAAAGGAACGTTTCAAAAACCATCCTCGTTGCTTTCGCTTAAAAACTGCAAAATATTTTCTATCAGCTGGTGACCACGTAAAGTTCGGCTACCCGATGGCTTACACCGTCACCGTCCTCGCCTGGGGTCTGCTCTCCTACAGGGAAGGCTATGAGACCGCAGGTGAGTGTTTGGGTTATTGTCATCGTGGGTCTTGTTGAGTTTGGTGTAAAGTCTTGCTGATTCTTGTGGAATCATCTTGAGCCGGGTTAGTTTGTTGATCCGTTTTGTTGATTAGTTGAATCTTGAATCTTTGTGAGTATTGTTGTGCTTTGTTCAGTCTTGCTGAGTCGTGATGAATTTCGTCAAGTCTTGTTACTTGTTAAGGGTTGTCCAGAGCTTGAAAAGAGGGATGTTAGAATTGCAGATGAGTGGTGAAAAGCTCTATGTTCTATGTGTTGTCAAATGTACTTGACGAAGAACACATTACATTTGGCGTAAGGACATGAGAAGTAAATTTAACGCATTTCAAAGATTATCAGTAGTTTGAACAGAGCTTGACCCGAAAATAATGGTTACCGAGTGAGTTTAAAGAGTGTTAAGTATTAAAACCGTATCAAGTTCACTGAAAATAATGAGTATCTTATAGAATTTTAGTTGCTTTCTGAGTTCTTAGCTTCGAATGCATCATTGGGTAAATTATAGCACACACCATATACCTATTGCAGGTATCATAATAAATTCGTGCATATGATCGCTTGACTTACTATCCAGTATTTACGAATTTTGGACATTATTGTTCAATCGCTAGAAAAAGCTCCTATTGCAGAAAAATTCCTAAATAGAACAGTAAATATATATTTTGAATTTGAAAATATTCATCAAGATTGCTGCATTGCTCAGCGTATTCTCCACGATTGCAGGTCAGGTGGAGCACGCAGAAGCCGCCATCAGGTGGGGTACGGACTACTTCCTGAAGGCCCATTCCGAGAGCATGTTGCTCTGGGGCCAGGTCAGACTTCAGTGCTGCATCATAACACTCATCGCACGTTCAATCATTATTTTAGAGTGTAAACTTTATAAGCGATTTTGTAGAGCGTAAACATTATAAGCGGTTGTCCTCGTTATGTGTTAGGAACCTTCATCAGGAAAACTCTGTATGGTGATTACTTCAAAAATAGTTATATTTCTTATACAATCGTTCGATTAAACTGCTATGTGAATTTATCTGTCATAACATTAATGATTAATACGTCCTCTCTGTCCCATTAGGTAGGAGAAGGACAGGTCGACCACTCGTACTGGGGTCGTCCAGAGGAGATGACCATGGAGCGTCCGTCCATGAAGATCGACACGAGTGCACCAGGTATTGATCTCTTTTCCAAAGTAATTTTACTGAAATCTAATAATTTTCCTAAAATTTTTGTGGTTAAAAGCTTCATTTCAAGCTTCATTAGGATATAATGGTGTGGTTTTTCTGGGAACTTGAACGCTCACCGAAAGATGTGATACATTCCAGCTTGTTGCACAGCTTATACAGTTTTTTGAGGTTATTCTCGCTGAAAAATCTACATACGCATGTTGACTTTCCACACTTTATCCAGAATTCACCGGTCAACATCGTGAAATTTATGGTGGCTTACATTTCTTGAGCATTCTCTCACCGAACACTTTTCTCTTTGAATTAGACGAGAATTCTCAATAGAAATACGGTCAATGTCTATATGAGCGGAGTTACATTCAAAATGCAGATATCTACAGATTTAGATTTTGCAGTTGCAACCTTTTAAGTTTCCAAGTCTCCATGAAAAATGAGGTGGGGAAGAATATCGGCGAGATAGGGGAGGACAGTATCAGCTTTTGATAGCGTCAATTGTATCCTATTGCATAAGTAAACGTACATATTTACAGCTCGAGAAGTAAGAAATGCGAATTCTGTTTACACGCTTATTGGAACAGGACTGTCCCAGCATAAATGCTAAAGTCTAACGTTTGTAAATTTGTGTCAAAATATTACTGACAAATGTATTGAAATATTTCAATCAGCAAGAGAAATACTGTACATAACAATGACAGTCATGTTCATTTTTAATTGGTAACTTGGGTGACTAATTCATGAATTGGAAATCATAATATGAACTAGAATTGCCAATTCATGAACTAGACAACAGTTTGGCTAACTTCTGTATAAAAGTGCTCGTGTTTTGACCAGAGCGAAAAAAATCAATCAACAAGCCTACAATGCCAAGTATTATATTCAGCCTTGGCATTTCTTCTGTTTTGAAGAAAGGAAGGTATGCTATGCACCAGCGGAATTATTAAAAATAACAATTTTGACTTTGATAGAACAGTTTTGAAACTGAATTTTAAGGAATTCAAAACTTGAGAAGTTCTAATACTTGAAATGACGCATCCTCAGTCGATGTGCATGAAATGTTTTCCACCACGCAAGAAATTATTTGAGTGACTTACATAATATATATTTTATGACAATAGTTTACCTCCGCCAGTTTACCTTATTGAAGCGGTTTTTACCTTTCTATTGACTTTATAGTTGCAGTCTTTAACGAAGTCTCGCTTACATTCCTGTGCAGGCTCAGACCTCGCAGCTGAGACAGCGGCAGCCCTCACAGCGGCATCGATGGTGTTCCAGGTGAGAATGAATGCAAATTTCGACGCTCAGTCATAGCATTAGAGAGGTGAAGGCAGACAGACACCAAAAGGTAGCAAACTTAGTACATTACATCTTCGCTTCCACCACTGATATTATGTATCTATCAACAGGAGAGCGATCCCACCTACGCCGCTACGTGTCTGGAAGCTGCCCGCGACTTGTTCGACTTCGCTGACCAGTACCGCCTCATGTACCACGAGTCCATCACTGACGCCGCTAACTTCTACAAGTAAGCTTACTTTAGAGTGTGACTAAGCACACTTGCTATATATATATAAACTGCAATTAATTGTATTCAGTGTGGATTACACGATTACGAATAAAATAATCAAAATTAGAAGAGTGCTCAGAAACGAAGCTTTAGATTACAAAGGTGTGCAATTCAGGCTGTCAAGATTGCAAACAAATGTTTATTGGGTGCTACTTAAACATTGCATTCAAAACTTTCACTACAAGACGACAAGGCGACGGGCTCTGTTTTCAAAGCAATTCACGTGGCGTGCGTTTGATTATAAATGGTTATGACCATTTTATTCAAGATTGTGATCACTCCAGTCCCGAAGACAGTACCAAGAGTAGTCACAGCGCCACAAGTCATAAATTAAACTGAAAGTTTTGTACTTGAGAGCAGAAATTTTTCTAGTCAAAGCATAGTGTTCATGTAAGGATAATTTTAGCGTGATAAGATTTAATCGAGTTTAGTGAATGAAGACTGGAAAACCATGATGATACCTGAGATCTTGAATAGCACTATCATATCAATTCACATTAATTTTCACAATAATTAAGCGTTCAACATTGGAGGAGAATGCGAGTGAGGCTTCTTTTTTCTAGGTTGTTTGTAATAAATTCATTGCAAGTGCGGACGAAATAATATGAAGTGCAAAGGTGGCGATGACGATTGCTGTACCTTCATGAACATATGTTACAGGAACAATTTAATTTTGAAGGTATCATAAAAATAGCAACAAGGGTAAACTTTTCACTTTAAAATCATGCAAATCTCTTAGGTTAGCACAAAATTCAACTAAATTAATCCCTGGTAAACAAACTGAAACAACGAAATCTCTTAACACTAGCTAAGCTTTACCCGCATTTGTCTCTCAAAAATAATCTCACTTCTAAAATAATCAACAAGGTTACCCATACATAAAACTTCTTTATTTATTTAAAATGTCATGGCTTCCACCAAAGTTATCGCTCTCGCCCAGAGAGTTGGTCTATGACAGGGGTCTTCAAACTATGGCCCGCCACATAATTTTATCCGGCCGTTAAACAAATCCGTGTTGTGGCCTTGAAAAAATAATTATCGTACGACTGGCATCACTGAATTATTCAAAGGTGGGGCTGCTGACTGGTGGCGATCAGCCCGCATGAATGTGGGAAACATATAATGAGGCCCTAACATGGATAAGTTTGGAGACCCCTGTTCTATGACGATTATGTCACATTCAACACTCAGGTCCTTCAACGGGTTCGGTGACGAGCTGGCGTGGGGGTCGATGTGGCTGTACAAGGCGACGGGCGAGGAAGTCTATGCCACGAAAGCCGTAGAGTACTGGACTGAATTCGATGTTCACTACAACGGTTATGGCTTCAGTTGGGACAACAAATTTGCTGGCGCTCAGGTGAGCGATCTATAGAGATATAACCCTATGATAGACGAAAGGCGTGAGCTTTCTTTTGGAATACAACCCATGGTAGACAGAAGGCATTAGATTGTGTGAATGTGAGAAACAAGACTGAAACAAGGAAATCAAATGTGTGAGAATAAAGCAAATTTAAAGAACTTTACGGCTTTGATAGTTCCTGAGTGTTATCTAATGTGTATTTAATGTATGTACCTAGGGAAATAACATTATGTGAACGCAAAATTCTCAATCACCGTATTGTGGATACGATTTGTTATTATTGACAGTGTTTCGAAGAATATATCTCAAAAACTCATCATGTGACCCACCTGACTTACTGTGTCTAGCGTGTTCACGTCTTTGACATAATTCGCTAAATATACAAGCTGTTTTCTTTTTATGACCGTTTATGTGAAACAAACTAGACCTTGTTTTAATTATAAGCTTATGTATTTTTAAATTGCATTCTGTCTGTGCTTGCGACAGTGTAGAGGACGATAATATTAAGAATCTGAAAGCAAAAAAGAAAGAATTATATCACTGTGAGTATTTCTTGGGTTATATACAATTGAAATAAAGCTTTAACCTGAAAATAACGCCTTCATTTTTGGCGGTGAAAGTACACTAGTTATGTATTTTTCAGTACTCATATGTATTGTAGTTATGTGCGCTGTTGTGCTGTATTTAGTTGTTGCCAATAGACCTGGAGATGTGTAGATTTATCGCTATCGAATATTGATTAGTAAACATGGCCATTTAAGACCATTTCACTAGAAAAGCGGCATCAAAAAAGTGAGAGGTGATTCGGTTGTGGCATTGAAACATTTCTACCTCTCTTGACTAACACTGGATAGATGTGCTTTCACATGCAGAAAGTGTATTTTTCATTGTTTCATTTTAAGATTGATATCTCCTAGACTACTCGCTCCGTTTAATACGAGAACAGAATGTTAGGGGGCGCTTCGTTTTCTAATTTTTCATTTGTTTCCTTCGACTTTCGTTTTTGAACATTTTACATGAGCTTCTTCTTTAGTTCCAATTTGCACTAGCTGCTGTTATCCTTACGTCATGTCTGCCCTCCATCTGTCAAATTGGTAATGGGTCCCATTATGAATTCTTTTTACTGCTCTTTTTCTTTTCCGTAGCCTGTCTCATCTAGTGATGGCCTGCTTCGTTTTCTAACTGTGAAAAATGGTTCATCTCAGCCTGCAGTTTATTTGTTCAATTCTATTAGGGTAAAACATTCCGAGACCCATTACCTGATATACGATTACCTGGCATCTACTCGGTACTGTGTTCAGCCCTGCCTTCGCCGTCCCTGTCGCTGTGGTCTCTTGCTCCCCCTTGAGACCCCATACTTGGGTAAAGTTTGAGTAGTCATGACGACACAAGATAAGCAAAAATAATTTTGAAGAACATCCCTCATGCGATGAATTTCTCTGATACGACGAGCGCCTCTGATGTGATGTTCTTCAATATGGAGATTGCCTTTATAATGAGGCCGCGTGATTCATTTATTGTGTTGTACTGATGCATTTATATTTCTGCAATTCCTATCGTAAGGGACTAATTCTCTTTCCCGAAGGATAATTAATCAGTCGGGTAAGTCTCCATGGGAAAATTTTTGAACAAAGAATTTAACTAGAAAATGGGTACGTGTACTATAATATTATTAGAAAGAATTTCAACGTTTATTCGAAAACAAAATACTGACATTAGCTTTTACCAAATACCGTAGCTCGAATCTACCAATGCGCCTCTTTGAAAGCACCCACAAAATACGTCGCCAACGGAAACGTGTTTTAATTGTTAGGATTTGACAGACAAAATAGCAGTTAGATGCAAATATTGTGGCTAATCATTCAAACCCTCAAAATTCTCATTAATTTAGTTTTACGCATTTTCATACAAAACGTCGTGTCCAAATGTTAAAATATATCTCTAATCTCTTGGTCAGATTTTGTACGCGGAGGAGTTCACGGACCCTGAGTACAGCGAAGCTGTGAGGTACTTCATGGAGAGTATGAGGAGCCGCGAGCACACCCCCGGTGGCATGTTCTTCTTAGATCCATGGGGGTCCCTAAGACATGCTGTTAACGTGGCTTTCATTGCTTTCAAGGTAAAGTTAATTCCTTGAGCGTCTGAATGAAAATACCCGACGATAAAAATGAAAATCTTTGCAGAGACGGAGAGATAGTGAAGTTGGAAATATCGAGTAAAACAGACGGAAAAACAGTGAGCAGGTATAAGTGTATAGAAGGAATGAATAACTGCCCTCCAAATATTCATGCAAAGTTGGAGCCAAGGTACACTTGGTGCTAAATTAGAGTAAGACTCTTCGAGTTTTGGAACCTTCAATGCTACGCTGATGCATCATAATGAGGAGACTCCAACTTGAGCTGCTGAGTTCAGCGGGAAGTATTTTATTGAGGTTCATATTGACTCTGGCCAGTACAAACGCTTCAATGTCAAACATACTTCGTACAAATGATTCAACGCAAGGGGAGGGACTAAACAGCAATGTGTTAGAAGTCAAAATTCTTTAGTGAAGCTATTATCCATGCACTAAACATTGCATTTGTCTAGATTTTAACTTCTTTTAAAATAGAAAAAATCTTCCTTGGTGTCAGATTTAGCCATCACTGACTGTGTTAGAATGTGTTAGGAGTCAAAATACATTAATGAAGCTATTATCCATGCACTAAAGATTGCATTTGTTTAGATTTTAACTTCTTTTAAAATAGAAAAAATCTCTCTTGGTGTCAGGTCTAGACATCACTGACTCCCGAAACTTCCCAATTGAAAATCAAGGACGTATCGCCGGTGTATTAAGGACGTGAGGGTCGAATATGCACGATTTATAGGCTAGTCGGCCTGCTCTGCTTTAACACTGCCTCTACGCGTCCCGAACCAAGCGCGATCAAGCTCGGACGTGAAATTCATAGTTGGCCTCGGGTGGTTCGAAGGCGCAAAATTTTCAGTTGATTAACGGCCGTAACATTTGAAAGCGGCATGACTCGATCTGTCACTGTCAGTTAATGACAGCGTGTCATCGTGAGCGTACTGGCGGTTACTGCCTCTGCAAAGGTTGCGTTTGGTGTTTCGACTGTGTTCTTCACAATCATTGCGTTAGGCAAATTGTGACGTAGTATTGCATCAGATGCCCAAAACATGTTTATTGATATTATATTGATTGTTTTCTGGGATGTTGCGGCGATCAACCGTTATGCTCATCCTCAGATTTTCCTTGCCACTTCTCGAGCTCAAGCTGAGTTCAATTTTTAAACATAGTTATGTGAAGTGTTGTTCGTCCAACTGTTTTGAAACTAGAACAGTGGTATTCATATCAAAGTACTCTGGATAGTTTACTGAGCAGGATTACAGAACAGTTCACATTCACTTGATTCATTTGCAAGTTTTTCACAGAGTGGCTATAAAGACTGTTTTTTTCAAATGTGTATTGATGTGACAATTAGTTACTTATTTTCACGATATTAATAAGTGCAAATGCTGACATTGAACAATAAATTAAACCAACGTGCTTTTCACAGTGCTTTGTATCAGTGCCAACAAGAATAGAGGAAAACGCTGGTGATAAACCAAAACTGTGAGTTTATAATTTAAACAATTTAAACAATTTAAACAATTTAAACAATTTATTTACCACAGGAGATACAGAGATAAAATGTTTCTTAAGTCTAGTACAATGGTCAAATTTGAGTATAGCTACCTGTGGGCCCGAATAAGTTCAGTGACTTCTAGGGCATCCTACCATCAAGGTTAGTCTTAGGAGTACAATAATGTTTAACCTAATTCACTTAAACTAGAGACGCATTAGACTGATCAATGAGATAAGTAACTCGAAATTAGATACTTCATTTCACAATATAGTTCATATGGACTAGATTTAATTAACAGTATATTCGACAAACGATTCAAGAACAGACTGAAGATCGGCGAAATTAATCAAGGCGAATTACATTATTAGGACCAGTTATGTAGGGGACAAGGTTTGACTCTGTGATCTTACACGACTAGTAATCTGATAGGAAGTGAGACTCAAGACTTTTTTTGAATACCTTATAAGAATTACTTTCACGGATCTCCGCAGGTATTGAGTTCCAAGTTTTAGTTCCAACGAAGAGGATACTGTGTTGTGACCGAGCCTTTGAGTAATAAGGAAGCATGAATTTACTTCTATTTCGGGTTAAATGGTCGTGATGACCAGTTTGCGTAGTTAATAGTTGTTTTAGGCTATTGTCGCCATCATTTGTTAATGTTTTGTAAATGAAATTGCAAATGGAGATTTTGTAGAGATCCGAGAGCTTAGGTATTCGTAAATTTTTGAATGAGTCATTTGTGTGAGCATTATATTCTAGATTCTTTATCGCTCTTATGGCTCTTTTTTGCAGGGTAAAAATTTTGTTGGTTTTATTTTTATCAGTTCCGTGCCATGCTTCTATTCCGTATTGCAAGTATGGTGAAATGAGCGTTCGGTAGAGCATTTGTAAGGCTGTTTCAGGCAGGAAATTCTTAACTTTATTTAGGATTCCGATAGATTTTGATAATTTAGAACTAATATGAGCGATGTGCTCTTTAAAGGTTAGATGTTTGTCTATTATGATGCCGAGGAATTTACTTGAGTTGGTTTCTTCGATTTCACCTTCGCCAATTTGAATGCGTGTGAGAGATATATTTTTCTTGTATGAGAATGTAATATATTTTGTTTTATCGATATTAAGGCTTATTTTATTTGCTTTAAGCCACAATGAAACCTTATGAAGTTCATTATTTATACGCTCCGCCATCCTAGCGGGATTTTGGTCTGGAAGGACCGCAGAAAGGGTACTGTCATCGGCAAAAAGTATGAATTCGAAGAATGATGTAGATTTAATGATATCATTGATAAAAATTAGAAATAGGAGAGGCCCAAGGACAGATCCTTGTGGAACCCCATGGCTAATTGTCTGTGGGTCTGATTTTGCGTCGTCAATGACAACGTATTGTTTCCGATTTGCTAAGTAGGATCTAAACCAATCATGGGCAGTCCCTCGAATGCCATAACAATGTAGTTTCGAGAGTAATACATTATGGTCCACACAATCGAATGCTTTTCGAAAGTCAAGAAATACGGAGAAAACAAGCTTTCCTTCATCTATATTAGAATAAAGGTATTGCAAATGATTTAATACAGCTTGTGTCGTAGATTTCTTAGAACGAAAACCGTATTGTTTGTCGTAGAGGAAAGATTTTTGTTCAAAATACGAATACACTTTTTTATACACAATTTTCTCGAATATTTTGCTAATAATTGGTAGTACAGAGATAGGTCTATAATTGTTAACGCAGTTTTTATCACCATTTTTAAAAATAGGGGTGACTCTCGCAATTTTGAAAGAGTTGGGGAAGATACCTTGAGAAAGGGATTGGTTGATAATATAAGATATGCACGGTGCTATTATATCAGCTATAGCCTTAAGAACTTTAGCCGAAAAATTTTTCAATCCACTTGATTTATTTTTCAAGTTGTTGATGCACGTAATTACATCGGAGGGATTAGTTGGCGTGAAAAAGAAAGAGTTAGGTTCACGGACATGGTCCATGTATTGCAAGTGGTCTCTGGGTTCACTGAAGACACTATCGGCTATATTTTTTCCTATGTTTACAAAAAAGTTGTTGAACACAGTTGCAATATCTTTTTTCTCGTGGTATTTTACATTTTCGTGAACGACGGACTCAATTGTTTTCGTAGTATTATTATTCGGTTTATAGCATGAATTAAGCAGGCGCCAAGTTTTTTTAATATCAGTTTTGTATTCAGTAAATTTGCGCGTGAAGTAGTCTCGTTTTGAGGTTCGTATTTGATTTGTCACATGATTCCTGAATCTGTTATACGTTACTTTAGATATTCGCCCTTCGTATAGTAAGGCTAGGTACGCTTGACGTTTCTTTATATTGATCACGATATCTTCAGTAATCCAGGGCTTTTGTCTATTTTTCGGCGTAATTGT
The DNA here is from genome assembly GCA_030386875.1 of Morinoia aosen. Lineage (NCBI taxonomy): Eukaryota > Metazoa > Arthropoda > Malacostraca > Amphipoda > Talitridae > Morinoia > Morinoia aosen. Next base: position 31,533,527 of record CM059561.1, on the reverse strand, counting down.
GCGGGTGATTATTGGACAGCACTGGTTATATGCGGTCGTTATAATTTCAGTTAAATTTAGTATTGCTTCATCAATGTTAATCGCATTATTGTCCCGTTCATAGACGTCTAATGATGGCATTAATTCTTCTAGAACAGTTCGCATTGTTCCCAAGTTGTATTCGTTTACACAACGAAATGAATAAGTATCAGCCTGTGGACTGGAGCGAGGATTATAGACATTTTTCTTGATGAGAAACACCGGGAAATGGTCAGATAAGTCAGAAATTATTATTCCGGTAAGAAAATCAGTCGGATCTAACATAAAAATATTATCGAGTAACGTAGCCGATTCAGAAGCAACACGTGTAGGTTTCGTGATGATTGGAAGGAAGGAGCTAGACTGAAAAACATTTATGAAGTTTGAGATTTGCTCACAGCTATCATATTGTAAAAGATCGTAGTTGAAATCCCCGCAGATTATTATGTCATTATATAGAGACTTGTTGAACTGAGATATAATGCTTTGAAGCTCGTCCAGGAAAGAGACGTTACAAGCTGTTGGGGGTCTATATACTGTCCCAAGCATAATCCGTTTACCATTTTTCGTTAGTTCTATAAATAAGGTCTCAATATGTTCACGATTCATAGTTGCACTTAAAATGACTTTCGAAGATATATGTTTAGATATGTACGTACTGATGCCACCACCACGTTTGTTACTACGGAGTGAATGATGGCTATAATAGTTTTGAATTTGAATCAGGTCTTTAGATGAGTCGTCTAGCCAACTTTCGGTGAAACTGAGAACATCAAAATTGCTGTTCAGCTCAGTGATAGTACAAGATATTTCATCTATTTTCGGATAAATGGATCTACAGTTCCAACATAATAGAGAAAAATCGTTACAGGTGTTCCTCATCGATTCATTGAATTTTTCAATATTTAGGTATTTACAGTTTCCAGTTTCATTTAGGTTTGGGTGCAGTCTATTCAAATGATTGAGATCTGGATCAATATTGTCGAATATGTCAACATGGTCAGTCATTAGCATTAAGAGACAGTAAGTAGAATGTAACGTAAAAATAAAAATGATAAAAACTACAGGATCAAGGTAAAAATAAGGACATTCCTACTTAGAATTTAACTAAAAAAAAGAGAAACTAAAAACACACAGATTATTAGTCTAAATTGTTTAAAACCTAGTATGATTTCATAAGGAGAGCGCAAATTCAGTCCATGAGCAGGAACATTAGGGATCATAAATGGTAAATAATGTAGTTACAAGGCTGTCGTACCAGTGGTTTCCGCATATAACACTTATAAGATGTAGCAAGGACGAAATGGATTTAAAAACGAAGTGACAGTGAAGTTATTTATGGAATTTAAAAAATCTTGACTATCTAAATTGTTTCCAGATTCAGAAACACATACACGAGTTAAGTCTGAACAGCAAGTTCGGTATGAGCATTCGATAAAAAAGAGAAAGAAAGAAATTGAAAAAGCAATTTAGTAAGTAGCAAAACAAGGCTGTAAGGTCGACGTGAATGCCTTGAAGAGGTGAAGGTAATTCAATCAAAAATCAAGAAGAAAACATGTGGACAGATATCAAAATAATATTAAACTCAATACGTCAGTCTAAAAAAATACTAATCACGAATAATTTCCTCTGAGGACTTGCCGACATGTTGCAGCAAGTACTTGTCTAGTTCTTCAGGTGTATTGATGGTTAGAGATCTCTGAGTTACTTGGCCGGGTATCTTTGGAGAGAAGACGTTGATATTGCCATCAAAACTTCTTGCGGGTCCTATTTGTTCCGGAAATTTTCGTTTGGCCAATCTCAGAGTGTACATTATACTTGCTCGCGAAGGTACTAAGTATTCATTCACGTAGAGTTGTTCTGGTTTTGTAACACGGCAGGCTGTTAGAATTTCTTGCTTCTTTTCGTATTTTCGTAGCTCAAAAGAAATGTTTCTCCTATCGACGTTTCCGGGTGGAGGTTTTTTTCCCAATCTACTCGCTGTGGTGATGTCAGAGTTACTCAGGTTGATTTTGAGTTGGTCCTTCAGGATCTGGCACACAGTTTCTATGCAATTTTCTTCAGGACGTGATTGCGGCAGTTCCCCTGATATAACCAAAGTGAGTTTTTTGTTCTCCAATTCTTCACGTTCTTCTTTCCGTTCGAGTCGCTCTAGACGAGAGACTATGGTATTTATTTTCTTATCTTGTTCTTCAATCCTTGCATTTTGATTTGATTCTTTCTTCGTTAGTGTTTCAATCATCGTTTTTAAGTCACTAATTTCGCTTTGAAATTTCTTCATTACGGATTTGAAGAGATCAATTAGGATGGAAACTACTTGCTTAGTCTGTTTTGGCAAGCCTTGTACGTCTGGATAGTCAAGCTCCAGCATACCCTCGCTGTTGTTGTCCTTGGTTGGGCTTGTCGCCATCTTGTGAGAAGGGAGACACTCTCAAAAAGAAGCAAGGGTTGAGTGCTTGTTCTGATGGAATATCACACTTTTTGTTCGATATTTTTTTTTAATTTGGTTAGATAAAATTTATTCTTGGATTCTCATGGTCTGAGTGGGCACTCTTTTTTGGTTAGAAATGCATGATCATTAACCAGTTGGGCACTTTGTTTCGGAGCAAAGACACAGACGTCCTCACTGCCTCACTGCACTCACTGCATAATGAAAAATCGATTGCTCTAAATATGTATCATGGCCAAAAAATAGCACAACGTTGTATGACTCTTGCACTTTTGGGACTTAGCACTCCTACAGGGTCCGAGAGATGTGAATTTGGGTCATTTTATATTGTAATTATCGTTTTGCCTTGTCATGATAGACATTTTTTATTCATTTTCTTACTGTCCATGCTATGTCGTCTTCAACTATTCTCTTGTTTAATTTGTTTTTCAAGATTTGTAATTCTGTGCATTGAGTCCTGCGCAACAGTGCACCCTATCATTTGTGGTTATGGTTTATTGCAAATACTTTTTTGGTAGTTAATTGCGCTAGCTAATTGTGCTCTAATTTTTTCTCTAGAACCGCATTAGTAACGCAAGGAAATTCTTTTGTGCTATTCTTTGCCTTTGCTTTCCATTTGGTGCTCTAATGAAATAATTTTCAGTCTTTGAACTTGTTATTTGAAATGCTGTTCAGCATTCAGCCAATAAACAAGCACATTCAGTCAACTTTAAGTGCCTACGTATGTAATTTATGAATGATGCATTTCTTTTGCAAATTTTTTTTTTGCTGGTTCATTGGTCATCCAGCTGATGCAGGGTATTGAAAATTTACGTTGTAACTCTAATTTCATCCGTTATGTTCTTTAATGATATTCAAAATGTTCCCCTCCCTCAGGGGGATACAACTATTGTATCTATGGGAAGTAGCGCTCCGTGGGGGACAATATGAGGGCCCGAGCTTAAGTTAAGGTAGGCCTTTCTGTTAAAATAACATAGGTTTTTGCTTTGTTACGGACCATATTTTTTTGGTTCACTGCTGTCCTGTTTTTTCAGCGCCTACTACTTTCTTCTTAAACATTGATCTTGTTTCATGAACTTCTTTCCCATCTTACCGTTTCTATGACCCTTCAGCATAGATTCCTCATTTTCTTATCTCCATACTAAATGGTACCTTCCTCCGTCCTCTTTTTGATACGTTCTATTTTCGTAGCGGATGAGGAGGCCTAAACTAACTTATAATTTAATCTAATATTCAAAATGTTCCCTCCAGGCAAATTATTTCCATAATGAACAAAAATGTGAGAGATCTATCGAGAATACTATGGATATATAATGTACATGAGCATTGAAATGGCTCTCTTTACACTTGAGTTGATATAACTTTATATTAGGAAAAAATAAAATATGATATATTTTATTTGTTTATTTCTTGATGTATAGAATATCAAGAATATATATATATTCAGTATATTTTGGTAGTAACCCTTCCTTGATACAGGTTTCATTAAAAATAATGCCATATTGATTATTAATAATAGTTTTGTTCAAATTTTCTAGTTTTCGGAAGAGTTTACTTTGATCGAAATTTATTGAATTTAAAAGCTCCCCTAACGTTTTGTGATTAAAATTTTGCCACGCGTTTCGTCCTGTGTCCACGGACATCATCAGGCTAAAAATAGTTTGAGTTGTGCAGCTAATAGAATGGAGAAGTGGGCAGAGTGGCTGCGGTTACCCGAATGTAGAAATGTGCATTTGATGCAAGTTAGAAGGTGTACAGTTGGTCTGCGAAGTGAGGAGGGCTAGGCGACCTAGGTTCCGTAGTGGAAGGTACATTCTCCGTTCTCAATTTTATTAGCTGCACATCTCAAACTATTTTTAGCCTGATGATGTCCGTGGACACAGGACGAAACGCGTCGCAAAATTTTAAACACAAAACGTTAGGGGAGCTTTTAAATTCAATAAATTTCGATCAAAGTAAACTCTTCCGAAAACTAGAAAAATTGAACAAAACCATTATTAATAATCAATGTGGCATTATTTTTAATGAAACATATATATATATCTAAACGGTGTTATGTAATTCGATGCACAGATTTTAACCAAATGCAGAAAAACGCGAAATAAAACGATTTTAATGAGTGAAAAAACCTCGAAACTGCTTTGTTTTCGAGAAATGACCTGACATAATTTCAGATTCCCGTAAGAATGGGCTTGACATGCAGCCAACGAGTAAAAACGAAACTTCTTTGGCACACGCTTCAGGCTATTCTTACAGGAATCTATAATAATTTCAGATCATCATTTCTCGAAAACAAAGAAGTTGTGAGGTTTTGTCACTCCTGAAAATCGTTTTATTTTGCGTTTTTCTGCCTATGGTTAAAATCCGCATCGCATCACACAACACCCTGTAAATACCGGGTGTCCCACAAAAATGTCCCCGACTTTTCAATTGATTATATATCCGCTTTAAATTAATATATTTGAAAGGTCTTTTTTCACAATGCAATGAATTTTGTTCCCTTTTCGGATAATTTAAGTTTTTGAAAATCGTTTACTAACCACTTTACAGTGATCGATTTGCTGAAACCGGTAGAACAACTAATTGCTCATAGGAAAAGTTCTCAAAACAACACTGGTGTTCTTCATTTCTCAACACATTACTTACTTCCTTATTTCATCATTTGAAGACACCTAAAATGCAGCTCACTCACGATCAAAGAATTTTCCTCGTATTAGAATATGAAGCAACGGTAAACTGTGAACAAGTAAGAGGAGCATTTAATCTTCTTTCTAATTTTCTAACTGTACGATACACAGTTTTCTTATCGGACGTGTATCTTCCCGGAAATTTTTCATTAATTGCTCTTCGAACTTTTTCACAGTTTTTCGTTGCCTCATATTCCAATACGATGAAAATTATTTGTTCGTTAGTGAACTGCATTTTAGGTGTCTTCAAACAATGAAAAAAGGGAGTAAAAAACTTCTCAGAGCGTTTAAATACTTGGTGGTATGTAGGATACATCATGGTGAAATTATTATAAACAGTAAGTATTGAGAAATGAAGAACACAAGTGTTGTTGTTTTTAAAACATTTCCTTAGAACAATTATATTTTTTACCTCTTTCACTAAATCGAACACTGTAAAGTGGTTATTAAACGATTTTCAAAAAATTAGACTATTCGAAATGGAAACAAAATTTATTTCATTGTGAGAAAATACATTTTAAAAATGTTAATTTAAAGCGGAGATATAATCATTTAAAAACTCCGAGACATTTTTGTGGGACACGCGATATAATGTAGACACTCCTCAGAGGGATACAACTATTGTATCTATGGGAGCTAGCGCTCCCAGGGAGGAAAATGTGAGGGCCCGAGCTATGAGTTAGGTAGGCCTTCTTTTTGCTGAAATAAAATTTTTTGTTATGTTAAAGGACCACATATTTTCGGTTCACTGCTGTACTGTTTTTTAGCGCCTACTACTTTCTTCTTCAACTTTGATCTGGTTTCATGAACTTTTTTCTCAACTTACTGTTTTTATACCCTTTCTGCACAGATTCCGCGTTCCCTTAAAACGTTGACTCCGTTTGTGCGATTGCTACGGTTGGTTCGGTTAAGTTGTGAGTAGCAGAATTTAGAAACTCTCTGTACTGCTCAAGTCCATTCTTGTCCTTTATAAAAGGTGTGAGAAATAAAAGTGTACTATAATTTTTACCAGGTAGGTTCAAATCAATTCTAAAAAAGGTAGTGAAATTATGGAAATGCTATTCATTTATGCCGGTATTTAATGTACCTAATGGTACACATATGATATGTCCCAAAATGTAGTGCACGTGTTGATATTTGTTTGTTACATGCAGCATTTTAAATGGTTTGTGATTTCATTTTCAATTCCTATATTATTTTGGCGTTTCACTGGTGAGAAGGCTGTGATAAATGGAAGTAAGATATTCATGTAAATTTTAATGTAGAGAATGTTTCAGTTTTGTAATAAAAGTTCAAGAAAGAGCGGGATTCTATGTGCTTTCTAATGTATTGTCTTATGTACCTGAGCTCCCAGTTGCACGTGCCTCGATCTCATTGGATGTACAATATTGTTCTGAGCTAGCTTAATGAGTCAATACATTCACAATGCATTAAGTGTGAATGTATTGTAAGATCCAAAGCTTCCAGTGCAATATTGTACACCCCATGAGGCGAGGCACGTGCAACCGGGAGCGATTTTTTAACCTATAATCCATGGACGGCCAGCCGCGATTCGAATCTGGTCCTGAGGCGGTAAACGGCCGTTAGGTAGGGCGGAACAACGGCGATTCGCGTGCAATTTGTGTCCGAAAAAGTGGACATTTGACCCTTAAACCGCGCGTAATACAACTAAAAAACGCATCGGAACCGGCGCGTTCCCACCGGCGATACGTCCTTGATTTTCAATTGGGTTCCCTGATTAGCAACAAAATAAATCCTCGATTTGAATTTTGTCTTATAAAATACTTTTCACAAATTACCTGAGAAAAGTGATACCTGAAACTACATTTTGACAACGAGATAGTGCTGCTATATTGTTTCAACAGAAGAAAAGAATTCTTATAACAATATTTTGACAAGGAAAAAGTGTTCCTATAATCATATTTTGAGAGGGAAAAGTGTTGCTTTAACGACATTTTGACAGGGAAAGATTCTTCCTATAATTATATTTTGACAGTGAAAAGTGTTGCTGTAATTACATTTTGACAGGGAAAGAGTGAAGTTGTAATTATACTTCGACAGGCTTCGGACCTTGGCATCGACGAAGACGTCAACCGCGATTGGGCGGTGCAGCAGCTGAACTACGCGCTGGGGTCCGTGGGTCACTCCTACATCGTGGGCTTCGGCGTGGACCCACCAGAGCGACCTCACCACAGAGCCAGGTGCCGTCACTGTCTAAATTTGTTCAGTTTCGCACTAGCTCTTTCTATTTCAAAATAAGAATCTCCAATTTATTGTATTCTACTAGATATGTTTTTTTGATCTGAAAAGCAGTGTTCTTTCCGTAAAAAATTCTGAAAATTTTTCTGATTGAAGACTTCTTTGACTAATGATGTATTTCCGTCAATGTTCAATATATTTTTCACTCAACAAAATGCGTGGGGATAATTATTAGTTCAAAACAATTTATGGAAAATTCAAGAAAAATTATGCGTATTAAGTATTTTAACAAATTAATTATTTCAATTATAATACATTTCTGCAGAGTAAAGGCTGAACTATTTTTGAGAAATAAAAATCCGTAATCCGTTCCTCACGAATAATATCTTGAGCGTCGGAGCTTAATTGTTCGATGAGTTTTGCGTGTTCAACACATTCGTTGAAGACTTGCTATCGCACTTCTGTAGAACCGCGCTGAGAATTTGCGCTGAATGTAGCCCAGCCACGAAGGCATCTCTCAATAAACGATCACGACAGCAATTGCCATAATTGCATGCAGATGCTAAGTCATTTAACGTTTTAGCATAACTTTCTATGGATTCATTAGCGCCTTGTTTTCTATTTAGAAATGTAACCGATGCACCGACGATGGATTTTTTGATTTCAAATTGCTGTGTTAATTTTTCTTCAAGTTCCTCATATGTAGCCTCAGTGAGTAACGTAGGTTTAATTCTTCGTTGTAGATCAGTAATTATGTTTACAGGCAATGCTTTAATTAAAATACTAGCTTTTTTACCGCCATTATTTCCCGCTTTCTGAAGAGCGTCTGCACACTGCATTTGAAACCTTTGCAGGAATTCACTCACTGTTTCCACTTCAACATCGAATGGAGGACAGCTAACTGTAGAACACGCCATCCTAATTTTAGAGCACTTGTAAAGTTCAAATTCACTTAGGAGATTCGAAGTCTCGTCGCCAATTGTAGTATCGCAGTTTTCAGTACGACATTAGGTTCGTATAGCAGGAAGCTTTAACTTCAATTCGCCTAGCCGTATACCAGGCAGGAGCAAATGAAACGCACAACAGGACTACTAGTAATGTACTGACTCCAAAAGAGACACACATGCCTTAAGACTAGAGCGCCCCCGGAAGTTAAACAAAGCCCTTCCGGTAAGTGCACAACACGGCGGCACCCATCGGTTGCGTTTATGACACTTCCGCCGGTGACCGCGATATCCCAAACCAAGCACGATAAGGAAATCCTGTGAGCTTGCCCTGCGAGGCTCACAACAATGATCTTCCGGGACTCGTAAACCTAGGCCTCCGGAACTCTCACTTACAAACCAGTGTCATACTATAACGATGCATATTTTAATATATAACAGAATATTACACATTTTTTAAAAAGACCTAAGCGTAGAAGTCGTTCGCTATTTCTGGCTCACACGAATTTTTTCTCACAATTCTTGAACGAAGTTTGGAAAGTATCATCAAAATTTGAATGCACTTAGTTTGCCATTTTAAGTTCGCAAAAAATTTCATTTTCAATACAGTACGAGGCTGAATTTTTCCTTTAGAGTAGCGATTACAAACCCTCGAATTGATCGTACTATTTTTCAGCTCATGCCCGGACTTGCCCGAGCCTTGTGAAACAGACTGGGCTCAGAACCAAGCTGGGCCCAACCCGCAGGTGCTCTTTGGGGCCATGGTCGGGGGTCCTGACCAGGTGAGTTCGTGATTTATTGTTATATCATCGAATTATTCCACCTTCACTTAATCTTTTCGTTTTGGCTGTAGATTTACCCAGTTTTGTTTTCAATTTATCGTATTTTTACTTCAGTTTATTACATTATTTTAACTATGGTTTGTCATTTATTTTTGCCATTAGCGTATAATATTATTTTACTTTTAATCTTCCAGCTTTAGGGGCGATTGCTCACGTTGCTTGCATTTTGTGTACTCTGCAGTTTAACAACACATATTAGCATAAATGTTCAATTATACTAAATGACGGAAGGGATACTTGCAATACAAGAAGAGAGATAGGCTAGCTACAGAATTATCGTTTTTTTTTATTAAAACAACAATTCAAAAAATCAGAGACAGCGAATAACCGGTAAAAATGGCTACGATCTTAAAAGCTTTACTTTCATCCCAGGTTGTATTTAAATTTGTCTCTACCCTGATTCGTTCTAAAAAGAGCATAATAACGCTAGCTGCTATTGACGTTGTGTTACTGTATGAACTAATTGCTTAGCTTGAACTACATTATTAATATTGTGCTTTCGGATATCGTTTCACGAGTATTTCTGAGTTTCCTCTTTTAAAACCCTATTGTTAACACATAGCACTCCAGAACCCTATCATACTTAGCTGCCAATACCTATTTTTGAGAATGCGTAAACTCAGCTTACAGTTATTAATGATTCCCTCAAATCTACGGATAGATGTTGATAGATATACTTAAGTATTGTGCTCCCAATTTAACTGCAGAAAAATCACGCCTGCAATACCGCGTGCAAGCAACCTATGTACCCTGATGTTTTGCGACTATTTCTTCGCTTACATGATTTTAGTCAAGTTAATTGCAATAACCCTATGAATAAAACATTGTACGTGTGGTTGATTGCAGGACGACAGCTATACCGATGAGCGCATGGACTACATGCACAACGAGGTGGCCTGCGACTACAACGCTGCTCTCTCGGGTGCCCTCGCTAAGTTGGTCATCCTCAACTCTTAGCGTGCTGTTCAATTCGATGCATTCCCGTAGGTAATACAAGTAAATGAATGCCGTTCCTAGTACATTTAATTGCTTAGCAGATGATTTTAGGAGCTGCAAGTTGAGGAGTATAGAGGTATTTCTTGTACAAACTGCTCCTGTTACATATCCTGATTGAAAAGAAACATGTATCAGATGTGAAAAATTCACCAACCATTAAAGTATGCAAATATTTGACGGAGTATAATTCCCCTCATACAACTTAACACTTCCAATAGTATATGATAACGCTCATGTTTGTGCTCAGATATTTATCAACTAATTTTGGAAACTGAGGACTAGCAGTGATTTCACCTGGAAAAATTTGTCAGAATAACAAAAAATAGGCTTTCGAAAATTTGTAACGACTTTGAAGATATTATTGTAAATTGCAGGATATCACTGCTTGGAACCATTGCGTTGGTTGAGAAATGCTGAATTCGAGGCCGTAATTTTTTAAAAACAAATTTGCGTGTTTGACAAGGCTGTAAAAACGCAATCGTTGATGTTCTTTATTGTGTGACAGATGTTTTCTAGTACGGACATTTGTTATCTAGAATGGACATGAATGTGGCTGTTAGGGGATCTAAGCTACATAATTTTCATTGAAATACTTTTGGTGCAGCAATGCGTTAATGCAAAGAGCGAATAGAACCAAGAAATTGCGCTGCTAAATATTAGGGGAAATATTACTCGAAAATGTTTGGGTATTTATAGTTATGAAGCATTTTTTAATGCTGAAGTACGCATCGGTAGAATAAACAGATTAGAAATATTAACTAACAACAGAAGGCGAAAGAAACGAGTTAGTGTAGAAATTAGAATTATTTTAGCTCTTAGGTAATTGCAATCTATGATTCATATTAGAATTACGAAGGTTTCTCAGATATGAAACCCTGTGAAACGAGAACATCGTAAAAAAATAGTTAATAAACGCTCGAAGCCAGAACTGTCGCATAAATTTTACATGCATTCAGACTTAATTTACAAAATACTCCAGTGATGAGAGATTATTTAGTCTTGAGTGACGGTTTAGATTTACGTCAGAAAAAAAGAATAGAGGGCCGTTTCTCAAAAGCTATGAACAAAAATACTTTCACAAGCACGGGTGGGCGACAAAGTCGGGGTCACCAGGCAACTGAGGCTCTCGCTCGTTTCGCGCTGTGAGTCCTGTCTCGGTGAATATTTAAAGTGCTAAGGTACGAGGTCTTGACGCTCAAGGGTCTGAGGACCTAAGTCTTGAAGCGCAAAGTCCATAGGCGCGTGGCCCAGACGTGTAAGGTCTTGAGGCTCAAGGCGCCGAGGAGTCTCCATAGATTAATGCAGAACTCGAAATCGGGAGAACGCTGTTAGAGACTCCGACCCCGCCTCGGCCGGATATCAAAAAGATTCTAGTTATAGTTAACGAAAACGCAAGAGTAATCATGAACGTACTGCTCATATATAGTAGTGCTTCGAGTAGCAAACTTAAGTACCATAGAGGAGGAGCTTAACGGTTCGAAAATATTTTCTTATGGCCAGGATTGAGTTAATCTCTGGATCAAGAAGTCATATTATTATTTGAGGCGTATGAGTTGGTTTTACATTTAGTTTAACAACTTTTCGGACGTGTTTATATAGAGGGGCGCATGAGTCACTTTACCACTCTAAAATGAAAATCTTTTTACAGGAAATTAGTTTTGACTTTTCTTTTCAGAATTATAAAATTACGTCGTTGGATATTTAAATATGAAAAAATTCACTACCGGAAAAAAAGTGGAAATAATTGAATTTTATTTTGAGAGTGGACCCTCAATTATTAGGACACATTGTAGAGATATGCTATTAAATTATGTTTGTACGAAAGCGAAAAGGTGTGCGTGAATAAACTTCGAAAAAAACAGCAACTTAAAGCAAACATACAGGAAGAAATTCGTTTTATTCAGCCTCAGATGCTACGAACTGTCACAGAAAATGCTTTACAAAGAGCTCGTGTTTGCGAAGCTGAAAGTAAGAGGCTATTTACGTTATATGATTTTTCATTCCTAAACCAAAATAAAATTCCAATCTTTAATCTATGTAGTAATAATAAAATAATTAATAACGAACACTTATTTACGAAACAGATGTTTTATTTTAAAATGTTAAAGTGACTTATGTGCCACTCTGAATTAGTCTATTACTTTTTCCAAGTCCTGTGGAAAGATTCTTCAAGTACGTCTTCGGTGTATTATGAAGACAGCTTTTGATGGTGATTTTTTTTACAACTGAATGTTCCAAAAGTTCATGAACGAATTGTGTTTATATATACCACACAAGAATGCTCCTAACTATCTAAAATTATATTAATGCTTCTTAGATAGTTTCTTTCATAATTTTTCAACTCAGCGAAATTTTTTATAGCCCCCTTCTTATTGAGTCTTAAGTATTAAGTAGCTTAAGTATTAGATTCTCATTTTATCAATGCGACTGATTTTTGCATGATTTCAGTCTGAAGAAGATGCTTGTACACCGAAACGTTGCTTTTTATAGACTAACCAGATGTTGAATTTTTAGCGATTGACAGTGTTTCAATAAAACAAATTTCGAGTGAATTGCGTTTTATTATAACACATAATGAACCTGAACTACTACTACTTCCTGTAGTTTCTGGAAATATCCTTTAAGTTGGTCAGTCATTTTTACTTCGTGGTTTGGTTTCGTGAGTATCTTATTTACTGTTGATATTAAGACCATGTTAGTGCACAATACTATTGATCGATAAATTCAAACACAAGGTTTTCTCTCTGAGAATAACTGCTTGAAATATTCTAGAGATGATTAATGAGGTGTGGAGGAAGCATGGCTCATTAAAGTGGTCTGCATGGAAGCGTGAAATCAATGATAAACTTTGCTTTGCATTTAGGAAAGTTCTAAAACGTAAGTTCTTCTATCAGTCAATTAGTTTTTTTCAAGTTCTGATTCGACTCTTTCGTGCTCAATGGGTTCAAGGGCAGGCCAAGGCAGGACAACTGAGTAATGAATACGGTTGCAGATTGTGAGGAATCAAAGTATAATGTGTAAGGTTTGAGTGAATAATGTGTATGATACGTAGGGTTGGTAGCTGGTTTGAGTCTAAATAGCAACTTCTAACGAGAAGCATAGCTCGTGCGTTGTCATTTTACGGTATTTTGAGAACTGCAGGTATGGATTCTTCCTTGAAAACCGAGCAAACTGGAGCCAACGTGAAGACATTTTAGGGTCTACAATGTGTCCACGTACTAGAACAACATTGGGCAGCCTTTATTGGTTGATAAAAAGAAATTGATTGCTTAGATAGTGTTTCAAAACAAACATTGCATTTAATTTGGTGCAGCAATAGTTCCGACAGGATTTCTTATCATTTGAGGCAGTGTAGACAAATGCAACTTTACCTATATCATTCACTTCAAACATTTGTTTCGACCGAGGTGTAGTTTTTAATTCAAACCTTCTGCGCTATCGGTACCTAAAAAAAATCGAATGGGCAGTAAAGATTACGCATGAGTGGGCTATTCATGTTCATGAAGGTGACCAAGCAAGAAAGGGCATCTTGCATTAATCTAATAAATGAGCGTCGAGGACTTCTTATTGAGTGCAAAGTTGGTGGTTGGTGCACCCGACGGCCTCCCACAAAAATCTTACCAATAACCGTGACCTGTTAGAAATAAGGAAAATTAGAATCGTCGAAGAATGTTATACGGCTCATAAATAGCTATATAGATTTATCCCTCGGTCCTAGGGTTCAAGACTACTGAGAATTAAATTAAGGTAGTTTTCTGAGTTTACAGAATAGGCAGTAAGCACCTGGAATAAATCTTGAATGTTAAATTTACGAGGTTAGGTCACGGCTTAAGGGGTCACTTCAGGCCCCTGCCAGACCCCTGGCGGTCCGATGAGCTTTTTTTTGACCCTGGCGGTCCGATGAGCTTTTTTTTGGTTGTAGAAAAAGGACCCTTAGGTGGTGGACTATTCGTTCCTAAAATTTTGTGGCGCTACGGACACTAGATCCCCCTCCCCACCAAAAGGTAAGGGACCAAAAATCATGATTTTTCAATTTCATGGAAATGGGAAATTTTCTTTCGTCACTTTGTTTGCAATGCTTCAAGGATTCTGAAACTGTCTTTGGTTCTGTTCTAGCATAAAAACTCAATGAGTTCTTTTATTTTGAAAGATCCATAAAAAAAGAGTATGTCCAATTTTTCAAAAAACTGAGGACTGAATCGAAAAAATGAATAGAATAAATTGTTTCTTTTTGAAAATTACATATAATAGTCAAATTTCATGAGAATTAGACTACAAAAAAGTTCCTAATTTGTATGAAAAAAATACTTTTTTCCCTTGTATATTTTTTGTAAATTACATATCACAGTGTGAATATGAAATAAAGCATAGAGATTATCGAAATAAAAATGAAAATAGCATTTAATTACATAATTGTTGATGATATTACAGTTCAGATACAAATTTATTCATGCCTTATTACTAACAAACCCTTATTTTCAACATTCAAAAGAATAGAAGTCCGAGAGTTTTTATGCTAGGAAAAAAAACAAAAACAGTTTTAGAACCCTTGCAAACATAGTTACAGTAGCTTTTTTCCCAATATGTTCATATCATTTTTTTTATAAAAGTACAAAACCAAAAATTTGGTATATTTTAGTTAGTTATCCAATATCGCACATGAAAAAATCAAAAAGTTAAAAATGGAAAATTTTCTACTGTAACTTTGTTTGCAATGCTTAAAGGATTCTAAAACTGTCTTCGGTTTTGTTCTAGCATAAAAACTCGATTACGTCTATTTTTTTGAAATATTCATAAAAATGAACCAAAAAACAAGTTTTTCAAAACAAAAACTAAGGCCTAAATCGAAAAATTTCTCGAGTAAAATATGTTTTTTTTTTTCAAACATGCATATAATGGCCAAATTTTAAACGAATCGGATCAATATTTAAAAATCGTTGAAGTGACTCCTTTAAAATTTTGAGTACGGCTCGAGATCGGGAAAACTGCAATCACGTGAAGGCTAGTGAAGGATGTCTGGAACAAATGCACCGACTTATCATCAAACCCGCCCTCACTAAAGAGTCCCTTGAAGTCCACATGACGAAAAAGAAGAGAACGCCGACGACAGGCCGCCCAGTTCGCTGAAGCCTTTACTTGCTACGAGGCACTGGCTCCCCCTTTGGGGCTGACTCAGTAGTTGCGGAGCCGCCGAGTTCGAGGCAATCACAGAGTTGAGGGAGACCACGTTTTGAAATCCAACCGATAACTCCACGACGTCAAGCACAGAGGCGTTAGTCACGCGCGTTTTCTAGCTAAAAACGCCCATCCAGCATGAGGGCGGCTTGAAAAGAATAATGAATTGAAGATATATAAAAAAATTGGTGTTTCTTAAAAGGAAGGTGTGTGTGTTGTGGATGCTGGAGCTTTTCTCCCCTTTCACAGCTGCAACACTGAGCATGGTTAGCGAGGCATTCGTAATTAGAGAGTTGATTGCGGTTAGTTAATGATAACACAGTGCTAAACGTCCGCAAAAAACTGAAAACTTGAAAGGTTACTAGATAATTTCTTAATTTTAAAATTCTTTTTTACTAAATCCCCGCGTAAAAAAATTGGTTTTCTTTAACACTCGGTAACAACCAGTTGAGTTACGACAACAACAAAGTAGAATTTTAACTTATTTTAAGTTAGTTCGCGATTAATAAACACATCATTGTTGCTCATCTTGACTCTGTGATATCAGGCATTAGAGAATTTATGACAAGGTTAGTCAAAATTCAGCAAAATGATAAGTGTATAAGTGTATAAGTGTGCTCACCACATCGCATACCAGATTACATGTATACTGTATATACAGGGTGTTTTTTAAATACGAGATCCGGAAAAATCATTAATAACTTTAGATACAATGAACAGATTTTTGAAAACAAAACGGCTGTAAAATCCTGAGATTTATGTCTTTTGCTATCTACTTTTCACGACACAACAGTCAAAATAAGACTCAGAAGACACAATTCAATTCATCCTGCTCTGAAACTTCAGCCAAGTTAACGAACTGGAGAAAGGAATAATTAGCTTTCATAAGCACTAAATACTTCTCTAATGGAAGGAGCATTTTCTACCCCCACTGTTTTTTTCTTGTGGAGATATCTAAAGACAAGGGTTTATTGTGACAAACCGACGGATCTGACTCAACTCAAGGATGCCATCATCTAAGAAGTAAGTTGATCGGTCCCACCATCACCAGTGCTGCAATGAGAAGCATGCGAACATGCGCCCAATATTACTTGCAGTCGAGTGGACGCCACATGAGAAAATATCGACTTAAAAAATAAGTCCAAATGAAAGATATAAATCTCAGGATTCTACTGGCAGCTTGCATTCAAAAATCCTTTCATCGTATCAAAATTTATTAATGATTTTCCGGGTCTTGTATATATAAAACACCCTGTACAATGTACAGGGTTTTTTGCGCAGTAGTTGCGCATGTACAGTGTACATGCGCAGTAGTTGCGTATGTACAGTGTACATGCGCAGTAGTTGCGTATGTACAGTGTACATACGCAACTACTGGAAAGGTAAAATCCGTTCAAGTAAGAGTTACAAAAAGGCTTTAGAAACGAATTAGACGTTGTTTTATTTATTGTACGATTATTCCAACTTCCTTATTTAATATCGTACGATCAGTCGAACCCTTTCTTCATCATTCATCTTATCATTCATTTTTTATCCATCTATCTTTTTACTTAAGTCCCGAAAATATCAGAGCATTTGGTCCTCTCTAAATACTCGGGTACCAAAAGGGGTACGATCATTCTCTCAGCGTGACTAACACATGGCTTCCCATATTGCGCAAGATTAACTTGGGCGTTACGCCCTCTTCCGCAATTCTGTAACGAATTGGAAGATTATCATTAAATGAAAAATAAAAACCACCTTTTAAATGACTTCGAAAATTTCAAACATCAAAACCTTCCATTTTTTGCAAATTCCAGATGTGTCGAGCTCGGCATCCGAACATGAAGCGTTTTAAAAAAGCTTTTGAGACAGAGTTAGTGTGCGTTTGAGGAATTGGGTGATAGGTATAGTTCTCCATTCTCTAGGCTTCCAGTGCGCCGCTCTTAACATCCGAAATTTTCAAATTAAAGATTGCATTCGAAACTGAACGCAGGAAAAATTTTTTTTATGTTTTTGTTATCTCAGTCACGTGAGGAAAATTGCGTCAAGGGTTGTTTTGATATAGACAATCTGTGGGAGTCTACGCAACTGGCAGATGCAAGTGTCAGTTTCTCACTCAGGGCAAAACAAGCCCACGTGAGCGAGGAGAGTGGTGTTGAAAATAACAGTCGAATTTTTTTTAGTGACAATTAATAGCAAGTTCCCACACTGACGCGATGGTATTTCTGCGATGAATTTTCCTTCTTCTGATGGAAAAGTAAGAATATGTATGTATATATATTCATATGCACCAAAGCACACAATTAATAAAATACAGGATCGCTTGCACTGATATTTCAATCCAGTGCCATTAGAATATTCTTGTTCACTTTAAAATCTTGGCTGTTCTTACAGAACAGATCTGAGCATTTTCGAATCTTCACATGTTTACAAAATGAAACCTACTCAGAATGACAGCCTAAGTGCTTTTCTGCTTCAAGTTGCCAACACATACAGTAGTTCATTTGTACGTAAAAGGTAATTCTTTGAATTACCTTTTACTTTTCATTTTTCCGATGTTGTTCGTGTTATTTCAAAGTTTAAACTCTTTAGAAATCGTGCATTAGTGAATTAATTCTTCCTCTTTTGGTTTTGTTTTACAGTGATCTTGCTGAAGATGGACTGTTAGTCCGGAACGGTCAGTTTTATTCGATAATTTTTAATAAAATGCCTTGATTTTCATTACTAAACTTACATGCAATATTAACCTTACCTATTCTATGATAACCCAACCAATTATCAGATACCCTAACAGATTTTTAGATAACATAGCGTCCTAGCCTATCATAATTTCTCTGATCCCAATCCTTACCTGTCTGATGAACCAAACGTATCTTAGCCTAACTGAATATTTCAATTTCTCGTACCATACGACCCGGTAACCACAGTCAACTTGAAAAAACTACTACGCCAGGAGTGAAGTTACGCAAAATGTTCAAAAATTCGGTCTCAGAAAGATACTTCACTGAATGTTTAGCCCTTGATTGAGAAGCATTTGTGAAAATTTGAAGGAAAACTGTTCGATGTGTTGGATCTAATTAGCTATGTATGATATGAATTTCTGCCACAGCGTAAAACAATTTTCCATAATTAAATTTTTGAAAGCGTGGCATACATGAATAGCTGCGTAGTTAGACCCGAGCGCATTAATATCGAAGTTTCAATTGTTCATTTGTTAATTTTTTCCAGTCATACTGTTTGACTCAATAATCTTTCATTAGTCATGCTTAATACGCACAAACCTATCCCACACTAATTTGGTAAGAATAGAGGTTTTTATTTTCATTCTCAAAATTCTCATAGTAAATCTATGATATATTAGATACTGCAGGCTATGTGACCCTTCTTAACAGAAAGTGATTTACTTTATTAATATTTTTATTTATTTATAACGAGTGAACAGCCTTTGCTGAATTTGTTTCTCTTTTATTAGTTACATCAACTGAACGGGAAAACAACTTGTTATTACTAAAGCGGCTAGTACGCGCACGAGCCACATTAGTTTTATCCAGAGGGATGGAAGAGAGCAAGATGATACACCCTGAAATGTTTGTATTTTTTTTTGATGCACTGGGGAATTTTTTAATATACTACATCAGTGTTTTGTTGTATATATTATATTATACCATATGTATGTGTTATATGTTTTGGAGACATGAATTTAGTGAAGGTGAATAACGTTACTAAGGAAAGATTGCGTGAGAACGTTGGATGTGTCACCGATAGCTCGCTCATCACGAGGTTGACGGGCATCAAATATTATCACTAAGAATATTTTCGTCGACAGAGGCACCTGTGACCATGGCGAGGATGGTCGTGACTGCGTTGCTGCTGCTGGGGGCCGGTGAGTGATTCTTCTAATTTTACACTGCAACTTGGATATTCAGATGTCGAGAAAGCTATCTTCTTTTCTGTAAGCTTTTCATTCTCGTTGTGCGTGTTTTATTCATTAATGAGGTGAACAATTCAACAAGTCGGTATCTACCTCTCAATAATTTGGTATAATCAGAGAGAAAAGTTATCAGAGCCCAATACGGTGAGGGCATAGCGTGTTATGCAGGGTGTTTTAGAGCAAGAGGCACAAAATTGCACACCTAGTTGCAAATGGACAAATGAACACTCTTTCCTCCTCAAAATTTTCGGAAAAAATTCGGGTATTTTAGATATTATCAGTTTGTTTTAAAGGATGAAATTTAATGACACAATGACTTGCAATATTTATTTTGAATTTACCTCATAAAAATTGTCCTAAATGTGTTCCACCTAGCTAGCTACATCAGCGTACTTTTCAAATCTTAGCCTTAACGACTGCCGGATGTTAGCAAACACGCCTGGCATTTCAAAAATCTCACCAGCAGCCACTGCAATTCTGGCCGGAAAATCTTCCTCAGATTTAATGGGTGTAGCATAAACAAGGCTCTTCTTGCTAGAACTTTTTTACCAAATATCACTAAAATTAAATGTTATCATTGTTAACTCTCATAGAATATATAGGAAACGGAAATAAAAAATAAATATGTATTTCGAGGGATTGTGTAATTAAATTTCATCCTTTAAAACAATAAACAGCTATTATCTCATAAACCCTATTTTTCGAATTCTGTTGAAGAAAAAGTGCTAATTCGGCCATTTTCTACTTGGTGTGCAATTTTGCACCAATTGTTCTGAAACAATGTGTATTTTTCTTGTTATTTTTGTCTCAATCCGCCTTTAAGAGTGAACCCTAATGATAATTTTAGGCTGAGTTTGAAGCATTCAAATACGTAATAATCGACTTGGACAAAAATAATTTGAATTGGTGTACATGGAAAGCATCGAAAAGCGCAGTCGTCCACTGTAATTTTCTAGAAGCATGATTAAATGCTGCATGAGTAGCGAAATGTGAAGTTCGACAGATTTGGCGAATGTCGGGTTGTGCCGCTAATTCATTTGCCGAAAATATCATTTAAACGAAAAAAAAACAGATAAAATAAGGTAGAGACAAAACTGCATTGTCAAAAAATATAAACCTACATTTTTTTGAAAAGTATCACAAAAATAGTTAAAAGCTGGAAAGTCGCAATGATTGCACAGCTTGGGTAATTGTTCGATAAATTTTTTAACTGATTAAGCGTGCTGGTCAAGAGAAATCTCAAAGCAAAAGTATAAGTGAATCCCAGTCAGAAATTTATCGTCTGACCGACGAAAATTTACGTCCGAATTTACCAGTAATTATCATCTTCTTCTTCCTATAAACCGACGATATATCGTCAGAATTAGTGTCGCGAATGTCCCCTATTATCGTCCGATTTACGTTAAATTACCGGTTTTTATCGTGAATTTTGGACGAAGACCGACGATATTAACCAGTCAATTACCGGCAGTTAAACGATTATTATAGTCGGTCTTCGTTCAAAACTCACGATAATTACCGTTGATTTAACGTTATAAATCGCTACTCTAACCAGTATATTCCAGGAGATTCATAAGCAGTGCAACGATTTGTCCCAAAAATAGCGAATTGCTCCCAAAAAAAATGGGCCACACCTCGTGAAATGCGTCTGTCCAATTACCGCAAATTTGAACACTGCACAAAAATTCTGAAATAACTTAATTTAATTCAACAAATATGTTAAACACTGTCCATATATTTCCGCAAGTTTCTTGCAAATTGCGATAATTGAACAGATTAGTATTACAGGGTGAAGCCTATTGCAACAAGTAACAATGCATTATTAGAAAAAATAGTTGCAATGCTGATGAATGCTACAGTAAGAAGGCTCAAACTGTCATCTTCATCGTAGAACACGATACTATTACGATAAGTCTTACAAAAAATATAAAGTCATTTTGAATTGCCAGTGATTTATGAATAGGATAAAACATTACAGATGTTCAACAAATATATTTATTTCATTTTCAGCAGCCATCATTCAACTATTGAAATAAATTCTTAAAAAAATATACTTGGCACGCAAAGAATTTCATCACAAGTTGTTTGTAAGATTCATCACTAGAAACACTACGATTATAACTTTCATTTGAAATTAACCACCACCACCACCACAAAAGGACTCATCAAGCAACCGATTACTAAGAAAATTTTACCAATTTAATATTAAATTCGCGCACTTCCATTCTTACACATCAAATATCTACTATGTCCAACTCTCATAACCCCTACACATCTTAGTCCTTTAATTGGGATGAGGAGACGACAGGGCCCGCACTAATGCTATCGAGTCGCAAGTAGCAGAGGGCGAGGTTATCCTCCACAGCTACACCTCTTCAGAAGTAGCCCTCCACCTCCCGCTTCTGTGCGGCTCTAACGTTTGTAATTTCTATAGTATTAATTAATTCACCAGATATTCATATCATAAGCAAATAAACAACTTAAAATTTTTCAAATACAACTTTCCCGTAAAACTGGTGCTACAGTACAGAAATTTTGGTAATGTCAATACCTTCTGTTCGATTAAACGAAAATAAATGATTAGATCAGATAAGCTGTTAGTTTTAGCCTCACCCGCAGCAATAAATGAGATCCAAAGAGAGGAAGGAGGAAGGCATCATTTAGTATGAAGTTAAGGAAAAGCGGAATCTACGCAGAAAGGGCATAGAAACAGTAAGTTGTGAAAAAAGATTATGAAACGAGACCAAAGTTGAAGAAGAAAGTAGTTGGTGCTGAAAAACAGGAACACCATTGAACCGAAAAAAGGTTGTCCTCAACATAACAAAAACATTTTATTTAAACAAAAAGAAACCCTACCTAACTCTCAGCTCGGGGCCTGACATTGTCCCCTTGGGAGCGCTAATTCCCATAGATGCAATAATTGTATTCCCCTGAGGGGAACGAAAAAAAAATCAGCAGAAAAACAAAACAACATACATTGAGTCCTTTTTGGTACCAAAAATAGATGAACAAATCCGACATCAAGATAGTACGAACAGTAACGACTAGTGTCAAGATTAAATTAGATTAGATTATAGGTTAGTTTAACCCTTCAACGTCAGCATTTTACTCCTCAAATGATCGTAAACATAACTACCATCAGAAGACCTACTCTGCCATCAGGGAGTGACAGGTATCAGAACAAGGATGGAGCTACCCCTCGGCAGTGAATTCCGAAGTACACATGAGAAAACAAACTTGCAAGAAATATGATATATTGAGGCTATTCTAGAAAGAGGACCGAAAAGTCCTGATGGGCGTTAAAGGGTTGAGCCTCCCTAACCGCTACAAAAAAAGAGCGTATTGAAGAGAGGAATGAAGAAAGCACCATTTATTATGGTTATTGGGGAATGCGGAATCTCTGTGGATGGGGCATAGAAACAGCAAGTTGGGAAAGAAGTTCATGAAACAAGATAAAATTTAAAGAAGAAAGTCAGAGATGCTAAAAAACAGGACAGCAGTGAACCGGTAAGAAAAGAAAAAAGATGGTCTTCCACAAAACGAACAACATATCATTTCAACAAAAAGAAGGCTTACCTAACTCTCAGCTCGGGCCCTCATATTTTCCCTCTAGGAGTGCTAATTCTCTTAGATACAATATTTGTGTGCCCCTGCAGAGATTTTTAAAGGCACAATGTTCGCCAAGTTATACATCTCCACTCATATCACCCATCGAAAAAAAAATTGTAGGATTTTCAGAGTCAACTTGAACTTCATCCACTCCTGGTAAGGGAGGAGCATGATCAGCTGATGTCGATGGTCCAAGTAAATGAGGCGACTGAGAGGCGGTCAAAGCAAGAGATGGAGAAGCAAGTAGACTTCGAGGAAGTGTACTCGCTTCCACCGGCGACACTTCTGACTCAATCCGTCGTCTCTTTGAGCCAGCCCAATCTTTGCAGTGACGCAGGACCTCTTGGATAGCTGATGCCTTTAGTCTCTGATCTTCTTTATGCCCGACTGCAGCTAAAGCATCTGATGAATTGGAATACGTTAGTAATATTAACTGTGCAAATAAAAACAAAATAAATTAAATTACCGTTTGCCCAATGACTGTTTTAGCTACCACTGTGTTTGGAGTGAGCCAAACTAGCTCTACTTGTGATCGCAACATTGGAAATTTTGGGTGCTATCAGAGAACAAGTCGATTAACCTAAGTCTGAATACAACACTTGATATCTGTACCCTGTTGCACAACGGGGCGGTAAAGTTATTGATAATTTATAAGGTAACTTTGAGTATATCTAGGCTGTCAGATCTGAATCGAATTATTTTATACAGATAAAAACCATTAAATTGCTTATAAATTAGTAATAGCCTTCCTTACCACTTCAAAGATGTTCAAAGAGAGAAAGGATGAAAGCACCATTAAGTTTACCGGGTGTCCCAAAAAAACTATACCTAATTTTTCAGGGTTGTAATTCAGAAACTATTGAACTTGAAAAAAATGGGAAGTCACATTTTGTTTCCTAACATTTGTTCCATTTCTGTACAAAATTTCAGATGAATTCATTCAATCGTTTTGTTAAGCAGTTTAGCGACCGATACTGAAAGCCTGTTCGCACACTTTTGGTAGACTTGGAATCTTATGATATTAAAACCATGATATTAATAACTTTTACTCATTTATCAAATGGAAAATACCACTAAAAGAAAGAATACCAACGAAATGTTCCTCCTATTGTTCGTTTGCTGCAAGGAGATTTGGAACATTTGCTGCAATCATCAATTTGCATCATCCGCCAATTTGCTGCAAAGAGATGCTCACGTTAGACGAGTGATGGCGAAAATGAGGAGGCGAATGCAACTGTATATTGAGAGAAACGGAGGAAACGAACAATAGGAGTTAAATTTGTTTTTTTTATTTTAGTGGCATTTTCTATTTAATAAACGGTTTATAACTTTTAAAAACATTTTTTTAATAACACAAAGTGCAAACAGGTTTTCAGTATCTGTCACTAAAGATAATGCTTACAAAAAACGGCTGGATCAATTCTTCCGGAATTTAGTACAGAGATGGAGCAAATGCTAAGAAACCAAATGTGGCTTTCTAATTTCTTAATGGTTTTTGAATTATAGCCCGTGAAATTAGGTATCATTCATTTGGGACACCCTGTAGAGTCAAGGGAAAGTGAAATCTATGCACAAGAGGTGTTCCCGCACACGATTCCGCGCACACAGAAACAGAAAGCCACGTAGGAAGGTTACGAAACAATGATAAAAGTTGAAAAAGAAAGTCTGAGATGCTGCAAAAACAGGACGGAAGTTGGCCAAAAAAGCTGGTCCTTGACCAAACAAAAACATCTTATTTAAGAAAAAGGGTCACTTATCTATCTGGTCGGGCTCTCAAATTTTTCCTTGGAAACGCCAATTCCCATAGATTCAATAGTTGTATCCCTCTGAGGGGAACTGATATTACAACGCAACATAGAGGAATGTTGTCTATTTTTTTTCTTTATAGCATTGGTTATTCTTAAATGTATTTGATCGAAGTGTAATTGCAATTACACTTCGATCAAATACATTTAAGAATAACCAATGCTATAAAGAAAAAAATAGAGCATTTTTTCATTTATTGCAGCATTAAATTACCGATTATGCGTACTGTATTTGATCGTAGTGTAATTGCAATAGACAACAGTCCTCTATGTTGGTCCTCTATGAACCAAAATAAGTATGAGCTTACACGAACCTAATATCAACTGGCAGGCTGGATGCACCCTGAAACTGATCTTCGTCCGTTGGCGAGCCTGTCCTAATCCCGAGTAGGACATTTCTTTAGCTACATCAGCCGTCATGATGCGCTGCATCATTCGCCGCGTGGTGTCCCGTAAGCTGACGCCAACGCATCGCTGGAGCTCCGTCATCTAGTGATAGAAGATGCAATGTTATTGTGTGTGGTAAATCGGAATCAAATACGCACCCCATGTGAGGAATGGCCTAACTGTACGGATGAAACTCTAATCGCATTTAAATCTCTTATCAACACCGTATCATGCTGAATGACCAGAACGCATTCAGTTGAATTTGGCTTTATAATCAACGCTCATTTGAGAATAAGAAGTAAAGAAGCCATAAACATAAGCGTTCTTAAACTAACGACAGCTAATTAAAACGACACTTCATTCACCTATTCGGAAGTACAAATGAAGCGAATGAAACAATTGCGGAACTTCGATGATTGGATATTTAAACGACCAAGTAGAATCGAAATTCAAACAGTTTCTACGTCCTTCGAAAGAGTTGCTATGGAGTGCTATATTCTCTACAAATGGTGAATAACTCTGTCAGTTCAGTTTGTTTGAGATAATTCATTACGTATGCGAGCAGGTGTTGCAAAGACAGCAATCATGGCCTAAAATATGAATTACTTTCAAGGTAATGATCAATTTAGTGTGTGCGATCACTGACCAACGTCAAGTTTTTTCCATGTCAAAATTATATACTTTGATACTTATGCATCTTAAGATTAGGAGGGCGGCTGTTGAATCCAATAATAATTTTCTGGAGATCATTTTTCGATTTGACTTTACTTGTCAGTAAAACATAACTTCCGGAACTTAGAAGTATAATCATTGTACATGACAGGAATAAAACATCCATCAATCTGTACGGTCAGATAATTTATTATTAACTGCCATTTACTCGAACAAGATTTTCTTTCGAACTGGCATCAAAAGTTAACGATTGTCATTAACGGATTCAAAAGTTGCTAAATCCCCAACCGAAGGTAATTTGTCTCGGACATTTTAGTCCTGAAGTCTTGTATACCAAATATATTAGCTTCTATAAAATGATTGTTTAGATTAATCTTCCACTTTATACGGGATATTGAGCCCTACACTACGATAACTCCTGTAGTTGATGGGGCATCTATTAACGTAAGAGCAATCACTAAGTATGGATGTACGTATTGTGACAGCCTGGAGCATATGCATAATGAACAATTAATCTTATCCACATAAAAATTAGAATGAGATACTCAACCTCAGGTTTGTTTTTGTGGTATTGAATTATTAATAGCTATTGTGTTTCCTCACCACTGTTTGGTTGGTCGCTATTTGGTCAAGCTCCTCCATTGACGTTGCTCGATGAAATGTTGAGACAGGCTGAGCACAGGTGGCAGAAGGCTTCTGAGGTTCAAGAATGGCCAAAATTTTCTTGATGTCTCGTCTGTTTGAGCGAGACATGTCGAGCAGAACATCAATCTTATTGTTGATCTTGTCAATCGCAGTACAGTCCTTCCTGAAATAAAAGTCAAAAAATGAAGATTGGTCTATCATGAAGATTAGATTAAAATATAGTTAGTCACAGAAGTAATCGAAAAAATTTAATCAGCTAACATTTCAAAGTACGCTAAACTTTAACTTGAGTAACCAAAGTCATTCCAGGTAATTGAGAGCAACCAACCCAGGCAAGATCCCTCAAAATTTAGAGGCCTAAGTCACGATTTAAAAATGAAATTCAAGTAACTCCATGAAAAATGAATGTTTATTTTTTCCATTTTTAAATATGATATAGAGAAAAGAAGTACACACACATGTTATACATTTTTGTGTCTAATTTATGTTTCCGAAAATAAGTGAAAATGTGTCGGGGAAAAACAAATTCCAAGACGAAATTAAATAGAATAATTCGTACATTCCAAAAATGTAGTGCATGCATTCTCTTTCCTATCAATGACCAATCAACAAGATGTATAACAATTCATGACAATATCTCTTATCAAGGATTCTAATACATAATAATTCACTGCTACATTTTACAGCATTACCTGCATGGGTCTGTAATTGAAACGGGTGTAGGAGCAATGGGCTTGTGTAACTTGAAAGCACTTGGTGAGGGTGCCCCACAGGTAGCTGCAGATGAAGCAACTGACTGAGTCGAAGCAGCTGAGGAAACAATAGACCGAGTTGCAGCAGGAGAAGTAGTATACTGAGTTGAAGCTCCAGACGATGACACAAAAGATGATGAACACTCAGGTTGTTTAACTGTGTCAGTCTCATAGCCTCCAGGAGTGTACAGCTTCAGTTCAGCACCTCTAAATGTACCTGAATGCATGAATGAAAAAATGGCATCGTATTAATTACAGAAGCAATTTTATTACTGAATATTTACATAAATTTACAGAAGTTTGTTTAGTATTTAAAAAGCTCAAGTGCAAAATATAAGAAAAAATTCATAGAAGTAACACTACTTATTATTATTATTATTATTATTATTATTATTATTATATAAGAAAGTTTTAGCCTCCCTCAACCACGACAAAGATGTTCCAAGAAAGGAAAGAGGAAGGCAATCTTTAGTATGGAGTTGAGGGAACGCGGAATCTATGCACAAGGTGCACAGAAACAGTAAGCTAGGAAAGAAGTTCATGAAACAAGAAAAAGGTTGAAGAAGAAAGTAGTAGGTGCTGAAAAACAGGACAGCAGTGAACCGAAAAAAAGATGGTCCGTAACAAAACGAAAAACCTATTTTATTACAACAAAAAAAACACCTAACCTTTAGCTCGGGCCCTCACATGGTTCCTCTGGGAGCACTAATTCCCATAGATACAATAGTTGTATCCCCCTGAGGAGAGTAACACTACTTTAATTAAATGAAACTGTTGTGTGAGCCAACTAAACCTGACTCATGCATTTGTCATACCTTCAAGAATTGAAACTGTTCACCTACTGTAACATTTGCTGAGGGATGTGAGATGCAGTGGACCAGTCAAACAAGGGTTATCAGTGCCAAAGAAAGGAGAGACAAAGAAGGTTTGATAGGGTCATATTCCCAGTCCGAAATTTCTCTCAGGCCCACAGCTATACCAAGAAAGTTTTTCGCTCATCTACACATACAATCCATAGCTATACAATATAACATACAAAGAAATGAAATACTTAGTACACGCATAATAGAAGCAAATAGTTAGAGTCATTGCTTCTTAAATTATTGATTGCAATGACTCATTCTTGATCTGCTACCAATTCAAATACTTCTCGTGTATAAATATAATTATAAAATTCAAAAGATTCAACGTTAGAGGAAGTGAAACTTCCTCTAAAACTCTGAAGGTTTCTTTTAAAGATTTTAATTTTGTGAATTTTAGAACGATCAATGCACAAATCATAAGTAAGGATAGGTAAGAAAATACTTACTTGACTGTGCAAGAATTTTCTTCACTCGAGATGTAGTCCAGTTCTCTTCAGGTTGTGCGTTATTTTCACTTAAGGAATCGACATCATCAACAGGGGGCCATTTGCAATGAAGTGCTCCATTTAATGTTTGCACCCAATGATTTGGCACAACTGCATGGGTATTATTGATGAACTGGACTGCAACATAGTTCTTGAAAGATGGCATTCTTATAATGAGACTGTAGAAACAGATAATTTTTCTTCACGGCAATTTAGTTGGAATTTAAGCTGTGAAGAAGAGATAGAGCCACATAATTAGACTTGAAAGGAAGGAGCATCATTTTACATGACAAGTCAGAGATCGGGATCGTGCACTTGGATCGGAGCTTATCAACTCGGAATATTCCAATTGAGGTTGAGTCTACAGGAGTGTCAAAAAAAGGAAGCACAGACGAAAACTTTTGAACTTGCACATAGATATTTTTCCGGCTAAAAATTGATCGAATTATAGCAACCGAGTTATCACATAGCAAAACTGTGTTGTCCCTTGAGCCCAGCTCTCCTGTTCCTATCATGACACCTGGTTTCAGTTCAATTTTCTTGTAACATTGCACGTGGGCACTAGACTTTTTCTTTATGATTTGCAACAATTTAGGATAGTCAGAAGCAGTGGCAATGGGGAACTTCTCATTCTGAACGAGGATATGTCGACTTATCTGGTTCAATGGCTTGTATCCAGACCGCACAGAACCTTTTATGTGTGCTCCTAAAAATGACTCAAAAGGGAAAGCTGAAATTTTTTCTAGATTCCCAAATGCACTGTAATCATCAGGCAAATGCAACAAGGAGTGAACATTGAAGCTTATGAATGCTTTGCCATATATTGATGAACCATCGTGAATGAAGGTTTTTAGCATATTTTTAACGACCACCATGTTTGGAACCATATCATTCGAGAGAAGGATTCTGAATGATGCTAGTAACAATAGAAAATGAGAATAGTAATTAGAAGGGAAAAAATCATGTGCAAAAAGAATTGCTCCAACATAGAGCATCATTAGCCTCATTTCTGATGCTTTCCAATGAGAAAGATGCCTGAATTGGCTATCAAATTTTCGAGGAAAATCGGATGAGATGTGTCTCGAAATAACTGAAAGTTTATTTTCCAACAAAGCCTGCTGTGTTTGTCCAATGTGACACTTTTTTTCTTTCCTTTTGCTCAACTTCCACCTTGTCAGCAAACGTTTCATAACCCCAATACATGCAAGGTGCATATAATCAAGAACAAAATGTGAAACCATTGGAAAATCTAATAATGACAGAAGAGGAGATGTCTTATCTTTGAGATGATGATCACGGTCAGCTTTAGATTTGAATGAGTCGTTTGTTCTCACATCACATTCAGTTTCAAGGAGAGCAACATGCCCACCCCAAAACTCTCCTTTTTGCACACATCGTTCACAACTATTGTAGCCGGAGTGTCCAATTATCTGCTTCAAATAGCTCCTCATTGGAGCAGCACAAATAAAAGGGCCAATCTCAATAGGCACACTGCCCAACTCAGAGCATAGTCCCCTTGTTTTCAAAGTCATCAAGTCTTTGATGAACTGGTCAAGAAAAATTTCTGGTGGTGGAAGTAACTTGTCAGGAGTGTTTGTGCAATACAAACCTGCACACACAACCTTTTCAATGTGCATAAACTTCACTAAAATTGGATATGCACAATATTTTCTTGAATTTGTGTACAGAGGAATACCGTCAATATTAACACACAAATTCAATTTTGGCAAATTAGGCATTGAAGAGTTGTTCACTAATTCTGCACAACATCTAATCCAGTCTTCAAAATGAACATACTCTCCAAATTCACTCATTGTTTCGACGTTCACAGCTTTATACGATTTTTTTAGAGCTTTGGCAGTCTTCGGAATAGATGGGTAAATCACATTTAAATCGCATAACAGTCTACTTGAACAATCACTTGACAATTGTTTTTCAGAGGTGGCCCATTTAGCTAAGATCTCACCCAATAATTCTTCACGATTGTCCGATGTAGTTGGTGAAGTAACGCTAAAATTGAAATCTCGAACACAATTGCTTGAACCATCACTGAAGACATCACTTGAGGAATCGCTATGAAATGAAGATGTGTCACTATGCTCACGAGCATCACTGATTGAGCTCAGACATTCTTCTGAAGGTTCTTTGATTGACCCTATGCGATTAGGAACATCACGTATTGAATTTTGGCTGTTCAATGGAGGAATGTCTTCATTGAACATGTCTGATCTGTTATCAGGAAGAGTATCACTCGACAACTTTGAGCAGTTCCCTTCAAAAACTTTATTGGAGGATTCAGGGATACGTTCATCATGAAAACAAGATTTCGAATCACACCCATCTTCATCTGGGAAAGTATGAGGAACTGCTTCATCTGAATCATCTTCTGAAAAAATTCTAATCCTTCGACGCTTCTGCCGCGTCGACAATTCAGAAAATAATCTGCGTTTCTGTGAAGACATGGTAGATTACCAGTAGCAAGCTGACGAAGGTTTTTCTGAAAGTAACTTTCAGGGTGAATGACACTGAGGGTTAAAAGAATATTCACATTGAATCATTTTACAAGCAATGATTTTGCTTGTGTTATTCAGTTTGATCTCAAAACTCTACATCTCATATCAAAATACACAGTTAAAGTAAATCACAATAGAACTTGTAGTGTTACCACATGTTTGAAAAAGTTCTTAATAACTTGAGGGGGACAACTGTGTGGTTTGATCATAAGTTATAAATTTTGCTGAGAAAGGTTCATTAAGTCGAAGGGGCTGTTGTGTCCTAAAATTTATTGGGGTTACGGGTACAAGAGCCCCCCAAAGAGGGGTCTCAAGATAGATGGTGAGGGTAAAAAACCATGAATTTTTGACCAACATTTCAATAGAAAAAGAAAGGAAAATGAAAAATCCAGCTTTGTAACTTTGCTAGCAATGTTACAAAGATTCTAAAACTGTCTTAGGTTTTGTTCTAGAATGTAAAAACTCAGACTTCCATTCTTATGTAATGTCTAAGAAAATTCCATAAATTATGGAAAATATTCCTCATTTTCTCAAAAACTATGGCCAAAATCAAGAAATTCACATGGAGGAAAATGTTATTCTTTTAAAAAATTACATATACTGAACAAAATTCAGAGCAATCTGTCCACGAATTAAAATTTAGTTTGTTGTCCCCCTTAATCCTTATTGTTGACCCTAGTTGGAACATGGAAACTTTGATGTCATATCTATAATAAGTTTTATGTCTATCTTTATACTTGTAAGAATTTGAACTTACATATATATTTCACAAACAAAAATATTCCTGGAAAGTAATTTCCTGTTTTGAACAATAATGATAATAATTTCATTCAGAAGAAAAATCATTTTGAAGTTTCATTTTCACACTGAGCGCCATCAAAACATATCAAATACTAAAACTATTGGAATGAAAGGATTGCCCAATGAGTATTGCATTAGCATTCACTTAATAAGGTCTAAATGCTTCACAATTCACCAAGATAGGTCGTGCAAACCTGAAGTAATATTTAATATGGGGTACTAATAGAAGCATCATTGGAAGAATTGCTGCGAGATGAACTTCTATCTCTAGGTTCAAGACTCAAGCAAATCTAGAGGGATATCACTGACTAAGCTATCATGTGCATTACTGGATGACTCTGAGATCAATTCATTGTACACACAAAGTTTGAAGTTAATCAAGTTTGCTTGGGCAAGTATGAAAAACTAATTCACGTCTGTTATCATTAGATTGAGAACAATCTTCAGGATGAACTCATTTTCAATCTTCAAACTCAAGCTCTCCTTTGATATTGTAGATTTGTAGAGTCAAGTGAGCAAAAGTTTATCAGAAAGTGTCTATCCGTACATATGAGTCATGATGTGAGAACATTTCATAAAATTTTTCTCAAGTAATATTTCGGGTGTCAATTAACGTTTACCAATAGTTTTTTCATAAATACACAGTGCTTAAACACAGTGATTAAATCAGAATAAGAATTATGTTACCACACGGTTAAAACAAGGCCATATCAACTCAATCATTTTTTGTTTGGAAACTGGTACCTCTCACATATCTTGAATAAATTTCTATGTCTATCTTTATACGAACAAAATGGGCATTCACATATAGGTTCCTATATTTTCCATGCACAAATTTTTACTGAAAAGTAGTTACCTGTAGTGAATAGGCAGAGTAATATGCTTCATCAGAAGGAAATTGATTAACAAATTTTACATTTGCACTGAAACTAATCAAATAATTTCTATACCAACATTGTACAAACAATAAGATCCAAAGAGAAACATTGCCTTAGTCTTCAATGAATGAGAGTTGAATGCTGCTCATTTCCTGAACAGCATCTTTCAGAGACAGATTCTAGATTGATATTTTGAAATTTGATACATACATATTTCAGTACATTATTCATCTCATAAACAATTTACAATACTAAAAGCAAAGATTATTTAAATTGGTAAGGATAAGTTAACTAAATTTTTAGAAATTACCCCTCAACACAAATAAATTTGAGTGTTGAATAATATTTTACTATAATTTTTTATCATACTGGGATTTTGCTAGCATCAGTCAGCTGTTATATTCAGAAATCCCTGTTCATGACTGTACACAGTTTAACATGGTACAGTCATGTCTTATTTGTAATGTATGCATATATATTTATAAAACATATGCATTCCCCATGTTAATGCACAACGGTGAGCTTTAAAACCGTTCAATCAATTTTTGAAATCTTACATCAGCAGTGAAGCGATTAAAAAAAATTAAAATAGCAACAAAAGTATTCGGGAGTTAGATCTAAGTTCTATTGTCATGTATTGCATACATTTCTAATTAATAAGAATCAAATCTTTCACAGTTCAAGATATTTTCAAACCAAGAGAATGAGTTATATGTTACAAAACACTGCTCCAACTCGTGCAACTAAGTCAAACAGCATGCTACTTGTTAGTCATTCATGTTACCAGCTGAGCTATTTCATGATTTCGACTTCATATCTTGAAGCAATAGAAATACTTTCCAATAATACGTATTTTATCTTAAAAATGAAGGTCATAAATCATGAAATAGAAAACATAATCAAATAAAGAGCCTATTCATACCTAGTAAATTAGTAGCTAACTGTGGAATTACAGCGTTTAATCAGGCCCGTTAACTGAATTTATAAATTTGAATTCCCGATGAGTCACGTACGGTCAGCAAGTGAAAGCTATGTAGCAGGACTAGTTAACGAAATTTCAATACTTTCACAGTGAAAACCTATATAGGTTGACCCAATTTCCATATCTTGAATACTGTGACAGGCTAAATTTCGGTATTTTCAAGGGAGTCACAGTATCACAACAGTATCCACACAAGCTTACAACTGAGAAACTGATCACTCATATTTACGAGTACCGACTTCCGACTAATCCCAAGTACAACTAACTTCCCGCGGAATCTCTCACACCGTCACCGACTCACGCGACTAAACGAGGAACGATCGACACTCAAATAACGCTTGAACGCCTTTCAAACATGGAATATACCGTCTCAACTGATGTCAAATTTAACGTATTTCAACTTACAACTCATTACTGATGTTTTTAGCTAGATACTATCTAGGATATTTTTGGGCTATCTAGATTTACAGCTATTAGCAAGAATACAAAATTCGATATCTTGATGGAACGAAAACTACCTAGATCTAGCTATTTTATAGCTAGAGTCGCAATTAAATATGTGCACAATTTTCGAATTCAAGCCTACATTAACGTCCAGAACTTCGTGTACTGTACGCGAAGGTTCGAGTAATTTTTATTGTATTTTTTCTCTGATTTGAGAAAGAAATATTTTCATTAAAAAAATTATCAAATTTTAAAACATTCTCATTAATTGATGCTGTGAATGTATAGGGTTATAGGTCCTCCATCTTTTGAACATGTAAAACTCAACGAATTCTCATAAAATTGGAATATTTAAAAAATAAGTCCTTCTGGTTTACGATCGCGTTCTCTTCAACCGTAAAAAAGAACTTAACACTGATATTCCAACTTATCGAAACGGTCACGTTTTGAAGAGCTGGAACCTTTTATATCCTTTGAAACGGTTTGAAGAGGGAGTTAAATATTGAATAAAGTCAGAAATACATTTTGTTCATTGACATCAAACTATAATAATGCATTTTATACATCCAGAATTTTTTTTAATATAAATAAGCAATTTAAATGAAATGCACCTATTCTTTGTTTTCACAATAATGGTCCTGTATTATTGAAATTCATCCTCTTATTTGCTAAGAAATTATCAAGTGCTAAAATTCAGATATTTCATGTTATATTATCAACAGTTGAAGCTTAAATTAGAAAATATGAACTTCATATTCTAACCACTTAAAAATTAGAACGTATACAAATAGCGATATATGTAAATTTGCTCCTGTAATATCTTAATTTTGAACTTATGTTTTTGACTCTTATGTTGGAAGAATTGAGGGTCAGACTATTGCATGTAAAGGATAAGTAAAATAATATTTGACTATCAGAAATGCATCACATAATATTATGTAACTTTTCATCAATTCAACTTAGGCTTGGGCCATCCAGCATTACCGTTAATTTGAAATTAACAAATATAGCGTAAAAAACGATCGTATTTTTACCAGCGTTTTTCTATGGTCGAAATTACCGTCAAAAATCGACGGTAGATAACGGTCACCATTGTCGGTGGGCATTTATAACGTCTAAAATTACCGGTGATTACCATTTATTTACTTACTGTTGGAAATCTTACGATAAACGATGGAAATCGATTATAAATACCGGTTCGCCGACGAAAAAATTCGGATTGGGATATAATGGTGGACTGTTTGAGGCCATTTATTTTTCGCAATCATTCCTAGCTTTTCCGTCCGAATTTTACTATACAAACAAACAAACAAACAAACAAACAAACAAACATCGGCATCTTTGGGATGCTTTATTTCCAATCAAGCCTGATACAAATGATCTTAAGCATTGGTTTTCAAATGTCTTATAACTAACACTATATATAGGACACCATGACGGTTCCCCCGTAAAGCCAGTACCCATTTCCGACACTTGGGTCGAGTGGGGTATTGTGCTTGAGCTTTCCCTTATACCCAACGGGGAAAATCTCCGCGCCAGCGCCGGAATACGAACCCTCGTCTACAACATACAAGTCCGATCCCTTAACCGCTGTGCCACCGCGAGCACTGCCATAATACATTTAGGGTATATACTGCCATAAAACATTTAGGGTATGATATGGAATCGACCAAAACACCAGATACAGTGAAGGCATGAAGAAAATCCGAGGAGCAAAACAAACACACTTTCACCAGGTACTATTAACACCAGAAAATACTCGAAACGAATCTCTAAAAGCAATAATGAAGTAGCCCAATTTAAAAATTTGGACCTGAGAAGTAAATTTGAAAACCCATTGAAAAAAACATCCAAACGCATCGCAGTTCATGTAAAAGTCGTTCTACTGGGCATAATATTTACCTACCGTCAAAGTTTTTTTAAACTTTGTTTTCGAACACCCTGTGCACGTAAGTTCAATTCCTTGAGTCTAAAACACAAAAGTTATTAATGGCGTATTCAAACATATTCCAATGTTATGCGGTTAGATTTGAAATTTATGTATTCGTTAGTAAATTCAATAAATATATTTCTAGCCGAGGAGATATTACAATATGCCGCTGATTGTCCTCGCGTTGATCACGCGTTTGGTACATGATGTGCTACAGATAATGAATTTTAGTATCAGGAAAGCTTAATGGAAGGCAATAGGCTACTGTATGAAAATATTCAATAATAGGGAACCAGGACTTCTCTTTGAGCTGACATAGTTTCTCAAGACTACTTAAATTCCTAAATAGCATTACGCACTTCTACACTATTGCGAGGACGCGGAAGTTTTCTATACTTTGAGAAATGCTCATTAATCTTTTAATCAGAGGTATTTTATACCCACCGTGGAATTGAACCGTGTGAACTTAATGTACAGAATATCAACCAATAGTGTCACGGTACCTTTATTTCACCATTTGTGTTGCACATTTACATATATTTCTTAAATGTAACATACAAATTTGTGACGTGTGTTGTGCAGGCGTGTTGGCCCAGGCTGCGGGGCCTGACTGCCCTTCCACTGGCGCGGGCCGATACGATTACAAGGAGGTCAGAACCTGTGATGCAGTTAGAGCAAAATGTCCGAGTCTGTCCACTCTAGGGAAAACTGCATAGTGCATCTACTTTCTGATATAATTTGAACTATAATTCGCTCTTACATGAGTTGCATGCAGAATACGTACATGCCATATGATGTAAGTGCACACTTTTAGCATATACATGTACAAAAATGGCCGAAAGAGAGCTATTGTTAATAGGATGATCAAAAAAGAATTGAGAACTATAAGAGGAGGAATATGTTAGTTCTGTTTTTTTTCCGAAGAAGCTTGAAAGCACATATTGTGTTAGATGGGTAGTTTGTTAGGCACAAAACTACGTGACGTCATTCTGTATTTTTTCAATTGATGCAAACCTTGAAGTTATCTAACGGCAAGCAAATTCTTACCCATTGGAGAGAAAAAGTAGGTGAAATATGTATGCGAAATTTTCAGCACTCTAAAGCTCTGGTGTTTAACAATCAGTAGTATTATTTCAAAATGGATTTAATAGGTTCAATAAAAAATTGATTTTTCTTTCAATGTTCATTAAAAAAATATTTTTCATTTTTATGGTCAAAAGAAATTAATTTAATTCTTAAGCGATTTGTTCAGAGAATATTTGCTTACAGAAGACTAGGTATATATATAATTATATCAAAATAAATTTTCCCTTACAAGTGTCCTAGTATGCTTTATGACCACGCTTTTTGTTAGCTTTACAAATCATGTCGCTGTATCATTGCAAGACTGTCATAGCTTGAAAATTTCAAATATAGAGTGACAATGTTTATAAGAATGATGAATTAGTTCTGCGTCTTTTGGCAGTAAAGTCGTAAGTGCATTTTTGGCCTAGAGATGGCGCTAGGAATATTTTTTAAATCATTAAAGTTATATGGTTTAGATACTTTAAAATTCATCTCATAAATAACCACGAAATTTGAGTTACGACAGCCTTGCAATGATGTAGCGATGTGTGCTAAGCAAACGATAATGCAAGACTAACATGACTGTGAAATGTTTAGCAAACATTTTTTCAGGAATAGCAGCAGCAACCTTGTGCAAGATCCTGTTCGGTACCACTATAGTATGATAACTACCATCGGTATTCTGGTATAGTATGATATCTAACTTTGATTTTCTGGTATAGCATGAAATTTCCCGTAAATTAAACTCAATTATTAAAGTCAAAGATTATTTGGTTAAGGATGAATAAAACATTTATTACAAGAGGTTATTCCGTTGTTATTTATAAACAAATCTTACATCGTTTAAGAAAGCAGTAAGTTGATCCTCGTGTTTTCTCATAAGTTTCCAAAAGTCATGGTCTAAATGAGATTGGAAATGCTCATGAGGTACCCCTCTTTTCTTTTTTAGTATGTCAACGTTGTCAAGAAGATTATGCTCTTTCAAATAAGAGACAACTGAATTCTCACTGGGAATTAATTTGTAAAAATCTCTTGCAATCATGATGCCATTTCCTTTTGGAAACGTATTTTTTGGAAATATAATTTAAATCTTATGCACTATAAACAATATTGTATCGTAGATGCTTTAAAATTATCATTGAAAAAGAAATTCAAAACAAGAAATACATAGGATAAAGAGGTTTGTAGATATTAAAACCGACGGTTGATATCATACTATACCGGCATCTCCTGTTCTCGACAGCGATAGAATTACCTCGTTTATTCGTCGAATTGTTCTCCAGTTATGAAAGAAAGCACCACTGTGTCGGGTGCTGTGCATGGTGCATGAGCTTCTTGTTCTACGAGGCACTAGCGTTTCCATCGAGTTGTTGCTCAGGGTGAAAGAGAGCATCAGTGTGTCGGGTGCTGTGCATGGTGCATGAGCTTCTTGTTCTACGAGGCACTAGCGTTTCCATCGAGTTGTTGCTCAGCGTGAAAGAGAGCAATGCTCACTGTGTCAGGTGCTGTGCATGGTGCATGAGCTTCTTGTTCTACGAGGCACTAGCGTTTCCATCGGGTTGTTGCTCAGGGTGAAAGAGAGCATCAGTGTGTCGGGTGCTGTGCATGAGCTTCTTGTTTTACGAGGCACTAGCGTTTCCATCGAGTTGTTGCTCAGCGTGAAAGAGAGCATCACTGTGTCAGGTGATGTGCATGAGCTTCTTGTTCTACGAGGCACTAGCGTTTCCATCGAGTTGTTGCTCAGCGTGAAAGAGAGCAATGCTCACTGTGTCAGGTGCTGTGCATGAGCTTCTTGTTCTACGAGGCTCAACGCTCGGGCGTGCTGCCTCCGGACCAGCGAGTCACATGGCGGAAGGACTCCGCGCTGCTCGACGGCCAGGACAACGGGCTCGACCTCACCGGCGGCTATTATGACGGTGAGGTCGAGCACTGTCCTTCCTTCTCATCCAACTTTTTGATTGAATGCTGCATTTCTTAATTCGTCATACGCTCGCACAAACGTTGCACGCTTTATCAAAGATCGACAATGGGATGTCAGTGATTGAATTCAGAATACAAATAAAATGTTAAAGTCATTAAACTTCTTAGAATTATTTGAACTAGCAGAACAACATAATTCGTTGTGTGACCGTAGTGTTATTTTGTACTTTGTGACTCAACATTTTGTTTCGAAGGGTCTCCAAAATCCGATTCATTCTGTAGGAAAGTGTGAGAACTTTCACGATCAAGAAACATGATCAAATCCCACGTGAGGACATCCTCAGTAGGCGGCTGTGATTACACCTTTGGTGATATTTTCTGATGAGTCCATCGAAGATTTGTGAACTCTTAACATTACTTCCCCTAAAGTGAGACATCACATTCCCCTGCATGTGGTTTTTGATGTTTTCTGTACGCACAATTTTTAACTAAATTGGCAATAGTTTCTCACGTTTCTTTGCCTTGTGTTTTTTACCTATCCTTTTCGCACAGCGGGTGACCACGTCAAATTCAACTTCCCCATGGCTTTCGTGATGACCACTTTGTCTTGGGGTCTGTTGTCCTACCGTGAAGGATACGAAGCTGCAGGTGAGGTTATTGGTTATCTTACTGAACATCTCCCCCACTATATGTATGAACAGAGTGTTCTCTTTTCTGCTACGCATGCATTACTTACACATGGAAAAAGCTGCAGGTGAGGTTATTGGTTATCTTACCGAACATCTCCCCCACTATATGTATGAACAGAGTGTTCTCTTTTCTGCTACTCATGCATTAGTTACACATGGAAAAATTAGGAAGAAATTTAGCTTCAGGCGGTATCATACGAGAGGTCAACTGTCGGTACGTAAATGTGAAATTCATGATTGAGCGTAGAAAAGTTATGTTAGGTTAGATTAGGGAGGGTGAAAATAGGTTAGGTTGAGAAAGATTAGATTATGTTATAGGATAGGTTGGGCTAGATTAAGTCAAGGTAGTACAATTTAAGTTAGGATAGGTTAAGTAATTGAAGTTGAAAAAATACCAGCGAATGCTTTCACTGATTCAGTTAATTTTAATTATTTCTCATTTATAGTTATACCCTGAGTAATTTCCGATCATAAATAGCAGAGCATAGAATTTTGGGCTGAATTATTGTTTTCCATGACAGGGCAAGTAGAACACGTCGAGGCTGCAATCCGATGGACTGTGGACTATTTTCTGAGGTGCCACAGTGAACCGATGACGCTCTGGGGGCAAGTGAGTTAAAGTTACTCTGAGGTCCAGATATATGTAGGGTGAAGACATTATTATGAACTGCAAAAGTCAGCTTGGGGCCTGAATGATATAGGATAAATCATTCATACTCAAGTCATATAAGGAGGAATTAATGGAGAAAACGGTTCCACAAATTGAAAAATCTAACCGCCATTCTTCGCGCAACATCTTCATTATATTTTATTCAAACGCACATCGTTAAAAGAAAATGCCCACTTATCTTGCCCTCATAATATTGAAGAATGCTTGCTTGCTCGGTTAACTGTTAAGATAGACCATAAAAAGACATCCTTGGCTTTCTAGGATAATGCTGACTAAGGGACAATTTTATCCAGGTTGGCGACGGCTACCTGGACCACGCGTGGTGGGGCAGGCCTGAGGAGATGCCCATGGAGAGACCG
This sequence comes from Morinoia aosen, assembly GCA_030386875.1. Lineage (NCBI taxonomy): Eukaryota > Metazoa > Arthropoda > Malacostraca > Amphipoda > Talitridae > Morinoia > Morinoia aosen. The sequence goes on along the minus strand of CM059561.1, from coordinate 31,492,835 downwards.
TCGTGGAAGATCGACACTGAAGCTCCAGGTGAGAGACGCTTCGTCAATCTACAACTTTACCTTAACATTTAAATAGAGTTATTTTATTTTGATTAAGATTTAAGGATAGATTAAATCTATAAAACTCACGTTGTTCGTCCATTAGAATTGAATTTTCTTTCCATGATTAAGCCTCAATTCACAAGCTGAGAATCTGTTCTCACCCAAGTAATTTTCTCGCTAAAGTAGCTCAGGAATGGAACAGGATAGAAATTGACCTTCTGGGCCCGTATTTTACCATACTGCAGTCAAAAGAATTGAACACAATCAAGATAAAATGCATGATTTATTAATTTACATTGTAAATAATAGTATTGAGCTAAGAAAAGTGCAATTCCGAACAATGTTGCACGCATTTAACACTTCGGAGTAAACTGTGAAGTGATTTATTCACTTCATGTTGAAAACAAGTTCTTTGGCAAAATTTTCGTCGGCTGTTGCGAAATATATACAAATTATTGAATTATTTACTTCTCATTATTTCGGCGACTCTCTAATTGAGTTTGATAAATAGATCTGCTTGTTTTTTCGACCAAATAATCGATAAAATTATTTAAGAATTCTTGATGGAAAATTAATTTCGAGCTTTAATATTCTAATAATTTGTTTCATCGAAAAATTTGCTCTAATTATAATCTAATTTAAGTAAAAGAACCTTATCTCGGTTATTTAGAAGATAATTAATTTATATTAGAATCTACGTATGGCTTTAGACTTACACTCTGCCTTTAGAAATCCTAAAATTATGATGCATTGAGAGTACGTAAGTTTTGATGAATAATTTAGCTAATGAGGACATTTGGATTTAAAATCAACGTTACAAGCGAACAATCAAGTGTAATATAGTTTTAAACATGAAAATGTCAATTATTTATTGTATACATTGCAAGAAACAGCAAAGAAGTTCCTATAAAATTGGCTGCTAAAGAATTAATGTGTGAAATTAAGTTGCGTTGAATAACAAGTCAACCACGATAGCAAAATTTATGGCTTGAAATAGAATTTTTCAAACATATAAAAACATGAAAAACTTATCAAAAAACTCGGCACGCATGAATGCAGCTATTGATGTCGTAATACAAATTCTCTTTGCTTTTTGAATTTATTCCGCTAAAGTGTATGATGAATTTATCGATGGCCCATCGTTATAGAGTAGTGTAATTGATTACTTTATTCTCTTTAAAAACACTGCGAATTTCTAAGTCAAACCTATGAACGGTGAGTTGTTACGCAACATATAAGTAAGCTAATTAAAAAGTCTTCTACTAACTTGTAACTGATTTATTTTCCCCAAGTCCTTCTACCTTCTCTCGGCAGTGAGTTCAGATAGTTCAGCTGGTGAAGTAAGGTAATGATTATAAGAGGTCTTAATTGTACAACGAATGTACTGCAACGACAGCATATGGGTCGCCCCTCTTATTACCTTAAGCAGTCACCGAGATCGAGTGGTTATGAGCGCGCGCTTCTCACGGGAAATGTCGTCAGTTCCAATCCTGGCAATGCCACCCGGGTATTCTCTCCGATGGGATAGGGGATAATTCAGCCATAATTCCCAACTCTACCGAAATGTAGGAAATGGGTACCAGCTTGCCCGGGAATAACCGTAATTGCGTCCTAGTGTTAGTTTTAAGACATTTGAAAAGCCATATACATATAAAATAATATTTACCAGGCCTGATCGGGGTAAAACATTTTTTCTTCATCAGGGATCTAAAAATTCATGTTAATTCTTTAAACAATCCTCTGGTGCATGCTTCATAGCTAGGCGCAGAGTTATCGATTTTCGGATACGATATTATTAGATATACTGTAATAAAACTTGCCATGTCCTTCGTTGGTTGACATTTTCCCCTTGCATGTTGAAAATTTTGCTGTACGTTGAGACAGCGAAACAGCTTGCATAAGGAGCAAATATACTATGATTTTAATTACGGGAAAAGACTTTTGTTTCCATAGCTGTCGTTCCCATAGCATCTTTGTAAAGTTCACCCTGATGAAATCACTTGACACTAAAGACATATTGAGGAAGCTGATATTTTTGCCTTCAGGTTCTGAGTTGGCCGGAGAAACAGCAGCTGGTTTTGCTGCAGCTTCACTCGTGTTTCAAGTACGTAGAAACAACACTGAATAAATAGTAAAGTGGTGAGAAACTATTCATCAGTGTAAAACGTTTCTGTATTATTTAAACGAAAATGGCTTTCCGCAATGAATTTGCGCCGTTGATATTTTAACGGAGTTCAATATCCGTTAGTGAAATTTTTCTATAATTGGTTACGTTCATTGTAATGTCAAAAGTATTTCGAAACTTGTTAGCGGAATACTGTATGTGCATCCTTTTCTGTAAAAGCTTTATGATAAAAGATGCATTTCACAATCAAATATTGATAAACAAGGAATTCAGAATCCGTTTCATTAATATTGTACAGATCATTCATGACTTGATTACACTGAACAATAAAGTTACAACCTTTCTGTAACTCAACCGGCCATGCTCTTTAACCTTCTAAGGTAATTTACCGCGAACAGTTGCTCTTGGACAAACGCCTAACATAATGGCTCAATTGTGATTGTTTAGTTTGTAACAAGCCGTAGCAAGCTAACTGAACCTACTCTAACCTAACCCAACTCAACCCAAAGCAATCTAACCTAACATAATCATCCCAACGTAGCCCAACTAAACCCTATTTAATTAACCTAACCTAGCCTACCATATCCTAACAATGTTTGAAAGTCGAAGAAGAGAAAAAAAGTGCTATCTAGAAAGGGCCGTTGACCTAATAGCCATAGAATATGCCGGCAGTGTGTTTTTGAGATAGTGGTCTCAAGATATCAATGTTTGCACTCGAAACCCACATCCATGATATCATGACGTTCACATCTAAACGCAGGATTCAGATCCGGACCTCGCAGCAGACCTGGTGAACAGAGCACGGGAGCTGTTCGACTTCGCTGATCAGTATCGGGAGATGTACCACATCTCCATCCCCAACGCTGAGGATTTCTACAAGTACGAGTTTGAGGAGTTTCGGTGTAGGGCATGCATTAATGGCAAGAGATTAGATTTTTGTTTCAGAGAACATTCCTCCACTCTCATCTCAGGTGTTAGCTCCCAAGATCCTCCCAATGAAAGTCATACTTTCATTGAGGTTGTATTGTAACTGTAGCGTACTAGTCATTCAGTCATTTGTAATGCTTAGTCGAACGCGAGTGAGAACGAGGAAAATAACAACTTTACTTTGTGCAACAAGTAAGTTTTTGAAATTTCATTTCGCGCTGCGGATTGTTAATCTAATATTATGTATCTCAGAAAACCTAGGAAAAACGTTGTGTAGAATACGAACCGAAGTTGGAATGACATTATTGAAATTGCGCTTGAAATATTTACAATTACTGGTTGACACAATGGGCGTTTGCGCAAATAATAAATAAAATCATTCTCGGTTCCGCTGCTGCCCTCTGAGAAAGTTTTCTTTATTTTCTTTTGACTCCTCAACAAAGTTAAGGATGCTTACGCCTGTTGTTAAAAATTTTTTAACATGGCCACAATAAATCGTAATTTATTGTTTGATAAACTCTGTAAGCATGAAGGAAAAAGTCGACTCCTAGAACTTCACACCACATCTCTCTCTCTCCCCCCCCCCCCCCAATGCAGAATTTTTTTAAATTGTTGTTATGAATTTTATTCGGATAAAATCAGTAAATGTTGACTACATGTCATTAATTTCACGAGAGCACAACTCAGTTTTATTTGCAGCCTTGAATTTTCCACATAGCCTGAGATTAATCAACAGTTTTAACTTTAGCTTGAATTTTCTACCTGAAATTTTCGTCCCTTAGTAAGGAGATTTTAGTAGACAACGACGCATTTTTTAACGGCTGTCTTGAATTTTCGTACGAGCACAACTCACTGTTCATCCACACCACCAGGTCATGGAGCGGATACGGTGATGACTTGGTGTGGTCAGCGAGCTGGCTGTACAAGGTGACGGGCGAGCAGTACTACGCCGACAAAGCACTGGAGCTCTGGGACGAGTTCGATACAGCAACCCGAGGCACTGAAGGCTTTGGAAGCGATAACAAGAATGCCGGAGACCAGGTAGAACATTCAAGAGCTTGGCTCGAATTTCATATAAATAATAGCAGTAGACGCTTTTGAAAATCGTGACATCATATCAAAAAATAAGACAGATATCAAGAAATGCGGTCATCAAACATTTGAAGGGCAAAAATATCATTCCCTTCTCTTCATTGCCTAATTTGTCATACTCTGAAATGACTTTGAAAATGGAGACTTGATATGTGTTCGTTTACAGCTGCTTGACATTTACCACAAAGATAAATGTTTTTAGGTTAAAAAACAGATCATTTATTTTCCCGAATTTTTCTTAGTTAGCAATAACGGCATTGTATTTACCTTGGGGTTAATTAAAATACGATTATGTTAATATACTTTCATACATGTACAGATGACAAAAATTCACAAAACATGTATGTTTGCTTCTTAGAATCTTTGGCAACCAAATAATTTTGATCCTTGCAGATTAATTAATTAACGAGAAACTAACTTTCCTACTTATGCCCAGAGAATATCAAAATGTTGAGCCTGATGATATCGCTTACAGGGATTCTAGTTTCTCTTGGTGCCGTCCAAGCCTCCATGAAAAAATCTAATTTTTGAATTCCATCGAGCAACATGCAGCTCACGACGCAACTCCGGACGTAATATATTCCCGCGCCATTTAAAAAAAGTTCACTGCAGTTAAAAGATCTACGAGTGTAGTCTCACCAGGCTTTCAATGAACATCAACTCAATGTGTAAAGTAATGGTTCAGCAGCATTTTTAAGACCTGGGCGTTGGAAGTCGAGGTCTGAATACGTGAAATCTAATATAGTGTATACTGTATTTATGAGAGCTTTACGTGATTTTTCCTGTTCGAAAAATTTTTCAGTATTTAGAGGGTTTTAGTTTTTCCATTTTTGACTAGAATGAATTATGTTAAGGAATAGATAAATACATAAATAAACAATTTTTTAAATATATTGAATGAAACGAATTGATTGATTCATGAAGTTATTACGATGTTTTAATGAAATATATTAAGATTAAATGATTGAATTTGATTTTTTTATTTGCTTTTATTTGAGTGATGAATTAACTCAAGAATTTCGTCGATCAATAAGATAAATTTTACATATATTATTTCATATTTCATTATTATTTCAGTTATTTCTTTTTTCTAAATAAATCTCTGATAAAAGCCATTATCAAGTTATCGGCTCTTATCTAAATTACGCAGTCTCAGTTTTGCCAATAACTTGTGCTTACAAAATATCTAAATCCTGAATATTGCTAAGCCGTGAAGCTGAAATCGCTATGTAGGTTGGATCTTCTTGTTTAACTAAACACTGAATGGAGGATGACCAAGTAAAAATCTAACTCAGTTGTTTATTCTAAAATTTTGAGCTCTGTTAAAAATTAACAATGATGACAGACTTACGAAACTCGTATTACCTCGTCAGTGCAAATTGGTATATGAATCAAGTGAATTTGGAGCTTGCATGGGATTCAACTTCAGTCACATGAAAATTTCCAGCTGATGATATATATATATAAACACACACACCATGTTCTACAAGAAAATATCAAATTAATCCCATGCTTCTCTGGAGAGATATGTTATTGATTTGAATTAGGTGTGGGATTAATTCACGTTTTTTATGCTATTACGCGATAACAATTCAGAAACTTGGATAAGTGTTCGTCTAACGGATCTCAAGCTTGTTTTGTTATACTAAAAACACTTACTGATCTCTCTTATAATTGATCTCAAACATGTTATAACTTATCTTAAACATTGCTAACGAGCGTAAGCACCCACCGGCTTTTTCCTCGGCTGAAATCAAGAATTTGCAATTTTAAGCATGTCGTCAATTACATATTCCAGGTGCTGTTCGTGGAGCTGTTCGGTGATCAACAATACGTGGACATCCTGACTGAGACGCTGAGGTCGTTCCGTAACATGCCTCACACCCCGGGAGGGATGGTATACCTCGGCCAGTGGGGGTCCTTGGTGGGGGCTACCCACATTGCTTTCATCGCTCTCAAGGTTTGATGTAGTTTTGGGTGGATGCATTCGTCCGTTAGACTCGAGCTGGTGACCGTACCAGGCTATCGTACGGTTTACTTGAGTTGAACATCAGCAGAGAGATTTAATACCTTAGATCGTTTCACATTTACCATACCAGTGCTTTGGTTTCAAAAATGAGTCTCCTGATTTCGAATTGTTGACTATTTTCTTCACAATCTGTGCTGCTCGTGATGCAGCGACCATGGGGTTACGGTCACAGATAATAGTCTAATGCTATACGGTCACAATGGTATTTGTATACCATTAGATTTGTATTTGTATACCATTAGATTTGTATTTGTATACCACAATGGTATACGGTCACAATGGTAATGGTATTATTATAATGGTATACGGTTACGGTCACAGATAATAGTCTAATGGCTCGCATTCCTAAGTCCCCTTTTTTATAAAAACGCTGATGCTCTTTAGGAGAGCATCCCCCTTACGGACGGATTTTTTTGTTATTGAACGTAGAGCAATGAAATTTGGTATGTAGATAGAAAATGCAACGAGGACTTTTTTCATTCGTGTAGAAACTGCGAATTTTTCAGGGAAAAAGAGATGCGTATTGAAAACGGAATTGGGGGGTAGTTTTCAAAATGCATCTCCTCCTACAGTTTTTGAGCAACAGTGATGATACGGGTATCGTTGGATGCGGAAAGACTCAGAAATTACCATAACCTATATGGCATTCTTCAAATTCCTATTTTGAAATGAAAAAAAATTCCAATGCATAATTTTTTTGTGAAATTTCATGCTTGTGACGTCACAACTTCTGATTGAAAGTGAATGTCAAATTGCCATATAAGTTATGGTAATGCCCAAATCTTTCCGCATTCAATGATACCCATATCGTCACTGTAGCTTAAAAACTGTGGGAGGAGATGCATTTTTAAACCCCACAACCAGGACTTCTCAAAACAGGCAAAACAAAGAAATATCAACAGTATCAATTTTTCTTCATTATTATTTTTGGGGTCAGCTAGTATGCTTGCAATCATTATGCAGTAATAAAGAGACATAGCAACATCGCGCCGTGAAGAAACAACAGAGGTAAGGTGTAACACGATGAAATACCACCTCCCCCCTCCCCTCCCCCATACTTCAAATTCCCGTAGCGGCTGAACGAGCGAACGTACGACCCTCATTTTTTCACGGGATGTACCTGAAATCTTACACTTCTTACAGCAGCTAAAATCAAAGTTTCCCTATATATCATGATTTTCACCCAATTTTGGGGGGACACCCGCCTTTAAATTTCTGTTCTGCCAGTTTTTCATTGGAAGTTAAGGGAACAAAAGGACCTCTCTATTTTGCCATACTTTGATCGACTCCCCTTTAATCTGAGATGGAAATGGAGAAGAGGGTGTTACAGAGGATGATAGGAAAAGCATCTATTGAAAACGTGGCTATATTTGAATGTATAAAAAATCTCCATTTACTTCTGAAGCTGTTAATGAAAAGAATAATGAAACTTGACAGAAATTATAACGATGAAAGTCAAGTGTATTCTCCTACGCATTTTCCCACCAGAGTGTAAATGGTTTTTGAGCAGATCGTGTTTGTCATGAAAATTAATGAATTTGGCGCTCAAAAATATTATTTGAGCTTTTCGTTTGCCAATGAAGTACCCAGGCATGTATTTCCATGATAACATATCGTATTTGTTGCCTGGTACTGGTAGTTCAACTAGCAAGAATAAGTTTGTGACGTCTAAACACAGCATTAAACACAATAAAAGCTATCTAAAGTACTGCATGCAATCTTGGTGTCTATTTGGTAGAAGATGTATGGCTGTTCAGTGTTCATTCTTTTCCGTGTACTTCCGCACCCAGGCGGCAGACCTCGGCATCGAGCCTGAGGTGAACCGAGCCTGGGCGCAGCAGCAGATCAACTACGTGCTCGGGTCGTCGGGTCGCTCCTACGTCGTCGGGTATGGAAACAACCATCCGCAACGACCTCACCACAGGGGCAGGTATGTCTGAGTAGCGGCTGGATTAGGGTCAGGTTCCTCTAAGAGTGCAAGGTTAGGGGCAGTTATGTATGAGAAGGTACTGGATTAGGACGAGGTTCCTCTAAGAGTGCAAGGTTAGAGGTAGTTATTTATAAGAATATGAGATGGCACTGGATTAGGGTCAGGTTTCTCTAAGAAGGTAGTGCAAGGTTAGGGGCAGTTGTTCATGAGAAGGTACTGGATTAAGGGCAGGTTTCTCTGAGATGGCAGTGCAAGGTAAGACGCAGTTATTTGTGAAAAGGTTCTGAATAATTTTTTTCTTCAGTTCAAATTTCGGGTTAGCGACGTATAAAACTGCATTGCTTAACTATTTGACATTTTTTAGTATGCCCTGCATGTTTGTGTCTTCGGTGAATCATTAAAGATTGGAACAAGGTAGATAATATTCTAACTGAACTCTTTAAAGATATTGTATCACACGAACTAATCTGGCGCTGGACACGTGTTCTTGCTTCGTCTAAAAATTAATGTTCTGAATGCCCTAAATATTTTACGAACGCAATCTGATACAAGCGCGGGACGTACATTCAGTTGTCATCCAGCAAAATGGATTCAGTTCTAGATGAGGTAACAATAGAGGTTGATACTAATTAAATGCCGCTGATAGTCAAGTTTGACATAATGTTTTCTAATTTGCAGTATTTTAGAACTAGAAGACCGTATTTTGATAAAAATCTACGGGTTATTAAACTAAATAAATAAATAAATTTATTTACTTCACTCGCTGTGCTGCTTGGCTGGTGACCACTAACTTAAGTGTCCATAGTTTCCTCACTCGGTTTGAAATTGCCAATTTGTTCACCAGAAGATGACAAATAGCGCAATTGATAAAGTCCACAGGCATACACGTAGGAAATTTGGCAGTCACTTTAATAAACAGAAGTGTTTACTTCACTCGCTGTACTGTGTGCCCGGTGCCCGCAGCTCGTGCCCCGACCTGCCTGAGGTGTGCGACAGCGGATGGGCCCTCAACCAGCTGGGGCCCAGCCCTCAGGTCCTCTACGGGGCCATGGTCGGAGGGCCGGACCAGGTGAGGCGCTTGGTGTTCTCGCGACATTTGTGTTTAATACTTTAACTGCCATGGGTTAAACTGAAGTTCAATATATAACTTAAATTTAAAGTCAATTGTATTGTAAGCAATTTTGAAAAAACAACCAATAACTGTCTCGTGCGAATTGATTTTAAGACTACTGGTCGGTGAGTAGCATTATAAAAATCCACTTCGTGGCTACCGGTAGCGCACGTTGTGGTCAGAGGGGGTTGAAGTCGAACAAATTAAGTTTCTTCGACTTTATTATTGTTTTGTATTCCCCTATACTCAAAAACTAATTCACCTTGTGTTTGGTATGGTGTAGTCAAACGCATCTTCTGTATTCAGAAAGGGTAACACGAAACATCTCAATGAATTACTGTCCTCTTTTTGTTAATTTTAACTAGTTTTGTAAACTTAAGGGTCGGATTGTGTGCGAACCAACTCATTGATCAGTCTAGCTAGTATGAGACTATAGGTTAAGTGTATAGGTTGAAGATAATAATAAACCTTATAATAGCGTTGATGATAGGATGTCCAAGAAGTCGTTGAACTTATTCGGGTCACAAGTAGCAATGCTCAAATGTGCCCATTGTAATAGCCTTAAAAACAATCTGCTTTGATGGAACACTAGTGGTAAATGAATTGTTTAGATTGAATCTATGGGCATCTGTTCAAATCGTTCTCAATAAGCGACTACAATCGTTGATAGGCTATTAGATTTTCCTTGAAATAACAATGAAGTTGGTTTTGTTCGCATTTGAAGACAATGTAATATGTCATTATGGGATCAATAGAAGTAAAAATTCTATTCCTGGGTAATAAACAGTGGAAAATAGCTGTTGCAGAAATGGAATACTATAGTCGTGATAAGAGGAACACTGCATTTCAGTCCAATAATATTCATCAAAGTCACCGCATTTGCGGCACGGCAAGTTTCAGAACAAAACTGAAACGAATTGCATTAGGAATCAAACCCTATAATGGTAGGATGATATAAGCCGAATTCTGGATAACAAATAACCATACATACATAAGACCGCTCATTGATTCAGTTGATAAACTTCTTTTTGTAGCTCATTTTGCGAATTGAAATCCGAGGTGCATGGTTTTATCAAGTGGAAATGCATACTTGATTTTTTTTGGTCTTTTGAAATATAAAATGGACACTCGGATATTTCAAGACAGTAGTAGATCACTTTTTGAAACAAACAACGAGTTTGGGTCTGTTTTAATATGATCGTTGAAATAATTACCTAACGGGATAATTGATAACTATTCCCTACGTGGTAATTTTCTCTTTCAAACAAACGAATCCAAATCTATACTATAATAAGAGCCGCGTCCGTCCGTCCGTCCGTCTCTCTGTCCGAAGCCAGCGTGCAGTGTGTGATGAGCGTATCTGTGATCAAGCTCCTGTGATATTTTGACGGGCCGTGTTCACGCGGCCTCATCAACTCTCCAGAGATTGATTCTTTATATTTTTTACGGCCTTTCTCTCATTTCGCCCTCTTTTTTATTTCAAATAATGGGGTTGGACTAGTCTCTATAACATAGAAGACGATTTCTGAGCTGATAAAATCTTAGAAAAAAATCGGGTGTAAGTTCTCCACGAAAGCTCATTTGAAATTGCATCACTATACGTGTGTGTACATTTATGTTCTCACTGAATTTACTATAAATTTTGCGTTTGTAAGAATTTTTCTCCGTCAGCTTCTTCCATAAATGTCTATTTTTTGACATTAGCAGTGATAACGAAAATGGGAGAAGGCATATCTCAGGTACAGAACGCAGAAGTGCACGAATTTCATCTCTGGTCAGATGCTCTGCAAAATTTCATTAACCAGTGTTTCGTTTTCTACAAAAAGACGCATCACTTTTTGAATATTCAAAAGAAGGAGCTTTTATAATTTAAAATACGTTCGCAAATGTAATTGCAGATGTATAGGGTGGGCAATAAAAATTAAAACTCTGCTAATGAAGAGCCAAAACACAGTAATTTAAAAAATCATTTTCGAGCTGCTTCTGCTATTGGAAGGAGGTCAATGTGTCTGTGATACATTGACTATACGAATATCGTGAACAGAGTTAGGAGTTTCGTGGCTTACTCTGTAAGCCACGACACGTATTTTCTGACACGTATGGATGACTGTTTTTACGTTATGCTGCTAACTTTTCAGAGCGACGGCTACACGGACGATCGCAATGACTACGTCCACAACGAAGTGGCCGTTGGTTACAACGTAGCCTTCACTGGGGCGCTAGCCGCCCTCATCGGCCTGGGGCTCTAGGACGTACGCTTTTCCATTAACTTAACCTTGCTAAACGTCAACAAGTTAGAAATATCAGCTTTTCTATAAGGTGCCTGAATAACTAGTATATAGTGAGCTCTAGGAGGTGCTTGTGTGTTTGTGCTGTACAGCGTGAGCTAGAGACAATGGAATTCAAAAATTAGATTTTTTCATGGAGGCTTGGACGGCACCAAGAGAAACTAGAATCCCTGTAAGCGATATCATCAGGCTCAACATTTTGATATTCTCTGGGCATAAGTAGGAGACAATGCCTAAGAGGTACTTGGTTGGTAAATGTAATGTGGGCTCCAGAGAGCCACCGAGATGCAGATGTGAGTAGAGCTGATTCTTATTTCGCTGAACGTTCTTGAGAAGCAGCTAAAAACTTCAATTCGTGAATTTATATTATGCGCTATAAACTGAATGGCCAAATTATTGAGTATTTTTTTTCTTGGAACTAAATTTGAATTTAGACCATGCTTTCTTATTTTACCATTAGAATTCACGAACCAACAGAATTCGAAAGCACGTCTCAACTATGCTCACTCCTGTATCATATTTTCGCATCAAGTTTGTCTTTGTTAATGCATATGAAAGATTACAAGGTTCGTAATTAACGGAATACAGAAAATTTATACTCGAGGGTAAATTTAAAGCAGGCCTTGCCCATGATCAGTTGTCAACATATATTCTATCAAACCATGAAGGAATTCCTTCTGATTTTTAATATCCTATTGACGTGTTCACCTAGTGATGCTCGAAGGAATGGTGGAAAGAAATAAGTTATTGCGTTTCAACTCAACGACACCAAATTTTAAATTAGGTTGCAGCACTCTTGCCAGTTTTAAAATAAAAATGGTAGTAAAGATAGCTGATTTAAAAATCATTTCAGTGCCTGAACGTTTCGGCTTTAGGCTCAAGCCATTATCAACACCTGTAAAAGTGAATAGAATTACAGAAATACGACAGGGCTAAAATCCAAGCAAACAACTCAAAATTAAAAATACGAAAAAAGGAAAGGAAAGATTATACTGCAATAATTTATTGAACATCAGGCTATTTCAAACTGGAATGATGACAACATTGAATTTAGAACTAGTTTTAATTGCTTAATGTCAAGAGATTCTAGTATATGAAGGTCGTTGTTACTTGCACAGAAAATTAATATCGGAAAATCAAATTTGCTTACTATTACACTACACTGCTCAGCGTGATCCCTAATGGCTGAAAATGATGTCTTAGCTAAAACTCGACCCGTTCTGGAGCTCCTACCAACGTGCTCGAAAAATCTTGTTCTAAAACTAAGCTGGGTGCAACCAACATAGATAGAACCGCATAGCGGGCAATAATACTTATTGATTATTCGAGAGCACATATCAGCAGGCAGACAGTCTTTAAATCTAAAAAATGATCCTATAGTACGCTTGTTTGTCAATATAGGAATAAAATCTAAGCTATTGTCAAATTTCTCCACCAGCTTTGAAACGCCACTGGCGAGCTTCTCGGACTGTGCACCATAAAGGAGCAAGTTACAGTATAATTTATTTTTTGCAAAATCTCTCTTCCATTTTTTTTGTACTATTAATTTTGAGTTGTTTTCTTGTCGTTTGGCCATGTCGTGTTTTCTGTATTTCAATACGCTTTTACAGGTGTTGATAATTGCTTGAGCGTCAAGCCGAAACATTCCCGGATTAATGTGATTTGTAAATCAGTTTTTTTACTCTCATTCTCATTTTAAAACTACCTACTTTTATTACGTATTCACGCTTTATGAAGACCACTCTTGGTACGCGACCGTGTACATTCGTGTAAGGAGGTGCGTTGTCATCATACGGAACTTTTGAAATAAAATTAGCGAATCTTGAATTGCAATAAATTATTCATCGCTATTAAACTCACCAGTTGGTTTTCATCATGCTCATCTGTGCGCATTTTAACCCTAAATAATAAAAAATCAATGAAATTTTTACCTCTTTCGTACTGACAGATCCTTCAGAATCATGTGAATCGAATTTTTTCATCTCGATTTGTAATTGACTGCTTCTTCAAGAGAAGATGACAAATTTCTTTATTGGTCGAACCAAACCTCGAGATTCTGGTTTCTCAAGGGTTTCAATGCTAACTATACGTGCACCTTTACCGATGCCTGAAATATTGCGTACTCGGAGATTTTCAACTACAGTTTTAATTAGTGTAGTTTACCTTCCTTACATCTACAGCTGGTTATCTTTCATTATTCCGTCGTCAATTCATACGTGCTGAGGGGCAGCAGATTTCAAATATAATCGATACAGCAAGATACCGTTCCAAAAATGACTCGTCTAATCTCAAGCATGAATTTATCAAGAATTTACTCATTATTTAATCATTGACCTGTTTTGAACTCGAAGTGATGTTGTTTGACTGTAGACGATCAAGGTTACTCTGCTCTGAGAAATGTTTGACCCATAGGGTATGCGAAGTCATTCAAAGCAATCTTGATGCGTCTAGATGTGTCTACACGTATACAAGCGATTGGGGGAAGTCAAATCGCTTATTCGTGCTTTAGATGCTAAGAATTTCTCATTGAGCCCATGAACTTGCCTCAGAAATTATGTATGACCCAAATATTACTTTCCATAGAAAGCTTCAAATATTTGTATTTTTTTATTAATTTTCGGAGATTTTCATATTTTTGCACAAGTAATAGCAAGTCTGAGCAAGCGAAAATTGCAAGTAACTTACCGCAGACTTCCGCTAAGTTAGTCATGGCTGGCGCACTCTGTACGTCATTACAACAAAAAAATTGTGCGTCCGGCACACAGGAGATTATAAATCATGGGTTTTACTTTTTTTTTAGCGAATATGATGAATTTTCAGCGAGAAATGGGACCTCGATTTATACGGATTGATTCTAAAAATCGAGGACTTTGATGATTTGATAACTGAATTATTTTCGCACAACGAGCAAAATTTTAGTATGAATTACAGTTATTCTAGTATGCGCAGTGATAAATATCTAAAAACGAGTCTACACAGAAATGAACTGAGCATGCGATAGAGTCTGCTCAGCGTCAACAAACGTTAAAGCAAAGTTCTTCCGAACTCATTTTACATTTCACAAAACTTCTAATTTGCGTCAATACTTTCTTTCTTCATCAGACATCTGGTGCATCTAATTGGGGAGCCTAAAAAGTTTGTTCAAACTTAGTGGAGGCTATGAATAATAGATTTTTCAGCTGAGAAGGTAAATTAGACTCGATGTGAACGATGAATGTTACTTCTATAGAAGACATGGAAGGTTACAATAGTAAATTTTGTAAGTATTTACTTCCTCTTAATTAAGTGATTATAGTTCAAAAGCATACCTCATAATGGTGCTCAACTGGATGAGAAATTCGGGGGAAAAGGTTGTGAATTTCAAGATGGACATTTATTATCGGGTATTTGTAAAATTATTCGGTATAAGAAAGTGTAAAACAAAACTAATGTAAATGCATAGAAACGCTTTTAAAACTTTTAAAATGGGTTTGTCATCACAATTTCATTTCTACCGAACTTTGAATATCAGAAAAGTTCTTAAGCATTTTATAAGTTTGTAATCAATGCTATATAATAAAACCCCGGTGTCTCCTTAAATTTGAAAACAATTTTACGTATTTTTTGAACATAATTTATCCTATGTTATTACAATGGGAATCCCATTGAACACGTTTAATATATATTAAAAGGAGGCTTAATGACCGTTTCTGTGATACGAATTTCACCAGTGCGCAAGTACAAGAATATTTTTATGGCAAGTACTATTAGGATGGATACATTTGTTTGTCATCCGCATCTGGATGATTTGTCTAAAAAAATTTCGAATCCTGTCATTTTTGACTGGTCGTGTACGCTAGTAAATTTATAAGCTCCTTATCAAGTGCATAACGTTAATCAAAAGTTTGGATCTATAACACCGTTCAAGAAAATTTCACCGAGTGTATGTTTATGGATACTGCGACGTGGTTTCCGTAAAAAATAATTTTAAATTTTGGATCTTCGAATTTTGTAGCGCTAGGGAGTCTGCGTGTGCTGCGAGTATTATGGTATCCACGGCATCACTCAATTCTCTGCTAATCTGTGAAAAAAATAAATCGACGTTTAGTCTAGATTTTCGCTTCCCAATTTCATGTAATGATAACGTACAAAAAAAGAATTAAGAAAATAAAAACAGGTTCCAAACTTTTTATTGTCAAAGCAAGAATTGACAAATTGAAATCTAGAAATTTCATTGCAGATTAAGTTCCTGTTGTATAATAACCAAACAAATAAGGCTTTTAAAAATTACCAACCAAGAGCTCACGAGTATCTCGACTGCATGACTACACAACTCCCGAATTAATGGCCACATTTTACCCTTACCCTGAATGGCCGCCGTCATGCAACTTATACTACGTATCGTGATGCCGAACAGGTTTTCTCAGTATTACGTAGGTTACAAGTGCAGTACATTGGGGTAGGGCTTGAGAGGAACTCGACGTAAACCAACGAGAACTTCGAGAACTCGTCGTCAAGCCGCATAGTTCTTGGTTGGGCATACACGCCTATATAAACGTACAAACATGTAACTATTTATAGAGTCCACGAAAAAAGTGGTCAAATTTTGTTCAAAATTGCGTTGTTGAACTATTCCTTTGGAAGAATAACATTCTAGTCTCATCCACGTTAAATAAGTAAAGAAACTTTCAAAAAGTTTGACTTCCGAAAAAATTTCAAGCAATCTGTTTCTTATACTAGAAAAAATTATTTAAGAGAATCTTTTCTCCAAAATTTTCTATCTAGAGTGCCTATTCTCAGATTATTCCATCAGTTGATTTTTCTTCAAGCTCTTGACGGAAATCGATTTAATAAAAAAAACCCATAATCAGTCGCGCACAACGGTTGATTGGGACAGAGCTGAAGTTGAGTTCACGGTGTTAATTGAATCAAACATTGTCTTAAATTGAAGAAATTTCTCAAGGTCATATGAGAGAGCGTTGTTCTTCTGACTAAATTCCAAGGATGAGCTGAATTTAATATTGTTCTATTGACTAACTACTTGTAATAAATTGAACTCTATGTTGCTCAGCAAGGTTTTGCAGAACGATAACTCACTATTGATTTATGCCTGCTATTAATGTATGTTACTAGAACAATATTAGGTTAACAAAATCTTATGCCAAATGATTGATCACTATGGACAATAACAATTTTCACACATTCCACTCATCGTACGTACGTGGTAGAGAAGAAAACGAAATCTTACAAAACTAATGGCCGAGTTATATCATTGATAAAAATAAACCACACATACAGTATGTACAATCTAAATCTATGAAAACATTAGCTTAGTTAAAAGTACTACATTTTTAAATTTTTACCTAGTTCATAACTATTGCTAACGCGATTTTAAATGTCTAAATTTGTCACCAAGCGAAAGATTTTTTTCCACACTTTGAAACACGGGTTGCTTCTGCGGCTTGCTGAATTCTGTAGTCAAAGCTGGTACTTTTCCTATATGCATGCACTATTTAAATTAAATGGGAGCCAATAGTTACAACGACACTGTGGAGACATTACGCGCCTAAAAGTTGCTAATTGAGAACGAAAAATAAAGTTCAGATCGAATATTCGAGTTGAGCGATAAGTCTCGTAGGTTAAGTATTCTTGCTTGACATTAAGCAACTTTCCTCGGCCAAATTCTAACGATATATGTATGATCTCGCCCGCGGGACATATCTTCTGTGTATGATTGGGATGACGAAAGGCAGTGGCATGAATGCGAAAAAATAAGATCATTGACTGGCCAAAAACTCATTCCCTCTAATGTTGTTATGATACATTTATAGATAACATGGAATTATTTTATTCAGTTAAGAACTAATTTTGCAGAAAAAAAGGAAATCCCATTTGTTTCCAATATTTCTCCAATTCCAATTTTATACAAGCGCGAGAATGATAGCATCAAGATAAAACATGCATTGACATCAGTTTCTTATGATAAATCTTGAAAAAGAGGTAATAGAACCAATAAATGCGAAGTATATCTATGGCATCTTCATTCAACAAACGCGAAGCTCGTACGCTAAGTTGAGCAATACCGGGCAGTGGTCATAGCCTTGATAGATTCACGAAAAGTGTTTCGTGCCAATCAAAATCTTGAATGTAATGGAAATTCGTGGCTTACTTTTGTTGAATTAATGAACGAAGCTAAAAAGCATATCTCATAGCGATTCATAAGGAACAAATAGTAGTTTTTTCAGTCTACGAGCTTAATCTTTTTATCTTCTTTGTTCTGTATATGTATATATATATATATATAGAGTTTGTACAGTTCTCTTCTTGCTTTGTTCAGTTTTTCGTTTACTTTGTGAATCGCCTTCTCATACATTTTTCGACTCTTCAACGGAGCTTCGCTAACCCGCATGCTGGTCAGCACTACAGTACTGGCAAGTATTGCAAGTAGAATCAATACCATTGAAATGAAAAGAACCGAAGAGCCTGAATCTCTGGCTGATGTTCTACGGCAACGACTGGTCTAGGAAAAATAGTAAGCGTACAATGCGTCATTAAAAACATCTTTAGACGTTTCAGAATTACTTTTGTTTAATTTCATAACTCTGATCTTCAACCTGATATCGAAAATATTTTAGTAGAAAACTGAAAAAAATATATTTTCCAATGTGAATGTGTTCGAAATAAGTCCTCTATTTTGGAAGACTGCTTGAAACAAGTAATTTTGTGCTTCAGTTTTGGCTATTAGTTGTTCAAATGAACGCTTTATGGAGGTGCTGGCGAACTAAAGAGCTTTTTCGCAACCTGAAAATCCGAACGACGCGAAAGTAGACTCCAGTTTTTTGGCTGTACATCTTGCTCTTATTCTCATTCAAGAGAATAAGCATTCTCAAATTGTAAGTAAGCTTAATAAATTTAAAACAGAAATTTAAGAGCATGAACAGGTTTTTTTGCGACTGGGATCGGCTTCATCTAAAAGAATACAATGTCAAACTTTGTTTCTGCACGGGACTTCTCCGCGACTTTCTGTCAAATGGAGCTTAGGAACTGCTTTGATAACATCCTAGAGTAGCGTTAAATACTAAAATGAAATGGTATGGAATACAAAAGAATGAGGAATTCGGCTATACAACAATTAGCGAATTATTTTTGAGAAAATTTTTCAATATATTATTATATACAATACATCATAACTAACAGAAGCCAATATTCTGTAATATTCTAGCTTATGGTACGTAGAACAGAGCTCTGAAGGAAGTGTGAAATTTTTTGCTCATCATAGTTATTCTATTCGATAAAGTTTCAGTGCGCGACCGATGGGTTGTCTCCCGTGCCAGCAGGATATTATTTTCCGAACCTGCTGAACGTTTATATTTTCATGGCAGCCAAATAAACGGAGCGATTAAGTATTGCGTTTTCCTGCAATGACAATAGTTTTGTAAAAAAATTGTCACATCCCTCTATTAAATGAGGTCAATGTAAGCACGCGCTTTTGATTTAAAAGTTGATACGCCGGTGAGTTAGAGTAATATTGAGAAATGTGGTAGGCTCAAGTGTTGAGCTCGTAAATGAGACTATCAATCGCCGGAGAATTGGGCAAAATTCCTTATCGGTTGCCTAGGAGATAATGACGAAGAGGGTTGTTGTGCTTGAGAAACTTTTGAGTGCCCAGATTCTAACGTTCCTCGTTGGGAAGAGAAATGTTGGGGCGCAGGGGCAGAGTTGGTCCCAGGCTGTGAAATTAAGCGGTGATCAACATACCGCTGCTTGAATGCTGGTAAATTTATTTCAGGACTTTGAGGAGCATCGGGAACTTCTTCTGCAGAGTTCACGCGCAGAACCCTTCGCTGAAAAGACTCTGTGCTGCGCGGAGTACTTTGAAGAGCACCAACTCCAGGATCAACTGCTGGAGTAGGAGGTTCAGCGGCGAGAGGTAGGGCCATGGGCATAGCTGTGCCGCCTCCATCTATGAAGACGTCGCGAGTGTACTCCCTGTAGCGATCTAAGAGGGCATTCAGCTTCCGACGAGCGTGAAGTGTGCTGTCCGCTTTGAACATATCTTCGTCTCCCTCAATGGATCTCCAGCGCTCGTCCAAAGGGTTGTCGGACATAATCACCAAGTCCTTCACAGCAGCACTTTCTCTGAAATGGGAACGTAAAGTTGAAGATGACGTGGCATTTAGCGGAATTTTGAATGTATGATAATGGGAAGAAACTTTCCCGTCATTAAAAGTTGTGTTTTATATCTTACAGCTATCAATGAACGTGCACTTCGGTTTTCTTTGTAATTAATGGATTTATATAGCATGCTGGAATAGTAAAAAAAATTAGAACCCAAAAATTTCTCGCTCACTATGTCAATTCTATACTTTATGGGAATTACTCACGCTTCATTGGACATGGATTCCAAAGTCCAGTCGATGCCTGGGATTTTGCCCACTTCTGAGAGTGGCGACTCTCCGTCCAGAGGAACGAAAGCGTCATCGAACGTCGAGTGTTGCGCGACGTTATCGCGATCTCTCCAGGACTTCCGCTTCCACTTTGACGAGGATCTTCTTCTACTATTATCCCCAAATAGAATATCTTCGAGAGGACTTCGTTCATTCAATACTAAAGTTCCTCGGTAAGGGGAAGAACTTCCACGTTTTCTTTCCGGTTGTCTCCTTCTATCAGCAGGTCGCTTATTCGCTTCTTTTAACGGTTTGTAAATTGACTTTCGTCCTTCCTCCCATGACTCATAAATATCTCTTTTATCATGTCGAGATCCTTCTGATAATCTGCCAATTATTTCCCCGCTGTAAATTTGCGCTTTTCGCTTGCCTTTCAACTCTTTGCTTCCATAAATCACCTTAAACTCCCTGGACTGAGATTTTTTATCGAATGGACTTCCAAAAAGTACCGAACTATCAATAATAGAAGCGTCCTCTATTTCTTCCGATGCTAGACGAACAAATCGAGGTAAATCCCTTTCTTTGCTGTAGATCCAGTCTATTTTTTCTGAAGTTCTTCCTGGGTCGAAATCATCTTCATAGAAGTACGACTTTCCGTCATCGTGTCTGTGGTGAGAATAGCCTCCCCCTCCTCCTCCTCCTCCTCCTCCTCCGTGTTTATGAGGCCTGTGCGATGATCCCCGATGAGGTCTTACTCTGTTACCTTTTGTGACTTTTCCCCTGACTGTCTTCGATCTCGAATACTTAACATTCGGCGAATGTGACCCATATCCTCCCTTGCCTTCATCAACAGGCAAGGCAATGATAAGTGGGTTAGAATGATACCCCGTTGAGTGTCCGTATCCTTCGTAATCATAATCGTAGTCCTTTTTATCTTTATAATGGTAGTGGGAAGCCAGCAGAATGGCAAGCACTCCGCCCAGGCCGAAGAGGGCGCCTGTGGTGAGGGTGGCCAGTATAGGCAGGGCTGCGAGGTGCGCGCCGTACAGGTCCGGGACAGTCGTGTAGTTCCGAGGAATCTGCAAAATTTCGAGTTGTCATTTACAAGCTAAAATACAAGAAGAAATCAAGTTTTTTTTCATAAATGCTTGATTGAAGACGAGTATCTGTGTTTTGAAATTTATGATCGAATGCATACAAGTTGTCATTTCGAGGATAAGCCAATATACAAAAAATATAAACGAGATTTCTTAATATTTTCTTTGAAAAAATAATTGGTGTCTTTCATAATCCCTCGGATGTAACTCATGAACCGTTTGCATTCGTCACACATTTAATGACTCGTCAAATCAATTTCAGTTTCAAATGATTAAATGAAAATAACAAGGTTTCAATTATGAGTAAAAAAATATTTTAAGAATAAAAACTAAGGCGAGTGTGTTGACAAATCAATGGAAATTTGAAGTGTTGAGGCATGCGTTCAATATTATTAGATTTAGAATGAAAATTTACACCGAATTAAACAATTTTCAGAGCGAAAAAATTTTAGTTCGAAAATTACTGTAAAAGTTTTCTAACAACTTGTGATAAAAATTTGTAGAATGTTCGTAAAATATTCATAAATTTCATTTAATATTAAATAATGTTCCACAGATCTCTTATTTGTGCAAAAAAAATATAGATGACGATTTCCTTTTTCTAAGATTGAACCTGATTTACACACCGTAAACAGCATCCCATGCAAGATAATCTACCACGGCGCTTTCCACATGAGGTTGTGCACAAACAAGCTGCATTGATTTCTTCAGTTCTATAAAAAATTTGCAAATTAAGTTTTAAGGTTGTTTTGAAGCACCTGATTGACAACTTAAGCAGCGATTAAGCGTCTTGAACCACCTGGTTGGGAGGGAGGTGCAGTGCTGGAAATGTTATCTTGTTATCATAGGTGCAACGCAAAGATGCACTATCATTTAATTCAAGAGTCGATGATTTTAAACCTTTGCGCTGAAGCATTTTGCGTTCGTTCAAATTTACGAGAAGGACATTACGGTTCTGTTCAATTAGAGTTCTGGTTATCACTAAAAATCCTGAACAGATTCACTGCTTAATTCAATTTGAACAGCAGACTTTTTAGACAAACAATTCTAGAAAAAAAATCTCACGAGTCTAGCGCTTACGACAAAGCCGCGGTATATCTCTAAACCTGCTCGTAGACGTATCACATAGCAATGACGTCATACTCGGGATAAAAATGAGTCAATTTTGAATAGAATCCAAAGGCAGTAAATAAATTTCTCCGCATAATTTTCATCAAACTAATGTGATATTGTGAGTGATAAAAATTTGCAGAAGAAAAAATGTAACTTCTTAAAATACACTTCGTAGACTCACAAATAATGGTTCTTTTCCTGATTTATTATTGGTACTGGAAAGTTCTGTTTTTTTTTAAACAAACTTTGAAACATGAGAATTCCTTCAAACAGCTGTTTTCAGAGTCAGATCAGATCTCAGATATTCAGTTAAACTTTAAATTTAATTGAATCAACTCCAGTTGACATTTTAAACACATCTATAGCCCATGGAAGAGAGGAGTTACCAAATGAATCACATGCGTCATTGCATGTTGTATGAATTCCACAAAGGCAGCAATCCAACAACAGCAGTGAAAAACATGAACGCTGTCTTTCCAGATGGTGTCAGTGTTATAAACTGCCGTAGATGATTTTTGAAATTGAAAGAAGGCAACTTCGATTGTTACCAGCATTGCTTTTTTGTTTGGGAAGAGTGCATGAGGAACCCAGACACGCTCTCTCCACACTTTTCAAATATTTTTTAGATGCTCCTGCGCAGTAGACCAGAGTGAATCAAGTCTTTGGGACAAAGTTTTAATTATGTGTCGAAAATCTTCTTCCACGGCAAGTTTCAAAAGTTCATCATCCAAAAGACAGGGTCTCATCGTTGAGGCTCATCCGTTGTATCGAAATTGCCTTCTTCAGCTTTCAAAAACCATTAACGGCAGTTTCTAACACCCACACCTTCTGGATAGACAGCGTTTATGTTTTTACTGCTGTTGTTGGATTGCTACCTTTGTGGAATTCATACAACATGCAATGGCGCTTATGATTCACCTTGAAACGTTTCTCTTTCATGGACTACAGACGTGTTTAAAATTGTAACTGAAGTAGATTCAAATAAATGGGGAGTCTTACTGAATATCCGACGTATGATCTGACTTTGGAAACAGCTGTTTGGACTTATTCATCTGTTTCAAAGTTTGGATAAAAAAAGAGCAGAAACCTTCCGCGACTCCTAATATTTTACGATTGAATAAGAAAATCGGTCGCTCTGTGAAGCTTAGCAGCGTTAGTTAGAAAGGAGTAGTCAATGATATAATATCAAATTTTGAGCGTTTTCTGTTTGTAAGTCGAACTGCGCCAGACTTTTGTGGCAACTGACAATTTGTGAAGATCACTTCTTAGGTCGGGATATATGAAAAAAATTCATTGAAACAGCCTTATCTTGCGTAACTCGTATGTTCAATTGACAAAATAAATACCCAAGTCTGCTGCTGTTACGAAAAAATGCGTTACTAGAATATTTCCCCTGTTTAACTTGCTTAATCTGATAGCAAGGCCTTACGTGGATCAAAACAAGCTCGAATTCGCTTTGATATTCTCTCGTATCAGAAACCGTTTAAAAAACTGATTTGTTTGTTCGCTCGATTGACAGAAAATATTTCATTGCGTGTGTCTATAATTTTTTTTCAAAGCCTGAGTAGCTTCGTTCTATTGGAAGCCCACGATGAATTAGAAATGACAGAAGTTTACCATACACAGAAAGCATTGTTCACGACAAAAGTGTTCAAAATTTTCCAAAATTTGTACCCACCTTGGTGAAATTAAAATAAGAAGAGGCAAACTTGCTGAAGTTATGTCCACCAAAAAATGATGTGTTCTTGTACGGTGAAGTACTTATTGCGAAGGAAATATTGATATTTTTTGGTTGAATCTCGTTCGTTTCACGGGACACCGGACTTCCATTCGCAGCGGTACCAACGTCCGAGAGTTCCTCTGCAGCAGGGCCGAACATCTCGTACAAAGAGTCCCGTATTTCAGATCCCACGCTGCTTAGGAACCCAGTCATTGAAGAAGGCTCAGTGTTTTCCAGTTTTTCCACTAAGCTCGAATGAGGAAGACCTTCGTAAGAGCTGAAAGTATCCGTCAGTTCTCTAGCGTGTTTATAAGAAGTTTTTGAGATAAGTTTATCTTTTATACTAATAGGGTTTTCTAAAATGTCCATAAGTTCATTGCCAGTGAAATTCGAATAGCCAAATGTGTCCTCTAGAATAGGCTCCAATTTTTCTATCAATTGGACTTTCATCAGATCCACCTTGGATTCATCCACAGGATCGTTTTCGTCTTCGAATTCAATTTTCATTTCTTCTTGATTGTTTTTGTCTTGGTTCCAGCTCCAGCTGGTGAATAATTTTTTGAGTTTCGTAAATACGTTTTCTTCGGAAATAGATTCAACTTTTGTATCTTTCTGAAAATCACTTGCTCTCGATCTTCGAATCGAAGTGATCGGGAGAGAAGCCTTCGTGCCGAGAAATTCAGAAAATATATTTTGAAGCCGGGAAATCAAACGAAAATCTAACTCTCTCTGTTCTCTGGTCACGAAAAATAAATTGTGATCTGGGTTCAAAGTTTGGAGCGGTGTTTGATCAGACAAGGACCCGTCTGAAGTGTTATATAAATCGATTATATGATTTTCCTCCTGCAGGTTCCTGCTTTCGCTTTCATCTAGATGATGTTTGATGTCTTTGAACAAAGTGTGAATCTCCATTGTATGACTGTTTTCAATACTTCTTCCCTCATTAGGTTTATTTATATTTATTTGTTTATTTGGAACGCTGATATCATAGGACCTCTTGTGACCTAAGTATGAGTGAGGTAGCGCTCGTTCACGAGAGTTTTGCTTCGTAGCTTGATTGACTTCATTTGTAAGCTGTTCATCCTCATTTCGAATGGGAAGTTTACTCGATTTCGAGTTTATTTGCTGTGGCCAAAACATTGGCCCTTGCCGTACGACTTCCCGAGACCGAGATGCATCTAACCAGCGAGGATACAATAAATTTTTATCTTTAGCTACGTTACTATAAATTCCAGGCCTAAATGCGTTCGCCTGTTGAACGGATCCAGATTCACGGGTGGATTGAAAAGCGTTCTCCGAAGATGGAGGAAAAATATTCATTTCCCGACTATTTAACTTCTTGACGCTGACAGGATTGGCCCTCCTGTTTTGAAAGGACGGATAGACATGCTCGACTGATTGCAAAGTTGGCAAACGAGGAAGTGATTCGCTGTTAGTTGAGAAAATGTTCCTCCTAGCCCTGAATGAAGAAAAGAAGTCGTTGTTTCCGGCCACCACGTCGATAACAAGCAGGGCTGTGATGATATACGCTCTCCTCTGTCCTCGCATCCTGTACGCCTCTGTTTGCCTGCAGGAAATATTTAGAGTAATTATTACCTCGTACTTTTATCAAAAGTGAACTTATTTATATAAAGAACAAAAGATTTTGGAACAATATGTTGATGCGAATCAAGGACATCGACGACAACGCTTTTTTGAAAGTGACAGAAACTTCAAATGAAAATGTAGAAAAAGCGGTTTCGAATACAAAGGAAACTAACGAGAGATTTTTCTAGAAATAAAAGTTTTCTCATCTATAACTCAGATATCTTGCCAGTGTTCAGACATAAAGTATTTTGTTGCATTGCACAAAGAAGAATACTGATTTCCTAAGATTTGTTTTTGTGTGTAGCCCTCTCTGGGATACTCTGTAGTGGCATTACTAGCTACGAGAACACGTTCTGGTTATATCCCAAATAGTAACAAAACTTAAAATGGTTGAGTTGTTATAGTTAAAATGCGCACAATAAAAAACCGCAAAGGTAATCACGCATGCATTTTACCATCAATTGAAATTTACTTCTGAGTAAATTGTGTCAGTGAGCTCATAGAAAATGTGAACAAAGAACACCACATGCAGCGGTCGACAAAGTGAAGTCATCTATTTGCAATGGAAGAGCATTACGTCAATGATTTTATTGTTAACATGATTAAAACTCATTTTTACTCTGGTAAATAAATGCATATTTATTGATACCATACGTAAGACAAAAATACAATGTAAAAATGCACATATGTTACTTTCTTTTTTTTTACTCATGTGATGATGATCGGCCTTGCTTGCCGCTCCGATTTACTGTACAACTTTAGCAAAAAAAATATAGCGATTATAGTGCTTCAGATCCGCCTTAAAAAACTGAATTGTGATGCAATTTGGGTTACATTTACCAAGCTTCGGAAATCAAGTGGGTTCAAAAGTTTACTTGTGTGATAATTAATGAACTCAAGCATAGTTACAGAAATTTTAAACATAAACCACACGAAAAAATATTCAGAAAACCCTTCTTTGTTTGAAAAAATTACTTAAAATTAAGAAAATCTTTAGTATTCATTCATAGATTCTAAAAATGTTGTTCAGTATTTCACAATATCCACCATAAAAGTGTATGCGCTAGCGTTTTTTCAACATAATAGTTGTACGGACCAAAAGAAGAAAGTGCGCGCAAATAGAATCGCAAAGAAAAAATTCTGTGCCGGTATAATATATCTATCGTCGGATTTAATACCTACGAACCTCTTCATCCTGTGTATTTCTTGTTCTGAATTTATTTTTCAATAATAATTGTTAAGTATCTACGATAAGATGTTGTATATAGTGCATAAGTTTGAAATTATATTTCCAAAAATTTGTTTCAAAAAGGAGTTAAAAAAACTTTGATCCCCATCATGCAACGAGAATGCCAGATTGGATCGGCCATTCGTTCAGATGAATGACCAGCATATTGATGCTTAGGTAACATCGGCTTCAAGCAAAAAATTGTAAGCCATCAGAAAAATTATGTAGACCCGATTTCGACAGCACATAATCTATTGAACGATCATGGCTAGATGCAAAAATCGACGAACTAAAAAAAAAGAGGAATACCTTATTAGCATTTCCAATCTCATCTAGACTGTTACTATTGGAAACTTATGAGAAAACACGAGAATCAACTTACTGCTTTCTTAAGCGATGGAAGATTTGTTTAAAAATAATAACAGAATAACCTTTTGTAACAAATGTTTTGCTATAAATGTTTTATTTATCCTTAATCAAATATTCTTCATCTCTAATAATTAATTTCAATTCATGGGAGATTTCAAATTATACCAGAAAAGTGACAGTAGATATCATAGTATACTGGCACCAAAAATTCTGCACCAGCAAAATTTTTAAAGAGATCACAATCAGAAAAGATAAACAAGGGGGACCGCTCCCAGTATTTATACCATTAATAGCATGATTGGAATATAGGGTTAAAAAAGGACGTTCGAACACATCAGCTGCTAGAAATCAGCAATGAAAGTGTCATCTGAGAAAGGCTAAACAGAACAACGTTGTAAAAACACGATACATAAAATCAGTTTAATGGGAAACTCTCTAAACCTAATAGACAAAGTCAACATTACCACTTTGCCAGGTCAATTTCTAACAACTGTCAACGTATACAGAAGAATTTGGATGGATTTTTTTTAAATCTTTATTTTGAGAATATATAGCGTTTCTTAAATTCTCTGATTAGAAGTTCATTTATTTTTGTCGAATATTTTAAACCTATTTATGTTAACGGGGCTAGTTTCACTTATGAGCTTAATTTCCCAATACCGAATAAGGGAGACTTCCTTCTTAAAAAAATACCGTTACGGTTACTCCTCCCATGGCGCTCGACTACCCTGACGCCTAAAACACGGGACGTTATTCCCACGTACTCTGATGCACAAGGTGCACAACTAAATTTATGTATGATAAAAAGGAGAACCAACGTATAAATATACATTTTTATTTGTTTCTATTTTGGCAAACGTTTCGGAATGGTAAAATTCCATCTTCAGTGCTGAAAAACATACAACGAAGTCAAAAATATTAAAACACACAAAAGTTCAAAAAATAGTCGTAATGAAAAGTCGTTGTTGATGTTGTTGAACTGAAACTGAACTCTGAACTGAAAAGAGAAGTCGTAGCTCTGGTTAGTAGGTTTTTCACTTCTGTTGACATCAGAGTGCTTTATAGAAATAGTTCTAAAATCGGTTCATTTTTTAGGAGGAAAGAACGTCTGAAGGAGTGCCTGTGGAGTGGATGAGTTTATTTATATAAGTGTGGCTGCTGCATGTGTTAGCAGACTTAAGTCTGCATGTCTGCAGACATAAGTCTGCTGCATGTGCATGCAGAATTATGTTGGTAGTACTAAACTACAACAATTTATCAGACACAGCCAAGATTCAGGAATTTCCCATAGAACCGGTCGCATACGTTCCTCTCCTTCTCATTCAGCAATCCGAGATCATTCTCAGCAATTTAATCATCCTTTCAGAACAAATAACTTCTCCACTCTGTGTACCACCAACAACGAACTTCGCATTTTAGAATCTTTATTCATATCTACCCATAAACCTGACTTAAATAAAGACTTGAGTGCTTTCAAACTAAACATTGCCTCAACCTAATGACATATTTCTGTGTGTGTATGAATGTGGAGTGTGTTTGCGAGCGTCTGTTTGTTAGGTTCTTATGTGTAAATGTATGAATATATGTGCTTGTGAAAGGGTGGGTAGGTGAGCCAATGAGAACGATCGTTTTTACTCCACTTGAATGGGAAATAGGATTGAAGTTTTTATAGATGTTTGTTTACTTATTTTTAGTATTTTTGAACTTATGTGTTTTTTAATATTTTTTACTCCGTTGCATGTTTTTCAGCACTGAAGATGGAATTTTAACATTCCGAAACGTTTGCCAAAACAGAAACAAATAAAAATGTATATTTTTACGTTGGTTCTCCTTTTTATCTTGCGCGTGAGATTCTCTAAGAATCGACCTATTGGAAATATTAACTTATGTAACAGGAGGCATGTGATGCGGCAGTCAGTTTGCCATTGGACCAAAACAAAGAAGTGATGCTGCTCTGGTTAAAAAAAATTTCTCTTATGCTAGTTTCTGACAAATGTTTAGCGAGTAATGTTGTTATATCATACTTTATTTCTTTCGACCTCGCGCCAAAGTATGAAAGCCTATGCGAGAGTGACTTTTCAACTAAAATTTCATGTTGAGCACAAAAAAGGTCAACTTTTAAATAATAACTTTACAAATTGTGTATCAAAAATTCTGTAATATCTCGAAGAAAATTCTTTAATTTATGTTGCATTCTCCATTTGATTCTGAAATATCCTACATCCATCTCCGATAACTACCATAGCTTTTTCTTTCAATGTTTCTATAAAACACGTCAATGTTTCTCAAAAACAACAACATTCAAGTAATTTACGACCATGTAAAGGTTAGTTGAGCATTACATATATTTATAGCGTTAAAATTGTTATTTTAATTAATCAATTTTTCACGTACAGCATATACGTACGGTGTAAATTTACTGGTTGTATTCGAGTAAATTTTCAATACATTACCAGCACAAATCCCTAAAATTTGGAATTTTACATCCGTAGGTTCACTTTCAAAGCTTTGCTCGGTGGTTTCATTTTTTTTTGTACACAAACCGGATCAGATTGTAACCGGAGGCCTACAAAATATGCAACGCAGTGCTTTATTCAGAATGTGTATCAGAATGAACCCTGCGGTATTTTAAATCAAAATGTACTCATGAAGAACTGTTTAGTGTTAACTTGGGATTTGAGTATATGCAGAGAAGCGCTAACTAAAATCGTAAGAAAAAATGAAGAATGTATGTAATTGAATTATGTTTGAGCTCATGATGTTCGAGGAAATTAATATTTACCATTAAAATAGTACCTCTATCTTTCGCATACCACCATTCGCCTGGACTGTTACCTCGCTCTCCCGCAACAAGAGTTGACACGAATGAGATGGACATTTATTGTCGATAAATTGCAATTTTTTACTGCGCTTGTGAGTTCTTCAAACAGTAACAGCATGCCTGAGTAAATGTCAGGCTACATGATTGAGGAGCTGTCAGTTTTAGGGCTCAGGGAAGCGGCCTAAATTTGATGACCTACAAAGTTCCGAACAGAAGTGTTGTTCAGCGATAGAATTTATGTCTGCAGTAGGCGTAAAGACAACTCAGTGTTCCTGCAGGTTTAGTAAACACTGTATATTTGCACTGTATTCTTAAACATATGACGCATGCACATTTCTAAAAATATTGGCGTAATCTTTTCGATGCAGTATTGCACTCGATATCGGAATGCAATGTATATGAATATAAAAATTAAAAGCATTTATTAAAGTAGGTTTTAAATTGACAAAAAGTTATAGAAAATTACGTAACAAATGCCCTACTTAATTTCTCTTTCTGTAAAGGCAAGAAAAATGTTTAAATTTATTACGTGAGAAAAATATTATGTGTTATTCATTTGAACGAATTGAAAAGTTATATTTACCTCGAGCCTGTATATCGTTAAAAGTATGATATCAGAATATTCTTAATATTCAACAGTCAACAATGCTGATATTGTGGGTCGAATGAGCTACGAGGGTTCTAAGGCAACCCATCAGAAAAAGAAAAAATATATTTTATTGGAATTTTGTACATTCTGTCATTGGATACGAGCAAAATATCATACATTTCAGCCAGCCTCTTTTTCAAAATTAAATTTGAGAGGAAGTTAGTTTCTTAGAAAACTTAATCGAAAAAAAATTGGCAGAAATCCTAACAATTCCAAAAACATTCATGAATCGAAAAGCTTCCATGAATTATAACCAGTGTAGAGGAGCGCAGTATTCCAGCATTCCATCATAAAAGAGTTTAAATTCAAGATAAAATACAAAAGCAATTCATGGATGTTGTGAGAGAGAAGGGCAATGTCATTGGCTATACGTTGAACATATGTTCCCTTCATCTAAGTGTACGCTTTGTTTGTTAATTCTTATTTTTCAAATACGTTTATCGTTAATCAAATCTACTTTTTCCGAGCCCTAATCTGCACACTTGTTTGCGTGTTCCTAATTACGTGCAGAAAATTTGGAATCTTACGAGCATCCAATTATAAAAAATGACTTACATGAATTGTGCATTCGTGAGAGTACAAATAACTTAGCTCGTATATACTGGTCTATTAGATGATCAGTATTGCACCAAAGTCTATTCGATCAATATTGCACTACTGCTTGGCAGTGAATTATTCTCACTTACAAAGTCTAGATATAAGAAAGTTACACAATTTAGTTTAAGTATAACATACCCCCATAAATTTTTGCAAATGTTTTCCCACAAAACAGTACTTTTTCCCTTTCCATTCCTTGAAAAATTGGTACTCTAACCACTTAAATACAAAAATACCTCGATCTCTGCATTTAGTCTTGAGTTATACTCGTTTAGAAGAGATCTGATTTCCGTTCTTAGTAGGTCAATTGATAGGCATCAGCTACAAATTTTCATTTTCCGTCTATAAATTAGCTATTAGTGCATGCATCCGCGCGTTTTAAAGCATGATGCCGATGGATCTCTTGCAATCAGATAAGAAACCCCGTTGTCTTGCCGCTAGGAGCAGAATTAGAGA
Organism: Morinoia aosen; assembly: GCA_030386875.1. NCBI lineage: Eukaryota > Metazoa > Arthropoda > Malacostraca > Amphipoda > Talitridae > Morinoia > Morinoia aosen. Next base: position 31,461,288 of record CM059561.1, on the reverse strand, counting down.
GATGGGCGTTGTAGGCTGCACTTTGGTCTTGCGTCAGCTCGCAATCCTTTCTCTCTTAACTTGTTCCACGCATATTGGGCCATAAGTATACCACTAGGTAAATTCAGGTACCTGTATAAATTAATGAAATTTCATATGTTTCACGGCCTTTTATAAAAAAAACTGTTATCACACGAGGTAAAATGTTATCGTGCAATTGTTTTTTCCCATTTCTCAGGGAAGATTAAAAATGTACTCAAGCAGTAAAGGTGATTTCCTAATTCTGCTACTTACAACCTAGCCAAACCAACCGCAAAAACTGGGGAAACGCAGTGAACTTGCTAAATTAATTTCGCTGAACTTGAATATTTTTGTAAAATGATATGAATTGTTAAGCATAAAATGGAAACGAGTAATAAGCGAGTTTGGGTTGACTCTGATATATGAGACAGGATTAATAGCCAATAGAGGCTAGAATAAGGGCTGACTGAGGTGTAATTTCCCAGAACAAGCGGATGAGGAACAGGTTTTTTCTTGCCATGCGCTCATCTACTTAATCATCTAAAAAAACTGATTCTTTTTTCGAGAACAATTATCCGGTAGCAAATTAGACCACATGTAGGAGCACACAATTGCAAGAATTCAAAGTGAACTCTTCTGTGTGCTATACAGCATTCAGCGAGAAATGTAAACGACGATTTTCTTCAATTATTTATATTCGACAGAAAAGTTCAGGGAAACCTATACCTTTACGAGCATTTTCTTCAAGAATTGCCTAAGCATTAAGATCAAAAACTCATTCTTTTCTGAGCTTCCTACAAGGTATTTTGCTGCTAAGCTATGTAATGAATTTCATGTACTAGCTTCTTTTGTTTTGGAACCTCGTGCTAATCTCAACACCTTGAACTGCAGCTTCTGGAGTTAATTCTTTTTAACAAATGCTCAAGAGTTTTTTGGGCAAAATATATGGCTGGAATGGAGAATATTACGTTTCATGATCTGCGTTGTTTAAATGGAGTTCATAAATCTGTGATATTTGTTCGTTTTCATCCAAAAAAAAACATGAAAGCTGATCCAGTCTAGAGAGAATACGAAAAGAAGGAAACAACTCATTCTACGATGCTTATAGTGATACAATACAGAAGCTAAATTTTCTTTTCTATTTAGGTAATGCTTATTTTCAATTGTCTGCGCTAACAAGAAAAGGATATATAAAATTTAAATCACTTAATTAAGCTACCTCAGAAACAGGGAATTTTGTAGTAAGAGTCTGTCGTGGGCTTAGATTTGAAGTTAGCTAAGCCTCATCATTCGTTCTTCTTCTTGTTCAATTATGTGAGGAAGTCAAAGCACCGTGCAACCGACACCCTGCAGGAGTATCTTAGCCTTTTCATATTCATCCAACGTTTTCCTTGGCCAGCATACTGTAGCATGTTGCGTGGAAGAGCCGCTGAAATTTCGCACTTTTGAGTAGCATTCAAATATGATAACAAGATCAATGTAAAAGTTCTAAATCCATTGATGAAACGCCAGAGTATCGATGCCACTGCCCCTCGTGTGTTGAGATTAATTAAAATTTAAAAAGTTGCGTGGTGACTTTCCAAAAAGCGCGATATTATGTCCTATGATGTGCGTTTGTTTTGGTTATATTAGTAGAGAAGTGGTTGAATTTTAGCGCAACTCATTCAGGAGGATTGAAATATTTCTCAATACGGAATTGATAATCTCTAAAGATTAAGGGATCAACTGGCAGTAACACCTTGGGTCCAGACCTCTATCTCTTATTCGAGTCTACTGGCAGGCCTCGTCATGAGTTATTACAATTTCCTTCTGCAGATTTCTCTTTTAGACCTGTACACCCTCGTATTGCAACTTAGCTGAAGGGGAGAATTTAAAAGTATCAACTAATATGCTTTTATTGTTGTTTATGAAAAGTTAATAAGACATAGAGATATTAAACCCCAAGCTCAAAGAAGCTTACCTATGCTTCACTAAAACGCACTCATTGCTTTTTATTTTCAACATGGGCGGTATTTTACCTATCAAGGATAATTTGGATCGATCTCCAGAGTTCCCTTACAAAAATGTTTTGTTAGGGAACTTTGCGCAAATCTATAAGAAAATTGTATAGGTTCCATTAGGAGTTAAAATCTTTCTATTCTCTTTTTAAAGCATGAGATTTTATTTTTAACCCTTATTTCTCCTGCGCTGCTCTCTTCGCCACACCCTAAAGTACACTGTATTGCTGTCATCACCTTACTTAGAGCCAAATTGCTTTGTCTTGTATTTAAGTCCTTGAAAACTCAATTCTGTGAAACATTCCCCTACCACAAGTATGCATGAACTACATTTCTCAACATCAGAACCTTACAACACCGCTGCTTTTCCTCATAGTGAAAAATGCGTAAGCGTTTCATAAGTAAGCTAATAGAAAATATATGCAAGAATGCTAGTAAATGAGAAACGCATCAGTAAACCAGCACCAGAATTCCAAAAGATCGCTGTTTTACTCTTAAGTTTATGCCTTATATAGCACAGCCTCCCTATAACCTCCCTCAGGACACATAGACCGCGTAGCCATGTAACTGAGACTCAGTTCCAAGCCTGATTACTCCTAAAAGGTCAGTTCGATATGAACGGTAATAGCGTCATCCCGAGCACCATTTCATAAAAAATGCAGCGAGGAGAAATTTCATCTGAAACCTCAGTCCCAGCTGAGCAGTCTTAAGCTGCCTATAACATCAGGAAAAAATTACCATCTGGGAAATTATTTTCCGCTACGATCTTTTGTCATTTCTGTAAGCGAAAGTTCAACATGAGATGTAATTACGCTATTTCTTCCGCCATTTCATGCAAAAACGAACAGAAAGAAGTTGTTGGACTGGTCGCATCCAACAGATTCTTCTTCAAATTTTGAGGTTACCAGACCATCTTTTACAGGCAGGCGAGTCCTGAGAAGAGCGGTGGTTCTAAAAACCAGCAGGACTGGTGCGGTCCAACGGAGTCGTTGACGTGGGCGATCACGGAAGGCTCGTAAGCCCTTAATTTCGAAAAACAAGTTGAGAGAAACTCAGAGACCTGAATAAAAGGAAGGTTCACACATGAACTGGTTAACAGTGCAACTTGTGAACCGCTATAGCGTGGACGGTATACCTGAAATTTAGAATGATAGAGCAAGTTGAATTAGCTTCGCTAGCTTTGGTTTGATATCAGCTTTAGTAAGACTTATTCTAGTCCCTGAAAGTAGTTATGATTGATAAAAACTTGGTCTTCATGTCTATGAATTGATCCCCAATAAAATTATCCGGAGGTGAACGCTTACACTTCTTTCAATACGTATTTCTCAGTGAAGTTAATTCTGACGGACCTCTACATACCTATATATATATATATATTTATATATATATATCGATATATATATAAATATCTGGTATAACTTTAGTTTGGCGCGATGTTGCTTCCCAAAATAAATAAAGTCTAAATGAAAAGCTAAAAATACATCCACCAAAAATATTGAAGTAGTGATTAAGGTGTGTATGCTATTTATTTTCAGGTAATAAGTTATCCCCAATATCAAAACTAGTGAAAATATGCAAATTAGTGACCCACTTGAAAAGAACTTGTTTCCTATTCCGCTGCATAAAAAGTTTAAATATGACAGCTGTCGCTCGCTTAGGCAAAAAAATCATATATGATATCTTCTAAACTGCACACGCTCAACGCGAACGTGAGGGACGGCGATGCATAGGGATCTGTTTGGTCTCTTCGACTGTCATTTGAAGATGAGAGACGCGTCACAACTCAATAAATTTGTGACGAATTTTGCATTTATTACACTACTCATCTCAACTAGCCAAATTTGATCCAACGAAATATACACGAGCAAAAGCAACACAAACAGAAAAATCATCTCAGGTTGTTGAAGTTGAATTGAGGTATGATTTTGCTCATTATTTTCCAGTTATTATAAGGATTTTAGTTAGCATGAGTGGGTCATCCATTCCATCATTTTATGGCATGCTAACGCAACAAGAGAATGAGTTTAAGGAGATCGTCCCAGGCCCCTGCCGCTCATGTGGTCATTTTTCATGTTTTTGTTGGAAAAGGACCCTTAGGTGGTGGACTATTCGGTCCTAAAATTTTATGGCGCTACGGACAATAGATCCCCCCCCAGGGGGGGGGGGGTAAGGGGACCAAAATCTTTAATTTTGAGCCCATTTCAACCCCATATAAAAAGAGAACAAATGGGAAATGGAAAAAGAGCCCACGTGAGTTTGTTAGAAATGTTTCAAGGATTCTAAAACTGTCTTTTTTTTTGTTCTAGCATCAAAACTCGATAACGAGTCCCATTTTGAAATACAAATACCAGTGAAATATCAATACCTAAAAACCAATGTCAAATTTTTCCAAAAACTAAGGCCTAAATAAAAAAAATTGATAAATTAAATTGTGTTTTTTTTCAAAGGTTACATATCATAGTCAAATTTCATATGAATCAGACAGAAAATAAAAAATTTCATATTTTTGATAATAAAATTTTTTTTTGGTTTGGAAATCACAATTCACTGTATGTAAATTATCGAAATAAAAATAAAACTGCATTCAATTACATAAATTGTTCATTATATTACACTTCAGCAAAAAATTTCGTTTTTTGCTTATACCCAACACTTCTGACTTTCAACACTCAAAATTGGACTAGTCCTCGAGTTTTGAAGCTAGAACAAAACCAAAGACAGTTTTTGAATCCTTGGAACATTTCTAACAAACACTCACGGGATTTTTTTCAAATTCAAATTTTTCGAAAAAATATATAGCTCTAAACCCAAAAAATTACTGTTGTTTTTAGAAATTTTAACAAATTTGAAAAAAATAGAAAAAAATTGAATTTGAAAAATAAACCGTGAGAGTTTGTTAGAAATGTTTCAAGGATTCTAAAACTGTCTTTGGATTTGTTCTAGCATGAAAACTCGATGACGAGTCCCGTTTTGAAATATCCATAAAATATTCCAAAAAACTAATTTTTCTTGAAAAAAAACTAAGGCCTAAATCGAAAAAATGACCCGAGTAAAAAAGGTTTACTTTCACAAAATACATGTACTGGCCAATTTTTAAGCGAATCGGACGAAAAAAGTTGAAAAAGTGGGACGATCTCCTCAAGTTTACACAATGTCCGGAGTGATGATGAGAGATACATTTTATCTTCTGATTCATTTGCAAAATATGAGAACTAGTGTGAATAGCAACAGGTTGAGTGAAAAGAAAGTGTTCATAAAAAATGCTACTTCACTTTGGAAAGTTTCAGCAGTTAACAAAAAAGATCTGCGGTTTACTTACGAGTATTATCACAATCCAAATTTATTATCTCTTTGGTTCACTTTGTGCAATGAATTTCTGCATGGGTAGTGGGAAGTTTTCAAATCACTGCTGATATTTAAAACAGCAGCTTTGCATAAGCATTCACATCTTCATTGTAATGCAAAAGTGCGGCCACCTATCTAATGGCGTCCTGCGTGCTCGTCATCAGTACTTTCTCTACCAATTTTACGAAACGTTCTGCGTGTTTGTCTACCAATGGGGAATTTTTAGCTAAGAAATTGAGAGTTTTATACGAGGAATTTTACAAGTTTAACTTAAAAATTTAATAAACGATGTTATGCGAGTATGAGAACTAAGCATGAATCGATAAAATCAGAGCGATCGCATGTTCCGTTTTGATTTGCTCTGTTTGTTCGGTATTTTCAAATCATGACGTACTTTCGGTTCGAGTGAAACATTTTAGCTAAATATTCTAACTCTTTAGCTTCGTAAAGATTGACGGTAACAACGCGTGAAGTTTTTTGGTGTTACGTTCTGTAGCTTGATTTTTCGAAGCAAGCCAAAATTTACTAAAAATACAGCCCCGGTGTTATTCAAATGCAGCCAAAATTTTCAATTTAGCTACAACAGACAAATATAATCGCTCTGTCACAATCCCATAAAAAATAAAATAAATAGCTGATTCAACAACCTTTGCCGACCGACGTGAATGTAAAATTCCCCATGCTAACTAATCTTTGCGATGTTTATTTAGTGTATGAATATCACTGAATAGCACTTTAATCCTTTGGAATTGGCTTTATCTTTAAGCAACTATTCAGCCACTGCAGACTGGGTAGCGTCCGAAAGTTACTCTTCACAGTAGCTCGTGTTGAAAACAAGATGTTGTCTCGGTGACCTGAGAATTGTGTGTTCTATGCCGCTAGCTGCCAGCGACCACACACACTGCCTGCACTTCTATCAGCAAAGTTTGTTGTTGTGGTAAGCTAAAATTTCAATTAAAATGAAGGACTTCCACTCAAGTTAGTTTAGGACTGACGCAGCTTCTGTATTAATAATTCTGTATAATTATTCTGTAGTTGAAAACGTTTCGAAGAATTTTTCCGAGACTTATAGGCAAAACGTTCCATAGAAAAGGGAATTGTAGGACAGTAGAAGTTCAATTCTTTCTAGAAAATGTAGAGTAATTGTTAGTTCACTTTTCCAACAGCAGTGCAAAATTTGAGGTTTCTGTACCGGGCAGCTGAGGGACGCCTTCGGGGTTGCGGCCATGCACCGTTTTAAAGACTTTTTTGTTGGGTGCAGCCTATAGCCCCTGGTGGCTAAAACGCATTGATTCCAAGAAGCAGCTTCACTCTACGCAAAAAATTAGGTAAGAATATGCACCTGATACCATCCACAAAACAGCCCTAATAAATTCGCTCAGAAATTACTCGCAGCTTGGTTGTTGCTGTCTGTGTTCCTGAATAAGATTAGTCGGATGTTTGAATCTGTTTCGAATAAACTCTCAGGCTTATACTAGCTGGAAGGAGGAAGTAAATGCTGGCTTGAATAGAAAGTCAGATTAGGATCTTTTGAGATTTTTTTGTGGTTCAGACGCACATTGTACGATAATATGCTGTTTGATTGCTAATAGGCTTATTCTAACTGCTCGTGCCACAGCCCAGTTATTAACCACTCATCAAGTTGGATTTCCCTAGTTTTTCGGAAACATGTTATTAGTTAAGATGCCAAAGAAATTTTATAAGCGACCATCTGAATTGTTTGAATTTTTCAGGTTCAAAATTGGAATCACTTATTTTCCTCAGTTGGGAGAGTCATTCGTGTATGAATAGCGAGAGAGGAAAAAACTCGTGTTTTTGGAAGAAAAAAGGAGTTTAACACGTAAATCAACTTAACCTACAAACAAAATATGCGCCACTATAAAACGTACGGTCTCCTAAGCTCACGATATGTACGAACTACTTTATTGCCTGCGCAATTTTTTCTCAGGGATTAATTTTGGCCCCGCAACGTCAGTATCACGATAGAGGAAACAAGGTAGGTTCAAACCAGTCTTTTTTCGTTGACGATGTGGTTTTGCTGACGTCACGGCAACGAACCAATAGCAACGCTCATATTGCACTGGTAGCACTGCTACCCCTAAATCCAGCTCTACTATTGGCCTAACGATATAGAGTTTTGGTGACGTCATAAAGTTTATTTGAAATAAAGTCTTTCTATTGGCTAGGCGAATAAGAGAAGGTGTATTTTCTCCCATAGAAATGACCCTGCCTTGTTTCCCCTACTTTGGTCAGTATCCTAATTACAATAACATGGCACTTACGAGCATTAATCTCTGCTGTCTTTCAGCGTCCCACTAACTGGATTCAGGCAGCTTCGTCGTCGGTTTTTTCATCATTAATTTAACGTTAGCGAGGAATTTGCCAGAGCAAAAAAATGTTCGCCCCAGGTTGCAGCGGAAAGTATTGAGGTAGCAAGCGACACAAGAAGATAAATACCGTCATACTGGCACCTTTTATGCCCTGCACTTTTTGTGGTATAGCTTCCAAAATAGTGTATGTGAATATCGTTTGGGTAATGTCTACCTACGTTCAGGCATTAAACGATAAACTATTGATTGCTGCAGATAAAAGTAGTAATTTTACACCTGTACTTTACAGGAAGGAGTGAATGTTTAGACATTAATCTTGATATTTTGCCACTGAAAAAACAAGGGTAACGGATCAATTACAACCGTCATTTTGCGTGCATGTTCAACAGATCAAGTTCAAACCCATCTTTTGCGTAGCATATTGGTGGCTTAGAAATTCTAATAAATCGATTTTTATTCACCCATCTCTTCGTTTATGAAAAAGATCCGGAACATTGTGATGTAATAAACCAGCGACCATAACCTAGTTTGCTACGTATCCAGAATTCGCTGAGGGACAGCGCAAATACTTACGGTGCCCGCAGCAAGCGTACAGTTCATTACTAGGAAGGCCTTGTAACATTCATAAAGTGCCTGCCTCACTAAATTACCGTACGGTTTAAAGGAACACTGAATACAAAGTACATGGAACCAATAGCAACCTCACGTGTCGTGTGTTATAGCCAACACTTACGATGTTTTCATTTAATTCCAAGACTATTGGTGGATGCTAAATCATTCTCATAGTTAAAGAACTCCTAATGACTTTTTTCGAGGCAAGAGTGACTAACGATTTTCCTCAGAGGGAAGGAACTTTGTGCATGCAGTGCTGGGTATCTATCCGATGACCTATCACTTTAAACGGAAGTGCTCCTTATCACTAGGCCCTGTTGTCAAAAGAAAACAAAATGTAACCAAATACCAATCATTTATAATTATGCGAGAATAACTTATACAATTTATCCAGAAGGCTATAAAAGAGCATTTGAGCTAAACTTGTAGCACGGTTTACTTTTCCTAACAATGCCTTGTTAATTGCAGTGCACAAACGTGAATTTCTATTCTACTGTTTTCTATTGATAAAGATTTTATGCACAAATGAGCCATATTTAGTATTAAAAACATATGCCCGCTGTTATATTAGTGAATGTGCGAAGAAGAAGAAAGAGGAAATTAAAATAGTTTTGTGTTTGAATAAATGATTAAGAAAATATTACCTAATCGTAAATGCAACTGTAGCAGTTTTCTGAATTTTTTATAAGTCTCCTTTCACATATCAATAACCGAACTATGAATAAATATACAATATAACTCCCATGTAACAGCTGTTTGTTCATCTTTCCTACATAATAACAGTCATGTACAAAAAATGAGAGATGGTCCACGTACCACTCTCGATTTAAAACAAATATTTCCATGCCTCCACCATAATTAAGCCATAAAATAAATTGAATGTCATATGGTCTTGCTGAGCTCTACGTCATACGCTCAAGTGACACTAATTGCTGTAATCTTTCATCCAAGCAAGTAATTAACGTCGCTGGAATATTGATTTTCAAGAGGGAAAGCTTTCGCTGACTGACCGAGAAATTCGCATTAACGACATCAATTCGCATCAAAAAGAACAACTTTAATCAAACGACTCTGGTTGGCAGGGGATGATAGTCATGTATTTGAGCATCAAAGTGATAAACTAATTAAAATTCATACTGAGCAATGTAGAATAAAATCAATGCTCATGTAGACGAGCGTTGAAATACGGAAAATAGTGATTTATAATTTAGTTTTGCCTAATTTTACCATTTTCGAAGCTAGAGGTCAATATTTCTTTCGAAACACGAATATTCAAATCTTGTAGCGCTTTTATTTCAAAAATATTTTCAGAAATAATCCAAGTTTATAATTTCTTCTTTTTCTTCTATTCAGTATTATTCGAGGAACACTAATTTCCCAGAAAAATACTTATAACGCGTTCTGTTAAATCGCCTTCTGTTCAATCATCTCAAAACTTTGGAAACCAAAGATCTCTCTCCTTCATGTCAGGGGAAAAAAATGGTCAGGGGAAAAAATGGTCAGGGGAAAATGTTACTTTGTAAAAAGCAAATATTACTCAACACTGCGACAACGTCAGCCTCCAAATGAACGCTAGCTTCGTAGACAGGCTACAAAGAGTGCTGTAGTACACTGTAGTTCAGGAAAAAGAGAACAAATCACTGAAATCAAAGCCAGAAGACATGTACTTAAACCGTCGCGCAGAAAAAATTGCGCAACGAGATGATTGTTGCACGAGGACTGAGTTTCAGAATGAATTTATCTTCGCATTTGTACGATGTTTGTTGGACGTACGCATCTTGGTGCATTGTACACGGTATCACCCAAAAATGTACGCATTGTTTGACTGACGATTTCCCCTCAGGGGGAGACAACTATTGTATCTATGGGAATTGGCGCTCCCAGGGGGAAAATGTTATAGGGCCTGAGCTGAGAGTTTGATAAACCTACGTTTTGTTTAAATGAAATGATTTTGTTATGTTAAGGAGCACCTTTTTGCGTTCACTGCTGTCCTGTTTTTCAACTCATACTACTTTATTTTTAAACCTTTATCTTGTTTCATAAACTTCTTTCTTAACTTATTGCTTCAATGCCCCTTCCGCATAGATTCCTCGTTCCCTTATCTCCATACTAAATGGTGCCTTCTTCCTTACTCTCTTCGGAACGCTTTTTTTAGCGGTTAGGGAGGCTTAAACTGCCATCTAATTAAATCTAATCAAATCTTGACGGACGATTACCCATGTATTTTTCATTTTTATTTCAGGTGCAGCAAAAATGTCCCTTGTGAAATTTAATTTTCCTAAATTTAATGTTGTTTTCTTTGTTTTACCTCATCAGATTTGAATCTATGTGAATAAACTCATCCATCAAAACAAAATGCATGAGGACTTAGCAGTCGAAGAGTGAGTACATTTTATCGGGACAACCTGTATATCTCGTAGCCTACATGGCAAAAAAGATTCAGAACACATGCCCGGGTGTAAAAGCCTCTTATTCACGAGAATAGTAAGCACTCACTGTAGAGATTGTCGTTAGGACGGAAGATTGTAATAAAACCTTCCCCTAAACCATGAATCCATGCTCGATGTTATAATTTTCGAGGGCAAAAAGCTGGTTCAGGGAAGAATTAATGAGTGCCGTCTCTGACGCGACACTAAAATTATGGCTTTTTGCTGTTACAGGTACCGTCATTTTTCCCCAGCTACCGTCAATTTTAAAGTCTGTAAGTATTTTCTCAAACAAAATGTTGGTTCTAAATCTACTCACCGCTGCAGCTCAGCTCCCCTGATAGATTTTGGCTTAGAAAATGAAGCCTTTACACGAAGAAGGTTTGCTGTCAAAATCTATCGTATATATACAAACAAAATACTTTTCGGAGTTCAATTGAAAATTTTTCTCAATGGAGGGGAGGCTTTGTCTTGTGTTTCAGCGATAGCAGCAAAACTTGAAAAAATGTGAAAACTGAATAGTTTTGAAAACCTTCATTGCAACGCTTGCGTCGGAAGAGATGGGACAGGTTACAAAGAACAAATTATTAAAATGTCACCTAAGCGAACACATCATTATGCAAATAACGTAAATAGAGGTACTATTGTTAACCTCTCCAGTTCCTGTTTTTTAATAAGTCGATTAATTATTGAAAGAATTTTGTGGGGAATTGGCAATTTACATGGGTATGAATTCATTTTCAGACAAAACTGAAAAATGTTAAGAGTTACTTTCTTTCCAAATTGAAAAGTAAATGCAGAATTTTTGTAATTTCGGTATATGCACATGATCGTCGCTGTGTATAGTGATCTGTAATCTAAAATTTGCCAATATTTTGCCGCAAATGAAAATTACGTCCATGTAATTGGCAATTTACGTCCATTGCGTCGCCTTATTTGCCCCGTCAACATAAATTCTGACCGAAGAAAACAAAGTAGCTGTTAGGATTTATGGGCGAGAATAAGGTAGCTCCAAAATACCTTCGACATCTCGAGGTAAATCCCTCGGTCTACGGCACCTTAGTTTGTAGCCGAGCGGCGTGTGACGGTCACTCTGTCTGTGCCTGTGACGTCCATGCTGCTGGTAAGTATTACCCAATGTGATCATTTCTTTATTTTGTGTGCTTCTATATAATTTTGTGCAAATTTGTGTGATCCGTATATGAAGTGTTAACGTTTATTTTGTGTTGATGGTGTTCAGTGCGAGAGTTAGCGTTCCGTTTGTAAATGTATTTCTTTTTTTTGTTCTAGGTATCGTTACTCGCACGACTCCTCCTTGCCCTTACCTGTAACTCTGTGCCCAAACGACCGAATTTCATGTTAATTGTTTCGTTCATTAATCTTAAACGTTTCTGTTATTTCAACCCGTAGACCTAATAGGTCTGACTTGCGCATTTTAGTGGGAACTGTTTTGTAAAACCCAACTGGCTTTATTATTTAATTTGCTTGTTAATTTGCTATTTATTATCCTTACTGAGGCTAGAATCCTCCCATCGAACGTAAGACGAGGTAAAGTCTTAACAGTAGCAAATCAATTAACTTATTCATGAGAAATAATTTGTAGCTGAAAACTCATAATTATTAATACGGATCTTGATTCATGCCTCACAAAGCGTTAAATTCTGTATTACCATCTGGATAATTAGATAACAATGTTTGGACGCAATAAACAGTGCCTGGCGAAAGAAATCGTGCGTTTCTCGAGGCGGCCGAGTTTCTAAGCCTTGCCAAAATTTTCCTGATCTAAGTTATGATTGTTTCGAGCAGGAAGGTTTACAAGTATACCTTAGTCATTGTATTTAATAATAATGCTATTCTAGTTTCGTGCTAAAATCTCAACTACACAGTGTCCGTCTAAAGAGAGTACGCATTAAAAGCACCAGTTAACTGCCACATTGTCGGCATGGAACCAAGGCGGTGAAGCACATCTAATTTGACGAGCATTTCAAAAGCCTTTGGTCTCTGTTTCTTGTTATAATTGGAAAAAAGAGATTGAAGAAGGGCTTAATTGCTAGAAATGACTTCGCATTTCTAGGTTGATTTGCCACGCTGGCGCAGCCTCTGATCTAATGAACGCCGTCGTAAAGCGCAGGTACGCTTCAATTTCTTTTCAGACAGTAGATGAGTTAGTAAATTACTTCCGGCAAAAGTGTTGTTCATAAGAAAAACTTAAAACCTGGATAACTGCGGGTAAAACAGCATGTGTAAGTAATAATTTGCAAAAAATTGTGTTCCAGAATATCCAGTTGTTTCCGATCAATAAGGTGACGTTTCTGGATAATTTTTTCAAAAGAAAGAATAACCAGATTTCTCAACAGTGTCTATTCTATATATCTTGCCACTACCAAGCATAAATTCGCCTTGGCAAAAGCTTTCTTCTTCGCGAGCCTTCATAGATATTGTTATCTGAATGTTAATTTCGAGAATTAATAAATGATCAAATTATTCATCGATGTTCGAGATATCGATATTGTTGCACCTTGATCCTAAATCTGGAAAATGCTAAAAACAAGATGGGTAGTCGTTATGATCACAATCATGACGGTTTCTTGGTAAATTCATGGGAAATATCGTGTCAGAAATGCAATTCTTTCATTGATACAACAGCGAATAATGTTTTATTTAAATAAATGACTATGACACTAAAAGCGAGGCGCACATGCAATGTGGTTAATTTAAAAGGGGGCATTAATACATCAGTATTATATTCTTGACCAATAAAAAATGAAGCACTAAATGAGCCAAACGATTATGTACAAACTATCACAAATTCGAACATCTCATTCTGCAAATGTACAAATAGCGATGGGAACTTTTTCCTTCTTCATTCCCTACTTCTCGATCAATCACTTAGTTATTGACTGAATATCCATTAAAATTTATAGCTAGCTTAACGATATTCTATTCATTTTTAGGCGGAATGATTTAGAATTTAGAATAGTTCTCTTTCTAAAGAGATAGATGAATAAAATGGACAAGTTATTTTGGCGCGTATATTCCACCCTTTTTGAACCGAGTAAGTCAAATCGAACTTTCATACCCGAAGATCGGAATGCCGTCTATATTTTCTCCATTCGTTGACCCTGTAATGATCAGCAAATTGAAAGCTCCAAATTAAGCACACGAAAATACATAAGAGGGAGCTGCAGTTAAGAGAATCAAATGAAGAATTAACTGCACGTAATGAATGCAGAGGATGAACTGTTTAGAAAACCCTTCTTCATCCTTTATTTGTACTGCATTATAACAGCTGTCAAATCAAGGAAGAATTTTCCAGCGTTCGCTATCAGAATTTGAAAGTAGAAACAAAGCACAACATCTACCCCCACCGTCTCTTAATCACTGGAGCCATTAGGTGTAGTAAAAGAACATTGGGAGGGACTCCCTTGTTAGCTGTCTGGATTTTAGACGCTTGATTAATGTTGCGTGAACACTGGAAATAAAACAATTGAGGAGCCTTATTCTAGAATGATACTCAATTGTTGTACCTAGTTTCTGTGCTTATCTAGTGTGAAGCTCATTTGTTCTAATTGAAATTACATACATCTCCTTCACATCCCTTTTGCTCATGTGTGACTGATGATGATTTTTGTGAACTGAAGGGCATGGTTACGAATGGGTTACTGACTCTAATTGAAACATTTGGTCATGTACGGAAAAAACTTTAGCTCATCACATATAATGAATGTTGGCATTGTTCGTATGGGTTTAAGAATATCAGGAAAGTAAATTGTTCGTTCGTCTCTCAAGAAAGGTTTCAGAGTAAAGAATAAGTACAGAAACGGGCTTAAAGACCCATTCTTGAGTTGTTCTCCGGATACCATGCCGTTGAGTACCGATCATGCTAAGCACCAGAGCTGTCGAGGTTCTAGCAAATAGCTGAAGAGTAATGTTAGGTATTAAAATAACTTTCTATTCCTTCGTAGATTTGTGAAAAATACTTGAACTCAGTTAAATTATTTCAAGCCCTGGTACGAGTCAAGGCATGTATAGGAACATCCGAGGCTTGAATACGGGATAGTAAAACGAAAATTTCGCACATTAAATCAACCTGACCCTTTTTGTAATATATCTTTACCAACTGGATTTCAAGTAGAAAGCGCACTAAAATGTTGCGAAACTCAATGGTTAAAGAATTTCATTATGAAATTTAACAAAAACCAGATGGAAACAAGTTGAGTAATTCAACTTCTTAAAAATACTCTACTCACCTTCTGAGGAGCTGATGATGACGAAAATGAAGTATTTTATTTTTATCCACAAAACACCACGACGATGCTACGAACTTCACCTCAGTTAACTTTTCTTGTTATATTTTTTTGATGGCTAGATATAAATATTGCACTTTCAAGTCACGTAATCTTAACTATAATTACTGCTCATCTGCAATACAATAAAACATCACTTGGTTAATATCACCAATAGTTGAAAATACTCTCAAAGCTGTCTCTTAACTATTCTCAAAAGTCTTCCTTTCAATGCCCATGAATTTCGTTTCGAAGCGACAAAGTTCGAGAAGCAAATGAACGATGTGAAAAAGTCCCTTTAAAATACAGCTCGGTTTTCATTTCATTTGGAAAAAACTGCGCATAGGTCTGGTGGCGCAGCAGTTATCTTAGAAAGCTAGGTACACTTGTCTGTAGTTCGCTGACTTCTAACCTAAAAACTCGCCCGGACGCGCATGCGCAGCTACCACATGGACGAAGTGGAGACCCGGACCTCTACAGCGCGTTGCAGCGGCTCTACACTAGCAATTCCAGCACTATTGTTGTACGTCCGGCAGTGAAGGATTGCAGAGGTGTCTTTCTTAGCTGCTGAGCTACAAGAAATTGGCAATTTTTTTCATGTGTGAAAGTATCGCGAGATAAAAGGCACAGAGAAACTTTGCAAATTATTTTCTGCTTTAGAGCTCATGCCTGAAAATTTTGAGGTGTGTTTTGATATTTCATTAATAATTATTTGTCTGGGTATCTTTTGCATGTGATTTTTGCGAAAATGGAAAAGATTTCATGTGTGTGTGGTTTGTAGTGAAAGCCTGTCAGCTTAACGAAAAGTTTCAAAAGGTTTTCAATGGCCAAAATGATCATGTGCACAAAACTGTGCGCCACTGTCCTTCTTTTCTACCACATGTTAAATTAGAAACCTACAGTAAGATCCCTTGATATGGAAAACTCTGCAATGTAAACTTGATAAATTTCACATTCATAACATTGAATATTATTTCTTTATATTTTTCCATACACAAATAATATTCAATGTTATGCATGTGAAATTTATCAAGTTTACATTGCAGAGTTTTCCATATCAAGGGATCTTACTGTAGGTTTCTAATTTAACATGTGGTAGAAAAGAAGGACAGTGGCGCACAGTTTTGTGCACATGATCATTTTGGCCATTGAAAACCTTTTGAAACTTTTCGTTAAGCTGACAGGCTTTCACTAGAAACCACACACACATGAAATCTTTTCCATTTTCGCAAAAATCCCCCGCAAAAGACACCCAGACAAATAATTATTAATGAAATGTCAAAACACACCGAAAAATTTTCAGGCATGAGCTCTAAAGCTCTCCTTTAATTTCTATGCTACTTTTATGAGAATCTTTTCAGAGAAGTTTGCGGCATTACATCCCGAAATTTTTTTTTGCATTCGATAATACCGTTATGGTGCTCTCCGTGGCACAGCGGTTAAGGGATCGGACTTGTATGCTGGAAGTCGCGGGTTCGTTCCCAGCGCTGGCGCGGAGATTTTCCCCGTTGGGTATAAGGGAAAGCTCAAGCACAATACCCCACTCAACCCAGGTGTCGGAAATGGGTACCGGATATACGGGGGAACCGTCATGGTGTCCTATATATAGGGTTAGTTATAAGACATTTGAAAAACCAATGCTAAGATCATATGTATCAGGCTTGATTGGAAATAAAGCATCCCAAAGATGCCGATGTTAACCTTTAACCTTTATGTTTTACATCATCTTCAGAGATCCTCAAACTGTACAGAAATATCAGTCCCGGTCATCACCATAATTTGCAACAAGGATCGCTTTAGTTGAATGACAGGGACTTATTGTTGGCCTTACAAGTTGGGTTTTGCATAAAAAATTACGTCGCATCACTCGGAGATCGATCATACGCATTACCGTTAGGTTGAGCCTTCTTGTCCCCTTCTCAGGCAGGAGAGAGGATTAGGGAGGCTACATTAGGGTCACACGGCACAGGGTGGCGTGAAACACACGGTCTGCAGACGGTACTGATGAACATTACTCGCATGACATCCGTGAAATACTCTGCGCGGAACGGATGCTATAACGAAGAACAGTTTTCCATTTTCCTGAGTTTCTTCTACCAATTTTCTTGGTCTTATTTTTACCGGGATCCGCTCTCAGAGGTACGGAAAAAGTTCCGTATAACAAAATTGTTCATAATTTATCCGGAACTCTTGATTAAGTCCAAAAAGTTTTCCCGGAGCCAGCGAAAGGGAAAAACAAACCACATAAAACACAAGAAGTGCTTTTTAACAGGGCATTGTAATGTAGTGAGTAATCGATCATAATCTTTTCTTCTAACGCTGGAATAAGCGAGTTTTACTTTTGGATGAACGACAAATGTAGCTACAAGTTGATTTCTCCAAAATGCATCACCCCTAGAGAAAATAAGAACGAACACCGTACGTATCAGATACAATTTAAACATATAAACAGCTCTTTTCGAAAATTCTAAGATCGGTGTAATTTAGCAGCGAAGTCAAAATGAGTGGCACTATGACATGGCACTTGTAAAAAATTTTTGCTGCAATTCGTAAATCAAAATTTACATGCTGGCCTTACAAAAAAATTTCATACAGGTCAGGGTATGGAAGTTTAAGTTAGAGAGTCTTTAATAACAAATTCGAATGTGTTTATTACATTACAGCTTTTATATTAGAATGCGAATTTTATTTTGGGTTACATACGCTTGTCCCTAAAACACTTGCATGATATGTGTTAATTCTTTAGTGAACTAGAAGCTAAAGCCCTTTAAATTTGGAATAATAATATTGTGAGTGAAGGTGAGACACAGATTTTTTGCAATTAAAACTGATTTCCATCTTTTATTTGGTCAATGACCAAATCATAAAAAACAGGTCATCGAAAAAGTAAACTTGATAGAATTAAAAATTATCTGGTGTTGTTTTGAAAAAAATCAGAGCTTTGGTTGTTTATGAATCAAAATAAAAAACTATTAATCTGAATATCTGAATTGCAAAGCACGAAATTTCAAATACCCTTCCTCTGTCAATAAACTATAGGCTCGTTGAGTGGGAAAGAGAGAGAAAGACAGCCCCGTAGACTCTGCCAAGATCTTTCTCACATCAGGACTCGTGCTCAATGTCACTAGATCAGCCCTTTTCTGTCCGAAATCATGAAATTTTAAATTCTTACAGTCAAAATATGACCATGAAGACCATTCAGCTTATGGTAACCCTGCATTCAACTTTGGCTAGTCACATTTTCCTCGTACGAGAAATAAGATTTTCACCGAAAACAGAATAGTTTTACAACTTTATATATTTAACAGCAAACATACCCACTGAGTTTACATTCTCAAATGTTGCCATATAAACTGTGTACCATCACGAGCATCATCCAACGTCGATTGAATGAGAACATTGCCCTGTGGGATGCTTTTTCTCTTCGAAGGCTGCATGATTTATAAAGTAGAACTTTCGTTAAATTCGGGAACATACAGCGTCATTAGATCATTCATATCCAGAGCCTTTTCCCGCTCCTACAATTTATGTAGAATAAATGCCAGAAATATTATCAGTGTTCAGGCTTTGAATAAACGTCATTCATAGAGAATATTTTTCACGCGGCATTCACAGTACAGTAAGTACACGATCACTTTCTATTCACTGTCTTTAAGCACTCAGTGATGTCTTTTAATAGTTGCAGAGTATTCTTTCTTCGTCAGCCATTTAATTCTGTAACGACGAACACTCCTAACAAATACATCAGATTCTCTAGTTTTAGGCCAGCCATTTATTTGTGTCACAACACCCATTCCACACATGCACATTCGATTCTCCAGTCCTATTTTTTCCAATTTCACTTGTCTTCTGTTCAATTGAGGCTTGTTTTATCATTCTCACTCGATTTGACGAGTTACGTTGTAAGCATCCTCATCAAATCCTCGCATACAGATCAATAAGTTATTACAAATAACGTTACTCGATGAAAAGTGTTTCGTTCCGAACGATTATCAAAACTCGATTCTCACATATCTTGAAAACCGTTTAAGTCTTAATAATAAACAGACTGCGTTTAAATATGCGAAGTGCGGACTCGTTATGCTCGAGCCGCTTTAGTTGTGACTGGTATAAAGATGGATACAATTTTTTTGAATGCATTACCTACTTACACAGAAATCGTTGTACGTTTCTTACATAAATGTTGGGTAAAGTTTGAGGAATTTTCACTGTCACAACGATAGTATTCATTTCAAAGAGTAATAATTTCATTCGTTATTCAAAGTGACTAAATTTCATTTGTTCCTTGCCAAAAAAAAAAAATAAAATATGCTGGAAAATTTTTGAGCGATTTAACACGGAAATTAGACTTCATGGGAAGAATTATTTATGGCGTAGGAAATAAGCATTTTTCTGTGATTTTCTTAATAGCTCGCGAGAATTCACGAGCCTTGTAAAATGTAAGCGTAATATGTAATATAAGTACCAGCATAAAATTATGTTAGTAATTTTGAAAAACATTGTCATTTTTTTACCTATTGCGTCTTTAACAAACATGTTGGGAAGATAAAAAGCTGTTGGATCACGCATCATTTTCTCATGAAGAACTACTGTAGTTAAAATAGTAATGAAAAATAACTCAATTTTTGTAAATGCGCGTGTTGCTGAGAAGAACACGATCTACACGACCACACCTGCAAGCATCTTCTCAAACAAGACGCTCGTATCACGTCTTGCCCGCTGATGGGAAAGTCATGCTGAGGAAAGCCTCGAAGGCCTCGTATTGTGCACGGTATCGGTGGACTCGTGCCGCTCTATATAATTACAAGACATATACCGATAACTTCACCCTAAATAATTATTTAGGACAAAAATTCCACTTTCAGCTGAGTTTTTGCTCTATGTAACTTTTCCATACTGATTATGATGAAGACGTGTACTTGGTAATTGCTCATTTTTGTGGTTTAATATATAAAACATCTGCATGTATCGTCGGTAACGAGTTAACTCGTTTTACTATTAACAACACATTGCGTTTGTAGGAAGACGTTCCTATATTTGGAGTTCATTCAAAGACTAAATACGCTCGTAGTTGGTTTCTGATAAGTAAGTTTTAAACGAGTAAAGTACACGACTCCAAAAAACAGAAATCGGAAGAAAATGCGAACACTCGTATCTGCAGGCCAGGGGGTAAAAACACCTCGAGTAAGACGCAGTGGAACGCTTTGGGCTGATAAAACTTCAAGCTCCACTTCACATCCAGGTTCTGAAGTTTTTTTCAAAACTCCTTCGTGGAGTCAACCGTGTATTTCTAAATGCTGGATTCATTTTAAACTTAAAAATGCACATGTTGTCGTGATGGACTATATCAGAAAGACACTGTTAACATCCTTTTTCAGTTCATATTGGTTGAAGAGAACGTATTTAGGATACTAGAATTTGAATGCTGATCGAGTATAGTTTACAAATTTTCTTGATTCAATTAATGAATTTCAGACCGTGTTACCATCATTTTTCGTTTTTTTTCACGTGCATTAATATCGTTTTTTTTCTCCTAACACTTTTTTAAATAGGTCGCTTAAAATATACTTCAGAAGCCCGAAAAACAATCTCCATAGCAAACGAAATCTCTCCTGAAAGACTATACAGGTGTCTCTTGACAAAACATATTTAAAATTTCAAACATATTTAAAAGTTTAGGCTATTCACGTATTGGTATTCTGATTTTTGGAATAAAAATCAATTCTTCACACTCAACCGCCTATGAAATCACTCGCTCCCTAAAACTTCAATTTTCCTATTTCAGTCGTTCCATATGCATGGACTTGTGGCAAAAAAGCGCGCATGAAGAGCCCCACTGCACAGTTCACCAAGACGCAAGAGTATCTGAGCATCGCTGCCCAGTTGGGCGTCTCGGTCGGCGAGGAAGATTTCCTGGCCCAGCAGCGCAGTCCGGAACCCGTCTCGGCGTGCCAGCCCCGCTCCATTATTGGAGGAAGAAGCGTCACTTGACCTGAATACCGCACGCTCCGCTGCAGCGGCCACGTGACAGGTTCCGAAACTACTGGTGAATTTTTTTTCCAGCGTCGTTTATTCGTGGAAATATTTATTTGCAGGTGTTATGAAAATTTTTTTTTCGTACGTCTTGAAACACCTTTTTCCCTTTATTGTTCAAATTATTGCAAGGTTTTCGATATTGAGAAAAAGCTTTTTTTTAGCATCAATTCAAACTGCTCAAAGGTGTTGTGTTTTTTTACCTTCAGTGAAGTACGTTCGCTAATAGACATTCGCCTCTGCGATACTAAGTGACTTAAACTAAATGACTTCCCATTTCGTTTGTTAAGCTAGACATCAAAGGGTTTCTGATGCGTACGATGGTAGCTAATTTTTAATACTACCTCTTGTGGGCACTAGTGGGCCTCCTTCATGGGCCTCCTTCGCCCACGTCATGGGCACTACATGTAGTGTACAATTTCTTCTCTTTACATTAAAATGTGGTAATATATATCCAACTACGGCCATCACACTGGTTTAACTTTGGAGTTGGCCACATTCACAGGGAAGCCCCTGAGAAGATTCCAATGTAAATCTTAGATTCTGAAATAAATATTTACACGTCATTACATTTCATACTGACGTGTTAGTTAGTATCAATAAAGAAACAAAAGATATCGTCTGAGTCCTGGATAAGGTGGGGAACCCTAGAAAAAATTGATAAATAAACAAGAGAAATAAATAAGGCTGTCAAAATCGACAACTTGTTAAAATCCACATAAGTCTCTACGTACTCGATGTTTAGTATCTCTGATACGAACCGCTCTATGAGGCAACAGCAGAATTGCCTCACCTAGCAGCTCAAGTTCAAGAGCTACTGATAAAGGAAAGTTCAAAATGTTAGTGTTAGCAAAAACCAGGCAGAGAATTTTTCTTTGATGAGTTCACGTGACATTTTCGAGAAAAATGTTTTAAAATGTTTCGTTCTCTTCTGATATAACAGTTTTCCTCGCATTTAAATAGAAGTAAAGGACGAAGAGAATTCATGTTCATCAGCTGTTTAGGAATTGCGAGCAGAATATTATATTTCTATTACTCATGAATTGTTCTTAAAAAATGGAGCCATTAAAAAGCAAACAGGTCAGTAGCTACTCACAAAAATATTGTTGTGATTACTCCGAAAAAACTTGCATAAGCACAAATCACAAAATGTCAAATGTACTCCGAATTACTGCACGAAGACAAATTTAAATCGCAAGTGTAACTATCACAGTAGAAAAATATACATCAAAGTGAAGCAAGACATGGTTAACGAACTTCTTCAACCAGAGCAAGACGACAATTTCTGATATTAAGAGCTCTAGCGATGGAGTGAGAAATATAACGCTTGTTGGGTACTATCGGTAAACCCATGAGCGTAAAAGCATTTTACTTTCATCAGAATGGCAATGTTGTCTACGTTCGTCCCATGACTTCAATTGGGTGTCATAATATAAATATGTCACTGATTTCTTCACATAAGTTGAGAGCTCTTCAGTATTCAATTTTCCTTTACTTGGTTTGTTGGCCAGTCCCATCACTGCTATGGGCTGCTGATGTTCATCTCAAATTTGCATAATAAAATTAAATAATTTTTGAAGAGCCTTTTTTAACATGAACAAGAGTTTCCCCGCGAAGAAGTTTGAGTAAAATTCACAAAAGTGCTTTAGACGATTTCAAAACATGGTGTGAGACTAATTCATTCGATCTGGTTTATGCACTTGTTTAACAGACCCGATCAGCCAACAAGTTTAACATGAAGTTGAACGCTCCAGGTGCTAAACGTTTTCCAGAGTGATTACACACAATACGGAAAAAGAATTAAATGTAGCTGGCTTTACTTTTTATTCACCAACAGGACCTTGATCCCACCTAGACGAGCCTGGGAGAAATTCATGAGGAGTCTCGTAAAAAAAATACCTATGTCGGTAATACAAGTTAGAAAACAGTACAACCAGTACCTGCAATGCATAATTTACCACGACGCTCACAGCTTGATTCTCACTAGATATTTAGCTTTCTGAAAATATAAGTTTCCCCCTACTTGAGATCTGAAGTCTAATCACAACCATCAAAAATGTAAGGAAGGATACCTCAATTTTCCGGTGCAAGTTTTTCTGATAGAGAGGCTCCATTTGCACGGTCGTGTGAGAGCGCAACGACAAGTTTCATCCTTATTTATTCAACTCGTTCTATTGTGCGTGTAATTATGCATCATAACAAAGAGTGCAGAGCATGTTTAACGATGTTCTCCATCTGAGGCTCATCTTAATTATGCGTAGCTTTAATTGTCGTTGAGTATTTTTTTATATTTCCGTTGAATAAATATGGGAAAATAAAGATAAAATAAATACGGAATTTTGTTGTATTAGTGGATTCAATATCGAATGCTTACGTGTGGGAGATATCATTTTTGCGGAATATTTTCAAGTGTTTTGCTCGTCTATACACTTTCTTCAAAAGGATTCCAAAATCGGTTATAGCGGTGTAAATTCCATTCCTAGAAATTACCTGAAATATCAGATTTTCCAATAATTACAGCCCAAACATTCAAAAAAGAAAAGTAATAAATAATGCTTAGAACTTGAAAAAAATTAATGATCGTTGTCTTTCCATGATTAAGGATAACTTTTTCCCATCTAATCGTAATCTTTAAGATCTCATTCTTGAAAACCTTGATCGATTTAAAATTGTGAGATGTCCGTTTCTTCTGCCTCACGTTGCAACTCAACCTACTGTATTCAAATGAGGAAATAAACTACGAAACAAGCGATTGTTTGAAAGAGCCAAATTGGGAAATACTTCAACTGACACAGCACGATCTACTCGTATACTTCACAAGTCACCACTTGGTCGGTGTCATCGCTATCACATACCCGCACTCTTCGCTAAACGACTTCTGAGCTAAAATTTCCACCACCAAAGTCAAAAAGTCATCTTCTGCTAAGTCATATGCTTCATTCAAGCACTCTCCTTCAGAGGACCGATGAAAATTATGAAAATTTTCCAAGACAACAGCAATGATTTTATTTTGAGCTCGTATAAAACAGGTTGCGAGAGTTATTTGGGGAAACGTTCTTTTACATTATTACACTTTCAAATAATAAATAATATTATTTTTAATCGCAGATAACATATCCAGAGTAAGATACTAACCCACAAAATGAAAATACACCCAGTCATAGTTGTTATAGCAGCAAAAAATGGTGATTTAATAATCATTAGTTTATTTCATGTTGCCAGATCATTTGTTCATAAGGTTCGGTTGGAGCTAGAGTGTTGTGTAGGCAATGTTTCCTCTGCAGCTAAGAGAAAAAAACATTCTCAACGCCCGGTTACCTTAAGAACACCGGAATTTGCAAGGATTGTTCAAAACATCATTGATGAGGACCCTAGAAGATCGATGAGGACCGTTGCAAAAGAGCTCCAGTCAAAGCGGACTATCAGAATTGTGGTACATCGGGACGTCTGATACAAGTCATATGTAATGATGGAAGGCCAATAAATATCTTTAAGACTCAGTACCTTTTCGCAAAGCCATTATGATCCAAGACTGGTTATCAGAGAATACTTAAGATTACGAGTATGTGACCTCCAGACTCGCCAAATTTAAATCTTACGTACTCTTACGCGTGGAGAATCGTTAAGTGAGAGATTAATCGACATCCTCACAATACCATAGCTTTACTGGAGGGCCTCCATTGTTCAGTTGATGTCCGAAATGAATAAAAACCTGTGAATTTAAGCGTGTCAACGGTTTTGAACCCGAATAGACGAGTCATTCAAGTCAAAGATAGCTTCATAGAACAATTATACGAAAAAGTATCATCACGAATAATTCTAGAAATTTGCATGAATATCAATACAGCTTTTTGCTGAAGTACTGGGTTTGATAAACCTTCTGAAAATGTTCCCAAATTTCAATCGCATCCTGTGTACCGTGCTTCAAGAGCTGCTAAGGTACTACCATGCTTG
Source organism: Morinoia aosen (assembly GCA_030386875.1). Lineage (NCBI taxonomy): Eukaryota > Metazoa > Arthropoda > Malacostraca > Amphipoda > Talitridae > Morinoia > Morinoia aosen. The sequence goes on along the minus strand of CM059561.1, from coordinate 31,436,305 downwards.
GATGGCGGCCAAATTAATGCGAAGTAAAATGAGATTAGGTAAATATCGATGTATCTAAAAGTATAAAAACATGGCTTACTATGAAAACAATGCAAACATTCAAAATTTACAAAAATAATTGTTCAGTTTCAGAAACAAAACGAACTTGTAAAATTTGCCGACAAACCAGTTAGTAGAATCGAAATTGTGAAGTAAACTAGAAAGTTTCTTTTAGATTTCTCGAAATTGTAAAAATAAAAATAAAATCTTCTTGAGGCTGATATATTTTTTGCATGAATGACTATCCAGTGGCATTTCACTTGAAATTTTTTTGAAATACTTACTATACAGATGATGAGAGTTTGTTACACGCTATAATTACTGTAAATCTAACCTTTCGCTACTCTTCATATCATTGCTAATATAGGCAAGGATACTTCAGAACGTGCTATTCGCTGAGCTGCAATTCACTCCCCCCTATTTCTCAAACTTTCAAAAATTCTTTAATAGCTGAATCAGTAAAGTTGTTCTCCCTACAACTGTGTCATCAGTTCGTTGTGGCGGCAAGTCCTGACTTGACCTCAATAATTGTAGCTTATTTTTTAGCAACAATCGCAGAGAGCGTTGGACTTTGAGTGTAATTCGAATGCAAGTTCAACAAGTTGAGCAAGAACCCGCTTAGATGGAGGAAGCCCTAAGGGATCGAAAAGAATTTCTATTCGTTTGTTCACATTCTTTGCCAAGATTTGAGGTCAATTTGTTTAGTGTTCATTTCTTTAAGATTTCAATGACTATGACATGTGCAAGTATATTGTATATTGTATATTCATTATAAAAATTGAACGACATGTTATGTATAATATTTAGATAACTTGCAAACAAGAGTCTTATTTTGGGCGGAAATTAATGTCTCTTACACACATAGGGTACTTCTTTTCATACGTACGAGTATAAAATAATTGGCCGCTGCTTATCTCTCTGGTGTATAAAGAACTTTTTTTACTCAATTGGCCTCACGTTTTCTCATGAGAGAGTGTCGTATTCAAAAAGTGCCTGGTGTACTTTTGGGCTGGACTCCCATTTTATTTTCGTATGGAACAACATTCGACTCAATCTGTCCCATTCTGTTTTAAGGTAAAGCAGTATTCACTTTTATCATTAACAAACCGAGCGTTGTTTTCAGAAAAAAACAGAGGGCTGCGACTCACTCGCTTCTAATCCTGGGGTAAAAATTCAAGTTTGAATTTGAAAGCCACAAATTTTATTGGTCAGCCATTATTCGTCAGTTACATCGTAATAATAAAGTTTACCTGCCTCGGTGCATGAGAACAGTGCTTTCTGTAGGAAAATTCACGCATGATGGTAAAAAATTAAACCTTGCGGACACTTCAAATCATAACTTCTAGTGACTACAATTTGTTCAACTGGCATGAACAATGTGCTTTAGGAAATACTTTTGCCACCAAACTGTAAAATATTTACAGGAAGAACTACGCGTTTTCTAGTATGTACAGTATTAATTGGTAAGGTTTGCAAAAAAATTGTATGGTCTTGAATTTGTATGAAAATTAGATGTATGTTAAATTTGCTCTGATTTGTACTTAGTGTTAGAAAAAGTTTCTGCAATTTTTCTGTCAGCGAAACATTAAAAATGTATCCAACGACTCACAAATGTTTCAAGCATTACAGGTGACAGCTTCCTCCAAAGTTTCGCTTTCGATTTGTATTGTTTATTTTATTTAACTCGAATAAATAAATTTATCGTGTGATTTCCCTCAGTTGTTATTGTTTTCAATACAAATTAACATTCCTCAAACTTTTGGCTGTACCTTCACTGCGGTTTTCTGTGATTGTTAAGGCCTTGTTAATGCCTTTTTATTTTTGACATTGTCTATTGACTACAAATCTCTCTAACAACTTAATATCACCAATATTATATTGCTGACGATAATATAAGAATAATATTACTGTATTATATAGACATAGCATTACATTCACCACAAGTATTATGTTGCTGACATGTCATAAGCGTTAAACTGATGTATTATATTGACATAGTTCTATATCAACACAATGTTATATTGACATAAGCGTTATACTGCTGACTGTAAAGGACTTCGTGGTTCTTTGGATGCGTATAGGGTTTTCGAAAACGCGCAGGCTTATCCAAACGGCTTCTGTAACAATATAATACAAACACGTATGATCTAGCTCTAAAAACAAAGTTGATTACACTTCAATTTCATCATTTTCATCTATTATGCCTTTTAATAAACGAAATAAATACATTCAACGAAAATGCTAAACATATCATAAACACAAAATCTATCCAGGGATTATTGCACGCTATAAAATAGTTTATGATACAATATCAGAAAATATTAAAACCTTACTTAATTATTGGCCCCTTTTGCACATACTCTTCCGTGTATAGACAACAAGTGAACGCCTAGAGCCAACACAGATCTTAACGTGACTTAGGTAAATCTCAGACTAAATATGCATACCGCACGCGCATGGGCTTCGCTAACACTGGCAATATCAGAATGAAACGAACTCATGTACTGTAATACAGGATGCGTATAAAAATATTCATTTTTATTTCTTTTTTACACCCACTGACGCCTCCGATGTTCTTGACTGCATGAGTTATGCAAAGAATACACCAACTGGATTTAAATCGTGCTCTGATGCATAGATGATCGAGCATATTCGATTCTCTTGGACTTAACCATTCCCTTTCCCTCATTATCTTTCCATACTGTCTAAACGGAACTTGAATGACTCCTGTTTTCGAAAATGGTCTTGAAACCTCGTTAACATATGTGTGTAGATTTATTTCTATCGCACCAATTTTTAGGATTGTTTTCGGGAAAAATATGAGGAAATGTAATCCTACTTTGGATCCAACTTCTTTTTGTAAAAAAAAACGATATTGTTTCTGATTTTTATAATCGACTTCTTAATCCACGGTTAATCATTTGCAGGATATTCACTTCAGTATTGGCGATTAAAATATTCTTCTCTCTATTATTAGACTTTCGCAAAGCATTTCACTGAAATAATGACAGCATATCACTCTCCAAATTTCAGTTCTACAGCATAAGAGTGACGAATCGTAAGTAAATGTTGTATTGTAATCGGATCTTCTTGATATGGCCATGGCTCAATCGGATCTTCTTGTCTTTAGCCATGGTGTTCCACACGATCAGTTTTGGGACCTTTACAGTTTTCTATACTCGCCAATAATATTGCTAAATTGAGAGGTAGAAACCCACCAGTTCAGCAACAGAGCTCTCTTTTAATATCGAGACTGAATCTTTGTAGAATCTGATTCATCGTTTCTTGTGTCGCTTGAGCAGGTGCGTGGCGTAAATGGTAGTGTTTTAGGTTTCCTTGCTCAATAGGCTTAAGTGTGTCGTTTATTATAAGCCGTCAATTTAGGTGAGTTCTTTGTCTTTCGTTGGATACTTCTGATTCCGTATATCCCAGTTGTCTCTTTTATCAGATACAAAAGTAGTTATTTCATATCAAAACTGCATGGATCGCCCGATGTTCAATTTAAATAATTTATTCCGTACTGTTCTCTATTCGAGCCTTTTCTCAACTTCGTGTATCGTAAAGTTAAGCTGTTGCTCCTTCCATAAGCCCCGCGATGCTTCGAGACTGCTACCCGATACAAAAGCCGACATCGAGGCGAGAAGTGCTCGCCTGTCTTCGAGCCGGAGTCCTTAATGAACTCTTTATACGCTGTAGCTTATTTCTTGCGTGCAATCCCCTCGTACGTTCCACTACGTCGGTTGCTGACGTCACACAAGTTTTGCTGTAGCTGAGGGATGTTTGCGGGTTATGCTCATTCGTTGTGAAAATCTACGTCGATATACATACAGTATATCTCCCTTTCAAAGAGCATTTTTCGTATTTTTACACGAAAATATTGAAATTCATTAAATTTTTCAATAGGGTTGAAAGTACCTTCCGTGATGAAGCTTCGGAAATATTGTATAGGATATTAGTCAATCAATTTATTAAGTACGGAATTGAAGCATGGCACTGGAAAGATAAAAATTGAACCAAAATGCTCATCACAAAAAAAAATATTTAGAATAATTTGTGCAAAGTATGGTCTAATCGAATTACAACGCTTATTCAAATGATTCATTTGAATATTTAGATTAACTTTAGCTATCTGATTTTTTACCTTTTTCTTTATTTCAATGAAGATGTCAATGAAAACTGGGAACGATTACCATTTATTTATATTACCCAGCATGATTATTTGACTTGGAAGCGAAGTAAATTCATTCTCTCGTAAAATATGTAAATTTTTTTTGTCTTAATGCAGCTTCCCGTTATTTGAAATCAAGGTTTTAAATTTAGTACCATCCAATAAGTTATATCAGTAACGAAAAATGTTATGGACCGTTTAAAAATAAACTTGGATGCATCTTACTCTCCAGGACCGTTTATCCTAGCTGTTACGAATGCATATAACGTCCTTCGCTTTACCAGACAATTCATAATTAACAAGTTAAATTATAATTATATGATCTCAAGCGAAGCTAGCCATTAGGCTGTTCTAAAATATGCAGTTCTTCTTTGGAAAGTTATTATAAAATTGCTAAGATGAATGTTATGTTCAATTTTCTCACGGTTGACAACAGTTCGATTGGTCTTGTATTTATTAAAAGCCTAAAGCGCTTTAGTTAACTCGTTAACTACGGCAGGAAAACTGAAGTTCAATATCCAACTCAAACTTAAGTTACTTTTAAAGATCAATTTTTAAAATAACGCATATTTAGTAGATTGAGCCTTTCGAAAAGTTTACACGTCATTGAATGCAAAGGAATAAATGATGCGCTTGCGCTTAGGCGGTGCACAGCGAAATGCCGCTTGACGTACGCACATGAGCGTCAAGCAGCAGCAAACGTGTTAATCAAACTGTATACATTAGAACAATGTCGTCTTAAAAATCAATGAAGTTATTCATGCAACCCAGTTATATTTCCAATCTGTACAGTGTACAAAGTCTGAGATGTGAAATCATTGATGCGTCGCTATATAGTAGAAAACACAAGAAGTGCTTCTTTGTTTAATTCGATACCAAGAGCTTGCTGGACTGAACAACCAAATTATTCGCTTTACTCTTTTTGTTCACGCAGTAACTAATTCCCGTCGTGTGTATATTTTTTGGTTGAGCTCATCCCAATTCATACGAATCTCTTGAAGTTCACGCGCACTATTCACAATGATCTAACGATAATATTCCTATAAAAGTAGTAAGTTAGCGCTCTGGTGAGGTCCGTTAGAATTATTTGTTAGAATTCAATTTAAGCAGGAAAAGCATCGAAAAATGATTAAAAATACCAGTAGTTGGTGCCTGTAAATACCACATAGCAATGAAATGCTACACACATGCAAGCCGGCAAAAGAGAACTCAGGTTAGCGACAAGATTATTCGAGTGCTCTATTGCAGCTACGGGTCAGAATGTTCGTGTAACTAATTTACAACCTTTAGGTTTTTGATCATCTCATTTTTCACGAAGATAAAAATAAATCATCATCAATGAGAAAGAAACGTATCTTTGAAAAACATGCTGAAGAAAATAGTGGGAAAACTTTCATTAATGGAACATTTCTAGCAGACATTATCCATAATCCAGTATATGGCCTGAACTTTATACGTTAGACCTAGGATAGCGTGAATATTTCACACGCAACAGAAAAAGACTTGAATTATATGCAGTATGAAAACCAAGGTGAAATTCTCTCATTTCATTATTGAAACAGGGTATTGAATTCTGTTCAATGTTGTCATTAAAGCATGCAATGTGGAAATTCAACTACTAAGCAAATATACAAACATGCAAAATCATCAGAGTTTATTAAGTATTTAGATAAATCGATAGATAGATATATAGATCGATAGATAGATTATAGATCGATAGATACAATAGTGAAGGTAAATGGTACTGCCAACAGTATTTGGTCAGGAAATCCTTCCTCATTTTTTTCATAGTTGACGATCACCTTGAAAATCGATTCAGTAATTATGTTCACGGTGACCTGAGACGTCGTTAGAAAAATGCGATCACCCCAAAATAGCGAAAATTTAATGCTAACCTTAAACAGTGTTGCCTTTTTTGAGCTCTGGATCTGATAACTAGAATACAGGATCGAAAAGCCTCCTAAACCTTTCCTCGAAACAAACCAATCACTAAATTACTCCGTTTCAAAAAAGCAATCTTAGTAAAATAAAAAATTTATACTGCGGCCAATGTAAATTTTTCTCAGAGAATCAATTAAGTTAGAAAGAATAGGAAGAAAAACTATTCTGAGTTACGTGATGAAGATTTCATCAAGTGATCAGTTGATTTCGGTAGTTGGAAACCATAAAAAAATGTTATTTGAAAAGGGTCATAAAATCTTAAGTGAACTCTATAACTGTGTGTAAAAGGAATTTGTAGAATGGAAGCGATATTCAAGATTTGCACAATATAGGTGTGTCGGGAGATAGTGCAAAGAGGCTGAGCTGAGTGGACAATAATTATTGTGACGGAGACATGCTTAACGTTACCGTTCAGTTACACAAATTGGTGTTCCGGGAGAGCTGTTTCTTTTAATCAAAATGCAGAGCTGCTGTAAATGGAGAACTGTTTCTTTTAATCTACTTCACTGAATGACGACACAATCAAAATAAAATAAAAAAGTCGATTCCAAAAATAAAGCCGTTACTCATCAAAAGCTTCACAATTAATTTATTGGTCAAAACCTGCAACCCTAAAACCAACATTCCGACGGAATATTTCAACCTCAGAGCTGTACACTTGGCAAGATGATCTTGAAACGGGGTTTAACTCGACGAGAATTGATGATCGATCTGGTCTGAGAAATTAAATGGGATTTCTTTCCGGCCGCTGGCCTGTTGTCTACATCAAAAGTAATAAATTATAATAATGGCGGTCAGTGAAAACAGACATTGTTGCAGTCAGGTTCTTCTTACAACTATAAATTCAATATCAGGACATTTGGAATACTCTCACACCAGCGTAATGACGTCAAACTTGATAAAAGTATAAACGCACCATGGGAAGGGTGTTATTGTACTATAAACATTGAAATGGTACACTGATCTTATTAATATTTACTTAGCGTTTGCAAAAGTTATTTCATTGAAATAAAAAACATACAGTGTCCAGGTATTATCTATCATTCGACAAATTTTTTCACCAATGATGAAAGTTTCCTTTTATTTTAAATTTCATTGAACACCTGTACCAAAAGCAAAAACATAAATCGTTTAGAGAAGTTCGAGCTCAGCGCTGGACTTCAGCAACGTTACCTTAAAGTTTTATCGTTCGGAAAAATTGGTTTTCTATTTGAGCAAATTGCATTGCTCATCGGGGGCAGTACATACTTTTCCCGTCTTGTGCGTTCAGTCAATAAATACTTAGCAATCAGTGATGGAACACTGAGCTGAATTGAACAAATATAGAACAGCACTAATAAAATTCTTGAAACGCATAAAATTAATGCTTGAATTACGACAAACAAATAAAGGACTGCCGCAAACACGAGGGGCTTTCACGTCCATTTTGAATTCATTGCAACAACTACTCAATGGAGACACGCTGATTTCACGTTAGACAAGCTTGAAAATACGAACAAGACGAAAGAGTGCTTGCTAATTGTACATATAGCACTTTTTTGCAGCGTTTTGCGTAATTTTTTTCGTAACTTAGTATTCCTGCAAGCATGTTCCTTCCAACGCTATGAGGGAAATTTGTTTTGAGAAAGCGGTTAAATTAAATTCTAGAACAAATTGATCAGCTGTCGTTATTTTTTGTACTTACACAGCTGACCTTAAGTAGCCTATCCAACATTGACAAGAGAAACGAATACTTCAAACAAGGCGAGTTTTGTTTTGAAATCTGCTTTTTTGCGCGCAGAAAATTTTACCTACGATTTCATTTTTACCCTGGATGAACTGTAAGGAAAAAGTAGCAGAATTGTTCTCTCGAAAAACCAGCATTTATTTGCAGCTAGATTTTCATCACACTATTACTTTCAGGATAATTTTGCAAATATGTGAGAAATATTTTCATGAAAACCTAAATTACTGAATCATTCAGACTGTGTAAAATGGAACCTAGAAACCATACCTTTAGAATTGCTTTACAGTCAACCCGCTTGAGTCGTGCGAGAGGAATTGCATCATGGTAATTGCCACAGGGATAATTACCATTGAGGAGTCCCTCACGAGGGAGGGTAGCCACGGGATGAACATGACATGTACCAGAACTCTTACTGTCTTTTGTTTCTCAACTCGTGCAAATGATTTAATTAGGTTTGTTAGGTTAAGTTAAGGTGGGTCCTTGGATTAGACTGTGATACAAAATAATTTTAATAATCGTCCAACAACAAACTTAAAGGTGCTGCCCACTTGTATTAAATTTGATCATCTATGTTACAATTTTTAGATATAAGAAGTTTTCGCGCAAAGTAAACCTAAGCTAATATGACATATTCATTATTTTCTATGCAGTGATATTTCGTGAATTTATGCATACGATAAATAGATGACATTTAATATTAAGGTTACGATAGTATTTTCTCGTATAAGAATTACTTCCACTAATAATCCAAAAAAATGTTTAAGGTTTTCGGTTAAGAAGGTTTTTTACTGTACAATTCTCTCAAATGGTCAATTTTCTCAGAGGCTATTCTTCCTAATGCGCAGTTTACCCAGTAGCAATTCTCTGACTTCGGCAACTCATACAGTGGGAATTCACCCCCTAGCAATTCACGAGGGGGCAATTCACCCTGTGGCAATTCACCAAGGGTCAATTTACGTGGGAGCTATTCCCCTAGGAGCAATTCGCCCACTAGTAATTCACTCGGTGCCAATGCACCTGGTGGCAGCTCACCCGGGGGCAATTAACCAAGGGGCAATTCGCCCAGCGGCATTTCATCTGATAGCAATTCCCTCAGCGGCAATTCGCTCGGTGGCCAAGTCCATAGGTAAACGGGTCACGTCGCACGACACAATCCGTTGCTAAAGCAAAACTGACTCTTTCAGTGCAAGCGACAGCAGCATCATTACGCACATGAAGAATGACTTCTTAGTTCGTGTCTATCCGTGACGATATAATAAGTTATTACGTCGAGAACCTCACAAGTGATTACCTGTATCTCTTCTAATGAAGACGAGTCAATCAGTCTTTCTTCATGCGCTCAGCGATCGATGATGCTATCGCAGGCAGCTGTAGCTCCGCCCTCGCACGGCCCGGTCAGAGCTGAGCACTGATGAGCACGCAGGTTGCCTCAACACATGGACTGCTATGGGTTAAACTGAAGTTGCATTTTCAACTCAAATTTAAAGTCGAAAGTTGTTAGCAATTGTATAAATAAAAAACATAACTAGGGACATTAAGTACCATTAATTTTAAAAGATTGTTAAAAAATTTTCAACCGACTGATCGATGAGCCGTATCGCAAGCAGCGTGTTAATGTGGTGGTCTTTCTTGAAATGAGTCTCTGTCAGACGTACCCTTTTTGATTCTTTTACACTGAAATTGACTGTAGTGAGTATGAGCACCAGGGAATTCATGACACTTTTGTTTGAGACCTTACTCCCCATTGAATGATCATTAAAACTGTGTAGCAATATACCGGTGCTTGACTTGTGTGTCACCACATAATTTCATCGACATCTACTCGTTAAATATTGTATGCCATTTTCTGATATGTGCTCTGAGTAAAACGTCCTCCACTTCTCGGAGGATCATTAAAGCTTTTCTTGAGGGACTTTTTTTGTCTATTTCGCCGGCAATTCTTAATTTTTTTGTTTTAACCCTGAGCGACATTTTGGAGCTCATATGGGTATTTATCGGGGCACAAAAAACGAAACTATGCCTAGCAGATTCCCATCAGTAGATATTAATATCATTCTTTAATTTTCTCGGTGTTTCTCAGTAGAAAAAGTCGCGCAGAGAAAAAGAGTGCTGCCAAAGGGCAAAGAAATTGAGAAATTTCTAGCTCTAAGTCCCTTAATTATTCCCATGAAAACCTACATGCTTACTTTCAAGTGGAAAATATACTTCATGGGTGAAGCTATGTTGGTTCATAACATTTAAACTGAAAGAAAACAATCGCATAGCAATTGATCCGAAGAAACGTCTCTTGCAAGGCTAAGTTAATCAAACATAAGCAAATTCCCGTAGTTATTCATAAGATACACATTTATGGTGATCACTCGCTGATCAACCTGTAATACTTTTAGAATGGATACTTTTGAGTTCCATTTCTATATTTCTATTGAAAGCCTTGGATAATTATAAAATGGTAAATAAAATTGTTCAGTACTTGAAATACAAACATGGTCTTCGTACATAGTTTAGTAATACAGTTAAAATCATACTGAGTGGATCTCAGCACTACACTCCTCATCTTCAGGTAAAAGAATAGTGGAGGCGAGTTCAATCCTCGAGGGCGCTCTAAATCTGCTCGTCCTTTCCGATGTGGGTCAGTTTGAGCCGAGGGCTCCTGCAGTGCTTGTCTGGAGTTTCTCACCCTCCAGAGGCACCGCGCCGCCGCCTCGCTCTGGTCCAATATGACTGGTTCTGAGAAACGGGTTCGGGCTGATATTAGTACTGGCGGTTGCTTCTTCTTTTACTGACGGTCGGACCTTACAAGTTTTTATATTTTTTGCTGTGCCATCTGAAGACTGCAAACTAGGGCCTCATCAGCACGTTTCGTTTGTTGAATGCACTTAGTTTTCAGTTCGCCAACTTGGGTCTAACATTCGAGGTTTCCGCTTTTATCAGATCGTAACGTGCGTCGTTTTGCTCACTTTTGAATTTGATTACAAGACGTATGGGCTTAAGTATGACATTAAAACTTATTTTAGTTCCGTACATGAAAATAATACTCGCCAATAGTTTTTCCACCATTTCTCTAGTCTGCAGATACCAATGTTTTAAATTAGTTGTTAGAAAGAACGAAGGGGCTTTGGTAAATTGTTGATTGTTTTTCTAATTTACAGGGTTTTCTTGAGTTATAATCAGCTAGGCTGCCGGCTAGCCAATGCCAGATAGAGCAGTTAAATAAGCATTAGACGTAATGTGGATGAGGACAATGCGAGTATTTCCACACAAATTTTAACATTGGTCTCAGTCATTGGTTGCAGTGTGGGGACGTGCATCGTCATAAGGAACAGATATATAGTGAGATTGGCTACACTACGATATTTCACCAGCTACTATCCCTGAAGTTTTAGCGTGTTTATCCGGCAGATCAATGGTATAATTTTCCAAAATTCATTCCACATTAATTTTTTTCAAGAATTAATTTTGTATATTTATAAAAATACGATATATTTGCAAACACTTTTCTTGTAAATGTTTTATTTGTCAGGTACACAGGGAATGAAAAAAGTTTTCAGCACCCACATGTTTCTTTTCAGCTCAAAACATAATTTCACATACATAAAAATGAAAATTTCTGTTTTCATTGTGGCCAATTTTAAAGCTTGCTTATTGGTTTTTATTCAAAAATCCTAAGCTTTAAATCGTTTGAACAATTGAAAAAGGAACTGTGTTGTATTTTCGCGTTTTTAGTTCCGATGGTATGTTAAAATAACGTCCTGGATGATTTTGGATATTTTCAACCTCTAAATTTCATAGGCCTAAATAATTAGAATAAATGTTGTATTTCCTGACATTTACTGTGAAACTGGCTATGTTAAGAAAATAAGTTGACGCTACATAAATAACGTCGCATTGAGTTATTTTTTAAATGCTGCTCTCGAAACATTCAGCCTTGTTCCTTCTAGCATTTTTGCTCATCGAAAACAAAACGCAGGCCCAGCATAGCAAAACAAAGCTGCTGTTGCAACTTTCCTTTTCGAAAGTTAGTGCTCGGACATAAAACTGTCAATTTAAGTCGTGGGAAACTAACTTAACTAAGGTTTCACCGGACAATTAGTAATATTACCTGAGTTTTCCAGAATGGGTGATGCTCTCTACAGATGGCGACCAAGAAACGCTCCAGTGTTGCACGTGCTCATAACCAATTTCATCAGCACACTCAATGCGTATGTTTATCCGAATCCCTTTCTCATTTGCAATTAAGACAACTTATGCGAGTACAGCGCAACTATTCATCGACTTTGCAGAACAGGAAGAACACGTTTACACGGCGGTACCACTTCACAAAAAACTTCAATTACCTCAAGGCAGATGGTTTTTCTGGAACGCAGCAGAAGTGATGACACCTTTAGGCATTGTTAGAATATTCCCAGGATCACGTTTCACACACAAATTTCTACTCATTTCTTGCGGACGTTAAATTGGTGAAACGAGTTCGTAGCTTCCAATTCTAAAACTACTGAAGATGCATGATGTTGAAAAACTGTGCGATTCTAAAAAATAACATTCCGAGAGCCTCACCATCATGCCGGTTTTCTATCGAGTGTGTACAAGAAGTGTGCCGAAACATAGAGATTTGAACACTTAATATCAGGTTTCGCGAATCCAAATTTCTGATGTTGAAAAACTGTGCGATTCTAAAAAATAACATTCCGAGAGCCTCACCATCATGCCGGTTTTCTATCGAGTGTGTACAAGAAGTGTGCCGAAACATAGAGATTTGAACACTTAATATCAGGTTTCGCGAATCCAAATTTTTACTAGCGCAGTATGGAGAACTTTATAACTTGTTGGCCTACCTAAGAGGAAAAGATGTATTTTGAAATGAAATGAAAATTCTGAGGTAAATACTTTTAGATAATGAATGATACTGTTATTTTGCAATGAACTGAGCGTTGACTAGATTCAAAAAGATTTTAGAAACTCAAAACACATACTGTGCTTAATCATTCTTATCATTGAAATATTTTGGGGAATACATATAAATATGTCATTTTTATATTCATAGTACTGTGTAATAGTCATTTAATTACAAAATACCACTTAAGGTAAAAAGAGTGCTCTTAAACTCTTTTCTTTCCAGGTTAAAAGCAACAACTCACAAAAAAATTGAGATTTGCTCTGTTATCAACTGAAATTTACTCAGTGTTAATTGTTGTGCTTAGATTCTTGACTATTGATAATTAACTAGTTTACAGTAGGACTACAAGCCGTTAACTAGTTTGGACTAGAACTATTATAGGAATGCGCTAGCTAAGGTGAAACGTGATTGATAAATTATTTGTGTACCTTGTATGTAGTTGTCCTTCAGTACGTCATGGATGTCCTACACAGCGTCATGCTCCTCACAAAACACTTAACATGAGGAACTATGTAAACCGACGAGACACATGGTTGGCTAGAGCGTTGGGTCTCCTAAAGCTCTTTTAGAATAATCGCATCTGAGGTTTAGTCATTCACAACGCAGCCAAGAAGTTCCTTTTGGGCTTAGTTTTATTTTTATTAACACTATCTACCGGTTTCTTGTTTCCACTACGTGCAACTAACCTACCGAGAATTTGAGTTTGGTTTGTTCTTATTTTCCTCGATACGTACTTGCTAATTGTTTGAAAATTTCTAAAACTCTTTTGCTGGTTGTGATGTGTTGTACCAAAAGATTAGTGGTAGTTTTTGCACTACATAGTCGCGTCTCTTGAACAACGGTTATCACTCTACCGAGTTGTCTGAAATGGTGTTAATTATTACGTGGTACATGTCACTGTAATGGGACTACTTAAAAAATTATTAGTAACAGTAATCTTCATCTTCTCTTCGAGTTGAGCTTCACGCAACCAAATCAGCCTCACGCGTTCCTAATTTCTCATGAAATAAACCGAAGATGAAAATTAAGGTGGTCTCTCAGACTCGTAAAGTTAGTCGTAACTTGTGCGCAGTTTTTCATTAATTGTATTTGTGGCATCAACACTATGTAACAAAACGGCAGGTGTCTTCATAAATTTATAAATAATATATTTTGGGGCTTAATTTCCCCTACGTTATTACAATGGGGATCTGCTTGCTCGGTTGGTATAATAGATACCATTCAAATAATATAAAAAACTTGTTTTCCGACCACTTTTGTTTATAAGTCAAAAGTATTGCGTAAAAATATATTGTATTTGTTGAGAAAATACAGCTTATCGCGATAAAAAAGGTACAACAATGTTTTAGTACTTATTTGACGAATAATAATCAATATCAATAAATTCTGTATTATAAAGCGCAAGGTGTCCCCTTAAATTTATAAATAAATTTATATAATTTTTATGTGTAATTTCTCCCACGTTATTACAATGAGAATCTCATTGAACACATTATATTGGTTGATCGTCTCTCTTTCAAGATCTTAAAAGTTACCGTATTTGTGATACGAGTTTCACCAGCCCTCGGGTACAAGAATATTTTAGTCGCCAGTACTTTTAGGGTGGATATACATTATACAGTATGTGTTTGTCATCCACATATATGTAGAAGATTTGTCTAAAGAAAATATCAAATACCGTTATTTTTAACGGGTCGTGTACACTAGCAAATTATAATGAATGCAATGGATTATTGTCCCTTCTTTCCCATTATAGACATTGTTTGTAATAAGCGTAAACCGAGTTTAGCTATGCTAACATAATCAGAAAGTGAATCGAAGTCCTAGAGCAACACACATACACGCGTTTCTACGATGCTCACGTACACTCATATTTGCAAATTTGAGCATGAGTTTTGGCTTATTTTTTGACAAATAACTAATTTCACATAAAAGTTCTTAGGTAATAAATTTCGGATGAACCTATATATCATGCAATTTCAGATTCTTTCATATGATTGGTAAAGTCGGATTCTAAATTGCGTTAGGATTCTTATCCACACGCTATCGCTCTGGAATTTACTTCCAAGGAGTGTGATGTCGACTTCGTAATGAGAAAACGTAAATCACATTTACTTAGAAATGGTGCACCTTATCATCAAACGTCTGTGTTTGTTCGTCCCCGCATAACGTGAGTGATTCCACGAAGTCCTTTTCTATTGGCGTCTTAAACAGATGTTCCTTACGGTAAAGCAATGCAGAGCTAACAAATAGTTCTGGACAGCATTCCAACCTGTCCTCAAAAGTTGGTGTGCAACTAAGCAGCTCAGTTTAAGTGCACATATCCAGTCACCTTTGCCTTTTGGCCCGAATGGAACGTCGATTGCCTTGGATTGGAACCTCCATTGTCCTAGATCTGGTTGTATTCTTACTTAGGCTTGGAATAATTAGTAGCTCCTGAAAACATTTGTACTTAAATATACTAGCGGGTCCCGATTGTTTCATCTGCTAAAGGCATCATTTGCCACCACTCGAGTACTTGAAATAATTGAATAAAACTTCAAGTTCGTGTTTTAGGTCGCTAATGATGTTCGTTTGGAACAGTCTGTGGGTGATTCCGGTTTTAATTTTAAAATTTGATTTTGAATCATTACGAAATTCAATTTTCTTTTGGTGAATTCATTTCATTTTGAATATTGTGTTACACTAGCTGGATATCGTGATGGTATAAAACCGTTAATTTTTTTCTCGGTGTAGGTGCTTAAAACCATTTTATTTAGTGAGCAGTAGAGGCCACAATTGAAAGAAGGAAACTCATACATTGAGAAGTTTTCATGGTGGAAATAACCGAAAAAATTGTGCTCGAAAAATCTATTCTGGCAAATATGAAAGCCTTCAATTGAATTATATGACGTTCAATTTTTTCCGACCTGTTACAATTTACAAATAGTGAAAAAGGTTATGATTACCAGTGTCTATAATCTTCGTTCTTTTGATAAAATATTTCACATTGCTTGAGAAGGTTAGATATTTAGAGTGCCTGACGGCCGAAGTTCATTCAGATCTCCCTAAAGGCTTCAGGCAATTCTTAAAGGAAGACAAAGCTTCTTATACAGTGTGATTCAATAAACTGAACAGGTTTATATATTCGGTCTGTTAATTGTTCATAGACACGGAAAAATGTAGCCAAAGCCGTATGAAATGGTGTAAGTCTAGTTTTTATTTGGTTCACAACAAGCATAAGTTCAGCCAGGACGGGTTCCGGGGGGCATGCTCCCCCCGAATTGTTAAGCTCAGTTCCAGTTTCAGTCGCTGTTTCAAGTAACAGAATAAAAAGACTGCTCATAATTAATGTCTGCCCCCCAAAAAAATTATTTGTCGGGGATCCTGCTCTGTACAAGCTATGAATTTTGATATTGAATATATGTTTGTTTACCCATTTCTACCAATATTTTGTAGATATTTGTCAATCATGAGTGGTAACCGGCTTACACTGTATCTCTATTTTATCCCATGTACCCATGTCCGCATGATGTGGTGAATATCGAGAAGATACGAAATATGTTTTTGGTGGTGATAGGGCTTTGCATATTTTTAGGGCATATTTTTCATTTCTCATTCAACTACCCTTGACAGAGATAGACTATTGGCAAGCCACGTGTGGTTTGTCTATTAGTACGCCTCGTACATTTTGTCTATTAATATGCCTCGTATGGTCTATCTATTTTGTACACCTCTGATAGCTTGTCTATTAGTACACCTCGTATAGTTTGCCTATTATTATTATTAAGCCTCGTATGGCTTATCTATTTGTACACCTCGGATGGTTTGTCAATTAGTACTCCTGGTATAGAACTTTTGTTAGACTACTAGCACACCACGAATGGTTTGTCTATTAGTACGCCTCGTATATTTTGTCAATTAATATGCCTCGTATGGTCTATCTACTTGTACACCTCTGACAGTTTGTCTATTAGTACACCTCGTATAGTTTGTCTATTATTATGCCTCGTATGGCTTATCTACTTGTACACCTCGGATGGTTTGTCAATTAGTACTCCTCGTATGGAATATTTGTTTTAGGATGCCCTATATTTAAGAAACTTTTAAAAGCCAATACGTTGGCATGTATCTCATGTGACAATTTGGAAATAAACATTTTTTCTTTTTTTTTTTCTTTTTTTCTGAATTCGTTTTGCTCTGCTCCTCTGGATGAAATACAGGAGTTTCAAAGCAAGATCATGCATTATCGATGTTCTCAAGCAAATTATTATTGAAGCTGTCGCCTCAATTGATCTAAATGCGCTGACTGGAGTAACTTCAAAATTTCAAACACTGGCAGAAATTGTATTGAATCAGGTGGGTCTAGTTGTGAACTAATTGAACCTTTAGAATACATCATTCCATTTTTTTTTCTCAGCTTCCTATTTTAATTAATTTCGAAGTCATAACCGCTAACTTTAACAAATCTTTTGTTTTATTCAGTATTTCCTCCTTGAAAAATAGTTCGTCGCAGCCAAATAAAAAGAGATGATAAAAACAACTTTAGACTTGAAATAGAGTAAAATTCATTAAACATATTCGAAAAAAAATTTCTTGCAGGCAATGTAATAAATTGTGTAAAATTTTAAAATAATACTAAGACCTTAAATAATTATTAGCTCATTGTTGTGTTGCGTTTAATTTTTTCTGTTAAAAAACCTGTATTGTACTGAGCTCTTTTTTATATTAGTCAGCTGTAAAAATTAAAAATTCTGTCATTTTATTTTTCTGTGAGATATTTTAATTTATGAACGATTTTAAGTCACCTTTAGTCATTTATTATCTTCATATCTCCATTGTAATTAGATAAGCGCATAAAAATAGGAATGAATAATCTATGCTATTTTTGCAACATGAAGCAATTCATCATTCCAACTAAGTAGAGATCAACATGTTTAACGTCAATGTTTTATCTCACAGTCTCAGAATTACTGGTACGGTTCCTGAAATCGATAAGTATTTCGACGCTCAACATCTGTTAGCATAGAAGACGCATACCTCAAATTCAGCTTGAGTGTTGTTGACCTGCCGAAACATAGCACCGAATACCGCCGTTATCCATCGCCTGCTACGTACTTCATGGACATACGTCTGCTCAATCCAGGAATAGTGAAGCATTTTAAAATGGGTCCATAATTATTACTAAAATATTACAGACAGGAGTTACTAAGCTTAAGCATGGAAAATCAAGAATTCTTTATGTACGGGTTAGGTTTTCAAGTTTTTCCTGTACGTCACTGATGCACGTAAAGTCGACCAACGGACTGCGGTGTCCTCAAAAGCCTGGAACACGCGATGCGTCTGTAGCCTAGTTCGAGCAACTTTAACTCATGCGGAACGAGAGACTCTTCTTCAGGGAGTAGATGATGGCCATCCTGAGGGAGAAAAACACGTCAGGCGCCAATATCTTGACTGTAGTTTTGAAACAGGTCATACTGGCTCGAGTTATTAGTCAGGTCCATGTCGTTTAGCCTTGCTGTTGGCTATGACATTATTTTAACACACATCATTGCTTGACACTTTTAGTTATTTCATTCCTATATCGTTTTTTATTAGTTTTCAAGTAAGTGTATGAAGTATTTTTGGATGTGGAAAATAAGGGTAAATACACAAACGTAGGCGAAATGCAATTTCTACTCACACAATCGATTTTTAAATTTTGAACTTTTTCGTCCCTCGCTCAACTCCAGGAGCTCTGTTCATAATCTTTGTTTCTCAACTACTAGAATTCATGTGCGAATAATTCTTATAACTTTTGAAGTTCAAACTCTCTGACAATGTACAATAATTTGAAATTCAATTAGTAAATGAATAGTTTTAGTGCATATCATCAATTTAAAAGTACACTTTACTATTTCCCCTCGCCATACTTTCATCAACGCAGATTACAATCGAAGAATCGCTGAGCTCATTTGCCAATTTTTTTTAATGAGAATTTCGCAAAATTCTGAACTCTGAGGAGAGAAAATTAGTGAATCAGCGTAACACAGATGCACGTTACCGTTTCGAAACAGGTCCACTACCCCCAAGGGTCCCCCTCCTAATTTGAGAAAAACTGTTGTGCTCGTCATAGCCGTGTAGCTTTAGGACCTGCCTCCGTGCGGGCAACGAGGGTTCGAGTCCTGGCGCTGGTGGTGATTTTCTCCGTTGGGTATAGGGTAAAAATTCCAAGCACAATACCCCACTCTACCAAAGTGTATGAAATGGTACCGGTCTTGACCAGGAGAAAGCGTCATGGCGTCCTGGTGTTAGTTATAAGGCATTTGAAAATCCAATGTACAAGGTGATATGTATCAGGCTTGAAATTGGAAATAAAGCATCCGTAGATGCCGTTGTTTGTCGTTTGTTGTAATTGTACGGACGTTAAGTTTGAGGGCTTGGGTCCTAGCGAGCTACAAGCCTTGATGGTTACGAAGCTAGACGTAGATGTACTACGCTGACAGACCTCCACGGTAGGTAGAGCCGGAGCTTCACTCTTATTCTCGCAGATGGTCCGCCAATGCGTAAGGTCGTTAAGTACACTCGAGATGAAGCTAAGTAACAGGGTGCAATCAACGTGTCGGATGTCGAAAATGAAAGAATACTATTTATGAAAAAAATAACGCAACTCCTTCTTTGTTGCAATTTGAAAGATATGCGGTCACATTATACTAGCTAAAATAATATTTTTCAAAAAATAGACCATGTTCTAAACGTCGCATCAATGTTTACTGACTTCCTTTTCTGAACAGCATTTATAAGTATTTAAGCATTAGATAAATTACCTAAGGGAAAACTTTTTAGGTATTTTCCTCAATATTTTATTCAATTGAATGAACAGGGCAATTATGTAGCTTCTAATGGTTTCAAGTACCAACGAATGACCCCTGCGTCACGAATTATTCAACATCAAATACTGTAACAAATTCCTGACCTCAGCTTTATTGGAAATGATCATTTTCATTTCCCATTTTTCTGTCAGCATTATTTCTTATTTCATGTAGGAAACATCATAAATATGTTGCGTGGCAATGCATGTTTTTCAAAGCAAATTACTAGGGATCATTTTGATATGTATGAGCGGTAAGACAGTTTTAAATTTCTACCGTATCGAAATTTATGTTTAGAATGCTGAATTATTTTTCACCCTTTATACATGCGTTATTTATTCCCTGTTATCAAACAAAGCAAAGTTCATACATGTCAATTAAAGGTAGACTGTTAAATACTTTTCACACCTATGAATCCCTTTCTCTATGTTTATATTGTTCTTTATTTTGAGACTTGATTGTAAATGAACCATTTTCTTTCTTTCTTGAAATTCAATGCTCGTGCAATTCTAAGGTCTTCATCTGTTTTTTTTAAGTGCTCAGAAACTCAAAACTTAGCACTCATAAAAATTAATTTCATTTTCCAAATACAAGAAGAGCTTCGGTCAGAAAATGAATTGACTTGCAATGTTCGTGTAGCAGGAATAGCGAAACTCGGTAACGATGCCAATTCCCTCGATAACTTCTGTCAATCGGCTTTCGCATCGGTCTGACAAATTCGAGAATGATTCTGTCAGGATTATCATTTGTACTGCAAAAGTTATATTGTCTTGTTACGGAAAAATTTTATAATTTCCAAGGTATGTTTGAATTTTCATTTTTTACCGCAGATTTCAAGTAGATTTAAGTGTTCATTCTTGTAAGGAAATGACAAATTATCAACGTTTTTCTCAGTGATCAAGTGGCAAATTTACGCGTAGATTTCAGGTCACTGACGGACTGGAATGGAAATGAAAATCTTGGCTCATAATTTCGATCTTGTTACTTCTGGTTTTCAGACAATTTTTTGATGTAGTTAAACTAGAAATCATTACTCAATGAAATTTCCCTTTCAATTTCATGATCATTCCAAATTGAGCTCTAACCGTTCCCCAATATGCAAATATTTTTATGTATAACTCGTTCTTGAGAAAAATCCTCATTTATCTCATGATAAATTTTCCTTTCTTATGTTTTTTTTATGACCTGATCACTATATTTATTAAATCTTTAGCACTCATTCAAGAAGTACATTTTTTGTGAAGGAAAATTTTCCTAAGGTTTATGCTGCATGCGTCGTGATTTCGCTTATGGATTTGTGTCCTTAACCCCTTCCTCGTCATATTTATTTACATGAATTTTTAGTTATGCAAATACTGACTCCTCTGAAAATATAAGTTTTTGGTAATACTTTTCAACACTATTTTTTCATTTATCTTAGCCTAAGGACATACTGTGTCGTAACAAACTCTTCAAACTTCATAACGACAAGTTTTACAATGAATCTAGGAACAGCCAAGCATTTTAAAATGGCTCCATAATTATCACTAAAATATTGCAGACAGGAATTACTAAGCTTAAGCTTCAAATCAGCGCTGAGCATTTTTGTTTCACAGTTATCATGCGGTCAGAGCGAGAAAAACGAAAATGATGATGCTTTTCGTATCCTTCACTATAGTTACCAGAACTTTTTAGAACGAACAAGTGAATAAAAGTTACTCATGCGCCTTCAAATGAAATAAAATGCAAATTCATATTCGTACGGACCGATACTATTAGAGCAGAAATTTTTCTTGCTCGAAAATTTGTGCAAACGCATTCCTTGTATATGATGCTCTTCTTAATTATGTTAAATTCAATCGGTCGCTCTGAAATTAAACTTTTTTAATAGTCTCAACGTTCATGAACATGTAGAGAGTTTGGAACCATGCGAACAATATCGTAAGAAACGACTCAAAAAGTTGAACATAGAATAGAAAAAAGACTTTGTCGCTGTCTCTGGCCCTTGCACCGTATTGGTTTAAAAATTCTATCTTACATCACTAGAATAAATTCTGATAAGTGATGGGTTTTCGCTAGCGATAGAGCACTCGCGCAACGCGTACCTATGTTTCAGAAAACCCGTAACTATGTTTCCCAATTTTGAGCGCAACGCGCTAAAATAAATCATTTAATAACCGTAAACGCGTAAAATAAAGGTAAACAGGTCAAATAATCGTTAACAGGTTAAATAATCATAAGCATGTTAGCAACAGATTGCAGAATGCCCGGCGAATCTCATTAGTTACTGCGGATGATTTCTTTCTAATTGGCCTCTCAACTCACTTTATGTTATTTGTGCTTGAGAACTTAGGCTGTAAAGTTTTTATAGGCATGTTATTCCCGACGCCAACCGATGTTCGAGTATCACTACAAATTTGCGTTCAAGGCTCGAAATTTTCAGACCACGACAGCTGTTGCCTGGTATGAAGTATTTTAGGCCAGGACAGTACTTGCCTGGCCCTAAGTTTCTCTGACCCTGGCTGCAGTTTCATGGAGCGAAGTTTCACAGACCCCAATTGCAGTTTTGACCGTCACTCGACTCCAAGACCGAAAGATGGTCATCCGCATTCCTGCACAGAAACTTGTAGAGATCTTATTGTGCAATGGAAGGAACTGGTAGGGAGTACAACGTAGAGTATTTTGAGAGCCAATTTTCCTTAGAATGCCCATGTGCAGAAAAACTTTGTGTCGATGAAGGGCGAACATTTAATCTGCTTTTTCACGGTTCTTGCCTTTCCGCACAAAACAGGATAAGATTGGCTGACGACGAAAACAAGTTCTGCTCAAAGTCCGAGTACAAACGAATGTACATTGATGGAATACGCGTTGGAAATAAATGGTGCTTGTTCACTGTCGGAGTGTTTAAACAAATTATTGAGTATGTTTTAAGTAGTAGTTGAGTGTTTGTATGTTTTAACTAATTGATGGAAGCGTAAATTTTTGGATGGATTGTAGAGTATTTCTCAAAAGTTAGTAATTAAATGAGTGTTTGAACAAAAATCGTGTTGCGTTTACTTGGTAACAGTTTTTATTCAATCTACTCAGGTTGTTCATATTTATTGCACAGAAGTATGCCGCTTTGATGCCAACTCGAAATCCCTATCCGTGAAGCTTGCCTTTATTAAAAAAGCATTATTGATTGAAAACACTCACACTATAAGCAAAAATAAGACTCGGCACAAGCCTAAGGCAAGTATTAACAGGTTTAGAAACAGAAATTTTCCTTGCAGCTATTTTTATCTGATCTGTTCTATACCGGTTCAGCCAAGCGAGTCTTTTAAGTCTTCGAAAATGCGGTTCAAGTCATTTCAGTGGCTCGGACACAAAAAGTAGAACGTCTAGAAGATGCTTACTAAAAAATTCATTGTGCCAACACAGATGGATTTGAGGATTTCCCGTTATTCGTAAACGTGTTGGGCTCGATCTTTTTTAGGTTAGGCAATTATCTGGTACGGGATTGGAAAAATTTCACAGGCATTTTTTAGAGGGGTAAACAAAATGTTAATGTTTGACTAATCGATTTTATACATGACGATCCATCATTTTTTTATACAGTTCCCCGAGACTATGTTAGTACATATACTTATAATTTTAAAGGTTGATCTTTATTTTTTAATACTATAGTAATTGATGATACCATAGTACAACGACCCGTAAAACCGATATATTTTCTTACTAGTTTATAGAAGTGAGTGATGATATTATAAATTATAACGAATAAAGTATAAATGATAATGACAGGGAAATCCACGTTCATAATATGACTAGAGTAGCAAAAATAAGGGAAAACTTTAACACAGACACTATCGCAAACATTATAAAACCTACCGCATGTAAATGAAGGAGACAGTTAAAATTTTCTTGACACTGTTAAATTATAAATATAATTTTCTACTTCGTTTCTACTGGTTAATTGTGTACCTTGTTTCCACTTGTTGATTTACTACCTCTAGTAAATCAAGCAAACCTTAAAATTATTGCTAAGTTTTATCAATTCATTTTTCCCACACACAAATGCAGTCTTAGGTTAGTTTTGGAGAGACAGGCCAATGCACATGAAATTTCCTCCATTACGCCGCTCTGCAGCACCATTCATGAAAACTTTTAGTTGGTCAATATTGGTAATTATTTTCATGCAAATTTGATCCTAGTATTACACATCTATTTTTTTATGCATTATCTGCGATGCATACATTCAAGTAGGAAATTATATTTTGAGTGGCGCTGAGAAACAGAAACATAGTAGTAATAATCTGTCGGCACATTGAGATTACCTCATCAAAAATGTCTCACTTACATCCCTTATGTGGCTGCGCTGTATATTTACGTGCACTGCTATAGGAGCTAGTAGCTATATTTAATAAACGCAAATATGCATAGCATGGTTTATGAGCCTGTAAATAGTTATTGCCGCGAGTTAAGCGCAGGAACGTGGCCTCCACTGGATGAAGACATAACCATTCGACATGAGAGCTGTAAGATTTGCACTGGTTGTCAGCAGAAGAATGTGGTTTTGACTCGATGAAGCTGTGTGATTTTTTATTATAATTTTCAAGCATGACTGCATAATTTTGCAGTTTTAACAACTTGAATTTTGTGAAGAATTTTGTTCTGAAACAGTTCGTCAGGATAATGGGTTTCATACTTTGTAGATGAGATGAGATAATTTGGTGTCATTTTTAGTAGGTGTAAAAAATTTGTGATAGTAAAAAATAGCTTTGAGGAATTCATTAGGAAATATCAGGTGTCAAGTATTCTTGTCTCAGTGACGTCTTTAATTGATGAAGTGCGTGATAGTATTTGTTATTATGAACAAATGCATACATCAGACCAAATACACTTATAAATGAATATCCCACAACATTATAAAATCATGTTGAGCTTCGATGAATAAAATAGAGTGTACAGAATTTGGCAGAATATTACTTGCTGTGATCAACTTCGTTACGCTTAATTATGGCACACATTTTGTTGTTTGTTAAGTTCCCGGTCGCAATGCGGACGCCAGTGGGGAAGCGCCTGCCAGGTTACAGCAGGAGGAAAGAGGGTAAATGAAAAATAAATCACCGACGAGATTAGTGTAATTTGGGCACATCCCCGTCATGAATATGGATAGAATTTGACAGCAGTGCGGCATAAAATAAGCTCACCGATTGACCCACGTTACAATATTGCCACAGAAAACACTCCAGCTGCTGCGAACCAAACCAGACAAATTCTAAGTTTTTCCAAATGGGTAGACGAAAAGGCGGAAGAGACAAATTCTAAGTTTTTCCAAATGGGTAGACGAAAAGGCGGAAGAGACAAATTCTAAGTTTTTCCAAATGGGTAGACGAAAAGGCGGAAGAGACAAATTCTAAGTTTTTCCAAATGGGTAGACAAAAAGGCGAAGGGGATTACTTTTTGCCCTATTGGACGGCCTTCCCGTGTACGATGTACTTTTACATTATCTTAAAAGTTGTTTTCCTTTTTTTTAGAAACGACGCTGGTGAGGGTGGCGATGCCATCTGGAGTCATTCCAAAAGTCAGAGACTTGGTTCTAGCTTTCATTTCAGTCTCTATTTCTTAATTAATTTGCATCAATGCAGGAATGAGTCGTTCATTTTCAATCGTAATTTATCTTATGTTCTAAGAGACAAACAGGGTTTGAAAAGAAAATTGAAATTCAATGTTGTAATAAATTAGAATGGAGTTTCTGTTCTGAATTAAACACACAAATTAGTAAAAAAATTGAAGGAAAATATCACATTTTTATACGTAGGCGCGGTACCTAAACTACTACCAACGTATTAATTTGCAGAGCAATTCCTGCTTGGAAGAAGGTGAGTATCGCTTTTCTTGCATTGATAACGAGGCTGAAAACTAATCAATAGTTCGAAATGCGTGATTTGGAACATCGTACAAAAAGAGGACTGAGACAACAGCGGGGAGAGCTTATCGACAACCGTAAATAACTTGCGGAAGTGATGATAGTGTTAAAATAAATGTCTTTACTTTACATAATGGGTATAAAGTAATACTCAAGCGTAGAATACCGAGTCACCATTACAGATGGTGATTGTGTTATTCACGAGGTTACGCAACAAAAATGAGGCCATTAAATGCTCAATTTTTGTTTGTAAAAAATGTGGCGTCCATTCATTGAGGGTGGGGTTCTTCCTTCGTAGAGTAAACCTGGTGTTTAAATAATAATGTGGTGATTTAAATATTATACAGTATCTGCAATTTCCACATGTATTTGTGTCCATGTTTGGTTCCGTAAATGGTTTATGGGGTCTCGTATTAATTATTTGACTGTACGGTGTTGAGCGATCATTCACAAAAATGCCTTTTTTTAACTCACTTGTTTATTTAGAAAAAAATCATTGAATCTTTCAGTTCGTCTGAATCTTTGCAAGAGTAATATACGATGTTAGGAATACACTGTTCCTATAGTTTTACTTTTTATTACATGTGCCATAATCAACGTGAATAAATGTGAATCCAACAGCATCGATACATTTCGATGTTGATGACAACAGTAACTACGCGAGTGGATGCCACGAAACTCTCACCTAAATAATAAACATTCGCATGATCATTGAAGAGACACACATTTGAGCTAGTTTTTGTTCCTAAACTTCAAATCCATAATTGAAAGCAGATTTTGAAAATCTATTAACACTTCAAGTGAGCGGAATTGAGTTCTATTGGACATATATACGAGTATTTGTTCATGTTCTGGTGAGTTGGTTGTTGAAAGCCGAAAGTAGGCTAATAGCTTCGTTGAGCGACAGATGCATGCTGAAACACAGAGGAAAGCAGTGACCGAGCGTCAGATGGTTGAAGTGAGTCGCGTGTGAACGCTGAGGTCAAATGCTCGGTATCCAGAAAGCTATGCAGACCCAGAGTTGATGGTTGATGGTTGATGCATGCGCAAACGCGGGGCTAATTTAATCGGATGCGCGCAAGTGCGCAGGGCTAAGCTTTCTCTGATGCACGCACGAACGAAAGTTAGTTTTTGTAAGAGGCACGCACGAATGATAGCTAACTACTCTCTGATGCACGCACGAACGAAAGTAATTTTTTGTAAGAGGCACGCACGAATGATACCTAACTACTCTCTGATGCACGCACGAATGATACCTAACTACTCTCTGATGCACGCACGAACGAAAGTTATTTTTTGTAAGAGGCACGCACGAATGATAGCTAACTATTCTCTGATGCACGCACGAACGAAAGTTAATTTTTGTAAGAGGCACGCACGAATTATAGCTAACTATTCTCTGATGCACGCACGAACGAAAGTTAGTTTTTGTAAGAGGCACGCACGAATTATAGCTAACCATTGTCTGATGCACGCACGGACGAAGGTTAATTTTTGTAAGAGGCACGCACGAATGATAGCTAACTATTCTCTGATGCACGCACGAACGAAACTTAATTTTTGTAAGAGGTACGCACGAATGATAGCTAACTATTCTCTGATGCACGCACGAACGAAACTTAATTTTTGTAAGAGGTACGCACGAATGATAGCTAACTATTCTCTGATGCACGCACGAACGAAAGTTAATTTTGGTAAGAGGCACGCACGAATGATTGCAAACTATTCTCTGATGCACGCACGAACGAAACTTAATTTTTGTAAGAGGTACGCACGAATGATAGCTAACTATTCTCTGATGCACGCACGAACGAAACTTAATTTTTGTAAGAGGCACGCACGAATGATAGCTAACTATTCTCTGATGCACGCACGAACGAAAGTTAATTTTTGCAAGAGGCACGCACGAATTATAGCTAACCATTGTCTGATGCACGCACGAACGAAAGTTAGTTTTTGTAAGAGGCACGCACGAATGATCGCTAACCATTGTCTGATGCACGCACGAGCGAAATGCTAATCTCTGCCTGGCGATCGCATAAACACAAGAATAATTATGGTGCCAGTTTGGTTGGTGATTTACGCTTTGTGTTTTTACAATAGCTGGCATAAAGCAGAAGTGTTAAATTTTATATAAGCATCAGGGTTACAGTTTATGTCTCATTAAATGCTCCCGTGGAACCAATTTGGGGTTTAATTCGAAATTATTTCTTGATTTGAATGAATAAAAACGTAACTCATCTAACTTTAATCCATTTATCATGAATCGTCTTACCAGGTCATCATGATAACATTAAACGTTTCACCTATTGATTGTCTTGAATTTACTATTGCAGATCTCATATCATTTTAGATCGCCTACTTAACTAACCCCATTAATTGTTGTATTTGGCAATTTAATGTGCCCGTTTTGTCAATACACTGTGTAAAGAGGACAGTACTTTTATGTAAGAGTTATGCCTCATTGATGAAGTTTTTTTAAATAAACTGTTCGAATAGCTGTCCTTTTTTGCGGTTTCAAGGTTTTTTCATCACGATAATTTTTGATTGAACTCAATTAGTATCAATTAACCGAATTTAAAATATGTAGCGAAGAAAAATCCGTAATTAATTCTATGAATTAAATTATGTCGTGTTCAGGCATACAGCTTACATTGTGCTAGTAGTGTCGGACACACCAAACGAGCCATCGAACAATTAAGTAAGCGAGCTTGAAAATCTGTTTCGTTTTGTAAGGAAATCATTGCCTCATCGGTGGATGCGCCAATGCGAGCTAAATCATTGTCAGACACAGGCACAAGTTTTTTTGTACCTTTCACTCAAACGTGACGATGACAAAAGAATGTTAATTTTAGTATATTCTAGGCGAAAATTCGATCGAACAATCATACAAAGTGACCTTGAAAATTTTCTGGGAAAGAGGGATAAATTTCTCGACAATTTTCTTGCTAGAGGAAGATCATGCGTATGTCACAGCAATTATAACAATTTCTTTTTTGAAAAATACCCATGGTTTCACTGGTCAAGTCTAGTCGTTGTTGGCACCAGAATACGTTCCAGAAACTGTAAAAAAAGCTTGTAAAGAGATTTTTATTTTATGTAGTATAATATATTTTACCGAAAACTTCTTAAGTCAGTGAGAGGCAGAATCATGGGTACTTGACATGAGAGCCGTTGCCCTTGATGGTTAAAGATATTTTGACCCTCTTTTCGACGAGAGTATTAAATGAAAAATACGGTTATTCCTTTTTTAAAGTTGTACTCAACACTAGTCATCTACAGTAGTTTGAAATACCAAGTTAGATTGAGTATTTATTATGAGAAACCGTCAAGAAATACACCGACCGTCGCGGTAATGCAACGACCGTCGAGAAATGCAAAAAGTTAATGGAACAAGGCGTGCGTGAAACAACAAACAGGAAAAAGATCTGAAAAAATTACGTAGGGTCGTATGAGCCTCCATCAGGTTCCTCGATCGTGATGACTTGTGAAATAACGGCCAACTAAAATCTCACTTTCATTGACTCTTTGAGAACACAATTGGAAGGTATATGCACAGTTTGAATCACCAGCGGATGTAGGAGGTACGAAGAATTTCGCTACACAAGTTTCACCATTCTTTCATTTGGAAGCCGTTAAAATCCGACAGTGATGAACGCTCACACGACACGCTCTCCACGCCAGCATTCCCTTCTAAATTGAGACGGTGTATGCAAGCGTTTAACCGAGGTTTTCTAACGGAGGTGGAGAATGGTCATCTGAACAGATAAATGTCGTTGCTGAGTAAAGGAAATGGAAGATGTGCGAAGATGATTTTCATCGATTTATGCCACGTGCTTCAATTATATACTGTTCCATTCATTTGTGTAAAACCATCTGAGAGGTTGCAAATAATTCTTTATTTTCACATCCTCGGTAAAGTTTGACTAACGTTGTGCATTTTTCTGTGATAGGCTGTGATGTGTGTATCCTTTTGCAACTTAAAGTTAACTGACGTGAGCATGAGGGTAAGTCAATAGACAAGAAAAGTTAGACATGGAAACATAAAGGAAAATGTTCTATGGTTCATGGAGAAATTTTTGCTTTTGTACTCTTTGTATTATTTATTCCCGTAACTGACTAAGCTTCTTCAAATGGATAACAACTGAGGAAATCTATGATCATAGTTTCATCCATCAAAATATTTATGACTTGAAAGGTGTGATAATAATTGTATCTTCAACCCATTTCGTAGCACCCGGTTATAAGTTCTATCACTTACAGTTACCAAATAACTGCAGATGAATATATCACATCTTCCACAATGACATCTCTACATTGGAGTGCATAGCTGTATTACGGTCGTGTCTTTCCGAGTTGAGCAATGAAATTGCGCCCGAACGCACCGCCTAAAAAATAAATCTCGCATAGGTGGGAGTTGTCATACGAGGCCCTTCGCGGGCAGGAAGGAAACTTCCTGTTGCATAAATAAGAATTGAAAAGGTAGGTACAAAATTCACGCAAGTAGTTTTCGTCTGACTGGAAAGATTTACCGAGCAAACAGATTACGGAGTCAAATAAAACAAAAGGGAATATTACGCTCACATTTTACTAAATGAAAATGGATCAACGACCATGAAGCGTTTGAAGACGAGCATATCCCTATGATTTCTCAGAAATATAACATCCAAGTATGCATGTTTCCTGACCACGAGAAAACTTGTACAGGAGCTCAAGACTACTTAGGTGCCAAAAGCATCACTGCAAAATGCCTCCAAGGTGTTAAAGGATGTCCAGATTAAACGCTCCTACTTAATTAATAGTCTGCTACACCCCGAGAACGAGATTACTGCTGAGCTTCTTCGTCTTTCAGTTGAATAACCTACTTACACAACGGCTACGCTGCAGACAATTGGGAAAAAAACAAAATTAAGATATTATAAGCATTAAATTTCTGGCATTATATATACATAAAATGGCCTGCGAGATATTTATGGCTCCGATGAAATCTGGCAAGGTCTGTGTACTTAATAAATGCTATTTTGGAAAGATATCGTTCTGTTCGGGGGACTTATTTTAAATATAAAGAAAGGGAACTTACTTAAGAAGAAACCTTCTTCATGGTCTACAAAATAAATAAATCTTTTGCTTATAAGGAAATATCACTCAAAATCGGCATTCTCTCAGTAGGTTACACTAACTCTGCTACCAGAACGGTCACGAAAATTTAAATTAGCAAAATTCATTTTTGATTCACTATTTTGTAGATGAAAGAAGAACAAGCTTTAAGATAGTAGCTCAAGATACTAAGCTAACGATTAGTAGCTCAAGATACCAATTAGTTAGCTAACGCTAACTAATTGAGGACACAATAGCGGAAGTTATGTTCACTGATCCGTCGGCTGGAATTGCGACATGTCCATTTTAGAAGAAGTTTTCAGCTATAACCTCGATGGATTCAAATTCAAAAAGCCGTGCTGTAAGATGTTTTAGTTTTTCCCTGTGGGTTTTCACTTTTACATCAACTCTGGAACAGAATGAGACAGAATATATTTTACAATGAAAAAACAGAAATTTTGAAAATAACACGTCAAGTGTAGGTCGCGATTGCTGACATCAAAAAAGAGACATTTTTTATGTGCAAAGATTTAGACACATACACTTGAATTCACACAATCGTAAGATATTTTGTGTTTTCAAAAAAGAGCAAGAACGGAATATTATTAGTCCCTCATATCAAAAAGATTTTACATTTTCCAAAGGAAGCGAGCGACTGCACTTAGGTGTGGAGTAGAGACAATTTGGCATTCAGATAGAGATAAGAATGCAAAAAATGAAGGATTTTGTCATCTTATGTTTAATGATGTAGTTTCTGCCGTCAAGAATGACCACCACTGCAAATAATTATGAAGTTGCTGCCGTCCAGAATGACCACCACTGCAAATAACCATAAAGTTGCTGCCGTAACGAGCAACCACCAGTAATAAATAGGACCAGATGTGAAGGAGAGAGAAGCCAGAGAAAAGCACAGCTTCTGACTAGCGTGAGGCTACAACCTCCGGGAGCTGCTTTCATGAACACGTTCCAGATGAGTCAAGAAGAAGTGAATTTAGATCAGAAAATTAATAGAAATCACAATTTTATAAAAGATAAGTTTTCATTTCCAATGAAGCGTATTGAAAGCAATCTTTGTATTTAGTAGAAAAAGTTAAAGTACTGGTTCTTACATGAAAAATTAAAATCTTTTTGATATAAATAGCATCGAACATTAGTCAACCGAAACTGTAGTAACGTCAGAATGTAAACGTTTTTCATGTCATTCATGTCACCAGTAGCTTATTCATAATCAGAACATTTTACATAGTTGTACAATGATAGCAGGCAAAAGACACCACGTGATCCACAACACATCACCTGAAATATCACACTATCAAATTAACGCTTTAAAATGAATGAACCCTCACTGAATTTCCCGTTAAAATATGCTTCAGTAGACCATCCAGCTATGTACATGTTCTGGTAATAAAACATCAAACCGAAGTCGATGAAAAAGTACAGGGTCAAAGAAATATCCTAGTCATTTCCTGGTTAACGGAATATCTTCACAAGCTTGTGTTCTCTTCATCGGGCTTAGCAGGAACAGCAGCAGCAGCAGCAGCAGCTGCAGCAACAGCTGCTGCATTTTTCTCACGATGTTCCCGAGTATTATTCAGCAGCTTTCTTCTGGGTCCGAGAGGTAACCCCAGGTCTTTGAGGTCGTCTTCGGTGAGCAGCTTTAAGGACTCCAAGTCGACGTGGTTGTCCGTGAAGGTGTTGATGTACTGCGCCAGGCCAATGCCAGCCAGGTACAGGAACAGAGGTGACGTCTCGGACTCATCATCGCTCGGCAGGTCCTGTGGTAGTTCAAGAACCGGTAAACGGAGAGGGAAACACGGGCGGTCATTGTTGAATAATTCGACTCAAGAATGTTTTTGAAATGCATTTACAAATGGAGAAATTGGAGATGAGAAACCGCGTTTTGGTAACGAATAATCTTGAGAGAGCATGTTTTTTTTTAAACATATCTATGTATGTCTTGAGTTATGAGACACAAGTGTGTCCCGTTAGGTCTTCACAGCAAAATGGCTTTCATAAATGAGAAATGCAATTCCGAAAACGAAAAACTGCATTTAAAATCACAAAATATCGCATGCTCTGCAACTAAATTTAAAAATAAAATAAAATTACTTGTTGTGCGGTGCATAATAAAATTATATGAAAAATTACTAGACTTATGATGACTAACTAAAATTAAGCCTGACATGGTAATTTTCCTGGAAGAGAACCTCCGACACGTGACTAGAATTTTATAAAAGAAAAAGCTTCTCAGACTATTTGCCTCCGATCTGCTGACCAATGCCTAGTGAGAAAAAAAACGTATAACAGGCCCATGATAAAAAAAAACATTGGAGACTAAAACGCGAGTTCAAAAAGACTGATCCATCATTGTGAAGCACAAGAGGACTCTGCGACAGAGGAGACGCAGAACGCTTGTGAGTAAGGGAGAGCGAATGGACGTCGAAAAAAGGATTAAATTCTTCGCAAGGTATGAGTTGCTTAGAACACAAAGAATTAGAGAATGTCTTCAAAATGTGATGATATTGATAAGAACATGTCACTCATAATTTGTGTAATTCGATTGATTTAATAACGAATCTTACAATTGTGCTTTAAAGCATTGGTATCCAGCAAAAAAGAAAGCCCTGCCAGCATTTAAAGAGCAGCACCGAACACTATTTTGTTATTGCTTGTGGTTCACAGTGTGCGTTCATCAAATCAAACTAAAATATAGCTTCAACAGGACACTAATTGGTGTGCTCAATTATCTAGTGAGAAATGTGTAGTTACAACTGGTTTACGGGTAAAATTCCTATAATTGTCAGCATTTTGAAGAGCATTGCCAGCATTTGAAGGATATGAAAAACGATTTGTTTGCTGAAGTAGCGATGTCATAGATTTATTTTTGGTAAACGATCACACGATAGGATTTTGTAACACAAACTAAGTCACTGTGCGTCGTGTCGCTTTACAGGCAACATATCTAAATTATACTGAAAAAATTGTTATGCACCTTTTCCGAAATCATGATTTCGTAAAATTGACGCTATTTTCTGGTACGGAATGTTGAAAAATATATTGATAATCCAAACAAAACTAGATAATAAAGATAATCTATAGCAAAGATAATTCAAAGAAAACTCGGGCCAAAACCGGCTGCTTCCAACTAATTCATATAAATTGACTTCTCATGAAATTAGACACTTCATCTCGCCTGCATCTCAACAGAATTAATACCTCTTCCTCAAAGGGGCTGCTGGAGTCGTGGTGTAGGGACCCGGCGCTGCCCAGCCCATCTTTGCCAACCCGCTTCTGAGGCTCGGACCCAGCCTCCTCGTTCTCGTCTTCGTCCTCCTCATCGAAGTCCCCAATGCCAGGCATCACGCTGCCCAGCCCACTGAACGTCCCGCTGATCGTGTTCCTGCACAGTCGAATACGAGCAATGAATCCGAAACTACGGGGTACGTTAACACGTTCTTATTGGCCCACATGTGTACCATTTGGTAAATTGCTCATTCACGTACAGCTATAAATGAATGACATTTCATGTGTTTTGCGATCTGTTTAAAATAAAACTGTTTTTGTACGAGGTGGAGTGTTGTCGTGTAATTTCATTTACATATTTCTTAGGAAGAGTAAAAATGTATCCGAGCAGTGAACTCGATTTCCCAATTCTGCTACTTACAACATAACCAAAACAACCGTTAACAACCGCAGAAATGCGGTGAACGAGTTAAAGATAAGTGACGACTAAATAACAGTATACATCAGAATTCAGTTTTTATAAGATGCTCTTTAAGTCATTTGTCCTATTCGGGCCAGCAAGCCGTTATATTTCAACTCGTCAACAGCAATACTTTTACGTAATCATTTCAGTCATGAATTCCTTATGAAACATAAATTGTTTGAATAATTTGACCCATTCAAACTCGCACTGGATGTAAACAAGAGAAAAGTTCAGGAACATCTTGAGGCCCAGCTGGTTTACCTGACAAAAAAGGAGATATTTAGGATCACTGGTGGAAAGCATGCACAGTCACCACTGCTGGTGGCACCATGGGCTAGAGCAAATAAATCTTCACAAGAGAGAAGATTTCGAAAAAAATTTGCTCCGTCATTTTAGCGAGAAACACTTTCGTCTTTAACAATAAACAATTGTTCTGACTGCGCAAAAAATTTTCTTAATGAACTAACTTTCATGTTCAAAAACATTGCACAAGTCCTAAAATTATATTTTAAGCTTGAAGAAGACGGAAAAGCAAAGATACATGAGGATGTTTCATTCTACATAAAAAGTCATGTACAGAGATGAAAAACATTTTTATAGCAAAAGACGCTCGATTGCTCTCGAAAAAACTTCTCCCTATCAAGTGTACAAACCTAAGTTGGTTCATCTGGGTATCACTTCCTTTTTTTAAGCTGCCAAGATTTACTCCACATTTATGCTCGTTAAGACCTGGTCTATTTGTATGTGCTCTATCACCTCTTCTATGTGTACCATTCAAACCTAGTCTACATGTGCTCTATCACCTCTTCTATGTGTACCATTCAAACCTAGTCTACATGTGCTCTATCACCTCTTCTATGTGTACCATTCAAACCTAGTCTACATGTGCTCTATCACCTCTTCTATGTGTACCATTCAAACCTAGTCTACATGTGCTCTATCACCTCTTCTATGTGTACCATTCAAACCTAGTCTACATGTGCTCTATCACCTCTTCTATGTGTACCATTCAAACCTAGTCTACATGTGCTCTATCACCTCTTCTATGTGTACCATTCAAACCTAGTCTACATGTGCTCTATCACCTCTTCTATGTGTACCATTCAAACCTAGTCTACATGTGCTCTATCACCTCTTCTATGTGTACCATTCAAACCTAGTCTACATGTGCTCTATCACCTCTTCTATGTGTACCATTCAAACCTAGTCTACATGTGCTCTATCACCTCTTCTATGTGTACCATTCAAACCTAGTCTACATGTGCTCTATCACCTCTTCTATGTGTACCATTCAAACCTAGTCTACATGTGCTCTATCACCTCTTCTATGTGTACCATTCAAACCTAGTCTACATGTGCTCTATCACCTCGTCTATGTGTACCATTCAAACCTAGTCTACATGTGCTCTATCACCTCTTCTATGTGTACCATTCAAACCTAGTCTACATGTGCTCTATTATGCACACTATCACCTCGTCTATGTATACCATTCAAACCTAGTCTACATGTGCTCTATCACCTCTTCTATGTGTACCCCTCAAACCTAGTCTACATGTGCTCTACCACCTATTATCGCGTCGCTAAGATTTGGTCTACACGTATTATATAACATACTCTTTCCGTATAGTTAAAACCTAGTTAAACCATGTTCCATAAAACATAGTTCACAACATGCCACCAAGACCAGGTCCACGAGCTCACCAACAGCTCAGCTCGAAGCTGAGGTTTAATTGCAAAGCATTTCTCAAAAAGCGCTAATTGGGACCGAATTAAAAAGCGCTCATTGTCTGGAGCTCCAATTGTCGATTTCAAAATTGGTGCCAGCGGTCTTTGTTCCGTACATGCCATAAAACTTAAAAAGTTCCGACTTATGCATGTTGAAGAAGAATTTCACATCACAGCTAGTCCGTCCCGGACTGCTCATCCGGGACTGCACTCCCACGAGTATATTCATCTTAGCGACGAGCTCTTCATATTATGCTTGTATAATAAGCACTTCTGCCAACATTTCAGAACCTTTCGCAACCAGGAAAATGTAAACTGAAGGTTCAAAACTTCTAAATGGAATGAAAGGTAAAATAAAAAAATTGTCACGGGTTCAAGTACACGATGGGGTCGTTGAGGCAAATCATGTGATCCTTACCCACTTGGTACGACACATAAGGAAGTAACGTCCGCGTAAAGTTTGAGATCGCGTTTAGTTTTTACGGTATAACTTGCTTTTTTTACTTTTTATTTGTAGTTCTTATTTTCGAATTAATGTCACATTGTGGTTGTACGACAAGATTTTTTTTCACGGCGATAACTTTGAAAAGGTCACTTCAATGCGCAAGTGAATATTTCCGAAGTGAATTTGTAAAATTTCCTGACGTAAATATAACGTCATTAACGTTACAATGACCAATCACAAGTCTCAAGAAAATGGGGCTCGAAGAAACATTTGACTTGCCCCACAGAAGTCAAGCTTTGTTTACTAAAGGAAGATAACAAAAAAAAGTCTCTTACGTGCTATTAAATTAGAAGGCAAGTCGACTAAATAAATCCCGTTAAGAGATATTTTATTTTAATTAAGTGGATCCATATCCTTTCACGCATTGGCTTCCAAAGGCCTTGTATGTAATGCCAGGTCGCGATAGCCATTATCCTCTGTATAACCGGAACTCATTTTATCGAACCGGTACCTATTTCCTACTCCTAAATTTAGTAGGGAACTGTGGTACATTACTTCCTTCTCCCAAAATGAGGAAGCACTGGGCTCGAATGGCTGGTTGTCGAGCCGGCGACTTTTCAGACAAAAGACGATTGCTCAACCGCTACGTCCCAGTAACCATATGACGTCAGAATTCCTACCAGGTTTCTATATTCAACAGTTTATTTTATTTTTCAAACTAATTTTAAT
Organism: Morinoia aosen; assembly: GCA_030386875.1. Lineage (NCBI taxonomy): Eukaryota > Metazoa > Arthropoda > Malacostraca > Amphipoda > Talitridae > Morinoia > Morinoia aosen. Next base: position 31,399,114 of record CM059561.1, on the reverse strand, counting down.
GAGAAATATATGCCGACATATTTCAGGCTTTCTTCTTGTTTTCATATTTTCACCTTCACCCTGAACCTACAACAAATTGAGCCTTACATCCACCGGCAGTACAAATTTTATTGAAAGTAGCTCAAAAAACACTGCACTGTCGTAACTTTACCTGACGGCTTCTGGCTTCTTGTTGTCTAAACCCAACCTTCAACGCCATCCCATAACAATTTGAGAGCTTTACTCTTATTGAAAATTTTTACTTACAATTACACATCCAAAATACAAAACTGTTACAGTTTACCTGAAAGCCACAGAACCAAATCCTGGCCTATCGAAGATGGAGCCTTTAGGCTTCAAAGCCACGACGTCCCCGAAGTCAGGCATCGAGTGAGACTGGTACTTGATGGCATCAGTCGCGTCGCTGGTGCGGCGCTCCTTTTCATCGAACACGTCACTGATTTTGGCGTGTTTGCTTCCTGCAAAACAAGTGACGGGTAAACATGCCAAATATTTCTCGAGAATTACAGAAAGGGAAATATAGAGTTGGTATGCAACTAAAAGACCCTATAGTAAAAAAGCCCTGTCCAAGGATATTGAAGTACATGTAATTGAAACGAGTTAATTCATCGCAATATTATCCCGTACACAACACAAGCCCACTCAAGAAATACTAAATTTACACAAGAATTAGAAGCAGTTTCACTTACATTGGGAGATGTTAAGTACAATTTGGAAATAACACGGAGCTCCCAACTTTTAATAACCCACGTAATTCTTAAAATATTGCTCAGCAGTGAGGGAGAAACGCACGGACAGGAGTCGGATACAAAAATTGTGTAAAAACCTCGTAAAATGAATGCTTGAACGTAAATTTTTGATTCTAGCCATGCCTGTCGGTTGTGCTGTTTTATTTGCCACCTAACAGAATTTGTATATTGTCCTCAATACGTTTCAAGTAGGCGTCGTGGTCATGACAGTATATTTTGTGTAGTAGCGAGTGCGTTATGTCTGAACCAAAGGAATTCGAACATGGACGAATCGCTGGTGCTCGTATAGTAGTGGCTTCCTCTCTGGCTACCTCAGTGCCCAGATCTTAATATTATTGAGCCTTTTCAGTCTCCTTATCATTTTTCATATTTAGAGTCGTGAAAAATGCGTATGAGACTTTAGAACTTAAAGAACCCTCGAATATCCGGCCACTTAACCTGCCCTGGTATATCAAACCACATTTCACTGCTATATTCTATCCGATCACTCGTGTTCTCAGTCTCAAACCTCGCCAATACGGACACTTGCCTGTGTCGCTAGCAGCGCTGATGAGAGCGTCAGGGACGAGGATAATCTCCGAGTCTCGCCGCAGGCCGGTCAGATGCCGCACGGAATTGCCTCCGGTCCCGCCGTCCTCCCGCACCTGGGGGGACAGCAGCGCTCAGACAAGGTAACAATTCTCCCGGTCAGTTCTTGAGTTAGACTACATTGCAAGTTAACGAGTCATAAGAAACTGCAATGATTGAAAGCTATTCCTTCTTATTTTCAGAAACCAACCATGAAGAAGGAAAGGGACCTCGCAATCTCGTAAAGTTTAAAACAAGATGTACAAAGAATAGCATTTCTTACAATAATCTGACCACACGTTTCTGCACTATTAGATGGGTATAGAAGAAGTATAAACACGCAGTTGTACATGATTTAAGACATGTTTTATAAGCCTTAAATAACGGGGAGAGGAGCATTAAAAACAAAGGTAATTTCTTTGACGAGGATTCAGGAGTCATGAGAAAAGCTGACACTCAAAATTGGTAACCCCAGTAAGAATCTTTAATATCGGTTTTCAACTGTCTGAAAAACTTTGAATCAATGTACTTCCGTTGTATAGCGAATTTCAATAAACCTAATCTCCAAAAACGTGACAAATCGAACTAAATGCAATTTGGGAATAATTCCTATCAAAATTTAGATACGATTAAGCTTCACAACGCTGGAACATGCTCTAATTTCATCGTATGTACGAGAGTACAGGTCGAATTCCGGTTTGGTTAACTCTAAGCTGTTTGCACCCACGTTACAATTCTGCAAAACCTGTCAGTAATGTACCGCATAAACCAGTTCGATTTTTCATATTCTAGGGAATATCAATCTCTGATAAGTCTTACAATTCTAAATAATTCCTAAGCGTGCAAGTAGCGCTAAAAATATAAGAACACCTGCACATGAGAGCAGTAGTACTGACGCCTTGAAAGGTAGATTTTCACCTTCAAGACACAAAATTCAGGAGTTTATAATCGTTCTCAAAATGCTGCCCCCGGACTTTTATCACACGACTACTCTAACATATGGCAGCGGAGAAGTGATCACCATAGTAAAGGTCATGCTCGGCCAATCCCATACATTAAATCCGTTTTCAGGAAACTTCAAGCCAGATCATGTGCCATCAGCATTATGAATGAAAATATAATGCCAATGTTTTATTTTTGGCCCACTTAGGTTCAAGTCTTAGGTTGACGCCACGTTTCTATTTGCCTATACGTACATTGATCTGTAGTAACTCCTCAGCAAGAAAACTCATCCATTCAAATTGGTCACTCACGTTTGCAAGTCGTGGCAAAAAACAGCTGCGGCACATTTTGGAAGGAAACGCTACAATACTTCTTGACCATTGCAAAACACTATCCAACGTTCATATTTTATCCATCAATTTTTTTAATGGTTTAAATCGCGCAGTCATATAGACGGTTGTTTCAATATATTCGATTTATGCAACTAATCAACCTAATTTTACAGCACAAATTAAAAAAGATCTCATGTGCTTTTTTAGTATAGAAACTAAAGCTCAAAAAATAGAAAAGGGAAGGCTCAACAAAATGACTTCGTTGAGGAAATAGCAGAGTACTGTTATCTGCTAGGTGTTGTGTGCGATCTCTGAGATGGAACAAAAAAAAACTAGGAGACAAGCGAGGGACATTTTGCGTAGAGTAAGAGAGAGAGGGAGAAAGAGAGGGAGAGAGCGAAGATCGACTTTTACGCAAATTCGTCGAAGATAATTCAGGTGGGAAATAAAGAACCGTGTGGATTTTCATCGTACTCACGAAGCTCCTATCAAAATCCATTGGCTCGAGAAAATTGCAAGAAGTATAGAGTCAACACCATATTAATACATGCAGTAGCACTGGTTCTTCAGTTTTTTTTATCCTGACAAATTTAACCATGATAAGTAGAGCTAACAAGTAAAACGACAGCTGTTATAACGTACCTTCGGCAGCAAGAGACTAGGGGTGAGGGTGAGTCTCGCAAAGTTCAAAACAGAAAAAAACTTTAGCGTCTGTGCAAAACTGCTTATGCTGCTTGGTTGGATTTTTCTATTATTAGCTACTGATTTTATTTGGGTAAAAAAAACAGGATTTTCCCGACCATTGAAATGGTGCTGGGTATATATCAATAAACGAATGAAGGTCAGACACTACTTGGCTTAAAGCCGAACTCATATCTTCGGTCCTGCGATGCCAGGAGTCCGCAAGGTAGTTCAATTTGAAACTCCTGAAGAAGTTCAAAAAAGGCTTGTGACTTCTGAGATGAATTTGTTAATGTAGAAAAATTTAACCTCATCTCTGCAACTGCAGCAGGACATGCAAGTGCTGAACTTTCAGTTACGCTTGATATAATTTATCATAACATTTTTACACCCACATTTTCATTCGCAGCTAGTTATCCACTTTTAAATTCAGTCAGAGCCTTGGTGCAGTGGCACAAAAGAAACAAGTATAGAAGCTGAGCGTTACCAGCCATTTGAAGCTCCACTTTTGTGCACCTATTTTGTCGAAATACGATTTTTCTACTAGCGTGACATGTTGTTTCTGAATTATTTTGCCGCGGAAAATAGTTCACACCTGAAATTGTGCATTTTTTTCATATACCTCAGTCCCAGCTCATTATCGTTTCAAAATAAAGCTGTCTGCTACAAAACAGTCAATTAAGAAAGAGCTTATAAACTCAAAATTTATTTTTTCCTCTTCTACAATTCCATTCAATTTCATGCAAACCTATTTCATCAAACTCAACTTTACCTTAAATTCACTATCCCTGACGCCCTTGTTATTGTTGGCCTCTTGCAAGAGTTTTCGGTTGAATATTTTCTTCTGAATGCTGGTTGCCGTCTTCTTGGACGACGCGCTGGTGGTGAGGTCAGAGAAGGTAGGCGAGGGCGCGTAGCCAGAAGGGGTGGTGTTGTTGTAGATCTGCGTGGAGTCTTTGCGAGACAACATTGAGAAAGATCCTCTGGAGATGGTGGCCATGAAGCTCTTGCGACGCGGCTCTTCGTCTGAATATGAGAACGGGGCACCGTCATGAAAATGGAGGAAACTCAAAAATTCTCACTCAATTTGTTAAAGGTGCCCCGGTTCACCGACTTTATGCCAGATCAGGCAATGAATCTGAATTTAATAAGCACTCATCCGGCATCCCACAAAACAATACAAAATGTAAACTGAATTGAGACGAGTTGAATTATGAATGAAGTCTCCAAGGTTGGTGCCCAACAAGAAATAACCAGCCATAACCACCAAACTTTCGGAAATAGCGCAAGAAAAGATCTCAAACCAATTTTGATGAATTTAGTAAGTAAAAATGGGTTTTCGCGATAAGAAACGCACGAAAAATTCAATGGGAATTTTTGACCTCACGATTACTTGAAGAGGGATCGTCTGAAATTACTTTCGACTTGGATTATATGTTAGTTTCATCCTCCCTAACCGCTAGAAAAAAAGAGAGTTTTGAAGAGGGGAAGAAGGCCCCATTTAGTATGGAGATAAGGGAACGCAGAATCTACGTAGAAGATGAGAAAAAAGTTCATGAAAAAATATAACCGTTGAAGAAGAAAATAGTAGGTGCTGAAAAACAGGTCATCGGTGAACCAAAAAAACGTGGTCCTTAACAAAACAAAAAACATTTTATTTCCACAAAAAGAAGGCCTACCTAACTCTCAGCTCAGGCGCTCACACATTTTCCCACTGGGAGTGCTAATTCCCACAGATAAAACAGCTGTATCCCCCTAGGGGGGGATTACTTTCGAAATGATATGATTTCAGATAAGTCGGAAATTACAATTACACATAAAATACACTGTTTCATCAAACAGGTTTTGTAAAAGATTAATGCTGATGTATTGACGCATTTCTGAAGTTGTCGGCAAGAAATTAATTTAATGCTGAATTAATTAACTAATGCTGATGTATTGACGCATTTCTGAAGTTGTCGGCAAGAAATTAATTTAATGCTGAATTAATTAACTAATGCTGATGTATTGACGCATTTCTGAAGTTGTCGGCAAGAAATTAATTTAATGCTGAATTGATTAACTAATGCTGATGTATTGACGCATTTCTGAAGTTGTCGGCAAGAAATTAATTTAATGCTGAATTAATTAACTAATGCTGATGTATTGACGCATTTCTGAAGTTGTCGGCAAGAAATTAATTTAATGCTGAATTAATTAATGCTGAATTAATTAACTAATGCTGATGTATTGACGCATTTCTGAAGTTGTCGGCAAGAAATTAATTTAATGCTGAATTAATTAATGCTGAATTAATTAACTAATGCTGATGTATTGACGCATTTCTGAAGTTGTCGGCAAGAAATTAATTTAATGCTGAATTAATTAACTAATGCTGATGTATTGACGCATTTCTGAAGTTGTCGGCAAGAAATTAATTTAATGCTGAATTAATTAACTAATGCTGATGTATTGACGCATTTCTGAATTTGTCGGCAAGAAATCATTTCCCAACAACAATATCGTTTTCTAAAATTAATACGAAGTAAAGATAAAGAATTCATGCTGATGTTCTATAGAAATAGATAAAATTGCAATTCGTTTCAGACAACTGCGTGAATGCGTTTTCAAGTCACCGGTATAAATTTCAAGTTATAGATATTCACTCACTTCAACATACTTCTATGTGCAATATGACACACAAAACTGGTCGAAGTTGAGAAGTTATGACGCAAATACTGATACGGGCTACTTATTTCGTTCTATAAATATGGTAAGTTTTTGCACCACTCTATGTATTTAATGCATCTTGGCCATTCGAATTTATTTTTGTAAAGTTTCTACGCGCATATTGTCGCTGAGTTTTTTATTATTTCAAAAAAGGTTCATATTTTCCAATACAAAATTACCTCAACACTGACTGAAGCAGAACAGTGCATAATAAATTTATGATTAATATCAACCTAGTATAGGAACTAAAGATAAAGCGACCGCTTACTTATTTGAGCGTGAAGAAAGACTTGATAATTGTAATGTGCATTTTAAAAGCTTCCGATGTTTCGCTCGCAAGCTTGACATTTTCAGGCGCAGACATTCCTCAAGACTCCCAAGATCGACCAATGACTCCAGTGGCTCAAAAACGGGCATTTGAAACATGCGATAAACACAACACCGCAAACTCACCCGGCTTTTTTTCTGACTGTTCAAGCATTTCTCGCTCCTTATCAAGCTTCTTCTGCTCAGTTTCTCTGAGCTTGTCCATCTTCTTTTGCATCTTCTCTGATTTCTGCAGTCTCACCTCCACCTCTTTCTCAGCTTTCTCTTTCATTTTCTTCACTTTCTGCAAAACAGGAATTTTTTAACCTTTTCTGACTCAACAATTAATAAACATGGATCGGTAGGCATAACATACTTTAGCAAATTTTAAAGCATCTATAGTTCAAATTTAGTCCGTATTGATCACACAATTGTACTGATTTGAAATGGAACTACCACACATCTATCAAAATAATTTTTCAGCTTATTTCTACACTCAATGCAAGATAATGAACGTGAATATTTGCGTACTTGCATAGATTGCAATGAAAACTTTAAGTATGCAAGTCTATATAAACGTAAACCTTACATTTTACATGACTACAAATAAAACGAGGTTTCAACTTTTTGAACAAACCCTTTTAATGTAATGATTTTCATTTGGAATGAATAATGAAATATGCAAGGTTGTTAACAAGGCTTTTCGTATAATATCAGTTTGAGATAAAAGGTTGTAAAAATCCTTTTCTTACTCAGGAAAAAGCTAATTAATGGTGTGGAGTTAAACTCCACAACGATGGGATGAAAACAACACGTATCGGAAGGGTAAGAAGAGGCTATTGCATTTGATGAGGCTAAGGAACACGCAGAAAAAGATGTCGCGAAATTTACAGGCAATTCATGCCACGCGGTTATGCGGGTTAAGCAACACTGAAAACAATCCGGTGCATACGAAAACCCAAGGCATAAACATCACTTTGACTGTGACTGCGACGTGCGCCACCGGTGGTTCACGGAGTTAATTTGCATATTGCTGCTCACCGACCAGTAGTTGCAAATTCAATTTTCGTAAATACTTAATCAAAGCTAAATAAAGGCATGATCCAGTTCATGTTTGTTTTTTTCATAATATTTTACGATAACTGGCTTTAAATTTGAGTTTGGCATCGAACTTTAATATTTAGTAGTCGATCGCAGTCAAAGTGTTAAATTCAGGAAAAAATCTGCCCGAAAGGGACTGCTACTGTGTGTCCGTCCTGAATTGTCGACCGCAATCTCTTTGCATCACAGATTGAGCTGCTGCGAAACGTCAATGATTGCCCTTCTCCTGCTGTGTTTGAACGAACTCTTTGTGCGAAAATCCATGCAATGATTATATTAATCAGAATGGCTCGAAAACGGCCGATGTTAACCTTTGAGCACAAGACCACTCATTTAAACTGGGACCAAAAACACGCACATTGGATGGTATAGGGGTGGAGAAGCGTCGTGTGGTCAGAAGAATCACGATTGTGTCCCTATAGCAATCATGCTCGCCGTCGCGTTCATCGATTAAGCCTTCAACGAAGTCTGTGTGCAAGGGGCGATATAAGGAGGAAGGTCTCATGTTCTCAGTCTGTTTCAGGTCCACAAAAGTAGGTTCTTACGTTGAGGCATCCGGAAAACATAACTAGCATGGTTACATTGAGGTGCCAGATAATCAAGTTTTAATATGTTCACAAAATCTGCATGAAGAAAGGTATGTTGCTCTTCTTATCTTTCAGGATCATGAATTTCAGGCGCTTTAGGCTAGAACTGTCATTTATTGGCTTGCCAGCCGTTCAGGATATGTCAGGCATTTAGGTAGAGCTACCAAGTCTCCAGACATGAACCCAATAAAGAATTTGTGGAACCATCCAAAAGGACGAGTTCACGTGCTGCAGCCACACATATACGAGTTCAGTGGTTGAAAATAGACCAGATGTAAATCGGGACACGTATAGAACTAAGCCTCACAGAATTGCCGCTATTATTCGCATCCCTACAGGTCCTACATCACTCATAATTATCACGTGACAAATTTTGTGTCCGATGAGTTTATATGTTTTCTATCAATTTTACATCCATAAATCGTTGTTTGATCAAGTGGTTCAGTTCTCATAACTGCCGTCAAGTTATTATGAATTAAAAACCTCACAAACAATTTGTAGATTCATCGTTAAATATTTTCAAATATAAAGGTAATCGATTGCATCAAAGCTACCTTCAAGTACAGAAAATTTATTTGGAGCAGGTTATCTATCAGTAGCTAGTGCATGAAGTCTATGCAGTGAAATGAAGGGTAAAACACTCACTCAGATAAACATACCAGTTTCGCAATCGTTGTGAGTGACCAAAGAGCAGAGATGAAGTATTATTTCGACAGATAGTATTAATAAAAGATTCAATATCACTATCCAAAATATTCAACACATTTTGCATTTTGCACAGCAATTTGAAAAAAAAGTACTCCATACATAAACAGAATAGGTCAGACCAAGACACAGTCAGAAAAATAATTTAAAAATCGCTAAAATATTATAAACCTGGCGAGAAGAGTAACTCACAGACGCATCTTTGGCCTGCTGCTTGGCGGCGGCGGAGTCGAGGAAGCGGAGCACCTCCTGCTTGCCGGCGATGGCGGCCAGGTCCTTGGGGCTGTGGTACTGGTTGTCCAGCGCGTACAGGTTAGCCCCGAAGTTGACGAGGAAGGTGACGCATTGCATGTGGCCTTTGGCAGCCGCGCAGTGCAGCGACGTGTTGCCGAAGTTGTCGCACTTGTCGGGATCACCCCTGACCAAAACAAGTCCGGTGTTATACTTTAAAGTACTGGTAACCATTCAAATTCTCATTATCAACTTTACTTATGCACAGGAGTCTGGTGGTTTTCAATCGCAATAATGCTTATGATCACGTTTCTACACTTCGCTGAGTTGCCGTGCATATACGTGGGTTTTGACTTCCAGCTTCAGTGAGCCGGGAGCTAGAGAATATAATTTTCATCAGTAGCCTCTTAGTTCAGCACAATATTCTCCTATACAAATGGAACAAACAGCGTGTTAATTGCATTAAAAAAAGAATTTATGTATAATCGAGTACTCGCCTATTACAGGCACCAGCGCGCTTTCTCCTAACTACATACCATCAACGAGTAATTTAAATTTTAAACAACCGTCTTTTTATGCATAATCGAAGTACTATATAGACTATGACAGGCACCATGCAGCGCGGTTGTCACTAGACCGGACACACCTGTGCATGCAGACCACGCTTCTGAACTGATCGATAACGTCGCTCGACCACTCTTCCCAGCGCTCAATAATGAAGCAAGAGTACAGGCATGGAGCGTCCAATATTGATTTTCCCGCCAAATGCCGCTATTGACCAATTCTACTCCAGCATTTTAGGATTATCCTTGTAGAATTTAATGTTTAGCAGAGATATCCAAGGTGTGGTACAAGTATACACGGTGCAATCTACAAGGTGTGGTTCAAGTATAAACGGTGCAATCTACATGGTGTGGTTCAAGTATACACGGCGAAATCTACAAGGTGTGGTTCAAGTATACACGGCGAAATCTACAAGGTGTGGTTCAAGTATACACGGCGAAATCTACAAGGTGTGGTTCAAGTATACACGGCGAAATCTACAAGGTGTGGTTCAAGTATACACGGTGAAATCTACTAGGTGTGGTTCAAGTATACACGGCGAAATCTACAAGGTGTGGTTCAAGCATACACGGCGAAATCTACAAGGTGTGGTTCAAGTATACACGGCAAAATCTACGAGGTGGGGTTCAAGTATACACGGCGAAATTTGCAAGGTGTGGTTCAAGTACACGGCTCCATCTCTCATGTAATGACCAAACGCCACTTACTGATCGAGAAGGAAATCAGATGTGTTGATAACCTATTGGATGTGTTGACATCACATGAACTATCCATGACTTTAAATAGCCGGAAACGTAGAAAATTAGGTTACGCTAATTGAGTAAGCATTGGGGGTGCATCTACACAGTAGCTGGAAAAAAATTTAATGACAGTTTCTACCTCAATACTAATTTAGCATCCAATGAGGATGTGGAGAACGAGAAGAGTGACAGTCCGGTCAGAAGCATGGCGGGCACCAGACCTCAACGCTGACGGGAAGGAAGTACAACAATGCCGCTCGAAGCATTGAGTCACTCTGTGTGGAGTGTGTGTATGCGTGCATGCACACAAAAATTGTATATGTTCTGAGAAATTTTTCACTGAGTATATTTGCAGGAAGCACAGAATAGAATATTGTTTACTCTTCATGGAACTGCTATTGATGCTGGAAAATATCATGCAGTTTGATGAAGCGTAGCATAATATTATGAGGAACTTGACTTCAAAACAGAATCGTAAGTGTATTCATAGATTCATGCACCTTTTGATTAGATAATTGCTACCATTCATGTACAATAGAAGTTGAATAATCAATTACTTGGAATGTAATGTCTGAACACCTGACACCCGTGAGCATCAATGGACGCCGAACCTGCAACTTCAAGTTACACGTGTACATCCCTTCAAAGCTCTGATGTGGTCACTCTGCAATCAAACATTCTCTCCTTCTGTACATCGATCATTTTGATTCTCAAGAATGTTGTGTCAAGAGTCAAATGATGTTAACAATTGTCTCATATTAAGAAAATCTGGCCCTTAGTAAATGTTCAACATCAAGCATGTAGGAACGAATTTCAAACCACTTCTGATGTACAACTTTCAAGATAGTTGAATTTCAATTCACAATATTCGGTCAAAACAACTACGAAAGTTCAGAGTATTTCAACAATACAACGACAAAAATTCACTATATCGAAATAACGAAAAATAAATAAATTAACAAAATAACGACTTAAATTCAGAATATCTAAACGAAATAACAACCAAAATTCGATATATCTCAATGAAATGATGAAAATTTAGAATATCTTAATAAAAGAACGACGAAAGTTCAGAAAACATCAACACTTCAACGAAACGACGAAAATTCAGAATATCTCAACGAAACAGCGAAAATTTAGAATATCTAAACGAAACAGCGTCGAAAATTCAGAATATATCGACAAAAATGCATCTGCATCGTTACTTCGTCCCGACATTTTGAGGCGTTCCAGCTATTCAGCGTTGAACTCTAGTCACGGAATTAATATTGAAAGAAAATATTACGTGAGGATATGAATTCCAGAGCATGGTTCGTTGACTCGGCGCAAAATTTCGGTATCCGTAAGTGCACGAAGCTTTCTCTTACGATACAGTTGTTGCATTCTGCCTCAGCCGTAAGCTCACTCAGAAATCAAGACCACAACAGGGAATAACATCTCATTCCAAAAAGGAGGAGCATGGCATGAAGACGGGAACACCGAGGCAGCACACGCATCGTTAGTTCAGTGCAGCCAATGGAGTCTTACTTAAGAAACTCTGCGGCATCCAGTTGTATCTGAATATTACCAACTAGTTGATACCGCAAAAGTATGCTCTATTCTAAGGTAAATATATTTGGCAAAAAATAAACAAATTTCACGTCAATCCTAATGTTTTAAAAGATTTATTACAAGACAAGTTTCGAATTTTGTTTCGCCTTAGGGGCTTTCAAATTTATTTGTATGTTACACGAACTTCATGCCTCTATAACAGTTCTGCCCCACACCACACTCCAGGTTAGCACGTCCTACACTCCAGGTTAACACGTCCCACACTCCAGGTTAGCACGTCCTACACTCCAGGTTAACACGTCCCACACTACAGGTTAGCATGTCCCATACTGCAGGTTAGCACGTCCCACACTCCAGGTTAGCATGTCCCATACTCCAGGTTAGCACGTCCCACACTCCAGGTTAGCATGTCCCACACTCCAGGTTAGCATGTCCCATACTCCAGGTTAGCACGTCCTAGACTCCAGGTTAACACGTCCCACACTCCAGGTTAGCATGTCCCACACTCCAGGTTAGCATGTCCCACACTCCAGGTTTGCATGTCCCATACTCCAGGTTAGCACGTCCCACACTCCAGGTTAGCATGTCCCACACTCCAGGTTAGCACGTCCCACACTCCAGGTTAGCACGTCCCACACTCCAGGTTAGCATGTCCCACACTCCAAGTTAGCATGTCCCACACTCCAGGTTAGCACGTCCCACACTCCAGGTTAGCATGTCCCACACTCCAGGTTAGCACGTCCCACACTCCAGGTTAGCACGTCCCACACTCCAGGTTAGCATGTCCCACACTCCAAGTTAGCATGTCCCACACTCCAGGTTAGCATGTCCCACACTCCAGGTTAGCATGTCCCATACTCCAGGTTAGCACGTCCCACACTCCAGGTTAGCACGTCCCACACTCCAGGTTAGCATGTCCCACACTCCAAGTTAGCATGTCCCACACTCCAGGTTAGCACGTCCCACACTCCAGGTTAGCATGTCCCACACTCCAGGTTAGCATGTCCCACACTCCAGGTTAGCACGTCCCACACTCCAGGTTAGCATGTCCCACACTCCAGGTTAGCACGTCCCACACTCCAGGTTAGCACGTCCCACACTCCAGGTTAGCATGTCACACACTCCAGGTTAGCATGTCACACACTCCAGGTTAGCATGTCCCACACTCCAGCTAAGCATATCCCATACTCCAGGTTCGTACGGCCAGCACTGCCCGTCCGGAAGTTCATTGTTCGGAGCTCCGGGAAGTTGAGTGCGGGGACCAGCGGTTGCAGAACAAGGAACTGACGACTGGTCGTCATGTCATACTTCCCGATCAATTGAACTATGCACAGCATTGATGGTAGTGACATTCTGCGAGCCAATTGACTCAGCTGTGAACTATAATTATTCCCATGACGCTGGAAAGAACATAGTCATCGTGATGATCTGAGTGAGTGTTGTGGAGGTGCTGTGACGGGCTTACGTATACTTCTCTGTTTCCTGCCGTCCGTGAAGTTGTCGATTATGCAAGTCAGAGCACGAGATGCGTGGGAAATCCGCAATGATCAATGTGATGGACTTGAACAGAATGTCTTCCGTCAAGGCACGCATAATGAGCATTTAGGTTGACTACGAGACTGTGGGAAAAAAGGAGAAGAATCCGAGACTGTGATCGAGCACGCATGCGTCCGAGCGAACATCGCCAGTACAGCTGTCATCTGTGGCTGCTGCGATGGATGGTTCGTGCGTCAACTCAGATCTTGGAGCCATCGAATGGCTCCCAATAAGTAAAGAATGAGGCGCGAAAATCAACATGATTTATTACGTACTATCAGAATGAAATTTGTCGCAATTTTTATATACTTCAAAATGCAATGAAAGAATTCATTATGTTTGAATTTTGTTTAAAGGCGAACTAAAATAATTTCGTTTTGACCAAATAAGAGTAATTCATGGAATTGATTGAAAGATTTTAAATTAGTTTTAGCCTCCCTTTACCACAATAAAGATGTTCAAAGAGGGGAAGGATGAAGGCACCATTTAGTAAAGAGTTAGGAAAACGTGGAATCTATGCACAAAGAGTGTTCCCGCAAGGGATCCCGTGCTCATAGAAACAGTAAGATAAAAAGGGAGGTTATGAAACAAGATAAAAGTTGAAGAAGAAAGTTAGAGGTGGTGAAAAACAGGATAGCAGTGAAGCGAAAAAAGATGGTCCTTAACAAAACAAAAAGCACTTTATTTCAACAAAAAGAAGGCCTACCTAACTCCCAGCTCAGGACCTCACATTTCCCCGTGGGATACTTAATTCCCATAAATAAAATTTATGTTAATAAATTAAGGTGTATTCCCTAAGGAGGTGTTAATTCCCTAAGGGGATTAATTCATAGAATGGATAAAATCTTCAAGTAAGTTAAAATATCAAATCGACCTACAAATTTTTTTTTCATTCTGAGTCTGAGTATAGCAACAAGAGGCACTTTTGAAAATTAATAAAATTAAATTCCTTAATTAAAGTTTCCAAAAATTAATGAAACGATTAACTAATGACTCTAAAAACCCACGATATGATGAATTAATACAATGAAAGGCCCAATCCATCGATAGCTGCTGGTTACTACGAACAGACAATAATTAGAACCTTCGTCATGCAGTGGTCACTCCGTGAACTGACGCCCTATTGAAGCGTGGGTGAAACTGAAATTGCTAGGGTCTGAAATTGAAGCGCCCAAACAAGCAAGAAATTTATATATCAAATATTTTGTATAGAGAAATGCACTGGCATCACAATGACTGGTTGGTGAACATCCGGAAGTTATAATTTTGACGCGTAAACTCAGTATTTCCAAACGTTGTTTCACGTTTCTTACCAATCATGGTTAGATAGAGTGGGGGCAAAATATTACAACATGTTGATTAAATCACCAGATTCCATATTTCTAGACCTCATACAATTTCGGAAATTGAACTATTTATATACAATATAAACAATAGTATAGAAAAGTTAATAAATTATCTAACCCAAATGTATCTAAAGTTTGGTTGCGAAATAGTAGAACATATTAGAATATTCTACAACAATTCTACAATAATTTAAATACACAATATCGAGAAAAAATCAGGTGTAGTAAACTTTTGTTCACGTATTTATCATACATGTTCCCATAAATTTCTTCCATTAAATATTTGTGGGTTTTGGATTTATTATTAGCCTTTTTATACTATTGTCTATATATAGTCCAATTTTCGTATTTGTAGGTGGTTTAGAAATGTGGAGTCTGGCGATTTAATCAACGTGTCCTATTATTTTGCCCCCCAATGTATGTACAAATATAATCACAACAATTCGCTTTCTGATTTTGTATAAATTGCAATACAGCTTACAATTTAACCAACACAGATTTCAGAGGAAGCACCTCGAGGCATCTAGGCAACAGCACCTCGAGGCATCTAGGTAACAACCCCTCGAGGCATCTAAGCAAAAGCACCTCGTGGCATCTAGGCAACAGCACCTCGAGGCATCTTGACAACAGCACCTCGAGGCAACTAGGCAACAACCCTTCGAGGCATCTAGATAACAGCACCTCGAGGCATCTAAGCAAAAGCACCTCGAGGCACCTAGGCAACAGCACCTCGAGGCATCTTGACAACAGCACATCGAGGCATCTTGACAACAGCACCTCGAGGCATCTAGGCAACAACCCTTCGAGGCATCTAGATAACAGCACCTCGAGGCATCTAAGCAAAAGCACCTCGAGGCACCTAGGCAACAGCACCTCGAGGCATCTTGACAACAGCACATCGAGGCATCTAGGCAACAGCACCTCGAGGCATCTTGACAACAGCACCTCGAGGCATCTAGGCAACAACCCTTCGAGGCATCTAGATAACAGCACCTCGAGGCATCTAGGCAACAGCACCTCGAGGCATCTAGGCAACAGCACCTCGAGGCACCTAGGCAACAGCACCTCGAGGCATCTAGGCAACAGCACCTCGAGGCATCTAAGCAACAGCACCTCGAGGCATCTAGGCAACAGCACCTCGAGGCATCTAGGCAACAGCACCTCGAGGCATCTAAGCAACAGCACCTCGAGGCATCTAGGCAACTGCACCTCGAGGCACCTATAGGCAACCGTCCCTCGAGGCATCTGGGCAACACAAAAACGCAAACGTACATCAACTCAACCCACACAAATTTTGCAGCAAATTTATAAATACGTTAAATGAGGCCTCTAGAATCATACGGTACCAACTACCAAGTGCCCAATACACCTAGCGAAAATGAGTTTGGTATACCGCTGTCATCCCCAAATTTTCCTTTGTCTGGAGAGCTAGTCGTAGGTACAGGAAGATAGCTACAAAATATCGAATACCTTCGTAAGTTCCTGAGATGCGATGCTTTCTATGTCGCCGAACTTTGATGCAGTTTTTTGAGGTGATTAAAAAGCGGCGCTCGGTACCGGATGATTCTATGGGCTTCATATTATCTCTCGCAGACTCTTAGAATTTAATCTTCAGAAGAGCCAGAGCACTAACTTCGGTGCACTTTTTTCAAAGCCTGCTGATCTACGTTTTTGCGAGCTCTGTGCTTTTTACTCACGCGCAATATTTTTCTTTTTTTCTAAATGAAAGATTAAAAATTTGGCATTTTGTCTTCCAAAATTTCATTTCAATAATGTTTGAAAATAGCAAGGAAAACACTGGTTTGTCGCCGTTTATATCTTCTTTTTGGTTGTTTTACTTGATTGAAAAGTGGATTGAGTATTATATCAGTTCAAAAAAAGCAACGAAAGATGTTGTGTACAAATAAAGTTTCACTACATGACTCTTGCCATACAGCATTTGATTTTAAATGTCCTATAATTTGTGCCAGTTTAAAAAGACGGTACTCGGACGTGCTGGCATTCATTTCAAGCTGTTGATTGAATATAGGGAGTTGTGGCTAACTTCTTCCTTTTCCCAACTTGAAGAAACAATGGCTTATAATGCTAGTACCGAACGCACGACCTTCCACCCGATGGGCCAATGCGCCAACCACTACAGCCAGTGGCCACAATTATTCTATGTATTTCTTGAGCCGAGAGACTTTGATATTTAAAAAAAACACTTCACAGTATCAATGAACAACAAAAACAAACCACTTTTTTTGGCGAACCGCATTTTCCCGAACTTTTCCGAAGCGTGACATTGCTAGACTGTTTCGATGAAGAAATATTTGCTTCTAAGGTTGGACCAGCGATCCGGTCTGTCATCCCAAAGATGAGGCGATGAAACCAAACTCTCGACCATCTCCTTGCACCGCAGGCGCGCACACGCGAGAAAGCTGGCAGCGAATTCACTGTAAAATTTAGTTCCTCACGTCTTCCACGCAGAATCAGGCCAAGAAATCGAATCGATTTTATCGAAAAAGATTCCAGAATGAGACCACGTGTCAAAACTCCAAGGAGTGAAGAAACATTTTTAATGTCCAGTGGAAACTAACGCGTAATTCACTCCTTTCTTAACGAAGGTTCGGCATTTTGACTTGAATGTTCATTCCCCGAACAATTCAAAATGTACTATATTTAACAAATTAAAACAGTGATTATCAAGCACGCTATTAACACGAAAATTTAAAATAAGCCATGATATGTAATCCATGCTTCATTCATCTTGCAAGTAGCTGCTCTACAATGACAAATCGCTGCTATGATTTTGAAAGAAGTCATTTATAGCTACCATTATACCGAACTAAAATGATGCTAAGTAAGATCCCTGTGAGATGTGAAACAGTTTTATTGAACAAACAAAATACAATTCGAGTTTTATAATTCTAAACACGTTGCTTATAACATTTGTGCAGTGGCCACGGTTGGTTAGATTGTGAGTTCATTTGTTGAAAATTGAATACATTTTTATTTTTTCCCAAAAGTATAAATACTATAACTCCACAATAATATTTTAACTGTACAGCTAAAGTCAACGGCGAAAAGGTAGTAAAATAATTTAAATGTAATTCATTCATAACGGTACGGAAAGAAGAAATTTATTTTGTAGTATACATGCGTACCACTACCTAGTCAACGTTTTAAGTGACAGGGTCGTGGCATCAAAAAACATCTTTACCTATACTTATTTTCATCAAACTAATCGTGTGCAAGAATTGAAAACTGGAGCATGACTTAAAACGAGTCGCACATCAGTGCAAAATTTATTGAAGACCGGGAAACTGGAGCATGACGTTAAACAAAGAATCGTACGGTACTCAAACAATTAAAAGAAGACTGAAGCATACCATTAAAAAATAAATCGCCTATCACTCTAAAATTCAGCATATTTTCTCATTTTCCCTCGAGAAGAGCGCTTACAGAATTGTAATGATATACTCGTACTTTGACATGATATACTTTGACTTTGACATACATCTTTTTTAGAGCAACAGAGGAACACTGAATAAAAAATGCAAACAACCACGAGAACCCAGAATGTTTAACAGTGTCATGCGGAACTGAATCACTAACAAGGAAGAGGAATAACGCCAGAAAAATGAACATTCACGGGGAAATAAACAAACACATTGAAAACAGAAACAATAAATAAAAGATAATAGATACCAGAAAATAGTACCAAACTCGGGAAAAGAAAACAGTTATAAAAAAGTGGAATAAAAACCAGATTACCATAAAACAAATAAGTTAAAGAAAACAAATACGAGTAGAAAATGAAACAAAAATCTCAAAAAACAATGTATGCAGATACAGGTTAATTAGACCAAAACATGCAAATTAAACTAGAAACATACCACAAAAACTTTGACGATCGAAAAGAACGCAATGAAGCATGCAATGAAACGTGGAATGCCACAGCAAGAGCAAGAACGCGTCACAAAAAGCACGGAATACCAGACGATCAACAAGAAAGTATTACAAAGACACAGAACACCAGAACATGAAAAAATTACCGTCAAATTTCGGAACACCAGACCATCAGAAAGAAATCACCACCACAACACGGGACACCAGACCATCAGACAGAAATAACCACAAGAACACGGGACACCAGACCATCATAAGTTACCACCACCACAACACGGAATACCAGACCATCAGACAGAAATCACCCCCACAACACATGACACCAGACCATCAGACTGAAATCACAACAACACGGGACACCAGACTATCATAAAAAGATCACCACCACAACTCGGGACACCAGATCAACAGACAGAAATTACAACAACACGGGACACCAGAAAGACACCACCACAACAGCACAGGACACCAGGAGATGAGCAGACAGCGACTCACCCCCTGCTGATGATGAGCCGGAGCGCCTCCAAGTTGCCCTCGAAGGCTGCCCAGGCGGTGGGCGTCATGCCCGCCTCGTCCGGCGCGTTGCAGTCGCGCTTGGTGGCGTGCGACAGCGTCTTGAGGTAGCCATCTTTGGCCGCTCTGCCCACAACAACAACTTATTTAATAAAAGCGCAGTCCTCTTTGAACGGAAATACATTAAAGTCCTCATTCAAGAAAGCTCATAAAAGTTTTGCTTTAACAAAAACACATTTAGTTCTCATTGAAGAAAAACACATTGAAGTCCTCTCTGAATTAAAACGCATTTAGTCCTCATTTAAGAAAAACACAATAAGGTCCCCAATTAATTAAAAACGTATTAAAGTCCTTGAATAACCAACGCGAAACAATGGCGACGCATTGAGGTTACTCAGACTCCGTGATTGTGTTTTGTGGTCTTGGTATCAGCAATGTCATTCATGAATATAGATTGAATTGAAGTTTCTTTTTCCTCGACTCTCAATGGGAAGGCTCGACATCGCTGGGGTTTCTGGTCACCCCTCAAACTGGAGAAACAATTAATGTGTATACAACATGTTGAATCGGTCAAAACCAAGTACAGAATGCAGTGCGTGGTTGTAGAATGGTCATATAACGACTCAAGTTTTAAATTTTTCCTAGTAGCTACTCGTATATTATTAACAATAAATGCATTCAGTTTGTTACTTGAACGTTTTGAACCCCTGTTACGGATTACTGCAAACTTTTTGATGCTGAAGAATACATGTGAAAATTCTTCAGCTCACAACCCCGTATGAACAGCAATTTATTTCAAATAATATATCCATAGACTAACAGCGACACTAAAGATGAGAAAGCACCTCCAGGACTTTCGCATTTACTAGGAAAAAGAATTGTCTCCAATTTTATTACAGATTAGGTATACAGTATCGCCCCACTCGTATACTTAAGAGTTGAGCATCTCACTAGGCCCTCATATTGGGAAAAGAGATTCTGCACATTATTATAGATGATACATTTGTTTCCTTGCTTCATAGTCCTGAAGTCATTGTGTATGTTTATGCACGTGACTTACTCACCTCTACAACCTTCGCCCACGAGTCACACCAAACACGTGGTAAATAGGCCTACATCCACTTCTTTCGAATTTCATTTAATGTGGTGCTGAGTTCCTTGAAGGACACTGACGAAATATCGAACAATAAAGATAGAGAACAACTATGTGTAAATGATATAAATTATATGCCCGCACGGTAGCTGAGACTAACGTAGATTTTGGCAACGTACGTGTAAACAATGTTCCCTCCCATTGTTCGCTGGCGTGATTACTTGCAAGCAGGCTGCTGTGTCTCGAAGCCAGTTACGAAGGATTAACACTGTCTAACCAACGTAGTTAAGTATAGGATGTTCCTGTGCATCTGTCCACCCGCTGCATGCAACATCATGCCCTGCCCAGCCACAACACGCTTGTTTTTATCGCCTAGTCACGACCAGCCCCCTCAAACCGAGCCAGGAAAACAAATGCACAGGAGCACTTGACCAACAGTGACAGAGGCACACTTAGTGAAACACGTCAACTACTGGATTCAAATGTTTCTCCGATCTTTCCGACGACTTCATCATGGAGCCTGAACTGAGGAATCAGCCAGCTTCGAAGAACGATTTGACGCTACAAGAAATTATGCAAAAACTGCTCACAAACTTCATTCCGATTTCTATAGCGCGACATAGCTGTTCCGATGAGCACGTGGAATCCAGTGACCCACATGCGAACCAAACTTCGATTCCAAGCACCAGCAAGGAGTTGCTCAATACTCTTACCTTCTGATGGTCATTACTTCATCATGTGTAAAATGCAAAGTTTTAGACACTAACAGAACGTACGTTCTTATATGCCGTTGTGATTAGATTAGATGAGCTGGCTTAAGTCTTCCTAACCATAACAATAGTGTTCCAAAGTGAGGAAGGATTAAGGGACCATTTAGTATAAGGAGTAAGAGAATGGAGAATTTAGGCAGAAGGTGTGTTCCTAAACAATATCCTCTGCGCATAGAAAAAATTAGTTAGTAAGTGAGTTTATGAAATAAGATAATAGTTATCGGTAAGTTCTGCGTGCAACGCATTTTTATAACAAGAACGAAAGGGCAAAAACCAGGCGACAGATCATTTTTAAAAAAACTGTATGTCAAAATTAGAACGTTTCGGGCCTAGACCCATCTTCAGCTAAACAATCTGAAATGACAATAGAAAAAACATTAATATAATCTAGAGCCATCATTGGCTAAAACAATCTGAAATGACAATAGTGAAACATTAAAAACCTATGCTAGAGAAACTGTTGGTATTTCGACAGTGGCATATAAGAATGGAAGAAAGATAATAGTTGGAGAAGAAAGTAGTTGGTGCTCAAAACAGAAGAACAGTGAACCTAAAAATAATGTAAAAAATACCCTATTTCAACAAAAAGAAGGCCTCTGCTCGGGACTTCACTACTTCCCCCTGATGCGCTAATTCCCATTGATACAAAAGTTGGATCCCCTTCAATAATACATGCCTTAGTGAGAAAATAAAAACAGGTGAAGATGAATGTTGGGTTGATACGAACATTTCACGCAAATTTTACACATTTCTAAATATTAACTGATATCTCAGCTCTGTTTAATATGATACATCACTGAGCTCGTTACATCGGCAAATTACTTCGTTCTAAGCCCATTAATATCTGTAGCGAGAGTAAAACAGCAAATATTTCTAAATTGTCCGTGAACGTAAACTATAACTTCATCACGAATGAATCTGATTAGCAAATCATAGTAGTCAGGATTACAGCACAATTATTCTATTTTCCTCATTCGACTTCAAACTGGGGCTCGAAGAAATTTTGTAAATTGAAACACAAGCGAAGATGTAATAGCCGCAGAAAAACTCAGAATACGGATATTAATTTAAATTTTCATTTCGAATAAAGAAAACGCTTTAATCCGGTATACTCTCAGTTGTTTATTATTCATCTTGTAAAAATGTAGATATTAAACTCCAAATATTTAGTTACGTGACGTCTCATACGATAAAGAATAACTAAGAGATGATGATAAATAGTCGCAATTTTGTGTCGGATTAGTGCGTTAAGAACACTGCTTTACAAGGTCTCTTCCTCAATAAAGTGGTTCAGAATTTAATTGCAGACTTATCGTGCTTCAAATAGCTCAAATAACACGTTGGTAGAACCGCAGAAAACTCATGTAGATAATTACTATCACACACAACCCTCCGTGGCTGTCGTTCATAACAAGCTGGCTTTCAAACGCAAAATAATTCGTATTAATGTCTAAGGAAAGCAAACATTAAAAAAAAATTACGGATGACTTGAAGTGAACAAAGAAACATTTTCCTCGAATGGATCCATGCGCTTACATACTCCACTTTCCAGAGGTTGATTAACAAGAGCAATTTCGTATGCTTGAGCGAGCAAGGCAGTCTGGGCTCAGCTTAACACGGAACTTTCGCCCTCTCCGAATGCGAAATTTCTTCCCACCCTACAACAGGGATTATTTTTTGCCCCTCCCACGGGCGGCATTTGGAGACAATTTTACGAGCTTCTTTCAGAAGCGGAGCTCCGAACGTCGGGTATTTTACACCTTCCTCTCATGATCACTTTCTCTGACCGTTTCCCATGTGGTTCAGCAAGCGCAATTGGGTTCTCCAACGCAATGGTTTTGTTGGGAACGTTTAATCTAACGTGCTTATAGTGTCATTTATTATCTAAGGAAATAGTTTTCGTCCAAGCTCCTTAGTCGATGCAAACTCTCAAGTAACACACACTCAAATATTGTCTACGTAAGCTCTAAATAGCTGAAGTAAAATGATTGGTCGCCTTGCAATCTCTGTGAGCACAGATATGTCTTAAAACACTTGATCATCAATGCATGCATGTAGATGGTCAAGTTATACGTCTTGATTTGAAATTAATGTAACTCGAAATTAATGCGATAAATAGTATGAACTTAAAATTAAGGTGATAAATAGTATGAAAACACCTCGGTATAGTCTAGAAAATTCCTTGTGGTTGGATACTACTTAATGAAATCATTTTAAAAAAACAATATACTTAAGTTGAATGATTTTTATTAGAAAGCACAACTAAACGACTACAATGAACTGTCGACACATCACATCGACGTATTAAAATTTTGATTGAAGAGAATAAGTACGATTATTTTTTTTATGGCACACAGTGAAAAAAGGAGTATAAGCCAATTGTACTGAATAGGAGTAGAAAAAACTTCCTATAACGTTATAAGCTGAGACGCTCATGCCTGAAACGATCAAACTCAAGTGCAAGTGTGGTCGTCACAAACCAACTCGAGTACATTCTGGGTCTAGGAATGCAATCCACCAGCCCAAGTCGTGAGAGTAGTTGGAACTCCATGACAT
Organism: Morinoia aosen; assembly: GCA_030386875.1. NCBI lineage: Eukaryota > Metazoa > Arthropoda > Malacostraca > Amphipoda > Talitridae > Morinoia > Morinoia aosen. Next base: position 31,375,644 of record CM059561.1, on the reverse strand, counting down.
TTACAAAGACAAGCTTCCGCATAATGACCGGCAAAGTTTTTGAAGATTGATCGAAAAATCAAGTTTCGTATTCATTGTGTTTGCTTAGCCAGAGGGAAATGAGTTACTGTGTTGTAACTAGACGGAGGCCCTCGATAGCAGCAGTCTTATCATCAAAGATAAACTCGTTTGCCTCGACCAATGCACGCGAAGGCTTCAAAACCACTCCAACTGATGCGGACCTTCAGAAGAATTAAAAAGAGCATAAATAGCAAACGAAGACAGACAACGCGCGCTTTTCTTCAACTAACGTATTATTTTCTTTTACGTTTCCTTGGCTGTAATTGAACCATTAAGGGTGGCCGCAACTCGTATAACTGTGATCAACAGCTAACAACTCATAACTGTGATCATCGATACGCTCATACCTACGCTTGACTATGAAGACAACTTGGTGAAGACGCTGAACATAATAGACAGTTTCCGAGGGTACCCGCTTTAGTTACTGAACTCCACAACTTCAAGGATGTCTATTCAGTCCTCCAATGTCCAAAAGCTCATAATATCACCGTTCCAAAGTGAAATAAACTTTACGAAAAATTAAAAAAAGATCGAGAAGCAAATTTCAATAAAAAGTACACATGGAGAGACTAGTTTCAACAAACAAAATTATTGAAGACAAACTCCGACGAAATAAAAATATCGAGATGCTGGGTCCGACCCTAATTTTACATGGAAATGAACTTCTTAATTCTAGGCGAAGACAAAGTAAAAAGGTGAAATAAGACTTTCACAAGCGGTTCAAATAGCGAGCACCACGAAATATAGAAGCGTTCAGCGCAGGAACCATGTGTGTTGACGCAGATCAATTTATTCATGATATTTTTTTAAATTCTTGATGACGTAACGTAATCGTTTTCATATATATAGTTTAAACACTTCCACAACGTAGGTTTCGATAGACACATTGGCTCCATTTCACGCAAACGTCTGGCAGACGACATTGAAATGATTAAGCTGTTTCAAGAACCGTTTCCATTTTAACGTCTTTATTTGCTTCTTACAGATCCCACAAGAAAACAGAAACCTCAGTTACACAAGTTAGACAGGGCACCTTTAGTTATCAATAGTTATCCTCATTAATCACGTTAGGAAGTCATAGCATTACTGTGTAAAGCCAAGCTATATCACCGATTAAGGCCTAAATAATAAACTTAAGCGCTTGAATTACATTGAACTCACTAAAACAAGGCCCTTTTATCTCCGGATTACGAGCGCTGATAGTTGCTTCTTGGCCTTTCGTGTCAGCGCTTCAAACGCTGTACAGGCTTTGTGCCATTCATTCTGTACTTTTAGATCACAGGAGACATACAAATCTCGAACTGTATCGCAAACAGAAGCACAAATTTTGCTAAAACTTGAACCATTCCCGTCCTTCCTTAATTGAGAGAACTTCAATTATATGCACGTACAATACCGAATATATCAGTATTTTTGAGAGGAAGACACGCGCAGAATAGCTTTTCAAAATAATCAACAGTCACTCGAAAATTTGAAATGGTTGACCAAACCATTTGATTCGTTCGCTCCATCGAGAAGTGGGAGTTCCTAATTGGAAAAGGATCACTTTTAAACTCAGCCTCCTCATACACTATCAGCTTTTCCTGCTCAATATAATGCAGAATTGTAACATAGTTCGGGTAAACGAGGAAAATACGAGGAGCATCTATAGTTTAGAATTGACGAAGTCATAAGTACGAGTAAGCTGCGCATCGTAAGGATATGTCGACTCGACAAATACCTAACAACACAGACTTTGCTGTTTGGAAACATCAATTGAACAAGTAGTTGGATAATTTACAGACTCAGGTAAGAATTTAACAATGAAATATTATGACCCCAAAACAACAGCAGGGATGAAATGAATGAAGTGACATTTTGTTCTAGAGATTTTCAGTTCGTGACATAAAATTCCCGACTTAACACCGATATCGCAGACTCTGCAACGGATTTTTTTCTGTATTTACTCTAAGAATCGGATGTAATTTAAGTCATTGACATCAAGCTCTTGTTAATGCACTATAAATATTTAATATTTTCGGAAACTATTTTGAATGTATATTCAAATGCTGGTGGTTAAAAACATCGTTCCTTTTAGAAGATATATTGCACACTGCGAGCCCACCCCGCCTCCAAAAAAAAAGTGAACCGAACTTCGAATTTATGGAGCTATGCAGTTGTTGATAACTTATTTCTGTCCGGGAGAAGCACAAGCCAGCACAAAATAAATTATAGGGCAAGGTGGTGAGTGGAGACAACGGGTAGTAAAGCCAGAAGTAGGAGAGTATCAGTTACGGACTATAGTATCATCCGAGAAACGAACCTACTTAAGGAAAATCCACAGATGTTTAAGAGAGGGGCAGTGCAAGCAATGAGATCAGGAGCGCAATTAGTTTTATTAAGGAATAGAGGTCCTGTTGAAGGAAAAGGGGCTCAAAATGAAGTGGAAGGTTTTCATCAAGTTATTAAAGGATATTCATTGGTAAGGAGGCACGGATTATTGAAGTATTATAATTTTTAATCTTTACATTATTGAGTTTCATTCAAACCCCAGAGTGAACGGGGAGATTTATCAATTCAAAGTTCGGTCTGCTTTTTTTGGGACAACCTGTATAAAGAATCGAAAGGTTCAGCGACGTGTTGGGTATTTATTGTGAATCTTTTTCCAGAGTCACATGTGGAAATAAATAGAGGACACGGTCTCAGTCTAGCGCTCTCGCAGCTATCATTTCAGCCGCACATTGCAGACGCAATGTATATTTGGGCGGCCAAAATCACAGACGCTCCGGCGAAAAAGTCCGACTTGGATGAGATCAACAAGCTGAGCAGCAGCGTCAGTATAAGTAAAGGCAATAGGGCTCCTAGTGCTCGTGCCCACAACTACACTTCTTGGAAATGAGCTGAGTTCTGGCAACGAGGTACTCCAATCCAAAATGATGTTGACTTGGTGATGTAAGACTGAGTTGACAGGGATTGAGAATAATGAACTGAAAACGCAAAGAAAACCAGCAATCATAACTGACACTTTTTGAGTTGATAGCAGTAAACCATTCGAAATAGACAATAAGAAATTTGAATTATTAGTAATTAAGCATACCAAATTGAAAGTTATGAAAAAAGACGTCAGATTTTTCTTGATTGAGAATTCTAAGTTTAGAATGATTGGCATTTTAGTCCACAGAATTTGGGATTGGCAGCGATCGAGGATTTTGAGTTGATAGTGATTGAGAATCCTGAGACCTTGAATTGCAAATTTCAGTTGATAATGTCAGAGAAATCAGAGTCCACACTGATAAAGAACTAGAGCATGTCTATACCAAGCACGCTCAATTCAGTCGAAATAATTAGTGTGTAAATCTTTTTATAGTCGTAATTTTCACCGCCTCGAGGAAACACTTAATGTCTGTTGGTTTGTTGTCCGCCAAGCTGTTGTAACTCAGAGCTCAGAGAATAAATTAAATTCAATTGCAATGCAAATTTATTCATACACAGGTGAGTATAGCTAACAGCATTCAGAACGAGTAGTGCATTCTTCTTCAGAAAGGGCATTCTTGATAAAAAAAAAACCTACAACTGAAACAGTTCAGTTATGCTTGCAAAACAACGACTGGAAGACATGAATTTTAAAAATTATGCTCTAAAATGGAGCAGTTGGTCGAAAATTTTTGTTCACTCTGGAGACCTTATTGCTACATATTGAATGGTGACGACGACCGCATCTAGATGATGCGTAATGTAGGTAAGGTCACGGAAGAGCTCGTCCAGCCATCGTATAAATAAGCTCCTATACGTGACTTCGCAGATCACAGCTAACAAGACGCACGAGTTCTCGAGCTGGTGCAGTCACCTCGAGTGCTGAGATACGGAGAGTGTTCCTGATAAAGTATACACTTACAGAAAAGACTCAAAACACGCAGTAAAAATGAAGCCTTCGATCTATATTCTCAGGACGAGTAATTTAGTTGCGTGTTTTGGAGTTTGGATTCTGCTTACTTGGATGTTCTTCAACTGTTCGTATAGTCTCGTAGTAAGTGGTGCTGTGTACTATGTATATAGGGGTATAACCTGCCAGTTATTCAATTTTGATTACCTTTAAGCAAATCTGAAAAGCAGAGAAATCAGTCATAACCAATAATGCGAACGAATACTAGTGCAGGCCAATCAATTTAAGATATGATTATAAGCTAGTTTAAGCCTCTTAACTACAACAAAGGTGTTCCGAAAAGAGGAAGCATGAAGCACCGTTTACATAGTATCGAGTTAAGGGAACGGGGAATCTAAGCACAAAATGTGCACCCACGTATGATATCCTGTGCATAGGAACAACAAGTTAGGAAAAAAAGTTTATGGAACAAGATAAATGTTGCAAAAGAAAGTAATAACTGCTGAAAAACAGAACTGAACCGAAAAAAGATAACCCATAAAAAATAACAAAAATTATTGTTTCTACAAAAAGGGCTTACCTACTCTCAGTTCGAGACCTCACATTTTCCCAGTGGAAGGGCTAATTTCCTCAGGCATAATAGTTTTATCCCAATAATTTAAGCAAAACCTAGCTCCTCTAGAGGAAAACTCCGCATCCGTCCTCAGTCGAAACACATAAACTCCCTTCTTCGACCACAAAGCTCACATCTGTAGTTAATTTTGTAATTATTATTACATTTCGAAAGCGTTTTTAACAACACTCTGTGCTCTCGCTTTCCCTTGAACATTGCAACCACCACGGGCGGCCCGCGTGCTGCTGTGTGTGTCTCCTCGCTGATACCTGCAGCTCGGTGCAGAGTCTACATAGATAGCGATGGATGGCCAGCAACGAGATTTTCTGAGCGTTTGATAACCATGTAGGGCATAATACAAGCCGTATTGATCATCGAATTTCGCATCCTGCTTGGGAATGTATTTAGAACTTCGATCCGAAGTGCTAAAAAAATTTTGAATCTCAATAGCTTGAGTTTATTTAAATATACCTTAGGATAAGATTTGTACATACACGATACATGTTGTTCATGGGATTGCATTTACTCGTTTAGCTTTTCAAGAAACTTAACGATAAAGATCGACCCAGTTGACAAATTACTAAAAACAAGCAAATGACAGCGGCACCCAACCTAGTATTTGATATATGCAGGCAAATGAACACTCCAAATCTACGATTTTCATGAAACTAAACATGATGATAGTGCATATTGTTCAGCAGTCATCAAGGTTCAGGAAAACTACGCAGAGCGCCGCGGTGACACACTCACGAGGTCATCTTCATCATTGGTAGAAGTCTAAGAAATACTTTTCGGTATTGATACCGAATACCTTCAATAATTTTTTCAAAAAATAAACTTACAAAATAATTTTCAAGTGCATAGAAAATTAAGAGGAAACACATCGCCCTGCCAACTGGCATAGGTCTGCAGCTCATAAATGAGAAGCTCGCACAGTTATCATTGATAATAACAGAAATAAGGCGATTCCATGGGTACTGTACATACTGCAACTAATAATAAATGGAAAACGACTAATGCAGCATGACAAGTCAGCCAAGTAATTACAGTATTTACATACTGAAGGTTGAATTTCCCGGTGTCCTAGCTTAAAAACTAAAAAAAATTAAAATAGAGTGATAGTGTGGCTCATACATTTTATTGACTTTCCTGGGCAAAAAAGTTTCTGACAGCATTTAGTGAAGTAATTAGGAGTAAATATTTTTGAGGATATATTACCAGAACGTACAGCGTTTGTTAAAAGGCGTTCAACGAGAAACATGGTCGAAACAAAATAAAAATACAAATTAATAGTTTTTGAATACGTTTTTCGTGGGATATTCTGTATATTACGACTTACAGAAATAAAATGCAACCTTATGGGCCGTATACAAATCAAACAAAACGTACATGAATTAAAAATGGTAGGCATAAATTTCGCTATGTTCACTTTAAACGTTCCATCTTGATGAGTGTCAGTAAAGATTTAACTACTACTCTAAGTGGAATTCAGATAGGCGAACAAACCTACCTAAAGTATACATTTCAGGGCATTGGCTGGTCTCTTGCCTTCGATTCATCTTTGCTATATTCTACATATATTAGCTTTGAACTGTGCGTTACGGTGATCAGTCGGTTTTGCAAGAGCAGCTGATGTGAGTTTATGTTCTATGCTTTTCTTTAACTCTCTGCAACTCATTTTGCATCCATAGCCAAATAACGCAGAGATAACATTTTGTGCTACCTACGTTAATTCTACAGGCCACTTTCTTAGCCACTCACGAATGAATGAAATTATATAGTGCGAAGACAAATCGCTACAACATGGCTCAGGACGTCCATTTCAAACAACACATCACCTCAACACACCAATTCCCGCACCGTGACCGATAAGATCAAACCTCCTCTTCAGCAGAGGGCGCCAAGTTCACTCAGGTTTTGTGAACTTCTCGCCACCAACGAGCTCACGTCAACACCTGAATTAAACGTGCGTGTGACTCTCCCACGTCCTCACCTGCGTAGTTGCGCCAGGGCTGCCGACTGGTTAACAACCCGCACAATTGCGCTTTTCGAACTTCCGTTCTGGAATTATCACGAAATAGAAAAAATTCAAGTCCTGTTATCGCGTAAACTTCAATGCAACACATCGTCCATTCTGTCATGACGGAAATAATTTTTCTACTTTCAAAGAATTATTTTTTTTAATTAACGCGTCATTTTAACTAGTCCATCATTGCATACATCGCGGTTTGAAAGATACGTAGTAAAATTTATGAACCATTCTGAATTTCAATATCAATTGGTAAATACTAAGATTCATCGCTAAGATGGGGCAATGCACTTACAGAAGAAGTTTAAAGTAGGGTTTGTAAGTTAGAAATACCCGTATGTCTTTGCGAAGTTTCACTTCTTAGCAACCGACTTCAACATCGACAGCCATAATAAATAAGCAAGTATGAAATAAATACGAAGAAATAACTACAGAGCTATTAAGGAATACATTAATTAGCAGGAAAAAAGAGGTTTTCAAGTTATATTGAAATTTTTTTACAGATTTAATAAGCAATTCGGGATGAATTACGCTCACTAAACGTAAAAAGAATATTTGAGCCAACTGGTAATGTACGGTTTTGTGTCTTATGTACGGTCTCATTATTTCTTTTCTTCGCGATACAACAGGCTTGCTTGAACGTCGTATTCGAAGCCATAAAATTCGAATGAGTCATTTCGAAATTGCAACAATAAAGAGAAAGAAATTCCACCAGCTATAGGCCATATTTCAAGTGGCTGGGAATGCTCTTTCATGGGAAAAACAAAGGGTTTATATTCATTGCTGATGAATCTCGCGCCAGAGCCCAGTTAGAGCGACACAAAGCTTCATGGACACATGAAGGCCTTCACCAACCAAGCGCTACGCTGAAATTCTAGCTGTCGTAATATAAGCTCGTCTTCGAACGTACGGGCTCTTTTTCACAAGAGCAAAAATCAGTCAGGACTGGCGCATTGAGCTGTCCTGTAGTACCCTGCAATTGCCTATTACAACGTCAATGAGAAACTACAGCTAGCATAACTAAAGCACACATATGACGAGCTGCAATGAAATATTCCGATCACAGGAGCACCCCAGCCTAGTTAACGGTCTTATCTCTGCACATCAGAGGCGCTCCAGCGCAGGCTTTCACGCGCTCTCTCAGGTCACCACTGCATGTATTTAGTGCAACTTCTGTTGCAACGCCAAATGAACTTGGCAAGCAATATTCCCAGGAATGCACGAACGCTGCTACTCAGCTTTGTTTCCAGTTTTATATTTTAAACAACAGTTACCTAATCACACGCCGATGGTCCACAGGAACTGCGCCGGTGTTGAGAACTACAAAAACCCTAAAATTCGTTACAGTTAACTGAAGATCAAGATGAAGCACACTAGTGAACTTATATTATGATTCTGAAACGAACTTAAATCAAATGAGTTTTTAGTTAAAGGCATAATCTGAGAATTTCACTCCGTCAAATCATAAAAGGTGTCATGTTGAACATCATTGCTACCGCTTTTTGGTTCATGAACTTCATTTGTTAATCTGTTTGATCATCTATCCATTTCTCAGGTCAACCCTTACTTTCGTTTTCTAAGTTTCACGAGTAAATTCTAACCCGTCAGGCGGGTTCAGCAAAACAGAAACGACCTTACTATTGCATAGCTTGAGGAGGTTGTATTTGAATCTCATAATTTACACCAGACATCATCGACAGATGAATGGACAAATGATCAATCCCAGGAATAAAACGAAAATGAAGTGAAGACTTTGGAATTAAAAAAATATTACTTTTAAAACCGAATACCTTCACCACTCGACATAATCTCACTCGTTTTCAAATGAGTTGGATCACATTACAAATAAAATATTTGGCATTTATTTCTACCCCAAGTAAATGTTAGGACAAATATTCAACATTAGTCCCACTACTGGGTTGAGAGCGTATGGGTTACTGAAATTTTACTTGAAAAATTGCACGAAATAATGGATAAAATGTTCCGTGATGCTAAGTTAGGAGTGCCAGCACACATACCGCATAAATCGAGTACACGTCCGGGCATCTCTTCAGAATCACACGTAAATTCTTCTTCCTTGAGTGCAAAATTAATATTCTCTAAATACTCCTTTTTGGAGCGCGGAATTTTCAAAGTCTCGTAAGTACCTTGACACGACACTGTTGATTAAGTGATACGGATTCCAATCACAAGTCACCTCGCTAAATGTGACCATAAAACCTGAACAAAGCGCGCAGCGAAAGTCAGGACTATGGCCAGCGAGACAACGCCCCAATTCAACCCTGAACGGAGTCGCTTGGTTGAGACGAATTTAATTACCCTGAAACCAATCATGATATGCTACCAGGAAGCGTTCCAGTATATTCAAGGATAACTAAATCTCTATTCACATAATTTGAAAGAATTTCGCACTAATCAATAGAAATTTACGAGCGTAAAAAACTAGCAATGGGTGGATAAACGCATGGAACAATGAAACGTATGGCTGCAGTCGGTGGGAGACAGCGTTTCCACACCGTTACGTTAGCGTTTGAAGATAAGGGATGTACGAATTGCTCCGTGAATCTAGTAGTCAACATCTGCCACGAATGTAAACAATAACACTGCAATCTTGAAGATTCTTTTCCATTTTTTCTAATTTCTATTTTCAGTTTCATATTTGTCTACAAAAAGGTTACGGAACAAGAGTGGTCTTCCGTGGGCATGATGAGGCATCGATAAAAATACTCAAACTTCACAGTGCTTCAGATTAACAGTATATAAAACATCTGCACGGTATATTAATAAGATTCACGACAACCATCTCTCGACATGGCTGCGGATTTGACTCCATCACTTGCTCACTCACGGGAATGCGAGCAGCAATCCCATCGACTGGCTGCTGTGGTGAGTAGTTGAACGAAGTGCATCGCCGTCGACTTCATCAACAGTTGCTTATGTCATGCACAACGACCGACGGTCGAGGTCAAACAGCAAGTCAATCAATCATTATTACCTTTATCGTGATGCAGTTCATTTATCGTGATGCAATTCGGTGACTGTGGTGCAGCTCATAAGCGAATTAGCGATAACGACCACGTGCAATTGGCAATTAGCAGATCCAAGAAGTCAACGTGCGCAATTCGTTGACGTCAGTCGGTAACACTAGTTGACTTATATAAGACTTTCGTCTGATAGTTTTTACTGAAAATAACTTATTCGTCCGTTTGAAGTATTTATAAAAGACGTTTGAAGATTCACTTATGGAAATGTTCCCCATATCATGCTTAATTTCCATGAATTTGGAGCAAAATACGTAACTTCAATCATCGTCAATTCATTAAAAAACTGGAGATGCGCCCATTATTGCGGCCGGTTGTACAACCAGTTTCAGGTTGGGTAAAATAATCCTCTATGTCCACGACTACCAGCGTGACCCAAGAGAATAATCACGGCGAACTGAATGCATGCAGGTCCACACTAGGACCCGTATCCATGACAATAGGACCCGTTCATTGTTCGTAGGATGGTGCAAACAAAACGCTAAGTTTCAATGGCATTGAACCGAAATTGGGATTGAAGAGTGGATAATTATAATGCATTCCATTAAATAAATTCATGAAATCAAATCACGAAGCATATTGTACGTAGACATGTTCTTGTATTCTGATAGAATTTGAGCGATACGAAAGCATCAATTTAAAGAATATTGATAGTAATATTACCCAGAAAACGCTCGTAAGAAATTGTACATTCAAATATCATCTTAATATCATTTTCGAGTCATAGATAATTGTCAAATGCCCCGTACAGAACCGATTGTGCAAACTCAATGTCCATTATTGCTAGCCTTGCCGCTTCATGAATGCCACTCGGATCAAATAACTTACGCAAGGCTGGCGAGTTTCTCCAGCGATTAGCGCATGGCAATTGGTATTTCCCACGTGGATATCGCTCACTCAACATTAGGCCGTCGCAGCGAAATTTTACAGGGAAATTCTGAACGAGCCCATTTTTGGGTGTCTTCCATTGCATGGGCAAATATGAGCTATTCTCTGACGAGGTCGTCCTATATCTGGTTAAACCAAATGACACGGTGGGAGACAGGACCGCGTGTGTATAATTACATTCAACGAAAAAAGGTTTATTTGATTATCCCCATCATACTTGTTGGCGTGAAGATGCTTATGGCGTGGAACTACGGATAATACTTTGCATGAGAATCTCAAAACAACGTTAGAATTTCAGTTATTTTCATAACCGAACGCGAAAGAATAAAATTGGCATTCTTCACGATTACTTTTCATTCTAAAATGTAGTGAAATATAATGATGATCTTACTGCTACAGTTATTGACTGAACTGAAGGCTAGAAAATAAAAGTGACAATCTTTTTGTTTACTTTACTTTCTAAAATGTAGTGACATAAAATTGTAACCTTACAGGTTTTGTTAAGATATTTCAAACCCAAAGTGTTGTACAGAAATACCGAAGGTTCCAAGGCACTGAATGACCAAGGTTCTATGATATGCAGGCTACATTGTATGGTTGATTCTCTACGCAATGTATCCAGATTAACAGAAAATGCCCACACCAGTCATGCGTGAAATGTCTATCAGATTAGCTCGATTGTAAGTCACAACAGGTTATGAAAATCTGCAATACTGGTTAATTGAAGCAAATAATTAAATTTGCGTTCTAAGAAAGTGAAAATATGCGGGACAGTGAAACAGAAAAACAAGTTGGCGAGAACGTTGGTGAAGACCTAGTTAATTCGATTATATCCGTGAGGGGCGAGAGAGTTAGGCTACATAATATTGGCCTTCCTTAGGTCATGTATGACCTTCTCCTGCTCCGTTGCGTCATGGTTTCTTGCTGCCGACTCTAAATATGAACGGCTTGCAATCAAGGTTTGGGGCACCGATATGACATTCAAGGACTGCGACAATGATAACCCTCTCTTGAACATCACGTTATTCTTAGCTGGAATGAAAAAATCACAATTAAAGCAGTAATTATTCAACTAAGAATTTTACATTTCAGCGATCAAGATAATACAGGGTGTAAGAAGTAGAAAATAAAGTTTAAAGAATTGAGTAAAGGTACACAGTATCATTATTACGATTGTTCACTGTAGAGAATGCTTATGATCGTCTTTGAGTCCTAAATTAAACCTTATTTATCTTTAAGAGTAAAGAATGATGCGTTGGTTATTGTTCGAGTTATTCCTAAAAGTAGACGCCCATCATATGTATTATCATTAATTATTTGGTATCCTTTAGTTCAAGGTCACGATTGATTATTATTAGCCCATGTTCATTTCAATGTGTTTTTGTTTCACACGGAGGCTTTCGATCAGTTTAAATGCGTCAATAATTGATATTCATGCAAAGCGTGAATTTATATCGACTTTTTCTTTTAATCTACCGTTTTTTCTTAGTGATTCATTTTGCTCTAGAATTGATTGAATTTCCGAAAAATAGTCGATGTTTTAAATAAAATTAAGCAAAACAATTCAAGAAATTGAAACAAAGGACTAAGCTTAGTTCAAGGAAAATGTACAGTAGCTTTTTTACAGAGTCCCATTCTATACAGTCTCCTCGTTATGTGGTACACAGCAAGCCTCAGACCTGCAGTATAGGAAGCCTCGCTCACACAAACCCTCGACTCACGTCGACAGTATAAGTGGCAACTCCGCGAATAACAGTTGAAATTCGTACTCAATTGGATGCTCTTACCAAGAAGTAAAGGATAATATTACGATATTTAAAATAAATATTAGTGGAATTGCTTTGTCCGAATGTCGGCTAAAATTTATAATGACTTTCCAATATATATAATGTGAAAAGTAGGACTTCTGGTTTGAGAGGAAGGAAGCTCGCACGGTGATGTGGGCGAGTCGCACGCGACGACTTCATTCCCTGTCACGACACAATGGTTCCGGCTCACGCCTCTACACGTTGGCTGCGATGGCTTAAACTGAAGTTCAATATTCTTCTCAAATTAAAAATCCATCAATTGTAGTGAGCAGTTTTGATGTTGAGTACATTCTATAATTTATATGCGTGTCAAAGATTAGATTAGATAAGTTTGTTTAGGAGCTGAAATGAAAAGAAAGATGATCCTTATAGAGGAAGGATGGAAGTACCATTCAGTATAAAGTTCAGGGAATAGGGAACCTATAAACCAGTTGTGTTCACACACAAGACCCCCTGAGCACAGTAACCGCAAGTTAAAAATCAAGTTCATGAATGACACAAGATAAAAGTTGAAGAAGAAAGTATTAGGTACAGAAAACCAGTACAACATGAACGAAAGAACTTGGTGCGGAACAAAAAACCTATTTCAGCAAAAAGAAGGCCTGCTTAACCTCCAGCTGGGCGACCTAAGATTTTCCCCATGACAGAGCTAATTCGTACACATACGATAACTTTAAGGCGAGGCTTCATACTCCTCGTTCCCTTAAAATCTCAGTCGGAGCGACACAACGCTAAAAAGATCGGGGCTGCCGCTGAAGCAGGTTTGAGTAATGCAAAATTTTGCGTGTTCTTCCCTTGGTTTGGTTAACTGCACATGTGCTAAACTCTTTCGTTCAACTGACGATGTTTGTCTACCTCGCGTTACGTAGGGAGAAATTGAGGAAGAAAATAGCGTGAAGTAGCCTTATTTTAAGTAACGCTTATGATCCAATGATAAAATGTGAACCCTAGTCTACTGACATTGAACGACACTGAGTATGTACAATATTTCCTTGGTTTCAATAGCTCAATCTAACGGTGCGAGCTGCAATACCGGGCCCAAACATGAGCGACTACACATATCCTTCCTGTCGTGTCAGAAACTACCATAGGAAACGCAATTTTTAAACACTCCTTTGAAAAAAAAATGCATCCCTGCATATTTCTTAAGATTTTCCAACATTTGGTCAGCCCTGTTTAATTAGAAATAAACGATACATTGGAGCTAACTCAACCTTCAACCACGATTGCGACGTCGTGATTCTTATGAACAGGCCTGGAGAAGTAGGAGGCATTGCGATATCTCGGCACATGGAAAGCTAAAACGCAGATAGTTACTTTCTATTGCTAGTTATTTTTGAAAGTTACTCTTGAAACAAGATGGATAAATTAAAAATACACCGCAAACCTTTGCATCTTCCGGGTTGAATTTCGAACTTTCCTACAAAACGTTGAAGTTGTGATGCAAACCCCTGACGGTGACACAAGACGCTGACAAGAGCACACCCGCATACCGCTACTCCAGCCCGCTACGCTCCGGAGCATCCAAACTGTGCAGCGGGGAACCGCTCGAATTACCTCACAGCGGAGAGATAAAAGCGTCACATTTGACGCTCCTTCTTGGGTCACGAGCCATACGGAGTTGCATCAGTGAAATAAGGCTTGTTTTGGACGCTTTCAGGCTTCACAAAGATAAAAGAATGGTCACTGGAATGACGAGGTGCAAAGAAAAATCATCTTCTATGCATAAATTTAAAAGTGTTTAAACCAAGTGGCGTAATGTCAAATATTTAAACAATCATTCTGGTCATGTACGTAAGTAGATAATTTATGCTTCTTGAAGTTCTGATGATGACTGATGTTTTCTGTCTATAAGTATTTTTTAGAAATTTTTTGGCAAACACTGTCTTTATGATTAAGAGTGGGTTTATTTATGTTGAGCAGTTAATTTCGTGGCGCATCCCTCACGGAAGTGAATATGCGTACAAGTATCCCTTTTGATTTGGAGGATCCCTTCTCATGTTTTCAAGTTTTAAGAAAAGAGATCTTTGCGCATTAAAGTGATATAAATCCGCAGGTATTCAAATTTGTGATCTTCGTGGGAAGGGTTTTAATCAATGTTTGTATTACTTACTTAGAAACAAGTAATTATAAGGAAGTACCTTACAAATCAAGCACTTTTAAAAAATTGACCTTTCTGAAAATTATGATCTTAAGCTCAAGTTTGATTTCTATGTTCAATTTATATAAATGGAAAAGTAATAAGTCTGGCAAACTCTTTTTATTCTAATTCGGAATGCATGTAAATCTTGACGGCGCACAGCTATTCAGTTGCGAAGAACAATGGTGATCAGTAAGTATTGAAATTATTTGGTCTTTGGGTTACTTAGTACAGCTGTCTTGGGCGATTAATCCAATATGAGGTCTGCACTGATAAAAGTTCCCAAATATATTTCTATGATTTCGCTCCCATGACGATATGAATTTTAAAAGCTGATTTTATAGAATTTCGCGAATTTTAACTAACATCGCATTTATATTCTAGAGTCGTTTTTGTCCTTCCACAAGTGCACGGAATGATTTATGAACAGGAACTATAAATTTCTTCAACTCGAACCGGATTCCAATCGACATAACATTAACTAGCGAAACCCGTGCCAAAGTTCAAGATTACTTCACCCTTCTCCTTAGAGTTACTTTCCCTAACTCATCCAAACCAATCTTAGCTCTACCAAACCTGAGGCTCTGATTTTAACCGTAAACGTTAAGCCACATAAAGTCAATTCCAACAAGTGGGAGCAGACACTTGCAATGCTTAACCATGAGGTTTAATCGTGATAGGTTAGCTATTTTCAGATAGTGCAACATTTCTTTACGTACTCTGCAGTAGTGAAAATCAGCCTCAGCGGTTTAGCGACAGCATCGGAAATTACCGAAAAATCTGTATCAAGGTTTGGTAGGATTAACTTGACCTATTCTGAATTAATTTAACTTAACATAACCTTTCTGAGCCTCTGGCTCAGAATTTACGATTAACTTTTCAACTTAATTAACTTGACACTACCTAATGTAACTTCCCTATTCTGTTACTATATTACATGATATGAAGTCAACCATCTTAATATACCCTTATCATTCTTTGACACATTCCTAACATGGACTAACTTATCCAAGCCATGAATTTCCTACCTACTCAACGATGCTTGACCTGTTCACGACAATTCCTGAACGCCAGTCGATTTAAAACGTACGTTGCCACTTGTTACGACGACTTGAAATCTTTGAAATCTGGCCGCGTACGTACAACTATACTGTACTTTAGTGTTGAGCTATATATTGCGTGGGAATTCGTAAAAACAACGTTGGGCAACATTAGGTGCATCGCACCGGTCGTATCTAATTGTAGTACCTATGATAGTATGTAGGCTTACTCAGCAGCGAGCAAAAATTTGTTCCTTTGAAATTAATGGGAGCCCCATTTTTGCCTATGTTGATGTTGCATACGGAACAATGGGATTCGTATGTAGAGTAGATACAAGCGTATTTATGTAAATTGAACCAAATGTTAACTGAACTAATGATTAATTATTATTATTCCATGAAATTAGTTAAATATTTCAGATGTTCAACAAACTCAGATCGAGACTCTTTGAGTAAAAGTGCAAGAATTGTTTTTGAATACTTAAAATTGGGGGATTCGAGTTTCTTCGACAATTCAGAAATACTTCAGACACTTATGTCATGTTGTAAGTCTTGACTATGCTGCAATGATGAATAACATTGATAAAATAATTATTAGAATATAAGTACAGTATTTACAGTTTTAGATTCTACGTATGATAGGAACTAATTTTTACGCTTCAGGTCATTACATTTCTCGGTACCGACTATTGCACAACACGCACAAGTAAGAAAACGGTAATTTAAAATTAGTATCGAATCTATTATGCAAAATAGTTGAATAGAATAGACCAGGCACAAATACTTGATCACGCTTGCGCACTCGTAGATCATGCTGGTATAAACGGCTGAGCCAACGCAAGAAAATTATCATATCAGCGGATTTCGGTGTGGGAAAAATTACTTTACAAGTACCAACCTTCGCCAATGGATCTAACCTGGCAAACCCCGGCGTCTCAACCGCATAGTCGAGCATTTCGAGCATTCGAGCATAAATAGTTGAATGCATTTTTAAACAACAGTCATGTGAATTTTTAAAACTCTCAAACAGGTCTGACCTGCATGTCGTTTGCGCTACTATATGCAGCAGAACATCAGTTGTGGGTGTGCTAACTGCCCGTTGGAGAATCATTGTACTTTGGCACAGCATAAGTTCCGTCACAGGAAATCAGCTAAAATAAAAAAATACAATCAAGTTTACTAAAAGAAATATCAATGCAGAACTATTTTTTATATTCGTCACATGCAGACCAATAAATGACAGCTTCAACAGAATACTAAATGATGTCAACATACATGCATCAATCTATACAAAAATATACATCATCAACTGTTATTGACCTCAACCCCGAGCGTGAAAATCAGTGTCACACAAACGCTAAAAAAACGGCAATTCAATGTTGGAAAAGTGCAGGCAGAGACCTGTAACTCATGGACGAGAACATCATTGCATCCAAGTACTGAACACATGCAAGAACACAACGGAACAAAATGAGACTGTAGTTGATAGCTTAGAGATTTCATCCTATGCTAACAAGCTAATCTTCTCAGCAACACTTCATTGAACATTTAAAATCTAAGGTAATTGAGCTATAATGATTTATCATTAACTCAAATTCTACGTAAACCAATAATCAAGAGGCGTTACCAATAACAAAACAATTAAAACCGTAATGAACATTAATGCTTATTACACTAACATTGGTCCCACAGGCCGCACATGACGAGTCTAGCGGAGGGAACGCAGCTGACGCCCTGGGATCAGATTTTGCTACCATCATCGTTGTCTGCCTTCTTTAAATTGGCTATAATTTTCATAAGTGAGTCAAACTCAAAACTTAACTAATGAATTCAAAAACATAGTTAATTTACTGAAGGAATTTCTCCAAACGATTACTTTCTACTTGGATTTGCTATGTTCACTTTAGATCAAACTTCTTGAAATGAAATTATGCCACTCCTTTTTTAAAGCGAAATGATACCACTCCGGTTCGTTTTTGCATGGTAGCAATATAGTTGTCAGTTGTCCCTAATACTCGTACATGCTTTATTCTTAATTTGTTTATTTTATCATTTTCACTATTTACATTTAATATCATAATCGTTTTTAGTATTTTTTACCATGTTTCAAAAGATGAGTTATTTCCTAAAACGAACATAGGCAATTAAATTACGCTAAGAGAGGAATGCGATTTGCACTCGGTTTTCATTTCACCAAGCAATTAAATACTTGAGCACGAAAATACTCTCCTCACGAAATGCATCACGGACAAATGATGGGTTGTTCTGCCTAAGTCGATGTAAACCGCCTGTAAACGTGATAAAAGAAAAACTAAAGCGGAAAGTTGGTTTTCGTTAAATGATCGTAGACCGCAAGAAGTTCGGAGGTCAGGGCTTCTAGTCCCTTAATTAACCTTCGAGGAAGTCCGGACGTGTATGGCTACAGCATGTGCCATGTGAACCTCGTAACGAAACATTAGCTCGCAATCAAGAGACTACGGAGCGTTGGGAAGCTTTAGAAATAGACAAAGGCAATGTGTTTACATACCTTAGGAAAAGAAATGATCAATTTGGAGTGGACAGTAATTTCTTTCAATTTACGGCGCGAAACATACTAAAAAAATTAGAGGTACTTGTGGGTTATCTGTCACCATTTTTTGGAGTTTACTAATGGTAAAAACTTAACCTTCCTCTTCAGTTCTTGGAAGGTCTCAGAGACTCATTTTGGCCTGAAACAAGACAAAAATTTATAAATAATAAAAATTAATAATAATTTAATTAAGCTTACCTAACTTAGCCTCACCTTGACATCAAAAGGAAACCATAAATTAAAAGTGGTAACAGATAACCGACAAATACCAAATTATATGCAGGTAGAAGATACAACTTAACTATAGCTAACGCATAAAATACCTGCTTTAACATAAATGATGCTAAGAGCTGTACGAATCTCGAAGACTTGAAGCGAGGCTCCTCGGCGTGACAGACCTTTCAACTGTTTCAATTTTCTTTTAGATAAGTTACTTTATTGACAGTGCCAGCTTATTCCCTGTTATAATTATATGTACTTCATCAGATGAAACGTTCACAATGTATCAAAAATTTTCAGACAAGAACTGACGCTAAGCTTTTTAAGATCTTCTTGCATGGTGTTGAACTGTTCCAGTTTAAAAGTGCACAACAAGCACGCAGTCGAACTTCATCACGCGATAGCTGCGTGAAAGCGACCAACTTTTTTCAGTCCTTAAATCTAAGATCGCCGATTAGCACGAATGACAACAAAAAGGATCGAGACCAAATGGCAACACGCGGTCGTCGTGTTTCGACAGGAATGTCCTCTTGAGAAAGTGGTTGGTCAGTCAAATTCCGCTATTTAGGTCATGCGTTTCGGAAGCCTTTGTTGCTAGATGATACCTGAAGTTGACTCTAAGGTAGATAGGTCTCTATTTAGAGTTTCTATGTATTTTTGAGGGGAGTAGTTTCAAAATTATTATTCTGATAACTTGAGTAAACGAATTTTAGACATGAAGCTAGACAATGAGGTGTTGCACATATATTTAGATTGAGGTATTTAGATTATGTAATTTGATGCCGTTTTCAAATCGCTAATTCATTGTCTAATTTTCTTTAGGATTTTAAAAAACTCGCAGGGCACGTGCTCATTATTTGCTTTGATCTAGTACTTTTATTGTATCGTACGAGTGCAAGGGTACGATCATATAGAGCTTAGGTCAATTATCAGCGTAAATAGTTATAGGTAAAATATATCAGTAAAATTAAATACTCTCAATTCTATTCCTACTCTTCCTACTCTTGATTACAGTCGATTTAAAGGGGATGTCCTAAAATCAGTGAAAAGTATACTTTCGTACGTTAAGAAAACCTGCAAGATATTGAAGGAATAAAAATTTAAAAATATATCAAAGCTAATCAAGCTAACCATTTGAAATCAAAGGTTTTTTCGTAATTGTGAAGCATAGAAATTATTTCTGTGACGTTTTCAATATTTTCAGGTGATAAATTTTTGCTTTTGCCATAATATCAACCAATAAATGAAGGTTTCATGGCCTCCACATCTCAATTATTATTTCCATAACTCCTTTACGAGAAGAAACTTGCAGATGGAACGAACCCATTTCCTCCACAATAATTCAACTAAGTGCCCAATACGCATATGTGCAGAGTGTTTACCAGGAAGTATACAATTAATGATCGACGAAGTCATATGAACCAACTGCAACCCTTTACTTTAAAATTATTGACACTGATGAGATAAAACAAATTTTTCTCACGGAAAGAAAAACCAACGAATCCAACCGAGCAAAAAGATGTTGGTTCTCCGCAGCGGCACGTGCAGATATCCTCATATTCAGCCTCCTTACAATATATTTAATGGAATAATTGAAAGGTTTTATGCGTAAAAATATTTCCATAATAACGTTTATAAATATCGTCGTTTTTATGACACAATATACTTAGAAACCGCTTCTATAAAGGAGATCAAGCGATTAAGAAGATAAAGATAGTCGCTTAGCTCGTGCGCGTGCCACTGTAGAATATCTTGAACATCCACAACTTCAGGGCGTTTATAGAAATAGGCCATATCCTCAAGGGAAATCATTACGGCATGTCATCCCAAATTTTATTGCCGGAAATCACGACTTAAAATTACGTCAACCAATACGCTTAAAGGTACAATCCTAAAGTGTGCAATATGTTTTTTCGTTTCAAAGACCTGCAAGATAACTTCAAAAAGCTTGCATTAGCTGAAGCAGAGTACGCTTCAACTCACGCCTCAACGATAAAAATCGGACATGCTTATATTGTATTAAACTCATGGCTGGGAATATTGAAGCTTCTGATACATGGCTTAAGCACTGACCATTTCATTGTGACGTTCGGTATTGTGACACTCCCTTTCTAAAACTACATTACTAAGGCCAGCAAATAACTCCCGGTTCAACAGAACCGAGTTGTGACTAGAGTCATCAGAGATGATACCCCAGCAGCCGGTAATGTACCCAGCTATGGTGACGGTGTGACAGCTTGCAGAAATCCTGCCCCAGTGTTCACTGAATGTCATTGTTATAGCGACTGCGGACAGCCAATAGAGGTTATGCCCGCCCCAGTGTTCACTGAATGTCCTTGTTATAGCGACTGCGGACAGCCAATAGAGGTTATGCCCCAGCGTTCACTGAAACTGAATGCCATCGCTATAGTGACTGCGTGACAGCCAATAGAGTTCATGCTTCAGCGGTTACTAAGTTATCTTCGTTTACTGACTGTGACAGCCCAGGTTAGTGGATGTGAAGCTGTTCAGGTGAGCACGAATGGAGGCGACCGCCTTGGTTCCATTTTCGCAAGCGATAGTCGAAAAATAATGAGCCCATTCAATAGAAACAATCAAAATTCCCGAGATGAAAATTTTTTCGTTACTTTAAAGCTTGAATATTTCTTTAAAGCCCCAGTGACACAAACCTGAACACTACAACATTGCTTCGATGCGCTTTAGTTCAGTTGATTCCATGGAAGCCAGCTGTTAACTTCTCCACAGATTACAAATTGCCGTAGGCATTGCCTGCTCGTGACACAGACATACACTACAGCGAGCCGACCCGACAAGGGAGCGCAACTGCGCTGCTGCGGTCGACGTTCATGTCTCCGGCCGCGAACACAACACCTGCACACCGACGCTTCCGACTCGCCCAGCTTCCGCTCCCTCTCACTTTCTGAGCTCTCGCTCCACTGGATTAAGATGCGCTCAAACAAAGCCGGCGTAGCTATCAATAGGTCGTGATATACACATTTTGTTAAACGTTACAATTGCACCGCGATCATCTATGCTAGAAGAAAGCATGGTAACTTGCCTCTAAACGTCGCTTCTCGTAGTCGAAATTAAATCAGTCACAACTAAATTATTCTTTGGCGTCGTGGTGGAATACTTGGTTAAGTGGTGAAGTTATGCTTTTGTGCAATTAGCACATTATTTCCATTTGCTCGTATCGCTGCACATAGGCTTTTTATGAACCATTCGTTCGTTACTTACTCAGTAACCATGAATATGAAAGTAAAATATCATTCCTACAGACTTAACAATGTATCAAAATGTTATCAGTCTCATGAGTAAAGTTCCTAGAATTAAATCTAAATGCTCCGCACAACAATTTGTTTCACCAATGACGATCAACGACCTGCTTCGTAAGTCAATACACTCGGGCCGGCCTCCGCTACAACACAAACATGGGAGAGGGCAGCGCGGTCTTGTTCACAGGAGAGGAACGTAATGGGATCCCAATGTTGGTTGTGCGTGCAGTGTTCGTGCTGTTGAAAAAATACGGATTGTATCACGGCTACCGAGAAGCATGGAGATCAGGAATGGGTGGCAGATATAACAATGTATTGCACTAGGGTTTTATAGTGTGCTATATAGTGTGCACGGCCCATCTATAACTATAGTGTGCACGGCCCATCAAAAATGATGGGATTCAATGCCTTTCATGAACAAGTTTTTGAGAGGTGGATGACAAACAAATGTATCCATCCTATCAGCATCCTTGATAAAAAATATTCCTGTACTTGTGCACTGGTGAAATTCGAGTCACAGATATGGTCATCATAACTATTATTATGAGCGTGAGAGAAAAATTGAAGAAGCGGACACCAAATAAATATCTAAATAAGTATATAAATAAATTAACACACAACGGGTATTATTAGGTTAGATACTTTATACTTCTCTCACTAAAAAAATGTACAAAATGTACAAATAGAGAAATTAATCGTATCTGAGAGCAATAAAGTTATTTTCCTGAACCATTTCAACGTCAATATAATGGATCTTTAAGTATCGAAAATAATACAGAATATGGATTCAAACATAGCAACTGGAGTACAGTGATAAGGCGACAGCATGGTGAAAAACTATTCCATCGTCGCTAAAAGATTCAATCGTTAATTTCCAAACGCTAGAATGTTCAAACGAAGATTTAGAAAAATATCATCAGATAAAGAGAAGACTTGTAACGCCCTTTTTCATAACCATTATAGTTTCTAAAATCTTTAATGTTTTTTAGACGCTAAGACTAAAAATATCAACTTGAACCCTAATTTTAAACACTATTTCCTGCAATCGATACTGATGCGACTGCTAAAAAGTTTAATTAATATTATCATTACTATGTAGTGTACACGGCCAGTTAAAAATAGATTTGATATTTTCATTAGATAAATCTTCCAGGTGTGAATGACAAATAAACATACTAATCTTTTAAATAGAAGCCGCGATTAACATATTCTTGTATTTGTGCACTGGTGAAACTCGTATCACAGATACGGTCATTGAGCGTCCTTAAGAGCGTGACTGACACACGGACCAACCAACCAACCAAGCAACAACTGTGTATTACTAAACAGTGGATATTAGTTAGAGTGAGTTGTATTAATGAAAGCGATCTTACTCACAATGAAGGCGATCTCAAGAGAGCAAAGAGAAGTGACCATTTAGTACAGACTGAAGAAAAAAGTAATCTTAGCAGAGAGCGTTCCCACACAGGTTACTCAGCAAATAGCAACAATGAATTAGGAAGGAATTGGAAGAACAAATTGGAAAGAGATTGCGTAAAATCCACGGAAACTGAAAGGAGCATAGTGGGCGCGAAAGATAGAAGTCACGAAGGTGTATCTCTAACTGAAATAACCTCATATCTCCCCCTAGAAGCGCCACCTAACATTGCATATAACAGACAAGCCTAGCTAGCCTATGCCTACTGCCCATCCTAAAAGTACCTGTACACCTGCACACCGACGGTCAGTATTTCAAACTCTGTGAAGCTCAGATACATGCTTTACTTATACCCTGAGGACAAAACAAACAACAATCTTGTTCCCAGGAACGGACGAGTATTGAACTCGTACTTCGCAAATTTGGCACAACCACACTCACACAACTGATGACGACGTTGTTTTGATTTAATTCTACAAACTAGATACCAATTTCAGTTTCGAAATTCATGAATTTTATCCAACCACTTCAGCAATTTAATTCCGCAAACTAGACGCTAATTTTAGTTTTGAAATGCATGAGTTTTATCCAACAGCTCGGACATCTTTGTAAAGAATCCGATTTTAGAGTTCACGTGGGCGGTTGGTACCGTCAGGCTACGTTGGAGCATGTGAATGAACAGTTGTTAAGTGACCTATACTTATGAGGAAACGTTAAAAGAGAAAATTCAGGAACTATTCATTCTCCATTAAATAGTCTATTAATAAGGGCTACTAAAGTTATTCGAACTGAAATTTGTTGGATTATACAAAAGTGTTATTTAAATTCTGGTTAGCAAATGTGCTGTGGGTTTGGCTGCTCCTTGGTTTCAATTCAAAGAAAATATTCGTAGTAGTGAAGGATAATGCCTTCGTAACTCCCATTGACTGTAAAGCGATTAACAGAACACAAATTTAATCGGCTGAACTATAGATTTTTTATGAAAACTGTTTGCTACTTAAGCTTATTTTTAATATCTTCTTTCAATAACTTCATACATCTGTGCTTGTCCCTGGTGGGTGCGTGAAATGTTCCCAAGAAACCTGTCTCGTCAACTGAACACATAAACAACCTGTACATAGATGCAGGAAAGTAAAAAGACAAAAACAATTCAAATCATTCTGTAGAGTCATGCTCTATAAAATATGTAACAAAAGTGTGCTTGTCGGAGGTTTCGTAAAAAATTGGTGGGTTTCCCCAAGGGAGTGAATTAACATGTGTGACAACAGAAGGCGGTTAAAAATAAAACAAACCATAATCGGTGCAAAGAATTTGAGCCTCCGACGTCGGCGCCAACATCGCCAAGGATTCGCATTTTTTACAACTTACATTATATTTCACTGATGCAACACGCCACATCAGCATCAACACAGCTTGGATACAGGAGCGTAGGTAGTGATTTCAAAAGAAACTCAGGTGCCTTTATACATCTCAGAGAGATGTATAAAGTACGATCTAAGTACGATCATCGTACGATCTAAGTACGATCATCGTACGATCTAAGTTCGATCATCGTACGATCTAATACATCGTATGCGCAAGATTCTCGAAGAATCGCCTTTATATCACTACCGATGTTAGCACGTCACTCTGGTGGCGAAGAGTACCCTTAAATCAATTGTAACGCAACATAATAAGAGCGTTGCGATAAATGTTACTGGCGAGCGGTTCAATTCGCATTGAAATTTCATAGTTTCATCGCCAAAACATCTACTGTATTTTTAAAGCGTATCTCGATGTAATTTATTTAACCAGTAAATTAATTAATTTACGCTCCCTCAGGGCTTTTTTCTTTTTTTTATAATTTTGATATTATCAGTTAATCTGCAATTCAACCATGACTTCGGGTGTTTATTACTTTTACCCCCACTACAAATGTTGTGGTGTCACAGCATTCCTATCCTTTTAGTGCATTTCTACCAAAATTTAAGCCTGACGAAAATGTATTCATTCCGCGCACACGAACATATTCAAGCGAAGAAACCAATAACTATTGCACTTAGATTTAATATCCACAAAATCTCGTCAATGAATTATGAGCACCATATCGATAACAATACGGTTATCCTTCTTATCCCATCCACTTTTTGAATTGAAATGCAAGACGCTGTAGTGGACCATAAGTCAAACAAAATACCCTGGTTTTCCAATTCAGTCATAGGTTTTTACCTGGAAAGTTTAATTCTTTTTCAATAAGGGCGCCAAATCATGAAACAATTCCCGACGGATCCACGATCGATGCGTAAGCTGCGAGGTCTCGGTATCAGTTAGCATCAGCTGGGGACGTATCTTATCTACACAATCATGCGGCATATCTTGACCCGATGCAAGTACCTGCTACTGGTCACCAAATTATGCATGCAACCTCACCATACATCTCAAGTAATATTTTGTGCACCACGTAATATTTGTTTAGGAAGAATTAAAACTCTGGTTTTGTGTTATTCTTAATTAAGGTCGGTAGAATTTTTAATTTTATTTACAATTGTTCCGTAATAATTTGAATTTATTCATGGAAATTTTGATATAATGTTCGAAGAAGTACTCACTTGTGAAATCGCTCCGACATCTTCTCACGAACTTATTCCATTTACCATTTTACACGAACAAAACTCAGGAGTCCACTCTAGTGATGTAGGAGCTAGTGTGCCAACCCCTTACTCAACAACGAACTACGAAACACTGCTCTGAAATCGGGGCCACCACGAATAACGAAGTGCTCTTCCTTCCCTAAAACACATTAAAGGTTACCCTATAACTAACACTTTTCTTGCTAGGTCACGTTGAAGAACGCAATATTTGCTCTGACACCTCTCAACGAAATTAGTCAGTCATTAAACACATATTTTATAAACTCTTATTTCAAAAATATAGAAATAAGCGTACATTCTAGGGGAGAGAAAATCGTAAAAATCCTTGGTTTTTATTTCTCTGAACTTTTATTCAAATGTATTGCCCAGCACCCACTCATACTATCAGAGCTTACCGTTCCTCAAAATATAAGTTTCTTAGTTATGGAACTTCAGAATAAGAAAATTTGTAGCAGAAGGAAGATGTGGGCTGACTTAGAATTAATCAGCTCTGATTTTCCTTATGTCCTGGTCAATTTTCATTTTTTCATTTAAATAGACAGATACAACAATTTGATCACCTGAAAAGCATTGCGTCCGAAATGAGCCATCTATTACCCTAAAGGCAGAGTTTTACCCTAAAATACAGTAATTATTGGTTGAACCAGTGGTGGTCGCCTTTCGGTGCTAAAAGAAAACCTATTTGGGCACCCAGTAGTTTCTTAAAACGTAAACTATACCATAGAACCCCAGACTATGGGAAAAAGCAGGAACAATAATTTTCTGAGGATTTCTATATTGAAAGGTTCAACGACAAGAAAAACTAGAAAGAGATGTGTCTCTGGTGCTTTGATTTTTATAAATTACTTATGGCCGACCTTTTTCCATCACTTGAAAGCCATTTAGGACGATATTTTCAAGTAATGGAAATGTCATATATTTTGTTATTTTCAAGTATTTTAGGACGCGTCTTTATTGCAAATGAACTGCTTTTCTTTTCTTTCTTAGTCTATATCAGCAAAGTGTTTTATGTATCTTCTTCTTTAGTGTTTAACTTATAGCAAAGATTTTCCTATGCATTCTCCAGCAATAGTAAAAGTATTAATATACATACAATCATCATGCCTTAGACAAAATAGCCGAAAGAACATGTTTCTTTTTTCAATAATATTATTAACCCCGGACACGCCTATTGTCCACCTCGGAGTGTTTGTGTCGATCAATTAAAGACCTTTATATTGATAATTTTTAGCAGCCAATATTTTGTAATACGTTTCATGTATAAAATTTTCTGAAAATAAGTGGTTTTGTTTCCTACTTTCTTTTATCTGGGTGCTACGCAGCGCGTGACAGGTATCTTACATTTAATATCCTCCCAACTCAACTGAGGCTTTTTCTATTTTTATCGTTCACCGATTCATCGAGGATAAATTCAACTTATAAAAAAAGTTGAGAATAATTTTCTATGTTGTTGTAATGCATTTTTTCAACACCAAACCTCTCCTTCACATTTCGTGATTATTTGAAAATAAACACGCATGTTGAACTTTAAAAAATAATTTATTTATTGTGTTTAATTCTTATCAACTAATGACGGTTATGTTAAATTTTTTTAATTAGGAAAACAAAACTTGCAATTTTCGTGGTCTCATGCTTGTATTTTTTTCACGCTTCCTTGAAATGACATCTTTGAACATCTGCCGAAACAAGCAATTCTAATATTATTTCATGACGTCAAGAAAGTCAAAGCTTTATATCATGTACTTGTAAACTGCCAAAAGTGTTTTCACCCCACAATGAAAATGCATCGTCAATGAAATTGTGTTGTCTCTTATAATTACAATTACATGTATCATCAAATGTAGATTAAGCAACATTAGGAATACATTACCCTTACTAATTTTTTTCCGCTATAGTGACATATGTATTACAATACTCATGTGTGTGTATCAACTAAGTGTATTTACTTTAAGATATTTTAAAAACCAATGATGTACTAGCATTTTTGTACCATCTTTGTTGGAAATAAGCTGTTTTTCTTTTCTTTTTTCTTTCCTGCATCTGCAGAAAATAGCCAAGTTAAGGTCATTTCGTGTACGTTATAGAGTGCTGATAACTTCATCCAATGAAATATTTTCACACAGTAAAAAAGTTTTTACTCTGTAAGAGCAAAATATAATGTTAATACCGGTGAGGCAGTGAAGCTTGTTTCACAAACGTTACCGAAGAATTCGATTCAATCGTTAAATGCGTTATATTATTTCCCAATCTATGACTCCACCGCGATTCATAGTTTTAAAAATGAAACGGAGATTGCAAAAGGTTTTGAGAAATAAACTGACTCAGTTATACGAACAGAAAAAAATGAGCTCACTCGCCTTCTGCCTTTTATATCGTCAAGTGTCTTGAGCAGGAATTTTCGATCCCGAAACAATGAGAGAAAATGTAGATCGTGAAACAATACTTCAAGCGAAGTTTTGAGGCTGACTACTCAAGTGCAAGAACGAAAATGGGGCGCTTGAAACCACAGGTTGGATTAATTCCAATGAACAATACTAAGCTTTGGAAAACAAGATAAATTCATTAGTCATGAGAAATTATTTCATAAGAAACATGTTAATCAAATTGAAGTTTAAGATATTAGGAACCGTCTCTTGAAAGCCATGAAGCAAAATGCTTCCAGCGACATGGGTTAGCTGCAAGGTTTAGGAAGCTCCTACAAACCTGCCTATCACGCCTCTCGGTGTAGACAGCAGTTAGCCGAAAAAAGGTTGTATAACAATAAAAGTTCTATATATACATATTCTATTTAGATAAGGAAGGTCCATCTAACCCTCAGCCCGTGACCTCACATCTTCCCCCTCGGGACGCTGATTCCCGTATATGCAATAGTAGCACCACCCCTGACTGAGCACAACGGCAATTTTTATATTTTGATTACTGATTTTCCTACGCTGAATGTAATATTTCTGGGATTACCAGTAGACTCCAATGTTATGATAAACGCCCTGTGATCGCCCACCAGCACTGAAATCGTGATTAAATTAAATAGAAGCTTCGAAAATGAACTCAAGTCGTGCGCTTAGAGCTTACCTAATTTTTTAATGAGCCTATAAAACCAATTCACGCTCAAACATGGAAAGATTTGCTTCTGGGATTACTTGCCATAAAATAAACGTTTGTTTCTCGCAGGGTTTTTCCCCGATTATCCTGCATCAAATGATAACCTCTCCATCCAAGACTTGGGCTAGAGCGGAAACGCAGCGCAGTTTCCGTGGGTTCAATTCCACAGAATTTTTTGTGGTGTCCGAATTTAAGTACCCTGAATTTCGGCGCAAAAACATGATCACTTTCACCCAAGATTTGGGATATGAATTTGAATTAGCATTCAGTTCAAGTGGCCTCTCCTTATGACTCGCTGAGCGCCACATTAAAATTACCATCAAACCCAATAAGACCTCGCTAATATTACTTAGCGAGGTGTATTAGATACTTGCTGATAATCTGTAATGATATTTTTAGGGCGATATTCTTAGGGCGTCATGTCACGCTGATCATAAACATTATGCGTAATTCTGCCATCCTCAATCGTTCAAATTCATTTTCTGCTGACTTTTTAACTTTTAAATTTCAGAGATCAAGTAGCAGTACTGCAAAACGTAAAGTTGCGTTGCAGAATTTGACATTGGAAAAAAATGCAATGCCCTTATTGACGTTAAATTTTAGTCTTCATAATTCAATGTTTCATGTTGTCTTCTATTCTGATAACTAACTGAAGGCTTTTTTGAAGGCCTAACAAGAAATCGGACTTTGAATGGCTCGCGCAAAATTCAATTTACGATTTCTTTTTTTATCCCTGAGTAGAACGCTCTAACGTCACAGTGAAGTTAAAGCCAACATTTTTATTTAGCAAGTAACTAAGTAAAGTTTTGAAGATGATTAAATTTGGAGGGGTCTTATTAACACAGCATCCGCAAGGCAAACGGATTCACCAACCACCTGAAGCTATTTTTTTCAACAATGTTCGTCATGAAGCAGTATAGCTGGCACCCTAAGCTCTTTAACGTAACTTGGCGTCACTGAATGCTGTAGCACCAACCGTAACAGAGCCGATCTGAAGAAATTTACGCAACCAGCTCTCCCGATACGACGACGTCTGCGCGTCAAAATCACAAGGACCAGGTGGTTGGCAAGGGACAACGCGTGCCGCACTGGAACGAAAGCAAAGAAAAACACGAGCTGGAGTGGGAACTAAAACAGACACTAACCCCAAATTGTATACTAATTTGCTAGGCACCTACCATCTCTACGTCGCCCAACTCTGGATTTAGTCAAGCGCTCAGAGTTTACCGCATTCCTTATTATTTTTGGTTATGAGTTAGAATTTTTAAACTCCAATGTTATACCCGAAATATTCGAATTTATTTAACTTACTCGCATAAGTGTCGTGCACGGAAGCAGTATTTCTCAATTAGAGAACCAAATGAAGTGGGTATAGAAGTATAAATGTACGAACCACCATTCATGTTACATTTAGACATGGTGTACCTCTCACACGTGTGACATTCTGATGTTATGTCCTTGACATCTCATTTCTCATCACTACAATTTTGATGGAAGAAGAGAGAAGAAACAGAAAAGGACACTTCGCTTACAAGATTCAAGGGCCTCTTTAAAGATTATTTTGGATGATAGTTTAAGCATCCCTTACCCAAAAAAAAGCGTTTCGAAGAGGAAGGAAGAAGACATCATTTAGTATGAAGATAAGGGAACGCGGAATCTATGCAGAAGGGGCATTGAAACAATAAATTGAGAAAGAAGTTCATGAAGCACGATAAAAGTTGGAGAAGAAAGTAGTAGTCGCTGACAAACAGGACAGCAGTGAACTGAAAAAATGTGGTCCTTAACATAGCAAAAAAACTTTTTTTCACCACAAAGAAGACCTACCTAACTTTCAGCTAAAGCCCTCATACACGGACCTCTACAAAAGTGCAGGGGAAAAGGAACAGCAAGCAGCTGAATGTGCAACTTTACGACTAGCTGTGCCAACCCCGATCTGATTTAGGAGTGTAGCACACGTTGTCAGCACGCCCTGCTGTCTAATGCTGCAACTAAGAAAAGAAAAAGAGAAAAACATTTTATTTCCACTACGGTAAGATGTGCACCGAAAGTCTATCTCCTTCAACATGAGTTTTCGAATTAACATTCTAAACTAACTTATATAATTCAAATATAATTTCATTTCACTCCGGCTTTTCCCACATTAAGTGACTCTCAAAATATATTTTCCTCCTTTGACTCACAATTAATCGTGTATTTTTATGTTTGGCTTCAGATGCAACCAAGTTTTTCCCAATAATATTTAATTTCCTTAACTGCATGTTCATGTCTTTGATTTAATTCAATAGACTTGTATTTATGTCAGTTACCACAAACATTTAAACAAAATACGCTAGTACTGAGAACGTTTTTTGGGGACTTCCTGCATGGCTGTGTTCCTGGCCCATACTGGGCGAGTCTTCAGAACTTTAAAAAAAAGTCGTCTTCACCAAGCACTCGACCAGAACACGATTAAATTAGATGTTAGTTTAAGTCCCCCTAACAGCAACAAAGGTGTTCCAAAGAGAGGAAGGAGGAAGGCACACCATTTAGTATGGACGTGAGGAAACGCAGAATCTATGCACAAGGTAAATAGAAACAGAAAATTAAGAAAAAGTTCAAGAAACAAGATAGAAGATGAAGACGAAAGTAGTAGATGTAGTAAAACCGGACAGCAGTGAACCGAAAAAAAATAATCCTTAACAAAACTATTTCAACAATAGGAAGGCCTACTTAACCTTTAGTTCATGTCCCGTACCAACTTGGATCACTTGAATACGATGTAGAATCGTTCACCAGAGATCAAGTCACAAACATAGCTAAACGAGGAATTGAGTGAGAGAACAACATTTCCCGCACTCGAGTGATGACGAGAGGAAGGTTAAGTCAAGCTGGATACGGCAATAGAGTTTATTAGCAACAACGTGAGTGGGGAACGCACTACGAAGGGGAGCTTCTTCGCCTGAAGCTGACGCGAGAAAGCCCCACCGTAATCCACTCTGGCTTTCCGTTGTACATGAACACAGCAGCATACTCCAAATTATTCTGAACGAGAACAACGAAAGTTAGTGCCTTTATGCAAGCGTCAACACACAGCGGCAACCTATTTAAAAGCGTTGCCATATTTTCTTACAGAATTTACTCGAAGCGCGGACACGTAGAACGAGTTGCAGTGGTAAAAACAAGATATCTAAAGCACAAATTTACACGCAAAAATTTCGTCCAATGTTCTTAAAAAGAGGGCCAGCATCATTGAGTTTATGAGTGCAGTTTAGAAAATTCTATTTGGAACAAGTAAATACAAAATATGAATAATAAGCATATCTAAAATTAAACTCAGCAAATGTTACTTAGCACCCAATTTTAGTTACACTAAACACATTTATTTTTACAGTAGCACAATGACTATGCACAGAAGTTTTCGATCGTTTTAGAAAAATTTATACACTGGCTTCTTTATTTTGAGATGATCGAGAACAGTACGTAGTCCACCAAATTGTACTTCGAAGAGGTAAAGGGTATCACAGGGTGTAGCTCATGGCACTGCTGATGAACGCTAATGAAAAAATGTACACTATCGAGGACAGACAATATCTTTTTTCAAAATAAAAACCGCAAAATTTTATCAATCATTCACGGGTCGCTAATTTTGCAGAAATACAATCAGGAACAAATTTTAATGACCATATTTTACTTTGACTCATGAGTTACAGACGAAGACAGGCACTATCAATAAATATTAGCCGGAAGATACAGAGGAATCGAGTGGCATCAATGCATCAAACCCAAAAGTAGCGCAATGATCAATATGAATCGCCCAGCACATGGAAGAAATCAAAATAAAGAAAACTCAACAAAATAGTAAGGGTAATCCGAAATCCGGGGTGACTACCCCAAAGAAATGAGTTCACAGGAAAAAAGTGTACGTTACTTCAAAACTAAACCCAGAGTAGATGGCACAGTTGATATTTGTTTGCAGTTTAGTTTCTTAGTTAGTTTAAGCCTCCCTATCCTCAACAATTGAGACCCAAAGAGAGGAAGAAAGAAGGCACCATTTAGTATGGAGTTAAGGGAACGAAGAATCTATGCAGAAAGGGCATAGAAACAGTAAGATGAGAAAGAAGTTCATGAAACAAGATCAACGTTGAAGAAGAAAGTAGTAGGTGCGGAAAAAACAGGATAGCAGTGAACCGAAAAAAGTTGGTCCGTAACAAAATAAAGATTAGATTAGTCGTTAGTTTTAGCCTCCCTACCCAGCAACAAATGCGATCCAAAAAGAGGAAGAAGGAAGGCACCATCTAGTATAGAGTTAAGGAAACGCGGAATCTACGCAGAAAGGCATAGAAACAGTAAGTTGGGAAGGAAGATTATGAAACAAGATCAAAGTTGAAGAAGACAGCAGTATGTGCTGAAAAACAGGACAGCAGTGAACCGAAGAAAGGTGGTCCTTAGAATAACAAAAGCAATATATTTCAACAAAAAGAAGGCCTACCTAACTCTCAGCTCGGGCCCTGACATTGTCCCCCTGGGAGTGCTAGTTCCCATAGATACAATAGTTGTATCCCCCTGAGGGGATATTTGTTTGCATAAATCGGATTAGGTAAGCTAGTTTAAGCCTCGCTAAGCACAAAAAAGTGTCTCAAAGAAAAAAAGGACGTAGGCACAATTCAGAAGAGGCAAGGAAACGAGAAATTCATGCGCAAGGTGTGTCCCCACACAAGATCCCTTGCGCCCAGAAATAGCATGGCAAGAAATGTGCTTATGACATAAGAAAAATGTCTAAGAATAAAGTCAAAGCTGGTGCAAAACCGGACGGCATTATACCGAAAAAAAATGACCCGTAACAAAAACAAAACCTATTCTATTTCAACATAAGAAAAGCCCATTTAACCTTCAGCTGATAACCTCACATTTTCCCCTTGTGGCGCTAGTTCCTATAGCTACAAAGGTCGGATCCTCCTGCGGGTTTTCTCGTGTGAAATAGGTAGCGTAGCTCATTGCTAGAGAACACAAAGTTTCCAGAGAACATCGAGGACCGCTACAAGAAGTCAGGGATTCTTCGTCCAACAGCGTCCAGCAATCGCGCTGGAGGCAAGGAAATACAGTAAAATGGAATACAGTAAGTTTGCCAAATTTAATTTTTTCAAAGTCCTCTAAATAATAAAATTTGACTATGAATGCTACTCAGCATCTGACATCCTGCAAGATTGCCAGATGCTGAGTAGCTATTCGTATCGATTGAAGGTTTTGTGAAGAAACTTTATAATAAAAGAGTTCAAGTCAAAGTATTTGGGCCAGAAAAGGCCAAAAAGAACACCCTGGAACAGGATACTTTCTTAGCCTTTTTTACCACACGAAGAGTTGCGAAAACTTGAAATGAACGCAAAACTTGGATTTCTTATCACCATTTGAGTAAAATGTCACGAATAAAGTGATGGAAAACATGAACAGCAGCTGGAAAATGCAGGGTTGGCAAACTTCCAGGAGGAAATGAAAAAGTGAGCGCTTCAAGGCAATTTCAATTATTTTAGGGTAAAGAATTAATTTCCGCTGTAAGCAACTAGCGCATAGATATCAAGTCAAGTCTACACTCCAGTGGCCCCACAAGGGAGTGAAATTTGGGTGTCAGGGTAAGCACAAAAAGCAGAAGGCGTGAGCATCTCTTTGAGATGAAGAGGCCAAATGAGAATATAGATTGGAAAACGCAACTCATCAAAATGAGGTCGGTTGCACGGTAAGCTGGCCTCCTCTGACGAGGGAGAAAAGAAGTCACGAATCAAAGGCCAACTCAACCACAAATTCTAAACCAGAAGAGAATCCTGCATTACGTGTTGCTGATTTCGTGGTGGTTAGCTCGTGTTACCACTAATGAGTGATATTCAAGGTAATGTCCTAGCGACACCACCAGTACACCTCGTGACCCAGGGGAAAGATATGAAGTCCCGAGTTAGGTCTCCTTTTAATTTACATCAAAGAGGATTTTGTTTTCCAACGGGCTATTTCTTTCTAGAGTCTAGCTCAGGAATTCTAACTATATCGAAAAGCGATACGTCCTCCCAACAAATTAGGGAGGTTAATTTAAGACCCTAAGTGAGTAGTAGTAGTAGTAACAAAGGTTTGCTAGCGCTTCAGTTACTCAAACTATATCGCACCGAAGGTCACATATTGTGCCTCCCCATTAAAATTTGTACATAACACAGTACATTCGAAAGCACGGAGCAGCCAAACCCCGAAGGGGGTTTCAGCTACCCACCCATTTATGGCCCTAAACAGATAAAACGTGTTCCCAGGAGAAGGAAGAAGAAATCAGCATTTAATATGAAATCAAGGGAACGTGGAATTCATGCACAAGATACATAGAAACAGTAAATTGAGAAAGAAGTTTATGAAGTAAGATAAAAGTTGAAGAAGAAAGTAGTAGAGGTGCTGAAAAACAGTGAAGAAGAGAACCGAAAAAAGATGGTTCGTAACAAACAAGAAACCTATTCTATTTCAACAAAAGAAAGGCTTATGTAACCTTTAGCTTAGGACCTACGATTTTCCCCCTGGGAGTGCTAATTCCCATCGATAAAATATTTGTACCCCCTTGAGGGAAGGGAATTGCTTGAGAAAGTAAAGACTGTACTCATTAGAGGGGAGAAAGTAAGGACTGTCTGTACTCATTAGAGGGGAGAAAGTAAAGACTGTACTCATTAGAGGGGAGAAAGTAAGGACTGTCTGTACTCATTAGAGGGGAGAAAAAGGAAGGCATTACAAATTAAAGTATAACCTTGTTCCTATGAAAACTGCGCATTGCCATAATACTAGACGGAAGTTAAAGCTTGCACAAAGGCACTGGCTTTCGTAGAGTGCACTTCAAACAAGGGGTGTGGACTCTGAAGTCAACACTGGATGCTACAGTCCGAGGTTGTACACAACAGAAAAACGCAAGATGACTGGAGGCAACAGCAATGAGGAACTGCAAGCAGCAGGAGAGAGGGACGCAGTGGCTCGACTTTTCAAACATTTTGTGACCTGCTCGCAGAGTAAATTTTTATTCAAGTCGACTTTGCTTGCGTCACTACGTGTACGTTCTTTTTCTGGCTTATGTCCTCATGTTTGAGCTTAGCAAAATTAAATTTCACCATTAAGCACCTTTCAACATTACAAAATTTGAGAATGCAAAGTGTTCAATTAAATACAGTAAATAAGATCAAAACCTAAATGATTTTGGCCAGAAAAAAAAAACAGGACGACGAAGTACAGCCAAGTCGGCTCGGAAAAACTTCCGCTGTTTGCTGCACGCTAAGACGACACAAAATGTCATGAATATCCGCCCCAGAACGCTACGATAAGCCTAACAAGTAAACGCAACTCATGAACTAAAATTACAAGTTAGTACACGGACGCCGCTCGCGAGTTGAGCTCCTAAACTACACCACAAGCTCTCATGTATGTACAGGGTGGTTAGTGAAGAGCAAACCAAGCTAAGTTTTCATTCACCTTTACCTAAAAAATGAGATCACCACACGCGCCCTGTCAAAATTTGAATTTAATTCGTCACTTGAGCCACAAGAACAACTGCGGACTACTGAACCCATTCTTCGAAAATAAAACATCGTACAGATAATACATTAACATAAAATTGCATGCCAATGTAGGTGAAGAAAGAAAGATTGATGGGCAAACTCAAATCCTTCCAAATTCTATTTAAAAAAACAGGCGTTCTACATGAACATTTAATGCCTTCCGTACATCCTTTCGCACACGCATGTCATTTCAACGCGTCTCTACAGATTATCCCGCCGTGAGCAGATGTCAGGCACACATCAGCACACCCAGCCCAATC
Organism: Morinoia aosen; assembly: GCA_030386875.1. NCBI lineage: Eukaryota > Metazoa > Arthropoda > Malacostraca > Amphipoda > Talitridae > Morinoia > Morinoia aosen. The sequence goes on along the minus strand of CM059561.1, from coordinate 31,339,147 downwards.
ACACGGCTCATAAGAGATAGGGTCATGCAAGTTGTGAGTTTCAAACTAAGCGTGAAGTTAAAGAGCGTATTCTTACAAAAAAAAAAAAAACTATTTCTATACTATGCATTCATACCTACAGAAGTAACATTTTTCAACAATTCGGCTTTAGAAAAGCTGGTAACAAACATTCTACACTACCAACGGTCCAGTAGAGACCATGAGGCGCTAAATGCCCAATATTGTACACAAGTACTAATGCAATGTGAATTGCAGGAGAAGTTCTCTTGAATCTTACAGGATGATTTACCTCGATGGTCTTCCTCTGAGTCAACTTGACCATTGAAGACTTTGAAAACAATTTCCAATTTCCAGACAGCAACCACAATTATTCCAGCATTCAAAACATCATTTACTGCGCTGCAATGGCTAGTTGGGCTATTATGTATAAGACGTACTCGCTATTTTGCTCAGTTCAAGTGACATCAATGGTACTCGCAAATAAAAAATGTCATAACAATGAAATAAATTTTGAAGCAATTTCCCTAGAACAATCGGGATGATGGGTAGGAAATACGCTACTTGCATCGTGTGATCCTTTCACGTGAAGATTTGTAAAAGTGGAAGCCATTTTCGCTCCCCGGAAAAATGAATTCAGCACATTTCTGGATACTGACTCAATAGCCACGGTTTGAAAAGCTACCAGAAGATTTGCAATCTTAATCACTAAAGGGGCTTCAACTGAGGTAACAAAGTCAGACCTAAAAGATCGCACATGTTGAACCTGACGTCTTAGAAACTCAAATACAAATCTCATCGATATATTGCAAAGACAACTTAACCGATACCTGAAGAAAATGATTTTTAAAAGTAAGCCTTTCATCAGTCGGTTGAGTAACAAGTATTAACATGCATTTCTAAGGAGAGTAGATTTAAAGCTTCCACAATGGCTTGATGAGGTGCACAGTCACTGCAAATATTCCTTGAAAGTCTCAGAGAATGATCTCATTAGAACAGTATCCCAGATTTCTCTCAGTTGTAGCAACCAGAGAATATAAATCTGCGCAGGTTTTCAATGTAACGGTCGACAGAATGACCGACAGTAGCAGTGAGGTAGTCAACATTTGCGGAGGTGGTAGTAGTAGCGCCTGAAGTTTAACACAAAGCACTTGGCAATCCATGTTGTGTGATCAATTAGTTGCCCATTCATGGTTATGCTGATGTGTTTCATTAAATTAAAGCTCGCAAGTCTAAGTGCTGAGAATCTTGTGAGGAATGGCCTACAGGGACTCGCAAGTACGATACTTGTCTAGTGAAGCCATTAATACTTCCTTCAGTATCATTATTTGTCCTTAAGGTTCATAGAAAACTTTATTTAGGTTGATGCTTTCGATGCTAAAAATCTAGAAGCTGCTAGTCGAAAGTTTCACTGAAATGGACATCGATGCAGTAAAATTTATGCATGTTAATGGCCAGTTGTTTCCCTTCTTACAAGACATTATTATTATTATATAATTATATAGAAAGTTTTAGCCTCCCTTAACCACGACAAAGATGTTCTAAGAGAGGAAAGAGGAAGGCACCATTTAGTATGTAGTTGAGGGAACGCGGAATCTATGCACAAGGTGCACAGAAACAGTAAGCTAGGAAAGAAGTTCATGAAACAAGAAAAAAGTTGAAGAAGACAGTAGTAGGTGCTGAAAAACAGGACAGCAGTGAACCGAAAAAAGATGGTCCGTAACAAAACAATAACCTATTTTATTACAACAAAAAGGAAGCCTACCTAACCTTTAGCTCGAGCCCTCACATGGTTCCTCTGGGAGCGCTAATTCCCATAGATACAATAGTTGTATCCCCCTGAGGGGTTCTTACAAGACATCCCGGTCAACAAATTAAGATGAAAATGCACACGAGCCAAGGCCGATTTATCGATGATTTTACCACCACAGCAGCAACAAAAAATGTCAACTGACACAGTAGGTATTGTAAAAATTGTACATTGGAGGGGCGAAAATGAGGGTTGCTCCTAGCGCGTCAAACTACACAGCACGCTAACAACTCCACAAGAATTATTATTATATAAGAAAGTTTTAGCCTTCCATAACTGCACGACAAAGATGTTCTAAGAAAGGAAGGAGGAAGGCACCATATAGTATGGGGTTGAGGGAACGCAGAATCTATGCACAAGGTGCACAGAAACAGGAAGCTAAGAAAGAAGTTCATGAAACAAGGAAAAGTTGAAGAAGAAAGTAGTAGGTGCTGAAAAACAGGGCAGCAGTGAACCGAAAAAAGATGGTCCATAACAAAACAAAAACCTATTCTATTCCAACAAAAAGGAAGCCTACCTAAACTTTAGCTCAGGCCCTAACATAGTCCCCCTGGGAGCGCTAATTCCCATGGAGACAATACTTGCATCTCCCTGAGGGGAAACTCCACAAGAAAAAAAGGGATAAAGAGAACAGCAAAACCTGCCAATACACGTCAGACTAGAATCGGTAATAAAAGTTAACTCCACTCGTATTTAGAACATAGCAGGCACATCAAACATGAAGTACCGTACTCGAGAAGAACAAATGAAAGAAACGATTTTAATTGTCTATATTTTACTAGCAGCAGCCATGTGAGACTGGATCGCACAACCAGTGATCGAGAGAAAAAGAAAAACAGTTTATTTCCAATAGTGTTATACATGAAATGTAGAGGTTGGCTACTTGCTCAGCTGTTGCAGGGCCTGCAAAGCCAACACCTCTGACATGAAGTTACATCATGCAGTATGGCTGGCCAAACAGATGGAATATCTAAGCAGCTTGTATAATTTGATAAACAAAAGGCAGTAGTAAACAAAAGTTCAGGTGTGCAATAAATACAGCAAGGCTAAGTGCACACAAAAGGTACTAATGAGATTTAAAATTAACATTGAATGGTTGATTATAGGAAAGTTTTAGCATCCCTTTACCACAAAAAAAGATGTTCAAAGAGAGGGAGAACGAAGGCACCATTTAATATGGAGTTAAGGGAATGCGGAATCTACGCACAAGGTGCATAAAAACAGTAAGAAAGGGGTTTATGAAACAAGATAAAAGTTGAAGAAGAAAGTAATAGGTGCTGAAAACCAGGACAGCAGCGAACCAAAAAAAGATGGCCCGTTAAAAAATGATAAAAGCCTATTCTATTTCAACAAAAAGAAGACCTAACTAACGTTCAGCTCGGTGGTCCACAAGAAGAGCTCAAGAGACCCACACCAAACATGAGAAAATTGCGTAAGATGAACGTGTTTGAGAATAATATCTTGCAGTGCACGCCAAGCTAAGTCGACTACAGAGTCGCGTTTCAACTCAAATACTAAGCAAATGACTGTACATTAATGGCACGAGTATATAAACATTTGTTGAACCCAGCAGGTCACTGATGACCGCTACGCAAGACCTGCTGGTCACGGATTAAAAAATTGAGGCCTAGTTCAAGCTTCCTGTAACGCACGTAATTTGAACACTGAAGACGGTTTCAATTTTAGGAATAATCTGACGAACGACCCTCGCAAAATTGACAAGCTCAGAAGTATTTATTACTCACAGCGGGGTTTCACATGTTAAGTAATTTTTCACAACTTCACTCACTGTCACAGAAATTTGACAAAACTAGTAAAAGCAATTCATAGAACTAAACATGAGCACGCTGAATGTATGTAATATACAAACAACTAAGTTCATAACATATATCTTCACAAATAATGCACTGCATAGAGCTGTAACTTCATCTGAATGTGAAGCTGTAACAATCCAACGACGGAATTCTAAACAAAAATAACAAATTCTAACTACAATGAAGTTTTCATAAAATCATGCAAGAAATTTTTGCTCAAGTTCTTTTCTAGATCTATTTCAGAACTCCATAAAATAAATTCAAAATAATCGAAGTTCATTAAAAAGGTCATAAATGCTCCTTTAAGTACAATAATTTCTTTATATACATTGTTTCATAAAAATATTCTAATTTCTACAACAAATACCCACGTAAGTCAAATTGGGCGCATCACATGAGCTTGTCATATACGAACTTCAAAACAATTAAAATAAAATGTTGGCTCAAAATATCAGCTTGACAGCAGGAAAAAATGTGAGACTTGAGAATTTAAGCCAAAGATAAATTATTTCAGGCTTGAGAGATCAAAAAAAACGTAAGTCTCAAGCACCCCGCGGACTGGACAATAAAGGGGACCTAAAAGAAGTGAAGACCTCGCCTCACCACAACAGTCTATCGTCAGAACGACGTAAAATCACTAGAATTATGTTCGGTAGAGTGACTATTGAACTCAAAATTCATAAATTCAGCGTAATTTTATTTGCAGAAACGTCAAGTTGGAGTATTTTGTAAAAAAATGTGACAACCCTGATTGACATCTCAGCACTTTTCACACAGAACAAAATACAAATACATATATTCAAAGTTAGACTCAAACTTCTGTATACGCAGGAAAATCATCACGGCGAAATTCAGCCAGCTTTTCGTATGTACACATAACAGGGAACCTCAAAAGTTAAATATTTGCTGATTGAGTTTGTTGAGCACGGCGTTATGAGAATGAAAAGGATTTGTATGCATCATAATAACGCAAAAAGTGAAGCCAAGAAGAAAAAACGAAAGTGAAGCTGAACAGAAGAAGAGGTAGAGGAAACATTCTTTTAAGAAGTCGGTTGCACAGAATACAGGACTCCACAGGGAAAAGTAATGCAAACCAACTAACTTCAAAGCACGAGAAGGCATTCATACTGTGCAGTAGGTAGTTCGATATGTGAGTGACGGACTTTCCCAAAGAGACAATGACAAACATAATGGAAACTTCATTCAGAGGGAAGCTCAATAATCCTACACATGCCGCAGAAAGCTATACTAAAATTAACCAAGAAGCGTTGAAAGAGAATTTCTATAATCCACTCTTTGATGAATTAGGAGAAAAGTAGGAGTCTACCTGAAATTAATCATGAAATGAGCATCACAAGAGCAGCTAATCAACCAAAACATCAAGAAAAAGAGAAAAGAACTAATCTAATGATTCCAAAGTTTGCAAAGCATTTCACGACCCCGGACTCTAAGTGAGGTGGTAAAGCAAACACAGAGTATGTTCTCTCCTAGATACGAAGGAGAACACACAATATGGTTAGAAGTCTTTTGACCGTACATGAGGTTCTTTTCATACGGTACTATTCTTCCGACTCACATGAGAAACTGGAGGAATCTCATAAAATAATAAAAGTTAACAAAAGAGTTATTAATACCAAATTATGTGGCATGAATATTAGAACAAGATCTTGTACGAAAATCTGAGGAATTCATCGATTAAACCTTTAGAATAAATATAACATGATCTAGGAGCATAATGATGGGAGAAATAAATTTTAAGAACAAGATATAAATTTCAAATGAAAAACCTAATAAGACATCTGGTAGATTTTGAGTTATTCAGTATAATGAGCAACAAAATAAAACAGTGATCCCTCGTTTATCGTGGTGGGGCGGGTTCGAGACCGGCCGCGAGAACTGAATTCCCACGAAATAGGGACAGCATTTTACCATATTTATTTAACATGTATTTGAACTTTTAAAAGTCTTCCTGTAATGTTAACAACCCACAATTTACGGTACAGTACTTCATTAATAACAGGGACTACTGTTAAGCAATAACAAATAAGAACTGATGATGATGAAGCTGATGTTGACTTTTACTGCGCAGCCAATGATTGTTGGTTACGCAAAAACTCCGCAAAATACTTTCCATATACATATCTTAGAAACCCGCGAATCTGCGATAGTCGAACCGCGAAGTAGCGGGGGAACACTTGTAAAAAATTTGAGTAAAAATGCCATAGCACTTGAATAAGTCAACGAAGATGAACCAACAGTGCGAATAAAGCCTCATTTCATCAATGTTACCATTGTCTGTGAAGACAATGCCCATTTAAAAATGCAGGAGCTAAAAGTTCCTAAGAATGTAGGGGGAACCTACCATGAAACACACGCTGAAGACGAGTATAACGCAAACAAGGACTGCAACAGAATACACTTGAAGCCAGCCAAACATAGGACTCCTAATAAATTAGATTGTAGAAGAAAATCAAGGCGCTAAACCAAGGCCAAAGAAGTTGTTACAGTATGACTGGATTCAGAAACCCATGCACTGCTCTTCAAAAACTTCAGACCCATGCTAAGTTTAAATGACTTTAGTTATAGTTGAAGTTGATGTGAGGATCAGCAACTGGAGAGCAGACATCCATAATGTAATAACGAGAAGAGGTAGGCTCTTGACTATATACGTTGAGTTAATACCACGAAATACAGTCAACCAAGATGACTGTACCAAAACGGAACACCATTACTTGATACGTTCTGTTTATGACACTTGCTGAAGATCGCACGTAAAATTAACAATATACAAGCTTTACATCGAGGGGCACAATGTTAATATGATTAGGTCTATGACTTGAGATGGAGCTAAGTAGAAATGATATTAAATTACCAATCTATTTAATGATCCCATGAAACTGAAATACTGTAGTGTACTGTACTGCCTCGCACATTACTTACACCACTTCATTGACAATGCCAATTACTTACATCAACATACTTTTGGGGTTTTTCAAGGAGTTATTTTCAATGATATTCTACATTAATGAAACAAACTTTTTTTATTGCATTCCCACGGTGACAAGTTCACCCAATTATTGAAAAATACCAATAATGACACACTCACTCACTACCACAGTGAATTTTATGGCAGGTAAGAGGCTGTAGGAATATGGTACACAAGACCAATGTCTCAGGCTGCTTCTCTAGCGGTGTAACTGCAAATTCCCTCAACCTATCTTGAGGCTTTGACACGTCCATGAACAGGGTTTGTAAGTCTCAAGTTTCCAATCGCAGAACACACAATTACTTGTGAAAATATGAATTTTATTCCACCTCAAAAAAAGAAGTGATTCGACAGTGCTCAAAGTAAATGTGAGCCGTCATACATGACATCTGACTATACCACACACAACAACTCACAAGACAAGTTGGTTGGGTTATACCTCAATAAGCAGTTGGCCCAAAGGGCTCCAAGCTAGTTCATTACACAAGTTTTGCCATCAGCAAGCGCTTCAGAGCAGTCTCAACAAAACCTTCGCAAAAGAGTGTTGACAGAGTGAAGGTATGAGGGTGAGCAGCAGACCTTTGGAAGAACCATGCACAAAATTCAAACAAACCATCCCTTCATTTCTGTCAACTCAACAAATACTACACAGAATTTCAGCAACGTGAAGTACAATGTCTCGGCAAGGAAAATGAAAGAAAAAGACCTTCCCCCTGTGCAACACATTCTCATAGCTTCCCACCATCAGCTTTGCTGCACACAAAAGATACCATGAAGGGTGCACAAAATCACACAGAGATAAAAAGGAGAGAATTTCAGGGAAAAACAAATCAAGTACATTCAATTACAGCAAATACACTGGTAACTGAGGAGGACCCATGCATTCATAACCCCTAGCACACCTCACACGTACCTACACACACTAACTGAGTTCTGGTTTTATAAAAAGGACAAAATTCAATGCAAGAAGGCCAAAAATTCTGTATTCTTTGGAGTCCCTAATAATGAATTTTTTCAATTTCTTTGGTACGGCAAACAAAGTTTGATTTTTACGACAAACATAATGCCCGTCATGTTTTGTTGTGTCCGATTTGACAGAAAATGCAAAACATTCAAATACTCTAAATGACATTTTTAAATTACCATATCACTTAGAACTAAACGCATTACAGTATCTATTAAAACTAGGAATAAAGCAATTGCTAAAACTAAGGTAAGAAATGTTATACTATGCAAAGCATACAGTGTTAGTAGCTATCGAGAGCTGAAGAGTAACAACAACATATTTTCTAAAGGTGTACGCTGCCGAGCAGCGGCGGGCATAGTTCAGTTCTCCCGCAGCAAGCTGAGAGCAGCCGGAGAAGAGGAGGAAGTTTCGGACACCAACTGTGGTCTGCTGTACAAAGTGGCGCTGCTCTCTTCCTTCGCGTCATACGAGACCGGCCGACTGCCTTCATCTGAGGAATTTTTGATGCTCTCACTCCAATGACCACCAAGGTGCTGCTGCTGTTGTTGCTGTGGCACCTCCTGTTTAAATACCGGCGCGGCATACCCAGGAAAGGCCGAATTGACAGCACTATCAGACCTGCCAGGTGCTGGAGAGGGGTAGATTGTGCCAGGCACCAGATTGGAGGTGTCTCTCGCCAGGACAGCAGCAGTGTCACCATGAACTGTTTTGTAATGTTTCGTTAATCCCATCCTCTGAGCAGCTTTGTAGCTGCACTTGTCGCACTGGTAGGGCTTGTCCCCAGTGTGTTTCCTACGGTGCATTACCAAGTTACCCTTGTGCTTGCTGCGGTAGTCGCACATCTCACAGGCGTAAGGTTTCTCTCCACTGTGCCCACGCATGTGTATTTTCAACGAGCCACTTTGAGTACATCTGAATTCACACACAGGACATGAGTAAGGTTTTTCGCCTGTGTGGACTCTCAAGTGTAGCTTAAGGTTGCCTTTGAAATGAGTGCGATACGGACAGTGGGGGCAGCCGTGACGCTTCTCCGTGCTGTGCCGTCTCATGTGCACTCTGAGAGCACCGCGCTGGTAAGACTTGTATTCACACTGCGGACATGGCAACAGTGATCTCTCTGAGTGTGTCAACACATGGTTTCTCAAATGGTGATATTTTGCTCCCTTGTAATCACACTGGTTACAGTGGAAGGGCTTCTCGTCAGGATGAATGGCCACGTGGTTAATAAGATCTACCTGCTTCCGGCAAGTGAATGAACATAAAGAGCAAATATAAGTCTTCAATCTGTTTCTGTTACGATAATCGTCCCCACCCGAGAGTTCTTGGCTCATGACTCGAGGAAATTCAACACCCTCCTGAAGTGAGGTTTCAAGAGGCATTTCAGAACAGGTGGCATCTTTCCGCTCTACACTCAAGTTATTGCCATGCATGCTGAGATCGTCAGCTTGCAGGACGCCGTTTGGAGATGACGACTCTTCAGTCGTTTCTTCAGGTCTCTTATAAAATGACATCCCCACTTTTTGTAGGAGGTTATTGTATGAACTTTTTCCATGACTATCAGGCGATTGTCTACTTAGTGCGGTTTCATAGAGCGAGTAGTGTTTCTTAGTGAGGGAACCATCAGAAGATGCAGAACTTTGGACAGTGTCAGGGTCAGACCAAGCTACAGGCGAGCGGCCACGCGATGTGGAAGGATGTCTGTAATAATGTGCCTCCTTTGCCACCAGCCCTGGTCCACACTCTGCTGATATGTCTCTGCTATCAGCCTGACGGCTGCTCATAGCATCTCCATCACCCACTGACGTGAAGAACGATCCATTAGAAGCATTTGAAACTATCTTAGAGTAAGATGAGAGCTTATCTTGAGAACCATCCATGTGTTGTAGACTCGACATGGTCAGGTTAGAGAGTATCTGTTGCTGGTGATATCGCTGCTGCTCTTGGATCATTTGCAAGTGCTGCAGCTGTTGGTGTTGGAGCTGCTGCTGCTGATGGTGATGATCAGTCTGGAGAGTGAATGGAGGCGTTGAACTTTTAATTTCATCAGCCATCATTCCCTGAGGAGATGACTGACCTAAAAGCTTGTTGGCACTGTTACTGAAGGAATGCATGACTAGCTTCTTTTCTACAGGAGCCTCTCCATGATCAATAAAACTGTGCTTTTCATTCAACTTGAGAGATGCAAGGCTTGCATATGGTTGTTCACTGAGCAAGGAAGTAGTGCCAAGAGAATGCGCAGGTATAACATTAGGAGTGGACAAGGTAGAATATGCAGGATGTGACGAGTAGGAGCAGTAGGAGGACGCCACAGCAGGAGCTACATGTGAGCCGTACACGTCAGAGCTGAGGGACACACCACCATTGCTGTCAGACACATAATGGCGAGGTTCAGTCCTACTTTTGTCAGAGCTGGCACCAGACATGAACTGACCATCAGGCATTACTTCTTTTTCCTCAGGAGTTCATGCTAGCTGACATGCACTCATCTGAAAAATTAGGCAGAATTAGGGAAAATAAGTTCAGAATAGCATCTTTGGTTTGTATTGTATTTAAGATACAGGAATATCAATATTATCAGGACTGCAATTGTCCAAAACATAGAAGAGCAGCAATCATCTCAAACTAAACACAGTTGTAGTCATTCGTTAGAAAAAAATACTTTAAGCCATTAATTATATTTATTTCTATTTAAAATGCAATTAAAAGATTCAGTGCATTTCTAGCCCGATGAGTCATACTATACTAAGCTTCATAATTCATTTCCCAACCATTTCTCAAGCTAGAAATTGTATCTTTGATCACAAAATAAATGAAATTAATGGAAATTCAAATATCAAATACTGCAGCATCCTATGATATAGGTAGTATTGAAATCTACCAATACAAAAATTCATATTGTGTACAAAAAACTTGACGTGGAGAATCTGCAACATAGAGAGCAAGGAAGGCATTGAAAATCTCTCTTTTGAACATATATAAATAAAAAAGAAAATTAAAATACATTGATTTAAGTTTGGTCAAAATTTGTCTTTGTGAGCATACTCTTTATTGAATACACTAACACATGCTTGGGAATTGGTTAAAATCATTCAAGATCTGATGAAAAAGATGCACTTTTTCTATTCTAATTTTATGAGTTCATAAATCGTATTTGTATTCTATTTTTATGACACATGAAAAAGTAACCCAAATTCATGAGAATGAGCCCCTAAAAAATAGCCAAAGAAACTTAAAATAATAGTAATTCAAGGCATATAAAGAGAATAATTATTAAATATCCATGTAACTGGAAAATAAACATCCTGTTTATTCTCTCTAATATTAAACTGGCACAAATCTAAGAATCCCATAGATTTTTTGCACAGACAGCATAGAATAAAAATATTTAACAATAACTATATCTGATCAATTTTTTCAACAATATGCTGATATTCGGCCTAAAATATTGATTTAATGACAGTAATGTTTTTACACAAGGTTCAAAAACTAGAAATAACACTGAAATATATTGATAGAATATGAATAATCATGATAGGAACTAACATATGACAGGCATAGAGATAACATATATAAAATATAGTTGTGCATGTTGTGTACAATGGAATAAGGGCAAAACTTAAGTAGCCAATTTATTTTACGGCGAAATCTTTGATTCTAACAAATAAAATGTGGTCATGAAAATAATTAAGCAACTGACAACCCAGCCAGATGAGTGGTCCTTTCTGTCGCATTTTGATTACAAAAAATCCTAACTACAAAATTTCTAGAAGAAAATATCTTAATTTGGCGACACTTATTAGCAGAATAATCAGTGTTTCCCATTTGGAAGGAAAGAGCAACAAAAATATGAGATAATGCTAACATTAGACCAAAACTTGAATTATTTACCCAGAAATTGAGGAGTTCTAAGTTAATAGCTAGAATTTTCACTGAAAATCCAGTAATTCTTTTATAATTTACTGTTGAAGATGGTATTAAATCTCCAAAATAAAATACGGAACCATTTCTTCAATTGCACTACCAAGAACATACAATATGCTTTAAAATTAACTATTACTAAGCAAAACATTTATTAAATTGATCAGAAATTTTGAATGAATACAAATTGTTCCATATTTCTTAATTTGGACACTGTACTAGCCCATGTAGCATGACAGCAGTCAAGAAACTTAGATTATCTTAAGAATTGTCCATGTGTGGTCAGAGTTGAAAAAAACTTCTTTTTTATGTCAGCCCAATGGTTTTTTTCTGGATTTTGGTTTATTTTTTATTGCGGTCTCCTAAATTTTACTCAAGTAATTTTGGTTTTTAATGCATACATTTATGATTTGAATGTGCAGTGAGAATATAGCTAGAGCTACTCCAGTCAAAAACAGTAGCTGGCAACCCATCGGGAGTGTAATGTCAAAAGTTATGAATTTCTGGTCTTCAGGCTTTTTCAGTCTTGCTGTCAAGCATAACAAGATACCAGAGGCTTGGTATCTATATGAGCTTGTTGCCTACTGGTTTTCTGTCAACAAGAAAACATAGCAGGATCTGCACCTGCCTTAACTTGTTAGACTTACTGGCTTCCTGTTTGCAAGAGATGGTGATGCTTGGAATGAAAAGTAATCAGTTGTTTCCTACAGTTCATAAATGTTGATGTGTTTGGTAGTTAAAGTGTTTGCCAATCAGTTTTTTCTGAGCTGTATTTTGAGTACTTAGATTATTGAAGTTTGGTGACCATAGACCTATATTTAAAGAACCCCTAATTGATATGTTCTGTTGCCTGCATATCTTACAATGCTTGTAATTAATAAATATATCAGTTATGCCTCCAAAACTACCATCACCTCATAAATAAATACACTACTTATATTCCTATGAGGGAGAACTGCTCTCAATACCTAGAAAGTTTAAGATCAATAATGATACAATTGCTGATACAATTATAATAATAATATAATTATACAATTGATCAATAATTATACTAAATTTACCTCAGCTGGCACTGCCTGTGACAATGTTTAATGTAGGTTTGGAGTAGGGAAAGCTTACATGCTCCTTAAAATATTGAAACATTTGAGGCCAAATGCCAATCTCTAGGAGGATGCAATTGAGAATGCAATTTTACATGATAGTACAAACTGTATTGTACAACTCATTGGGAGAAATTAAGGTTCAAATTGGATTCAATGTATCAAATTTGAAAGTGGAGCCATTAAAAGTAATATAATAAAATCCACAAAGTGTCTTGCAAATGGGTTGGTGCATCCATATTTGATTTCAAATTAAAAAAAAAAACTAAATAGATGTTTTTACAAATATTTTATTTTGTGGGAGGATGGTTTAATGCCAATCGTGATGATTGTAATAGACTGGACGTGGCCAGATTTGCAAGTATCTGTTGCTGGTGATATCAATGCTGATCTTGAATCATCTGCAACTGTAACAGCTGGACATAACATAAAATTGGGTTCATGCTAAAGTTCTAATATCCAAAGTCAAAATACTGCACAACTAGTGAAATTCGAGAACCTATGCAAATGCACAATAATCATTTAAAATCTTTTGTGAGAACATCAGTACAAAAAAATGAAAGTAAAAACTGCTATCATTTTGCATATAAATATTAGCCCTATTCATCAAAAAAGGTACTTCCAAAGCATGGTATTTGACTGAGATTTAGCTTTTGACTATTTGGATGCTAGAAAAATTTAAAAAAGGAAAAATATGACTGCAAGCCTAAAATATTTGCATTATCTCAAATAACAAGCTTACACATAGAGCTAAGTAAATTTTAAAATCTAATTCTAGCAAATTAGAATATTTTAACCATACCTTATGAATATTTCAAATTTTAAAATAAAAGTATTAAATTTGACTTTTTCAAGATTAATAAAATCTGAATTGATACTAGGTTTTGAAAAAATTAACAGTCTCAATATAAAAAAGCAAATGGATTTATATAAATTTTTGGCAATGCCTCAGTGCAGTGACTTTTTTGAATTTAAAGTCATTTTAAAAGAAGCGTAAGACTCTCTTTAAAGCTTCAGAGATATAAGGTCAGCTTATTATATAATTTAGTAATCAGAAACTTCACAAAAATAAGTCATAACTCCAGGTTATGAAACTACATAGGCTAACCATACCTAACATTGATGTGAGAGATGGAGGAAGATAAATTATTAGCCTACCTTAGAATTTGGCAAAGGTATCAAACCCCTTCTTCATTGAATCCTCTGAAATATTTTCTCGCTGAATAAAAGTATAAAAATATTTTAAAATGGTTGATCAATCTACTATTCTAACTCACTCTAATTTCGGTATCTTCTTTGACTTTTGCCACTCAAATTTTCAATGGTAAGGTACAAGAAAACATTTAATTTAGAATTATTGTACCAATGCAATTCTTTTTTATTATTTTTCCATGCTAAAAAACTTGAAACCACAGGTTTGGAGCTTGTTTATTTCAACATTTGAGAAGTCTTGCAGAAATTTTATTGAATTTCTTGACAAACTCAGACCGACCAAGTTGAAGCTGAAGTATTCAAATTTTTGAGCAAGCAAACCCACATCTAAATGAAATAAAAGCCCCTTTATAGTAGTTACACTATATTTTAATAGCAGTAATAATAAACTTTTTAAATGAATTAGCTAACTACACTCGAATTATTTCCAAAGGTAGTACTAGGCATATGCACGAAAAAATAAGGTTTTATATCATATCTAAACGTGATTTAGCATTCATTCTCGTAAGTTGAACAACTCGCATCTCCATCTACCCTAAATAAAAGAAATTATATTATTACCATAAAGAATTTTTTTCATGGGTATAAACAATAGATTCTCTGAATGTTTGACTGTAAACAGGCCATGTAGACCTATACATTGGAACCGGATTTACGGCAGATGATGTAACTATACCAAGTTCCATCATCGGCGAATTAGTTGCTGAAAGCTTAAGATTTTACGCCCATTATTTGCTTCGAATCAGCACATATATAGAAGGAAATTTTGTTTCGTTAATTTATTCACAAAGTTGTTTTCAAATTAGGTTTACTCGTTTTCGGAAGTTTACTGACGGTAATGTCATATGATGTCGGGTTTCACTACTGCGCGGTTACAAAATGATACTAGCATGTAAACATTTATTTTGCATCACTATGTAGAGTATTCATGCTCGAAAAATTCAAGATGTAATATGACTTGTGTCACAGGGACGCTTATCACTCATATTCAGCTCGAGCAATCAGCGAGAAATCCTGTTTTAGTTGACTGTCGAATTTTGTAGGGCACTATAGTGTTCTCCCTCAGGCTACTTTATGCTCCGGGCAGACTATGAATATCTAAGGACTTTGAATATCAATGTCCGAAGCGAGTCTCTGACGTACTAACGAACCCGACAGGCTAAGAAAACACAACCGGAATAAATGCTGTTCTATTACGAAAATCGCCGACAATGATGGCACACGAGAGAAACGATTGCTGTCACGTAGTAACGCTCCAAGAGAGACACCTTGAAGGATCGCCAGATGACGTGGAGTAGCAGCGCGGATGTTGTTGTTTCCGGTTTCTTGGAGCTTCGGAGATGATTCTATGCAGCCCCACGCCTTCAAAGTTGTAGATTGATGCTCTAAAGTTTAGCACTCAGGCTGAAAGAAGTCACAGGAAGTTTTTCTGTGAAATGCCACTGGATGAATTCACTCACTTCTCTGCAATATCACAATTTTAACAAGATTTCAGATTGTTTTACTATTTCTTATGGATAATAGATAATGTACAACTATATTAATAATTTGCTAATGTACAACAAGCAGCGCGGATGGCGGTTGAGTGATTGTTGAGTGTGGAGCGGCGGTAGAAGCAGGAGAGACTACTGCTGGCGGAGCGTCTTCGGCGTTATGTGAATATCGGAGCCGCTATGAGAAGGCTGGCCGAGCTTCTACTGCACCCCGTTTTAGAGGGCCAGGTGAGTGCGGTAACTTGCTGAGCACGCATCCCCATCGGGTGGTGGTAAGGTGGCGCCTCGAAGCTCGCCGCTGCGTGGGGTGATGCTTTGAAGCCCACCGCTACGTGGGGTGGCGCCTTGACACTCGCAGTTGCGTGAAGTGGCACCTCGAAGCCCGCCATTGCGTGGGGTATCGCCTCGATACCCGCCGTTGCGTGAGGTGGTGGCTGGTCGCTCGAAGCTTGTGTGGTGGTGTACAAGCGAACGGCTTGTTGAGACCATACAATCCTCTCAACTCACTCGACACAACCATTTATACCGGGTTACAAATACTTTTTCTCTGTGGTCTTTGCATACAGTGGCAACTCAAATTAATATTCAGGCATCCACAATTCCGAGCAACCTCACCTTCTATTACTATGTCCATCATTTTTTTTCACTCGTAGCAGTTATTCTGGATTTCATTTTTCTTTCCCTTCTCTTATAGTCCTTTAGAATATTCTCCTTTTACTCCGGACAGATGTCCTGCCAAAAATTAGTCTACATCTTTGTTTTATTTGTTAATCTTGTTATACGCAAATGCTTATTTCTTTCGAAGCATCCGTTGTCTCACACAATTTAAACTGCGTAACAACTATCGAGCTCAGTTTTTGCATACACAATACTTCACATTTCTCCTCATTCTTCTTTATTAGTACTCTTCGTATGAAACGTTTGTCTTAGGACGTCTTACATTAAGAAATTTTCAAAAGCCAATATGTTGGCATGTATCTCATGGGGCAACGTTTTAAGAAATAAATGGTTTCTCTTTCTTTATTTCTTTCTTTCTTCTGTACTTGTACCTAATTCGACTTTTTCAGCGCCACGTCTTGCACTGATCATCAAAAATTCCCTCTGATACTTTTACAGTCCACTTCGCTTGCTGTATATCCTTCCTTTCGTCGTTTTGCAAAATTTCAGTAAAAGTAATTTCACAGATCGATGCATTCCATTTTTCCAGTATTCTCTTCTAATAAGAAATTTAGTTGGGCGGCGCATCTACGACGTCATTTGTCCCGTGCGCGGGTCAGACGCTACTTCGGTAGCATATTTCTAACATGAGAGTGATGAGACAGATGCGATCGACACCCTGGTAGAGCAGGACTGAGGTTTCTGCAGCCCCGTGTTAGGGAGGCGGCGCGGTGTTCGTGGTGCAGCGAGTGGCAGTGGCCGAGGTTCCTTCATCTTCCTAAAATCTAACTTCAGCTATCGTTATGTTGGTGTGCCTGTGACCTGTTTAAGTTATTTTTTTGATTGTCAGGGTTCACGTTTAATTATTCACTGCAGGCTCACCTTAGTACGTCTGGGGAACATCCTCCATCGGTGAATTTAGCATTGTTTGTTTGGGGATCTAGTAGGGTTAGAGTGGAGGATTAGGCTTCTTTCTCTCTAACTTTTTCCTGAGCAGACGAACCTTCAACTGTTCTTCCTGTCCTTACGGTGAGCCTGACTACCACTACCCCCTCGTCTTTGATAGGGTTTCAAATTTCTCTAACCTCTGAAAGTGGCGTTCCTAGGCCCACTGGGCTGAATCAATCAGCTTTGGTGAGTTGTGCCCTAGTTTTGTGAAGTCGTGCAGCAAATATTGATCTAATCGTTTCACACTATTTTACCCACGATTTGCTACCTAGGCGCTAATTAACTGAATAACTCTTCAACAGTATCCCACTACAACGTTATTCTACTGGTCAAGTTGCCACTGCCGCGGATGCTGCTGCTGCTACTACTGCCGCGTATACTACTACTACCACTACTACTGCAACAGTCTCTACCGCTGCATCCATTGATGCAGTTTCTACTGTTGCCCTTTCTGCTCTTGCAGTAGCGTGCTCGTACCTGAACTCCTATGGCCCTGTTCAGAGACCTCAAGTTGCTGGCTCTGCACTACCTTGATTATGCGAGCTGCTGCCGTCCTGCTATGTCTCGTCGTCGCTCTCATTGCGTTATTGTTCTTGTTAAATTGCGTTTAGTTGAAAATTAACTTCTAACAATTCTTGTTCTACTTAAAATAACATTTAGTTCAACGAAAGAACTACACTGTTCAATAAAAAGTAAATGCTTCACTGGATAAGCGTTAAAATCCTTATTATTACCTTTACTACTATTGTGTAAGATTGCCACGGAAAAATTCCTTACAGTATTCTCTTCTAACAGAAACTCATTGTGTTGAATACCCAAATAAAAGTGATTTTGTAAAAATT
Organism: Morinoia aosen; assembly: GCA_030386875.1. NCBI lineage: Eukaryota > Metazoa > Arthropoda > Malacostraca > Amphipoda > Talitridae > Morinoia > Morinoia aosen. Next base: position 31,321,403 of record CM059561.1, on the reverse strand, counting down.
TTTCCCTTTTCGCCCATCCAACACATAAATTTGCTCATCGCCGGTGCTACTTACGAATACGCAGCCAAATTTTTCATGTTGTGCCGATAATTCATAAAAATTAATATATTCGTAATGCACTCCTCAATTTTGAAACCAACATTTCTGACTGGCTTTATCACCGTGCGCAATACCTCTGTGAGTCACTTTTTTCTGTTGCTCTCAGTTCCTTGAACGTCACTGCAGTTTCATTCACCTTGATCGATGTAACTGAGGTAATTGCCAGACATTAAGTTAATAGCTGGGCATTAACTTATTCCCACTAATGTTTTATACAAAATGACAATTTGGAATCATCTTCTACACATTTTTTTTTTAATTTCTTGATCGACTGAAGGGAGACCGCAGGAATAGAGGTATAATAGTATAGCCTTTGAATGATCTGAAATGACATTTTTTTTCTGTCAATTCTCTCGTAAGGAAAACATAATAAGCATTATCGTCCACGTTGAATGGGGTGTTCTTTTCAAGAACAAAATTCGAATCTTGATGCATCTCATTCTGTCCATTTTAATAGCACCAAGTAAAGATTTTACTGATTTATTTATTACTTGAACAAATGAACTGTATAGTAATCGTTTACAGGAAATTTATGTGTTAGCCATTAAGCCCATTAAGGTAAATTATATCAACTACACATCGTATTATGAGAAACTTGGAAGCGATGTGCGTGCCAGACTCTTTGCGGTATCACATCTTCGTGGTCTGTTAACCATGTTAACATAACATAACATGCTATAACATAACATGGTTAACATAACATGTTATCATGGTTAACATAACATGGTTAACATAACATGTTATCACATGTTATGTTAACCTGTCTGACAGCGCTCGATCGACGGTTGTAAGGATAAGCTTTCCATTACACTTTATAAGCTTTCCATTACACTTTATAAGCTTTCCATTACACTTTATAAGCTTTCCATTACTCTTTATAAGCTTTCCATTACACTTTATAAGCTTTCCATTACACTTTATAAGCTTTCCATTACACTTTATAAGCTTTCCATTACACTTTATAAGCTTTCTATTACACTTTATAAGCTTTCCATTACACTTTATAAGCTTTCCATTACACTTTATAAGCTTTCCATTACACTTTACTTCGAAAGTTGAGATTTTTGTAATGTTAGTAGAAAATATTTACTGTACACTTCTAATCTCATTTCATGCCGCTTGAATGAAGAGATCAGTACAACCCCGAAGCTAATTCGGGCCATTTATTTCGAACTTGTCTTAGTCCTTTCACAAAGATTCACTATAGCTATAACTTTGGCGCTATGCAAAATTTCATATGTAAACAATATGTTAAATTTAGAATTTGTTTGAGAGACTGAAATATTAATGGTTTGCTATAATGCAATCTTCTTTCAATTGCAGTAAAGAAACTTTCGCACTTCATGAGATTTGTTAGAATATTTTTCATATGTTTGAGTTTAAAAGTAATGGTAAAGTTAGTCAGTTTGAATTCGGCAAATTATTGCCAAGTCTGAGTCAAAAACAGTAACTAATTGTTTTTGCCAGCAAATACGCTAGTAAATTTTTCTTCAAATCCATAGAGGGATAAATACAGCAGTAAAATTTCAAGCTCCTACTAACTGTTTTTATTTAAAAAATACTGCTACCTACACTAAAAACACACAGTCTGTGTTTTTTAGTTGCAGATAATACAATTTTAGCTTTCCACTATACGATCCGACCAGCTTGACTGCTTGACGACTTTCTGTATTCCAGTTCCCATGCTGTGTGGTCCGTAATTTTTAGCCAACTCATTTTCAAACAATGTTAATGTCAGTTCAAAAGTTTTGCTAAAATTTTCTACTCGTACTCGTATGTAGCCATCTCAATGAAAATCTAAGTTCAGAGCGTGCTGTAGATTCCAGACGGACCATGATAGAGAATATCATTTTTTACCATTGGGGTATTCACTGATTAAAAATAGAATGTCATCTCATTGAATGAGGTATCAAATTTCATTTGAACTAAGCCAATAATTATATGAACGACGCTCTTCGCCAACAAAAGGTGTTCATATACTTCCGTAAGTGATAGTGATGGACTAAGAGAGTGTCATTTACTTAACCCCCTCACTTTTTGTGGAGCCTAACACCATTAAATTCACCTGTATGAATTCATTGATTCAATGACACCACAGAAAGTGAGGGAGGGAGTGAAAACTAAATTCAATGATTTAATGACACCACAGAAAGTGAGGGAGTGAAGACTAAATTCATTGATTCAATGACACCACAGAAAGTGAGGGAGGGAGTGAAAACTAAATTCAATGATTTAATGACACCGCAGAAAGTGAGGGAGTGAAGACTAAATTCATTGATTCAATGACACCACAGAAAGTGAGGGAGTGAAGACTAAATTCATTGATTCAATGACACCACAGAAAGTGAGGGAGTGAAGACTAAATTCATTGATTCAATGACACCACAGAAAGTGAGGGAGGGAGTGAAAACTAAATTCAATGATTTAATGACACCACAGAAAGTGAGGGAGTGAAGACTAAATTCATTGATTCAATGACACCACAGAAAGTGAGGGAGGGAGTGAAAACTAAATTCAATGATTTAATGACACCACAGAAAGTGAGGGAGTGAAGACTAAATTCATTGATTCAATGACACCACAGAAAGTGAGGGAGGAAGTGAAAAATAAATTCAATGATTTAATGACACCACAGAAAGGGAGGAAGTGAAGACTATGGCTTGAAGTGCATGCCAATTCTAGGGTCGAGCCTTCAGAAGTTTTGAGATCAAAGCCAGAGGAAATTTTGATTAAGCAAGATCCACTCTCCATCAAGTGAATTGGGACATCATTATAAGTATAGAAATCATACACATATTTCTAACACTTAGATACTTGAGCAGAAACGAACATGTTAATGAAAAAAATTGTACTAGTAATTACTTGTGTATTTGGTACTAGAGGAACTCTGAAATGACAAGATTATGCGCTAAATTTAAGAATTAATAATGAAGTAAATTTGGAGGCTGAATTGACTAAATGCTCAAACTGAAGTACAGACTGGAATGGGAGCGTCACATTCGCTAAAATTATGGGAAAAAATTGAATTTTTTTTTCTCCATTTAGTGACTTCATGTACCATACAGTTTTAGAATTGCTAAAATAATTTCGCCATATGTACTTTAAAATTACTTTTCTTTGACATCCTGAATAAATTGTGATGTGGAAATTACGTTTTCGAACCACGAGAACACCCAGACGACTGGACGACGCCCCCGACGAAATAATGTCCATGTTGATCCTGTCCACACCACATTACACGTACAGTAGGACTGTGGTCCATGGTTACTGTCCACACCGCAGTAAATACACTGTACAATATTGCACAAATATTGTACCACAACATTTACACAAATATTGTATTTAACCTCCTATCTGTGTTGCAGCCAGGTTCGGCAAAGTAGATTTTTCTCCGGTCATAATGAAAAAATTGAACTATTTTCGAGTGAAATTTGGTCATAAAGCGTCCTGAAAACGAGCAGAGTTACCAGGTGCTCAGTGGTCCTTATGGTCAAATTTCACAAAGAGACTAGTCAAACTTTAGGAGTTTGGCATGTAATTTATAATGATAGCAACCTAGTGGTGAGTCAGTGTATTCAATGAATTATCTTCAATGAATAATCAATAAATAATCTGCGATTGAATTTTGAGCCAGTGTTTTTACGAAAATTTGTTTCCTGGTTAGATGTTATACATTTGAGCTGTGGTTCCACAATTAATTGAGCTTGATTGGCCATCCTTGTCAATGAGCTGAAATCATGGCATTTTATTCATAGTTCTTGTGCAAATATTCATTTATCATAGTGAATCGATACTTATGAGATTGATATAGATTAGTTAATTAGCAAAATAGGAGTGAAAGATCCTTTGTATTCAAATTGAACGCTGTACCCTTTTCCCATCACTACACCAAAATGATTATTAAATTTTAATAACATTCAATAAAAATTCCTTTACTGAAATTTGAAGAATTTTCTGCGAATGTTATAACCCCAACTCGGAGGAATTTGTTTCAAAACGTGCGAAAAAGTTATTAAAGTCATTTCAAAATTTACTTTCCTATGTATACGATTACATTTTTGTGGTACAAAAGCCCCGAAAAATTAGAAAGGGAGATTTCCTGAACTATTAATTCGAAGTTTGACTTGAATGAAAACACCACAAGAGATGATAAATTCTGGACGAATTTTCTCGTTCTCGAATTCTGAAGGTAGATTATCGAGGTTTCACTGCATCATTATTACCGTACCCGAAACAGTGGGTGTTTCTTCCGTAGATTTTTTGAAGACTTTCTCTTCGCAGGAGCTTGTATACACCGACCATCTTCTGAATAATGCATAAGATGAGGGGCTGGACGAAAGGCCTTTCCATATACACCATCCCACCTCCCGTGCCACCCGGCTGCTCCGCAACTATACATTCAACTGCAGCCGCACACAACAGCTACAGTCGTCACCCCCATCTGCGCGCAGCTGTCGGGGCTGCGGACCTCAATACAGCTGCAATCACCACCCTGCTGCGCATCACTTTATAACTGCTGTCTTCGTAACCGCTGCAGTGATCGCCGTACCTGGCTTACCGGTGAGAGTTTAGTGTGTTAATGCGACGAGTTCTGTGCAGCAGCTGCAGTCACCACATGCGGTATATAACTGGAGTGTAACTGAGGTATAACTGGAGTATCACTGGAGTATAACTGAAGTGTAATTGGAGTACGCAGGATGCATAACTGGAGGCACCTGCAGCAGCTGCAGTCACCACACATAGGAAGCAGCAATATACGCACAAGACATACAGTGCAGTTTCACGTAGCAATAAATGCAATGCTCAGCGCAACCAGCCACCTGCAGTAGTAACACACGTAGTAGGTAAGGAACGTGCAAAAAACTTTTGCTATAATAACGCTATTTTTAGCAATCTATGGGTAGCGCTGATGTAGCTTATAATGATCAGGTACGAACGAAAGTAGAAACGGACAATTTAACGATGACAAAATTCGAAATTTCACCAGGTTTGTGTCAGAGCTAATGAACATACATAAGATGACAACATTTTCCGTTGAGTATCACGGTTTATGTGCAGTCATGACGTAGGTACATAATCGTTTTGCGACCTTGGGCGATACTATACACCTCCGTCAATAAAGATAGCTACTTTTCCTTCAGTTCACACTGGAGTTGCTTAGGAATGAAAGCTTTTAGAGGAAGAAATGAAGATGTGAAATGTTGTGCAAATCTGGTAAACCGCAAGTACGTTCCACTTCACCTTATTTTTCATGCTGACAATTACCTGTAATGATTCATTTGTACATGAGTAGCAGATCGATCTAAAGTGATTACCTTATGGCACATCGATACTGATCTACATCTGGAACTCACTATTGATAGACCATATACATGATTTACCTGACAACTTGGTGACCTCCCTGGTGTCACTGACGGGACTTCCACAGTGTGGCAGACCCATCGGCGGTTAAAAACTGAAGTGTTATATTGGATCAAATCAAATGAAGGCGCATCCCACTTAATCTTTTGCTCATTTTGAGGTTGAGAATTTATAATGAGATTAATTTGGGTTGAGCGTTGAATTTCACTTGAACCCACGGCAGTCTACGTGTGAGAATGCGCACTTCAACGCCAGCCATGTCTTTTCTAAATTATACTATTGTGCCCGGCTGCCACTTGTAGTCTAACAACGTTGTTCTCAGCAACCACCTGCAGTCTAACAACATTGTACCCAGCGACTACCTAAAGAAAAAATTATATTTGTTGCTAGTTTTCCTCACTTTTTAAAGCTTGAAAACCCTAAAGTTTTAGCTCAATTAAGGGAACCTCTCTGAATGGAAAATCACAAAACAACATGTCATGGGAAGATTAACAAATTAAGAACGAAGAAAAGATCGTTAAGAACATATAAGAGTAGAACTATGTACTTAGCAGGTAAGATGAAAAAACAATGTTAAGAAGGATTTAAAAATCTGTAACTTTCACGGAGGTCGTGTCGACGCAACTACACTCTACATGTCGCAAAGGAATAAACAGTTGGAGCAAGAGAACTGCAATGTCCCTTTTCCTTCAATTAACCAACGCGTCTTCTGGAAAATGGTCTCTCTTTTATCGCTGGGGACAGTTGAGAGGCAGGATCGAATGTTTATTCCTCTTTAGGACAAAGGTGTTCTTATTGCTCATAGAAACGGCGAGCTTCATGTATGTGTGGATCGGTGCAACGCACAATCGTAGCTACAATTATTCTCACGAAAAAAACTCGGTTTCATAACGAACTGAGCAAATATTTGTTTGGGCAGATAAATATTCATTGGTTAAAAATACTGACTAGGTTTAAGCTTTCACTTCGAGAGCTGACTTAATTATTTTAACAGAAGAAAGTATACTGGTCTAAATATCATGACGTTGTGAAGTGTTATTAGTGGTGTCGCACAGCAGGCGAAGTGCGGAGATGAGGTCCATAAGATCGTGTATTCAAACTAATTAAAGTTGTGAACCAGTAAAGACTCGTTTATAAGGTTCATTGATTGTAAACTTAGGGTTGTGGTAAACATTAATAGAAATAGATGTGTTGATAACTGCTCTGAACGTTTCCGGAAAGGGTATGCGATCAGCAAAACAAAATTTTGTTTCGCAGAAATTTGAATATTTGAAACATCGCTCATTGAGAATTATTTGTTCCCGGCTTCGAGAGCTGTCTGTAAGGTAAAATATGGCGGACTTTATCGTAAAAAATAAGCATTTAATTATAACCTTAGAAGATGGTGCATGACTAATATCCATCTTAGAGCTACATGTTAAGCTTGTATCTCATACGAACACAATGGCTTTTTGATGATTTTTAAGCTTTTAAAATGTATTACATTTTTTCTTCTCGTTTACGAACGACTGAACTCCTAAAGACTCAAGTCATGTGGCAGTCCCATGTCACCATGCCCAGCTGCGGTGCCCACTCTCAACGTGTGTGGGCACTGTATGTACTGGAATCAAAATGACAGTATCGTAGGGATAATTCAAGTAGTCCTCACCAGCATTATAGCGGGTATTATATTTATATAGTCCTCACCAGCGTATGAACTATCCATTTTTTGATACAATTAAAAACGTTTTAGAACAATTTATGCTTTAACAATGTAATTAATCGATCTCCATATCGCTAAAGCCACGGAGATCAAACTACAAAACCCGGCCTCCCATAGTTTACCTGAAGTAAAACATGAGCTTCATTTTGCTCTGGTTGTGCTCAAGAGAGGTCTTTCTCATTTTTCGGTGTGTTGTTAACATTCTCGTCTTTTATTAGTGTTAGAATGGCTCGCGAAGTTATACGGAAACCATGTCTCCCAATCCCACTCCTAATAATTTTGGATGTAAAACATATATGTCAGCTAAAAACCTGGAAATAGATTTCCTCATGGTGGCTGAAACTTGGAGCCAAATGTTCAAAGATAATAATTATAAATTTCAAAGCGTACGGGATTTTTACTCGAGAATTTCTCTGAAAATTTTAATGGTGATGTTCTCCATAATTACGGTCAACTCAGAAAACTAAAAAAAATGGTGAAAAAATTAGTTGTAAAAAGCCCCTGTTTACAATTTATAGCATGATATATATTTAAGGCTCTGAGATCAGTCCCAAAGCCGTTTTAGGGAGATTACAAAGGCTCTAAATTATAGGCCTATGATTCTTGTTAGCTTTCACACATCCTAATGGGATATCTCAATCGATTACAGGGTAAAATCGAAATCGTAACTACATGATGGAGGAGTTGCTATGGCATTATTAAGTTGGCACCTTCTTGTGGGTGTTTAATTAATGTATATACTTTTTTCAGGGATGAAGTACCCGAATATTTTTTATTGTTCTTTACATTGTCATTTTGATGAATTTATGTATAAGTACTGGAAAATTCAAAAATGTCAAATCATATATTCTTTCCAGAATTTGTAGCTCCGGTCCAGATAGAAGTTCAGATATGTAAAAAGATTGTTGAACTAATTATTTACCGTCACACATCACTCCATGAAGCACAGAATTCCTGAGAGATGTTTCAGGAACGTATTTCCGTAGGAGGAATTGCGGGTTAGTTTTATAACATATTACTCAGTAAATATTCATAGAACGCACCACAAAATGGTGAGACGTTGCATTTTTTAATTAGTGCGTCATTGTCAGCATTGTGGGAAAACAGTATTATGATCATGAGCCCCACGCAAGCATCGATCGACAAGTTTGACAAGTTAGTGTCAAAGATTCCGTCAATATTGAACGCTCGTCAATCAATAGAAATTCTGCGACAGGCATGATCCTTGGTATTAAGTTATTGTTCAGTCACAAATTAAAATAAATATTCGTCTTTGTATGCTATGGGGATTGTCGTTGATTATATTTACCTTTGATTTGATAATCAAAATAAGTCTCGGTTAGATAAGTTCAGACGGATTTGAGAAGATTTTTTGTTTTCACTCAATGAAATTTACACGTTTTGCTGTAAAAATTTGCAGTTTTCATCGCGAGAGTAGCAGAAATAACTTCAAAAATTACTCTGTAAATCCCCCACTCGCCGGCAGAGGCTGCCTAAAATTCATTATTGATGTTGAAGGTTTGCTTCAAGATAAAAGTAAGATAGAAATCAATAATTTTATTATAACTGCAAGGTTCGGCACTCACCGAACTCATGATGGCGGTGTGTCGTTTTCTCGGCTCTACCGAGCGGCGCATAAGTTACTTTTTTTTGGAAATTTTGTTGTAATTGAGTGTACTCTATTTATTTTTTACATAGTTTAAAGATTGGAATTTTATTTTGATTTGTGTATGAAAAATAGTGTCACGTGAATGGCCTCCATTTTCTGGTTCGCAAACACAAGCTCTTTGAAAGGTATTTTCCATTACAGTTTTAGCATCTGAGGTTGTGTGGAGCTAATTTCCTTCTGTACGATTGCTGTAAGTTGTTGGATAGTTCGAGGTTTATTTAAGTACACCTTTCCTCTTGCGTACGACAAAATTTACTGGCGTATCTCGGCACTATGTTCCAATAATTGAGCGTCCGTTTTCAAATGCAACTCAACTATATGCTCTCTCTCTTCGGTTCTGAATTTATTCATATTTAAATTTACAATGACGTAACTTTATAATTCTGAAAATGAAAATTAAAATAAGTTTACTGAAAAAATATATTTTATTTTAAAATGGTAAAGTGACTTATGCGCCACCCTGTACTACTACATTTTTTCACTAATCGATAGGCTTTTTGATATGATTCCGTTTTCAGTAATCATTCGTCAATAAATATCAAGTTTCCTGATCAACATTATCGTTCTAAAAAAAGTTTATTCAGGAATCCCTCTCGAGGGCTTTCACAAAATACGATAAAAAGCGTCAGCTAAGCCACGATCTTGAAATAAAAGAAAAAGTTAATTTATATTCTTTTCGAAGACATTGAATCTCAACTTTCATAAAATATTATTTATATTCTGATAGTAACCCACTAACCGTTTCAGGGACAAGATTTGTGAGGAGAATGTACCAGACAAATAATTTTAATGTTTCATATGTTTAGTACCACCATGGAGGTTAAAATTTAGAAAATAATTGTTTGAGACAGATGTACGTGCTCAACATCATGATAGTTTTTGTTTTCCGCGAAAGGAGTATTTGACGCTAAGCACGCATTTTAATGCATAATTCTTTCTACTGAAAATTACCCCGTAAACACTCTTGAAAAAGAATCTTGCAAGATTTCGGGCTTTTATCTTCAGCAAAAAAAGATTATATTGAAAATAACTACATTAGGATTCTCGTACAATAATATCAAAGCTATCAATTCAATTGTTTTCCGAAAGTAACTTTTAGCAAAAAATTACCTTGAGCGACAGGACTGGAGATTTTCGCTTTAATTGTCCTGTGCCGAAAGAACTGGCTCGGTTCTAGAAGTAGTTTTCTACTGAGATGAGCCCTGAGCTACGGTATGCGTTGAGACGAGTACCTAAGACGATGGTTTAGGTTGGGATGGCCGGCATGTCCCAGGAATGGCATCGCAATTTATGCGCTCGGCCACATACCATTTGTAGAGCTTGGACTCAACTTATAGAGCTCTGGTTCAACTTTTCGATACTTGGAGCAATATTACAGCATACGAAGTTGCTGCTGACGTGCTGAAGGGTTAAATAATTTAGATAATATAGAGATCAGATACGGGCTAGAGAAAGCCAATCTCCTTTCTGTTTCTAGATAACATGTTCTTGCTTATATCCCTGCTGTACCTGTCGTAGATGCGACTGTTCGTGTCGGACCGGGTAAAAAAAGTGCAGATGAAATGAGCAGCATTCGGCATCAACGTTCTTTCTCAATGAAAATAAAGGTTATACTATCGACAGTTATAGCGTTCAGGTAGCAAGAGGATCGCCAAATTCAGGCTTGAGAGATTTCAGAGGAAATGAAGGTGTTGGAAAGTGAGAAGAGTGGAGCATTTCTCTCAGATAATTTCACTCGGAGAAATCAGCGAGGACACAATGTAAGTTATGAAATTTGTTCTGAAGGTTGACGGCCAAACTTTTAAAATTGGGATGCTGCTTGTAAATTTTTATGCACACATGGAAGCTCATTCATGAATGAAAACAATGGGTTGGATTTGGGAGTTTTTGATTTCCTTATATTTTAATTGGCGTTCATGAAAGGTGTCATAGAGAGGGCGAAACAGGTATGGTCAATCAGAGCTTACCGTACAGAGTAACTTTTGTTATAAAAAATGAGAATTTGAGCTGCGTGAAGTGACATTCTCGTGGGTAAAAAAAGAATTATTGTAGAAACCTACGCAGCAGAGACATGCGTTACAAACTGGTATTTCTGAAACCTATTTTTATCCCATCGAAAACTTGAAGTAACAATGCAAGAAATAGCCAAGGAGTCGTACCCAACTGTTACATTCAAAGAGCCAGAATGCAAAAATTATTTTTTACGCTTCGTTCAATTTTTGTGTCTTCTTTGAGACCGTTCTAGGTTCTTTTCGAATTCCCTAAGTCAGTTGCCCCGAATCATCTTAACCCTTTAACGTCAGCATTTTTGTACTCATATTACCGTTATCACAACCACCGTCATTCGCCTGACTCTGGCATCAGGTCGTCACCGATATCAGACTGAGGAAGTAACTGTTACCCGACAGAGAACTTCGAAGAAGAACTTAACACGCTGACCGCTGTGGGTTAAACTAAAGTTCAGTGATCAACTCAACTTTAAAGTCAAGCAAAGTGAGCTAGAAAGGAGAGAAAATTTTGTGACTTGTCTTGAAGGATGAAAAAATAAATATTTGAACCCTCTTACAAAAAGGAAAACTCTAAAAAAAATAGGAGGGCTGGAAAGACACATGTACTCATGAGTGCTATATATTATATAATTGCCATGGGTGCATATTACATCACGCACCAGTTTATTGAGCGACATTTATCGCGATACTCAAAGCTATAAGTAGAGAGCCTCTATGTTACAAAAATGTTCCGATTCATGAATGTGAGAAGATCTGAATGCCAGCCGTTCACTTTATCACAGCGTGACTACCATCAAGATCATGACGTTAGCTTAATCGGGAGCGCATAATTAACTCGTGATAGCTTTGTCATAGAGCAGCCGATGTTAAGAGTACCGAAAGGAATGAAAAATTGTAATAGCACGCATCTATAGTAGGCAAAAGAGTTGAATACTAACAATGGACTGGAGATCTAAATAAAAGTAGAGTATCGTGAGAAAGATGTAGCCTGTGGCAAGGATGTGGAAAATTATGGGGCATTTTGCTAGAAATTAATCTTTCCCTGCACCACTTGAACGATGAAGTATTAATGTACGTAATATCAGAAAAAAATGAGGCACATTAGCTAGAAAACAAGTGATTTAACTTCATTTATCATATTTTAAAGAAAACTTACCTGAGGCGACCCAAAGGAGGTATGCAATCGATCGAAGATGCCTTGACGAAGACGCCATGAGTTCTTTGCTCGAAATCGGTGCGAGAATCTACTCAAATCGGCGTCGAACTGAACAGCGCGGCGTCGAAGAGCAGATATTGCCGCACCTGTTTTTGATGATGTAGAGCTGTAGCCGCCATGTTCCTCTGACAGCTCGCTCATCATGCCGAACTGCTGCAGCGAGTAAACCAGAAAGAATGCGCAAAAACTGAGAACTCGCATTGATTTGGCCCAACATTACAACAAGCACGCCTCGTTTGATGCCAATGTAACCGGGGTGAAACATGACGGAAACATAGCTATACTCAATAAGAATGGCGGAGAAAGTCATGCTTCTCTTTGTGCAAAATGACATCGCTGTCAAAATTACGTGGTCAGCCCCGTGTACTGAAAAGAGTTTACGCTGGTAAATAAATAAATAATTCCCTTTTTCAATACAAAACTATCGTCTCCTAGCTTCCCTGTGAGCCAGAAAAAAGAAGCATGCAGAACCGAAGGAGCTGTCGGATAGGTTCTCGAAAAGTACGTTCTCTCGATCCCTCAGCTTCTGTATAGTCGAGATGAGCATGTCTGTGAGACGTTCAAATTCAAAATCTTGTCTCTGGTTCTCACGGAAAATGTCTTAAATTCGTTTTGTTTCGTTTCGTTTTTTTAAATTGAATTGCGCAAATCTCGTCACTGTGTCTCCCATACGATGTCCATCAACGACTCCCTAAGCTGTTCGTTTGCCAGCAAATTACGACGCGTGTCTCATGACACAGAAAGATACCTATTTTTTTTGTGTGGCTCTCGAATTTCTTTAGTTGTAATTCCGTTCATTAATGATCAATTTTCTTACGAAAATTAACTAAATTTCTTCAATACATCAACCACGGCACAAAATTCTGCGCCGACCATTTCTACGCATTCTGTAAAATTTGGTATAAAAAATTTTCAAATCTCGTATTCAAATTCAGAAACGCTCATTTTGTGGATCGATTTCAGGGTTTAGAATTTGGTTTATTCTTTAATAAAAGTCGAGCGGAAGTTTGCAAACAATAACAGGCATATGAATGGGAGACAGCTCGACTATAGGATCAAGTAACTGCCATAGCGTCCTGTCATTATATAGACGGTATTTATGAATACAATGTTGTATACGTCATGGATTACCTTGAATGGGATAAAAAACTCACATGCCAACTGTAAAACTCATTCCCTGTGCAAAAATGTTAGCTCAAAAGGTTACTAAAATACTAAAAATCACTGTTTTAGTTCTGTACGTAATCTTTCAACGATGGAACACTAGGTATTGTAATTTCATACTAAGTTTCATACTCAGTGTAATTTAAAATACTGTGGTTTCATACTGCGAGTAGCGAAATAGTGTAGTTTCATACGCGGCCCGGTAATTAATTTGCGATTTGCGTTCAACGATCTATGGTCCCAACTTCTTTCCCTCGTGCAAAATTCCTGAGGCAAGAAATCCATCCGTTGAAAAATTCTGGTTTGGTAGAACATTCTCATTTCTTATCAGTGTATGCTCTACCGCCTCCTCCCTTCTTTCTGCCCTTCAGTTATTTATGAACCATCGTGGGCAGACTTATTTCGAGTCTTGTTTGTGATCGTCCTACGGTATTCTATCGATATTGAAAGGAAAATGGGATAAGTACATCAATGTGAGACAAGCAATTCAGTGAATTGTTTATTTGATGTTCTGAAGCAGCGCACACATGAGTCGACGCCGCGTGGGATAATCGGCGAGTTGATTTTGGCTCCGGAATTTGATTTTATCTGATCAGAGTCTGAGCGCAATTGAGATGCCTAGGCGGTCATGATCAGCACACCGCCTCTTGATCACGAGGAGCGGAGTCTTTGAGGACTGCAAGGACTTTTGAACCGCAGCAAAGATGCTGTACATCAACAGAAAGATGCGAGGGAGATCGAGAAGCATGATCGAGGAAGCGTAAGAGAAAAAGAACGAAGAATGTTTTCGCATTAATAAAGCAGGAATAGAAAAGCAGAAAAAGTTTCGATAAGCTTAGTCCTATAGTATTGGAAGCGCTCTTAAATTTCTTTCGAGTAAACTAAAGTTAAGTGTCTTGGTACAGATAGCTAATCAAGGGGAAAAATGTGAGGGAAAATAAAAGACCATTCACGAAGAAAATTGAAGATGACGTAAAATAAAAAAGTAAACAAGAAATAGAAACGAAAAGTGAACGACGATAGACCGCGAAACACTAGTTAAAACTTAGAAAACTGGTTACTGTGGTTCAAAAAATCAGACGATTGATAAAGAAACTGGTAAATTGAAGGTAATGTAAGAAAACTGTCGTTGCGGGCAGTTTTGATAGGAAATAAGACATTCCATGCACGTAAATAAGTCGAGGTCACTGCTTTAAGACTTGGCATGAGCAATGTAAGTTGAAACGAAAAAACTTAATTGAAAAAAGCTCAAGCGGTTGAGCGGCTCATGGCACGCTATTCCAAAGAGAAGCGAGAGCAGAAGTAGCTGAGTCGTCCAATATGATGAAAGTAGAGTAATTAGCGTGGCGAGAGCGACGCATCAAATGAGTTTCAGAACAAACCGAAAAAAACAGACCACGTGCTTAGAGAAATAGAAACTATAAAAATCTATAAATTACTTCAATACACAATATACTGATGCGGTCAAATATGTATGTATATGTATGTTCTGTTACGTGGCACAATACGATATTTAATAATGTAATTCAATGCAAGGAAATAAATTTTATCGCCATCTTGTTCTTGACTGCTGGATAGAAATAATTGTTCAGATTCATAAAGGAAATAAAGAATAGAGGAAAGGAATATTGGAATAAAGGAAAGAAATTTAATAGCCATCTTATTCTTCATTGCTATGTAGAAATAGTCAGCATTGTAGATTCTTCTCTTGATTTCTCCATGAATAAATCTTTAGGCGACTATAAGGATCAAAGTAATCGTGAAGAAATGGACCATTTTACAGTTTCCATCCCTCATATATGAAATATGAAGAGCGCTAAAAACTCTTTTTTTACCAACAGAAGACGATGAAGGCATCACATAAAATTCACGAAGCAGAACATTGATCTAAGTTCTTTCAAAAAGCACTAATGTGAAATCAGTTGAATAATTCAAAAGTGGAAATTCCTCATGAAGATTGATTAAACTGGGGCACAATACAATTACCCTGAGGCTTTCCAGGCTCTATTGCATTGTCATTTTTTACCTACGGTCGTCCCTTAAGGCAGCGACTCACTGGCCAAATTTCTTCAGCGTGCTGACAAAAGTGCTCACGAAATGATCAAATTTCGCCAGCCCGCTGACGTGTTCGTGCTCGGAGGTTGTCCGACAGTACGCTGGCCAGCGCGCTCATTTTCAGCGCCGCATAGAAATTTAAGCAGGAAAGTACACTGTCATGTCGAGCTCCGATGTAGAATGTACAAGAGCGCAAACATTGCTCTTGATAGACGCTTTTCTTGAACACGAGAGTTTATGGACTGTGAAATCTGCCGCATACAGGAATGAAGTACTGAGGCAACGGGATATAAAAACTGTCCAAGAAGTAATGGACATGAACCTTTCATTTAATGACATTGCAAAGAATATACAAATACTTCGGGCACAGTACCGAAGACAATTTATTTTATGCGCGTCAAATAGTTTACTGGGTCGATCATCGTAGTGATTCAATATCACCGATGGTTTAGTAATTTAGTAATTAATTACTAAATGAAGGGATTCAATATTACATGGTAGTTTAGAGAATTAATACTTCCAGCTTATGCATATTTAATGTGTAATATTTATTTTCGAAAAATTCATTTTATCAAATTGCTCTTATTATTACGACAATATATTTCATGCAAGCACAAGCGTTAAGTGAATAATAATAAGAAATTAAATTAAAACAATAAAAATCGATAAATATTACAGAGCATCTTACCTTTAAATTTTTAAAACTGATATTCACTTGCTGTGAAGAAATTGGAAACATTGTACTTAAAAATTAATTAACATTAATTATTAATTAACTAATTAATTAATAAATAAATTAATTAATTATTGAATAAATTTAATCTATTAATTTATTATTTAAGCATTTGTACCGCCCACCTATGTTCAAAACCACAAGTCCTCTCACACGATATAGTCTTTCCCTTTCTCCTTTAATAAATATGACATAAAGTCCCGGATGCATTGAAAGTATCAGTGCGAGTAAACGCTCTCAAGCTTAAAGAGCCATTTTTTTGTCTATTTTGTCTTTTTATTTCTATTTCTTTTGCCGCCTTTTCTATTTTAACGCCTCAGATGATAATGATAAATTTATTCATTCCCATTTTCACAATATTGCCACCGTTTTTGGTAATTTCGGAAAGAAAAGGAAGAATGAAATAATTCATTTATTCATATGTATGTCATTATTCATGAAATAATTAAAGTCTTCATTGTTAACGCCAAGTCAGAATTCTTGAAAAATTCCAACGAAGCTTTGTCCATCTCTTTTTCCTTCGTTTGATGGCATGCAGGTTTTTTTTAATAACTAAACGCGCAAGAGTGCGTCGAAGAAGGATTTTCTCTCGTGATGTGTGTTTCATCTTTCGAGTAGCACACACCCTCCCTCATTACAGTTGAACATCAACTGAAGCTCGAGCAGCAGTCTACCAGCACTCTCGAAGGCGTCTCCAGTGGAGCACTAAACTCAGCGCGCTTGCCAGCATGCTCGCGAGTATGCTGGAGAAATTTGGCCTGTGAGTTGCGGCCTTGAGAAGTCCTGGGTTAAAATTCCTATTTCGAACTTAAAATGCAACGGTGTGAAGTAATAACGTTCAAAATTCCTTAAGACAACATTCAGAATACTTGAATGTTCCAAAGTAACAACCTAGCAGCTCCCAGTGTTCCATATTGTTTCAGTGGAACAATTAAAAGAAAAGTCGACTAAGCAGTTGAAACAAATAAGAGGGTATGGCATACGAAGAGCAGAAGACGAAGCTACCAGATGAGGCAAGAAACACTACCAGAAGAGAGGGGGAGAAGGAGGAGACAGTGGCGGAACAGGAGGAGCAGACGGACGAAGGAGGAGGAGGAGACGGTGGCGGAACAGGAAAGGGAGAAGGTTAGGAGGGGAGGGGGTGCGGAGGAGCAGTGTCTGGCGGAGTGTCCAGGCAGTGAAAGTATGTATAGAGCGGCCGTGGAGGCTGGCCGAGGAAGCGCTCAAATCAATAGAGTTGCTGCTTGGAGGACTTGCCTAAAAAATTACCTTGTTAAGGTAACTAGAATAACCTAAATTTATCGTTTCAAAACTAATTATATATCTGACGCATTTGATGCAAGCGTAACTTATGCTCTTGTCATTACACACGAGCCGAAACAAGCGATTTAAATAATTAATTTAAACCAATTCTGACAACTTCTTTGATAAACAACTGCCTACTTCTACACTGATAAACTCTACGTTGCTCTGAAAAGTTCTTTTGCGCCATGTCTCTTTTACGGTGTCAGACACTAAGCAGGATCGCAGGTACTGGCGAAGGAGAAGTTAATAGATGCTTACAGAGGCCATCTGGCCTGATTAGAATCTGGTCTCAATATCCAGACTGAACGGCAATGTTAGCGTTCAAGTTGAATACATCACACTCTTATGCTCATATCATTTCTTTGGTAATTAGAAGTCAAACACAACGAAGAGTGACCTTTTTGACACACATGTGGCTGGTGTTAAAATGTCGCAATCTACCGTGTTATCTACGTATAGGAATGCTAATAACACGATTAAACTTTTTTTTTAGTGTCGCTACAATAAACCACAAGTTAGCCATGAGAAAATGCCCAATATTTTCGGTGCTCGAATTGCCACGCAAGGTGTCAGTCTTGGCGTCCAAATACATAAGCATGAGTGAGGTTTGGCTCCTGATGTACCCATTCGCTGCAGGACCTGAGACCATTCGAATGCTGATAAGCCGGGGCGACATAAAGAAGTACAAGAAACCTCTTCTAGAGCTGTTCACCATTATGCAAAGGAGGCCATGTTGGAAATAAGCTTAGGAATTGAAAACAGCAGGGCAAGTTGCTTATCTTTTGGCGAGCCGTGGCGCCGCCTCGTGATGACACCGAGCCGCCGGTGACCAGACCTCGTGTCAATTCTGAGGTCATGAACAGCGTTAACATGTTCTTTGCTGACGATGCAAGATGAACGGGCAAATTTGCTTCACATCATTAACAACGGATGAGGTTCAATGATCATTTACTTTGTTCTCTCCGCCCCTGACTTTACGCGTGAATGAGGAAATGTGTTTGCCGTGTAAATATTACATGGTAACCTTTTGGCCACGATGGTTGAGTTTTATGCGGTATAGTTATCACTGTTGGTTTCATAATCCAAGCCAAGTTAGCTAAGGATAAAGTTTGTTCTTAATTCCTTTTGGCTTGTAATAGGTGCACTAAAAGGCTAATTTTAATGAAGATTGATTTTAGCCTTCCACGTTGACCTTACTTTCGACGAGTGCCCTGCTATTTTGATAAAATTTAATGAAATAATATTAACAGATCTCAGTCATGGGTTAAACGAATCGCACGTTATTTTTTCAATCCAACGTCGTATTTGTTCCTTCTCTAAAAATACAACAATCAGCGTAGTTTATTTATGAGTCAAAGTAGCTTCTAATATCTCTCATATATTTGATAGCACAAATGTTTCAAAGTCCGAAAACCTAAAATTCAGGATTAAAACTGCAGTGAATTTCAGGCATTTGATTTCGCGGGACGTTGATATGGATGCGTATCAGAATGTTTTCAAGTCTTCAAAAACATGCTTCAAACGGCCGAACATAAGAAAAAATGTGAAACCCTTAACGCCAAACAATGGATATTACTTCGAAAATGAAATATTTTCCTATCGTTGTGATTGCATGAGAGATTGATTACGATTTTTATCGTGTGACAAAATAACTCGTGAATCATTTAAAAAGTTCCCCAAATAACGATGTATGTTAAATTCCTGCATTTCAAATCGACTAGTAATCGTAACTCACACAGGTGTTTAATTTACCACTGTTCGATTTATTTATTCAGGAAATTTTATTATTAAAACGTTTAAGATAAAAAAGAAAGTTTCACTATGAACAAATTGTCTAACTTCAAATTAGAAAGAATAACAACTGTATCGAGAACTTAAATAACGAGCATAAGCTCCAATTAAATTTTTGCCCTATTTTTAAGAACGAAAAATTGCAAAACTACACAAAAATTATTTTTTGCCTGGCTGTATTAATTTGAACATGACCAGAAACAATAAAAGTACAGCATTATCGTCCAGACTCACAAACTTCACCTCTCCTAAGTCCTTTGAGCAGCAACCTGAGGGCGATCTACCTTTCTACTTTCTAAGAACCCATATGAAGTTGACACTATCGAATGAATTCATTTCCAGTGGACCAAAACTAATCATTGTTGCTCATGAGCTTTTAATCTTGCTCGAGTGACGTCCACGGAGGAACCTGATGGCTATGTTGACACGAGCAAGGTGGCGAGGGGCGCCACAGAAGGGAGGGAGCATCTCGGTACTGGCGCGACGCTTCCATAGCACTCAGTCAGTCGGTTGCGATGGCTCGGGCGGTTGGCCGATGGAAGAGAGTGTGCTGGTGCAGACTAGAGTGGACGCCCTCGTGTGCTGTGGTGTAGCTCGTGAGCTTCAGTGTGGGCGAGACCTGACGAAGCCTCCAGTTTACATTTCAGTGATAAGAGATCATTTTTAGTGAAGTGGAAGCTGCAATCGAGGCTGTGATACTAGGGTTCACCTTGTCACTGTTGTTGCTGGGTTAGTGGCCTCCACTGCCGCAGAAAAAAATAGTCCTTATTTGTCTTCGGCTCTCCGTGCTATGTGTACGCGTTAGTAACTTTCGATCTCGGATGAACTCTTGCGCTCAGGTGTCTATCGATCAGTTCGTGGTAGTTACAAAATTTCTCCCCTCTTACTAAATTCGGAAGAACAGTTACTCATCACGATGATTCCGCCGTGTAAGCACTTTAATCTAAACTCTTGTTGGCAAAGAAACTGAACCTCTTTCGAAAATGAAAGCTCTTAAGAATATCTGCATGCATTCCAAATGGACATCAAAGTAAACCAATAGAATCTAAAATAACTCTAGCATTGATACTTCTAAGCTTGAGAATAAAAAGCTTGGCGAAAATCGCTTCACGCAAAGTCATTTTTATTAAAAATGAAGCTTAAAAGGTCGGACATATTAATATTAACATTTCGGATTAACAGGTGGGCTGTTAGTCCGAAACGTTCAGTTTTATTTGATCATTTTTAATAAAAATGACTTAACGTGCAGCGATTTCTGCCTTTGTTTTCAAACCAACAGAAATCGCGCTCAAATTTGACTGTTCTTGTGTGACAACTCGATTATATCCATTTGAGTATCTTGTTTCTAAAAAATATTTGCTCGGAGACTATTAACGGACTAGCCTTCAGTAAACTGAAGAAATATCAAGATGAGTTTTAAGTAAGTCATCAGTCTTTATTCTTTACAGCCCTCACTAAACATAGTAAGAGCCTGTCACAAAATCAGAACAAATATGTGGTTATAACGTAATTTTATTCAGAGACATTTTCCAGCATTTACTTCTCTTGTGTCTCGTGTTCATTTTAAATTTAGCTTGGCGAACTTAATTATTTATGATATGTTTTTGTTTATGGAGCTTATCTATATGTGATAAAATGAACTCACTGTTGATGAGCATATGTGATTTAACAAAAAATTCATAAAAAAAATGAAATTTTTGCTCTCTCAGAGCATCTTATTAAATTTGCAAAAATGAATAATATTAGTTTAAGAATGCAAAATTTTAACATTCAGTTTAAATCATTTTCATAGAACAATTGTTCTCAAATGGATCCCGACGAGAACATTTTCGTGTATACCTTATTCTATAAATAAAATTACTTAATAAACAGCATATGGGTCTCCAAGTTCGTAGATAATTTAAAACTAAAAATAGTGGGTTGATCCTGTGTCTTATTAGAATTGAACATACGAAAGTTCAATAAGGAAATGTTCTCAGGATGTCGACGTCTTGTTATGGCCCCGAAAACAATGTAGAGAGACACTCGCGACTGTTGAGCGTTATGTGGTCGCGGCTCAGTGAAGTACGCTCAGGTCTCCCATGCATCACTTCTCACTTGCATAATGCATGAGCACCAAAGCGCGGTCCGTTCAATGAAGCGTAGTAGAAACTGGTTGACAGGAGTTTATTCAGATATTTATCTTTCGATTTGTTAAGCCTACAGGAAAAGTTACTGGTGTCCAGTTTTAAACATCGCTGATTAATTTGGTAGGACTTTTTCTGTAGATTAATGGTTCTCGTTATCTTTAACGTAATTCTATATCGGGATCAGAAGTGGGCTACGTACAATAAAAAATTTGTTCGCGTGTATAAATCTACGCGTGCAATAATTCTATCATTAACTTCAAATGAAGGGGGCGGGCACCAAACATGCTCCATGTTTCAATCTTGAGGAGATAACATTTATATATGCAATTATGTATGAAAAACGAGAAGAATGTGAGTGTGGCCAAATTGTGTCACTTATGTAATATTTGTGTGATGTTGAACTGTCAATACAAGTGTATCAGGATCGCAAGTTGCGCTTAAATAAAGTAAACCTCAAAAGCATATATTTTTGCTTCATTTTTCTAGGATCTACAATGCCCTAAGGGTTTGTGTAGCAGGAGATTGTCATATTCAAATCATCTTGGAAACTCCTCGATGATGCCTGAATGTAGCATTCGTGTAGGATTCTTACTCAGAAGAATACGCCGAAGCTGTCCTTTCAATCAGTGTGTCATGAGGAACTAGCGCTCCCTAGCGGTCAACTACTCACCGCGGAGTCAGTAACACATGCTTCAGGAGTTTTTGAGAATTTAAATTTTTAGTCAAGTACGCCTTATCTTTCCCTCTGTAATTCTCTTCCTATCCCGTGGGAAGAGTAAGAGTACTGTGCAACCGACTTTCTACGCGAGTGTCTTTGTTTTTCATTCGTTATTTTCAATTCACGTTTTCTTATTATCGAAACGAGGGATCGTTTCCAGCGTAGCGAGCAGAGTGCTAAAGAGACCCTTGTATGTTCCCTCCTTGTGGTGTACACGAATGCGAGAGAAATTTGTTGAATTCAGATAAATCATACAGAAGCTGTGATGAAACACCAGCTTCATGTTTCAGCAGTAAAACGTCGTATGGAATAATTAAAAAATGATAATATTAACATTAATAAATGAAATGCAAACCTGATGTATGAAGTGAACAAAATTGTTAATCTCCTTTGTGCTAATCCAACTTCACCTTTATGAACGGCCAATCGTTGTTGTGTACGGGCGTTGAAAGATAAAAATTCAGGGATTTTTAACATTTCAAAAATTGAAACGAGTCGACTGTGATGTACGTAGGGAAAATTTCACAAAAATCTATTATGTCAAAATTTCCCTAGAAATTTTTTCTTCCGTATATCTAGCACACAAAGCGCCATTTGAAGGATGATTAGTGGAACTACCCAATTTTTTAAAATGGAAATAAGTATTGTACAATCAAAGTTCTCTAAGTTTTGACTAAAAAAATGGTAAATCTGAAGGACATGTCAGTTATCGATTTTGTAAATTTCGATGCCTTAGCATAGTTAATTAGATCGAAATAAACAAGTTTTCTTCTATGCACTTTCCATCTCAAATGAGTATTTTATTGGTTATAGCGGTAAATGACTTACCGCAACTCCAGTGTTTGAAGCGGCAAGTAATTCAAGGAGCACGTCAGTCAGCAACACTGCAATGCGCACTCGCTTCCACCGCGATCGTCATCAAAGACGAAACCAAACCTACCGCTATACCTCGTTAAATACTCATTTGAGGGAAAAAGTGTATGGAAGAAAAGTTGTTTATTTCGATGTTATTACCATGATTCAAGCAAGAAAAATTCGAAAATCGATGAGTAGCTGTTTATTCGAGCGCATTCGTCATCAAAGACGAAACTAAACTTACCGCTATAAATCGTAAAATACTCATTTGAGACGGAAAACGCATAGAAGAAAACTTGTTTATTTTGATTCAATTAATTAGGTTCAGGCACCAAAAAGTGGAAAATCAATAACTGCATATCCTTCAGATTTACCAAAAGAATTGTTGGTAGACAATTGTAATACATTTATAGCTCAGCGCTTGTACAAAGTATTTTGATGTGCTTAACGCAACATTGAAGCTATGTTTTGTGAATATCAGTTGGGGCATATTCTCTTAGTGAAATTTGTGTGGTTGATTCAACTTCAGGACACAAAAGAACGACATTTCATGACAGGGTACGGGCAAAGTCCTTGGACTGACAAAATACCAGATATACTTTCTACTGTTTATAAAAAGTAACTATTAACACTAAATTTGGTTGTTGTTTCTACATTATTATACATTATCATTCAATGCATCTTCTTTTAGACACTCTTATTTGCTCCAGTGGGC
Organism: Morinoia aosen; assembly: GCA_030386875.1. Taxonomy (NCBI): domain Eukaryota; kingdom Metazoa; phylum Arthropoda; class Malacostraca; order Amphipoda; family Talitridae; genus Morinoia; species Morinoia aosen. The sequence continues at coordinate 31,297,882 of CM059561.1, read as the reverse complement.
CTAAAAAATCCTGTCCAGCGTTGTGTAACATGGCGAGGAATTCCCTCCCGTACCGTTTAGGAGGAGTCTTCATAGCTTTAGCTGTTTCGGGACAAGATATACACAAGCTTCCGGTTCCAAAGCTTCCCAAACAGAGAAATTCATACAATTAACACTTGGTTAAAACTGAAGTTTAACACTCAATTCGAATTCAAAGTCAATTGCAGAAAGCAATGTTGAAAATAGCAAACATTATCTGGATCGTGCCTTGATTTAGTTTTGATTAAGCATTCATGAAAATTAAGTTTGTGACTACTGGTCGGTCAACAGCATTATCAAAATCCCCTCCGTGTACCACCGGTGGCTCACTTTGAAGCCAATGTGTTAAAATTAGGCGAAGGATAAGGGGAGCCGCATTTCCTTACTACACAATTTTTTATAATGTTTCTGACACTACTTTTGTGTCCTATTTGATTAATGAGAAGGTGCGCTGTCTTGTTGAAAACTAAATGACACGTTTTCAAAATTCATTTTAGCTTTCTTTATCGTAGAACCCATACAACGTGGCCGGTGTCACAACGTCACAGTTGGGTAAATATTAGCTCATTTTTGAAGAGTAAAAAAGCCCACCCATAAAGAATTTATTTTAAAAGTAAAAAAATACCGAAAAACAATCCTTAGCTCGTATTTTTCCTTATACAAAGTTACTTAATACTGTAGGATGGAGTTTATAAAACTTTTCAAAGTACTAAAAATTTTCATTTAGGTACAATTAATTTTAGGATCTGTCATCGCTTGTGCTCTAGGTTTTAGCGCAGAAGTCAAAAAACCCCAAATTTGACTACATACAAAAAAGCGTACTCTCTTCCCGACCATGTTGAGTGGAATGAAAGATTTAACTTTTTTCCGAAATGACAGACTGCACCAGAACAAAGGCATTTACAGACAGTTGAAAATTTCTCTACGGGAGTTTGGAATAGCAGTACAGATTTTTTATCGGATCGATAATCTCTAAGCTGAACTTCGTCTCTGCAGTGAAAGTTTCTTATCGAAAAACACGATGTCAACCGTGAGCTTACTACTCTCCTTCAGCTTATTAAAAAATTTTCTCCCTATCCCTGCGTTATTCATTTTGGAGATTATGAGTTGACGACATATTTGCAATTTAAATAGTAAAATGTGCAGGTCTTTTTTTTCTGGGGTGCTCCTCAGTGTTTCCGCACTGCCTATCGTTCTTCTGGCTACACTCAGCATTGTTTTTCGTGGACTTCGTCAGAACTTTGCTTAGGCGAGTTTGGTGATTTTGGTACATGAAGATTGCAGACGATCACTGCGACCACATTCGTGAATAGTTTTATTTTAGTCCAAGTGGCGCATAACAAACCCGAAGATTTTAATGCCTTCAGCAACATGAAAATACCTGATATCTGACTTTTGCGATGTTACTCCAGTGCCGCTATGAGTTTAGCGCCTATTGTACTAAAAATGCGAAAATATTGTAAATTGACATCGGAAATGTGTAAATTTAAGGTTTCTCATAATTTCCAAAACACTTCATGGATAAGAAAAGCGTTACTAAAAATATTTTAATATTTATTGTAAAATATTATTAGGACTTCATGCGAGCCATGTGTTACACATAAATGAAGGGAAATATTTTTTAGGTTTGTTCTCGTTTAATTTATTTTAATATAATAGATGAACAGTATTCATCGAAAAAATTTATACAAAAGTCAGTGTATTGGTTATTAACGTCTTCAATACTTACAAAGGTCCTTATATGCAGTTGTTAGAAATATGAGGAGGTGAAGTTTTTATTAAAAACCTAACGAAATTTTTAGCAAGGATTCAAGAAATCAATTGTAACGCCTCGGATGTTAATAAAAAACGTTCGTCTTCCATATGCGATCAAACAGGCCGAGCTTACTAGTTTCCTTATTTTTTCACTGCATGCAGTGATTTATTTAAATTGAAATGATTCGGTTTAATGAGTCACCTGTGGATAGCCTTGAAGGGCACACAATTGCTAGGTGGAGTAGGTGAACATACGCTGAGGCTGTTTAAATCTAACTACCCCCCACAGCAAGACTAACGTCTGACGAAAAAAGAAAACAAAGTAAAAATCAAAGAAAAGAAGCCAGGGTCGGAGTTGAATAATATTTTACTGGAGGCATAAGTGGAGTATGAAGAGCGCGGCGTACCTGATGGCAGTTTGTAACAGCCGCCGTTACACGGAGACCAAATGGTTACGTTTCGTCATAATCGTCTACAGTCAGCGGTACCACTTGGTCTGTCTAGCGCCACGAAACCGTCAGATTTCAGCCTTGATTTTGGACCAGCTTAGGTTCTGAAATCATGGTATGACTATAAGCTGGTGGTATGACTACTGCTGGGTGTAGACGATTATGACGAAACGTTACCGTTTGGTCTCCGTGTGACGGCGGACACATGCGGGTATGGTCAGTGTTACGCTCTCTACAACTCGCCAGTGTAACGGTGGCTTTAACTTCGCGTGTTCTGCCGTGGAGTCACGAAGAAAATACGCCGCTGCCGTTTCGAGTTCGGTGAATGTTCTGCTATAAAAAACAAATAGGCGCAAATAAATAAGTTGAGTAATAACTACAAACAAATTAGTTATTTAATGTATCGGTGATAAATGGATTGCTTTAATTGTAAATAAGAGGCTTGAAATTGGGGTCAAATTTTACTCTAATGCGCTCAAAGATTTTGAAAATTTTGTGGTAAATCTGAAGGAGATGACAGTTGTCGATTTTCCACTTTTTGGTGCCTGAACCTAATTAATTGAATCAAAATAAACAAGTTTTCTTCTATTCTTTTTTCGTCTCAAATGAGTATTTTACGATTTATAGCGGTAAGCTTAGTTTCGTCATTGATGACGAATGCGCTCGAATAAACAGCTACTCATCGATTTTCGAATTTTTGTTGCTTGAAACATGGTAATAACATCGAAATAAACAACTTTTATTCCATACACTTTTTTCGTCAAATGAGTATTTAACGAGGTATAGCGGTAGATTTGGTTTCGTCATTCAAGACAGAGCGCTGGAAGCGAGACGCCATTGCAGTATTGCCATACAACTCGATCAAAGAATTTCTTTCCGCTTCAAAGACTGGAGTTGCGGTAAGTCATTTACCGCTATAACTAATAAAATACTCATTTGAGACAAAAAGTGCATAGAAGAAAACTTGTTTATATTTCGATCTAATTAACTATGCTAAGGCATCGAAATTTACAAAATCGACAACTGTCATCTCCTTCAGATTTACCAATTTTGTTCCCAAGAATCAATAAAAAACGCATTTAAAGACGTTTTACATGAATGACATTTTATTCTCTAATGCGTTTTTTTCGGTATATAACATAAATAACGTTCAGGTAGGAATAACATTATACAGCCGGTTGCGTAATCGCCGCATTGTTAGAACACGCGTACGTTCTTGGCGAGAGAACATCAGCCTCGGTATGGCTATGTTATGTTATTTCTGGTTTATTTAGGTTAGTTTATTTAATTCACCTAACCTTACCTAACCTAACCTATAGTTACGCCAATGCCGTATTGTAGGAAATTTTCGTGTCGTTTCTTCACTTTCGTATCCGACGTTTAAACAACAATTTAAACAATTTAAACAATTTATTTACCACAGGAGATACAGAGGTAGAATGTTTCTTAAGTCTAGTACAATGGACAAGTTTGAATATAGCTACCTGTGGGCCCGAATAAGTTCAGCGACTTCTGGGGCATCCTACCATCAACATTATTCTAAGGTGTACATTAATGTTTAACCTAAATCACTTAACCTAGTTTCACATTAGACTGATCAGTGAGATAATTCAATCGATATCAGATATTTCATTTTACAATATAGGTTATGTGGACTATATTTAACAGTACATTCGATAAAAGATTTAACAGCAGACTGAAGGCGAATTACATATTACCCATGGCAAATTTCATTATTGGAAACAGTCATGTTGGAGACAAGATTTGACTTGGTGATCTTACATGACTAATATTCCGATAGGAAGTGAGTCTCGAGATTTCTTTTGAATAACTTGTAAGAATTACTATCACGGATCTCCGCAGGTATTGAGTTCCAAGTTTTAGTTCCAACGAAGAGGATACTGTGTTGCGACCGGGCCTTTGAATAATAAGGAAGCATGAATTTACTTCTATTTCGGGTTAAATGGTCGTGATGACCAGTTTGCGCACTTAATAATAGTTTCAGGCTATTGTCGCCATCATTTCTTAATGTTTTGTAAATGAAATTACAAATGGAGATTTTATAGAGATCTGGAAGTTTAAGTATTTGTAAATTTTTAAATGAATCATTTGTGTGAGCATTATATTCTAGATTCTTTACCGCTCTGATTGCTCTTTTTTGCAGAGTAAAAATTATATTGGTTTTATTTTTATCAGTTCCGTGCCATGCTTCTATTCCGTACTGCAAGTATGGTGAAATGAGCGTTCGGTAGAGCATTCGTAAAGCTGTTTCAGGCAGGTAATTTTTAACTTTATTCAGGATTCCGATGGATTTCGATAATTTAGAACTAATATTAGCGATGTGCTCTTTAAAGGTCAGATGTTTATCTATTGTGATGCCCAGAAACTTGCATGAGTTGGTTTCTTCGATTTCACCTTTGCCAATTTTTATGTGTGGGAGAGATATGCTTTTCTTGTATGAGAATGTAATATACTTTGTTTTTTCGATGTTGAGGCTTATTTTATTCGCTTTAAGCCATAATGAAACCTTATGGAGTTCATTATTTATGCTCTCCGCAATCATAGCGGGATTTTGGCTCGGAAGGACCGTAGAAAGCGTGCTGTCATCGGCAAAAAGTATGAATTTGAAAAATGTTGTTGATTTGATAATATCATTTATAAATATCAGAAATAGGAGAGGCCCTAGGACAGACCCTTGGGGAACTCCATGGCTAATTGTCTGTGGGTCCGATTTTGCGTCGTCAACGACAACGTATTGCTTCCGATTTGTTAGGTATGATTTGAACCAATCATGGGCAATTCCTCGAATGCCATAACAGTGTAGTTTCGAGAGTAATATCTCATGGTCCACACAGTCGAATGCTTTTCGAAAGTCAAGAAAAACGGAGAAAACAAGCTTTCCTTCATCTATATTAGAGTAAAGGTACTGTAAATGATTTAATACAGCTTGTGTCGTTGATTTCTTAGAACGAAAACCGAATTGTCCGTCATAAAGAAAAGATTTTTGTTCAAAATACGAATACACTTTTTTATACACAATTTTTTCAAATATTTTGCTCATAATTGGTAAAACAGAGATAGGTCTATAATTATTAACGCAGTTTTTATCACCATTTTTAAAAATAGGGGTGACTCTGGCAGTTTTGAGAGAGTTGGGGAAGATACCTTGAGAAAGCGAATGGTTGATAATATCAGATATGCACGGTGCTATTATATCAGCAATAGCCTTAAGAACTTTAGCTGAAAATGTATTTAATCCATTTGATTTATTTTTCAAGTTGTTTATGCATGTAATTACATCGGAGGGGTTAGTTGGCGGGAAAAAGAAAGAGTTGTGTTCACGGACATGGTCCATGTATTGCAAGTGGTCTGTAGGTTCACTAACGACACTATCGGCTATATTTTTTCCTATATTTATAAAAAAGTTGTTGAACACTGTTGCAATATCTTGTTTATCATGATATTTTACATTTTCGTGAACGATGGATTCAATCGTTTTTTTATCGTTATTATTCGGTCTATAGCATGAATTAAGCAGGCGCCAAGTTTTTTTAATATCAGTTTTGTAGTCAGTGAATTTGCGCGTAAAGTAGTTTTGTTTCGATGTTCGTATTTGATTTGTCACATGATTCCTGAATCTGTTATACGTTAATCTAGAGATTCGTCCTTCGTATAGTAAGGCTAAGTATGCTTGACGTTTCTTTATATTGATCACGATATCTTCAGTAATCCAAGGTTTTTGTCTATTTTTCGGCGTAATTGTGCGGGTGATTATTGGACAACATTGGTTATATGCGGTCGTTATAGTTTCAGTTAGTTTTAGTATTGCTTGGTCAATGTTAATCGCATTATTGTCTAGTTCATAGATGTCCAATGATGGCATTAATTCTTCTAGAACAGTTAGGTAAGGTTCTTATAACTTCAAAGTTGAATAACCCGAAAATTATGCATCAGCGAGCAAAATGTCATTCGTGTAAAATGTTCTTAAATGTCTTCCTTTAGTGGTCCTAGGGAAGCAAATTTTTAAATTTCGTGAGCGCAATAAAGTAAAATATGACCGTAATCGTATTTCAAGACTTCTGTATGGAATTGCTCAGCGTGACACGAAAAAACTGATTTAAAGTGATACCTTCAAAGTTCTCAAGTACCTGTTTCATAGCTTAGGTACATTACATGAAAGCAAGTTTGACTAAAAACTGCACCTTTTTGAGTTAGCTCATGAGAGGGGAAATATGATGGCAAGTGTCAGTCATTGTCTTATTTAAAATCCAGTTGGTTGTAATGGTTAGCTTGAAATACAGTAATACGTTTCAGGTATCAACTCTTTCCGAATAAAAGGTTGTTCATTCATTTTTATTCGTCCTCTGCACATTTTTCCAGCCCCCAGTCTGTTATAGCTCTGTCAGAAACGTTTCTCGCGAGGCTCCCATGGGAACATAAATTTATCAAAGGTCGTATTAAGGCGGATGTCATCGAACATGGTTTAAAAGTTCCTCGAGGAAGAGATCTTCGTTTAGTGAATCAGAGCACCAGCTCGAGTAGTTTTCCCATTGCTTGCTCTGCAGCTCTTGGAACTGACCACATGCAGCTACTGTTGAAACTCTTTTAGAGCTCCCGTGATCAGAAAATTTAACTTTTATTTCGTTATAGCAATGAACTTATTGAACTTCGCCTTGTCAAGGTTGTTGAGTTAACATTGCTGTAGAGCATTGTGTCGCCGTTTTCGTGGTATGTGAGCCGGGGAAAATAGGCTTATCTCCCTATCTAGACACGTCTGATACTTTCCATTTCAGTATTCATTTTAATTCATATTCAGAGTTGATTTTTGAATATTGTTGCTGCGTGCTATTTTGCGGGCTGCCGCAGTATGTGAATCTAATGTCAGTAATTTTGCGTTACTGATGAATGTCAAAATTAAATTATTACTAGAATACCATTAATAAATACAAATCAATTTTAGAAATAAATATGTATATTTTGGGAAGTTGGAGCTCTTGAAATGTGAACACCCGAGCACAAGATGTGTATCGGCAGTGAGTTTGAACTCTTCCATATCTAGAAATTTGTGAATTGTGTTCAAAATCTGCGAATATAGATTGCCTGTTCTGGCGTGAACCTAGGTAGATTTAATGTTTCCATTTCCTGATCTGCATGTTTACCTTACTCTTTGTTTTGTTCTTCTCAATATTTTGCGTATATTCTCTAATATTCGGAGACCATTTTCCACCGTCTCTCCACGAGCTGCAACATTCCATATATGAAATTCATCGCCTCTACCATGTTGCAGTATTTCGTAGTATTTTTGATTTGGAAACTAAAAGACGCAAGGTTCAGTTGTGCCCATGAACTTAGCGTTATTCATGACGACAGTCCACCGATTGCTGTTATAGCTAAAATGAACGGATTTAGAACCGATATTCCGAAAACTGGAGCCGACAATTGGCCGCGGCTGGTTCCAATATTGGGAATAATTTTTGACTAAGATGGAAATACTAGGAAATCTAGAAACTTCATCGAATTGAAAAATAAGACAGCGAAGGTAGAGCTACAAAAATATTAGCATTGAAATCATCATTGTAGTTGAATGGAGCATATCATTGAAGGACGTTGTGTAGTGCACCGCAATTGACCTCCGATTCTATCGTATTCAGAATGTTTTGTTTCAATTTTCTGATTTACTTGATAGGTATTAACATTCCAGAAAATTTCAGAAGTAGCTCCTTCAAATCATAGCTAAGGTTGGCTGAATTATGAATTGTGTAGCTTCACGAAATGTTGACATCATATGCATGCTTCCATGACTTTGTATGCTTCAATTTTTGGGACACAAATAGCTTTCTCCTAATCTTTCATCCCTGGAATGTATTCTCGCTCTACAGTACTAAGAATCGGCAGTTAAGAAAACTACTTAATTATTCTGTTGGTGGATGAAATAAACATACATAGTAATGTGAAACATGTGAGCGACATTTTCTCCTCATAGGGATACAACTATTGTATGTGTGGGAATTGACACTCACAGGGAGAAAATGCGTGAAGGCCGAACTGAGAGTTAGGTAAGCCTTCTTTTTGTCGAAGTGCTCCATTCTTTAACTCTACCAGACCGCTGCACTGACTTTTCAGTAATTTCCGAATCTGCCGCTATATTTCTGTACCTAATTTTCAGTACTTTGTCTAGTTCGTGAAAATATACGTCTCAAACCAACTAATAACCAATCGTGACCAAACCTCATGGTTAGCTATTGCAAATGTTTGCCCCCACGCGCTTTAATTGACTTTTTGTGGCTGACCGTTTAAAAGTTAGCGTCAGGGCCTCAGGTCTGATGAGGTTAAATGCGAACGATGTAAAAAACGTCATAAAACAGCGTCGCTAAGCTCCCAAGCGAGTGTGATTTTAGGTCCCAACGAAAAACTCGTAGCCGTAAGGTTTAAAATCAGTTGTTTTGTTTTCCGACCCTGAACACGTTGACTGAAATGTGTTAAACTGAAGTTCAACATTCAACTCAAACTCAAAAGTTGTTAGCAATTGAATAAATACTAAACATTAAATGGGTCCCTTATATACGATAAAATTTTACAATCTCTTGAAATTAATATCATTTAATGGACCCAGCAATGTTTGGTATTTAAAAAATTGCTAAAATCTTTTGACTTTAAAGTCGAGTTGAACGCTGAAATTCAGTTTAACTCGTTACGGTCAGCGTGTTAATAGGTAAAAGAATATTCAGGTCCTTCCTTTAAATTCTAAGCTCTCAACGTTACAAAAAATTGTTTGATATACTACGAAAATCTTATCGTCATTGGTTGCGAGTAATTTCCGTTTTGAATGTATTATTCGTTTATTATCGTTCAAGAATTTTATTCATTACGCGAAAAAATTGCTGTACGTCCCAATATGGAATCAATGTACAGCGCCGGTTTGGTAGCGTCGTATTTTAAAAATAATCGAAGTAATATAATATAAAGTATAATCTAATATGAATAACATGTAAATCAAAAGTAGTATTATACCAACTGTGTATGCTGACAATTTCACACAACATGAAGTAATTTTTACTTCTACTACAGCATTTCCTTCAGGGACCTTCAATTCCCTGATATGGCAGAGGATTCAATTAATTTACGGATTACTCTTCTTTTATTTTCATTACAGCAAGCCCGATGTAGTATTTTCTCCAAAAAACATTAAACGCACAGAAAACAAGGGCTTGTTGAGACAAAAGTTACGGCGGAAAATAGCCGTATAACTTAACAGTAATTTTCATCATTGGGAATGTAAATGACACGCTGCGGTGAGTTTCCTACCGTCATTTTCTAATTTTCAGTTCCACTTTGAAACGTATCTTTAAATTGTGTTGAATGCAGAGAAGCCCATGCAAACTCTGGGCTAGAATGATTCAGAAAGCCTTGTTCGAAGATCTTATAGCTCTGTGATTACGAGGCAGAAGAGGCCGGTGCAAATCTATTCGAGCTTCAAAGCGCTGCGGTCCGACAGTGGGGTCCCCTCACACACAGTCGTGGCAGGCGAGCACGACTGACCGTACGAGATGTGCTAAAAATGTTCCTGCGCCCTCACGCTTTGTCTTAACGCTATGCAACGATAAAACTCGATGTATTTTGCTGTTCCTGGTAAACTTAGTATGGAGTTTTTCTATGAAGCTCCTCTTATTTTTATTACTTTATTCTTAAATGGTTTACTTATTATAGTTCCAGCGGTGAAAGCGTTTCTAGCAAAAACAAAACGAAGGTTTTTTGAAAGTTCGACCCGAGTAAATTGATAGTTCTGGTAGTTTTAAAATCCTCAAAGTGTGTCCCAAGCTTTCGGTTTATTATACCACAAATTAAACTCAAAAGTGTCGGGTGAAAGCAGTACATGAAGACTATTTACTGTTAACACTTTACTGCGCCGGGTAAAACTGAAGTTCATTGTTCAAGTTAAATTTAAAGTAAATTGTAGTGAGCAATGTTGAAAATAGCAATCATTAACTGGATCGTGCCATCATTTGGTTTTGATCCAGTATTTATGGGAATTCAGTTTGTGACCACTGGTCGGTCAGCAGCATTATAAAAATTTCCTCCGTGTACCACCGGTGGCTCAGGTCCGCTGTGGAAATATAGTACAAATTTTAGAGGTTAAACTTATTTGTGTTATTTTTCCCATTTCATACTGCCTCACCATGAATAAAATAATAATCCCATATTACTTAACAATTAATTTTCGAGTCAACTTATTTTTCAAACTTATGATTTTACCTTTTCAAGTACCTTAAGTCATTATCGTGTATTTGAACATTGTAGTAAATTTTGGGTTATCCTGTGAATACTTTGAATACGGAAAGTAAAATTAGTTTAATATTAATGTAAAATTTAGAGTCAATTGTAGTAAGCAGTGTTGAAAATAGCAAATGTTGACTGGTTCGTGCCTTCATTTAGCTTTGATTAAGTATTTATAAAATTGAGTTTGCAACTACTAGTCGATCAGCAGCATTATGAAAATTCTCCCTGTGTACACCGACGGCTCATGTCGCAGTAAAAGTGGTAATTGGCTGGCATATATTACTCGCCCTTAAATTCCTAAGTTGTCCTATGGTGAAAGCGCATATAACGTAAGTCACTGCCTTCTACGCTGTCTCGTGTTCACAGCTCAAACCTGTACTAATCGATCTTAATTTCTTTTGCAGTGAATTTTTGCGAACGAACCTCGAAAGCAAATAATGACAATGCGGTTTCACTCGTCTCTATCAAAATGCTGACTCCGAGATTTACACAAAGACTTGATCCATTAAGGTAGGGTCTGCCATGATTAGAGTATCAAATGTGTACTAAAGATTCCAAATGAACGAAGAAGTGGAAACCCGTTTTGTAAACAATAGTTTTAACTCGAAAGTACTTTAATGAGTACTCAGCTACATCATGTGGCCGTGCATACTTTTGAATCACCCTTCTGATGCAAAGTGGCGGTTAAAAACTGTCCTTTTAGGGCTGTTTTCAGTCTTATTATTGAGTGTATCGAAAGGAAACGCTTTAATATCAGTGAGGAACGATGGGAGTCTCAGTAAAGCTCAGAGTCGAGTGTGGTTTGAAAGTGACGCGGCGGTGGAAAAACAAAGCGGTCGTTCTGAACCTGAGTACCGCTTGAATTTAGTTAAAACAACGAACGATTATGACAGTGAAAAATACGATCGTGAAGTTCCGACGAGGATTTCGAGACGCGCGACGGCTACAGCTAGTGACACACGACACGACGAGGATGGTTTGAGCGACGCTATCCGAAGAGTCAAACGACAAACAGAAAGGTAAGTGCAGTATAGTATCATATAATGTTTAGACTACGGCGGGTTAAACTGAAGTTCAATATTCAATTCGAATTGAAGTTAATTCCAGTAATCAGGCTTAAAAATAAGAAGCAATAAGTGCATCGTGTCTTCCTTTTATTTTGATCAACACTTTGACTGCGACGTGCGCAACCAGTGGTACACGGAGGTAATTTTCATAATGCTGCTGGCCGAACCGTAGTCGCAAATTCAGTTTTCAGAAATACTTATTCAAAGCTACATGAAATCACGATCCAGTTCATGTTTGGCATTTTCAATATAGTTTACTACAATTGACTTTAAATTTGAGTTTGGTGTTGAACTTAACACTTGACTGCGACTACTAAATATTAAGTGATTATGAAAATTGAACTTGTGACTGCTGATCGACCAGCAACATAATGAAACTCTCCTCAGTTGCTACCGATAGCTCACGCTGCAATCAAAGTGCTATGTTAAATAAAATTTTCGTTCCATCGACTATAAAAATGCTCGGGTTGAGCGGTTTGCTAGCCGATTTGTGTGCTAACGATACGTCTTTGCAACTTATGAACAATGGTCAGGTACAGAATGCTCCGGCAGTTTAACTGACTGCGGTGGATCCTTTCATAAATCACCCTGAACGCGTGCTACGTTTAAGAGTATCGCTTTAATTGAATATCGTTCAAGCCAGCGGCAAGTTTGCCTTCAGAATGAAGATTTGTGTTTTAATTACTACCTTGCGGAAACCAGTTTTCAATACAAATGAATGAGTGCTCAGAATCGGTAACGCAGAGTTGGGAGGGTAGCTGTGTGTTGGTTGATTGACCTGCTCCTAGTGAATTCGCAATTGCAACTCCGTAGATTGCATGTTTCTCCCGCGATTAAATTATGTCTTGAAAACATAGGCGCGGTTATGGTGAGGTAGTCCGTCATGACTGATTCATTGGACTAGGGCGGAAGACTAATGGTACGGTTGGCCTCGTATACGGAATGCTCCTAAATTTCTCATTTATACCGAGGGTTTCTCCAGGAAATTCGGCTATCCTTTAATTTGGTATGGACTAGAAAAAACCGTTGCTGTTATAAAATGACTAGAATTTCGGGGTTTAATTTTTTCCCGCTATTTTTCGTGATTATCAAGAATTTGCGCTGTTCAGTCGATGGCGTAAAATCTACGTGCGAATGAACGATTAGCTTCTGGTAACTATCAATAAACGTTTTGACGAAAACATTGGTGAACACATAAGCGATATATTTCTTTTGAGTAAGTTCTAATTTGACGCCAGTTTGTATTTTAAAGCAAAGTGATGGTGTACAACGCCTTCCGTTGGATTAAATACGCTACAGTTATCATAAATAAAGAAAAGCCGCAGACGTGCTGCCGCTGCAAAACCAACCCACCACCCTGTCTAAAGCCACTCATAAAGGTACTCATACACTTATGGCGCTTCATTTAAAAAAAACATTCGTTTCAATGCGATCAGCAGACTAAGTTTTAAAGAATTAACAATACAGTGGAAAATTTGCCTAAATTAATTTTTTAATTAATTTGGCCTTTGCAGTGCCCTTATGCATTCAAAATTAAAATGGAAAATTTTATAATATTTTTACTTCTGTGAAAGTTCATACATATGGAACAATTATTTACACACGCTTTCCACGTAAATGTTGAAGGTCGTGATTATAAATGGGCACTCGTTTGTTATCTTTCAGTACGTTGTAGTTGAATTGCCGAAGTTTTTATGTATAATTAATCGCTGATATAGTTGGTTAGGTTAAATGAATGCTTTGCTTCGATGTTAATTCGGATCATCAAAAAAAAAAGCTAATTAAAACTCGAGAAATTAGGTATCAAAGTAACATAACACGCGTATATACATACATTCATACCAAACGAACGTGTACGTACATTTATGTAGAGGTTGCATTGAATGTATCAAACATTGTCGTCTTATTCTTAGTGTGGAATTTGCGCTCCAAGAAGTGGTTAAATCTTAGTTGTCCTCAACGCTGTAGAAGCTACTTTGTCAAATGTCATGTGCTCCAGGTTTATAGGGCATCAACGGACGATCTAACTCGCAGTTTGTTATAACAAAATCGTTAGAAATATTCATCTAAATATTGCCATGTCCCGTCCTCATTGTGTGAACTGAAGTGAAGCTTAAAAAATGAACTAGGTTCGATAAATATTGCAATTATTGATTTGAAGTTTGAGTGAAGAAATAAAATCGAGTTTGTGATTTTTATTGTTCATCCGTGTCTTCAGACTGAATACGCTTGCGCACATCAATATTTTGGGCTTTCAATTATAACTAATTCTTGTCTGTCCATATGAGTTAGGATTTTTATCTACGGGTGGTTTTCAAAAAATGTATACATTTTAAAATTGTTCCAACCTTTTTCGTAAACAGGATAAGGAAGTAAAACTGGTATTACTGGAAGGTAGAAAAGATAAATTTTCATTTTTATTTTACTTTGCTGGACTTACGATTCAAAAATCCCGCCACGATCGAGCTGCGATACATTTCGCACTGCGGACAGCGAAATTTCTGATGACGCTCACACGAACTTCCTTTCTGAACACTTTGATTGCGACGTGCCCCACCGGTGGTACATGGAGGTAATTTTCATAATGCTGCTGACAGACCAGTATTCGCAAATTAAATTTTCATAAATACTAAATCAAAGCTAAATGAAGACACGATCCAGTTTATGTTTGGTATTATCAAAATTGTTTACTACTATTGACTTTAAATTTGAGTTTGGTATTGAACTTAATATTTAGAAGTCGAAGTCAAAGTGTTGATGTCTCTCACAATAAACTCGGATTGCCATTTTTGGAAGTTCCTCTGAACCGTTACTTTGTTAGGTTTGAATCGGTAATCCAAGAAAAATTTCCTCCGAGCCCGACGATGGATCCAATTTTCGTTCTTCTTCGATGATGAACTTGCGTTGTTGAAGAGTCAGCTGTGCCATGTTTGCTGCTTCCTTTCAGGGGGATACCACTATTGTATCTACGGGATTTAGCGCTCACTGGAGAATTTTGTGAGGTCCCAAGCTAAAGGTTAGGTATGCCTTCTTTTTTTGAAACAGAATAGTCTTTTGTTTTTGTTTTGTAACGGACCATCTATTTCGGTTCACTGCTGTCCTGTTTATCAGCACCTACTACTTTCTTCTTCAACTTTTATCTTGTTTCATGAACTTCTTTCTTAGATTACTGTTTTTATGCACATTGTGCGTAGATTCCGCGTTCCCTCAACTCCATACTAAATGGTGCCTTCATCCTTCCTCTCTTTCAACATATTTTTTGTGATAAAGGGAGGCTAAAACTCTCTTATAATCAATCATGTTTGTTGATTACAAAAACCTTCTCTCCGGCATCCTTGATGTTTGTGCTTGTTTGGGGGTATGCCTGATTCATTGAATGCTGTCTTTTTGAATGTCTTATGTTATATATGTTATTATACCCTATTTCATATATTTAAAAAGTTATTGGATTATTAAAAGGTATACATTTTTAGCAACCACCCTGTATATAAAATAATGAGCTTTTAAAACTCATCCATGAAATGTGTATCGATTAACCAATTATACGAACTATAAAGTATCAGCAGAAAATATAAGCAAAGTTCGTTTCTCAAAATTGCTCTTCAGATTACAGCCTTCACGGTTCATTAATTCTCAAAAAGTTCGTGTTATTAAACGGTCACTACTCCGATTTTTTGATGGAGCATCCCACGAAGCTCGTTATTCTCGGACTACATTCCTCGCACCGACAGCCGCCGGGCATTCTCCCTGATTTCACTCTCCGACTATCGAGAGTCTGAGGAAAGTGTTTGCTCAGGCTTGGTCTCCTCTTAGTTGCCCACGTCCAAGAATGTACATTGAGTCAATTGAACGAAGTAGAGTGGAAGGCGTATGTTTGATTACCTAGAATGTATATCACAGCGCGCGACTCGGCAGTATCTTGTTTCGTCGTTCATCTGGTCTTCGATTTTTCAGAAACACAGACGACCAAGTGGTTCATTTCGTTTCTGTTGGTTCCTGTGTTTTTTTATTTATTTCTGGGTTACTGTCACACCGTTGAGAAAAATGTTTTGTACTTTTTCAATAATGATAAAAGTGGAGGTCAGTGCAAATTTTCAAAAGTTCAACCACAACTAGAATGAGAAGGAACAATTGCTTAGTCTCTCCCACGTGCCTAACAGTAAAATGAATTCGATGAAGTTCACTACGCAATTGATACTTATCAAAATTTGTGTCGCACACTGACAATTTCACTCAGCACTTATTAACCTCCTACTCACTGCATAATACTTTAACAAATGTTGTACATGTCGGCCAGGTCACACAATTTATTGCCTCGGTTCCCATCTGTCATGCGGGTCATTATATACGAAACGATTAATTTTCCGTACCAATCCTTTCAGTTCCTAATGCAAGACCGTCTATCCGCAAAGATTTACCCAAATTCTCACATTTAGACTGATCAAAGGAGCGTACTGCTAGTTTTACGAGACAGGTCTATTTGCGTTTCTTTTCCAGAAACCTGATTTTGAACCAATATGTACGTTGTCGTAGCTGTGCAGTACGTCGTAGCGGTGAAATATTTCTTTGAGTAAAAAGTTCAAATTAGAAAATTTTATCTGAAGCTAAAACAGCACGTAGCGTAGCCAACTTAACAGAAGAAATTTTCTGTCAACTGCATCTCAACGACGTCGTAAACTTTTTTTCAGTGTGGCCCCTGATTTACGAATAGAATTTTGGTTCTTAATACAAAACGTTGTTCTAGCAGTTGAATACATCTGCTGCTTTCGATAATACTTTTCGCTTTTGATCACTGATTCTGATCACCGGAGAACTGTGAAATTCAAATTCCTTTTTCATCATTAGAAATAGTCCGTCAGTTCACTAACAAAATTACTAAAGTACCTGATTCGTATAGAGTTCAACTTGCGTAGATAGAGTCATCTCCATATCAATTTCGATTTCATATTTGCAACAGAAATAAAAAAAATTGATGTACAAGATTCAGTTAACGAATTTTTATTATATACTCCATCAGGAGTATACATACTATCCGTGTCCCTGCTTACCTACACACAGCAGGAGGGAGTGACCCAGCTGGTCGCAGAGAAGGTGGTCACAGTTTCTACCGGGCCTGGTTCCAATTTTCATTTAAGACACTATATTTACATCAATATTTATATTAAATCAGGCTTCGGGTTACGTCTAAGGGCGTTTTTGCGACCACTTTCTGTGTATTATCGAGTTGACATTAATTTTTGTGAGGCATCTTCTTGCCCAATATGTTTGTATAGCATCGTTTTGCTTTACACTAATTCAGAATTTGAAGCAGTCGTTAATAACTGTACAGGGTATCAGGTTGCTGTTATTGAATCTTAATGCCATCCACGGTGATTGCACACCATTTGTGGAGTTTTAGGTTTCTTTTACAATCGAAAAACATGATGCCGCTATTATCTGCTATTAATTAATATACGTACAGTATCTACCATAAACGGTGGTAGGTACAATTCTTTCAAAATCAGTCACCGGAAACGTAGCGTCTATGAAACAGTTGTGAAAAATTAATAACACCACAGTGCGTAAAATGATCAGCACCGTACCTACTTGCAAGGCGTCCAGTTGTAACATTTAATCCGCTAATAATTTCTGATTTCTCTTTATGTGTAGCACGATGACGCTTGATAAATAAATTCGTTCGTAATATTGTTTTCTTTCCGAGTGACGACATGAACAAGGTAACATTTAATGAGAAACTGAAGTTGCTTGATCACATATAAATGTCATGCATGCAGTGTTGGTTTAATGAACTATAGCTTTAAATCTGTGTCACCAGAAGTCAACTCGTATAGTGCGGTTAGGGATAAAGATCTCTTTCTATTTCTACGTCGGATAATGCATAAGAGGAATAAAAGCCCATGGGACTTGCAGCCATGCTCAACTGAATGTACTGGCAGGTACTTCAATGCATGTACTCATACATCGAGTAAATTCACTTTAATGACTTCCAAATTACCTTACACTGCATATTTCATGTGTGCAGCGTGAATAATCACCCACTTACCTCTTGATATTCTAAAGAAAGTTACTTCTAGAAGGAATGTGATTCCTTAACGTGAAATCATGATTACTACGGGGTAAATTATTATGAACTTGTGTATTAGTGAACGATCGTGCCATATCAGACGGCAGACTATTTTCGAATACGAATTTCACGTTGCAACCAAGTCGAGTTATATATGCTTTAAATTACGACATAGTTGGTCGCAAGAACAATCCTCGGAGGAGATTTTAAGTACACCATTTATAGAAGTGGTTATCAAAACAGTTAAGCTAATGATATATACTAATATTTTGAGTTTTGAAGATTAATCGAATTTAAATATTAAACCAAATGATTCCCAAAATATTTTTTTACACTAACCAATCCTCCGAGTGAAATCATGCTTCTAAAATCTCTTCTGATCTTTTTCTCTAGCCTTGCTCAGATTCGGTGATGCATAGTTGGATGAACTTAGACTTTACGTATTCCACATTATTTCAGAGTACGAGGAAGTGTGATCACTAAATCGAGAAAGGACATTTTGTGTGGCCGTGGAATAATTCAAAAGCACCGTCGTGAGGAAGGATTTTGTCGAACACTGTTATAATGGCGTATTGGGTGTACTACACCTATGGGAAATAATTCCCATACAATCGTTTTCAGCGAAGGAATAGAAAAATATAAGTAAGGTTTAATTAGTCAAAGTTTTTATTAGATCCACCCTTATATCGAGTGATTTAACGACATGAACGTAACGAACACAGTGAACGCAAACGCAACTCTTAATATTTAATTTCAAGTACAATTTAAGTTTTACGGCTAGCATTCGCTAACCAGATAATTGCCTTTTTTTAAAAAAAAACACTTTATTAAGTTGATTAAAAGTTAGGGCGAGTTAAAAGTCCGCTTATGCCTTGGGCGTTAAAAAAGTTAGCAGGCGCCGTCAAGGACCACAGTCCAGGGCGCTGTCGTGGCGAGCTCGAGACAACGGGCGCAGGCAGCAATAGGAGGCGAGGAACGTCGGCTCCACGAGAAGGGCTGAATTCTAAGAACACGTAGACCCTTAGTTCCGAACAGAGGTGACACCTCAAGCAGTGGCGGGCAGAGGGCGAGTAACGCCGCGACTCAAGAAAAGGGCTGGAATGGTAGATAGAACCCCGCGTCGACACCTCTGGCACACGCTCCACCCTCAACTGCTAGGAAACAGAAATATTAGCGAAAGTCAAGGCGAAACAACGCAACTAATCAGTTAACTTCAAGTATTACGCAAATGCAACCTAATCATTAAAGTCCGACTAGATATATACCTCAAAGCAACGGAGAGGCTAGCCTGTTAGAAGTTAGCTGGAACAGCTGAAACCCGGCTGCGGCAAAGTCAGCACCAGCAGAAGCCTCCTCCGGAGTATACTATAAAAAAAAACGTACAACCTTAACCCCCGAACAAACCACGAAATTAATAAGGACAATAGTTCAATTAAGAAGCAACATCACCAATGACAATGAAAATGACAACACAATTGCAAGTAAAGCAACTAACCTGAGTTTTTAATGCACTCAGTGACGAAACGTTCAGACAGAAGGTTTAATCAAGGAAATTTAGAAGAAATCAGTAAGAGATTAAGTGCTTCAAGCGGAAAGACAGTAAGAATAGTAAAGAGATTTTAGATACTTGAGAAAGAAGTTAATTAGAAGATCGCTCTGATCCAGGCTAATTTAGCCCATCAAAAAGACGAACGACTTCAATAGCAATATTAATTGTAATAGTAATTAACGTCGCAAGGACGAGTTAAGAGTTAATTCATTGAAGTCTCAATGTTAATTTTAAATAATTTTACTTGCTTGAAGCACCATAGGAAAATTGACACGATAGTCTACAAAATAAAAGTAAAGAAATAATAGCACAGGCACACAAAATAATAGACAGAGAAAAAGCAGTCAGGAAGAGGGTAGAGGGTCTTAGCCTGAACTGGGCGCCACGGAACTAGCCGCGAACCCCATCACCGAAGCGTAGGCCGACGATGCAACACGCCTTTGTAAAGGCATAAACGGACGGATAAAAATGGCAGCTTAAACACCAAGTTAATCACTGCTTAAATCGACATAACGTCATTAGAGAGTTGAGCTAACATCAGCTCTTAGAGGAATCAAAATCAAGTCTAGTCAAGGCCGCCAAATGAAAATTCCGTACCTACGACCTCACCTGCGACCCTACCGAAACATCTGAGCAACGACCAGCGAACGGCACCCCGACACCTACGCGGAAAGGTTGGAAGAGAAAAGCCACCTCGGACACACCCAAACCATAGTGGGGAAAATTTTCCCACACACCGTCCCTCGATACGTCAGGGTTCACCCACCGCAGCTTCGCTCTATAGCGTTTTTTAACATATTTTTGTATCAGTGATATACCACGACTTCCTGGTATATCACTGGACACTGTGAGATGTAATTTTTTTCAAATGTTGTTTTTATTGTTGTATAAAGTGAGCATTTTGCAGCGTAAGAGAAATTAGGAAATAGGTAGTAAAAAGTGAATTTTGCAGAATATAGTAATTAACACGCAGCGCAAGAGATGAAATACCGTGCACACTGAACTTGATCCGCGTAGAATGGAAATGATCGATCTTCAAGACAAATTTGTATCCTGTTTTAATAGTTTTCTATAAATATTGTGTCAGCGTTTGAATGCAGGTGGGATAATGAAATGCAGTGGAGTTGCAGACAGTATTCAGAACACTCTTCTCAGAGGGATACAATTATTGTATATTTGGGTATCAATGTTCTCCAGGGAAATTGCGAGGTCCCGAGCGCAGGGTTTGGAAGACTTCTTTTTTTTGACATAGGGCAGGTTTTCTTGCTTTATGGTAAACTAATTTTTTACCTCTCTGTATTTTTTTAATGCATTTATTGCTTGCTTCTTCAATTCTCATTTTGTTTCATAGGCTTCCTTTTTAACTTAGATTTTGCGCGCAAGGGATCTTATGTAAGAACGCACCTTATGCACAGATTCAGCGTTCCCTTAACTCCATAGCTAGTGGTACCTTCACCCTTCCTCTTTTTGTAACCCCTTAGATGGTTAGGGAGACTTTAAACTAACTTATCTAATCTAAACACAGGGTATGAGGACACGCCTGGTGCAGAGATTCCTCGTTTCCTTGATTCCATTCAAAATAGCGCCTCGCTCCTTCCTCTCTTGGAAATATTTTTGTTGGGGTTAGGACTAACTTAATTTCAACGACAATCGCGCAGTGTGATAACTCAGACTGGGCGACTGCCGGCGAGAGCCCGCGAAACACCGTCAATAATGTGAGGCTGGATCAAGAGCACTCTGAAAAAAGGATTTTTCAGTCCTGTCTTGTTTATCTACACAATGTCACACCATGACGCAATGACGGCAGCCCGCGGTCCAGAACGGGAAAAAACTCTTGGCTTGACGGCAAACCGCGGTCTAAACGGAAAGAAACTCTTGGCTTGACGGTAACCAGCTGTTTAAGCAGAAGGAAACTCATGGGTTGACGGTAACCAGCTGTTTAAGCAGAAGGAAACTCATGGGTTGACGGTAACCAGCTGTTTAAGCAGAAGGAAACTCTTGGGTTGACGGTAACTCGCGGCGCGGTTTAGAACGGAAAATTTTTTGGCTTGCATTACGGGTTTTCGGGTCCTCGATTGTCTCACACGGAACGCAAGTGTTGTTCTCAACTATGTGCTATCCCATGCAAACAGGAGCGTAGAGTTGTAGCCAAGCAGGGACAGATTAGACAGAAGTTTTGAATTTATTAACGAATCACTTGTGTCTTTGATAAATTTGGCAGGAGTTTTCAACTCGACATTCACGGGTGTTAGACTATGCTTACTACTACAGTTAAGACATGAAAGGATAATGCCATAAGTATTCCAGCAATATCCTGCCCATAACATACACCAGACCAGAAAACTATGAAAAAACAAGTACACTACCAGCCCTGATATCTGGTTTACCCACTCTCTGCTTCGTAATCTAATGGAAGATAATTATGCGTTGGACGCATTCGAGAAACACACAAAACAATGCAGCATGCAACAACGTGGTCGAACTTGTTAAATATATCAAGCCGGTCTTCAGATGTATTTGAAGAAAATTCTGGACGCCTAAAAAAGCTAATTCAAGTAAAATCGTACTGGTACAGGACTTATCCAGAGATGATATTAGTGTGTGGAACATTTTCGTTACAAAACGCGTATCTCGGTGAATTATTTCTAAATGGTTCCCAGTTACGCTTTCCAGCTAAGCCGATTGTTATTTTTCATAAAAGTTTTTCTTTGATGACTCCATAGAATATACTACACGAGTTTAACCCTCATTTTTCATAATGCCAACTGAAAAGCAGAATTACGTTTTGTGCGCTAGAAAAATGAAAAGCTGGTTTCGAGTACGAGTTTGTATGAGCAAAACATTCGGAGGTTTCCACACATTGTGGCGAAAGAAATCTTTCACTGTTAATGGAATACATTGCTGTACTCAGTGTAACGTGTGAATTTAACTACCACAGGATCTCAGGCATCGAAGTGAATTTTTTCACAAGAAATCATCGGTCCTCATAGGCATGGTTCTTTGTATGAGACGATATTAGAATTATGATAAATCTTGAATTAGATGTAAAGTAATTGTAGAATGAAGACAATACGAAATTAAAAACTGATTACAGACAATTATTTTAGAATTATTCCACAAAAGTGAAATTCATCGAGAGTTTCTTTCTCAAATGATTCTTAGACGACTCGTTTACGGTTGGTCATATTTTCTCATCCGGTAATTTAAAGTTCATGTCTGCTAGACCAGTATTGTACGTCACACTTTACCTATATTAACTTCGTATGTCACTGAAGATACTTATTCTTGGCTCCGAACTATACTTGACAAACTTGAGCTGTGATCAATAGCCTTACTATCATTTGAGTGCAAGGTTTTTAGGGGCCACGAAGTTTAGTGGGAAATAAAAGTTAACTTCAATTCAGTGAGAACTATTATTGGGCGGCCTTTCAAAATATTTCAGATTGCATTTTAGGACATCTAGTAGCGCAGGCTACTCGTTGGTTTTCATTCGAAAGAAAGTATTGGAATTTGAACGTTTGCATTTCGAATCATGCAAAAAAAGGTTAAAACGTTGTTAAATGTGAATTTTTTTAAAACACATTTCAGCATGCTTCCCAAAGCAAAGTTCACTTGAAATGGAAGGAAGCACGATCCTACAGCAATGTACTAGTGGAACTTTCAAAATCTCCTGCTTTCGGATGACATTTCCCTAACTACTGTTTTTTTCACATTAACATTTACTAATGGGTTCACTCGAAATAAATCGGTGAGCCATCTTTGAAAGTCGTATCCATTGAAAGCTGCTGAACTGTGAAATTCTGTTCAATATGTGCATGACATTCACACTTGTTAGCTTTCAACCCTTTCAACCGAAGACCACACGGGTGCCTTTCAATAACTTTCTCTAATTTCGCAACATTATAACAAGATCTGTACCTATGCTAAAGAAGTCCAGTGCACAATTCAGTATGGTATGATGCCTAGTTTTGCTATCTCCCGTCACTCACTGAGCGCTGAGCGACGCGTTCTTTAGAGTATGGCTATGTTGCTGCTGATGGGTCATCATAGAAATTTTTTGAATCATCATTGAAATTTTTAGATGAATTTATCGTTGTTCAATGTTTTGAATTTCATGTTATTGAATTTTTCCTTTTTTATCATTGAATTGTTTGAATCATTCAATTTAGATGCCTCATGGCTTTTAACAAAATTGCGAATGCTCTTTCGGGCAAATTCATCAGTTTCAAGGTATTGCCGCTGGTTTGTGAGTCGCTGTACTGTTATATCTGTTAG
Organism: Morinoia aosen; assembly: GCA_030386875.1. Classification (NCBI taxonomy): domain Eukaryota; kingdom Metazoa; phylum Arthropoda; class Malacostraca; order Amphipoda; family Talitridae; genus Morinoia; species Morinoia aosen. Next base: position 31,274,428 of record CM059561.1, on the reverse strand, counting down.
TTTTAGAATGTGGCAAATATGTATATCATAATTCCAAGAGAATCCAATATAGCCTCTCGTCTCCTCCATATCTTTTAAATAACATTTAATTGTAAAATATACATATCAGCAATGTTTTCCTTTCATCTATAGATTAAAAAGATATGGTGCGATTTATTTCAGGTTCAAAAATTATTTCGGGGATTTTAAGGGTAAATCATGAGTTCGTCAAAACTCTTGAGAGTTTCGAAATGAGATGTTAAAAAATTGCTCGTCAAGAACATAATTTCGTGCATTCCAGATATTACTGCGAAACGAATCTATCGGCTAGTTCACAAATTAAAAACTAACCAGTTCTGCAATACTTGTTCATGAATTCTAAGAGATTGAAATTGTTCTAGCATGGTAACCATACCATTTTTTGACAACTATAATTAATTCACTTCACTTTTTGACGAACGAAAAACATGGATAAAAATCCAACGCGGCGTTTGAATAATGTTGTAAGAACATCACAGCGTCTTGAACTTTCCACTTCATGATACGCCAAACATAGCGCTCTGAAACTCGCAGTACGAATTCCTGAGTAGCACACATTATGCTCGGCCCGCGGCGCGCACACTCCCATGCAGACAATTTCTCGCGACCGACCCAACGCGCAGCATACCACACTGCCTGGCTACCCCGGTCTCTCGCTGCTGCTACCTCGTCTGGGCCGCAGGCCATGCATTATGGGAACCTGTGGTCGCGCTTCTCAAACTGCCTGTCTTACACGCTACTTCGCGCATACTCTTCCAAAGCAGTCGCAGAATTTTTTACCAAAATATGTGAGATGGTAGCACGAGCTCTCCAGCGGCCGGACTACATTTAAACGGATTTAAAAGCTAAAGAGTTGTACTTGTTTCGACCGTATAAACCACCGATATTTTGCTCAGATGTAACGAAAGATGTTACCTTGAAGTGCAATGAACGGTAATATATCTTACACTTGTGTCTCCCGTAACTTTTAATTTACCTTTTTGAGAGGCTCAATGCAGGGAGGCCGGGAAGCCTACATTGCGCACAAACGGTGACGTAGTTTGAAAAACTGCAATTGGTATTGGCCATCAATCTGATGCATCCGCCTTGAGTAACTTGCAGAAAATGCGATTTTGAATTTTTTTCCAGAGGATTGCATCATTCATGAGCAGGTCAGAAACAGCCAACTCACTCGTCAATAATTTTGTGAGGTAGAGCTTCGAATCCTCGTTAATATCGTGTTCTAGATTAGAAATTGAAAGCAGCTTGTACCATTGACCTTCCATTGCAAAAGCGCTCGTGCAGGTTCGATTCGAGTTGTTTGTCAGACGTTATATTTATTGAGGCATAAAAAGGCTGCTGAGCCGCAAGTCTGATCTGCCACTTTTTTGTTCGGCCTCTCAAACATTTCTCTGTGGCTTCTTTACATCTTGTAGACAAGCCGAACCCTACACGAGCCTGCATTGCTGTGGAACACTCGTGCCTCTGGACCGCTGTGGTACGACGCTTCGACAAAAGTCCAGGATTAGACTTTGTGGGGTACTTGAAGATATACCCCGTGACGGTTAGGTCAGAGCAGTCTAGACGCAACCTTAACTCTTACAATAAAAAACTGTCCTATGCACAATTAATTCTCTGAGTACGAGTGGACGCAGACTTATTGTTCTCTAATACTGGACGTTCTCGAAACAGCAATTCTCATCTTTTTTATTTCTGCCTAATGTTTTGTGGCCTGCGCAACTAACCGCAATATTTAGACGGACGTTCCTACATCACAAGCTTGCTCCGTTCAAACATGTTGAACGTTTATGATTTTGGCAGGTGTGAGTCGGTGATTTGTTCTCGAGTAGAACTTACTCCGTTGCTTCTTTCGCGTGGTACGATCTTCTGTTCCGTCAGTTGGATTATTGATATCGCTGGTGTCGAAGAATTAAATCATTAATGAATTTTCTGAAAAATACCGGTTGAAAATTAAACAACGATGGTTGAGCTGCGAATACGGAGAATATATCAGATGTTATTTGTATTTTTTATTGATGTATTGACTAAAAACTTATGAACATCTGAACTTGAACTTCGAGATTATACGGAAATCAGATATACCGAATAAACTAACGCCATGGTTTCACGTATACAAAGTGGATTACCGAAAATATTATACCGGAGCTGAAATGAATGATTAAGATTTCCCTATTGAAGATGCAACGAATTTTTAAGTTGTAAGCGGTGAGAGGATATTTCTTTATGTGCTTCAGGAAAAGAGTTTCAGGAAAAGTAACTCATGATTTTGTGATTTATGCGCAAATTTTTAAAATCTTCATGCAAAAAATTTAGTAGCTTCAACAGTTTCGAAAATTATCCCTATTCCTCCAGCCGGTGGAAGAATTGCATCTTTTAATTTAGCTGAGGTGATTTTTTTCTGTGCTGACATTTGATGCTGTTCGAACGTAAAAATAAATCGTAAATCCCAAACAAAGGTGAAAAATCGGTGCAGGCTGAACAAGCCAAGCCGTTTTTAATGCTCGCCTGATCAACCATCGTTCCACAAGCCAATTTGCATGGCCTTTTCTCATTAGGTTCTTTATGCCAAAAACTGCCGCTAGAACGTCTCAAATTCAGAATGAAGCATCTCATAGACCAGCTTTGTAGGGTTTCAGTAGCTCACAACGTCAAGAATAGCTTAATCTTTTTTTAACAGTTTCTATCTGCATCCTAATTAAACGCAAATCTCATGCAAGGGCAATAGCTGGAGCTCAGGCTGTAGCAATTTCTTGAACGAATGCATAATTTGCGCCTCTGGAGGCCATGTGATGTCGGAGCATCACCTCCACTGGGAGTAACATACGTTCAATGGCACGGAGACAGCTCGAGTTCAGAATGAAGCAACTTCTAGCCAGACCGGCTTGGTAAGATCACAGCAGTGTCGGCTTAAAATTAATGATAATAGCGAGGACAGGCCGCACCAATGGCAAAGTCCGCCAAGCATGCAGCTTTGGAGAAGAGGGGCTGCTGAATGACTCGGTGAGAGTGAGAGTGCGCTCTTCAGTACCATGGCAAGCCGGAGTGGGGTGAGTGACCGGCACGACGGATCCGCAGAAGGAATGGCGGAGGGATCCCTCCCATCTTGGCATGATACGCAACGTGACGGCTATTGATCAACGCCAGTTTGACGTGTTTGTTTCTTCGGAGAAAGCGAGAAGTTCTAACTCGTGCTCAGTTGCAGCCAGCTCCAATCCACTTGTTTGTCAGGCAGCAGCGTCAAATTTCCGTATCGAATGGCTAAAAGTCGCAGTTATGCCAGCAGTGACCATCGAGTAAGGGAGCTTGAGGAGAGTTGCTCCCGGCCGTCCATGCATTGGCTCCTAAACGGGCTAGAAAAACTGGTTTCCATCTTTCTCTTGAAAAACACACTCACTCGCTAGGAAAGGGCTGAAGAAATTTTTTTCAGCCAAGGAGCTTCTGGTGAAGACACTTTGTGAGAGAACTTAATTTCTGTGGAAAGTGAGCAATGAAAATTAGATAGCGTGATGAGTAATTCATTCCATCACATTAAGCCAAAACAGCTATTAAGCAACGATCAGAAAAACGAGTCAAGAGAGCCACGTGGGTCTACAACGGGTGCCTGAGCAGACGACAACTAAATGGCTTTGTGAGTGAGCGCCAGCTGACTTTCACAAGATGTGTAGCTCACGATGCAGGCCACAACCCTCAGAAAAGCATTTCTTAGGGCAGAGACTGATGCTGCTGCATTTAAAAGGTGACATGTTAGGACGAGGCTCGTTGAAGCGTGTTCGCATTTGAGGGAACCGCTTGCAGGCAAGTTCGGTGCCAAGATTTCGGTCGCGGTAAGTTGGTTGCCATGTCTCCCAGCCACTTGCGATAACCGGTAAAAGGCTGCGAAGCAAAGCGTCACTTCCTACGCTGGTGACTTCGGCTAAAAGAATTTATGCTATCGAGAGGTTATCTTCTTCTCTTACTTTTTAGAGCAAACATGATTCCGTGTGTGCATTTTTGAGCTCGCACAGAAATTGGAAAACATTTCGACTGTTGATGGAGCCTGTAAGTTACTGTCAACCTTCCTTTGAGCGCAACGTGTCACGGTGCAATTATTTCAACTTTAGTTTTTAATAATTAAAAATTGAATAAGTAACTCACTAATACGAATGTAACTTTTATTGGAGGTTAAACATGCCCTTCTTGAGTGAAGGAGAGGAATGTTTTAGAAAATACTTATAATAGTGGCACTAATGGAAACTGACGTTACTTTTTTCAACACTTCATTTCACAGAGTCGGTCTTAAATCAAGAATCCGGCGCAGAATTATTTCAATCGCTACAGAAAGACTCGATCAACTTGACCTGTTCAAACTTGGTGCAAACGTGTTGTTAATATTTTTAAGCTCACATTTAAACAGGAATTTTATTCAGTTCATCAATTTGTGTTTCCTCTCGGGAGATCCAAAATTGTCTCATGGGAATTCGCTCTTCCAAATGAGAGATGTAAGGTCCTGAGCTGAAGGTTAGGGAGATCTTCCTTCCATTTAAAAAGAATTGTTTCTTTGTTTTGTAAAGGAGTATCATTTTCTGGTTTATTTCTGTCCTTTTTTTCAGTACGTATTATTTTATTTTTCAACTTTTATCTTGTTTCAAAAACTTTTTTAAATGTTGCTGCTTTTATGGGCAGGGTGTGATGAAAAACCTTGTGCAACGATTCCCCGTTCTCTCAATTTCATACTATAAAAGTCCCTCCCTCCTTCCAAAGTGGGAATACTCGTACATTTGTTGTGCTTGAGGAGGCTGAAACTAAATTACACTCCCAATCAAACCACAATTTTTTGATCGCATCATGTCTTAGTTGAATACGAACACGGTCATATAAAATTTCCCTGTCTTTTTCTCACGTATTGAAAATACGTTCTGTCCTCAAAATACACCACAACACACCAGTTGGATTTACTGTTTCTTCTTCTTTGTAAATATACATTAGCTTTAACGCTCGTGAAGTATTTATGGTACCACAAATACATTTCATCTTCGCTAAACGTTAATATAAACGTCTAAATAAAATCGATTTACAAGTATATCCTGTTCAATCGATCATCGAATTTACATTGTACGCGAACCTCAACTTCAAAGGTTCAAGTTGGTTCCAATTATTCACCTAATCGCGGAGCATGATTCACGTTACGAAATAACTCATTATAACTCAAACTAATTTTCATTTGCATCAGTTGATATTCACATGAGAAAAGCCAAAGCTCAAGAATTGACTGAATGTTGTCGCAGTAGAACATCACAGCTTCCCGGCACGAATCGTCTTGGCCAATCCAGTTCCGCAAAGGGGCTCGGACTGCTTGGACTCTAAACGTTAAGTGCTTTAATCTTATCAAGATTTCACGAATAGAGTGCAGCGTCAAATTTCTGCTTCATTTCAGAAAAAAACTGTATTTCTAAGTGAATGCATTATTATAAGAGATGACTCTAGTGGCATAAGTCGAATCGTTCACACATAGCATTACGCATTACATCTATGTGTGGATGTACTCGTATTTGTCGAATTAAAACTGACTGCGACGTGAGCCATTGATGGTACCCAGAGGGGATTTTCACAATGCTGCTGACCGATCAAGTCTAAAACATTTTCCAAGTCTAACCGCCAACCTTGTCTCCATGTCTAACATTTTCACCGAAGCAACTTGGTTTTAGACGACCAAGAGCTGGTCTGCGCTAGCGACGTTGGACGTTCTACTACTATGATATATTCAATTCTATATACTGCATACAGTACGTCGATGTCACTACTCCGGTCGTGCTTACTCACTTGACTGAACGGAAACAGAGGTTAAATTTATAAATAGTGATAATGATTCCATACGTTTTATCCGGGGCGTCTGGTGCAGTGCCTCTCAAGCCATTTCGAAAGGAGCTTCGGAATTTTTTATGTGTTCGGGACCGAAGCTTTTTTATGTAATATCGATGTATGCAAAACTGAAACGATATAAATAGTTCATATGATGTTGATCAGTCGTGTATCTTATATTCATTTGTAAAGAAACAAATCATACAATATAATCAGACAGTTGATAACATGTTTAATGCAATAAAAAAGAAAATTTTCTACAATTTTTTGTTCATTGAAGAAGTAGTAGTTGCGAGCTTTGGTTGTGCATGTGAAATCCTCTCAGAGATAATTTTTTAGTAATCCGTCAGCGACGCTCGTTGAAAATTTTGTGTTGCATTTGAATAGGTTTATTTTGTATTTTTTCTCTTCCCGTGAAGGTTTCCATTACCGTATAACTGGCCACCGTCTCCACAGTGTTTTGAATGCACATTCGGTTCTTTAAATGCTCCCTAGTCTTTGACAGATCCGGTACCGTTCTTTTTTTCGTGTAAACATGTCGTAAGATTCTAGAGTGCACTGTAGGTGGCGACTTCAATGGGATACAGAACTAATTTGAACGCCTGAATCCACGTGGCTTAGTATGCTGTGCAATTAATATGCTTCACTTCTTCCCGAAACACAAATTGTCGTTCGAATATACCACTGAAATTGAATGTGAAAAAAGGAATCGGAATTAATTGGCGCTACTTTTCGGTTCAATACACAGCGGAATCGACCAGTGTACATATGACATGCCTCTAATTTCGTGAACCAGGGCTCAGCGGCCCGATTTTCAATCAATTTACGCGATCGCAACGGTACAAGGCAGCGTAGCTTCTTTCAAGTGAGCTTGGCTACGCTGCGAGCTACAGAATGTAGTGATCTCAAGTTCACTTGAAAGCGCTTGCGCTGCCAGGTTGACCGCTGCGATGGCGCAAATTGGCAGAAAATTATGCTCCAGGATTATTTTCTCTGCAAAATCTTGACCCATTTGCAAGGCAGGCACAAGGCGAATCTCAACAGAACTTTGGACCGTAGGCTACGCCGGTCACTGACAACTCGACTCGTAACTTGCGCCGAAGACTCCACTATGAGGCCGACTATTAGACATCAGTGTTGCCTAGAGAGGATAAACGTGTCTAGAGTTGCGCAAGTATCACGAGCAATGGGTAAAAAGAACTGGTCGAGGCGCGCGGCTGCGTGCGGCCGTCCTTTTTTTTCGTTGCTCGCAAGGTTCATGTTGCGGCATCTTTCTGAGTCGTTCGTTTGACAGTCCTTACTAGAATAGCGTTCATACTTCTGACGGACAGGTTCAAAAGTACAAGTAAAATTCTGATGCGTTTTTGTTCGGTGGTGATTAAAACAACAGTTGGCACGATCGATCAAGAGCAGTGGTCGGACCCATAGAATGCTGCATGGTCTACTTTCATGTTAAAGAGGCGATGGCTTCAGATGCGGGGCAGCCGCTTCTCCCCTGCGGTGACCTCCAGAATGCGCGAGCTCTTTTACACCGCCGTGTTAACCAAAGCCTGCTGTACAGCGGCCATGGCTTACCAGGCGGTGTAATTGTTAATTTTTGTTACCCCAATTCAGCCGATTTGTTTAACCAATGCCTTCTGTATAGCAGGCATGGCTTAACCAGGCGGTGTAATTGTTAATTTTTGTTACCCCAATTCAGCCGATTTGTTTAACCAATGCCTTCTGTATAGCAGGCATGGCTTAACCAGGCGGTGTAATTGTTAATTTTGCTCCCCCAAATTAGCCGACTCGTTGTACCAATACCTTCTACATAGGAGGTATGACTTGGCCACGTGCTCGTAGCAGAGGAATTTTGTCATCCCAGCTTGGTTTGAATGCTAAAGTTTTTGGTCAGGCTACACTACGGCATTTTCTAATGTGTATCAACTGCAAATAATTTGCATTTGAAATTTTTTACTTATTCTGAACCAGCCGTTGACAAAGACGACTAAACATATTCAAAATCTTACGTAAATAAACGTGGAGTTAAGAACGAGAACATTTCTAAGGAAATATCCTCCTGAATCAAAGTTTGTGCAAATTAAGCTGGTGAAAAATAAAGCAAATGATGTTTTAAATAGCAAAATATAATGCACTTAATAGTGTTAACGTGAATTTTCCTTCCAATATAGAAGAATATTTTTGATGTTTTCGTTGATCAAAATTACTAGGAATACATTTAAAATGAAACAATTTGAATATATTCTTGTTTACACTTTCTTGCCACTCATTGGGGTACAACTATTGTATCTGTCGGAACTAGCCCTCCCAAGGAGAAACATGCGAGGTTTGTTATGAACCATTTATTTCAGATCACTGTTGTACTTTTTTCAGAACCTAATACTTTCTTTTTAAAATTTTATCTCGCTTTATTAACTTCTTTTCCAACTTACTATATCTATGCGTAAGGGATGTGTGGGACACCTTGTGCTCAAATTCTCGTTCCCCAACTCCATACTAAACGATGCTTTCTTCCTTCCTCTCTTTGGAAAACCTTTTTTGTGATTAGGGAGGCCCCAAAGTAACTTTTCTAACCTAGTATTCACGCTCCTCATAATGTATGTTGCTTTCGATTCGTCTCCTGCATATAGCTGGCTGGAAAATAAAATTCATAGGTTCATAGGGTAATTCGGTCGTCCCGAAGCTTCTCAACACACAGCCGAATGTTTGAAGAATACTTACACAAAATGCCGATGGTGTATATTTATCATTCACCCTCTTCATCATCGTAAAATTGGTGGGCTTTTTCTTCTTCACCTGCTAATGCTGAGCAGAGTGCACTGTAGATACTGTGTGCGTTGAAGGCGGGACGCATGCAGTTCATGTTTGCTATTTTCAAAGTTGCTCACTACAATTGAATTTAAATTTGAGTTGAAAATTGAACTTCACTTAGCCCGTTGTGATCAATGTGTTGAAATCCTTGATGATTTTTTGGGTTCGAGTGTAAGAGTTTACGATTGAGAGTGGTTTTTCAGGAAATGAAAACAAGAATTTGATGAAAATTTAAATATTGAGGTTCACATTATGCAGCTTGATTTTATGTTGGCGTTTAATTATCCTCTCATTTGAAAATTGTAAAAGCTTGACATACTGCATCAAGTAGTTTAAAAATAAATCCTCTGCATCAAAAAGTATAAAAATAAACGGCCTGCATCAGGTAGTGTAAAAATAGACGGCCTGCGTCAAGTAGTGTAGAAATAGACGGCCTGCATCAAGTAGTGTAAAAATAAACGGCCTGCGTCAAGTAGTGTAAAAATAGACGGCCTGCATCAAGTAGTGTAAAAATAGACGGCCTGCATCAAGTAGTGTAAAAATAGACGGCCTGCATCAAGTAGTGTAAAAATTAACGGCCTGCGTCAAGTAGTGTAAAAAATTAACGGCCTGCGTCAAGAAGTCCACAAAAAATCGTGTTTTATTAAGAAGTGATTACAAAGTTTTATGAAACGTTTCGAGTACGCACGACCGAGAGACCGCAGGCACATTACTCATACATCGTGCCATTGTTTAGTAGTACAAGAAATGAGGAAAAAGGGAACTACGTATCTAAATGTACTTAGCTATATTCTACAGTTACTCTGCTGTTCATTTCAAAACAACGCACACACTTTAGCACATCTTCAGATAGAAGTATACACTTAGTGATTTTTGTGTGGTTTCATCGCGATGTGCATGCCGAGGGATAGAATGAAGGGAACATGCGTTGTGCTGACGATTATTTATTTTTTATTTCAGTTACCTTCGGCTCTGCGCAAAAATTTTCCTATGGTTACTCATTAGCGAATTTAACGCTAAAATTCTTGATATGATAGTTTTCCAGCGAATAAAGCTCGTACGAAGGGTTTGGATAACTATGGAGATGCTTTGAATTCCATTAGCTTGTGTCGTATGATTCTTGTTAATCTGAATACCTACTGGATCTGTCAGCTCTAACCACTTTATGACTAAAATACCAGCGAGCTTCACATTCTCTTTAACGTTTTTCAACCTGTTAAAGAAATTGGAGCCCCTAGAATAAAATAGTTCAACGTGCTGTCATTTCAGGTGTAAAATGAATTTCGTTCTTAGATATACGGAAAATTAATGAAATCATTATCCAGAGGAAATTCCTTACTGTTTACGGCTAAGAAACTTCGCATTAATTCATCTCCGTCTGTAAACAACATTCAACGCTGAAGAAGCGCCTTTCGGGAATCTCTTCGCTACGATGCTCTTTTCCATCTTTTGATAGCGTTATTCCTTCTTTTCTTAGACGAGCCTCACGCACTAACCTTATTTCACGCAAAATGCATCATTTTAATATTCATCGAAATGACATTGTGTATCTTATTCTTTCTTCCTTTCTGCTTGATACGAAGACGTGTTGCAGAGAGAGTCTTCGTCTCTTTGCTGGAATGCTCTGACGGAGATGATATAGCCAGCCAAATCATGGAGTAACTTCGAGCTGCGACAGAATGCTTACTGCTTTGACTGCGACGTAAGCGACCTGTGGTACACGGAGGGGATTTTCATAATTCTACTGACCGACCAGTTTTTACGAACTCAATTTTCATAAATACTTAATCGAAACTAAATGAAGACACGATCCAGTTCATGTTTGCCATTTTCAAAATTGCTTACTACAATTCACTTTAGATTTGAGTTGAACAATAAACTTCAGTTTTCCCTGCCGTAGTCACAGTGTTGAGAAGTTCGAACTGCGTCAAGTTCCCATTGCTAGTTGCTACGACGCTCCCATGTTCTTAAACAAACCAATCACCTTCTCCCTTGGTAAAAATCATTGCTTGGATCTTTTGAGAGCAAATCTGTTTTAAATCAGAGGTCGAAAGGCTTCTTATCTGAGCGACCGCTTGCGGGGACTGAAGCGGAGCAAAGGTTACAACTGCGTCTCCATCGCATGACCCCGAGACCCGTGTAACTCCCCTCCAGACGACAACGTTTATCGTGATACGGCCCTTCACGTCATGGGCACGCCTATAAAGCGTGACGATGAGCACTTCCATTTGAATTCAATTACCATCCGTAATTTCTGAAACAAGTCGCCGTAATACTGCACGCTTTTCATTTGCAGCAAGGAAAGAGACCGTAGAAGTAGGTCGGAAGAAAACCTCAGTTACCAAAATGAAAATTATACTTTCGTTTCCACCCTTTAAAAATTGCATACCTCTTTGAAAATACGACCGAATTTGATAAAATGGACTGATTTTAATGAAAATACGGCTGAAAATATTCTAAATGTGGATATCTAGAGTTATTCTACTGATAATTTTGTAGATTGTGGTTTCAAATTTACGTGAAATTTTCTATTGAATTCCTTCCATCACAGCTATTGAAGACGGCTATTTTTGGTGTTAGACTTCTGCAGTACAAGCAGGGCTTCCAATCTGCCTCAAATTTACGAGTCTGTCATATCTGCAATTAACAAGCTCTTCTTTTATCTCGTAACATGTGTTTTTTCCGGGATTTTGGGTCGAGTTTGAATGCAAGAGGTATTCAAAATTGTACAGGCATTCAAGATTCAGGTGGGCGCTGAGCCGAAGTGATGCGAGCATATTTGTTCAGGCAGAGCCGGGCTGGTGTCAGCCAGGTGCAATTTGAGCGCTTTCCAAAAGCAGTGTTTATGTTGGCATTATAATGCCGCATAATGGCACGACTCAGCCAGGTGAAACATGAGCGCTTTCCAAAAGTAGTGTTTATGTTGGCATAATAATGCCGCTCAATAGTACAGCGTGTGCTACAAGCAACGGCGATACTAGTGCCAGCCAAAACCAAGATCCGACGCTGACGGAATAGTACCATTTTTGACGGTACTATCCTAACGAATGCTTATACTTTTTCTATCAGCACCACCTCAGTGTCCATTAAAATAAAAAATACAAGCACCAGTGGTACAGCCGTAGTGAGGGCATATACTATCAGCGTTACGTTAGTGTGTACTAACCACCGCTTTCAGTAGTGTCTTACGTAAAGCCAAGTCTGTGGTAAATTAGTGTTAGAAACTCAGTTTTGATATCCGAGTAAGTTGCTATGGTCTTTCACGACCAAGACGAGTATTGTCTTAAGTTATTTCGACAAAGTCTACCGCCTGCAAGACCGACTAATAGTGTAAAAACCAGCCCCTTTTAGACCATTTGGGGCATACCCGAGTCTTTAAAACTACCAGTGCCAACAACAATGACCGTTGAACCAATACTGCTAATGATAATTTCGAACAGTGACCGTTGAACCAATAGTGACAACACCAGCGTCTGGTGCACCATTAGTGTCACCATTAGTGTCTGCTGTACCAGCCAGTAGTGCCGACACCAGCGTCTGCTGTACCTACCAGTAGTGCCGACACCAGCGTCTGCTGTACCAGCCAGTAGTGCCGACACCAGCGTCTGCTGTACCAGCCAGTAGTGCCGACACCAGCGTCTGCTGTACCAGCCAGTAGTGCCGACACCAGCGTCTGCTGTACCAGCCAGTAGTGCTGACACCAGCGTCTGCTGTACCAGCCAGTAGTGCCGACACCAGCGTCTGCTGTACCAGCCAGTAGTGCCGACACCAGCGTCTGCTGTACCAGCCAGTAGTGCCGACACCAGCGTCTGCTGTACCAGCCAGTAGTGCCGACACCAGCGTCTGCTGTACCAGCCAGTAGTGCCGACACCAGCGTCTGCTGTACCAGCCAGTAGTGCCGACACCAGCGTCTGCTGTACCAGCCAGTAGTGCCGACACCAGCGTCTGCTGTACCAGCCAGTAGTGCCGACACCAGCGTCTGCTGTACCAGCCAGTAGTGCCGACACCAGCGTCTGCTGTACCAGCCAGTAGTGCCGACACCAGCGTCTGCTGTACCAGCCAGTAGTGCCGACACCAGCGTCTGCTGTACCAGCCAGTAGTGCCGACACCAGCGTCTGCTGTACCAGCCAGTAGTGCCGACACCAGCGTCTGCTGTACCAGCCAGTAGTGCCGACACCAGCGTCTGCTGTACCAGCCAGTAGTGCCGACACCAGCGTCTGCTGTACCAGCCAGTAGTGCCGACACCAGCGTCTGCTGTACCAGCCAGTAGTGCCGACACCAGCGTCTGCTGTACCAGCCAGTAGTGCCGACACCAGCGTCTGCTGTACCAGCCAGTAGTGCCGACACCAGCGTCTGCTGTACCAGCCAGTAGTGCCGACACCAGCGTCTGCTGTACCAGCCAGTAGTGCCGACACCAGCGTCTGCTGTACCAGCCAGTAGTGCCGACACCAGCGTCTGCTGTACCAGCCAGTAGTGCCGACACCAGCGTCTGCTGTACCAGCCAGTAGTGCCGACACCAGCGTCTGCTGTACCAGCCAGTAGTGCCGACACAAGCGTCTGCTGTACCAGCCAGTAGTGCCGACACCAGCGTCTGCTGTACCAGCCAGTAGTGCCGACACCAGCGTCTGCTGTACCAGCCAGTAGTGCCGACACCAGCGTCTGCTGTACCAGCCAGTAGTGCCGACACCAGCGTCTGCTGTACCAGCCAGTAGTGCCGACACCAGCGTCTGCTGTACCAGCCAGTAGTGCCGACACCAGCGTCTGCTGTACCAGCCAGTAGTGCCGACACCAGCGTCTGCTGTACCAGTAGTGCCGACACCAGCGTCTGCTGTACCAGTAGTGCCGACACCAGCGTCTGCTGTACCAGTAGTGCCGACACCAGCGTCTGCTGTACCAGTAGTGCCGACACCAGCGTCTGCTGTACCAGTAGTGCCGACACCAGCGTCTGCTGTACCAGTAGTGCCGACACCAGCGTCTGCTGTACCAGTAGTGCCGACACCAGCGTCTGCTGTACCAGTAGTGCCGACACCAGCGTCTGCTGTACCAGTAGTGCCGACACCAGCGTCTGCTGTACCAGTAGTGCCGACACCAGCGTCTGCTGTACCAGTAGTGCCGACACCAGCGTCTGCTGTACCAGTAGTGCCGACACCAGCGTCTGCTGTACCAGTAGTGCCGACACCAGCGTCTGCTGTACCAGTAGTGCCGACACCAGCGTCTGCTGTACCAGTAGTGCCGACACCAGCGTCTGCTGTACCAGTAGTGCCGACACCAGCGTCTGCTGTACCAGTAGTGCCGACACCAGCGTCTGCTGTACCAGTAGTGCCGACACCAGCGTCTGCTGTACCAGTAGTGCCGACACCAGCGTCTGTTGGACAAGTAGTGACAATACCAATGCCAGCTAACCTATTAAAGTCAAAACCGAATCCAGCAAGCCTAGTAGTACCAAAACCAGTGCCAGCAAGCCCTAGTATCGCCAAGAACAGTGCCAGCAAGCCCTAGTATCGCCAAGAACAGTGCCGGCACAAGACCAGTGTTGCTAAGAGCCCGCTCACTACCCTCGTAAAGCACCGCCCTGCCAGTTTGGAGGGTCTGGCGAACGCAACTGGCCTCCTTATAAAGGCCGCCCTCCGATACTTACACACTTCCTTTTATGCGAGCAATGGTTGCAGTATGCCGGCCGCCGCGATCCAATTATCTTCATAAAATAACTTGGGCAATTGACCGCAGCCAATCATTGTGCATCGGATATCTAACTTGTAAATAGAATGCAGTAATCAATCTTGAACTAGAATACGTCGTGCGTCTTTTCAGTTTTTAGTACTCTTGTCTGAGATGCACTCACGATTCCACAACGCAAATCATTCCCGCAAGATTTGTCGGACCCGATGTCAATATTACAGTGACCGATGCCGAAATCTATTCAGATTGGTCTATGGCTTTCGAGAGCATGTTTCGCTTCAAGAAAAAAAGATTTGCATTCCCCTTGCTCTTCGATTTTATACCGTTCCGTATTCTCTTTAGAGTAGTTGAAATGATGATCTGCATTATTTTATCAGAAGCCAGATAGTTTTGATACATTAGTACATATACATGTAATTTCCTTGGCAACCTCTCCGCACACTTATTGCATAAAAACGAATGCGCAGCGAATGCATGGAAAAATTGGCTGAAAATTACCTGTAGCTTTGGTCTTGAGAAATATTCACCCACGCCTAACCTTTTGAATCCATTGTAGGGCTCGATTTTAAAATTAGGTTTCAGCTCTAGCAATTGAATCGTGTCTTTATTTTTATCGAATACGGTGCAATTCACAGAACTGAGAACATTCACTCCTCTAACCTTGACTTTTTCATGCGCAATTGAACAGTCCTCCTACGCATAGTTCTGGCTTTTTTGTTAAGAGTTTTGTACTCGCCTGTTAGTTAACTGATGTAATTTGTAATTCGCTGCTTATGGCAAGTGTCGCTCGAATTGTTTTGCTCTGACCTGGATTGTTTGCTCGGTTGCCTCGGTTAGCTTCGTTGGAACAGTCATTTCGTGGAAGCTGAATTCGGTATTGAGTCGTGCTGTGATAGGGCAGGGTGGTTAAGGATATTGGGATGAATTTTTTGTTCGATTAATGTGAGTGCACGATTTCAAAAATATTATCTTCTTGACTATCTGTGCTGTAACTGGATTTTGGATGGACAGTTTCAAGCTAAATTTTGCGCAAATTTATATGCAATATATGAGTTTCTTAAATGGCAAACTAAATGCAACGGAACCATGCATACAACAGAAAGTGCGACGTAGAGTGTGTTCTACTGCTTACTTTGTATAGCAGGACTCAATTGCTTCAATTTTTTATTCTAACACAAAATGCTAGTTTATGCCAATGCTTCAGAGCAAGGAAATTTGATTATTTTGTGTAAGTTCCTGTATTTTTGTAATGCTTATTGAACGGTCGAGCCTAGAAGTAGCACTTTGAGTAGAACTGAAGGTATTATTGGGACAATGGGTTCCAAGATCATTATCTAACCTGCGTTGAAGTTTCCTACATCTCCATATCAGAGTGCGCTTGCAATAAGTGTCATACGATCGATGGTACCGTCCCATGGTTAAAGCTATTTTTAATTGTGTTACAAGCTAGTCGAGGAGGCCTCAAGACTATTAGGATTTGCGAATATTTCACTTGTTTTGAAGCATTACCTCGTTTTTTGTTTGTTTTATCCTTGAAGCGGTGCGTCAGAAGATTACGCGTCAAAAAGCACACGGCCGCGTTTTTCAACAATTGCTGTTTGAGTCGTAACTATGTCGTTTTACCAGTACAAATTTAACCTGAGGACATAGAAAATTAATTCATTGCACCTGTTATGCAGTCATTTTCTGCACTGATTGAACGAAAACACAACGAAAAATTGTAATTTGAATAACAGAATGGAAGTCGTTAATGCGATTTCTCACTGCAGAAATTACAAATAGTTTCAGGGATCACTAATAAATTTTCAATAGCCCCGTATTGAATTTCATTGTATTTCTTTTGCTATCTGGATGTGTCTTTTTATTATTTAGAGCAAGAAAAAATACAAGTAAAATTTAATACTCATTACTTTCTTTTTTAACTTACATTAATTTGCACTTTGCCACTAGGAGAATGTTATTATTATATTGCTGCGAATGAACGCTCTCATGGGGAAGATGTAAGGTCTCGAACTGATAGTTAGATATATTTTGTTATTGTTGAAGTATAACAGGTCTTTTTAAGGATACAGACCATCTTATTTTGGTACACTACTGTCCATTTCTTCAGCACTATTTATCAGTTCATTTTTATCTTTTACCTTATTTCATGAACTTCTTTCTTAACTCACTGTGCCCATGCGCAGGGGCTTTGTGTGAACCACATCTTGTGCGAAGACCTAAACTCCACACTGAATGATACCTTCCTCTGTCCTCTCCTTGGAACAAATTTGTTGCGGGTGTGGAGGCATAAACTAACTCACCTCACCGTATACAAGTAGCAATATCGCTTGGGAAGTTCAGGCGAGCGTACTAGGAAAAGAAGCACAACGGAAACTCCCAACAGCCAGTCGAAGTGTGTAGTTCGTGTTATCTTGCACAGGCTCACGTGTAAAGAATGTGTTTAAATGTATATGTGAAGATTTACATTCTTGAATGTAAATCGGTGTAAAGAATCAATTTCATCGCTTGACAAACACCATTACTCAGAACTGACGCCGTGTGATTTTTGCGCTTGAAGAAGATTCCTTTTGAATGGATGAATTTAATCAAAGTTTTCTTATCAAGAGAACTGAATACAGAACTGGTGCTCGATGAGGTTCTTCATTACAATCTTTTCTCAGTTTTTCTCTGTACTATTGCGTTGGAGATTATAAGTTCGGCAAGAATTAATTTTTTCATTCGTACGAGTTGCTCTAAACACGTCTAAGGTTGAATTATTGAAATCTGGAGATCTTTAACTTTTCGTGTTCCATTAGACTTGCTTTGATTATATAACTTCTCACAACTATAGCTATAAATACGGTAATAAATAATTTGCCTCTTAGTTCCTGCTAACCATTGAAAATGAGCTTAATTTTTAAATTTAAGCACCATTTAACACATTTCTTTCGAAGTGACCCACCGGTGGTCACTTAGGTGATTTTTACAGTGCTGCTGACTCACCCACAGTCACTAACTCATTTTTTATAAATAATTAATGAAAGCTAAATGAAAACCCGATCCAGTTAATGTTTGCTATTTTCAAAGTTGAGAACCACAATTAACTTTGAATTTTAATTGAAGGTTGAACTTCAGTTTAACCCATCGCAGTTAACGTGTTAAGGGGTTTAAAATGGGCTTGATGTTAAGAACGGGAATCTCACATGTTAACGAATGTGGACTCGGTTGGTTAGGCTAAAGTTCGATTTTCACGATACCAATCTAAAAACAGGAGAAGTTTTTAGTTCTCAGATTATCAATAATGCCAGCCGGTGTGCTAGAGCGAGTCTATATCTGTCAAAAGCAAATAAAATATCTTCTATTCTCACAATGAAATATGCTGCAGCTTATCCCTAAAAAGGTTATTTCTTCTTCATAACTTCATGTTGCAGCTTTAAACGTAAACATTTTCAGCAATAAATTGAAAGAATTAGTTCGAAAAAGCTGATTGTCATTTTTATTTTGCAGAAACAGATTTCTCCTGCTTACTCACTTTTTTCTCAGCTTATGAGTGTTTTTATTAAGTGCCATGCATTCTTATGCAATAGAAACTTCCGTGTTGGTTACAACAAACACGCCAAGTAAACACTAAATGTTTTGAATTTGGTTTTTTAGCAACGGAAGCGCGAGGAAATCATTCCTCTCAAAGTACCAATCCAAATTTGAGGCTGCAACCAAAGGATTTTAACATAGGTGATTCAAGTGCTCAGAAAATGGGATAACTATCCTCAAAATGAAATTTACGACGTGCAAGTACAGATAAAAATAGTAGGCGAACCCCTTTAAGATTCAGAAAATATTTATCCCACTGATCATTCAGCTCTGTGATAGAAGTTTGTGTGTACAAAAATTCCAAAATACTGTCATTTACATGGGCTACAAATATTTTTCATGTAGATATCTAAAACTGCCAGGAGGCTCACAAATTGTATCCCTCAATAAATTCAGTTCACCTCATGCAGCCAGTATCGTGCTGATGCTTTCTGTCTCGAGCTGTAATTGAAGCACGTCTGAATTCTCTGTGCACCCTGTTGTTCATAAATATGGTTTCCAAGCGTTAAATTACATTTTTCAGTCACGTATTCTCCGGTCTGGAAGTTTCCGATCAATCATAGCATATGGGATGCTATCACGCGTCTACTGTGTGGGTATGTTTAGCTCAGGAAGCATGCATAACAATAGGGACCAGAAACTAAACGATGTGATGACCGCTGCGTTCACTATAGTCTGTAGACGCAAATTAGTTATATGTATGTAGACAAACCTTGCCTGTGCTATCGAGTAGCACAGGCCATGTTCCTGTGTCATCTACGCTCCTTGTAGTACAAATTATTTGAACCGGGAAAAACTTTCGCTACCTGTATTAAGAACTATTTAAATCGTATGTAACTTGTCGAGTAAGTGATCATTTCTGGAACCCTGGATCCAAAAGAGACTATAGAGTAACCCGCGATCACCTTGACAGAACTTCAAACTTTTTCGTGTTGTCTACCAGTGGCTGCATCTGAGCTGCTTGGAGCAGTACGATCTGGAGTCCTCATAAAACAGAGAGGTAGAAGATGGCTTATATTAGAAGGCGCAGAGCGAGCCAAGTGCATCCATGCATGTAGTCAACCAACCAGTACGGTTTTTATTGCATGGACGGCAAAGTGTTCTAGCAAAAGTGGTCGCACTGGAAGCCCGGCTCGCCCTTCCTCTTGCATCTTCCTCTTGCTCCTGCACAGTTGCAGTTCATGTTTACCTCCCATCCTTTTAAAGAAGGTAAATGAGATTAACTATTCTCGTAAAATGTAATATATATCAACTGAATTACCAACTTAGGCAGTGGAAAGTGTTGATAATTTCCTCGAATGCCTGCTTATTCTTATAATAACTGCAGAAATTGAAAAACATGTTTGTGCGATTGACGGTACGATCAACCATATTGCTGATAGGAAGCATTTCCTTTCAAAGCTGTTCAACAGAACAATTACAAATAGCGCTGCACTCAAGTTCTGACCGTCAAGGTGGAGAGAGAACCTCTCGAAAAGTCGAGTAACTTCCGTTGTCACTCATGGGGTGACTTTCAATTGGGAAAGCAAAGTAATCTATTGTAGTGTTCTTTGGGTTAATGTCTCAAAATTCAACTCTAAAAATGTCAAGTCAATTTCTTGTGACGGAATATTACGGGTAATGTCGCGTGAAATGTAACTCAATATCTTCAATGGGTAGGGTACTTTTTGCAGTAAACATGTAAAGTATGAGAGCGGTTTATTTGTCTCTACGCCCTCCAGGAACGATGCTGGTTCTCATTGGGTGAATGACTGCAAAGATTGTTAAAAGGGTGTACACTTATCGTATACTTTGTGTATGATAAACAAATATAATTGCTGGTACAAATACCGTAGCAATGGCTGAGAGGGAGCCAACAGTAGGCGATGTTGGTCAGTATCGGCTGCCAGCCGATGATAGAAATTTTCAACCATTTCCCGATCCTGACATATACTAAAACAAACACCTACGCAGGATATTTTGACACGTTGACTCTTATTGTGCGGTTGCTACGGTCAGTTTGATTAGGCTAGAAGAAGTCGTTTTGAAAAACCGGTTTTTCTGTTCTAATACATTTTTAACCTTTTTTAAAAAGTATAAAGAATACAATTGAACCATAATGTTACCTTTTGCTCAAAAATTTATTTCAGAAAAGGTAGCCAAATAGTTTAAATGTTATTTGTATATTCCGTTACGTAAATGAACAATTTACCTAGTGGTACACATATGTACCACTTCGGAGTCAAAGTGTTAAATTAGTCAATCTCTTTACGAAGAAGAAAAGTTTACACGTTACATTATTTATCAGTTGATTCAGTATATGTAATTTTCGTGTATACGCAAAATTTAAAAATGTTGGGAAAATTAAATTTAAAACTGTTGGGAAAATTAAATTTAAAACTGTTGGGAAAATTAAATTTAAAACTGTTGGGAAAATTTGTCCATGAGAGTGGATTCGTTCTCTGACATTTCCGGAACGGCTCACCCGATGCAAGGAGCTACTCACACACTTTCGTTTTCAATTTTTTTTTATTTTGAGACTTCGTATGTTTCTTGTCTTGGATTGTCTAGTTCTTTTGTGCTCGGCAATTTTGTGAACAACTTAATGAAAGTATTAGATGTACACAGAATAATTTTTTCCAACATTCTCATAATTATGAAAGAACCCGCGAAGTTTTAGGTAGTTAGTGATCATTTTTGCTAGTCCTGCTGCATTGAAGGCTGTCAATTGGCCGTCATAATAACATAGAAAATGGGGAAACCGATCTGAAGATGCCATACTGAATGTTTAATATCAAAATAAACTTTTTATAAGGCAATAGAATTTTTCTCAAGGAAGATGCTTCCATGTAATTTTAAAGACCGCCTTACACTTTAGAGTAAAGCTAAGTATCAACCGTCATGTGGAGAAATAAGTCATACAATGTATGCTAAATTTTTGACCTCGAAAAATTTGTAACATTCTTGTTTTGCCACAGCGCGTGGCATTCCGTGACTTGTGGCATTAGCTGGACTTGTGAACGGTGTGCTTTAAATTCAGAATCGAATCTTACATTTGCATAACTAAGTGGGATCTTATGTCTGGCTTGTGTTCTGATATCCACGGCGTCGGCGGAATTCAGGCTCTCAACTTTCACGCGTAGCAAGTCAACCTCTTTGAAAAGTGGAGACGTTCACTGCATCATCACTCCCCTGTTTTTGCGCATTTTTAGTACCTTGGGCAGCTCTTCGGCCTTGCCAACGATGTGCATTAAAAGTCTTGTGATGTAAGTCAAGATCTTAAGGCTTTATCTCGCGTTTGAGGTGATCAGGTTTTGTCTGATGTTGTCTTTCCTGTGCAGGTATGCGCATTATGAGTGAGGGGGCGGATGTCACACAAGCATGCAGTCCTCGCTCGTAACTTTGGTACGTGAACACTTCACTCTGATAACCCGCAGCCAAACTCGGCACTTCAATTAGGATGGTCCGTGGTGCTCAGTGCACGCTTTAAACTGTCTCTTAACGACAGGTGCTAGCTTCTCGCTAGGTTTAGAGATTTGTTGAGCGTGATAGAAGAAACCGCAAACGAGCTTGCTGGCTGACGCGGTGTCCTCGGCAGCGTTGGTCTAACACATCTCACCCAAGTTCTTCTGTTAATCTTAGTAGATCGTTTAGAGCACAGGAAGTTCATAAATCATTTTAATTCTGCGACTAGATTTTTATTCAAAATGAATGTGAGAATGAAAAAAAGTCCATTGGCGAACTATGTTCTACAAATAGCTACATTTCGAGCCGAAAATGTAAAAACGGGGAATATCAGGTTTCAGGGATTCTATTATTTAGGCAACCCCTATGAGTTGGGCTCGTTTTCAAATTTCTATATCTGTTTTTGGCAACTCACACGGCAGATATTACCTAGCATTACATAAAGATGCTAGAGGCGAATGCATTGGTATTAAGTAGCTGAATAATTAGACAGATCAGCTTTGTTAAAATGAATCATTAGGTCAGCAAGAAGTGCTTGAACTTTGCGAGTTGCAATAGCTCGTTGTTCTTACGAATATCTGGCGAAGTAAGTACTCTGTTCTCATTTTTTGTTTCTTTAGCCCTTTCTAATTTCTTTTCTAGTGATGCTTCACTGAATTAGCAGCCTTCACTGCGGAGGTTGCAAGCGTTACTTTCATAACGGGACGTGGGCGCAGCATCTAAATAGTGGAGGCTGCTTGTCGTGATCTTCATAACAATGCCTTCAGACTGCTGTTTTTTCTTCTATTAATTTTTGGATTGTCAGAATATCAGGAGGTGCTATTAATTTTATGCAGTACGCTACTTAACCTTGTTTTTGTACTTGACGTGTGAGCATATATTGTGCAAACATACCAAAACGATTAAATATTTATTCAAATTTTCCTCTCCATTTGGTGTTTTACCATCGCCTAAAGTCTCTCACCCGTGAAATCTTTTTTCGAATGACTAGAATGGCCACGGAAGGCGGATTTGAAATCCTCTTCCTCTCTAGTAACAAAAAATAAATTTATATGTATAAATAAGCAGTCACGATTTCTGCATGGCATGTCCACCACCACACGTTGTAAATCATCTCTTAACCACAGAATGTGTGTTCAGTTGTATATAAATACAAGTAATTCATGATAACATGAAGTGCCATTAATGCTCATCGCGCGGTACTATGAATACGTAGTACATGTTATAACGCTTTTTTGAAGAAATTTTGGCTGAAGCGTGGACGCAATGAATGCTGAAAGATCGGAGTTGTTTGTGTGCCTTCCGCCGGGTCACGGATTGTGGTTTGTTTTGCTGCCACAGCCCGACTGAAAGTCTGGGTCTCTTTCCGTTCCGAAAATAGAGAAAGCCATACACACTTTCGTTGGTTCCTCTTGCTTGGTTGGTGTTGATGTTTGGGTTGTTGAATTTCAGCCTATTTACTTAAAGCCTTCTCGAGACAGAGGCGATTTGTACGCGTGGCTTTCACTTGGTTGAACCGGCGGGGCTGCCCCCAAACATCTCTCCAACAAATGCTCGCTTTTTTTGAATTTGGAGCTGTCCTATGTGGTCTTTGATAGGCGAGCTTGCGTTGAAATTCAACGAGCGTGAGATGTTTTTGGCTCGCAATTCATCTTTCAACGTAATAAATATGGCAGACTTAGAATAAATGCATCAAGGTAAACTCGTTAAACCATCGATCTTTCGACGGTTTACATTTGCTTCATATACTGAACTAATATCTAGCAATTAACTTATTTGTGCTACATATTTCGTTTCATAACTTTTAACCACGTTTGAAAATGCACAAATGCAGCAATATTTATTGAAGACAGATTGATCGAGCAGTTTGCTCACCCATGCGTGCACGTACAAACCAAGTCCGTATCTAAGCAAAACTTAGGGGAATTATTGAGTGAGAGTATGCACTTTTGATCAGTAAACTTATGCCACGGTCAGGCTACACGTCAACTCCTGCACTGACTTCATTGTGACAAGTGTATAAGATGGACCAAATGGACGAGGCTCTCCGAGCATTTAGATCAACGAGATTAGTCAGGTCACTTGAGCTTGGCGTTCATTAATTTCACATTGTAACAGTGAAGTCAGTGAACAGAATAATTGATCACTATTTCTACAACTATCGTAAGTTCATTCAAATCTGCATGTTAGAGGTAAAATCACAGAAACTGGATAAGTTACAGCAGAAGAATCTGAGGCGTTAGACTGTGATTAGATCATTTTGTCGTTAGCATTGATTGATGTGAAATTTGAATCAATTTTGACCCTGTGTGCTGTGGGTGCCAAGAAACCAGAGTTTCATGATTTTTAACCATTTCCCCTAAATTATTTGCGATTTCGAGGTTAATTTTCATTTGTAGAAAGTATATTTAGCCTGAGATAACAAAATCATGCGTCTAACAAGAGCAGAAATTTAATATCCTGTATTCCGCGATCTCTTTACAGGACTAGGTGACGCAACTCAACTTGTGATGCGTCCCTTAGCCTTGAACGTAAAGTGGAGCCATGTTGCGCCCTCTCTTATGTAACGTGTTTTATAAAAGTGTGATGCGGTCAGACGCCTGCGATATGAACCAGAACGTGTCTGGCCAGGGGCGCAGAGCGCTTGGGTGGGGCAGAGTGATGCAATCGCCAAGCCTAAGATTGCCAATCCTAAGAGTGATGGCAATTGCCAATTGCTAAGCCTAAGATTGGTAGTGTTGACCTCACACTTAATTTCGTCCCACCCACGAAGCATAAAATGGTGTTATAAGTTCCAAGAATAGGACCTGTGTGTAATTATGCGTCTGTTACAACTAACACAAGGTCAGACTAGTTCTTCTATCTTTAATCGGTAGCTAATGCCAGGATTACTTTTTTAAAAGGACTGTAGCTCCTTTTTATCCTCAAGGAAAACCTGTGATAACTTTTTTGCGTTTGGTGCTGTTCTGAATAAGTCTGCTTCCCTCTGGGGTCTCGGATGCTTAGGATTAGCAACAAAAAACATTTTGGTTTGTTTCCGAATGCACGTGGCAAACTGAACGCCTTCAAACCTGTCCAGAAATTAAGCCAAGGTTAATATATCGCACGTTTCGGACGAGATTCTCGTACAGGGAAACTAGGGTACCTTGCTGCGTACGCGTACCCGCTCCGGTTACTGATGCGATTGCGAGAATATCATATGACGTAACAATACCTAGATGAAGAGGCTTGCTTCGCAGAGCACACTTTGAGGTAAAATTTAATTTCAAGTCTGGAAGGTAATCAGCGGAAATGATTTTTCAAAGTGATTAAAATTGCAGGGTAGAAAAATGTATTGCAAGAACATATCAGGTAGACTTTATTGACAGTGTACCTTGCGGTGCAGTGCTCGATTAATAATTACTCCCACACGTGATCAAATTACTGTGCATAGAATGGAAAATAGCTTGAAAGCAATCGGTAGGCAATGATATTTATTAACTAAAATATTTAAAATAGCAAGTTTAGTATCATTCTGTTGAACATGTGTAACTTGGCACAAAGCAAATGTGTGAAATTATACATGCATTTAAGATAAAAAACAGCACGCAAAAAGTACTGTGGGTAAACTTTCAATTATTTCACTTCCGAAGTCTTCGATGAGGCTGCAGACTATGCACGTGTACTAGTGCATTACACCTAAAATGATGCTTAGAAATAAATTTTTGTATTATACTCCTGTCGCTGTGTCCCCCTCAACGGGATATTAAATTCCGCTCGGAGGGAAACAGCTATTGCATAAATAAGAAATAATTTTTCCACGGAGAAGATACAACGTTTTCAAGGGGAAGCTAAATAGGCTTTTTTGCTGTTGAAATAGAATCAACTTTTTTCTTGTTATGGACCATATTTTTTCAGTTCACTGCAAACGTTTTTCACGTACCAATTATTTTTCTTCAACTTTTATCTTGTTTCATGAACTTCTTTCCATCTTTCTCTTTCTGCGCGTATGGTGTGGGGACACATTGTGCGCAGATTCTCCGTTCCCTTAATGTCTTTCTAAGCGATGCCTTCCTCCTTACTCTCTTCAAAACACATTTTAATGGAGACAGTGGCATAAACTAACATATAACCTATTTTTTAGGACTGCCTACGAGTTCCCTGGTAGCTCTCAATAACAGGAGTAGTCCCTGCGAAAGCTTTGAACACACCAGTGAATAAAGCACTGAAGAATAATATTCACAGATTTCAATTACGCGTCATTGAAAAATAATCTCAGACATCCAGTTTTAGGTGTTGAGCAGAGCTAAAAGAACGAGTGCACGTTCTGGTGAATCCGATTTGCGAAACGGTTGTGGAATTAAAATCTCTCTCATCTACGTAGGTGTGCTCCGAGAAGGAAATTCCCCTTAGCCGTACATTATAACCTTTATTCTTCATCTCAGTTTACCTGATCAAATTGACTCATATTGCCCTTGACTTAAAAAAAAAATTATACAGCGAATGTTTTATTCCTGTACTGACAGTACCAAATGACATTTTACAAGATAACGTGCCTATCGTAAAAAGTTCAATATTGTGCTACTATGTTGAACTTGGCAAAGTTGTGTTGCTTTTGTTGTGACTATCGGTACCACAGATGCAAAGAGCTCATGTATGCACCTCTATTAAAAAGATAAAAGCGGGTGACCTAAAAGGACTTTTGTTCTACAATGAACTGAGGTCTTAAAACAGCTTCTCTCGCCTGGGCTGAGGCAAAAACACCGTGCAGTGTATTGTTATTTTACTAAGAAGGTAATGAAAATTCGGCATAGGTAAAACGGTGGTACGAAGGTTCAATTGTGTTGCACATTATACGGGTTATGCTGCACATAATAGCATGTTCCTATTGTACATTGAGTAAAAATATAAACTGTATTCCTAGTCGGAACAGGCCATCGATGCGATCTCGCGCTCATTTCTCACCATAGCTTTCTTGTGTAGGACACACTCGATTGTGAGGTCCTTTGTTGTTTATTAATGAAGCAACACGGTGATCCGAGCATGGTGTTCTTTTCTCTTGACGTAAAAAAATCGTGAGTTAAAGTGGGCCAGAATTTGTAGGTTTGTATCTGCACGGATATAGCTTCTAGTTTTGAAAGGAATGCTGTTGTGAATAGAAAGTGCGCCGCATGCGTGCTTAATAGGGCCGTAGGAACATAAAAGTCAAGTTTTGACAGTATCTTGTGACCTCCCACCTCTACCACCAGATGTCCACTTCTTTTTTGCGCCATTATTTACGGCCATTGCTGTTGGAGTCAATGTTAGGTACTTAACATCTTCATTAAAGAGAGTGTGAGCGTGTTTAACACACCGACTGAGAGACGGTCAACAAGCTTTGCTGTTTACGGAGAAAGTTCGACCGTAAACTCAACTAAAACGACCACATGAACTCCGATTCTCCTATCAATTTTCATCGATTTTATCGTTGAGTGTCGCTTTTATCTCAACTCGAGCTGAAAATTTATTTCTTGATGGAAACATACAAGAGTTGTAAAGCCGAGCTTTAAAATTATTATTTTGAAGTATCCTTATCTGAAGCAGCTTCTAACAGTCTAAGCATTTTAAGTGTCCTCCGTATACTTTCTTTCTGGTCCATGAAAGTTGAATGCATGTGCCGGAAAATGCAATCAGAAGTCTGCAAGCAACAAATGAAGCTATACTATAACACAAGTTTCACCCAATAGAGAAAACATGCTTCCCTAAAATTGAATTGTTTCGATGGGCCAACTCTTGAACATGTTTAGATCACTTCACGCAGCAGTCCGCCTATAGAAGCAAGCACAGCGCTTGGTCAGATTATGATGCTGGAGGGAGGGAGTGAGGATACTGTGAAGAAATTATTTATGACCTAGCGTTCTAATTTTCTCTTACAGCCTGTCCTGTTTAATTCTTCACAACGCTTGGGTTATATGACTTAATTTCATTTGTAAACGGTATTGCAATAATATTTCATAACTTGCACGCTGGTGCTTCAATAATATTACTTTCTTCAATGATGATCTTGTTGAAAGTTTGAAAAGCTCTTTAGTGTCATGGGGAAATTTATTTCTGGCTCATACTTCTTTCGACTTCAGGAAGCTTTACTACGGATTCCTCGATGCTGATTGAAATGTCAGAACATATTGACGGATTGTGTGTCAATCCGCGACGTTTTGCTAATTCAGGGCATAGCGGACTTTATTTTGCTTTAGAAATCCTTGAAAATTCAGACACCAGAATAGTTTTTCGAAATAATTTTTTGAATGAGACAGTTTGATACGGTATGATGGTATGATGCTAAAAACCTATTTCTAAATTTGAAAATAGCGTTGATGATGGGATGCCCTAGAAGTCGATAAACTTATTCGGGCTCACAGGTAGCTATGCTCAAATGTATCCATTGCAATTACTTTCACGATGATAATAAGATACAATCTATTGCTGTATCGCTCGTGGTAAATAAATTGTTTTAATTGTTTAAAATTGTTTAAAACATCTATGGGAGAACATACAGCAGCCAAGTTTAGTATAGAAAAAAAGAAAGAAAAGAACAACAGTATATTTCCAATATAGATGGTGCAAAAAAGAAAGAAAATAAAAACAGTATATTTCCAATATAGATGGTGCAAAAAAGAAAGAAAATAAAAACAGTATATTTCCAATATAGATGGTGCAAAAGTAACATCATTGGTTTTTAAACGAATGAGTGTTGAATAGCTGTACATTTAGAGATGAGTAGTTCTGTTCTATTGCTCTCTATTTAACTTACTATGCTCTGCAAAAATCTATTGTTTGTTCTGTTAGTTTTGGTAATATAATTTCATTCAAAAGTATTTACAGTTTTGTTAGTCTTCATATAAATGAGCTGAAGTTTTTGGAGTCCACATTTTTTAATTGAACAACTCAAGAACGTCTACGGATGAGTAAAAGACATTCAGTTGCTATGCAGTAATGTTCAGTTTAGTAATATTTTAATGTATATCACTTTGTAGCATAACTAAATTCATCAGCGTTGAATATTTACCTGTTGGAATACTTTCGGTTTTTATTTTTCATTCTAAAAATGATTTTTATTCTTAAAAACTCTGAAATTTATCATATCCAGCTTGAATCCTGCGGACGTGATTGAACTGTAACACAGCCGTGTGTAGATCGCAAGTATTTACTTTAGCTTTAGATTCGAGGACATTCGAATACCTAAATTTACTGTCATAGATTTCTATCATTCCTTCTACTAATTTATACGAGCATTTTGATGAAATTGTTTTAGTCGATGTGAAAAAGTAGAATCATGCTTCTAAATTACCGTTTTTTATTTAATTATGATTTAATTTTATAGTAACGTGTGCAAATAGTGAATTGAATTAAAATTAAATGTCTTCTAACGGCAGAAAATTTTATTAATCATTTTTGGGGTGGCCCTAAAACAAAATTACCCCCAAAAAATTTACCATGGAGCAATTTGGGCTCTCTACTTCACCCGCAATAAACTTTAGTTGATCTATGACCTTTGCATGTTCACCTTTGTATATCCCCTTTTAAAATACTACACATTTTGTTATTTGCTTGTTAGGTCTGTAAACTGGGTACCTGAACGCTAGTTTAGGACCGCTAATTTCTGTCTGTGAATCGGTATGCCTACTTACCACGTCCAGTACTAAAGATGCTTACTAACTAAGCACCCACCCATACCAAGCCCTGACGTGTAGTTAACTTTTACCACCCTCAAACTACTTACAAAAAACCCTCCAACACTAGCATCATATGCGCAAAGCGCATCTCTATATCATTTTCCTATCTATCCTTTTCCGTTTCACCTCTTCTCTCCCCAACACACTCTGTGTCAAACTCTCTTTCCGTCTTCTAAAAGTATCGACACTGTGAATTCGCAATTTACGCTGATTGGAATTTTTTCGAAAGATTTCCTATCTCATGAATGCAGGTATTAAAATAATTCTTTTTTTACAATTCATTTGTAAATTGTTCTTACTAATGAATAAAAGCCTGCACTCAAAGCACTCTTCTTTCAATAGCAACCAACGCCCTCTAGCCATGGACACGGTCAGAAGAGTAGCTCCAGATTTGCAAAATCTGCGTGAACTTTTCGCAGGATCCGTTTTTGAGCGATAAACGCACGTCTTCTAGCAGGTCAATGTAGTCAAATTGTTCCAACGCAACTTCTGTGCTGCCGCTTCTTGAAAGTGAAAGTCGCGAAAAGTTTCCCAGTTAGTGGTTAACTGTTTTTTTTGTGCTACATTTCCTAATAGTGAGGCGGTCGTCTTTAACCTGAGGTCAAGTTGTGCGGAGTCGCTCTCATCACTCGGGGCTCTGTTCGGCAAAGTGTGACGCTCGCATAAAAAAATGTGACCATTCAGATTTTTTTTAACGTAAAACCAAGACCACTTCATTAGAGCTTGGTTTTCAAATAGTTAGGCTGATTGGAAATTTCCCTAAAGTTTTTTTTTGTATTTTCGAGTCAACAAAACGATGCCTCAGGTAGTAAGTTAAGGTTAGTTAGGTTTGTCAATCCTATGCTACGAGGACTGGCATCAGAGAAGATAATTTTTAGTTACCTCTGTTATAAATAGGCCTTCAATAGGACTTCTGTCCTTGCTTTTTCAGTTTTCATACTTTCTTCGTTATCTTTTTATTGCCCTTTCTTCCTCTTGCTTCCTAACTTGCCGTTTCTATGCGCAGAGTGCACACCTTGTGCATAGATTCCACGATTTTCTTAATGGCCCCTTTACTAAATGGCCTCTTATCTTTCCTCTGTGAAAATATCGTTACAATTGAAATATAGCCCGAAACTTACTGCTCAGCTGCTAATAATGGGCAGAAAGACGAATTTATCGCTTGTTGCAGTACTTCGCCTCCCGAGGTGACAATGCGTTCACTTGCATGGAACAAAGAATAATTGGAAAGTTAATGCACTTAGCACGGTGTGTTAGACTTTGAAAATTAGCTACTCTACTCCACATAAGTATTTTCTTTACTTTCCGTCATGGATCAAGTCACATTTTTATGCGAACAACGTGCGTTCGATAAATCAGAGATGAATGTTTACGCGCGTGAAACTATTTTAGACGATGATTATTAATTACTCTCTTTGTCATGGTGTATAATTTTCATAATCTAATTAATTCATAAATATTGAAAATAAATTCCATCGTATTTAACCCTACAAAAGTACTGATTCTGACGAAAATTTTTTTTAGACCACCAAAATTGGCTGTAATTTTTTTTTATCAAAGCTTCCTTTTTTTAAACGCCAAAAATTTTTATACTCGATTGTAAGCGAAGTACAAATTTAGCTTCCCATCATCCTTTTTCTATCCACATACACTATAGCAATGATCCACTTTACGATCTGGCCAGTATCTTCAATTATTATTACATGAATATTTTATTCCAAAACTCCCTAAAAGGGGGATACATTTATTGTACGTACGGGAGTTACCGCTCACAGGAAAAATATGTGAGGTCCCACGTAAAAGTTTAGGTAGGCCTTTCTTTTGTTGAAATAGAATAGGTTTTTGTTTAGTTCCTGACCATCTTTTTTCACTTAACTGCTGTCCTGTTTTTCAGCTTCTACTACTTTCTTCTTCAACTTTTATCCTGTTTCATAAACTTGTTTCTCCACTTACTGTGTCTATGCAGTTCGTGCATAGAATCTGCGTTTTCTTAAATCCCTACTAAAAGATGCTTTTCTCCTTCCTCTCTTTGGAACACCTTCGTTGCGGTTAGGGAGGCTTAAACTAACCGCTAATGTAACCTTCCTCCAATCCTTTGAAAACACACGCAAGAGCAACCGAGACATGCATACCTGCGTTCTCAATTTAAAAGCCTCGAGACAGGTGGACGCCGATAAACGCTATGTAGTATTTTTATACCCCTCTATTACTGATGCGTTGATCGCCTTCTCGATAGCTGAACTGGGCGATACCGCACCTATGATGCTTCACGAGATACACCTCAGCCACTCCGGATAAAGAACTGATAGAGAAGCTGTTGAGAGCCCTTCACCTCCGATATTGATGCCTGCCTGCCCTGCGCCTTTGCTTACCAGCTATTTTGGCTAAAGGAGTCAGCGAGCTATAGTGGCAGCGTATCTGAGCTGATCACGAGAATTTGTCCGAGGAGAACACGATGCATGTTCAGTATTAGTTACCAATAACACTTCATTTGGCTCGCCGTGCTGGTATTCGGCGTTAGAAATTGTGGCTCAAACTAAAGAACGGGCTCTTAAAGACTTCGTGGATTGTTTTTTCTCGTAGTTAACGAACGTACAATTGCGAGTTTTAATCCCATTGAAAGAAATTACCCCTCAGGGGGATACAACTATTGTATCTATCGGAATTAGTGCTCCCAGGGGAACCATGTGTGGGCCCGAGCTAAAGGTTAGGTAGGCTACTTTTTTGTTGTAATAAAATAGGTTTTTGTTTTTTTACGGACCATCTTTTTTCGGTTCACTGCTGTCCTGTTTTTCAGCACCTACTACTTTCTTCTTCAACTTTTTCTTGTTTCATGAACTTCTTTCATAGCTTACTGTTTCTGTGCACCTTGTGCATAGATTCCACGTTCCCTCAACTCCATACTAAATGGTGCCTTCCTCTTTCCTCTCTTAGAACATCTTTGTCGTGTGGTTAAGGGAGGCAAAAACTTTCTTATATTATAATAATAATAATAATAATAATAATAATAATAATTTAAAAAAATTATAACTTTGAAAACTACGTCAAATGCACTCTACACGAAGGGAATCACGGAGTTCTGTTGCGTGTTAGTGCTTAACTTGAGGCACTATCTGCTTTCATAAAGCTTCATATTCCCCTTTATATATTTATTCATTTCTAACACTTGTATGAAGGGTGCTTGAACCCATGCTATTTTATCCTGAAAGCTCTTTCAGCGTTTGTGTGACCAACTTATCAACGATAGTTATTTACTAGAATTACATATGCATTTTCCAGTGATAGCTCGTGTAACAGTCACGAATGTATTTTATAATGGAAGCTCAAGGATTACTGAGGCATTTTTGTTTGGGAAGCTATATCTTGCACTGCAAGATTATCGTTCTTGAGGATTATTCATTTGAAGCGAACGCTTTTTCAGTTCTTCCCTGAATTATAGCTTGACTCTTCCGCAACTTGTGATTACCGAGACGAATGCATAAGTCCAAAGGGAAGGACGTAAATGAGCATAAAATTTTGGGAACGCGTTTTGCACTTGACACTTGTTCAAATATTGTATTTTTAAACTATTTTGAATGTTTGTAATACTTTCATACATTTGCACGTGAGACTGCAAAGAAAAATTCTTTAAGCCATTGAATTTCAAGCGCTGAGGTAAGCAATTTGTTATCATTTGGTTACTTTCTTGGCCGTGGAAAGTTTGTGAACACCTGGGAGACTCCTGGCGTATCAATCACGAGGGATTCTAATGATTGGCCATCATGGTTGGTTTTGATTTATAAAGCAGGGTCGTGGGTATTGGCTGATCGCTAAGATAGCATTTGCATTGCCATATGCATGGAAAGCGATGGCTGATCATCAAGAAAAGTTATGGCTTATGATCAAGGGAAAGGATTGTGTCCAGCCGTCGTTGAAACTGATGTCGGCTGCTAGGTGTTAGCAGATGCTGGGATCGGTTAGTCTCTGAAATATGCAATGGGAAATGCTGAAAATTTTATTTAAAAAATGGTTATATTCAGCTACGAATTGTCGTTGTAACTACTCGTGTGTAGTAATGTTGTTAAGATGTGGGCTACTCGAAAACCTGGCAGAATGTTTTTAGAATTATTCTTTCCCCTTTCCTCTTACAAATTTTCCATTTTGTGAAGCTTATAAATCTTGGCATGTGTATCTCTTTCAGCAGGGACTTGTTCTACTTTCATGACGAGTTAGAGATTCAATTGGCTTTTGAAACTATACTGACGATTTGGGTGGTAGTTTTCACGAACTGTTTTGTACAATATTGCCCCTCGTTAACACATTTCCTGCGAAGTGACCCACCGGTGGTCACTGCTGCTGACTCAGCTGCAGTCACTAACTCATTTTTTATTAATACTTAATGAAAGCTAAATGAAGGCCCTATCCAGTTAATGTTTCCAATTGTCAAAGTTGATTACCACAATGGGCGTTAAATTTGAATTGAATATTGAACTTCAGTTTAACCCATCGCATTTAAAGTGTTAAAGTACTTGAAACATGTAGCCCCTCAAGTCAAAATTGCCTCACATATGAAGATCATGAAAAAATTCATGATCATGTCAAACACAATGAATACAAATATCTATTGAATAAGAAAACCTTGTATGAACTCGTATTTCCAGGAATGCATTGTTTATGGCAATAGTTAATTATCAGTCTGCATTTTTTCGTATTTTGGCCACAAAACATTGTAAATCAAGTCTAAAAGTTGTAAAAGTATACGAGTAAAAGTCATAGAAGTCTAACCATGGCATGTTCATCTGTCACACAACATGGGTTCCGTAGCGGTTTGGAGTGCCCGGTACCACAAGGAGTTCGTCTGAATTTGTAGTTTCTGTGTAAGTTTCAGCCAGCGCAGTTTGAGGATATTCAATTTCCTTTTCATTCTAATTCGAGTTAGGGAAGCTGAAGGCTTTTTTTAAAGATCAAGAATTTGAATGCCTCCTCATGATTGCTTCAAGAGGTATTAAATGAAGTTATTTAAATTTACTCATTTACAGCAATTTGAATATACGTCAATTCTTTATCTCAATTATATGTTGGATTTCTTTATAATTGATCTTGTTTCTCTTGGAGAAGGATACTCGCGCCGTCAAAAATAACGATGAAGTGTCTCACTGCATGAGTCTTGTTTGCTAATGCAGATACTTTTGAGAGTGTATAACTTTTTCCATCTTTCATTCTTGCGGGCTGTCGCTAACTTCCCGTTTCGTAACGCTGTTGTAGGGAGAGGATAAACGAAGCAAGCAGCAAAAAAAAAAAACTGTGTACCAAGAAATTACGATCCTCGGTGAATATTTAGCTTATATTCTGACATCGCCTCCAAAGAGCCATGTCTTGCTACTCTGGTGCAGCATGCAGCATAAAATGTTGTGGTTACACACTATAGCATATCATGTGCTGTGTGTTCTGTAGCATCATGTGCTGTGGCTGTGCTCTGTAGCATCATGTGCTGTGGCTGTGCTCTGTAGCATCATGTGCTGTGTGTTCTGTAGCATCATGTGCTGTGTGTTCTGTAGCATCATGTGCTGTGGCTGTGCTCTGTAGCATCATGTGCTGTGGCTGTGCTCTGTAGCATCATGTGCTGTGTGTTCTGTAGCATCATGTGCTGTGGCTGTGCTCTGTAGCATCATGTGCTGTGGCTGTGCTCTGTAGCATCATGTGCTGTGTGTTCTGTAGCATCATGTGCTGTGTGTTCTGTAGCATCATGTGCTGTGGCTGTGCTCTGTAGCATCATGTGCTGTGGCTGTGCTCTGTAGCATCATGTGCTGTGGCTGTGCTCTGTAGCATCATGTGCTGTGGCTGTGCTCTGTAGCATCATGTGCTGTGGCTGTGCTCTGTAGCATCATGTGCTGTTGTGCTCTGTAGGATCAGGTGTTGTGGCTGTGCTCTGTAGCATCATGTGCTGTGGCTGTGCTCTGTAGCATCATGTGCTGTGGCTGTGCTCTGTAGCATCATGTGCTGTGGCTGTGCTCTGTAGCATCATGTGCTGTGGCTGTGCTCTGTAGCATCATGTGCTGTGGCTGTGCTCTGTAGCATCATGTGCTGTGGCTGTGCTCTGTAGCATCATGTGCTGTGGCTGTGCTCTGTAGCATCATGTGCTGTGGCTGTGCTCTGTAGCATCATGTGCTGTGGCTGTGCTCTGTAGCATCATGTGCTGTGGCTGTGCTCAGTAGCATCATGTGTTGTGGCTGTGCTCTGTAGCATCAGGTGTTGTGGCTGTGCTCTGTAGCATCATGTGCTGTGGCTGTGCTCTGTAGCATCATGTGCTGTGGCTGTGCTCTGTAGCATCATGTGCTGTGGCTGTGCTCTGTAGCATCATGTGCTGTGGCTGTGCTCTGTAGCATCATGTGCTGTGGCTGTGCTCTGTAGCATCATGTGCTGTGGCTGTGCTCTGTAGCATCATGTGCTGTGGCTGTGCTCTGTACCATCATGTGCTGTGGCTGTGCTCTGTAGCATCATGTGCTGTGGCTGTGCTCTGTAGCATCATGTGCTGTGGCTGTGCTCTGTAGCATCATGTGCTGTGGCTGTGCTCTGTAGCATCATGTGCTGTGGCTGTGCTCTGTAGCATCATGTGCTGTGGCTGTGCTCTGTAGCATCATGTGCTGTGGCTGTGCTTTGTAGCATCATGTGCTGAGGCTGTGCTTTGTAGCATCATGTGCTGTGGCTGTGCTCGCTCATAGAGATAACTTAATGCATCATTTAAGTAACAAAATCATAGTCGTCGGTTCAAATCCCACTCAAAAAGGAAAAGATTTTGTTATATTTCAAGTGGGGAAACAATTACGAGTCAATTTGCTTAAGCATGCAGGCGAGAAGTACTAGAGGGTTATTGGTTATTATCGGTAATTGAAGAACAAATAATTCAAATATTTATTAAATTTTAATTTTAAGCAAATTTTTTATACAGTTTTAAAGAATATACCCCTCAGGAGGATACAACTATTGTATCAATGGGAATTAGCGCTCCCAGGGAGACAATAAGAGGGCCCGAGCTAAGAGTTAGGTAGGTCTTCTTTTTGTTGAAATAAAATGTGTTATATTAAGGATCATCTTTTTTTAGTTCACTGCTATCCTGTTTTTCAGCAACCTCTACTTCCTTCTTTGACTTTGATCTTGTTTCATAATCTTCTTTCTCAACTTGCTGTTTCTATGCCCTTTCTGCACAGATTCAGCATTCCCGTAATTCCATGCTAATTAGGTGCTCTCCTCTTCCTATTTAGATCGCCTTTATGGCGGATAGGGAGGCTTAAACTAACTAATAATCTAATCTTTGAAGAATATGTTACTTTGAATCGAGAGGTGTGGAAAATGTAACATAGATTTTGATGAAAAAAATCTCTTGTGGAGTGCTCAGGTTCGAATTCCTTCACATCTGATTAGATATTGCGATAGACTCGTCTGCTGTGATCGCTTAGTAATGGGTGTGACTTTACTTCAAAGTTAGCTTTTCTTCCGACAATAAAAATGATTTTCTTCGACATTGTCATCGCTTTGGAAATGGTATATTAGCTATGTTGAATTTATTGAAACTTGGTTCAGAGTGAACATTGAGTATTTGTGAATATTGACTATAGTAAAGCAGCTGTCTTTTTCAATCACTTTCTAGCTTCTTCCTACTCGATGGATAAGCGCGGAATTTTTCCTAAGTAGAACACTTTCAATTTTTGTCTTTAGTTCTAAAACCCATTACAGTTTCTGTGAACGTTGTAAAACGCACCTAAATACCGTCTCAAATTGGAAGCATTCTCATGTTGCTATTTGAAAATGAAAAGAAACCAGACACACGTTCGTTCTTTGAAGATTTACGCGTTCGCAACAGGCAAATAGAAACTGCTGTGGAAGAGAAAAGTCCGAGTGGAGGAGTTTACTGTTTGAGTGCAATGTAAAGAATGCAGGTTTTGGGTTTAATTAGCGGCTTATGATAATGTCTATTTACGAATTCGGCTAGTGTTGTTAACGAGGCCAACTCGGGGTCCGTATGCGGGAGGAGGAGAACATTTGGGCAGGCGAGATGCCCTCTGAGACGTCGCCCGCTGCGCTGCCGCCTGCGCGGCTGAGTCGGAATTGTGCCTGTGCGCAGATAGCATCTCGCAGCATTGTGGATAAGATTGAGATAACCGGGTTTGGGTCCGAAAAAGAGGAAAGAAAAGAAAGAAAAACGGTTTATTTCCAACGACGTTGCCACATGAGATACATGCCAACATATTGGCTTTTAAAAATTTCTTAATATAAGACGTCCTAAGACAAACGTTCCATACGAGGAGTACTAATTGACAAACTATCCGAGGTGTAAAAATAGATAAACCATACGATCCGAGAGTAAAATGAAAACTGCCGTGGTTTTACGTCCCATTGACTACGAAAATGGTTGTAAAATTGAGTAGAAAGTAAAGACTGCCGTGGTTGTGTGTCCCATTAACACCGATATTGGTTGTAAAATTGAGTAGAAAGTAAAGACTGCCGTGGTTGTGTGTCCCATTAACACCGATATTGGTTGTAAAATTGAGTAGAAAGTAAGGACTGCCGTGGTTGTGTGTCCCATTAACAACGATAATGATAGTGATTCCGAGTCGAAAATGAAGACTCACGTGGATGAGTGTTACATCAAACGATAATGATTGTGAATCGTAGTAAAAAAGGAAGACTACCGTGCTTTTGAGTCTCGTAAAACGAAAGTAATTTCATACTGGGTGCATATATAGACTGTCATGGTATTGTGTATCGCAATAAACGATAACGTTTGTAAAACTAAGCGCAAAATAAAGATTACGATGTACGTGTGTCTCAGTAAGATCGATAACATTGTTAACTGCAGATGAAAGGCACCGCCGGACGTTGACTGACAGTGAAGGAAACTCGTGCGGTGTTCCTGACCGTCAGTTATTCAGTAGCGGAGAGACAGTTTTCCATGACTTAGTCGCTGCACATAGACTTAATTAGTCTTAAATTCCGTGTGGTAATAAGACAATTGACTGTTCACGGCGGCTGGAGCAAATCCAACCAGAAGCTTCGGCCGAAATGATTTTATTTTCCTGTTTCCTGCGAGAAAATTATCAAAATGCTCTTGAATGCTAAACCTCAATAAATGATTATATATGAAATGAATATTTGTGAGATAATGAGTGATAGGTTTGGAATTTTAAATTCGTAGATAAGTTTGCCTCTGAGTGCATAGTTGATTAACGTATTTTTTAAATTATATCTGTCTTTTTGTTACAGTATTTTTGCTAATCACGAAACGTATATTCAATTGAAATAGTTTTCGAACAGCTAGCAACATAACGTCGTCAATAAATCATACAATTTCATGACACGACTGTTATCTTCTTTTGAGTTAATTTTGTATGGATATTACCAAGTTTTCATAACCAGGAAAGATATAAAAGTTTTGATGCTCGTTGATTTCTTTCAAACTACATGTTTGAAAAAAATGTAGACAG
This sequence comes from Morinoia aosen, assembly GCA_030386875.1. Taxonomy (NCBI): domain Eukaryota; kingdom Metazoa; phylum Arthropoda; class Malacostraca; order Amphipoda; family Talitridae; genus Morinoia; species Morinoia aosen. The sequence goes on along the minus strand of CM059561.1, from coordinate 31,235,913 downwards.
ATATCTCGTGATAAGTTCCTTTTTTATTTAGAAGTTTTGAAACTTCCCTTAGGTAATGAAATTTACTTGTTAGATGCTAGTGGAAGTCGTTACAAATCGTTTTTCCATTTTTAGCCATTACAAAAGTTCTTTTCAAAATTGTTCCCTGAGGTAACTCAGCGTTGGATAATGGTCTCATCTCGCGAAGTGGGACTGTGCTCTCACGGTCCCTTGTAACTCTTGTAATTTTTGTTGACTGATGGCTTTTAAATCACTTGAACTTTAAACCTTTTTAAAAATCGACGCAGTACTACAGCATATTATTGCAACCATACAAGCACCCGTGGCTGGTCGTGCCTCTGCAGTAATTCCGTCAGGGAACTCCAATGAGCGGCACCGATTTTAAGTGTGCGGCTCTACAATACTTTCCACTATTGATACACGATGTCTCCTTTGTGCAGACTGCACCTGAAAATACTGCTGCTAATGATATTATTCTAGCAGAAATTCCCTCAGTCGTGTTTAAGTTTACAGCTAAATATATCTAATGCTAACCTCAATTAAAGCCAGACTCGGGTATTTAGTTTGCCGAGCAGCTGCTTGTGTAAATGCTGAGCAGCTGCTCCCAACTCTTACTACCAAAATACAGAAAACAGTTATTTTATCCTAGATTTCTCGTGAATGTCGTTTAGTATCATAAAATAACTAACGAGCCTTTAGATGCCCTATTGCAGAAGCATTTATGTTTGGTTAGGTCTTGGACCACGTCATAATAACGAACTGATTGAGCTATGCTTCTTAATTTATGCTCGTAAACATGCTCCTCCTCCCGCACTTCTCAGGCACTTCCGCTACCTATCTACATAAAGAGCCCATTTGGTAACTACACGCAGTGTCTCCATGTACACAACATCCCTATAGGCACATGCACGCAGTGTCTCCATGTACACAACATCACTATAGGCACATGCACGCAGTGTCTCCATGTACACAACATCCCCATAGGCACCTGCACGCAGTGTCTCGATGTACACAAAATCACTATAGGCACCTTCACGCAGTGTCTCCATGTACACAATATCCCCATAGGCACCTGCACGCAGTGTCTCCATGTACACAAAATCACTATAGGCACCTGCACGCAGTGTCTCAATGAACACAACATCACTATAGGCACCTGCACGCAGTACCTCCACACACCCACCAACACCACTACAACACCAACGCTGTCAACTGTCAACTTTCCCCGACGCGGCGTACGACAGGCCCCTGACGCAACCTCTTTGATCTCCATTAAAATTGCCTACTCTGTGCGGTTGTAGAATTCATTACGCCGCTGATTTGCCCCACAAAACCTGGGTCTTGATAAAAACCCCGAGCCTGCTTCATGCCGGCCCTTGTGACAGGCTCATAAATCCCACCTTCGGACTCCTGCGCTTTAATTGGCTGCTCAGACACGCTTCGCGCCGCTAATTGTATTCCTAAAACTTTTTCCCTTCCATCATTATATTTATTCTCGTCAGATTATTTCAGTGAGATTAGGAATTTTCTTGCATTGGTAACATTCCGTCATGCTCGACAAGAGATTTAGGGGTGCCTTTTTATTTGGAATTCTTCAAGCTCATTCTGTCATGTGACGATTCTACGGATGTTGATTTTTTTTCCCCCCGCTGAGAAACTTTTGAGATCCGTGAAAGTTTTTCGAAATCCAGGGAAGTTTTAGGCCCAGATATTAACGACTCTCTGATCGACCACAGCAGACCGACCCAGATGAAAAAGCATTCAGCACAGTCCTGAATTTTTGGTTCTTCTTGGTGTGTAACGCTTGGATGTCTGAAAATAAATAAGATTCAATACGGTTTTGAATTTTCGGTTCTTCTTCGTTTGCAACATTTGAAGGTAGGAAGTTCAGTTGTCATTGCTGTCTCGCCTCATCAAACTTAGGACGCTTAGTGGCAGTCGTTGGTACTGGAAAAATGTACGTACGCCTAGTCAAGCTTTATGGAAGCATGGAAGCTCTACAACTTTATAATAAACTGAGAAATCACATGAGTGTGTATTACTATCAATTGTAAGAATTTATTTTTGTTAAGTCTCAGAAAACTGCAGAGTTAATGAATAATTTCCTGGCATTAATATACAGGGTGACCCCATAAATGTATTCTTTGACCGCTCAGTACTCCTGCATTTTGTTTTGATGTGCGTACTTATTGATTTAGATTCAAGTCAAATAAGTTGAGTCCAAAATAAAAAACATTGAATTTAGGGAGATTAAATGTCATGAATGGGAAATTTTTAGGAGTCTCTGAAAAAAAATTAGATGAGAAATCATCAGTCGAAGGATGAGTACATTTTTAGGGGACACCCTGTATTGGTGTTCTCTGAAATGACTGTTTGGTAAGACTGACGCGTGTTGCAAAAAGAAGTGCACAACGATACAGTAGTTTTACGAGAGTATGAATGAGAGGAAATATCGAAAAGTTTTGAGCTGTTCTTCTAAAAGTAAAATGCGAATGAGCGTTTCAGAACTTTGACTGAATGCTTACAAAATAAAGCATGAAAAAAGCAATTTGTCACATTCCACAGCTCTTATGATCAAAATTGAAGGCGCAAGGAAAATTTTAAGCGATGTGGCTGGAGTTATGACTAAAAATGAATTTTTAAAGCAGCAAATATTTATTTACGCTGGAATGTTCTGAATATTTGTGAAAGACGGGCCCGTTTCATAGCGCGTATGACAACATCAGAACAGAAAGCAATGAATAACGTACGAACGTCTCTCGATACCGAAAAGAAAAAAAGGAGAAAATTATTTCTAATAAAGATGTTACAAAAACGAGGGTTGCGCCACAGAAATGATGGTTAACGACTTGGCTATGCACTGGGGTTCAGGCTTGTAGTTAACAGTTGTGCGATAGCTCTTGTCTCGACCGATGGTTCTCAATCATTGGGCGGGTATCAATTTGTAACTTTCCAATAAATGGTTATCCGTAAATGACCATCAATTCGTGGCTATCAATAAATGGCCATAAATTAGTGTTTATCAATAAATAGTCATCAATTAGTAGCTATTTGTAAATGGTTTTCCGTAAATGGCTGTCAATCAATGGCTATGAATAAATTGCCATAAATCAATATCCGTCCATCAGGTTATGAAAACTCGATCATCATTATTGGAATCCAGTGTATCGTGTTTTGTTCATTGTACAGATCATTTTGCAGGTTGTTATTAATTCACAAAGTTAAACAGAGAACAATACCACAGTAATAAACACGTATAGTGCAACATTTATATTAATTTGGACTTTTTATGCAATGTATTTTTACAAACTTGGTTTAGGGAGAGTTACAGAAATTATTTCCCTATGCTACAAATGATCGCAACCACGATATTATCCCTCTTGAAATATTTTCACAACGCTAAACGAGCCTGGCGCTCATACGCTTTGTCTACATACTCGATATTCCAGAGGGGATCTTGCGTTGGAACACACCTTGTGCATAGATTCCCCGTTTCTTAAACTCGATACTGAAAAGTGCTTTCCTCGTTCATTCTTTGGAACACCTCTAAGTAGTAAGGGACGCTTGAACTAACTTATTTAATCTAATTTACCTGCCTATATGACGGAGCTCATTCGCTCGAAGCCGCCTGTTGGGTATGCTTCTTTAGGCTTAATGTTTTCCAGCTTTCCAGGATGCTCCAGTTTTTGCTATTTTTTGTTTTAAAGGTTCCACTGAACTTGAATTTAAATTTAAATTGTCTGAAATTGTAACATTTCGTGTAATTTTGTGAGATTTCTGTTTTTGCGGACAGATTGAACACATGTTTGATACGTTGAGTAAATTTTCAAAAACACTATAAAAACAATTGAAGAGATATTTTCCCAATGAAATGTAGTGCATCGTTATCAAGTTTGATGTGCATTCACGATGAATCGATGTTACAGCGGCCGGCTAGCAAGTCAATACAAGTTCCAATTATTAAGCTCCATTCTCACCTACCTGTTCCATTCTCACCTACCTGTTCCATTCTCACCTACCTGTGTTTCGTTCAGTACTTATGCAACTGCGTAAAAATATCAAGGATAATTCAATGTTGATCGTTTTTGATGCAAAAATTTCTCCCTTTCATGAATAATTACGTATTTTGGAGCAGACCGTTTGATTTGCTTGACGTCTCTTCCCGGTTAAAGGAGTACAGAAATCCAACGGCGGACTTCTTCTCTAATGTGAAGAAATTCTGCACAAAAAATACGCATATTGTGTCTGTAGATGTAACTGCACGTTTAGGGCAGGCTACAGAGGAGCTCACGGCAATTTAACACTTTGACTCCGAAGTGGTACACATGTTTACCACTGGGTAAATTGTTCATTTATGTACCGGAACATACAAATAACAATTATACTACTTTGCTACCTTTTCTGAAATAAAGTTCAGAGTAAAAGGTAACATATTATGGTTCAATTGCATTCTTTATACTATTTAAAAAAGTTAAAAATGTATTAGAGCAGAAAAGGCTGTTTTTCAAAACGACATCTTCTAGCCTAACCAAACTGCCCGTAACAGCCGCACAATCGTAGGCAACGTGTTAACCCAGGACCGGCCAAATTGTTTTGCTTTAAAACCAAATATTTCGGTGATGCCCCTCAAGTTATCATTCATGGAGCCCAGTATGTAGTGAACTTTAATTGTATCAAAGCACTTAGAATATGAGAACGATGTGTGAAGTTTCTCAATATCCTTCAGAGGGAGAATTCTATATTATATTTCTTTAGGTCCAATTAATTCCAATTGTTAACGGACGGTATATTTCAATTTGATGCATTCGTAATTTTTTTCAAATTGTTTCAGTGTTGCAATTACGATCTGTGATATTCAGACACTCTTATGAACAGAGAAGTATTCGTTGTTGCTTCGTGTACAAAACGTTTCACCAATTATTGCATTCCTCGGAGTATCTTCAGTTTCTGTAATAATGTGAATTGTTATTAAAAGATTTCCTTTTCAGTTTGATACTTTTTGTTTACTATTGTATGGCAGTTAACCCTTCGTTGTCATATGTGTATGTACCAGAAGCATCGTACGTTAGAGTTCAAAATTATTTAATATTTATGAAAAGAAGTTATGGAAAGTGCATTTTTATTACTCATTCATTAAAATGGTAAAAATTTTCATACCGTATATTACTTATCGTTATTAATGAGACGTGCCTTCCAGAGAGATTATGTGAGGTCCCGAGCAAAAGGTTAGGAAGGCCTCCCTTCGTTGAAATAGAGTAAAATTTTTTGTTTTGTTACGGACCATCTTTTTTTCGATTCAGTGCTGTCCTGTTTTTTAGCACCTACTACTTTCTTTGTCAACTTATAACTCATTTCATGAGCTTTTTCGCAACTTACTTTTTCTTAGCACTTTGTGCACATAGATTCCGCGTTCTCTCAGCTCCATAATAAATGGTGCCTTCCTCCTTCCTCTCTTTGAAACGCCTTAGTTGCAGTTAGGGAGTCTTAACTTATAACGTCTAAACTATTCTAATGAGACGCTTCTGATTCGGCGTCTATTCAAAATTATGTGATCACAATGCTCTTCATCAATAAATTCAAGTAGTTGATCAATATCGTCGTGTTTTCCGTATCTGATCGTTGGTACGTGAATAAAGCAATGCAATGCAAGCCATTCTCTAAAAATATTTCAATTCCAACGCTACAGTTCACATTCTCATTTTGAGTTTTGCGCTCACATAGTAGCTTTATAAAAATTAAACTTTCGATCAGACTGCTTTTCGCTTCCAAACCCTTACTCCATCTGTACGTAGTAAGTTAAGTGAAAAAATAATAAATTTATTTATTTTCAAAAGAGGAAACTTTCGCTGAGTTAGATTTTTCCACTGTTTAGAACCTGCTTCACATTGTTGCACGGATTCCCACAACTTTAAAGCTCCAGTTTCCCGACACTAATATTCTAATTCTTCCATAAGGCCTGAAAATAGTTTGAGCATTTCCGAATCTTTCATAAGGCCGGAAACTGCGTATAGGTTCTGATTTGGTTGTACAGAATACCACTTCCTTGAACGTGACATGACTTCAGAGACCTCACTAAAACCCTAGATTCTATTTCGTTTCGATTTCGACTTAAAACCGGAGGCCATGCACCTCTGACGTACCCCACAGTTGACTGGTGTCAGAGCCGTCTGCTACGCATCTGTCTGAGACATGACAGGTGTCGGTGATCAGGAATTCCTTCGAGTGGACCCACACTGCTGCAGGGTTTCAGGACTCAGGGTCTGCAGCATACGTCTCACACACACTGCAGGTTGGTGCCTGCGGCACATTGTTGAAGCGATCGTAAACTGCTCGATTAACGATTGTTAATATGGTGAGGCAAGCGTTGCCGGATCATCAGGTCGACTCCTAATGAGAGCGGGACGCTTGACTAACGAAGTGCTTCAAATATCTTGGCTCGCTACTGGGATATGCACTCGTCGTAAACATGATCGGGTCCATCTCTCGAGTATGACTTTATGACGAACGTTAATATTCATGAGAAACGTTTCCGTAGAAAGTATGTGGTGAAGTGTTTTCTCAGTTTTTGCCTCCGGCGAAGTGAAGTGAAGTGTCGCAGCGAAAGTACATGCATTTCACTTCATCAACGATTCGAGTTCTGGTTTGACCTCGTATGAGGAAAGCTACCCGGGGCCCTGTCTTCTCATCATCGTAATTACGATCAATTTTTTCCGTACAATTCTGTACAATTCGCATTCCATAAGGGATCAGTTATTTTATAAATGGAAATGAGTGCTCCTTGGGGGGAAAAGATGACGTCCCGAATAAAAGGTGAAGTAGGCTTTCTTCTACATGAAATAGGAAGGTTTTATTTCACTTTCTGCAAGCCATCTTCTTTGGTTTACTGTACTACTATTTTCAACTATAACTTCTTCAATTTTTATTTTGCTTTACGATATTGCTTCTCTAATAATTGTTTTTTTTGCACTAGGAATCTTGTGTGGTAACCCACATTGTGCGTAAATTCCGCGCACCGTACCAAATGGTGCCTTCATCCTTCCTCTCATTGGAACACCTTTGCTGTTATAAGGGACACTTGAACTAACTTATCGAATATAGTTTCGTAAATGTTTCTCCATCTACCTGTTTCTATCCGCAAGATGTGGAGGCAAACCTCGTGCATAGATTCTTTGCATCCCTAATTCCATACCTAATGTCGCCTTCCTCTCGGGAGGACATTATACGATTTCCAATACGTTATTCTTAACCACGATGTTAAAATCTTTTGAATTTAACACTTTAACATTGTTAGGCCCCGCTCCAGTATGGCCAGAAGGATATTATAGTATTACGCTCCCGGCTTTGCAAATAATGTTCACCGGAATATAATCCGAGTATCCTAGATACTCGCCAAACCCCTTGAATCCGGCTGATCCGAAATTCGGGAGAGCGACGAAAAGAACTTCGGTCAGCTCCCTGGAAACTCCGGAACCGTCTTAACCAATATTTAATGACTCTGCGACTAACCTTGTTTATCGTACCAATAAAAATAGAAAACTTAAATACGAATCTTCTCTTCCCCGAAGAAAGCATAACAACCCTCAGAAAAACCCTAGACAGGGACTTTAATAAACGCCATCTAAATAAGGACTCGGCTACTGAAATCATCTAACAATTTGGCGCCGGACAGGACAGCCTAAAAAAATAATAAAAATCATCTAACAAACATCCACACTTTGTACTCATATTACCGATATCACACCCAGCATCATCAAAATGGCATTAATTCACTCCAAAGTTTTCATTAAAACTGCATGGATTTCATTCACCAACTCACTTAGCACCTGAAGTAAGCCTATAATTTGCATTACTGCATTCAAATTAACATTTAAATTTGTGTTGAAGTCTGCGGGTGCTAATGTGTATGATGTACGACATCTGAATTCATGATACTATGTCGAGTACGATATTTTAATTCATCACACGATATAAAGCATGACGGTATGGAGTACGATATTTAAATTCATTACATTAAAAAATACGATTCTTGAATTCATCGTACGATGGAACCGAATATTCCTAAAATAAAAATTTGTATTTTTACGCGCCAGAAATCATTTTCAACACGCGAGGGTTCTGGACGTCGCCTTTCTTCGAGATTCTTTTCCGCGGAATCATTGCTTTCGCGACCGCGCATGCGCAGTGATAGAAATCATGCGATTGTGCCGCGTCCATACTTCACGGGATCATAAGTGCACGAGGTATGTGCGAGTGATGGCAGCCGCGCCTCTCAGGCTCCGAATCTGCGTCATGAAAGTCTCATAAAACTTTGCGTCATGATAACTGGTCATAAAAATTTATTTCATGATAACGTGTCATAAAAATTTGCGTCATTATAACATGTCGTAGAAATTTGGGTTATGATAACATGCCATAAAAATTTGCGTCATGATAACGTGTCATGAAAATTTGCGTCATGATAACGTGTCATGAAAATTCGCGTCATGATAACGTGTCATGAAAATTCGCGTCATGATAACGTGTCATGAAAATTCGCGTTATGATAACGTGTCATGAAAATTCGCGTCATGATAACGTGTCATGAAAATTCGCGTCATGATAACGTGTCATGAAAATTCGCGTCATGATAACGTGTCGTTAAAATATGCGTCATGATGTATCATAAAAATTCTGTTAGAAGTTCTGCGAGAAAACAATAACGCACTTCCTGTATCCTTGGCGAGTGGGAGTGTCGCTTTTTCCATTGTTTGCATTCGTATTTCCCTTTTAAATTAGGCTTTTCACGAGACTAAAGCCGGGTAATTACTTCTTGGGCGTAATTTGTTCTATTTTCACGAACAGAAAGTAGTTTCCAGACCCTCTTTTAATTAAGTACAGAAAAAGAGAAAGTTTTCTTCCTAATTTTCTAATATGTGATTTTCCTAATGATTTCATTGAAATCAGTATTAAAACTCATTGTCTAGTTTCCACAAGTCATTGTGTACTGTGCACATTGTGTACTTATATACACATTTTCTCAACCAAAAGAATCAGGAAAAAAACTAACGCCGACAACTCTAGATGGATGGCAGAAATGAATTTACAAGGAGATTGACAATTGAGTTGAGTATTTTAATCTACAACGGTTGCACCTGTATTAAATATAGGCTGCCTTGTTTTAACATGTAAGACGTTGCTCAAGGGAAAGTTAAAAATTTGAAATTTATACATTTGAAGCATTATTCATCTTCAAGGAGTTCGGATTCGTTTGTGTCTCTCTTAATTTCTCCTTAAATATAAACATTTTCACCCTCGAAAGTTTTCACAGCGAATGTCCGCTTACGCTGAACTTGAATGGATAAATACTGGCGCATCTTGACGTCTCCATCAATTTAAATGCAATGAATTTTTACATACTTTTTCTTTAGTGGCTCATGCTATTGTAGCAGCTCAATTGTGCTCTTCGATCTCACCATCTTTGTTGAACTGTAAACTGATCTGTGAATTTAAGTAAACGAGATTGCCAAATCGTGGTTATGATTAAAATCGAATAGAATCTCATTCTTTATGCATTTACTTGTCAATGAAATTAATGATTTAGGTTGACTTACTAGACGTCATCGATGTTTATTTTTCTCAACTCTCATCTTTATTCCTTGCGATCAGAATTCTCAGCGTTCTAGGAGGATTCGTGTGACATAATTTGGTCAGTTGTGCTAATTATATACCTTCCACTCTATCCGTCTCTTGAGATGACATCCTCGGCTTAGAAATTCAGTGCCTCATACCAAATATAATCTAGTAGAGGTTCGGCCGAGCTACTCTCCACCCTTCCAGTAAATTTATTCACGAAAACAAAGTATTCATGGTAGATGGTGAAATCGTGCCGTAAGTCTGAATGATATAATTCTCTACTGGTATCCTACTATCTTTTATGATAATAGTTGCTTTTCTCAAGACAATTCCCCATCCAATACTCCATTTCCGTAAGAAGCCACTGCCCGTGAGCTATGTCCAGCCAGCCAGCACGGATCCCAAGACCCTTCACACAGTCACACTGGGTCCGACAAAACCCTCTGCACCTGACGGCGACCCACCACCTCGTAGTTCTCATGTTCGTCTGGATACGACCATCTGAAGAATGGCACTCGATGCATGATTTATGATCGCTTATACTCGCATGCCTCTCACAAGAAGAAAGTTCTTACGCCTAATGATGCGTTAATTAGATGCGACCATTCAGAGCGTTGAGTGACTTGGGCTTGGCAGAGAATGTGTTTTGTTGCCAGCGTCATCTTTGAGATGGCAGAGAATGTGAGTGTTGTTGCCAGCGTCGTCTTTGAGATGGCGGAGAATGTGAGTGTTGTTGCCAGCGTCGTCTTGAGATGGCAGAGAATGTGAGTGTTGTTGCCAGCGTCGTCTTTGAGATGGCGGAGAATGTGAGTGTTGTTGCCAGCGTCGACTTGAGATGGCGGAGAATGTGAGTGTTGTTGCCAGCGTCGCCTTTGAGATGGCGGAGAATGTGAATGTTGTTGCCAGCGTCGTACTTGAGATGTCGGAGAATATGAGTGTTGTTGCCAGCGTCGTTTTGAGATGGCAGAGAATGTGAGTGTTGTTGCCAGCGTCGTCTTTGAGATGGCGGAGAATGTGAGTGTTGTTGCCAGCGACGTCTTTGAGATGGCGGAGAATGTGAGTGTTGTTGCCAGCGTCGCCTTTGAGATGGCGGAGAATGTGAGTGTTGTTGCCAGCGTCGCCTTTGAGATGGCGGAGAATGTGAGTGTTGTTGCCAGCGACGTCTTTGAGATGGCGGAGAATGTGAGTGTTGTTGCCAGCGTCGCCTTTGAGATGGCGGAGAATGTGAGTGTTGTTGCCAGCGTCGCCTTTGAGATGGCGGAGAATGTGAGTGTTGTTGCCAGCGTCGCCTTTGAGATGGCGGAGAATGTGAGTGTTGTTGCCAGCGTCGCCTTTGAGATGGCGGAGAATGTGAGTGTTGTTGCCAGCGTCGCCTTTGAGATGGCGGAGAATGTGAGTGTTGTTGCTAGCACCATCCACGATATTGCAAATATTGAGTACGTTTAGCAGCCAGTGTTGTTCTTAAGTCTCAAGAAGTTATTAAATACGAGAATATGTCAATATAACATGGTCAACAGGAACAATTTTCAAATACTATGACCATGATTGTCGTATCAGCCGTTCTGAGAAGAAAAGTAGCTTTGAGGCGGCTGTGAAAGGGCCATTTAATTCCAATTGAAAACCAATAGATCAAGTGTTATGAAGCGTAAAATATTTTTCGTCTCGTGCAGCTATTCATGTTCAATATCAACTTGAACAAAATCAAGTACAAGCCACAGGAATTCTCGCTTTACGAAGAGCGTAAATAAAAGTATGTCCATTTCGATGAATCCGACAACACGCGAATATCCACTGTACGGAACCGCCGTAGGTTTTATCGCTATACATTGTAGTTGAATAAGATACCTAAAATATTAACTAAATTCAAAATTCTGCAACAACTCGAAAGTTAGTGCTTCTGGAGAATTTCACGCCCTCTGTCATGAAGTTATGGGAGTGAAACTCTACACTTTACATTGAGGCATTTTTGTTGCAGTAGTTGCAGAAAAGACAGCGGATTTCACTGAGTCTGTATTTTTTTCTTTGGCGTTATTAAACAACTGCAGAGATTGGTGCAATCACATGTTATCGTTTAACATTTGCTTCAACATACAATTAAAGTAAAATTTAGTTAGTTTATCCTGCACAGTGTTCAATATATATCGATATAATATTTAGATTCACTCTTTCCCAAAAGAGTCCATCATCTTACGACAAAATTCAATCGAATGAGGCAGATATTTTGCATTAACAAAACAACCACGCTAACAAAAGCAAACGTGTACATACCTCGTGTCAGTCACCTAAGCTCTACTCTTGGAAACGCCAGAAAACGACCATTGCGCTCGCTTAGGAAGGCAATGTTAGAAAAGTTTCGGGTTTGTCTACAACTCATCCTTAACTTTAAATGAAACGCGTCGGCCTCATTAGTGCATTGCGTTGCATTTGCAAGAGAGGTTGTTGCGTGTTTCGCAAGAGAACATCTCGCATTCCCGTTTCTTGCCAACGGATAAATTCAGAACTGATCCACACCATGGATGTGAATTTTCAAGTGTGGTGCGTGTTAGGATCTATCGTCGATCCCATGAAAAGCCTTGCTGGTGTCTAATACTGCTAGCATTTTGTAGCATTGATTAGATATCTTTATGTTTCTGGCGTCAAAAGAGTTTTCCCTTCTATTTTCAGCAGCTGTCTTAACATGACAGATGATTGGATAGGGTATAATTGAATTATTTTACAGAAACGATGCTTTCTTGTTACAATCACGATATTCAAAATAATTTATTAAATTACAAATTTGTTTACGACGAGTTGTATGCTTCGTTTATAAAAGACTCGAAAATTCTTACAACATAAGTAACTTTTGTTTACACAGATCCACACTCACTAGATGCGTCACTCTGCAGACGACTCCGTCCATTTAGATTACTTCGTACGTGACTAACGTATTTTGGATGCAGCATACTTCAAAGGGATACTACTAATACTACATCACACCCCTGTTTCGATGTACAGTTTCAATGCTCTGCGGTGTGTAAAGTGTTTCATGGATCACCCGTCGCTTCCGAGGTATTTGTGTGAACGACTTGTTTAGGCAGGAGTTAGTGATATCGTACATAGCGACTTGATGCAGACTATCCTGTCCAACCTTTTAAGCTTCTGATAGTCCTGCTCTTTATACTTTTCTCGCATTTTATTTTACTTGTACATAGCAAGTTGTTTACTTACTACTTTTCATTAAATTAAATTTACATTTCAACTGGAACTATTAACATCTTCTATATTATTTGCGTCTAGTTTGCTTAAGAACATATTCTAGAGAACATGGACATATATCATTCAGTAGTGAAGTGTCATTTCCTTCCAGAGAAAATTTGCGTCCATGCATGTAAAATGAATTTGAATAGTAAATAAGTTTTTATTTTCATTAGTGAAATAAATGTCCTGTATTTTTTTTCCCAAATTTTTCTTTAGAGGATTGGCATTGAAAAAAGGGAAGTAGTCTCACACACGGGAAATCTGCAGTTTATAAGCATTGAATAAATTTAGTTCGATAAATGTAATTTATGTACTAAGGGAAGTACAATCACTGGTGAGAAGCATGCTAATTTCACGGTTTTGCATCGGAATGCAACACTTAAACTTAACTCCCAACAAGGGACTCCAGTAATAGCCTCAAAATTCTTTTCCCGAGTGAGGTTTGATGAACACTTGAGATTATTCAGTGAAATGTAGCGTACCCGCAGAGACTAACAAGCAGCCTCTTGAGAGAATGAGCGCTTGTATATGGCATCTCCATATGGTCGGCCGAGGGCGCACGGCCAGCTCTGACCCCTTGTTTTTGCGGCCAGCCCATTGTGAGACCCATATGGCAGGCCTCCTAATTGCTATACCAGTCTCGTGTTCTGACACTCAGCTTTGACTCACTATAAGAGTTAAGAGCTGAGATTTTCCCCAAACTGAGCACTCATCTTGCTTTAATGGTGCCTTTACCTGAGGCTCTCCATCATATTTACAGATAAATTACGATGAGCTTAGCTTGTACTTTGTGTTCGTCGCGAAAAATCTGACGCCAATCCTTCATCCTCATAGCGATACGTTGGCACACAGGGTGTCGTGCTGGCGACCCTCTGCTACGACTCAAACTTTCTTTTTCCTCCTTTTTAATATCTGAAAAATAAAGACTTCCCTTGTGCTTCTTGATCTCTTGAAGACCTCCATCGGTTGTGCCATACGATTCGCAGCTGATAAGAAATCAGAGACTGCGGTGAAACAAACTTTTGGGTAAAGCTTATTTCTTTTTTGTGTGAATGGAACGTTGTTTTTTAATAATGGAATTTTTTATGACATCGTAATTCCGAAGCTTGGCGCCATCTTTGTGCCACTGTAGCAAAGCTGTGTCTTACCGCAATTCAATTTTTTTTAAAGGAGAAACACGAACTCGAGACCTTGCAAAGGCAGAATACGTGTCTCCAAGCAAAAATGCCAAGTAACCCACTTTGACGTAAAATACAATGTCAGGCGGAAGTGTTGGCTATAATTATTACAGTAATTTTTCGAACGAGTTATGTCGTTAGTAATGGAGAAAAGATCACCTGTAGCTTCAACCGGTGTATGCAAAGCATAAGGTTGATTTGACGTTAGGTATTTCTGAACAAAATATTTGATTGGGGTGGAATGTCCTTTTTGTTTAGTTAAAATACGCAAATTTGACTCATTTGAGAGGGGCTTTTAATGTCCAGAAATACTACCCTCACAAGATTTTGGGAAACATGTCTCGTAAATTTTTGCAAAAATACTTCGCCTTAGGAAATGTCTAAAAAACCGTTATCACTGTTATTCTCGAGCGTGAGAATGTCGACCAAAGTTTATCCGTGTGTGTAAGGACAATTCGTCACTGTTCGGTCGGAAAAACAAGCGGCGATTGTTTGGGGTAGATGTAGGCGTGTCAGATGTCGCGGCCTCAAGTGCGGCGAGCGCAGGCATAGAGAACGACGCACACACGAACACACGCACGATACAAGCCGAGGTTTTGCAGGGCAAGGAGGCGGACGGGACGTCTGAACACAGGCCCGCACAACCGGAGCCAATCACCGCTTGCCAAAGGAATGACGCAAGAAGGTGTGTCTGAGAACACACCAATGAGAGTCCCAGACGTCAGAATAAGCAAGAATTCCGCCAATGAGGTTGCAGATGCTGCCTCTGTAGAATAGAAGCGTCGAGAACGATCGAGAAAGAGGGAAGCGAAACACATATAAGGCCCGTAGAAGGAAGCAGGAGGAGGAATTTTTGAACACACGTGAGAGACTGCGCAAGACGTCTGAGGGTGTTCTACACAATAGGCCAGCCTCGTCGGCTGGCCTTATACCCAATTGCAACTTGAAAGTTAATAATTCGAGGCACATAAAATAACGTTGGACGTCGGAAGTCATTGAAGCATCGTCTTACAAAGGAAGCCTAATCGAAGTAAACCAGCCTCGCATCGGTGATCATCATGAATAAACGCGTCGGAGATTCAACCAAGAGCATTCAACATCTGTGCATCGGGGTCGAACTCACAGTCAACTTCAGCGGCAGTCGTCAACATTGCAAATGGCAAACAGTTAAGTTCGTCCACCCACAATGCGTAAAGCAACGCGCAAATCTACAGTGAAGTGGCTTGCCATTGAAACTCTTAATTAAGACACTCCAGGCACCACGGCGGCTGTGAACTCGAGTTGGAATGCCGGCGGCACGATGAGGGAGCGGCAGAGGCATCGCTGCAGCGCGGGCAAGACATAAGCCTACACCTGCGGCAACCCTAAAGCTACGACGCTGAACATCAGCAGTGAGCAATAACATCGGCTGTGAACGACGCGGAACATCAGCAGTGAGCAATAGTATCGGCAGTGGATACCCATCAGTGAATCATTTATTATCAAAAGTGCGAGTGTTTTATGGTTGTAAAAGCTCTTTCAGGTGGTGATTGAAGTTCAATTTCAGATGTAGAGCAGCACACAGATAAGTGCTTTCCAAAGTATCGTGAAGAATCATCCAATTTTGTAGGCAACCGATTTATTGGGTCTATTTAGTCGAGGATCGACTTCCCGTTGTATGATTCGACACCGTGTCACAATTCCAGGTTAAATCGTGATGTGTTACGCTCGCAAAGATTATGATTTGTGTTACTGCGGATGCGTGAATCGTTGTCAACGAGGGAGTATTTGTAACTTGAAGACTCGGTAAGCAGTACATTTGTATGATGTCGTGTTTAAATATTGTGGCGGTAGAAACTTACGTATTTTTCATTGACGCCGCTGTGCCATTTCAAATCATTCGTTCCCATGCCTTGTGTGTTTATCCACGTGTTCATCTCAAAAATAAATGTGTCTTAATCTTTCAGATTCTTTTATTCTCCATGTCTGGTATACAGGTGTACGCAAGCATAAAGGATAATACTATAACATGTGTACGGGGGTTGGAATTCCCTCAGCGTATGGAAAGGGGGTCCTAAACCCACCCTCTTCTCTGTATCGCAACAGGAGAAATATATACTAATTGTCCTGTGCAAGCGTACTGTCTGTATGTCAGCTTGGAAATTTTAAAGGAATTCATTTCAGTTGTCCAAAAATTTCTGTTTCTTTTAATTCAGTCAAACAGTCGCTCGATAATTAAGCAGAATTTTCTGCAAGTACAAACACCCCGTGTCATTTCGTGGACATTCCAATTTTTGGAGTAAAATTCTAACGTAGAGCGGTGCCCGTCGCCTGCACCGGGCGTGCTGTATACCGATGCCTACCGCCGATCGCGCTGTTGGAGGACGGAGTAATAAAATTTGAGATTCTGGGAGCTGCAGTCTAACCATTTTCTGAGCGCCTTATTTGAAGTGCACGTGACTGTGTGTGATCCATGGCCATTAATTTTCGAAATGCTACGAGAAATTTATACCTTCTGGAATCTTTGCTCATTTTTTTGTGCCGCTAAGTTTATTGAGTTAATATTGTCTAAGGGAATATTGCATCAAAGTTCAACTTACTCTATCTTCTTGATAATCTGTTCGATAAAATTTTTCTTGAGTGCTGAATTTTTGGTAGAATCTTTCTATGATCTGTACCATTATTAGATGTAACTGAATTTAGGTGTGAAGCATTGGCTGTGGAAAATGACGCATTAACTTCAGCAAACACCGCCTTAGCACAAGTGAATCTTCGAGACAAGTTTACATTTTTCGGGCTTTGAGACATTTTAGCAATTAATCTAGTTGGAATTGTTATTTTTAAAGGATACCTCACTTATAAATAATTTGCAGAATTTTTTTTGGCCTCGTTTGTGTCAAGCTTCTCCAATCAGCTTTAGCAACGTGATTAATATTGGATTCGAGGCGTTTGAGCATTTAATTTATGATGAGTAACATATGCTGAATTTGAATTGAATGTTTCCAGGATGTATCGATCCATTACAATTTACTGACTGACATGTTGAGAGCAATGGATCCCTATTTTTTATACGTTAAATTTTAGCAGTCACCGCCCTATATCAGTTGAACCATTGAAATGAATGTTAATTTTTCTTAGTGGGCAGGGATAGCTAATGACTGTACAAGTCAAATTTCATATTGTGACCAGTTCAAATTATGTGGTGAAAATGCTTGAGGTTTTGTGTAACTTAGAGTCAGACAATTCCTTTCAAACCAGCTTTGGCGATATGATCCACAGTTTCATTCATTAAAATCCGAGTATTTAATTGTGATGATAAAAACAAAATTTTTCTGAGATATGGTGACGAAGTTTTTGAGAATAAATTTCCCTGCCATCAAATGTGCGGTAAAAATTTTTTTTTGCTGCAAATTGTTGAATGAATTAAGTGACGGTGCTTAGGATAAAAATTAAATGTAGTGTTTTAAAGTAAGTGATGATTTTCAACGATGCTGCACATTTAGTTCGTGGTCTAATTGTAGGCATTTAGAAATAAATGACGCCTCTGCTCGTGTGCTAAGTAAAGTAAATTGATCCTCCTTCTATTCACAAGATCATTGTGCTAAGCTCCAGTGCATCAGAGTGAGAATTTAAATAATTGCTTCAATAATAATGCACTAAAATCATTAAATATTTTGGGTAAATTTTCCCATGTGCCAAGTGTACAATCCAGTTCGACCCTGACATGAGTCAATCTATACCTTTATATCAAATTCACTGAGCATAAAAATTTTGCTTCCTTAACTTTTATAAATTCATGATGTTTAAAAATTTCCTTTTGATGTGAATTCGACAGTAGAGCGTAGTAATTTAAGATTATTCAATCCTAGCTGCCTTCAGGTAGGAAGGAATTTTATTATATTAAGTGTCTGTAGATTTTAAAAGGTAAACACGTGGATTAAATGCAATTTTTTTTTGTAGTCTAAACGGTTAAATGTCGCCGATAAAATAATTTTTCTCTATCAGTTTGAGCGCGTATTGAATTTTGAGCTCGCATTTTTGTTTAAATCGTTGATTGCCCAGAATAGGAACCTTCAAGTTGATGCTCACCATGATGAATTGAAACTCTTAATAATTTTGTTAACACTGGAATATACCACCCAATTGGAGTTTGTTCCTAAGGAGTTAATGAAAATTAAAGAGGAGATTTGCTGTATCAAGGAGGATTTTTGCTGTATCAAAGTGAGAATTTCATGAAGTCAGCTACAATACTCGATATATAAATTTCGTGTTTGAAGTTGCAAGCGTAATGCATTTAATATTTTTATAAACTCTTAA